>OY660872.1:9080000-10345000 GCA_962446985.1 Xyrichtys novacula
AAAAATCCAATAGAGGTTTTGAAAGCACTCCAGAAAAGGCATTAAGGAGTTACTTAGCTAAATCCATTACGCTTCACAGGATGTGGCTGCCTTGCTAGCATGAAATCAAATCATGCATCCAGGTAATTGTTCTCACATTAGAAAAACTGCATCCCACTTTCATTCCCCTGAATGCTCGTTCAGCTTGCCCCAGCTTTGTGAGATGAGTGAAGGGGCCGGGGATGAAGTGTGAGTCAGATAATGATGGCTTTAATGTTGATGAAACAATAATCATAATGACATTGGTGTCAGTAAGATTGTGGTGATTAGATTCAATGAGGTATAATGAAGAAGAAATAACAACAGTGGTGACACAGATGACAACAGTGGTGGTGGTAATTATTATGATTACCTCTCTTTATAAGAGCAGGGTTTACCTGTTGTACCTGTAATTTCTTACTAGTGCAGAGCTACTTAAAGGTACTCCTCCATCATTGACTTAAGTATCTCCTCTGAAGGATGAGGACCTTTCTCAAAGTCTACATGATAGTTGTGCTTGAAGGACCATTGAAATTGAAACCAGAGGCAGCTTTAGAAAGATCAACATGACAATAAAAACGTCAACTACTTGTAAGAAATTCTTTAGAGGTTAAGTTTAAGGAACAGCTCAGGAAATATTTTCCATGACCTTCTATGCTGGCAGCTAGTGAGGTCAACACATCAGATTAGAGTGTAACCAGGTGAGAGCTGAACACCAGCAGAAAAATGATCATGAGTCTGCTGGAAATAGGAAAACTAATGATATGATATGATATGATATGATATGATATGATGCAAAACTGTACATGAGATAAAATGATATGAGATGATATAATATGATATATGATAAACTATGATATAAGGCATAAAATGATTTGATATGATACATGATATGATATGTAGTATATGATATCAAATAGTTGATATGACATGATATAATACAAAATATAGTAAATGATATGATAGTATAGTATAATATAGTATAGTATAGCATAGTATAGGATAGGATAGGATACAAAATTATATTTAATATAATATGATATGATATGATATAATATGTGATATAAGGCATAAAATTCAATATATGATATGATATGATGTAGGGCATAAAATGATATGACATGATACAATATGATATATTGCATAAAATGATTTAATATATGATATGACATGGTATTTGGCATTAAATGATTTGATATGATAGGATATGAGATAAAATGATATGATATGATTTGATATATAGTATAGTATAGTATAGTATAGTATAGTATAGTATAGGAGATGATATGATATGATATGAAAGTAAGCCATTATTATTGTGGTACAATAAGTTTTTTTTTCAGTTTGATACACTGTATTGTCCTCTTAAAAGGTAAATTTATCTTTGGTTAAAGTGCTTTGCAGTCACAACTGCCTTGAAATTATCGCTCATAAATAATGCAAATGTAAAAATAATAGCTAAGTTGAATTAAGAGAACGATACCTTGCAAGAGAAAAAAAAGAATTTACTTTGACAGCAGGAATTAAGTCTGAGCCAATTTTTATATATTTATTTAGTCTTTCTTTCTTTCTTTCTTTCTTTCTTTCTTTCTGGTGTAGGTGTCAAGCCAACGCTGGTAGTTGAGTTTTGTATATATGTTGGACTAGCCAATGATCCAAGTTGTAATCATGTCTCAGAACTACATGTGTCATTTTTGCTTACTTTCATGCTTACATGCTAACTGCTTACTACTGGGTGGCTGGCAAAGCATTTTCTAGGACTACCTGATGATTCATGATATGCCAATTGTGATGTACCTAACAAGGTATGTTTATCTCTAGGAAATGCTTCAGTTTTATCGTTCAGCATCGTATTCAAAGCTTGGAAAAAGAGGCATATGTGCTTTTCATATGCAAAGTGAAAACTGTCATGTAGCTTGCAAACCATATTTAAATACTGCACCTATACATCTGCCATCTGCCTTTTCTTTATTTGACCATGTTTTTAAAGTTTTCTGTTTTTTTTTCTTGTAGATTTTGGTGTATGCTAATAACACTTAACCATCATATTGCAAATACATTGTATGTATATAATTTTAAGTGTAATGCAGTCACTGTGACAGCTCTGGAAAAAAATGGTTCATCCATAAAATCGACCAAACGTTTGCTTTACATGTATTGCCTAATGCATAATAATAATAAAGCCCACACAGAATACTTAACACACTGGGGAACAAATCAGAAATTACTACACACTGCAGGCCAACCACATTAGTCCTCATTCGTTCTGCTGTAAGTAAGAAAAATGAGAGTGCCACAGCAAATGAATTACTCAAACCCTCAATGTGTGAAGTCCAAATTGACCTTTACATGGCGCCTATCAAAGGGGTGCATTGCATAATTGAAAATCTTTAAAATATAAATGGACAATGAATCTCATCAACTTTCATGGGAGAATATCAACAGGATTGCTCTCATGTTTCGTCTCTAAGGGTTTGAGCTCAGGCCAAGTCTGGCTTCACAGGTTTTGTACTTCACCCAGGAATTATAATTTCCCAATCAATTACTCCCCCACTGGACACACACACACACACACACACTCACACGCTACCCACCCAGTCTCCGTTTGGCCAGGGGACTTTTAGAGAGTTTCTGTTTCAGTTTTCTGGCTGAATTACCTCTGTCTCTCACTAAAATTGCCAACAGCTGCAGCATAAGTAATATGAATGACTACCTCCTCTTCCAAAACGTGTTATTACATACTATCCTGTACTAACAGTGGAGTCCCTCTCATGGATTTCTACCATGTTGGATTTTTAGACGCATTATTTTTGTCGGAGGTGGAGTTTTCCAAGACAACCGATTTTACAAAGTTAAGCCGGAACTTTAAAGGTGGGGTCGTCAGGATCTGAGGAAGTGCCCGTTTTTGGGAGAAATCTTGAATGTAAACACTACCCCTCCCAACCAGTTTTCACCTCAGCTCCTCCTCTCTCCGCCTACAAACAGACGCTCCTGCTCGCTCGTATCATTCCAATTAAATTCAGACATAATGCAGATAAATACTTCAGATAATTACAAATTAGAAAGGTTACAGGGTCTGTAAGATCCTAAAGCATCCCCCATCGTTTATTCTGATGTTGACCCGGTCTACCTCCTTTTTAAGCACCTGTTATTCCGCCAGAGTCTCCGGTATTTACTTTGTTTTATTGCTTGTGTTTTCGATACTTTCCGGTTGGTTTCCACCATCTGATATTGTAGCACACTAACTTTGTTTGGGCTCGTGCGCGTAATTGGCGGACATGGAGCGCACCTCAAAACACAAGGGAGCAGCGCCTACCTCACAACCAATCAACACTAAGGAGCAACATCCGCCTCACGACCAATCAGGTTGGGCAAGGTGAAGAACGGTATTGTTTACAGTCAGAAAGAGTGGGCCGCTCAAAAAATGTTAAATGTTGACTACACAGACGTAACGAAACACAGCGATATCGTTATGTTACCAAATGTCATCAATCACTAATAGCTGTTGATTGATATCAAAAGCTTTTTTGTAGATACACCACAAAAAAAAGATGCTTCTTTAGCGGAATCCTGCCTACACCACCTTTAATGACACAACAAAATGACGAACTTTACATCGTCTTCGCTGCATTCAGAAGAATATCTAAATGAATTGAAATCTGGTTTGAGTCAAAGTCGACATTGTGTTTCTATCACCGCAGCTTGTTCATTTTCACAGTGCAGATATGAAAAAGTGCCTGGAGGTCAAAACACAAGAGAGTCAAGCCCAGACTTTGATCTGATTGAGCCACACCTCCCTCCTGTTCCAATCACTGCGGATCAGCCAACTTTGTGAATAGTGGGCCAACGCTCCAGGCCATTTTTCAGAAGACGCGGGCCCATCTTTGGTTCAGAGAATACATGAAATAAAACTAATTTGGGCGTAAAAGGCCTCAGGGTTCTACGAGGATAAGACAGCAGAGTTTCTCCAACCCCACCCCTCCTATTTGACCCCGGAGCAGCTGAAGAAACGGGATTCTGATCACAGAGTCATGGCTTGTGGATTTCAGCTTTGGGGTTTACTTGTTCCTGTTCATGAATAATTATTGGAGTGTCCAAGATGATTAGTCTGAATATCCCCTCGCAGTTAATGGTTAGTCACAGTTGAAATTAACATATGGTTTCATTGTGTAATAAATACAAAATGAGTTAGACGGTTTTGCAGTTTTTACCTCAAATCATTGCAGCAAAATAAGGCACTGAAAAAGGGCTGATCTGCAGCCATCGTGCAACTTGTGTTTTACATAATAAATATACTGCAGAAGAAATGTATTAATCCTAGTTTGATTGTACTTCTGACCTTGATTCAACCTTAATAATTTGATGTTTTTTTAGTCCATAAAAGACTTAAAAATCTTCAATGCAAGAACAAAATCTAAGAGGTCTATCTGTGCATGAAGCTTATCACCAAAGCCTGTCACAATAAAAACAACCAAGGTTATTGTTGTGAACTTAAGTGCACTCCCAAAGCTGCACCCAGCGAATTACATTTTCATCAAATGCATCAACTTCAAGCCAGAGGCGTTTTATTTTCTCCTTAAATTAGACACAAAGCATGTTTCGGCTCCCCATAGGAGCGAGAGGCCTTGGGTTAGACAACAGGCATGGAGAAAACTCCCACTTATCCAGAGCACATTTGGCTGTTTTGTAAACAAAGCACTCTTTGTAAACTCTGTGATGTGTTGAAGGAGGCACAGTTTGAAATCTGTGGTAATTCCTGATGTGATCTCCTATTATCAGGAGGGATCTGTCAGCGAGGGCTCTTATTTATTTACACTTCCAGCTGGCTCTGCCTTTTATTTTTTCAGGTGTGATTGTCGCTGCTGGCAAGAGTTCCTGCTCTTCGTATCTCAAAAACCACAGGCACTTGGCTTGGTGTGTCTCTTAACATCACCCCAGCGGTGCACTTTACCTCTGGTAGCTCTGCTGGAGTTTTTTTTTTTTTTTTTTTGCGTAAGGCGCCCAAGGATTTGAACTAGTAGAGACATATAACCAGAGGTTATTGCTCTGCTGTCCAGGGTGGCACAGGGGCCCCTGCCAGGCCCTTCAAAGGCTGCTGATCAGAGGAACAGAGAGGGAAAGGTTTCTACAGACCCCCTGCTGCTCAGTCTAGAGGGATGAAAAAATAAAGATGACCTGCATTTTCTGAGTGAGGTACAGAGGCAGCAGCAGGATGTCTAAATACTTGATTGCACATTGAAGCCTATGAGCAGAAATGGCGATAACACCGGAAAAGCGTATCTTTTATTTAAAGGGGTGTGATTTAATTACGACCAAAGTGTGAATATGCCGGCGGCTCTGGAGCATTTTCTTTCAAAGTTGTTAGAAGAAGGAGCAAAGCGTATTGTTTTAGTTTAGTCTCAGCGCTCTTATCGGCTTTTTATTTCCCTCCAAACTAAGCAGACCAAATTTAAATGTACCCATTTTTCATTTCATGGTACCTGTCCACCACCAAAGGGTACCACTGCAAATACAAAATGCATTTTCAACAGGAGTTGGTACAACCGAAAAAAGGAAAGACAAGCCTGATTCACAATGAGTGTGTTAGGAGAATTTTCTTTAGCCAATCCCATCAGCCTTAAGGGTGGTGGAGCTATGTAACTCAGGTACCATGGATACGTCGGTGTTAGATTCCTGGAGCTGCGGGCCTCCGACAACCATCCTAAACAAGGACCTTGTACACATTTATGACATCACTCAGGTTCCCAAAATATGTTATGCTATGGTGTTCCCCTACATAGGCTCTCCATATGTTCAACTAAGGCTCCTTAAAATACGTTGTCCTTGTTCTTACCCTACATGGACTGTTCTCCAGGTCAACTAAATACCAGCAGAATGCTCGGAAACATGGACGGCTACATAAACTTCAACAGTCTCAAACCAGTCTTTGTTACACTTGTGGCATGATGAAGCTGTAACCCAGATCCACAATCAGAAAAGGTTGTCAACTGACCATTCGTGTGGACCTGGGCTAGACATCCTTACAGAGTGCTAGTGTTTCTTCAAGAATGTCCAATGGGAAGATAAGCAGTTACTTGCAAAGATGTACTTCATACCAATTTTTCAAAATAAAAACAGTTTGGAGTTGGCTTTTGGCAGTCCTAAAATTATTAATCAAAGATTTTGGAAAGGCTAGATTCTCTCCAAAGGACCATTAGTGGTTTTATTTTGAATACCCTTACTTGCTAGCAACAACTTTTGGCATAATTTGATGTTTATCTGAGGTTTTGAAACACCCTCAAGATAGCAAATCATTTTGCAGGAGGAGCTGAAGGGATTTTAAGAGATGCTTGAAGATTTTTTTTTCTACCCGTTCATTCCCTTAAACCTCATTTGTTTTCCAAAACTAACGAGCAGTTTATGAAAGTTGATAGTACAGCCAACTTCTAAGCCCAAAGTGGATAAAATATGAGGTTACATGGAGCTCTTACTCCAATCACAGTGAGAACTATTTTGGGTCTCGCTTCCTCTTATTTTTCTTGTTTAATCAGCCCCCACCCTTCTTCATTCTTTGTCACTGAAAGGTCAAGAACGCTTCAAATTTAGAGTGCCTCCATACCGTAAATGATATGTTATTTCTGGCTGTTGCTATCCATTAGTCATAACAAAATTTCAGCCTGCCCCTCCCACTGCCACGAGCACAACAAGGCCGGGTAAATAATCATCTGTCGTTGTGAGTAACCAATATGCCGGCTCCGCACAATGGGACAGAGTGCTGTGGCCTTGGGTTGAATAAGATGTTATGTAAGCACCCTGATGGAGGCGCAGAAAGGAGTGATGAGCTTTGGATAAAGCCGTCTCCTACGCAGTGAATTTAAATCAAAGGCATTAAAAACCACTGAGGTGTGTGAAGATGTACTGCGCTGATTAGGTGAGGGAAAGGCCCCATATTCATAAAAATGAAACAGCTGTGCTGAATTCGACATCTTTCTTTCTTTTGAATGTCATCATGAAGTGAAAGCGATGTGCCGGTCCACCCCGAGTAAAACAGTGATTCAAGTGAAAACCGCAGAAACGCTTTCATCTCTATTCCTCAAAGGTAGTACTGTATGATGACAAACAGGAGACAGTATTATAAAGTCATTCTGTTGAGGCCAAGATTTACTTTCTGTACTTTATAGTAATCATATCGCCCAGTTTATCCATCCATTTTCTTTCTGTTATAACCCATTCAAGGTGGCATATGCCATAACACAGCAAGGCAGCGAAAGCATAACAAATATAGAGCAGTGCTTCACTCTTCATGTGCGGAGTGGAGACTTTAAAATTATGAAATCAAACATGAAAATATAAGACGTTGGGAGTAAATTGGCTCTCTGAGGGGGAGCTGAACGGATGGCAGACAACTCTGGCTAAATGGACTTTCAATCCAATACTATCTCATTTGTTTTATTGGTAAAGCACATTTTTTACAAAACAACAAAATCAAACAAAGTGCTGCACCATGAAGTAAAATAAAGGGAAAAACAGGTTAAAAAACATAAAAACAAACATGAAAACTAAAATCACGAACTCGAAGCCCCGATGAGGAACTTTTGGAAGAAAAACAAGTACCTCCTGATTTATTGATTTTAGCCTGTACTGGAAAAAATTGCCTTAAAAGAAGACAATTGGAGTTTCTTACTTCATCTGACATGTTCCCAGCGGCAGCAGTTTCAGGCAGACATCTGATATCACATAAAGAGTATATCGTTGCTGTCCAATAAAAAACACGTATCTCTTAAGTTAGTTTTTTTGCAGGAACATTAAAAAAAACAATTTTATTCATAAACTACCTAACCTTACAAAATCCATATTTACACAGTCATCAGTGACCTGTTTGATATTTTAAATGGACTTACGTGCTTTGCGTTGTGAGTGATAGTGCACATTTTTAATAATGCGCTCCAATGACATTCAGTTATTTACGAGCTTCGACTATCCTATTTATGTCCCACTATGTTGATAAACTATTGATAGCGGGCTATGCTACATTTCCACATAGCACATTGGTTGTCAACCTTTTTGAGTTGCGACTCCCGATTTAACATGCGCTAGTGTCCGCGACCAAGTGTGAGAGAGAAAACAACAGCGGCTTTGCCTCTTGAACTTTGGCTCGAGAAATCTAACGTACAGGAAAATAGCACTGTCATGGTTAGAAAATTTTTTTAGGTCTGCATCAGTCGATGTGAGGACATGAGTGCAGCATTACCCTGGACTGTAATGAGTCTGTCACAGCGTAAAGTTTGTTTGTTGACATGACAACGCAGGGCCAGGGCGAGATACGGGATGTACGTGCTTTATTGACACTTCCAAGACCCAATGGAGAAACTTGTTAAAAAGATGATGTTATAAAACGTCTTTCCATTGGTCATTTGGATACCAAAAGCCACGGGTTGTTATGGAAGATTACGGAACATGCATGTATCGAAAAAAGTCCCGATCGCAATGGTGTCAGTTAGGGTCTTGTTTGCATTTATCGGTCATAAAGAGGTAATTGTATTCGTTTCAGTCAGTTTCAAAACAAGTTGAAAAATCCTCACAGAAGCTTTAATATCTTTCTGTTGAGATGCCTCAGAGGTCATTAAAATCCCCGTACAACAGCCTGTGATGTCTCTGAGCAAGTATCAAAGTTTTGTTCTCATTATAAAACCACATTGTAAGATTATACGATTGAAAATGTGCTTTTCACCAATAAACTACTGCTGCAATGGGTCTACATATGCATGAAATGTATTCCAATATGTGATTGCTTTCCACTGATGTTCACAAATGGAAGTGAGAGGCATAAACTGTCTTATCCATTGGTTTATTTGTGACTGCTGAATGGGTGATTTCCAGAGCAGAGAAGCAACGCAACGGCAATGAGGAGAATTATGTGCCAACAGCAAATTGAGAAGATTGAGTTGATATCTTTTCTTAAAGTCCCACTCCTATCATATTTTTTTATTACTTAAAGTTTTCTCAGTGGTCTTTAAGTTGTGATTATTAAGTTTTTAGCGAAAATCACGTTACATGTGTCATTTTTAAGAGCTTTTCTTCTGCAGAGCTCCAGTAGCTCATTAGCTATTCTCTTCATAGTCGTGGGCGGAGACAGCGCTGCTCTGCACTCCTCTTCATGTTAGCTTGCAGCCTGACATTGCCACTGTTGTAGTAGAAGTAGCGGGTAACATTGGAGCTATTCAGCTCTTGGACATGATGAAAGTTAATATCATAATTAGCTTTCTTACAAGCATTGCAATCCACTTAGGCACACGCTTGTTCCTCTCTGCTTCTTTGGGTCTAGCCTGCAAAGCAGGGCTCCAGGGGCGGAGCTTGGAGTTGTGATGTAAGAAATCTCACTGTGTCTGAACCTGTCGTCTGGGTCTGTGAGAGATTCACTGCAAACTGAATGCAGAAATACTCAGAAATGCAGTTTTGCCCTTAGTTTTTTCATGCTATGTCCTCTAGCCTTGAAAAAAAAAGCCACATGAACATGTAGACAAAAAGAAAAACATGATTTTCATCGGAGTGGGTTCAAACACTCAGGTCTCTGAACATGGAAATGGATATTTTCTACGTAGGCTGTAAAAGAGAAAAACCTTGAACTCGAGGTGGTTTCAACATAAGTCGCTGTCCTTGGTTGGCTGTGAATATTCTTTATCTCAGCCCCCAAAATATCGCTTAACACTTAGCAATTACACAACTCCATTACAGCTCCAATGGGGCATTGACAAGCATCGTTTGTTCTTCAGGTGACAAAGTTGAGTTCTGGTGCATCTTCACCTACTAAAAAAAGTAAACTGGAAAGAAAGTGAGGCCACCTTGAATTTAAAATTACCACCATTGCTTACAGTTTCGAAGAGGAGAGATTCATTTGTGAACTATCCGGGTGAAATGAAGGCCACAGGGGGGAGATGCACTTGTTTTTCTCTCTAAAGTTGTTCTCTACAGCTAAAAGCATTGCTGGAATTTTGAGGACATGGAGGAGCTAATCTAGTTGGCGACTGTTGTGTAATCAAACAGAGATTTACTTTTGATGGAAAACTGCATCATACGGTGAGTACATCCAGAAACAAATACAGATTTTGGCATCTGCGGCTTGTGTGGAAAGATTTCTGTTTCATTTTTCTACTATTTCAGATTTTCTTCCATTTTAGCGAAAAATAGACAAACTCCTGAGGGTTCAAGACTGAAAAATTCTCAAAGCACTTCTTCCTTTTAAACTTAGTTGGCACTTCTCTGCCTCCACCCTGCATCACTTTTCTTTATTTGGCATTTTTTTCCTTCGTATGTAATCGGGAGTATCTGCACCAGTGACTTTGGGCTCAATTGAGGTTTGTATTTGATAAAGCCGTGACCCTGAAGAGAACATAAAAGCCTTCAAAATAATACCAGAGCTGAAAGCATAAACTCCCTGTGATCTACCTTTGGGAGTGGAGATTATACCTGCTTAACGTCAAGCAGACCAAATACCATATAAAGAGGCTCTGAAATCAGCCAGCTAGATTTCCCCCTCCTCACAGTGGAGGGGGTAGGATGCTGGCAGGCGCCCTGCATGCTGCAGTTCAGGAGCATGTGCGAGCCTCATGAAAAGCAGACGACTGAGCGAGACTGTTACAGGCTTAGAGAGAACTCCATTTCAAACTAATCCTAATGGTTTGTTCAATCCATATACAATGGATGGTTTACTGGATCAGAAGAGTTTAGATAGAGGAAGATACAATGACTTTTTGAACTGTCTGTGAACTCAGGAAAACTGGTTTCAAATGTCAACTGAATAATGTTAGGAAAAATTTTTGCAAGACAGAGATAACTTCTTTCTTACCCCAACAATGATTTCCAGAACCATATTATATGTTTTATTTATAGTCTTGTGACCAAAGTTATCATTGAATTGACAAAGAAGGGATATCAAACGGGTCTGTCTCTTTCACAACATTTGAGCTGAAAGTACAGATTTGATTTTGTCAATCACCAGAAGTCAAAGGGAACTTTTTTTGGTACCAAATCCTGATCTTATTTGTGAACTACGCCAAGTAGTTTTCATGTCTTACAGGGGTATTCCGGCGTAAAATTAATTCAGGGTCAAACACACCGTAACACCAAGTTAGACACGTTAACAATACACAGCAGTCTGAGGAGCCACACACAAATCTCAACCAAAAAGCCACTCTATAGCCACAAATAATGCTCAGAACAGCACCTAACTTCATCAGTAGTACATATGAGGCCTTGCCATAGTACTAGCCATCAAACATCTTTTTAACTTTGCCTGATTTCTTTAGCAAAGGGACTCAACACAACTCACCGACTCTCTTCCAGCAGCTGTTTGTTTGTAGCGAGACCTCTAGCCAGTCCATTACAGACTGTCTTTTTGATTTTAAATAATTTTAATCTCTCTTTTTTTTAATTTCCTATGTATTTCCTTGCATATGTAAAGCACTTTGAATTGCCTTGTGCACTAATGGTGCCATACAAATCAATTTGCCTTGCCTTATATGACTTTGGATTAAATATTCAGTTAAGTTTTCAGGTATAGATCATGATTCAAGTGTTTCAGGGTACAGCACATTGACCTTATATTTATGACTCCATCATTCATTCTTCATTACAGTATATCCCTCTTCTTAAACTCCTGATCACAGAGGGCCATGTGTTGTTGCGTTATTGCATTTTAATCTCAGTCATCTAAGGAAATTGTCCTGCATGTGGAGAAAGTAAACAATGTTTAATTTATGAGAAGGATTTAAATTTAACTGCTCTATATTAAGTGAAGTATTTGCCCTAAATGCAAATTACCCCTGGCCTGAAATGTCAGTCATCCATCACACCTACTGGCTCCAAGATTAATTTCCCTTTAAAGACAAGTATTTAAAGTGAGATCCACCCACGGTCCAAACACAGTCCACAGAGTTTATCAGGTTGAATACAAACAGCACGAAGGTAAAAGCCCGTTTAAAGGGAGCCATCGTGCCTGGGAAAGAGGAGGTGATTGATTTTGTGCTTTGTGCCCCCCTCTTGTAAACGGAGCTGAATGCCCACAAATCTGCAACAGTTCACACCCTTTGCAGCTCCCTGTGCACAGTGAGGGGGCATCTCATTGAAAGCTTATTTTATTGGTATTATCCTCCCTGGTTATGACAGGCTGCTTTTCAGCTGCAAGCATTCAGACAAGCTGTAACTTTTAAAGCCTGAAACAAATGCCTTTGAAAATAATAAGACAGACATTTTGTCTATTCGGTTACTTTAAATACTCCAGGAGGATATGAAGGGGCAGTAAAGGGATTATTGTTGGATATAAAAAGATAGAGAAGGCTCTGTGTACCATAGAGGTGCTGCTTTCATTTAGTGTAATGCACAGGGACTCGTGTTTTTCTTTTTAATTTGAAAAGTTTGTTTACTATTTATCATAGGACAAAAACAATACCTAATAATAATAATGATGATAGTGATCATTTGGGATATGACAGTGCCCATGAGGCTTGTTTCTGAGCTTCCCACCTCATCATCAGTGTTGCCAGATGGGAAATATAAAACTATGGTACCAGAGACTCAAAATTATTGTATCTTTGGGGAAAATTGTCATACATCAAATAACAAATAATATAATCCAAATAATAATATTACTGTTGCATGATAGTCACTTTGTTTGTCCCACATCTCTTCAGCTCCCGTTCATCGCCAATAAGACACACATTATTTGATCAATTTTCATTGTGCCTCTAAAGTTCTTTGTGTGCTCCTTACTTTTTGAACTTAGGAGCACATGTGCTCCTTGTGAAAAGAGTTAGTGTCAAGCCCTGGATCATCCGTCCTACAGAGGGCAAAATTATTGTACAAATACGATAATTATCGTACCCCTGGAAACCCTGCTCATCATGAACAGCCAGATGCTGTAGTTGATTAAGTACAAAGAAAACAACATTGGTCAAAGCACACCTCAGCAAATATCAAGACTTAGAGATGTTACTCTTATTGGGTATCATTATTAAATAAGCAGAGAGCACCAAAGACAAAGCATGGCATATTGTTAGGTAAAGGAATTCTATAAAGACAGATTTTATAGAGGACTGGGTTATATAAGAGGAAAAAGAGGAAAAAATGGAGTCAGTCAGACTGAGAACATTTATGAGACAAGGTGGAGAGCAGTTTTGTTGCATTTCAGATTCAGGTCTACAAATTTTAGCAATGCCAACCACGAAGCGTGCTCTAACATGTTCATGTCCTAACACTTCCAGAAAGGCGGGATACATTCGCACAGTCTCTAAGTTTTATAAATGCACCACCTGGCCTGTCTTTTATCGTTTCTACACACTTCATTTTTTTTTAGCCACCGCTGCAGCAGAATAACCGTGAAATCCTCACTTGAACATGTTCCAAATTTTGTTGTGCGTGTGTGTGTGTGTTTCTTCTTCTTGGATTTTCCTTCTGATGTTACACTGCTTTGGTCCAAGTGCCAGATTTCTATCCAATAGTGCTTACAGTAGATCATTCTGCTCCCACAGCTTGATGCTAACCGAGTGGGGCTGTGACAGCATATGTGTGGGCTGTAAAACTGGAATGATAGTGGAACTGGGCATCTGTGTGCTCAATGATGCCATTATAGAAGACTATACCTCCCCCATCTCTTATCTAAAGGTGACACAACATATCATCACAGCCAGACTCGTACATGCTACCCTGCCTGCAGAGAGAAGAGGTGCCATAAAAGATGAAATCATTACTGGACTGTTTTTGAAGCAGAAATGTCTCGTACTGAGCGTGCACATGCCTGTCATGTCACTCCGTACAATGAATCTAATCTTTTTAGATGCAGAAATAAAAACTCTTGATGTTTTTTTATGATCTTGATGTCATTCATATACTTTCCTTGACATATTTTAAGCATTCTAACATGATCTCAGTTTTTGTACTGCTTTTGAAAAGGACAAAATACATGTGTACGCCTGGGGCCATGCAAACTTATAAAAAGTAGAGGTCATCGCGAGTACCTGCATGCACTTTCTTGCTGTTTCAAACATACGGAAATAAACAGTACTCTGGAGGTAGGTCAGTTTATGGAGCCCAGGTGCATCCATGATATGGGAACGTGCCAATTTGGCCCAAATTTTCACTGTGACTATTGAACCGAGTGGATTTAACCTGACAGCTCTCTCTCTCTGTGAGTGTTCACGTGTGTGTGTGTGTGTGTGTGTGTGTGTGTGTGTGTGTGTGTGTGTGTGTGTGTGTGTGTGTGAGAGAGAGAGAGAGAGAGAGAGAGAGAGAGAGAGAGAGAGAGAGAGAGAGATTGGGTGTACGGTGGCTGAGAACCACAACTGCTGCAAATAAAAAAAAGAATGCAAAAAAAAAGAAGCCACAATGGTTGTTACTGATGGAAAAAAAAGAGAAACTGAAGCCTACTGCAAATAAAAAAAGAAAGGGTGCAAATTTAAAAAAAAAACACAATGGAAGTTAACAACACAAAAAAAAGCAGTGATGCAAATAAACAAACAACAACAACAAAAAAAAAAGAAACTGAAGCCGCTGCAATTAAAAAAAGATATGGTGCAGATAAAAAAAAAAAAAGGTACAACTGTAGTTACCAATGCAAAAAATAGCCACAATGGACGTTAACGATGCCAAAAAAAAAGCGGCGATGCAAAATGAAAAAATAAAAATATAATAAGAATAGTTACTTACTGCAAATAAAAGCCACAAAAGTGAAAATAGCAGCGAACTTAAAGCTACTGAGCTCATTTCTCCTCTCGGGGTGGCGCAAAGGATGCAAAGAAGACAAAGCAAAATAAAACAATAACCATTCCACTTAATTCTTTGCTCGTCTTCTTGCCGTTGTCTTCTGTGGCGAGTAAAACGTGGTAAAACACTGGTGCATCATCATTATTGGTCCCCAGCAGTTTACTTTCGTTATGGCTTTTTTTTTATTTGCATAGTTTTTTTTTCACTGTACCAGTATATTGAAACGCGACTTTTTTTGCGTTGTTAACTTCCATTGCGGCTTTTCTTTTTTTTTTTTTTGCATCAGCCGCTTCTGTTGTGGCTTCTTTTTTTGCATTCTTTTTTTATTTGCAGCATTGGCAGTTTTTAGCCACCGTATATGTGAGGCAGAGTATAAAACTGAGAAAGTGAAGCAGATTCAAATCACAGTCATGTTTCATAGTGTAACAATAGATAAACAAACAGAAGCCTCCTGCTTAACATTCATTCTTGTATTTACATATCTAATTCTCAGTCAACTGCGAATGTCCTTCACTGAGTTCATTAGCTGTTACATTTTAGTGACCATCGGCTGCATTAGCATTTATCTAAATTACCTCCTCCATCTCAGCGAGATCAATACTGCCCACCACTAACCACAATCTCTGATGCTGACGTTCAGGTCATGACCTGCATGGCTGAACTCTCTGACAGCTGTGGTGACATGGCTGCGGGGCAGAAAGAGATATCCTGCCCTGGGGACCGAGTGATATTGGCAAAGTGAGTGTGTGTATGTCCGAATGTGTTTGTGGTTGTGTGTTTCCTTGGTTTGAAATGTTTAATTTGTAGGTTATGAGCTGTGGCTGGATTTATGCGTCTGCAACAACAAGGACGATTTCAAGTATTTTTGCAAAAACTGTGGCCATAATTATCATAGATCCAGTCATATATTTATAGTGTCAATGTCCCCTCTACTCTAATATCATTTACGAGAGTGGGGAGATTAAATGATGCAATGTTTTAAAGCTATAGTGACATACTGCTCCTGCATAGGTTTGAAAATTTGACAAATTGTCATTATTTCAAAAAGAAATGTATACCTTAAAATTCAGCTTGATGTCCCTCTTGATATATATATTTTTTATCATTTGGGCCTTTACATGGATGCTGATTTCAGTCACATTCCTGTATTTAAATACTGTAAACCTTTAGAGTCACACTTTACCTGAAAGAAGCCATACAAAAGTATTTAGGTGTAAGAGACTATTTAAAAGCACTTTGAGGAGTTTTAATTGAGAGAAACAGACTGAAATGGATACTAATGCCTCTTTATGAGCTTCAAAAGCAAACAAAAGCAGCAGCATCAAGGCTGATCATTTTTCTGTTGTATTTTTTTGATTCCCAAAACTGATGTGAGGGGGCAGGTGTTGGAGCAGGTGATTGACAGCAGCCTGTTGCTTACAGAGAGATAAATATTTCACCATTAAATAACAACTGGATGATGTTTTGGTTAAAAACTGCAGTTTAACATGTACAGGACAAAACATAAGGGGTATCTCTTTGTCCACAGTGGGCAACAATTACTAACATACACTTTGAAACTGACAAGTGACTACATGATAACCATCGCAAAACCTGACATATTTAATAGCCAAATAGCCAGTACAAAAAAGGTATGAGAGAATATGCAAACTGAAAATAAGAGTTGATTTGAACTGTAAGAGCAAAGTTCCTCTCTGCTTTATTCAGGAACATATGCCGGTTAACTCTGCTTAGAGGAGCGCTGCATGGCTGATGGCTCATCAATTTCCTTAAGATGATTAACCTGCGCCGAGCCTCTCCTGTCTTTAATAAACACATGATGGTGTTTTCAAATCAGACACACCTCATCTTCCATGCACGTCACACTTAGGCGCCAACAGCTTCAATCAACTCTGATTGCTACGGTAAATTCTGAATAACTTATGTTTAAAAACAGAAACGAGACAATGGCTGCTTATCGTTTCAAAAGTGAGTGACTTTATGAGGCCCTGGTGATGTGAAAACATGGTGCAACATGACTGTGGCCTCATGGGACAATAAAAAGTAGTAGTGCACCATGTTCGGTGCATGTATGCCTGTGGGATTAACGTTCAGGGGGGAATTTGGACTAATGCAGCATGACAAGACAATGCTTCTGCAGGCGCCTGATTGTTTTCACCACACCTTGTGCTCACTGTTATACTCCCCTTTTGTTACAAATAAGATCCATTTTCTGCATTTCTTTGTTTGCTTTTTTAACATCATTGAAGAAGAATACTTGTATTGGTGACAACTTTTTTCTGAAGATGACTTTTTTAGAAGATGACTTACTGTACATAGCATTGTACATAGCCTTTTATACTTTATATATGTCCTGCATGCTCTTATTAGTTTTTATTCTAGTATTTTATATATTATTCTCTGTTTAATGTTGCACCACCACGCTGTAAAAAATTCCTAGTCTGTGAATCCTGTTCATTGACAATGGCAATAAAACCCCTTCTGATTCTGTGGTCTTTTGTGTATGCATCTATGTGTGTGAGTGTGTGAGTGCTGTATATGTTGAATGGGGATTGGGAGAGTGGGTGGGGTTTGGTATTTGTATTTTTATTTATTTTATTTCATTGTTTTTTTAATATCCTGCATGAATGGACAGCACTTTGTGTGACATTCCATGTATGAAAAGTGCTTTAAAAATAAAGTTTGATTGATTGACCTGTTTTGCCTCCATTATCTTCTTTTAGTGCCTCCTTAATGAATTGTTACAATCTGTCATTAAAAGTAGCATACATAAGTCCCTGAATGAAAACAGAAGGTGCAGGACACATGGCCTACTTACACATGTTAGTGACATCCCACACAACCATTATAAGCACAGATTTTGACTGAAATCACTCAACTTATCCTTATTTACTGAGGTAGCATTTAAAGTCGTTATAAAACTTTCCATGTGGATAATATGTGTGTCTGGATGGAGAGGTGGAAGAAAGGGAGGTGGAAACATACCACCATTATAACAGTAATTTATGAGACAGTGTGGGACAGGCTACTATTGTGTATTTCAGATTATGAATATATATTTTTCTCCTCAAACTTTCCCTCAAGGAGTCCTTGGAAATAAGTTACAGCCCACCAAAGCAGGGGAATTAGCATACTTACATAAGGATCTCAAAATGAGTACCAGAGCACTGAAGGACAACACAAATCAGAGGGAACTATATTTTGATTGGTTTCAAAACATGCAATATGAATACAAAAAATGACACTTATCATTGAAAAATTGAGCATGCTGCCTGTATAAAACTTTGCATTCAACCTCTTTCAGTCAAACAACCAATTGACATGCAAAATGATCGACACTGTTAGTTTCACAGATTTGTGAGCTCTATTTTGAGCTGACAAAGTCATCTATTTCTTTACAGTTTCATTGGATGTGCTGTATGGGCAACTATTCCTCTGATTTAAGCAGCAGAAGGCAGTCTGGAGCTGTCCTTGGTGCTGATTGGTGGTTTGTAATGCAGATGAAACTAATAGAGCTGTCCAAGGTGCTGAAAGCGTGACTGGACTGGATTTATAGCTACGGCTCATTTAGGATTCCGGATGGATCTATGTGGCATTGAGGATCACACACACAGAAACACAATCCTCTTGAAAAGTTGAGTGATATCATTCATGAAGTTTCTTTTCTGCACTCTAGGTGGACATTAGTGCAACTTGCAGTTGTCTAAAACCCTTCTATGTGGTGTGCCACCTCCTTATTAACCTGTTAGGGACCCCATTGGCTCTCATTTTGTGAGCCATACACTGATAATGACGAAATCGAGACCTGATGTGAACAGTCAAAAACTATTGTGCTCTCAAAGAACCATAGCTGCACTAATTACTCAAGAAAAACCCACAGGTCTCACATGACATGTCTCCTCCAATAAGGTGGAGCAGCGCTGACGTCAGCATGGGGGGCGTGGTGCATAATGTGCCAGCGCAGCCATTTTGACAGACATAACAACACTAAGCGCATTGGAATGGATGAAATTAGAATGGTGTTAAGTATTAAAAACAAACTATTTACTAGCTGACTACACAGTAACGGAATAGAGAGAGCAAAACTTGGACTCAACATACCGTAAAGGGACAAGCTGAACAATGAAGAAAGAGAGCATTACCTAAGCAAAACACACTGTATGGTCAGGAGATGCTACCACCACTTAACTGAGTGCATTTGATGCAGTACCTTAGTACATAATAATATGTTCAAGGGTTTGTGCGTGTGTGTGAGAGAGAGAGAGAGACAGGCAGATGTGTTTGTGTGTGATCACCTACCATTGTGCGAGCAACGGTTTTATTGTTGACACTGTGCATCTGCAGTTTGTGTACCCACCCAGATGTGAAAAAAACGTGGGCCAAGAAAGGCTTCTCATTATGGATGGAATTAAATGTATAATAGCTTGTTCCTCCGATGAGGTACTGCGTCAAATGCACTCGGTTAAGTGGTGGTAGCATCTTCTGACCATACAATGTGTTCATATGGGTCGAGTCCAGCAATGTCTGCAATTTTGCTTAGGTAACACTCTTTCTTCATTGTCCAGCTTGTCCCTGTACAGTATGTTGAGTCCAAGTTTTGCTCTCGCTATTCCGTTCTCTGTTACTATGTAGTCAGCTAGTAAATAGTTGGTGCGATTATTTCGGACGTCAATATTTTTTTCGAACCCGTATCCTGTCAGTACAATACCTGTCACATCAACGACTTTTCCCGTCCCGCGATATTGTGGCATTAATTTTTTCGTACCATGTCGAATTTTCTAAAGTTTCGCATACTGTGTGTCCACTCTTGACCAATCAGATTGCGTGTTGTTGTGACATCAGATTCACCAGTATATCCAACATGGCCGACCTGCTGATTGTTTACATGTCGGAGAACAGAGTGCTCAGCTGACGATGGTTTGTGTGCTTTAACAGTTTGCTAAACGTCTTTGTTTTAACTTTCATCTGTGCTAAGTAACTTTAGCTCGTAAGCTAACCTGTTCAGATACAACATACCGTATGTATTTTCACTGTCTCAAACTCAATCGCGTTGCTGTCACAGCACCATTAGGTCTTGGTTGTTACCTTACGTTTATGGATTATAGTTTAATGTGCTTATCTGGTACTGGCCCCGACTCAGTACATGCTATTATGACAGACAGCCGGTTACACGCTGCCACTCTGACATTTCATGGTGGGATGTCGGAATGGCGGTTGCCCCCCCAGACAGCCATCTCGGGACGCGTCTTTTTTCCCCCTGGAAAGTCGCAACATCACATCGGGCTTGATATGTATAGTCAGGCACGTCAAAATTCGCCTCAGAATACTTTGTAATTTTGCGTCGTATGTTTGCGTCGTTCCTGGTGTGCAAGGACCTTTACGCACCACGCCCCCCCATGCTGACATCGGCGCTGCAACACCTCATAGGACAGTAGTAATTGGCCTCAGTGAAACATAAGAGTAAAAGTATACAATTGTTCAGTCTCTCAAGTTATAATCAGGATAAATAACAAAAAATGTGAAAGAACAAAAAACATAAATTAACTGTCAAATTATCAGTAGTGCACAAATGGCTTTAACTGTGACAACAAGCCCCGGTCTCCCCTATCCTACCATGCTCCCTACCAATAAAAATAAAGATAATAAATCCTCCATTTCTTCCTGTAGCAACAACATCAGTATTTTCTCAATCTTCTCTGCTCCCCTGCTTCCGCTCGCTGAAACCACGCATGTGTTGATCCGTGCTGCAGCAACGTGCATCAGTTTCTCTCTGACCCCAGCGTTAATCTGCATTCAGACTGAGGCTCCACTGCTTTTTTCTCAGCTGCTCGGTTTCACTGTGGCTTATTATTACAAAGGGGGGGCTTCGCCGTCTGTGGCAGTCTTCTTTACGGGCCCCCTTGCTAGGCTGTCGGAAGAAAAAAAAAAAGGACGAGCTCCAACGAGACCAAGCTCACCGATTTTTGTCAAGCCTGATCTCACTCCACCGCACGTCCGCCTCGGGTCTAGATTTGCAGACCCGCTCCCGCTAACGTGCGTAATGTATCGTAGAGAGGAAACACAGTAAATAGACGGACACGTCCATCTGTACTAAAGAGGAAACGAAGATGGTGAGGAGGATGATGATGATGGCTTCACCAAATTTAGCCTCCAAAAGCTCGACAGCAATGGCGAAGCCTTCCCTCCCACTGAAGCTCTTTCTCTGGGTGTTTATAGTCGTTAATCTGCCTACAAGGTAAGACATAACCGCCGGATATTTCCTCTAAAACTGTCTGTATATATCGGCTACTTCGGTTAGCATTTATTCTCTTTTTATAACGTCTAAATGTGCGTCGCTTTATCTCAAATACCAACACAAACCAGCCGTTAGTGGAGGTTGGAGTGCTGTGGGGAGCTCCGTTTTGGGCAGAAAATAAGATATACAATTGGAAGATGTTTATAGAGATTCAATATGGAAGTGTGGTTTCATTTTTTATTTAGGTAGGCAAAGTGGGAGATTTCGAGTCTGTTTTTTTGACAGGAAACAAACGCGACGAATAGGCACGGACAGCATTTTATCTTCAACGGTTAAACGGTTATTCAATATCGAGCATTTTCCTTTTAAGATACACATTTATGCAATGACAGTTAAAGCCCAGCCTCTCTCTCCCCCCTCTCTCTCTATAGAAATAGCATAGTGGCAGGCTAATTTGCTTCAAGCTAAGGCTACATATAGTCGCTGCTAAGCTATCTTGAAGGATCAAGTCTATTCTAAGAGCCAAAGCCTCTTTATTGAAGGAGTCAGATGTGGTGTGAGGCTGAATGCAAACATTCACCGCTTGTATTTAAGCTAACTCGAGCATAAATAGGGGGGTACATTTCATACAACGTATTGAAAATAATAAAAAAAAGATTTCAAAATGGCAGACAATCACAAAGAGAATGCAAGAGTAAAGGCACAATAAGGACAAGAATAACACATATGGGTAGAGGGGGGATAGGGGGTCTTGAAGAGGCTAAAAGCAGCTGCCATTTCGGCTTAAAGGTGTTTAGGTTTAAAGATTGAAGTTTGTTGAAAGAAGCTCTTTTAGTTGTCGCTGTCAGGACGACATTATTCCCGAGCATTGAGATAAGAATAGTCAAGAAAGGGACGGATGGTTAGGCTCCTTTCGCCGCTTTCGTCTTGTGCTGCTCGAGGGTGAAAAATGGACGCAGATAAATCAGTCGACGTTCAATCACCGTCATGCTGATGGCAAGCACAGGGCTCCCTGCCCAGCCTCCACTGTCAGGCCTGTGCATCTCTTAATTGTATGCCCAAGTAGCATTCACAATATGCCTGAGTAAACATTACCCCTAGTCTCCCTGTACCTTGGTTTGAGTTATATTGGCAGGTTATGGATTTGACAAACTATGCTTCAGTGCTTGTGTCTTAATAAGATGTAAAGGATGAAGCAACACTTCTAAAAGAATCAGGAAAAAAATGTGAGTTTCGATTGTGAAGTTCGGTTTGAAGGTATGATCTGTTGCTCTAGTTTAGTGTCATTTAGCTGAGTTATAAACATATAATAGTTTCAATACAGCCTTTTCGGTCACACTTTGTTTCACTTTATCCCCAGTCATTGCACCATTATTACAACTGTATTACATTTATTTGCACTGTTGCCTCCATATTGTCATATTTGCACTATTATGTCCACTTCAGGACTGCCATACTGTTTCCATTCACTTTCTTCCACTCACCTTCTTCCTACTGTTACACTATACTGTTATGCTGTTTATATTGTTATCTATATTTTGTAAATTGAGAGTATTTAAGGTAGTCTTTTGTTTCACTTAGTTGTTTATTCTATATTTACACCTTTATAGTTTTATTCATATAGTTTATTGTTTATTCTGTATAGCATATTTGACAGTAAATTGACTTTGACTTTACAATAACCATAATTTATAAATATAACTAGTTTATTAGTGTTTAATCATCATTTCAAAACAGCATATAGAGCAATTATAAATGATAAATAGATAGTTTATTAATGTAAGTTAATAGTTACTTTACCATTAACAAGCAATGACAATCAATAACTATTAATTGACCATTTATTAAAGGTAATATAGGGTTTAAATATTGGTTGTAAAACAACTAGATTAAAACGTGTGTCAGTAGCACTTTGTAAATAGTTAATATTTGGTTTTTAAACCATTTATAAACATTACTTAGATAGTTATTGTGAGGTTAGTGTTAGGGTTAGGTTTTTAAAATTGTACAACTTACAATTTATTAATGGTCTATTCTCTATTTATAAATGATAATTAAACATTAATAAACTATCTGCTTACCATTTATAAATGGTCGATTTACCATTTATAAGTTATGGTTGTTGTAAAGTGTTCCTGCCTTTTCTAAGTGGATTACTTTGGAAGTTATTGTGATTCATGTAAGAGACCTCTTACATAAGACATCTCTCAAGGCCTCTGGCATGCTCCGGGTAATCTTTGCTACTTTCTGACTCATTGTGACACTTACTATGTGTGCTGATGTCTGCTGTCTATCAACATACATTAACCCCTGCGTACGGTCCAACTACTGCTTTACATTGAATTTGTCACAGCATCCCGGTTTGGCACAACACCCTTTTGGTGGAATCAGAAGCTATTTTGTTGCGAATGTTTGGGCAAATGTGGTGCCATCTGTCAAGATGTGGGCTTCAGACATGCAGGCCTGGGATCCAGGAAGTGATGTCACTGATAGGAAGCCCTGCTTTGGTTTTCTGTGGGAGCAGGTGGTGTTTGCTGTTCTACAAACTTTACACATCTAACATTGTGGAGCATTTAAAAACAATTGGATGAACTACAATGATTCTTTAATATCTTGGTATATTAGGACTAGTTTGTTTATATCTTTGATAAACAGGTGCTTGTGTCAGTTTGACTGACATACACACTGAATTTAAACACATGGGACGCAACAAAAATCAAGTTGATTTTGTCTTTTGTCATATGTTCAAGTTTCCAGGAACCAATGGAGGTGTTATTCATGTCACTGGGCGATAAAACGATAATGATATATCGCTAATTAGTTTCGCTCAATATAGATATGAAACATGTTCAATATGCTTTTCGATAGTCGGCATTCTGCAATGTTTTGGTAGACTATACAAACAGCTAATGAAAAGTGGAGTTGAACCAATCGTGCTGAATAAGAACCAAGTAGCAAACAGCTGCGTAGTAGCAGGCTGCAGCTACACGCAATCATAGCACCTTAACACATGAAGCCGACAGAAATACAGATGAAGACTCAACAGATGACGACATCATCGACAAAACTGGCATGAAAACGTCGATGGTGTGGAGGTATTTTGTTTTTTTTTTGAGGTCGGACATAAATCAGAGTAATGTGTACTGCAAATTATGTGGAGTACATGTTCTTGCAAAGTCGGGGAATACCTCAAATCTTTTTCACCACTTGAAGCAGTACCTCGCGGCAGAGCACATGCAATGCAAAAGGTTACAAACCCAAAACAGAGCAAGGAGCCCATGGCGCCTTTGCAGTAGAAACAGGCGACCATTCAGTCCGCTTTCTCTAGTGCAACGCCTTACGACAAAACGTCAAAGAGACACAAAGACCTCACAGAGGAAAAATGTCCCTCAGCAACCTAACAAAAGAACCATCTTGCTTAACAAACAAAAAATAAACACACACTAAGCCAGCACCATACACCTACTCACTTATCTGCAGTTGGCATAGTATTTTATAAAAGCAAATGACAAAGTGAGTCATGTAAAACTGGTTATCAAACATGTACCTAAATGGTTAATTTCCTGGCTTGGATTAGCTTGTTAGCAGACTTTGCTACTCTGATTGCATACTCTGATTTTTGTATTTTTGGGAGCTGCTGTAGGTTCAGATGCTGTCAAACAAATTCCACATCAGACTCTTTTCATGGTGTTGTATTTCTGGCCCCCTCATCAAACAACCTTGTCTTAAACTGTGGACCATTTGTTTAAGTGTCCCTTCAAATGGGACTCTCCTTATGCTTTCTCCTCAATCAAATCATCAGTATTTAACTATCTTTTGTCACCGCTCATAATGGGCCAAAGATGTACTGTATTATTTTGTTAAGCTGTCAGTCTGTCATGTATGCCATAATAGCTATAATGTGACTTCACTGGAGTCTAAAATGTGGTCGATAACGCACAGTTGGCAGTCTGCTGTCGTTCTGTGTTGACTGAAGACACTTTTATGAGACAGCAGAAGATGACGAAGCACATTGCTGCCTCTCACTCATAATTTCTGTCATATTTACCCCCTAGGGAGGCATAGAGGTCAGTGATTTTAGGTCTCAGGGATAGATTTGGCGTTTCAGCAGTTGTCATAATTCACTATTACTCCATTTTCCCAGGCGTTATCAAAATAAACCTCATCACACATCACACATCTTATTTTTTGATTCCACTATGACCAACCTTTTTACATGACCCGTCTGTTATTCATTATTCTGAAGAGCTCTGTGAATAAATTTAGAAAAAATGTCACTGCCCTTATTCCAAAAGGGTTCAGTCTTTTCTATTTTAAGGACATAAGTACGCAGAAGGTGAAGTTAGGATACTTTTGAAACGTGTTTCAAGATGTTTTGTTCCAACCTGTGGTTTAAAAAAAAAAAAAAAAAAAAGCACGAAAATGCTGTATTGGATTTGGGCTCTCTGTATGTACTCCAAAAAGGCATACAACAATCTTGTTTGAATTAAAACTGAACGCACACACCGCCCTAAAACTTCAAAACACAGTCTTAAGGTCCTTTCACTCCGGGAATACGCAAATATACGACATGAAATTACAAAATATTTGGACGCAAATTTTGACGCGCCTGATTATACACATCAAGCGCGATGCGATTTTGCGACTTTCCGGGTGGAAAAAGACGTGTCCCAGGTGGAAGCGAGAAGACTGACACAACAGCAGACTGACTGTTTTTCAGTTCTGATCAGACACTAGTGTTGAGATGTCTGTCTGTCATGATAGCATGTACTGAGTCGGGGCCAGTACCAGATGAACACATTAAACTATAATCCATAAATGTAAGGTAACAACAGAGACCTAATAGTGAAAATACATATGGTATGTTGTATCTGAACAGGTTAGCTTACAAGCTAAAGTTAATTAGCACAGATGAAAGTTAAAACAAAGACGTTTAGCAAACTGTTAAAGAACACAAACCATCGTCATATGAGAAATCAGACGCCATGACTCTCCACAAGTTGTCCTTCAGGTCGTTATCTTTGTAATGTTTGTGTTTTTTTTTAATCAAAAAGTACTCTGTTCTCCGACACGTAAACAATCAGCTGGTTGGCCATGTTGGATATACCGGTGAATCTGACTTCGCAACAACACGAAATCTGAATGGTCAGAAGTGGACACAGTTTGCAAAACTTGCCAACAGTCGTCAATCAGTGTTGAACTCTTATTTAGATAAGCTTGTGATTACATGAGGTCAGGTAAAAAGAACATTCCTATACAGTCCAGGTGAGTCCAGTGTGAGGATCAGAGCCAACAATGATTAAAACTTTTAATTTAACGGATTAAGCAGAGGCAAATTAGATAATTGTATTGTGTGTTTGTGAGAGGGGGATTGCAGCAAAAAACTGGATACACAAGACAAGAGCAGTTTGTTGTGCTGTTGCCATGGGTGCAAAACCAATTACATGTTAGTGAATAATAAGCATGTGGGTTCATTAAAGTCCTGTTCCTTTATTAGCTTCGGTTTGAAACGTGTGAGGATGATAGCTCAAGGGAACTGTTGTAGATGCTAATGGTGGGCACATGGCTGTTTCTATTGCCGATTCTGCTACAGCTCCCCTCTTTGGATATTCTTTTTGAAGGAGTAAAACTGCAGAGAAGGGGCCGTCCACAGCTGCTGCATGAGAAACTCCAGCTCTATTTAATATTAAGAACAAGTTCTGACTGCTGCACACAGAGAAAATGAGGGTACCTCATGATGAAGGCACAGGATGCGAAGGGGTTCGAATGTAGGAATCGAACAGATTGTCCTCAATGTGATGAGCTGTGAACACAACACTTAACTCCAGTACTCTCCCTCATTAAACACACAGCCACAGACATACATATGCATGAAAAACAAACACAGATACACTCACAAACTCATAACAGCATGCGCACACACAAGGGCACAAACACTCACGCTTATAAGGACACACACACATACACACACACGGAGGAGAAGACGTCTCTGTAGATCTTCAGGTACTAAATTAGGAGGCAAAACATCAGATCTGCCTGCAGTGGAGAACACATGGTTCTTCCTTTGATGTATTCGTCTTTGGAGCATTTCCAAACACACAGTGATACTCTGCAAGATGAATATAAATGATAACATTGCAGCAACCCAAAAAACACTCGATGAGTGTAAACCCTTCACTGCCTTGTTTATCATCACCCTATATATATCTATCCATCTATCTGAAAGTCCATCTGTCTACCTACTGATCAACAGACTATGTATTTTTCTATCTATCAATCCTTTGTCTACACATGTATCCAGAACCTATCAGTCTATTTCAAACTATCCATGAGCAGGTATTAACAAGCTAAAGACTTTGAGAACCGAGAAGTGGAAGTTAGGGCTGCACAATATATCGTTTGAGCATCGTCATCATGATGTAGGTGTGCGCTATAGTCACATCACAGCACCTACGATGTTGGATGCAAATGAACTTAGCTAATTTCAAGAGTAGCTGACTGAGATACACTCCATGTGACTCTGCATGTGCTGTGCAGCCATCCACCAATCTCAGACTACCCTGCCAGCCGTCAATCGAAATCAGAGAGGAGGAAACCACGCCCCTGCACACGGAGCGAGTCGCTAGTGCTACCGGTGTTGTGCCGAGAAACGCACTGAGAAGTACTTTTGAAACATTACTCATCACTGTTAAGCCCCACAAATAAGAATTGTATGGGTAAGTAGAGTGGGTGGACCACTCTACTTAAAGTGGTGCGCGTTTTGCGAGGTACATGCAATTCTCAGAGGACATGTGTCTCTCGGCACAACACCGGTAACAACAACAACGATTGCAAAATGATTAACGAAGAAGAGAAAACCACAGAAAATTAAGACTTGTTGCCAAAAAGAAAAGCAACATCAGTTATCTGGAATTATTTCAGTTACAAGAAAGATGATGTCGACCAAAACACGTGTTCTGTGTTCATCTGTTGCCACAATAACGTCCCAGCACAGTAAAAGCAAGCTAAACATATCTCTAAGACAGACAGAAGCCATTCTACTTCATTCACAAAAAGAGGTAAGATCAGTGCAGGCTAACTGTCCACAAGATTTCAGCATAAAGTGCTATTCAGGTCATCTGGTGAAAATTCCTGTATCTTTTAATATCGCAATATATATATCGCAGGGTTGAAAAAAATCGCAATGTTAGTTTTTTCCAATATCGTGCAGCCTTAGTGGAAGTTACTTTAAGATATGGAAACAAAAGCTGAGGTCAAAAAGACCAACATTGTTTAACTGCACTCTGATATAATGAATGTAGGCTTAGATAATTTACTTTACCTCATAATACTTATACTTGGGGTTTTGGTGGGCTAAAAAACATCAGGGTGAATGTTTCACTACTTGCGCCGTAACTGTTCAGCCCTACTATCCATCTTCCTTTCTGCCCATGTCCCTGCGATCTACATACATCCATCTGTCAATGATCGTGCATCTATTTATGTCAGTCCACTGCGGTCAGTACATCACTGTCTATCCTTCTTGCTGTATTCCCATTTATCCATCAATCTTTCTCTCTATCTGTCCACAGGCAGGTGCACCTTGGGTATTTTAAAACCTAAACGAGTCTACCCGGGGTAAAATAAGATAGAGTCCAGTATTCTGGGAGAGATGGCACTTGTTGGCACTTAACGCAGTCTAAGGCAGAGTGGTGGTCCAGTATGAGTCCTCACACCCAGCCTGAGAACATGAGAAAGCTATCAGGGCTTCTGTCCTTGTGCTTTACCATGGAAACAGTGTCTTCTTTTCTCACCATCTCCGATTCTTTATTATTTCATTCAGAGCTTTCTATCCCTCTCATTGCTCCACAGCCTCAGTGAAAAGCTCAGGACTGTTTCAAGGTTGCTTCTTTATGGTAACTGGAGTTGCATAATTTATCAAGGGCAGTAGAGGCTTGAGGGTTCGACTGAACTCAAAAATTGGTTTATTTCTGTCTGTTTATCTCTATCTATCAAGTTATCACCTTTCCCTTTATGTACCTGCGTGTTTTTTCGCACCATGCGCTCAGAGACAAAACTGCAGTTCCAATCAATCAGCGGAAAATGCAAATTTCCTATCACCAGAGATGCAACCTGAATGTAATTACCACATAAGGCGTGTCTCTTTAATGCATATGCATACAGTGTAGATAGCACTTATACAGATATAGATTTCTGCTTGATTGCTCATTTAATTCAGTGTTACCCTGGTCTTCTCTGTGTAGAGAATGTGCAAATCTCAGGACTCCAGACAAACTTTTTTTTTACTTGGAGCACAGTGGCCCCTAACTTGAAATTTTAGAGGCGCAAACAGAAAAATTTAGGACTTAAAATGTTTTCCTATCATATACACTGTATTACCGATAAATACTTTGACTATAAATGCAGAAACTACAAGCTTATAGACTCATATTTCATTGTGTAGTGGTTTTGATGTTTGTGACCATGTCATGAGCAAAATCATGAACCTCATTTTTAATGCCAGAACAAATTAATCCTCCGACAGATGTTAAGTACCTCTGGTTTTGGTCTCATTTGTCTTTTTCCGTTACAGAACACCAGTGTCACCCCCTCCCCCCTGTAAAGAAGTGTAATTATGCCACATTTCCTGTCACACATTATTTTTTCCTGATACATAATCGTTCGATCACCTTCATTTTTTTAGTTATTCAACCTGAAAAATCTACATTTCAAAAGTAGAAGAAAACATATTCATGACAGGATACTGGGGAAAAAATAGCATTGGAATAGTGGTGTTAGTGTCTGTGGGCTCCTGAGACATCATTATCCTCTTAGTGTGGGACGTTTGAGGTATAGTCGCAAACTCACAGCTCTCTCATCAATTTCTTCGACTTCCCCATCTTTCAATTTCTCTTCATTATTTCTGTTAAGTCACTTGGTTAAATTGCACAAGAGCCGTAGTTGTTATTAAGGGCCTCCTTGGACATGGATATACAAGCTTTGGGCCTCAGTTAAAGTATCATTTTCACAGCTGTTTACATTTCTTTAATCACATTTAGAAAGGCTGTTTTTAGATATGACAAGGCTGCCTCAGAATGAAATGCTGTTCAGTGATACTTTTTGAAAGAGTAAAGAAAACTAGACTTTAGTTAAAGAAAAATACATTTTTTGGTAGTTATGTAGTACCACCTTAACTTGAATGTTTGCTTCAAATCTGGGGATAAGAAACAAATTCACCAGGAAGACATTTAGCGGTGCTGTTGCTGTGGCCTTTCTGTTAAACTGAGGAAAAGTAATCCAAATTGGCTTCAGGAGATGTTTGGTGAGTGGGGGTCAGCTGAGTGGAAGCAAGCTCAGCCCATTAGAGTCGGTTTTAAAACATCATACAGATATTTTCCCTGATATTTGGAGGACACAAATAGGTAAATCAATCAACTTTTTGGAAGATCTGCTCAAGAACTTTTTCTTTGGCACAAGCCACAAAAAAACCCCACAAGAACCAGAAGATACAATCCACAGGACTGTAAAAACTACAAAAGTTAAGAGCAAAGCAAACATCTGCAGCATAAAGTTCAGATAAGTTCAGCCCTTTCATCTCATTTTCACATCCAGCATCAGATTACGACAGTCTGTCTTATCTAATTTGGTCTAAATACATTAAGGGTTAGACTCCTCACCATAGCACTGGGCCCTGAATGGTCTGTGGTGTGAATATCGCGGGATATCATTATTTAACTGTTGGCTATGTATCAAAGATGATTTATTTGTTAATCTCAAATTATTATCATACTTCTCTTTATTCTTCTGAGCAGATTTTGTGCGTTTATTTTGTTTTATTTAATGAAATGTTGGGGAAAATTTCCATCGATCTCTACAGTTGCAATCTCGAGGTGATGAAAGGCCCTGAAAATATTACCAAGTTGAAATCTTCCAAAGACTTTCCATCACAGTGTTTCCCCTCGTGTTTCTTCATGAGGAGACAGAGTGCGCGCCTCAAAAGAAATGATTGATTTCATGGTTTTTCTCCCTCTCCTCCTCCCGCAGCTCCTTCCAGACCGATGACGATGACGAGGTGTCTAACAAGACGTGGGTGCTGACTCCAAAAGTGTACGAGAGCGACGTCACACACATCCTAAACAGCCTACTACATGGATACGACAACAAACTCAGACCTGACATTGGAGGTGGGCGCAGATTTTTCACAGATGATTGGTTTAGACACTGAATCAGTCGGGAATGAAGCCAAGCTTGGGGGCCAAATCAAACACATATGCTGCTGGTAACCGTCAGACGTGGTTACACCGATGTACCGCAGCCATTTGGTGTTAAAACGTGGGGTCACAGCATCTGCTGACGCGTGGGACTATTTTAGATCCTGAAAGCATTTAATCCATGATTGTGTAACGCTTGAAGCCAGACACAGTCATCAATTAATGCAAACCAATCCCCAAATTTATTTCCCTGAATGCATCTATTGTCCTCAAAACGTCATTAGATCCAGGGACTATTTCTCTGAGGTGTTGCCTCTCTGTTTGTTGGAACTGGACTCGAGCAGCAATCAGAGGTAGTGCATCTCAAGGCACTTTTTTGCAACGTAAGAGGAAGCACTTATTCACTATAAAACACACATTTAGTCAGGCTTTTATGTGCGCATACTTGCAGAGACGAGGTACTTTTTTAAATTAAAGAAGAGAGACATCAGCTGGAAAAGAGCTGAGAAAACAGCCTGTTGTTTACCGCAGGCTGACGACAACAGCCTTGTGTCATTATTCACTGGGTTTGAGAGGATTTCACACGCACAAGGATCAAATGTTTCCCTCGGTGGAAACAAGAGGATTTAACATCAAATGGAAATGACCACTGTTTTAGACAGCGACAGGGTTTCCCAAAGATATAAAAAAAAAAAATATATGACTACAGATTTTCCCCGACAACAGAGATGTTTGGAATCAATCTGGCTGCAAGTCACATGGCAAAACGTCTAGAAACATGATTAGAAAAGGAGAGGATTTTCCCCTTTTTCTGGTGTGGACAGTAAATCACTGTAGTGGCAGAATTTATTATCGACAGCTAACAACATTTATGGAGTTGGTAGATTTTCAAGAGGTCATGAAAGCGACTTGTAAGGATGTGAAACTGGGTTGAGATTTGTTAAAATACTATCAATACATTCAAGTGAAGAGAGAAAGTGCGTGTGAAGTTGATGAAATGACTCAACATTGTCACTTTCACCAGTTGGCACGAGTCAGCTGGTCATTGTTATGCTAGCCATGTGTTGTGTCTAAGCTGTATCACAGCCACCTGCTGCTAACCAAGGCTGCAGCTCCAGTTAATAACTACTGCCATAATGCTTAACTACCTGGGTGTAAATACACACAGTCAAACAGATGCTGTGTGGTAGCCACACTTGTTAGGCTGCAGATTCTGTGAGCTACGGTGGCCCTGAGGTGCAAAACACAACGGCAAATCGAAAAACAAAACACAAAAACAGAAAACGGGACATTAACCATTGTGTTTACTGATTTGCCATTGTGTTTTGTAAGTACGTACGTAAGTAAAATTTATTTATAGAGCACTTTTCACGGATTAGAATCAAAAAGCACTGTACATAAAATAAGTGCAATTAGATAAGCATAGACGGTACAAAAGATAAGTACAGATACAGACACAAATACGAATACAGTACAGGTGAGAACGGAAATGAGTGCAGATGTAAAAGATTAGTAAAAGAGACAAACAAAACCCTGTTAATTGAAAGCTTGTCTAAATAAAAGAGTCTTCAACTGCTTTTCGAGAGTATCCATTGAGTCGATCAAACAGAGGGAGAGGGGCAGATCGTTCCAAAGTCGAGGGACTACGGTCTTAAAGGCCAAGTCTCCTTGAGTTTTAAAACAGGTCTTCGGCACCATTAGGCACCATTAAGTTCACCTGTTTGGCTGTATCAAAGTAACAGTGCTCAATTCTGACTATTTCTTGAGCGTTTCTATTTATAGACTTCTCGTTTTAGAATTTTAAACAACCAGAAAGTGAGATCTCCGGAACAGTCTCATTATGAAGGCTTATAAATCTGCACCGTTTTAATCATTTATTATTCCTGTTCGCTTTGTTCAAGTCGGAGGGTAACATGGGACTTCAAAGCTAGTACCCCAATACTTCTTCTGACACTGACCTCTTCCTCACCAGGTGGTAGCTAGTAATAATGTTAGTCCTTCCACCTAATACGTTTTCAAATGTCTCTGCTCCAAATTTGCAAAATGATAAGAAATAATGACTTTTTAATGGCATGAAATGAAAATGGTAGTCCAGCTGGAGCCGGGTTGCCTGCTCATACTCACTGAATTCAGGGTGTAGAAATTGAACCTAGAGAGGATTAAATATTCACATGTTTCACAGTTCATTATCACTGCCTACTGGGCTGTAAAGTATGTCCTTGTGTGTTGTTTTTGTTGTGTTTTGACAGGCCGCCAGGGTTACTTTTAAGTGTGTGTTACTTTATTTACATGTTGTATGGCCTTGATAGGTGTCTGTCTTTGCCTTGCTGGAGGCCTTGCCTTTCTGTTGTGAGAGGCAGACAAGTTGCTAACTCCCCTCGCTTTGACAGACGGCCGGGCAGGCCTCTCTTGTCTACACAAGTGCACATACATCCTAAAGCCTGTCACGTCCATCTGCAAGAGCAGAACAGGAAGATATTCAGTACCCTTGAAAACTTGATTCATGGGACAGTATTGTGCTGAAAACTGGCTGTAGTCAGGATCTGTCACATATTCTGAAGGCGTAATAAAGACACGCTACTCTATAGGCTGGCAGTAGATTGCTTCTTTACTCACTTTAAAGGTACTGACTGAGAAGTGCCTCAATGCTGCAGTTAGACCGCTCCATTTTAATCAGTCAATGCCACACAGTCAGAGTTGAGCCATTTTACACATTCCTTGTTTGCCTGGAGTTATATTCCAGGTTATGTTGATGATTGCAAGGAATGGCAGTAGTTAAAGGGTTATTCCGGCGCAAAATTAAGTCAGGGTCAAACACACCGCAACACCGAGTTAGACACCCCCTCGAGAGATGAATGTTGCCGACTGCTTGCTTCTCTAGTTAAACCAACTTCAGCAACAACCGCACGATAGCAAAACACAGTGGTCCCAGGAGCCACGAGCTCAACCAAAAAAGGCATCTATAGCCACAAATAATGCTCAGAACAGCACCTAACTTCATCGACAGTTCATAAAGGGTCCCAGGCATAGTAATAGCCATCAAACATATTTTTAGCTTTGCCTGGTTTCTTTAGCAATGAGACCAAACACAATCACCCACTCTCCTCCAGCAGCCGTTTGTTTGTGAAGGAGCACTGAAGAGGTGATCACAGAGTGCAGCGGATCATTTCCATGAAGTAATAATCATCATATTAATTATTTTGCACTGCAGACGCGGTAGTTCTCCTGCCTTAGCGTCCGGTCTCAATCCATTTCCGTCAGGTAATGATCATAAATGTTCTTCCTTGAGCTGCGAAACTCTGCTAATTGCTTTCTTTTACGTACCATTTGAGATATGCTTCAGTTTTTGTCATGGCCCCAAACCTTGAGAGAAGAGGTGTTGTAAATGTGCTGCCTCATCAACTGCTTCCTCACCTCCAAGCGCAACAAAAAGCCACAGTCCCTCGCTGACTTCCCTACCACAAATATTAATAGTTGCCGGGAAAAAAAAAAAGACACACAGCCGGAGGATCCACTGCAGGGGATTGACCTCATGCAGCTTTAAATAATGACTAATAAATAGACTTCAGTGATGGCTCAACATGAAAGCAGATGAGCAAACCCTTCACACTCAGCTACTTTCATGGTTTTTCCGTACACTGAGCACATCTCATGAAGGGCATCATCTGTATTCTTCAGACTTCACAAGCCGGCTCGCGCTATAAATTCAAGAGCAGCTCAGATCTGCTTTGAGGCGCCGCTTCAACGCAGAAGAGCTGCCGTGTAGCCGGGCGGCCGGCTGCCACCGTCTTAGCCATCATCTTCAAACGAGCTATGATCTCGCTCTCGCAGCGTTGGTCTCCCAGCTGCTGCCAAGTTACACAGCTACAGTGGGGTTATAATTAGCCGGCTATACTGTCATCGGATCCGCTAACCAATCAACCGAGCAATCTCAACCAGGCAGAGCAAAGTTGAAATGCAGCAGATTTAGATTCTTTGCCGATTGTGCCACAGTCTCCCTTTGAAGTCCATTGTGATGCTCATTTAATTTTTAATGCCCCTGGAGTCTACTGTATGTATAAAACCCAAGTAAATAGGACAGAGACAGTGAGCGAGATGAGAGGGGGGAGGAAATCTGACAGTCCTCCAAGTCTTCATTCATAATACATCCATGACATTGACCAAGGTTATTGGCTTTCAAATTTTAACTACGTTGTTTGTTTGCTAATTCTTAATGTATGTGGATGCATATGGTCTGAGTCCACTCGCTGAATCGACCAGATTTTTATTAGGATGCTAGGGCGTGTGTGCTGGCATATTCGATGTTGTCTCTGAAAGCTAGTCAAATATACGAGCAAAGCCACTTTATGTTCACTGGCATCACGGAATAATGTTTTCTTGGCATCTGTGAGCGAGTTTATGAGATAAATCCACTCTCCAGTTGGCTGTGCAAACAAGGCACATTTTTGTAATTTATCAAATTTTTTCTTCATGCCATGCCCATAACCTGGGAAACGATTCGATTAAATTACCACTCAGGTTTAACACATTTAGAGTCCAGATGTATGATCCCAGTGCAAAAACATGCACGAGTTTTTATGACAACTTTCTGTGTAACAAAAACCAGGGCCAACATTGAGCGTTCACTTGTGTATGTTTGTGTTATGTGCTTTTTTCATACATTTTTAAGAGTGTCCGAGGCTAAAGTTGCGATGCAGATACATGTATGCCTGTGAGTGACATGAAAAATGGATGAAAAACCGCATCCTCTTCCCCTGTCCATCCCCCCACTCTCACTATAGCTCTCCTATTTAGCCTGGAGGCCAGTTGAATCCCTACCTGTTTCTCAGGTATAAAATCCAGTCATCCATAAACATAAGCATCAGTTTAAAATGTAGGAGACAATTCAAGCCGGCTTTAAGGATCGGACAGAGCTGTCCAGTTTCCTGAGCTGTACTCCGTCTGATCATCACTCAAAACTGGTGTGTAGTAAAGGCACCAAGAGCATAATAATGCATGGTGGTGGCCTTGGTGCAACGTGCAAGTGAGAAAGCAGAGTGGTGTTGTCAAGACATTAAAATAAAACTACCTTAGTTATGCATTTTTAGCCAATCAAGCTTCTTAAAACGAAGCAGATCATCAAAACTAAATTACACAAACACCTTGAGGCGTTTACAGCATCGATGATTGATTACATAACCATCCTGGAAACTAGACAAACAAGAAAATGTCAAGGTCAAGATCTTGTTTCATGTTTGTCTTTGTTGGTCATGTAATGCAGTTTTGGAATAATATGCTGTAAAATATCAGACAGCCCCCAGGGTGTTAGCTCAATATATTGTGTAATTATGTATTGATTACATTGTATGTTCAGTTCCCCTCTCATGATACAAATGTCTCTCGGTTTTTTCTGTGTATACTGCCTGCATTTTGCTGTTTTACTCCTAATCTTCGTTTTTTTGTTTCGCCATTTCACTTTGCAGTTTTGAGAGTGTGAGGTAGGGCTGCACGATTAATCCGATTATTTGATTATGACGATGTAAAAAAAAATGTAACTGGTCAAATTTGTTTTCTTCTCTATTATGTCTCATGCCTCTAGGCCACGGTAGGCTCCCCCTGGCTTGGCATATGCACCACATTGTTTTCAGTGGTTTTGCTTTGAGAGAGGATAGAAAAACTTTTTATTTCTAATGTGAAGTTTGGAGAAGTTGTCACTGAATAAAAACCAAAATCAAAATCTAAACAAGTTTTCAGAGAAAAAAATCGTGATTTTAATTTTGGCCAAAGTCGTGCAGCCCTAGTGTGAGGTTTAAGATGTTGCTGCATAATCTTGTTTTTTTTCACCTAGCTATTGGACATTTCCCTTTTTTTTATTATAGGTGATGAAAATATCAACCAAAATGATACGTCACTTTTTCAATACTTGTATTCTATCCACATAACATTCCCTCTCTCATCATTTTAATCTTTTTTCTCATTCTTCTTTGCAGTCAAACCAACAGTGATCCACACGGACATGTTTGTGAACAGCATCGGGCCAGTTAATGCCATCAATATGGTGAGTGATATGAAAATATGACGTCACTGTTTCATTACTGTTATTGAAAACTGCCAAAGAAGAGCATGCTTTCACTGAATTTGTGTTTGTGTAGAGTTTAGCCGGAGCTGGCAGAGGTTCTGTGTCTTGCTCAAGCACACCTCAGCAAAGCAGATCCTTACTGTCATTGCAGATTGGTTGGTCCAGATAATGACTATGCTGCCCCCCCTGCCCCTGTAGTGTGGCAACACTAGAGAAGTGTCAATCAGCTGTTTAATGACTGCACCGGCCTTTTGCACCTCTGTGGATTAATGTCCATCCATTGCATGTGTTTGCATAAAACAGCTCCTATTTTAAAGGAATTCTGATCAACACTTGTCCAGTTGTGTTTGTTTGGATTTACAAGAAGCACATTTGCAAATGGCAAACACAGAAATGTTCTTTTAATGTCGTTGCCAAGAGTTTTATCAGCTTCAATCCGAGGTGCTACCTCTTTGAATTCTTCGGTTCGTTCAAATCAACAGTTTGTGGATTTCCTTGGGTCCTGTTTGAAGACACCGACTCTTGATCACTGCTGTCTGTCAAAGTTAGGGTGACTCTCTAAAATTGCACTAATTGAATTTATGTTTATCAACTGCAGTGCTGTTTATTTTCCACACCAATTATTTATTAAAAAAATTGTTTTTTCCCTCTTTGAACAGTTTTGATTAGTCTACAAAGAGCAGTGAAATAACTTTAGAGTGCATGCATGAAAGGTCTGGTTGACATGTTCTGAAGCGACTAACCTCACTGTCAAACAGTCAAAATTTTGCCCAATTTAAACAGCATTTGTGCACATCGGACTTAATCTCCATTTCCTAGCTCAAAATATTATCAAACTGTTATGAGATACCATCTGTCGTCTGTGTTTGTTTTCATCCGGGTAGTAGACTGTAAGAGTATAGAGTAGCAGCAATAAACAGCTACAGCCTCATAGTTGTAGGTTGGTTGGCAGCATTTTGGGCCTACAATGTAAAAAATTGTAATATTAAGTTTAACCAATAAGTAATTTCAGTGCTAAAAAGCAAGGATGACAATCATTAAGTCCACTTAAAGACCCACTCCGATAAAAAAAATAATGTTTTTCTTGTTGTCTACATGTTCATATGGCATTTTTCTGATACTACGGGACATATCGTGAGAAAACTAAATGCAAAATAGCATTCTGAGTATTTCTTCATTCAAATCGCTGTGAATCTCTCACAGACCCAAACAGCAGGCTCTGACACAGTGAGATTTCTTACATCACAAATCCAAGCTCCACCCCCAGAGCCCCGCTATGCAGGCCAGACTAAGAGAAGTAGAGAGGACAATCGTGGCACAAGCGTGTGCGTTAGCAGATTGCAATGTTCGTAAGAATGCCAATTATGATATTAACTTTCATCATGTCCCCAAAGACATTAGTGTCCGAGAGCTCAATAGTTCTAATGTTACCTGCTACTTGTACTACACTAGCAATGCTACAAGCTAGCATGAAGAGGAGTGTTCAGAGAAGCGCTGTCTCTGCCCATGACTCAGAGGCGAATTGCTAATGATCTATTGGAGCTCTGCAGAAAAAAAAGCTTTTAAAAATGACAGTTAACATGATTTTGGCCAAAACCTTATAATCACAGTTTAAAGACCACTAAGAACACTCTAAACAGCGAAAAAAAAAAAACAGTCAGAGTGGGAAACTAACTATAAAGTTGCAATATCACTACCTTTTCTTGACATTTTTTCTGTTAAAAGAAGCATCTAGCTTGAAATATCTGCAAAGCCAAGCCTATGTAGCATCTGATATGTTACTCTTACAAAGATGCACATACATTTCTGCCAACGTGTGGGAGATCTGCTTTTTTGTTCATTATCAGCTTCCAAATTTCATGTACCCTCATCATTAAAACTATTATTTTACTGTTGGAGGAGGCTGAATCACCACATTACAGCCATGGGATTCAAAAAGATTGCCACCGCCAAAGACTGTTGTTTCCTTCACATACCTTATGTTGCTAGAATACAAATAGTATGGAATTTCTTGTGATTGTGCCGCAGTTGCAACCAAAATAGGTCAGCACGGATCATCTTGAAGTGTGGAGCAAAAATGAAGTCTGTGAGAGTAAGAGAAGAGCTGGAAAATCTCACATCAGCTTGTTAAAATGTCATTGTTTTTTGTCGCATGTTCCTGCTGTGAACCCACTTCTATTGTCATTCTGCAGAGCAGTCTGCTCGACATGGTGGTGGCGTTTCATTTAACTAAGTCTGAGCTGAAACACCCACTCTCAATAACTGCAGTCACAGTGAAGCCAGAGAGGAAGGCATTGATGGGATTGGTTCGAAAACGTGTATCTGTGCTCCTCACTGTGTGTGATGTGTGTGGTTACATGAGACGTTGAATGATTGCCACACATTCTTGAGTAATCAGAGTGACTGGGCCGTCGCCTTCACAGTATGACACGGCAAACGAGAGGAGGTCGGATCTCTGAGGAGCATCCGAGCGTGAAGACAACTTTTAATTTTTAATTGTGCGTCAGGAATCTTTGAAAGTCGAACGAGAGAGGGAAAGGTGGAACAGAGTGTCTCTGAAGAAGAAAAGGAATCATAGATTAGTGGTGCTTTGGTGAGATGAGCGGCTCTTAGATGAAATGAAATGGAGGGAGTGTGATTCTGTGGAAGATCCAAGAGTGTATATGGGTTAAAGGAAAAAAAAAAAAAGTAGATATTTATCTCAGTCAGCAGGGCCCAGATGAGGATCCTGGAGCATTCAGTCTTTTTCTCATTGTTGGATTTGAACTGTCACTCTATGTTTTGTGAAAAAAATAAATAAATAAAAGGATGCTGAAAGGATGGGAATGTTGCCTGCTGAAAATGTTGTTTTTCAAATCTCGTTTGGGACTCTTTGGCATGGATTTAGGCTTTATTGTTGGGCTAAGCTTTGTCAGGAAGTTAATGCCTCTATGCCCTCTTGCACACAAATCCCCTGATTTTTTTCTCTCTCCCTGCTGTACTTCACTTTGAACCGTAGGGCTCAACCATTCCAAATAACAAAATAAATAAGAAAGACTGATAGCTTCCTCTCACTCACCGCCTTTATTCTCCCTGTTTCACACTAGACCGCATCTCACCTCTGCTCTGAGCTCTTCAACTCTGCCCAGGCGTCTATCGCTCGCGTTTTCATCCCTCATATGTACGTTTAGTGCAGCTCTCAGAGGGGCTGAATAGCAGACAGAAGGTTTTGTCAGGCTCAGGACAAAGTGCTGCCAAGGCAGCGGGTTATGAGGTTAGATAATACTTGAGCCAAACAAGGGGAATTATTAATTGCCCCGCTGAACATTTAATTTTCAGGTTGAGGGCGCCAAGACGGTCTTTTTCAACAGAACTCTTTAGCAGGGACAAAGGGACTTGTTGGCCTGGATAGACACCATCTTGTCAGAGGAAAGTATGCCTGCAAATGTGTTACAGCATTTTAGTTTCCGTTGGCATAGACAGAAGAAACAGAGGAGTGCACTCGCAGCCCACATTCAATCCGATGTTGTTGCATTACACAGTTAAAAGCCGCACATTGTCGACAGCAACAGTTGCAAACACAAATGTTTGCTGGGGTTTTCCCTCTCAAACAGAGACTTTTCCGTCCTGTTTTCTTGTCAGCTTAAAAACCGGAAAGTTCAATATTACGAATCTGCTAAAACACAAATGTGATATTTTCATCTTTCCTCAGGAGTACACCATCGACATCTTTTTCGCTCAGACCTGGTATGACAGAAGGTTAAAATTCAACAGCACGATGAAGGTCCTGCGCCTCAACAGCAACATGGTCGGGAAGATCTGGATCCCTGACACTTTTTTCCGCAACTCGAAAAAGGCTGACGCCCACTGGATCACCACACCCAATCGCATGCTTCGAATCTGGAACGATGGTCGGATACTCTACACCCTCAGGTAAAATATCAGCGATGCTTAAGATGACTTATTAATGAAGAAACACATCAAGATTGATCCTGTTCATGTATGAATGATGGTGTGATCAATTGGAATATCAGCAAAATCATGCAGTTACAAAATCAGTTTATATTAACGATTGAATATATTACTCTTACTTTACCCTTCATAAAACAAAAATGATCAAAATTACACAGAAAAAAACAAAGTTGTCTGTCTCTAATACATGCATTAAAACTAGATCAAGAAGTTGTAACATTTCAGGGCCGTACATTTTATTTGCACTATACTTTGGCCCTGTTTATACGTATCCCGCTATTTAAAAAAAAGGAGACATTAACCATCAATTGCACCCTTCATTTAGACGCAAATGGAGAATTTGCCCCTAAAAATGATGCTTTTTAAAAACTCCGGCCAGAGTGGAGATATTGGATTAAATGGGAGGTTGTTTACAATCTATGCTGATCATGGATGCATGCAGAATAGCAGTCGCATTTATGCTGGTGCAATCCGCTTATATTTGTTTGCCTCTGTAAATACAAGTGCTGTACGATGTGGAGGAGCAGAGACAACTGATTGGCTAATGTGGGCTTGAGCTTCTTGCTACACTGCCACCTACAGGTTTAGTGTGCTCTTTACGGCATATGTACATGGGTTAGTGTAAACGAAAACTCTGAAAACATACTTGTGTAAACAGAGAGGGTGAAATGTCCGTTTATGAAAACAGCCGGGCACGTGTAAACGTCGTCTTAATGTGTTGCCATTATCGAGCTTTCGAACCACAGCTAGCCATTAAGGCATGAAGCATGTACTTTCAAAACATCTCGAAGTACCCAACACTTAAAGGCCTGTCTCCACAAATGGTTCATGATAGTGGTTATCTGAGTGATTATCAGCCCTGGGCCGTTTTAAATATCAGCATTAATTAGCCTGCAGAAGCTCTGTGCAGCTGAAAGGGTCAGGAAGTTTTCAGTGGGGGTCAGAGGGGATCTGTTTTAGACCTGAACTGATGTTTTTAGGCAACCCAGCATGGGGAATCAGACCTCAAGAGAATGATTATGCCTTTTTCACTGTATGTATTCATGCTTGGGAAGGTCTCTTGTTTTTAATTGTTTTAAAGTGAAGTCTCTGTTAATGCTGCCAGATTTTATCATGTTATGATGATATAGCTGCATTCTAATTGTGATGCATTCAGTAATTTATCCTGAGTGAGTTATCTGGACAAGAATTATTCACTAAGTGCTGATATCTGGGACTTGGTGTGCCTTAAAGCTCCTGTCAGGGATTTTTTCACATTTACATAATGGACTGAAATTCTTATTGATGCCTTTTAATGATATACAAAAGCACAGAAGGCCATCAGTGACAAGATTGATGAATTTTACTCTTAAAAAATTCATCAGGATGAGATTTTAGAGGACAAGAAGGTCCTGTGAATGTTTATGAACAGATTTGATGAACCCTAATGGTTCCCAAGGGCAGCATCCTTGGGAATGTGATGAGATTTGGTGAATGTGGTGAGTTGCGTAAAAGCACTTTAAGTGGTTGTGACTAGGAAAGAGCCATTTGAGTCCAGGTCTATTTACCATTTACCAATCACAGCTGTGTGAAGACTCAGAGCAAAAGCACTGACTCTTATTGAGACGGCTCCTGTAAACAAAAGGATGGATTTAAAGAATTGTAAATCATGTTCATAATTATATTTAGCATGAGATCATATGCAGCAGATGTTTATCGTAACACCTGAGTACATCATCAGTGATAACAGGAGAGAAAATGAACTCTTCTGGACTCAATCAAGCCGTGATGGATGTTCCTCTATGCAGAACACTATCCCTCCACTTCATTAATTTGTTAAGGAACTCTGAATGTAACCACTGGTTAATTAGGATGACCGCTGTGATTGGGAGGACAATGATACATGACAATGGCGCGTGCATGGATAGGTAATGTCATTTAAGGTCGTTCTCTCATTAAGAGGAAGTTTAATGACTTTGTCTTCAAAGTCTCTCGAGTATGAAAAGCAGAGGATGCGTGCGTTGCTCTAAAAAAACATCAATTTGGTTGAGTAAAATTTTAATTAATTATTCCTTGTGTCAGTGATGATAAGGTTAGGGATTTCTTACTGTAAATCATTGTTTTGTACCAAGCTGGTTTGCATCATTAACTGAGTCAGTGGATGTAAATATTGTGTCTCGGCAGGTTGACGATCGACGCCGAGTGCCAGCTTAAACTGAACAACTTCCCAATGGATGAGCACTCATGTCCCCTGGAGTTTTCAAGCTGTAAGTTTGGCCATATGCTCATACCCCACTGTGTTCCCCCTCCCTCTCTTCCTCTCTTTCAGTACAAACACACTCACACACACACAGACTCACACGCACACACACACACATACCCAACTACCGCCATTCCCATAAAAAGCAACATATGAGCCTAACAAAGACATCACAGGGGAAAATTATGCAACAGGCAAAATGAAGGAGCTCATGCTATAGTTTTTTAAGGATGCCTTTACAACCAATCTTAAAGGGATATTCCGGTGTAACTTTAAGTTAGGTTCAAAGACACGATAACACCGAGTTAGACATCCCCTCAAGAGATAAATGTTGCCGACTGCTTCCTTCTCTAGTTACACCAACTTTAGTAACGACCGCACAATAGCAATACACAGCGGTCTACGTCTCCATGTGCAAAGCTTAACTAAAAAGCCACTCTATAGCCACAAATGATGCTCAGAACAGCACTTAACTTCATCAACAGTACATATAGGGTCCCAGCCATAGAACTAGCCACCAAACAGCTTTTTAGCTTTGCCTAATTTCTTAAGCAAAGAGACCAGACACAACTCACCCACTCTGCTCCAGCAGCCGCTTGTTTGTGGGGAAGCCCTGACAAGTCGATCATGGAGTGCAGCGGAGTTTCGCAGCTCAAGGAAGAACATTTATGATCGTTACTTCATGGAAATGCAATCAGACCGAGACGTTTAGGCATAAAAACTACCACGTCTGCAGTGCAAAATGACTATTATGATGATTATTACTTCATGGAAATGATCCGCTGCACTTGGTGATCGACTCGTCGGGGCTTCCCCCTACAAACAAGCGGCTGCTAGTGGTGAGTGGGTGAGTGACCGCTGTGTATTGCTATTGTGCAGTCGTTGCTGAAGTTGGTATAGCTAAAGAAGAGAGCAGTCGACAACAATCATCTCTCAAAGGGTTGTCTAACTAGGTCTTACGGTCTGTTTGACCATAACTTAATTTTAAGCCCGAATATCCCTTTAACCGTCACATTACATGTGTATTTAAGCTAAACACACTTAAACCCAAAACATATTAACCCCAGATGATGGAGTGACACAGTGAGCCAAGATGCCCGAAAGTGTGACAAATTAACCAACAACTGAGGTCAAGTTTTTTTAAGAAAATAGGCAAAAAAAGGCAAAGAAATGTGACATTACAGAGTGTAAAGTCAGGAGATAGGAAGCCCAGAAAGAGAGCATGTAAAAGTAAACTAAAGCTAAGTGAAAAACTAATAAAATCAAATAAAAACACTGTAATAATCGTGAGCGCTTCATCTTCACTGGATCATAGTTTGTCTCCATTTAGCCAAAATAGACAATAAAACTGAGAACTAATTCAGTGTATTCTGTTTTAATTATCCTCATCCTAAAAGTTTTTTTTTAAATACAAAATAAATCCTATTTAGTCTTGAAAAGGGGGCTCATCTGATGATCAGGGCCATGTTATACTTTTGCCCATATGGTATTTGTGCAGAACTTCATGCTCATATTGAGTTAGAATGCTACCTTTGTTTGAAAAAAGCCATCTAACAGATTATAAATATCCGTGCTACAAAGTGAAAACATTTGTCAAACCTTTCATTCATTCACACTATGCTCTGGCATTCAGTAAAAAGCTTTAATAATAGATGTCTCATTTGCCAACGCGACCAAAGGCAAAGCACGGATTGATTTTCCTGCACTTTGTCAATACTGCTCCAAAAGGCATTTCAAAAAGTGACACGAGTCCAAATGAGTCAGTCCCTCCGAGTGCGGAGTGGCTGGGGAGGTAAGTTATGCTAATGAGGCCGCCATGGATCTACAGAGAGTTGCACCATGGGATACTCTCCAGAGAGATCATTTCCTAAATAGCTTGAGAGCAACAAGAAAAGCAAAACCATGGGGGTAGCAGGCCTAAAAATGGAACAGAGGCGTTCATTTAAATTTGATGAAAGCCGTGGATGTTTGGAGAACTTTGAACACTGCTTGATGTACAGCTCATGAGCTCTGTCTCAGAGGCGGCAGGCGGAGCAGAGCAGAGCGCTGCAATTTATCACGCGGCATATTTTCTCAGCACGTGCCTTGAAGATACAGAGAATTAAAGGTTTGTGGAGCAAAATGGTTTTGTTCTTTTCCACTGACTGAGGCCAGATCAAACAGTTTTAAGCGTTATACAGTAATTTTTAAAGCCTGCTCCTAATTTTTAATTTTCTAAGTACAGACGCTGTTTTTAAAAACAACCGCACAACTAGCTCTAAAGTGAATTTATGACGTTTATCCAGCTTCCCGACAGCACCCTTAATCAATAATAGGTCGAGGCAGTAATGTCTGTCTGGCGGGGCTGTAATGTGGCAAACTAAGCAGATCCCTCCATCCCCCTGCCCCGCTCTCTGAGGGTCCGGCATTACTGGATGTCTGAGAGCACTTAAGTCGTAAAGCCATTTAAAGTTTGCACGGAGGAAGTTTCATGTGCATTATTCAAGCGGCTCCCTCCCCTGACCGGCCGCACACAGCTCATCACTACACAGCAGCAGCAGCAGCAGAGTGGAGCTGAAGGAGCTGGAGATGGCTACATTCAGACCGTAACACAAAAAACATTCAGCCAGGTTCATTCACGGGAGCAGGAGGACAGTTATCGATTACGTTTTCAGCTGTAATTCCACGTACTATTAGTTGATAATAGTCATGATTTGATTTTCGATAATGCAGAGTTAAAAAATAATTTAGTAGTTGTGGCTTTGAAGTCAAGTCAGCGTGAAAGAAAAAGGCGTCCTCTCCTCACAGATGGACTGGATATTTTGTCAACATGTTGTGCTGGAGACTGTTATATAATACTTCCTTTCATGACCAGTTAATGTGCAAGCTAGCTCGCCGACTTTGTGGGTATGAATTCGACTGAAACAAAACAGAATATGCTCTGTGGTTTTGATTTATATTGAATGTGCACCAACACATTTTTCATAAAGCCTGAGAGGTTTGTTTCAGACGTGTGTGAAAAAGGAGTTAAGGCAAGTCTTTGAAAATACTTGAAGGTGTTTTCCCACCATGGCCCTCTCCTCTCTTTATTAAATAAGCTCAGTGTGACTCTCTCTTCTTTCAGATGGATACCCCAGGGAGGAGATTGTGTACAAGTGGAAGAGGAGCTCAGTTGAGGTGGGGGATATTCGCTCCTGGAGGCTCTACCAGTTCTCCTTTGTGGGCCTGAGGAACACCTCCGAGATTGTCAGGACTGTCTCAGGTAGGAAAACAAGCTGTTACTTTTCCCAACAAGACTCTCCATTTTTTCAAAACCAGCCTCGCTTATTCAACGCACGCCGACTGGAAAAACATGATGCGTGTCAGTGACATCCTGTCGGTGTCACTTTTAGTTGTGTGTCCAATTCTGTGTGTCGTCCACGATTTTGCATGACTCAACAGTCATGCTAGTCATGTCCGATTTAATCAGATTTAGGAAGCCGTGTGCAGGCGGCGTCAACCCAATGTGATGATGATATGGTGGAATTTAATTTTTGAAAAATTGAGAGGCATCATTGTTATCAGGCTGAGGAGTGCGTGTCATTGGCTCTAAACACACGATAAAATAGGATAAGCTTTTTTTCAAATTTCCGTTCCTCTTCAAAGTCTGATCTGTGAACAGTTGCAGCAAATCTCTCGACTGATCCGTTAGAGTCTCTCTTCTGGAAACAAAAAGGAATCTGATCGCCTCTGGGCGCTCCTGGCTTTAAAGAAAATGGGAGACAACATTGAGAAGTTTGATTTTTGTTCTATCCAAAGCCCATGTCAATAATCAGGAGTTTTCATACAAACTCTTTGCGTATGTGTCTTGTGCTTTACTTTGGATCCAGTTTATGAAATTAAAAACAGCCAAAAGGGGAGCTGGATTTACCTTGAAAACTATTCCACCGCGGACCTTCGACCCTTCAAACAGGGGCCTCAGTCTTCTATATTTCTCGTACAAGGGTCAATGACTGATAAGGTTTTTGGTTAAGGACATGCCAATTTTAAAAAAGCAAAAATAAGAATATATTTTGCAAAATTTCAAACACTAAGAATGTTGTGTATACAAAATTAACGTTAAATTTTTAAATTACACAATTTTAGTGTTTTTTCATATAGATGAAATGCCCGTGGCCTTAAAAAATGTCATGTGGTGTGACCCTAATTTATCTCAAAACTATTACATTTTTTTCAACATACTTCATAGTTTTTTACAAATTGTCAGTAATATCAAGTAGATAGAAACAAAGTGTTTGCATTTCATTTGAGTTTTTGTAAATAATGATCAATAGGAGCAATAGGATATACAATATCTACAAATATAACAAGTCCAATTTCTTTTAATCAAAAAACACAATTTACTCACATCTCCATCCATTTCTGTGACTTAAATTTGACCTTTTCCTTTTCAAACAGTTGTTTGTCATGTTTTTATTTCTGTTTAGGTTGCTTTTATTCCTATGTTGTAAAACTATGCTTTTATTTTGAAATTTCTTTCTTTATTTTGAAGCGATATAAATGAGAAACGGCTGAACAAAGGTTTGAAAAGTATGACTGTTTAATTACTAACCTAAAGAGGGACAAGGGCCAACACTGCATTTTGATTTACAATGACTCATGGTATTTCAGGTTTTAAAAGTGCCGAGTCATTTCTCAGGGTAACTTACACAGTCTGCTGCCTCTCCTTGATTCCTTCTCTTTTTTGATGACATATGGTGACCAGAGTGTCAGACCTCAGCTATGAACTCACAATATTACAGTTTGCATAATATGAATAGTTCATCTTTTAGTAAAGACAGCTACTGTCATTACCCGTATGTGGTGACAGCTGTAACCATGATCGTATGTGCATATTTGTTTATGTTTATAGTCACACGATGCCAGTCAGTAATGAATGTAACACTCTCAAGGGAAGTGTAAGTATTCTTTACGCTCATTTGTGGAGTGGATCTCCAGCTGAAGTGATTAATTTTAGCCAGGGCAGAGTTGGTTTTTATTAGAGACAGCATCCAGAGGAACTGACTAATACACTCGTGCTACTAAAAGACCTTTTATAAATCCCATTGTAGAATTGCTTACAAAGATGTACAGCCTTTTCAACGTTTCTCTCCAAAACAATTGCGACTCTATAAATGATTTAAATAGAAAAGCATTTATACAGCCCTCTCTAAACACCGGGGTGAAGGTGGCAATCTTTTCTCTTTTAGCGTAGACTCAATCGGCTTTTATTACGGGTTATTCAATTTATCCTAATCTCTCTGTTATGTGAGTATTGATCAGTGGTGAATGGATGTTTTTTGGCTGTATTCCATCTGTTTAGAATATACTGTGGGCTGAGAGGCTGGAGGAAGTGGAGTTATTGTAGCAGACTTTTGCTGAAAAGTCATTATTCTTGCTATGATGTGCAGCTCAGCATGTCTAGTTGTTTGGTGTATTTCCTTCTACAAGAAAAGCTGGTTAAGAGAGGCATATGCTGTATGGCCAGTAGTAATACAACTGTATTAAGCGTTAGAAGCTTTTGTGCACAGTGTTCTTTCTTTGCACATAAATTTCTATTCTTGGTGACCCAGATGTTGCTTTCCAACATATTTGAATGTAAATGTTCGCCCTTTTTTTAACTTAAAGGTAGTATAATGTAGGGCTGTCCCGATATGATATTGATATCGGATATTGGTCCGATATCAGCCAAAAAACAAATATCGGATCATATTGGCCTGCATCTAAAATTTCCTGATATCAGCACTCCAATACAAACAGCGAGCAGCGCCCGGATCCAGCATGTAGAGCCCACAAAATCACAACAACAGTGTGTACTAAGGTGCAAACAAAGTAGCAAGAAGTAGGAGTGATGTCGGCCTTGTGGCAGTATTTTTCGTTTGTGCCAATATCGGCTCAATATCGGTATCGGCCGACATTGAAGGTTACAATATCGGTATCGTATCGGAAGTAAAAAAGTTGTATCGGACACGCCTAGTATTGTGTTTGGTGTTTTTGCAGAGGGTTCAGTTTAGGGCTGAACGTTCAATTGCATTACATTGCGATATGATAAAACAATTTTCAAACCGCAAAGGCTGCGATTTTTAATTGGTCATGTGATCTAGTCACTTGACTAGCAAGCAAGCGGAGCAGAGCAGAGCAGGTAGAGAGAGTCAACATTGCTCTCTGTTGCACTATTGGCTGATTTCGCTACAGAAGCTGACACTGCAGAACGTTTAGTACCAAAGAGGAGCAGCACGGCAGTTGTGTGGATTTATTTTGGCTAAAAAAGATGCTGCTGCGCAACATGTGCAGAACCTGTCGTGCTACTGTTGCTACATCAGGAGGTAACACCACAAACTTTTATCAACACTTAAAAGAAAACGCAACAACCTATGTACAATATTAGAATGGCGAAAAACAGCGGCGACCAGCGCTTCAACTTCAAATCACGTCTGCAAAACAACGAAAAAGGCATCCGATATGTTGATGACAGCACAGATACCATACACTGCTCAGTACTATGACGTATATGAAGGTGCGTTTAATTAATCTGATATTGTTTACTATAATACAGATTGATTTATTGTTTGTTTGATGAAAAATAAATACGAGGAGGACCCTGAAAAATGAATCGCTTATTAAATCAAAATCACAATATTAAGGAAAAAAATTGCAATTAGATTATTTTCCAAAATTGTTTAACCCCTTGTTTAGTTTCTGATGGATGTTTTAAACTCATCATGAACTGCAAGCTCTTCAAGAAGACACGCTTGAGAAATTAACAAATGTCATACAACTTTAATGTAGTCGCTTACAAGACAGTCTTCATAGGAGGCCAACAAGCCAAGCTGCTGCAGCAAAATAAACTCAAACATGCTTGTATGAACTCAAACACATCATAGCCACGGGAGTAACTGAGTTCACCGAGTCGGTCTGTAATTCGCCCCAATTCTACAGAGTGTCACTTCAACGTAAGGCTCACACGCTCGGGGGAGGCTGGGAGGGTTTGTGGCGTGCACAGAACATGTGCGTTGTGCAACCAAATGTTTGAACCGCAGTGTTGCAGGGTGATTAAAAAAACAACAACAAAATGTTCTTTTTTGTTTTAATCAAAACATTTTTCAAGAGAAAACATGAAAAGGCAATCTGCGTAGGAGGATGAGCTGGAGTGGAGAATTTGCAGCGTCCTCTCTCTCTCTCTCTTTCTCTTTCTCTCTCTGATCTGGTTTGTTATTCCCACCAACAGCCATCTGCTCTCTTGTCAGAGCAGAGAACCTTGACTGTGGCTAAGAGACCTCTTGTCTCATTTTGCAGTCAGTTTGGGTATGCGACCTGCTTCGAGATTCATGAACACAACATCTGTCTCCAAAAGCAGTCAGTTAGGGCCTTATAATTACCCAGTCATCTTGAGTACTTGTCGTGTAGTTGGTGTGCTGGAGGTGCACAAGTATTCCTCAAGATGCTGTGTCATTAGACGTACCTATTTCACATACGAGTGAGGAATTCTTCTTATATCTCACAGATATACTGATGATGTAGAAAATCCTGTTGTATTGCTTTTATAAGGATAAACTCTTGAATTTCTTGTTGATGCTTAAGAAACGTAACACTGTTGCATTAGATTGAGCGTCTGTGATGAGTTTTTACTGGTTATAAATCAGGCTCGAGTTAATACTCTTGCCTCTTTATAACCTTCTATTAAAAAACAAATCATTAGGAATTAAGACCGAGTTTATTAATATAATTATTTTCAATGTCTGCTGCAGGGAGAGTGTCAAACAGAGTTATTTACAGCGCACTGCAGCAACAGACTATTTTTATTATTCCCATGGCAAGGATTTACACGAAGCAGAATACTTGAACACATGTACAGGACTAAATAAGTGGATATAAGAGGTACCGCTTTGTTCACAGGAACCACAAAGATTAACACAAATTAAAAAGTTCTGCACAGAAGCTTTTTACACAGCTTTGCAATCACCAATGTAAAAATCCTTGACAAAATAAAAGGTTTGTTATAATTTATAAATAGTCATATTTAAAGGTCCTATAAGGAGTTTTTTGATACTTAAAAAGTAGTAAAAAGCCAACCTGGCAACTTTGTCGCCAGATTTAGCAACTTTTCAGACCCCCCCCTCCCCTTTAGGTGATGAATCAACTGAACATTTTTGCTTTTTGACTGTTGTTATTCAGTTATCTAACTTACTATCTACCAGATGTAGCATACAGGAAGTGAAGCAAAAAGAGCAAGCAGATCTAAAAATATCAAAATAATATTTTCATTATATAAATAAGCTAATTATTTTATATATTGATCAATGTGTAATATTGTTCATGCTTTGGCAATATTAACTTACATGCCAATAAAGCTTATCTGAATTGAATTGGAATAAAATTGTAAGATATTTCAAAATAAAAGCATGACAAACAACTGTTCAGTGAGGCATTGTTTCCTCTCCTCGGTCACAAGGCTGATGATAAATCATAAATTTAAATGATTAGAAAATAGATGATGACATGTAAAGTAATTATTTAGTCAGTAAAGTTTTTGTAGTAATGTGTTGATCCACCCTTCTGTGTTTTTTCCTCAATTTGACTGATTGAGTTAGTACTATAAATATCACAATAATATTGTTATGATATTTTATGGCCACATAAAAAATCACGAGTTTAGAATCTGATATCCTGTCAGCCCTGGTCATATTAAAATACGAATTTTAATATGGTGATTTTGAGCTATTTGTGCTGCTGAAAACAGCCAATGTATTTATTTTTGTTCAAAAATAAGCTACTATAGTGATAAAAAAAAATAGTTGTTTCACTATGCTGACCTAAAGTAATGCTTTAAACAGCGCTGCACTCTCTAACCTTGGTTACAGTGTAGAGCATTGAGCTGTGGGACTGTCCTCCAACCAGATGACCCCGGGGCCAAACTCTCCTTCTGCTGTGTCCATGAGCAAGACGCCGAATCCCTGCCAGCTCAAGGCTTCTGTGTCTTTACTGTGCCCCTATAACGCTAAAGTTAGATACAGTCGTTCCTCTGAACAACTCTTTTTAGTTCAAGCACTATGCTGTATCAGCTGGAGTCAAAGCAGGTCAGGTAAGGCAGCAGAGGGATGCATAACAGTAAGCGAATCAGACAGGTGAATTGGCCAGATCCTGACGACCGAAGCAAATAGTCCGGAGAGGAGCTTCTCTTTCATACTATGAGACAAGCTAATGTCTCCCAGGCTTAGCTTGTCTCAGTGCTGCTCTACTGTATTAACATATCAGTGCTCATACTGTCTGAGTTCTCCTTTTCATCAAGAAAAGGAACAAAATGGTCATTGTTGCATAGTTAGAGAGCAATGGAGTGATACAGTAAGTAAAGAGAGCTGGAGCAATGGTTTACCATCTGCTGCCCTGATGCAGTGGTGCTGTAGCTTTTTATAAAGGTGATGTCTGTTTTTATTTGTTCCCCCCTCCTTCCCTCAGCCTGTGTCCAAAGGCTGGCTCTCTTAACATGTCACTTCACATCAGGACTGCCTGCTCTGTCTGGAAGCCTATACCTGAATTTACTCAAACACACACACAAACAGAAATGTTCATCCACTCACACAATCTCAGCGCTAGTCTATATTTATAAAAAATAATCACTTTGACTTTTCCATGACAAGCAAAGAGCCTTGAAAGGACAGCAGGGGACAGAAAGTATAGAAGCCAAAGGAGATACAGAGGATGTGAATGTGGGACAGCCGAAGCAGGAGGTACACAGCTGACGTTGCTGTGAAGTTAACCCCTCAGTGACTTCAGCCTGACGCTGGGAGCTGTATTCTCACCCATCTGCCAGGCTGGAGTTCAGGGATGATCATCAGAGTGCAGACAAGGGCAGTGAGAGAAAAAAAAGAGAATAGAGGAGGAGGAGCGGACAGATGATGGAGGAGGGGGTAGGGGATAAAATGGTGGTGCATGGAATCCATGTTGCAAGTTTGGAGAGGGTAAGAGTATTAGTATAGAGAGGGTTTGCTTTTTTATTATACTGACTCATGTCATCTAATTTCAGAAAGTCATGCGTATGATTTTTAATGTTGCTCCTTGGGTTTAAAAAGCAATTTCACAATTCAAGAGCTCACTATTTTTGTTAAAATTTGATTAGATCTCATCATTTTTAATTAAAGCATCAGGAATCAACATTAAAAACTCATGAAATAAGAAGTTTTAACAGCAGGAAGAATAGTTAGAAGTGCTATAATAACTTATTGAGATCCTAATTTCCCAAAGGAAACCTTCCCAAAACGACCGATAAAGTTCTATCTAATCTTATCGTATCTGATTTCCTAATTAAACTGATAAACACTTTAAATAGGGTCATCGATTTAATCTGGCAACAGAACACATCAGGTTACAGGGATAATCAAAAAGTATAATCTCATGTGGGGAACAATTCAATATAATAATTATTTAGCACAACACCACATCCAAATGTACTCTGTTGATCATTTATAGTCTCTGTGATGGTCATCTTCTCAGCTCTATGGCCAACAAAGCTGGGAAGATAAATGGGATGAGTGGTGTAAAAGTGCTAGATAATTACAGTGTTTACCCTAAAGTGTATTGTGCCAACAGATACGCCCACCCTGCCAACAAGATCCCAACTCAGAAATTAAAGTCGTAAATTAATATATATGTTTAATTTTAATTTTTCTCAAAACGACCCATAAAATATAATTTGCGCAATTCCATGTGCTGACATGCTGCACCGCGTAGTTCAGAGGCCACGCCCACTGATTCTGGTATCCTTGTTGCAAACGCTTGCTGCTTATACCCTGCCAGTTTTGCGCAGGATGGTTTTGACAACCCGGGGTTCTGTCTCCTATCCATCGTGTTTGATGCCAACAAAAGAATTAAAAAAACGGTCATGGAGCACCTTATTGTCCCCGAACATTCAGCACCCCAATTGAAAAAAGATGATACATAATGATGCGGACGCCGCACATTCTCTTGTGGATGCTGGCTTAACGCTATGTTCTAGATACCTTGAATGTCGGAGCTGGGAAAGACATTACAACCCAGTTGACGGCATTCCAGTAAACAAGATGGAGGACCAAGATGGACGCCTACTGTTAGCCATTGTTTTCAGTTGTTGTAAGTTGTTTTTAGCTATACCAGTGATAAACAAAGCATAGCACAGTATTTTATTCTTACAAACACCATAGCACCGTGTTCACAGTTAGACGTTGGGCAGTACAACATATACCACTTATTTAATTGAACAAAAACAAAACAGAGGTGCTAATAAATAACACATTACAAGAGCTTTCACTGTTACTCTTTACTATTGATGGACTGCGCTGCCATCTGGGATTGTGACGTAGTCGTCAAGTCGGTGTTGATGAAAATCGTCCGACTTTCCAAGTCGAAAATCCGACTTCAGGGGGGCGTTCCACATGAATTTCCGATTTGGAGCTCGGAAATCCCGTCTTCTGAGATTACTGGAACGCAGCATAAGCATCCCTCCCAGCTGTGAAAACAGCGCTGGCTCATCTTCCGTCACCCTGTGTGACATATGTCTACGTCACCCATCGTTCACCCCTCTGCACCAAAGCGAAGCAGCAAGGGGAAACACTGAAGTACATTCAAAAACATGCTTTTGAACAATGAACGTGTGAAGTCTTTTCTTCTAAAGTCACTGAATAGTGTCACTATTGTGGTGCATTTGCATAAAAAATGTGACATTATCACATAAATCTATTTGCAGCCATTTAACATGTTCCTTCAGAAGCGTATAAAAATGACTTAAAGAGCATAGCATGGGCAGGCAAGAGGCTGTTCTCATCAAGCGTGAAGGAAAATTGATGCCATTTGCCGCCCGTCCTTGTTTTGCAACCAGCATCACTGAGTGGTTTTAAGTAAGACATGTAGTTGTTAATTTTCTGTCCTTTTAGCCGAGAACAAATGTACGCCATGTGCATCATTCAGCGCTACATATCTATGTGCATTTGACAGCATTTAGAGTGCTTTAGTCCACGCCTGTGTCCATGAATTAATGCATGCTCCTGTGTCCATTTGCCTGCATGCACATTTCAGTGTGCTCTCCACTGAATCTGCTCAGTTTTTTTTTTATGTATTGAAGGCTATTCTTAGAGTGACCTTCCAAAAGCCATGGCGTGCAGCCCTGTTGTCTGTGTGCGCCCGCCTGTGTGATTCAGTTTGAGTGGAGAGAGCCCAGGGACACATCAGTGGCCCTCTCCCGATTACGGAGCTCCACAGTTTGCAGATGAGTCTTTGATGGGGCGAATCTGGAGGCATCGCAGTTGAAATGAAGTGACCCAACGAGCGGAAGCAGTCAGCGAAATAAACACATGAAGAGTCATGCTTGTCGTATACATTAATATACATCTAAGCCTCTAATGTAAGCACAGTCACTCTCCGACAAGCCAAAGGATTTCCCTTATAGGATGGCAGAGTGCGTCGTTTGTGCTATCTTTAGGCACTCTGGGTTACGGATGGAGACTTAAACCATAATTTAATCCTCAACTGCTCTCCTACACACTCTTACACACAACTAAAATAGCTGCAGTTCTGCTGCTGCAGTGACAAAACGGAGGGGAAAAGAATCACATCAAAAAGATAGAGTCCTCAGGATGTGCAATTATTTTAGGCCACACAAAGGGACTGTTTATTTCTCTGTCCTTTTTGAGCCGGGCCCACATGTCAAAAAGATGCGTCATTGCCGAGGAAAGTCAGTGACGTTTTGTCCCTGGATTACGTTTCAGTTTCGTGTCGTAGGTATGTAATGATAAGTTTGGTTTCTGTGTGGTTTCATTATTCAACTACCTAAAAGAAAAGCTGTTTTTTTCTTTTTTTTTTTAACACAAATCCACTTAAAAGAGCGCTGGGACATACGTGTGGCAATATTGTCCCGAGAATTGCAGAAGCCCCAAACGGCACTGTGGTTATGGTCACATCAAATAAAACGTTTAATAGAAATCCAAGGCAAATTAAAGAGAAACTGTTCAAAATCAAATATCCCTGAACAAAAAATAAATATATAAATATTTATATATATGCCACAGAGATGGGGGCGCTTGTCATCACCAGCCTGCTTTAATCAAGAAGATGGGGGGAGAGAAAAAGCAATAAAAGCAAAATGCCAATACTTTCTTTATTGTTGCTGAGACATTGCACCCCTGATCAAATGAAACACCTGCAAACGCCGGAGCATATTGTGTGAAATTATTTCTGTTTCCGATGCATAAATTGTTTTGATGAGTAACACTTCATTCAGGCGGAATAATTCAGAATAATATATGAAAGGATATGCAGGTACATACAGAGGAGGAAATTGATAAAACGTTAATGTAATGGCTGTATCAGAAGTCTTTTGTAATATAGACATATAGTATCCCAGTAATGCTGAGTTAATTGAAGCTGCCAGTCGTAATATTTAAGATAAACAATCCAATATGCATTTACAAACAACATTAAAGCTCCTCTAGGTAGTTTTTTCAAATTTATGAAATAGACTGAAATTCATATTAATTCCTTTTTATGATATCCAAAAGCAAACACGACTATCAGGGAGACAACTGGCTATTTTTGTTCTGTAATTTTTAATACCCGAAACTGTTACGAGGGAGTAGGTGCCAGCCGTGCAGATGAAGAAACAGCTCGGATTTTGCAATTTCCCTACAAAATATTCACAACTAATGATTCAAATCACTACTCAAGCATGTAGAAGGCAAGAAAAGCAAAGACTGTTACAGGAGCTTTAAATTAAACACAAGGGTACATATGAATACAACACAATTAGTGCATGGTAAGTTACTTCATACTGAATAAAGACCATGGTAATAGTAACTTGCACTAATTATCAGATGATGATCCCTCACTGTGAAAACTAACCCGTGAAGGGACTCTGCTGCTATATAAGCTATATAATCTCCCCCTTCCTTATCCCCTCCCCCCTCTCTCTCTGTCTCTGTATGTTCTCCCTCATGCTCTTAGGTGATAGTTGTGATGGGCTGTAGTGGGAGGTAAAAATGCTCTGACTCAGCCAGAATCCTCCTTTTGTGAAGTTAAATACCAATTTACACTTTTCCCCATCGGCTCTCCCGTCCTCTGCGCACAAATACAACCTGCCCTATCCACTAACAGCGTTCACATTTACGAGTGTCTACTCCGCACAACCCCCCCAACAGCCCTCCCCCGTGCACTCTACACCTTCTCTACTCTCGGAAAGGAGATCACTTTTATTTTTTGCGCCCGGTGTATTCCTGTGCCCTATTTTTCCACCCCTCCCCCTCTTCTCTTCTCTCTCTTGCTTTTTCTCTCTTTCGTTCTTACGTGACAGTCTAATAAGCCAGTAATTAAAACCTGAAAACAGGAACTGGTGATAGGCCATAGGAGCAGAGATTGCTTTGGGAAAATAAGGCTCTTGTTTTCCTCCCCATCGACCACCACCTGCATATCAAAGAGCGCCTGTGGTGCAAAGCAGAGGAGCTCAGATTTAGAGACATAGATTTTCTTCTTAGTCTTTGCGGTATGTCAGATTGTCAGCCCTCTCAGTGTTTTTGCAAAGGTGTTTGTTCCTTTTTTATTTTGAAGAGGACACACCATGAAACTCAAAGGGATATGGATTTGAAGGCAGTGGCTTAAGCTAAAAAAAAATAGAGGTACATTGGACATGGAGGGGAAAGCAACCCACTTATCTAAACTTAAATCAAAGAGAAGAGGTTACTCAAGTTAATTCTACCCTCCTTTTATCTTCCTTAATGATCACAAACACTTCCATGGCACAGCTGTAGTTAAAGACAACTTCAGGGATGATAAACTAGGGCACTTGAATTTATTGACTACAAAATTACTGCCTCCCCATGTGAGAAAAGGGAGCAAGATGAGGGGAGCCAGTGGATGTAAATAAGCAAGGCTCGCTTGTTTGTCGGTTGAGTTGCCAGTAGGCAAAGATGGAGGTCATGGGGCGGGGAGTAGCAAGGATAAAAAAGAAATAGAGTTTGGGAAAAAAGAAAAAAAAAGATGTTCAGCCAGTACTAAAGCAGGACAGAGACAGAGTCATTTTATCTCTCTGTTTCTGACTTCTGTTGGTTGAGCTGCCTTTTAAAAACATCATTCTCTTTTGGAAGAATAAAGCAGACTAAGGCCAGACCCGGGTTCACGGGTTTGAGATTGATTTTGACAAGAAGAGAGTTTGAGAATCGGTCTTAAAATACAGGTGTGCAGTATTCACAGACTCAAAATGACTGATTGTAGATAACACAGATTAGTCTCAGTAACAGTGGTTCAGGAGGGGTCTGGAAAGCCAACGATGGTAGTCGCCACTTTGGTAACATCAACCTTAACTAAAATAAGCTGGGATAAAGGTGGAGTTGGGGTTAGAGCTTTCAAACTCAGCAGCTAACCTGTCAGAGAAATCAACATCACATCTTATTTTGCCTAATTGTGCTGAACTCGGATGATATCAAAATCGAATCAAAACAGACAATTCATAAAAAAAAATCATGTGCAGCTGCTATGAATAAAAGAACAAGGTAAAGAGATTAAAACTAGAACTAAAAACTCTTCATTTCTGCTGAAAAGGAGTATTTTATATACCTTAAATGTGGCTTCTGTTGGCTTTTGGAGCCAGCCCCAAGTGGACACTTGAGAAACTGCATCCAGGTGTTGACTTTATTTTTCAACAGAACAGAAGTTGCTACTTGGTTCTACTGTGTCCACATCTCAAAACAATACTACTCTTCATACTATTACTTGCAAAGATAAATCTCGTTTTTCCAGCATGATAGAATTAGCGTTTCAGTTAAGTTTATTCATATTTATTCGATGCAGGTAAGTTAGTTTCATGTTGGAGTAAGTTAGTTTCTAAATGATTGAATTTATGTTTGTTGTGTTTAGAGCTGCAGCTATCAAATATTCTAGTAATCGAGTATTCTAGTGAATATTCTATCGATTACTTGAGTAATCTGACCAAACGGCAGACTCACATATAGTGAGATTTCCTACATCACAAATCCAAGCTTCATCCCCGGAGCCCCGCTATGAAGGAAAGACTCTGAGAAATAGGGGACAATCGTAGAACAAGTGTGTGTGTTATCGGATTGCAATGCTCGTAAGAAAGCTAGTTATGATATTAGCTTTCACCATCATTCATTTTTTCCGCTCTGCAAAACCAAAACCGTGCTTACTCCTTCTATCGTGGTGGCGTAAGCGTGTTGTGTTTAGTTAAAGGTTAAAAAAATTCAAGTCTGCATTTTCTGCAAAACATTAAGATACTATAGTTGACGAATAAAACAGGCATAAAAGCATCAGTCACTCAGCGGAGTAATTGTTCAAAAGACTGAGCCCTCATTGCTCAATAAAGTGTTATAAAGTTCTGAGCTAGAGTCCTAGATATTCCTCTCACTCAGCTTATTGGCCTTGTGTAATATTCTGCAACCCAGGGCTTCAAAGTAATTAACCACAAGACATAAGAGGAGAGAAGCTCTGGAACATTGTGTGTTTGGTGGGTTAATACATTTCATTAGAGGCCAAATCTCTGAGTTGCAGTGAAAACAGAGCGAGCTCTTTTCAGTGAAACACAATGACAGTGAAGAACATGTCACCTCAGTTCCAGGAAGGCACTTGATACAGTTTTTTATATATTATTGTGGTATTAAAATGTTCCAGGTTTGATAATGACTCATGTCACACATGCTATTACATTGGCAATCCATCAAAAAGAGCCTAGTATGGCTAATCTGTGCATATTATGCTAATACATGTCATCATTTCCACCATATCTGAGACATATTATCAACAAGTCTGGCAAGGGCGACAGAGATATTAAATTTCAAGTCATCTAAGCTCTGAATGTGTTTTCTCCAATGGAGCTGCTCCTGAATCTTTATGAGGGGATGCTTTGTTAATATTTATGCCTGATAACCAGGATCATGCATGAACTTCAGCACAAGCAGCATATTTCCATGAGGAAAATCTGTTTCTTTGAGAGCACATGTTATTTTCTTAAAGTGCTTTCTTGGCGAAGCTCAATGATTATCTACTCTCTTTAAAGAAATTGCCATCGGTCTGAAAATGCAGAATCATACACCAGTGATGTATTTGGGGGTATTTCAGTCGGTATGTTGAATCTGATTAATTAGATTTGAAAGCTGAAAATCAGGGATCCAAAACTCTAATCTGAAAGAGCACAAAGCCATGGGCAATGATTGTCTCGGCTTACACTGTGCTTGTCTGAGCTTATCCATCAAATTTACATTTATATTACAGTGTTGTAATTGTAGAGATTTGTACGATGTAACATTATGACTGCAAGTTATCCTGAAGATATCTTTTAGCAGTGTGCTTTTTATTTTTGACACTCATAATTCATGACATTAGAATTTAAAAGATGAGATAGAGTAGAAGCTAACTAAATCCCCTGGTATATGTTCAGTAAAACTTCTATCTATCTGACATCACAATTTTTAATGTGCTGCACAGCTCAATGAGTCAAAAGAGCTTCTTTAAACAGGGTTCCTACACATTTGGAATTTCCATAATTTACCATACCCTACTTTTTGAAATTATTTTTGGAAATACCTACTCTTCGTTTTTGAAGACAGTATTTCAAAACTGTGGTAATAGTCAGGAAACATAAATATTTTTCCATACTTTATTTGTCATTTTCCATACTTTTTAAGACCTGTAAATTGTTTAAATTTATTCCATACTTTTCCATATTTTCCATATTTGCATTAGAATCCTGTTTGAAAGTTGAAATGTTTTGAATATCATCACATTACAACAGTTTTAGCCACTGTTCATAAAGGAGAAGGGGGTGTTGCTTGTTGATATAACTATGAAAAACTAAGGGAGTCAGGGTTTTTATCGTTTCTGTCTCTTTGGGAGTGTCAGCCAAAACATGAGATTACTGAAAACATTTGTTTGCAATGAATGATAGTGTTTAAAAAAACTGTAGATGTTTTCCACTCATTTAAAAGAAGTTGCCAGCAGAGGGGGACAGTGAGTCCCCATGAATCCATACCTTACAGCTATTAAAGTGTATGTAGTCAACTCTTTGCGAGCAGGACAGCTAAACATATAGTTTTAGAGAGAGCTACACAGCTGCATGGAAACTGCACATTGCTGAACGAAAAAAAAAAGTACTCACACAGGCAGACTGTTTTCTCTTACGGTAGCACCTTTAACAGACTGTGTGACTCATATCTCCAATTTTACAGTAAATACCTGTAATCAAATATCTCCAATATGGCAGCACTAAAATAATTTGTTTGTATTGAAATATAGCACTAAAGATAAAAAATCGCATTTGTTTTCTATATATTCAATACATATACAAGCGACCAGCAGAAGGGGACAGTGAGATTTACCATGAATTTGTCCCAGGTTGATAATCTGTCTATACCTTACAGTTTATGAAGTGACCCTCATCTTCTCTTAGTTAGCAGGATAGCTTGAACATATGGTGTTGCAAAGAAGCTACACAGCTGCGTAGAAACTGTACATTGCTGAACACTAAAGAAGTCGTCACAGGATGTTTTCCATTAGTGAGACTCCATATTTCCAATTTTACTGTAAATGCCTGTAAAATGAGATCGGTTTAAACGTTTGTTTGTGTTGGAATATGGTGCTCAAAAACGGCAAATGCTTTCCATAAATTAAATCTCATTTTCCAGGCTATCAAGTCTATGCTGTGATTTTAAAGTGAAGACACGTCCTGCCACCCGGACAAAACAGAACATGAAGCAGGCCCAAAAAAACTAGAATATTAAACACAGGGCGAGGAGCGTGAGATTCATTTTGGGAAATAGCGCTTATGTAATGAGTGAGAATCACATCTGTGAGTGAGCGTGCAAATAAGAAATAATGAAGCCATTTTTAGACGAGGTATGCTGGAACAAATAGATAAAATGAAGCAAGACGGAGAAAGAAGAGAGAGGGGAGGTTTGTGAATGAGTCAGTAATGTTGCTGTAATGTGGCATGATGGAAGAAAAAAGCATGGTTGTTGTAAAAAATAAGAGAAAAAGCAAAAAGTGTGTTTACGTCAGAGATAATAGCTAACTTTGCTGAGCAAGCATCCGTCCATGTAGCTTGTGTTGTAATTACTTTCTAGTGAGTTCATGAATTACATGCTTCTTCACTATGATGCATCACTGCCGAACAATTAATCCAAGCTATGAAGTGTTGAGTGCACTTCAAACTGCTTGCATGATAGAAAATCCCTGTGCCAAAATCTAATTGTAAAACCTAAGTTATTTCAGTTGATGCACTTTCCCTGGAATATAAACCTTACTGATATGTGTGAAATGAAGTTGTAAATTTCAAACTCATCAATAGTGGAAGTTTTTTTCCCCCTCCATTTTTAATAAGAGGCATCAAGAGTGGAAATATCTGAAGATGGATTGTCAACCACAACATAGCAGTTGTAGCCAGACCATTTCAAAAGCACAGGATGCAACGCAATGACAACAACACGACATAGCATGACAACACAAAGTGAAGTGCAATGGCACTGGTAAAGTCTGGAAGCTGATATGCTTTCTTACTCTAGCAGAAGAACACCACATGTCCCAACATTGAAAGGAATAACTTCAACATTAGCTGTGGGCTTAGGTAGCATCTCAGAGTACTTGACGAAAGCAAAGGAAAAGAAAGGGGAAGGTGAAAAAAAAGAGGAAGAGGAGAGAAAAATATAACCTCTGTAATTTGGCAGCATTTCAGGTTGAGACCAAATGACAGGAGAGATCCTGCAAATCTTGACGGGGCTGTCTATGAAATTTGCATGACGATGATGACAGTAAGATATGGGAGCACTTCAAATTTAAGGGCCAGCTTATGATCAATTACCTGCTGACAGCTGCAAAGAAAAAAAAAAGAAAGAAAGAGCCACGTGCAAACCATGTGCACATTTTCCTATCCTTACAGATTTGCAAACCATAGGCAAAAATCACAGATCAGCACCCATGTGGTGTGCTCTCAGCGGATGTTAGAGCTGTTTATATGAGACACTTTTATAATGAAGACTTGAGTCTATAACATTGTTCACACACTTCCCTGTTAAACTGAGTTACATCAGGACAGATGTCCGAATTAAGATTTTGTTTCTTTTCCCCTGACATCTGTGCTCAACGGTACCCTTCGTTACTCTGCTTATCAGTCTGCTCTTTCTCGCTCTTTCACCTGCTCTCACAGCAGCTTTATAGTTATTGACAGAAAAATCAAATCTGAGTTTAGTGCGGCTCCTCTGAAGTCCAGAAACATGAGTTGGTTTTTTTCAATAAGTCATGGATAACGCTGGAAGATAGGGGTGGGAATCACCAGTGGTCCCTCGATATGATATTATCACGACACTTGGGCCACAATAAAATATTATCACAATACTTGGGCCACGATACGATATTATCACAATACGATATTATCACAATACTTGGGCCACAATACAATATTATCACAATACGATATTATCACAATACTTGGGCCACAATACGATGTTGTCATGATACTTGGGCCACGAAATGAGATTATCACGATATTGGGGCCACGATACGATATTATCACGATATTGGGGCCACGATACGATATTATCACAGTATAATATTAGCACAATACTTGGGTCACTATACAATATTATCAAGATACTTGGGCCATGATATGATATTATTGCGATTTTTAACATTTTGCAATCCAGTGAGTATTGCGATAAAATATATTGCGATTTATACAATTTTTTCAACTGTTTGGCTAATTTAGCGTTTGTCTTTACTTTATGTTTGTCTTATCTACACATTATTTTATTGTCATGTAGCACATCTTGCAAACCTTAAATATATATATTTTTGTACTCACTTTGTCCTGCTCTATGATGTCATTTCTGCCAACCTTACAGGACGAACAGTTGATTTTATTTTTTCATTATCATAGATTTGACTTCATATTAACAATTAATTTGAAAAATCCATATTTGGTAAATGAGACGATACCATATATCACCAGAAAAAATATCTTGATACTGCGCTGTATCGATTTTTTCTCTCACCTCTACTGTAAGCCCCAGGAAAAAGAGGAAAAAAGTTAAATGTGTATGCCTCACGAGAAGCCTATTGTTTACAACTTACACTTCCTCCCCGAAAAATCTTTAAGAGTTGTAAGAAAAACAGTTTTGGCAGCTGCTTACTACCTGTCATAAATCCTCTTAACAGCCTTGCTCTCAATAATTTGAGAGCTATTAGTGTGTCTGAGGGAGGGATAATCATCTGTCTCCGTCACATTCGCTACAATGTTAACAACAAGGCAATCAAACTCTGCAGCCTCCTGTCTGCTGTTTAATCACGCTGCTGTGCCGCCGCCGTTACTCACCACGACAATGCTGTGCCTTGTTTGCCGTGACATCATCTCGCCGCCCGCTGTCTTGGTAGGGAAATCAGCGGTAGCCTGTGGAGACAAAAATGCAAAAAGGAACTAGTTAATCACTGGCACATAGCCCCGAGTCATGTCACAGAAAGTGGTGACTTAACATTTCTCTGTAAGTATTGTTGACCCTGGCATGCCACCACAGCATCACCCAGGTCATTAGCAGTGCTCCTGTCTTCCTCACACAAACACACATGCACAGCAGCAACCCGCTGTCACCTCTGATACAGATGACCCCTGACAGGAGAGGAGCTCAGCGAGACAGCCTGTCAGCCGCTCTGCTATGTGTCTGGCTCGTCTCCCTTCAGCGGACATCCAGCATGTGCCTCAGGTCTCTCCTGCCCGTCCATATCCACAGCAATTTACAGTCTGGCTGCCATCACGATCATATTCTCATGTGACATTTTTTTCCTTTTCTTTTTTTTTTCTTCAGGTCAGCAGTCTTGAATAACCATGTTTCATTCCAACGAACTCCGCTGTGGCTTTTCTGCAATAACGTACAGCCATATTCCCCCGTGAAGGTCCACACATACAGAACGCTCAAACAATCCCTTTACCGTAATGATGATAATAAAACATCCATCTTATTCTGATATTCTCACCCAATAGAGGGCTCATCTCCCCTCCCTCCTCTGCTTTGAGCGTGTGTGAGTGTGTCTAATTCCGTTGAGTGTGTTGTCTCTGCGGCTTTTAACAACAAAGCGTCGCTGTTCTCTGATGAATGATCATCCCCGCCAAGTTTTTTATTGCTTTCCGTAGATTACATCAGCTTGTAGTAAATCGCTTTTGCCAGGGAAATGTGTGATCCTAATAAAAATACTTCAAACCATATCTCAATACAAACAATAGTCTTGAGCTGTTGTCTGCATGGTTGATTTTTCTTTTTTTTCTCCGCTCACAGCTGTCATCAGCATTTTTCATTCATGACTTATAAACAGAAAGAGACGAATTGAATTGATAGCGATGCAATTATAGCAGTAAGAAGATAGGATTGTAGGAATTTGGACTGTTGAGGAATTTTGATGACAAAGAAAAAAAATCTGCAGCTGAATGGTCGGGTGTTAAATCACGAGAGAAACCAGAACATAAAGTTGAACGAATCATTATGAAGGAGTTGGGGGAGAAGCTGCCAATGAAATCACGCTACATGTGGGCGTTGTTTGACAGATGTGGAAGGCTGTGAGATCACCCCATTGTGTTTGACAGCTTCTTTCAAACATATATATAGGTATACATTTAACCCGAGAGGTAGCAGCTTTGAAGCAAGACTTTTTCCATAGACCCTGTGAAAATCATGTGTGAACACTCTTGTGAACACGCCCGCCGCCCTTGGCGTTGACAGATAGGGAGATCTAGCTGAGGTGAGTCTGAGGGCTCCTATTAGGAGGAGAGCTGGCACACAAAGGCGTGGATGCTTTGATATTCCAGCTGCATTCTCATGAAAAGTAACAGGGACCTGTTTTTCCACACACAGGGGTATACATTGGTGCATATACAAACATGAGTATATATGTGAACATGTTCTATCGTTCAAAAAAAGGGCAACGACACGAGCAAAATAGGACTTCTGGTATTGTAAGAGGCTTCAGCAAAAGTATGGATGGTAAAGGTGATGTTTCTTTCTTCTTATAATTGCTGGTAAATCAATATTTAACGCCCCTTATGTATGTGTAAAGGTCTCCGTCTGTTTTTATATATTCCAGATGAATCAAAAACAAAGTGGAATAATTTCAGGCGTTTTTGTTTGAATCTTGATGATCACAGCTTACAGCTTATGAAAATCAAAACTCGACTAATCGTAAACAACTTTGTACATCTGCGAAGGTTTATTTAGCTTTATTCTCCACAACCACAATCATGGAGAAGACAGCTGACTGTAAGGTCGATCAGAACACGATCATTGACACCCTCCCCAAGGAGGATAAACCACAAAGGTCCCAAAATCTGGAAGATGATTGAAGATAGAAATTAGGCAAAGTTAAAAAGATGTTTGGTGGCTAGTACTATGTCTGGGACCCTATATGTACTGTTGATGAAGTTAGGTGCTGTTCTGAGCATTTTTGTGGCTATAGAGTGGCTTTTTGGTTGAGGTTTGTTTATGGCTCCTCAGACCGCTGTGTATTGCTATCATGCGGTCGTTACTAAAGTTGGATAAAACTAGAGAAGCAAGCGGTCGGCAACATTCATCTCTCGAGAGGGTGTCTTATGGTGTGTTTAACCGGAATATCCCTTTAAGTCCAGAGTCATTGCAGCCTAAAGTCTACCAGGAGATTGTGGAACACTACATGCTTCTATCTGCTGAAACACAGATTTCCTTTTCCAACAGGACTTGGCACCCGCCAACAGCACCAAAACTACCAGAAACTGGTTTGCTGACCGTGCTATTACTGTGTTTAATTGGCCAGCCAACTGGTTTGAACCCCGTAGAGAATTCTGGGGGTATCATTAAGAGAAAGATGAGAGACACCAGAGCAACAACACAGATGAGCTGAAGGAGCTTTCAAAGCAACACTGACTGTCTCCAAAAGAAGCCCCGACTTAGGACTGAGTGTATACACTTCTGCAGCCATATTTATCAAGATTTAAGCAAAAAAGAAGCTATAATGATAAAATTTGGATCACTGATATATAAGAGTGGTGTAAAAAGATGGCAAACCCAACTCAAACTGACCATCTAAAATCCACTCAGGTGGGTAATCAAGAGAAAATGAACATGCGAATTAAAAACTCAGCATTATAGAAGCCTTTGCAGAGTCCACTAATTGTGTTGGGACCTGCAGCCTTAGTTGTTCATTCCCCACATAATGTCGGGGAATCCCTGCCAAACTTTTTAAACCATTTTGTTTTCAGTGGAATCAGGAAGTCATCGACAAAGGGATGCAGTACTACAGAGCTGTAATGGCAGGCGGTCTGATACAGATACATCAGCCTGCCTGGATGGAGGGCACTGGTCGATAGCAACTCCTCAAAGTGTCTTCCTGGCAAGCGCTGCGTCCTTTAATGAAAGCGGCAAACAGACGAAGAGACCAGGGTCTTACACCGGTCGACCTCACCCCTGTGGTGGAAATCCCATTATCATTAAGAGTCTGAGGTAATGTGAAGAAGGCTTTGAGCTGCTGACCAAGCTGGAAGAAGTGTATTAACCGGCAGTTTCTCAGCTGTCAGGGGTCCCGGTTTTGGGCCCCTGCTAATGTGATGTTAATAAAAACCAAATGGTGGGCTGCGGGACCCCTGAGAGCAGCCTTCATGTGTCTCGCGCACTCCTACAAACCGAGGCGGCACGCTGTAATATACCTACACCTGCCTGCATCAGCAGAAAGCACACACACACTCACACACACACACACACACACACAGGTGGTGATATGAGCAGTTATGGTTGTGCTGCCGGGGTTATTACACTTGGTTTATTTAACGATGCTATCAATGGCCGGGTGAACAGAGGTGCATGCTGGGATGAATCACACAAAAGCTTGGTGGATATCCAAAACACTGCGAGGACTCACTCACAGAGAGCGCACATGTTCGCAGACGTAATAAACACTGACAGTCTCGTCTCTTTGCTTCTCTGTCTCTCATTAGCACACAAACACACAGATGTTAGCTGTTTTTTCGCTAAACTGCTCTATGTGTTGTTGTGCGCCCTTTCTCATGAGGAACATTATTAGCCAGCTGCTCAGTCCCACAGCTGCTGATGCCGTTTTCTGTGTGCTGTGGGCGCTAAAAACACACACTCCTGCTCAAACATGCACACGCAGACGGCTTTCGAGAGGGAAAAGCCTCGTGCCCTTGCAGGTTACAAGCCGCAGTGAGAGGCCAGAGGAGGTTTTCGACACTGTTTGCTGTCTGATGTTAATCAATTAGCAGACAACTGACTGAGCTGGAGCCGTTACGCCCAGAGACACAGACAGACAGGTACATAGGTAGACACTTAAAGAGGAAGAAAACTCTTGGCAAGAATTACTGTTTTGTCAAGCTGGCGCCAACACCTCGAGGATTTGAGTGTGTGTTTTCGGTCTGTGTATTATCCATCTATTCAGTAATTTCATTCAATCTAGTAAACGAAAAATGAAAAAACGAGTCAATATTTTGATTATTTGTTTTTCTGTATAACCAAAAAGTAAAAAATATATGATAGAGAAGGAAATGAAAACGAAATAATAAAGGTCCTTACACACTGGGAACGACGCAAATGTACGACGAAATAAAAATTATGAAATATTTGAAGGCGAATTTTGACGCGTCTGACTATACACATCAAGAGTGATGCGATTTTAGGACTGTTTTGAACTGAAAATACGAAAACAAACACTAATCTTTTATTTTTTGGTTATATAGAAAAACAAATAAACAAAATATTGACTCGTTTCTTTCACACACCTGTCTCTTTATTTGTTCTTTTTCGAATTCAAGCCTAATGAATGCAAGAATGTGTAAGCACGAGTGTGTTCCTGCATGCAAGTGTGCTTTGTATGCATTTCATACAGGCAGGCCAGATGAGCCATATTGCAAGGGTCAGGTCTTTCTGGGCTCAGCTAACCTCAACCTCCTAAGACCTAACATCTGCCGGGGTCAGGCAGGCAGCTCAGGGAAGGCTCATGATCAGCTGGATGCTAGTGCTCATGTTCCAGCTAACTACTGGCAGGAGACGAGGGCTTCTGTGTGTGTGTGTGTGTGTGTGTGTGTGTGTGTGTGTGTGTGTGTGTGTGTGAGAAAAGAGAGAGAGTCCGTGTATCCAAGCAAGTCCAGCTCCAGTTCTTTGAATCAGTCCGTTTGGTTTTAGATCCCCGAGTTGCTTCAGGCAAACAAGCAGTGTAGGGTTTGGTTACACAACATTATGTATTGATTAGGCCGTGATTTAGCGGTCTGTTTAACACAGCTTGGTGCTTCTGGGTTTTGTCTTCAAACACACTGAGATAATGGGGACTTATTTAACAAAGTGCAGCTACTGTCCGGCTCCTACACTTCTGATTTATCAGTTCATAAAACAGTTTATAACATGATATACATTAAGTTTTATGCGCACTTTGTTTCACAATCGCACTTGTCTAATTAGTAATCACTGTTCGGCATATAAACTTTATATCCCTCATGCAGCTGCGCAGCTTGATGAAACAATGGAAAGAAAACACAAGATGCACACCTGCACTAGATACCAGAAATACTTGGTTTATTTTGAAGCTCTTATTCATTTATTTATTCATTCATTTGATAAGCCTCTGATGAATAAGCCCCATGATAAATTACTGATCTTCTAATTTTGTATTCAGCCCCTTAGCTCACTCACTTCCTTCTCAAAACAACTCCTCTAATCCCTCAATCACACCTTAAACCCAAACACAATGAGGCTGCTTTATCGCTTTGGAGGAGGCTCATTTTTACACTAAATTATCAGCTTTTTTTTTTAAACATGTTTTTGATTTCTTATGTTTGTGTTTAGTTTAGTTTTTTTGTTTGTCCACTCCTTCGTCATGTTGCTTTTTGCTTCGTTGGTGCTTTAATTAAATTCTTCTCCTTCCTGTTTATTGTGATCCTGGTTTGTCATCTCTCAAACTGTGAGTATTTGACTTGTTCTCAGTCTGTCCTCTTTTCTTTCTGTTGTTTATCTCTCTCCAGGAGACTACGTGGTGCTGACTGTCTTCTTTGACCTGAGCAGGAGGATGGGCTACTTCACCATCCAGACCTACATCCCATGCACTCTGATTGTTGTCCTCTCCTGGGTCTCATTCTGGATCAACAAGGATGCCGTACCTGCCAGGACATCATTAGGTGAAAAGAAAACTAATAGTTATCATTGAAAAATGTTATAATTTCTGTAATTCTCAGTTTAGAAAAGGTCTTATTAATGCTCACATCGCGCTTTAGCATGAATTTGGGCTCTTCAAGTGAAGAGATGGCTCATTAACAATTGTATGATGCTATAACACATTTATAAGAACTTTACAAGCAGTACTACAATTTAAAAGTTAATTGTCTTTCCTTTTCAAAACATTAAACTATTTTATGAACTTATTCAGAGATTTTCAAAACCTACTCTGTCCTTAAAACACAAAAGAAGAAGCCAAAATCTCAATCTGTGCACAATATAACGTACAACGTAAAGTTGTCAGATTAAAATGTTATTTAACAAAGAATTTAAAAGACGCTTTTTTTTCTTGCATTAAAAGGATATGCCAGCGTAAATTTAAGTTATAGTCAAACTAACCGTAACACTGAGTTAGACACCCCCTCGAGAGACAAATGTTGCAGACCGCTTGCCTCTCCAGTTATACCAACTTTAGTAACGACCACACGATAGCAATACACAGCCATCTACGTCTCCACGCACAAACCTCAACCAAAAAGCCACTCTATAGCCACAAATAATGCTCAGAACAGCACCAAACTTCATCAACAGTACACATAGGGTCCCAGACATAATGACCAAACACGACTCACCCACTCTCCTCCAGAAGCCGCTTGTTTGTGGGGAACCCCTGACAAGTTGATCACAGAGTGCAGCGGATCTTTTCCATTAAGTAATAATCATTATGATAATCATTTTGCACTGCAGATATGGTAGTTCTTCTGCCCCAAGAAATAATCATAAATGTTCTTCCTTGAGCTGTGAAACTCTGCTGCACTCGGTGATCGACTCATCAGGGCTAGCACTATGGCTGGGACCCTATGTGTACTGTTGATGAAGTTAGGTGCTGTTCTGAGCATTATTTGTGTCTATAAAGTGGCCTTTTTGTTGAGGTTTGCGAGTGGAGACGTAGACCGCTGTGTATTGCTATCATAAGATCGTTACTAAAGTTGGTATAACAAGAGAAGCAAGCAGTTGCCAACATTCATCTCTCGAGGGGGTGTCTAACTCAGTGTTATGATGTGTTTGACCATAACTTAAATTTACGCCGGAATATCCCTTTAAGGTTTATTAATGCTTTGTAAACCATAATTTTACCAGGCATTATGCTCACTGTTTATAACAATAACTATAAGCTATTTTTAATGCCTATAACGTTCATACAGGTTTGTTTTAAAGCCTTCTCTAAATGTGCTTAGTGTTACTCCTATTTCTGCTATCTGCTGTTATTGCAGCAAGTAATTAAAACCTTTGGGGAAAAAAAAAAGGTCAGCGTGAAATATTTTGATGTTTATTCAAGTTTCTTTCAAGCGCTTCATCTTTTTTTGTGATTTTAGATGCCATATATCCTCTAATCGCGTCTTGACAGAGTCTTTGTTGGGAATTTCCCTTCTATGTGGGTGTCCTAGCCCAAACAAACAAACAAATGCCCCAGTTAAATCAGCAGGTTTCATTAGCTACTATGGCCTTAATTACTCCCTGCTGTGAAACACATCAAGAAGCCTGTGGTGGTCATTCCTCTCTTTCTCGATTCTACCATCGTTCCTCCTCCTCTGAGACAGGGCAGCTGAGAAGGAATCTAGTCCATCTTGATTAGAGGAGCCTTTCCTGCCACATATGTTTTCATGCATGCCTTAATGAGGCATTAATTATGCAATACAGCATGCAGAGATGCAGCCTCAGCACAATAATAATGCAGGTGGCCTCCTCGCCGCATGCAAAAAAAAAAAAGGACATGGGGGGTGAAAAAAGAGGGCGAGATTTCAAGGAAATTTGTCAACTTCTGAACTCGCCCTTGGCATCCAGTGGACATGCTCAGAAGTTCGCTCGGAAAGCAGTTACTTCTGGCTTAGTCAGCTCTTCTTAAAGCTCTAAATCCTGACCTGAAGTCCATGTGATGTGATCATTAGCGAGCATAACTGAATGTAAAGCAATCCCTGCAGGCAGAAACCCTCATTCTCTACCCCACTATCATCAGTACTTCCTACATCATTAATCTCTCTAAAAATAGCTTGTTGTGTTTGCTCCTCCAGCTCCAGACATGATTTGCAGTCGAAATAAAAACACTATTAATTCCCTGCTAAAAATGTACCAGGAGTCAAATTTCTTAATTTTCTTTTGAAAGATGATGCAGGAGGTACGGGAAACCAGGTGGTGAGGAAGAGGATTAATGCAGATGACATAATTCTTAATCCTTCAACGCCATCCAGAAATATATCAATTCACTCACAATACTGCTGCGTTAATCTTGGTGCAGACTGATGTCTCTCAGTTCACGGTAAATTTAGACATAAATAATCTCCTCCATAAAACTCCCCGTACATGTTGGCTGTATTCTAAAGGAAGGAGGCGCTCTTTTCAGCTGCTTGTTTGTTGGTGTTTGAGAGTTGTGCAATGCTGCTGCTAATCTGTTGTCTCTACGTACTTAAGAGAATAAACACATTTTCTGGTCATGTGCCACCACTTCTCCTCCATCTGCATCATTATTAGAGACAGACAGAGTGATTACAGCAGGGTGGCTTATCAGATAAAGACGTGGAGCGTGCCTGTGAGTGTGTGTGTATGTGTGTGTGTATATGTGGGGGGGTCAATGGGAGATAAATCGGAAGAGGACAGTAAAGCAGCTTGTCATTTCTTCCCGATGCCCTTTGACTGGTAAAAACATGCAATCAAACACACGGATTAAGTCCTCTATCATACATTTCCTTTAAAAAGAAATTATAAACTCGCAAAACTTCCCCTTGTGGGATTAATAACGGAGTATCTTATCTTAAAACTTTATTTGTTTGAAAAAAATCAGCTCATAAAAAGTGAAATCTAAACAAATTTGTGACTTTTTGTTTATTCCACCTTATGGCTGTAAAGTCTTAAGTCAACTGGTCGACTTATGCTGCATTCCAGCTACCACGGAAGTCAGAAATCTGAGCTGAAATGACGTCACACCCGAGTTCCCATCGTTTCAGTCACCAAGTCGGAAAAAAGCAAAATCAGAGGTGGAAACAAAATGGCTACAACTACAAAAGTTATTTTAGCGCTAAAATAACTATCGGAGATGTAGCTATCTTTATTCCGACATGGTAACTGAAACGCATGTAACTCGGGTGTGATGTCATTTTCAGCTCGGACTGAGTTGACCAAAATTTTGACTGGTCGACTCCTTTTTTGTCCGCGTCAATTTACAGTCTATGGTTAAGTTCATCTGGAGGAACGTACCAAGTGCTGATGGGGGTGTTTTCAGAGCACCCTCTTTTCACAGGTAACAGCCTGTCTCAGAACACCCCCCTTGTTTTCACTATTTTGGTTTCGCTCAGCTAGAGGCAGGAAGATTGAAGAGCACCCACGTTCAATCAACATCCGATGGTTTGCTGAATATTTCTTTTTATTTTAAGCGTTTTAACTTCCCTTTTGTGTTTGATTGCCTTCTTGTACTGATATCTGTATATTTTCACCCCACCGAGCCGCGCTCCGCCGAGCCACGTCGTCCCAGAAGGGGTGTGCCGTAGTCGATTTTTGGTCCAAAATTTCAGGGTTTTATCAGAAAAACCCACAGGATCCGGAACGCATTATAATCAATGTGTGTCATTCCACAGAATCCGTCCACTATCCTGCTCCGCTGGGTATCGGCTCCCGTGTCCGGATCAGATACGCTAGACTTCAATTTTTGCTGGACGTTGGAGCACGGCACATCAATTTAGTACAGCCCAGCACAAGCAGCAGCGGAAGTTGTATGCAGAGTAAAATATTCAGTTAATTTTCGAAATAAAATGAAGTCAATACATTGAACTGTTCTTAACTTGGTGATAGGAGAGGCCAGGGTTGTGGGTGTTTATAAACACCACTGTTTATATACACCGATCGGCAGATCTCAGTCTATGACTCCAAGATCTCCCCCAGTCTCGCAATAAATATCGGTAATCTCGCCAAGCGCTTCTCCTCCGATGGCGGCGGTGGATTGGATCCTGTATGCTTGCATATCTGATCTGTCTGCCGGTCCAGAGCAGAGTGGAGCCGTTCCGGATCCAGTGGGATTCCCGGGTTAGTCGACCAAGAATTTCTTTGGTTGATTACAGCCCTACTCCACCTCCTACCAAACAGCCCTTCAGACATATTTAAGTAAAATAAACATAAATTTAGTCGCAGATGTGTTATTGAATATTCACAGATGGACTTTTTTGTGATCTTATTCTTTCTCTCCCGATCTCACTACCAGGCATCACAACTGTGCTGACCATGACCACACTGAGTACAATTGCCAGGAAATCCCTTCCCAAGGTGTCCTACGTGACCGCCATGGACCTGTTCGTGTCCGTCTGCTTCATCTTCGTCTTTGCCGCACTAATAGAGTACGGCACGCTGCACTACTTTGTCAGCAACAGGAAGCCGAGCGCCAAAAAGGACAAGAAGAAGAAAAACCCGGTGAGCGTCTTTTTGTATAACTGTTGCAGCGAGTTTCACGATGAAGCTAGAAAAAATTAGTGTTTTTACGAAAGTAAATACCATATGTGTCTCATATCTCCACAGTGTTTGCATTATCCTTTATTTAGGTGAAAGATCAAGTTCTTCCTACACACTCTCTCCGCCCCTCCCCCGCTGCAGCACAGCACTTAGATAAGCCTTAGAAAAAAGAAAAAAAAAAAGGTTTACACGGTCGAGTATCCCTAAGGGAGCATCTTCCCAAGGGTTACTACGTCAAATTACTCAATGAGCGAGCCGTGTTGCTCTAACCTTTTCATAATCCAGCACACATCTGTTATGGTTGTAATTTAGACCCGTGTCACATGACAAGGGCAGTTCTTATGCTTGCCTCATGTAAGGTTAAAATCCATCAAGGGATAATGGCGGCTCGGCTGAAGGGTTATGGTGATTCTACAGATAAAGGAAGCTGAATAAATTAACCCTGTACTCAAGGACTGGCCCTTCTCCTTTCTCAGAAGTAGGATTACAACCAGGAGGTGAAATAAGGAAAAAAGGGTTAAAATTTACCAGGTGAAGTCTATGCTTGAAAACTAGACTTTATAAAAAAGATGAAACAGAACTATTTTGTGATTAATTAGGGTTAGTCAGGCCACTGTTTTCAAGCCTCTAGATCATTGGTTCCCAAAAAGTGTGCCATAGAACTTTGTGATTACCATACATTATTAATACAAAATACAACTACACAACAATAATTACTTTTTCATTTACTGTATAAGTACTTTGTATGCACTCGTTTTATAAAACAGAGGCAAACGCTTTACCTAAAAACAATTCTTTAAAAAAAATCCTCAGAGAGAACCACGTATTTCACTGCGAGAATTATAAAACAACCAGTAGATAATTAAGCAGATTTATAGATATGTTATATGATATGAGTGATCATACATGCTCTACAATAACACGTATTATGAAGGCTATTTTGCACAATAGGTGTGCCTTGAGATTTTTACTTGTCCTTAAGTTTGGGAAGCACTGCTCTAGATGACATTATGGCCGTAGGGATGGGAAGTAATCATATCAGGCATGAGGGCATCCCAGCATCCCTGTCTAGAGTCAAAGGGAGCCACTCCTGTAAGAGGATCCTGTTTTATTATCTAGTTAACTGTAAATAGGGCCATCATTGCTGACATTGAGTCAGTCAGAAATAAGCACAAAGATGGGTCTGTGGGTCTTTGTGTAGAGTTGATAAATGCTACATACTACTTCAGTACAACTTCATTTCCATCTCCTTGATCAAAAAAATGCCAAAACACACTTTGCTGTCCATGTTTGTTGAGAATTATACAGCAGTAGCTTACAACCCGAGCTATTGTTGGGTAGCTTTGACACAAAAATCGGCCGATATTTTAAGCGTACAATTCCTGATTACTAAGTAGTTACTGGTAATTAACTGGATTAACCAACTAGTAACTGTGGCACTGATTGTTGTCGACCATATTTGCACATTCTCAGTATTGAAAAAGGCTTGAAATCACATTCAAAGAGTTAAAGTCTTTAACGTCAGGATGTTTCTTTGAAATTTGGCTCTGCAGTTATTATATCCTCTGACTTTTCTCATTTTGGGGGATGATTGGGCGTTCTTGTGTCAGCCTTCGAAACTGAGATCTTGCACATGGTCTTGCCGGTCAAATAAATGAACGATGTATTACCAGTTTTTAGGGGATTTTCGAGGTCCTCTGCACCACTCTTCAAGATAAACGAAGGAGTGAGTATGCAGAAAGAGAAGAAAACTCCTGTGATGTTCATGAATTGTTAAAAATGTGTAAATTGAGGAGATATGAAACTGTTTTTTTGTTTTTTTTACCGTGTGTCTGCTGATGTGATAAAATGCTGAGTTATTTATCAGAGACATTTATCAGATTTCCTCCTGCCAGTTTCTTTATCAGTTAAATTTGTTTCTTTCACAGCATCTGTTCTGTTTGATGAGGTTGTCTAAGACGAATGCTCTCTAACACACTTTTATATCCACAGGGAGTATCATCTGAACTCTGCATTTTGGATTGTCTTTACTTAATCTCTGTAGTTTTGTCTGCAATTTAATCGTTTTTTTTCTCCAAGGTGATGCTGAAGCATGTGAGATACATATATATCCCACCATGCATCTCCCCTTGTCTCTGTTTGTAACATGTTTGTCTCTCTACAGTATATTTCTCCTCTCTCCATTTTTATTTAGACAGTACAGTGCTTGTAATTTTCACACATTATCTTGTTTTTTTCTGTTTATTTGTCTTTTTTTTGTTCGTGTGTTCTCTGTTTACATGTCTTCTTTGTGTTTTGTTTTTTTTGTTACTCTCTTCCAACTCCACATATTCTTTGTTTCCTGTCTGGACAAAAGCTCCTCCGGCTCTTTTCCTCAAAGGTATATTGCCTGTGTCTGACTGCATGTGTCTGATGCATTTTGGCTCTTTGAGCCCCGAGCACCTCACTGCTTTTTTGTCTGTTCTCCAGCAGACACGCCTCCTTCTGTTCCCCTCTTTATCTACCTGCATTTCCTCACTAGTTACTGAATTAGGTATCAGAGATGACATTTAAAAAAAAAAAAAAGGGGTACTCTGCAGTGCACAGTGCGGAGGCAGCCAGCCAGACAGAGTTAAGCCGTTTTTTAAAAAATTCTAATAAGCATCCCACACATCCCATGTCCAGAGGAATGGATTAGTCCAGGCCCTGTGTGGACTCATTCTGGCTCCCTCTGTCCTGTTACACTCTTTGTTGTTGTTGTTGTCGTAACCACAGTGAACTAGCAGCTGCTGCGATAGCTTCCTCTTCTGTCCCTTCTCCTCCTGCCAGTAAATCTATACCTGTGTGTTTGTTGGGCTTCTCAACCTGACGCTTCCTACAGAGTCAGCAGAGCCTTAACAGACTGAAACAGACAACCCCTGCACTGTGTTAAGTCCAATTATACTTGGAGGTCCATTCAGAAGATTAGCGCATGCTAATCTTTAAACACCCAAAAAGCATCCGGGGTGGGCGGGGGTGGGGGGAAAGCAAAGATCTAAATTTATCAACACACACAAGTCAGGATAATCTGCTTTTCCACATGGAGGTCAAGCGTACTTTAAAGTTTATTTAGTGGCATTTTTAAGGGTCGGATCAGTTAGATTTTTAACCAACGCATGAGGCTAAATGTGCCGCTTAAAATCCACCTGCAGTATTTAAACACCACTATTAAATATTTAGTGTAAGCCAGATAAGCAAGGGATCCTCCTCGTCCTCTGTTAATGGTGCAGACTGTTTTCAGGCTCTCTTTTTCTCTGGGAGGTTGTCTACTTTCAGCCGGTTAAAGTTGCCAATGCCACTGTGTTGTTTCTTTGTCGTTATTTATTATTATTTTTTTATGTCTTTGCTAACACAAACTCAGCACAGCCCAGCTTGACCAGGCCATGCGGCAGGATGCTCTTAATGCTCCTTCTGCTTGAGCTTTTTTCCACTGCGCTTTTCTCCAGTGCAACCAATCCCCTTTGAGAACTGAGTCATAACCTGCTCCCGCTAATCCCCTCATTAACTCAACATACTGTCCGCTCAATAAGGACAAAAATGCTGAAACTAACCCCCACCCCCTCCCCATGTCGCTTTGTCTGTGGTTATGTATGGTTTTCAAAGGGACAGTAGGTTTGTGCACTAGTGCTGTGCAAGACTCCCAAGTTCTAGGGAATGAACAGTCCAATCAAGTTTAAGTATTTTAAGCTTGTTTGAGGATGCATGCTTACAGCAGATAATGTTATGTTCCGGCTAAAACTGCAATGACCTAATTTTTCGCAGCAAGCATGCGTATTGTAGATACACAGAAACGGGGGCAAAAACATTCACGTGGCAGAAAAAGGGGGATAAAATATTTCCTGTTTTCTTGGTTTTGAATTTAAAAAGCAGGGATAGATATTCAGACGTATGTTGTTTCCTCACAAGAGAGAGCATAAAGCTGTTTCACTGCAGCTATTTTTAAGATAACTGTCCCCATGTTGCCAAAAAAGCAAAACATAAAGAAGGATTTTAATGACAGCTCCTGGCACTTTTTTTTTTTTTTTTTTTTTAAAGAGGGAAAGCGGTGAAGCTAAATTATTAGAAGTTGAACTCCGGAGCATGCTCAAGTCACTGTGTCTTCTTTAAATGATGAGCTTGACACCGCGAGTTTATCAGCAAGGTCAAGGAATGTTCCACTGCTGCCAGAGGCGAAGGGGGGAAGCATTTAATCTGCCAAACAGCCCGAGCTCCAATTTGTGCAAAGGTGGCATGGTTTCCTGAGATAAAAGCTGATGAAAACCTTCAGTTTTGAATGCTAATTGTCTTCCAAGAGCCACAGACGTACTGATGTCACTGTCCTATTTTAGGAAAAACCTCACAAATGAAAGCCATGTGCCCTCCAGTGGTGAGCACAGTTTGCAAAAAAGGAGAGATTCGTTTTAACCCATTTAGTGACCGAGCAAGTGGGCTGGAGAAATATTGAGCTGTGTGCCGCACATCTGCCAACACATGCTCCTCCCTAAGCTTGGCTTTATGATGCATCATAAGCCAGTTACAACATATCTTGAAAATGCATTTCCGGGGAGGAAAGGAGGGGGAAAAAAAGAAAATGCTTCCAAGAGCCGTACAGGTTTAAATCGTGCCATTTTGTTGAGTCAGTCAAAACATTTTGCGCTTCAACTAACGTGGTCTAGTGTTTTGGAAATGTTGTGCAACAGTCGGAGCATAATCTAGATAAAAAATTGAGTGGCATTGCCCAGAACAGGCTTAATATAGCAGCTAAATATAGCAGTGTGGTCCACCGCACTGTAAAAAAACAATATTGTGATTGCCTGAGCAGCCAGCTCCACTCCAGCCCTAAGGTGTAATCGTCATCATGGGTTTTCCACCTAGACTGACCTGTTGTCGCTGTCACCCTCACATATTACAACCACAGGTGGTAGTTACGGCTCCACAACATTAAGAGGATCCATTGGCGAGTTGAAGGTGCAAATTACATCGCACTGACTAAATACAGGAGTGAGAGAAAGATAAACGCGGCGCAAATTAGCTCCCGTTGTCATGTCAGTTAGGTCTTTAATGGTGGCCCCTCCACGGCTCTGACGGCTAACTGTGTCGTTCTGTCCTGTCAAAAGCAGACACCCACGGTAGACATCCGCCCACGCTCTGCCACGGCCATCCAGATGAACAACGCCACGCACATGCAGGAGCGGGACGAGGAGTACGGCTACGAGTGTCTGGACGGGAAGGACTGCACCAGCTTCTTCTGCTGTTTCGAAGACTGCCGCTCGGGAGCCTGGCGGCACGGGAGGTTGCACATCCGCATCGCCAAGATAGACTCGTACGCACGCATCTTCTTCCCCACCGCGTTTGGTCTCTTCAACCTGGTCTACTGGGTCTCCTATCTCTATCTCTAGGCCTGGGTGTGTATCCAGCCTTATCATACGGTTCATTTCATTCGATATTATGCTCTGTGCCAGCAAGAGACATCCTGAAGGAGGGGACCCACTGCAACACAAGATGATTTAGTTCGAAGCATTTCCTTTTAACTCTTGGGTTTTTAATCTCTCAGTATATCCAGTCATGTCATCCGAAATCATGACAGACACTGCAAATGTTGTAGCACTACATATATAACTGGTATGAGAAGGTTTGTAGATGTGTTGTGGAAACTTTGATTGTGTGAGAGTCTTAGTTTTGTTTTTCAGGAGTTGATTTTGAACTTTTTTTTATTACCTGTTTCTCTAAAAGGGGGAGGGGTTTTACATATTTCTTTCTTATCAGACAAAAACCACATTCCTCCACAGTAGACAGCTGAAATGCAGATCATCGCAAAAAAAACAAACAAACAAACAAACACACCTACCAGAAAAATATCAATGACAGTAAAAGTCCTTACACACTGGGAGCGTTTTTTTTGTGTGATTATTTCGGTCGTCTATATTTTTTTTCGAACCCGTGTCCTGTCAACACAAGCGTTCACATCAGCGACGTTTTCCCGCACTGCGATATTGCGGCATTTATTTTTTTGTATCAACGTCAAATTTTCTAAAGTTTCGCATACTGTGTGTCCACTTCTGACCAATCAGATTTCATGTTGTTGCAACGTCAGATTCACTGGTATATCCATCATCATACGTTTATGAATTATAGATTAATGTGCTTATCTGGTTCTGGCCTCGACTCAGTACATGCTATCATGACAGACAGTTATCTCAACACTAGTGTCTAATCAGAACTGAAAAACAGTCATTCTGCTGTTGTGTTTTCTGTTTCTAGTAACTGTGGCATATGGTAGCTCTTATTATTTTTAAAAGGGGTACCAATTCACCATCACTTTAAGTTGAAGTAGACTCCACTTTTGTCTTCATGCTTCCACCCGGGACGCGTCTTTTTTCCCCCCTGGAAAGTCGCAAAATCTTGTCGCTCTAGATGTGAATAGCCAGGCGTGTCAAAATTCGCCGACTAATATCTCACATTTTCGCGTCTTATATTTGCGTCGTTCCCAGTGTGTAAGGACCTGAACTCCGTCTGGTCACTTAATTTTCTTTCTTTGACTCACTAAAAACACTAAATCTGAAGCACTTTAAGAGAGCTATGTTAGACAGTCGTATTACAGTTCATTTAGATGACGCTAATTTATCTTGATTTACTTCGAGGTGTCGGCACAATGACTCATTTTTTATGTGTGTTCAGAGAGAGAGAGAGAGCGAGATGATGCTGTTTATGAACAATGCTAACCTGTACAGACACTGTATATATTTTACTATTACATAGTGGTTTACATTTATTGCATGCACCTTTCAGGCCAAAAATCAACATGTTTTATGGTCTTCTATTGTTGGCTATGGGAACTACAAAAAAAGAGCACTGTTGATTATCATTCAGGATTTAATTCTACTTTTTCTAGGAAAACTGGAAAATTCATCAGGGGGGGAAAAAGTGCCCAGTTCATCTTTTTAAGTTAAAGGGATCATCTTTGCATACAAGTGGGAGGAACAGAGAAGAACAGGCCAGACGACTGGTTAAAATCATTTTCCTCACGGACATTAGCTCACTGTATAGACAACACTGACCTCTCACCCCCTCCTCCACTTGCTGTTAAAAGCGAGCATTTACATAATGACAAACTGCTGTTGTATTTTGGTTATGCAAGCTTTTACCAGGGGTGCTGCGCTTAATATAAAAAGAAAAAAAAAAAGAAAGCGAGCTTTTCATTTGTTTTCCTTTTACATTAGCGGACGGAGGGATAACCGCAGCTGCATTTTGCCTTTGAGTGGAGGAATTCAAACTAATCTACTCTGTAATGGAAATGTCAATACAGACAACTGGAGGGGATTTGGCGATCTCTGCAATAGACCAGGGTTCTTCCTCTAAGTGTCATTCGGTTTCATTGAGCAACCAAACAAAACAAAAAAGAAGATGCAAAACTATGAACACATAAAACGATTGACACTTAAGTAAGATTTCCTTTCATGAAGAAACTGAATGTTTGAAATCGATTCACCAGCTGGGCAGAAATTCATTGATTTTTTTTAGTAACACTTTTCAGCAAGGGTGCACATTTTATACTTAATTGATGCACAAGTAACTCACAAGTCATGATTATTTAATGCATGAATTAATATACAGGATGAATCATTAATTTTTGTTGCTCACAGTTAAATCCTAATGAAGTCACTCTGACATCATTTAATGAGTTCATCTTTAATATATCATTAATTAAGGACACTTAATTTGCCATTTCTTCAGACATTAGTCAGTATGGATAACATTAGCCAGACATATCAGTTTATATTAGTGTCATGTATTTATTTAGCCTCTCTGATTACAGGGAGGGTTAATAAATATGAGTGTACAGCGCAGAGAGAGGTTTCAAATATGATGCAACTTAAATTCTGGATTTTACAGTCATTAAAAAATGTACGGATTGTACCTTTAATAGTTTTTGAACGAAGACTGCAGGATTATAATATTAAAAATAAAAAGTAAACAACATAGAATTCTCAATAAAACTTTAAGTGTATGTGAATGAATGTAGGTTACCTAAGAACAGCACCCTCTGGTGACGGGCTGCAGTATAGGTCATAAATCCTGCCTCCTCTAGCAATCCCTATAAAGCTGTGGACAAACTTTAGAAATCAATTACACAGAATATACATTTTTCTCCCCCCCTGGTCGCGATGTTGACATATAGTTACTGTAAGACTGGTTTGTGCTCAAGTCCTCTTTTTTTCTGTACGGCTCCATTTTTAAAACTTATCAGGGGTTTCATGTTTTCTATGATTGACACTTGATACAGCCTATAGGCGTACAAAGATTGAGCGTCATCACTGCGACTTTTCCGCCGAATGCGTAAAACACTACTGAGCAAGTGGTGGTTCCAGGAAGTGGAGAAATTCCAAGAGCAATTCGGCTTCAAATTCGTATAACTACGGAAGGCGGAGACAAGTTGTCCATCGTAGATGTTAGGTCTATGTTAGGCATCATATATGACTGGTGAGCAACATGACTTAATGACACATCCCTGCATGATGATCATCATGCATGCTTGAATTAAAGCTTCTGTGAGGGGTTTTTTGTGGACTTTATGAAATACAGTAAAACTCATGTTTGATACACAAAAGCAAATGACCGACGGCTGCAAGACTGAAGATGTTATAGTTTCGTTTTTATGCCAGTGAGAGGGGGAGGGTCAGCAAAGCAGCTGAACATACACACACTCATGTTTTTGACATTTTTAAATATCCACAATAATGGATAATACATTTGGCTGAAAAAAGTCAACAGGATGAGATGTCAGGAGTCGCTGTTTAAACATGTGGAGGGTGAGATAAGAAAAGACAGGGGGGTGCCAAAAATGGTACAAACTGAAAGTCCCTCACAGGAGCTTTAATTAAGTACATATTTTGTAGTCTTCTCGTAAAGTGTTGCTGTTTTGTTTTTTTTTATAAGTTTCCCCTTTTTTCCATTCAGTTCACATCTGAATACCGTTGTGTCACGCGGAGAGAAAGGAGAACACAGCCGAGGCATCTGAATTGTAAATGCGGTGTATGGTAACATCTGACACACATGAATAACAGCCCCTTACAGATGTAGTCTGAAAGACACCGAATGGAGGCCATGCTTCAGTGGGGTTTGTAAAACTCACGAGGAATAGATGTAAATCACATTCTTGTTTATGTACATAAATTATAAAAGGAAGAAAACAGTTGTCGAGCCCTTGAGATTTTGTAAAAGGGTCTATATTTTGTAATTTTCAGCATTGTTATAGTATATCATCATACAGTGTCAGACTTCTTGTATTATGCTGGACTGACCATATAGAATACTCTCTGGGGGTTACCGGGGTATTTATTTATTTATTGATTCATTAATGGTATTTATTTATTTATTTTCTGGAAAAAAAGAAACTGTACTTTATGTTCATATAGCCCCTTAAAAAAAAAAAAGAAACACAGAATGCTGTCACTTATATCAATGATACATTTTTGTTGGTGTGTCAATGGAGCTTGAGCCTATTTATCTTGTGTTTTCTATGTTGTGATCAATGTATACACTTCTCTGTCACACAGGCCTGTCACACTGTTATATCTGTTGAATTAGTAAGTTGCGACATTATCCGCTCTGCAGCTTCTGAGTAGTAGACTTGAATATTTTCAGGGCGGGGAAAAAATACAGAAAAAATCGTTCCCAGCGAGAGGGAGGGCGGCCACCAAAAAGAAGATTTGCTCATCTGAGCGACACTGCCACAAGTTTACATTGGTCTCGAATGCAGACGTATGCATTTAGCAGTCGATCTCATACTTGTTGAACTTCTTTCCCTCTCTTGTATTTAATGGTGGTCCTGTTGTGTTCTGAAGCTGTCCAGACCTGTCCTCAGTGTGCACATACTCTTATCTCTCACATCTTTAGGGACGTCAGTGTGTCAATAGCGACGTAGACTGGTCATCATCAGTGTTCAGTAGCTTACCGAAGTGTCCGAGAGTGATTACATCCTATCAAAGTGCCAAACCGACACACTCACACACACACACACACACACACACACACACATGCAATAGAGGATATCAACGTGTATCGTCAAACAGAAACTTTGAGTCTTTTCCTGGAGGAGATGCTGAAGAGGAGTGTTCGCTGATGTTCCGTTGCTCATCGGTTCAGTTCTTATGTTCTCGTTTTTTTAGCGTAACAAAAAAAACAAAAGCTGAAGAACAACTTCTCAAATGTAGGCCAGACTAACAAAGACTAATCTAAAGTATCAGGGTAAACTAGGAGACGTTTCCGATTCAGACTGTATCCGACTTTGTTTACAGAGCCATCACGCTGCAAACAGGGCATGAGTTTCATTTTTAATTCTTTTCTTTCTTTGTGTGTTTGAATATCGGTGCGAAAAAACAAATCTACTCTGAGGTGTTTCTTTTTCATAATGGTCAAAGCTTGTTTATAGTTTGTTTAATGACATTTTGAGTGCACTCTACTGTAAATACAAAGGTGTATGGGAGACAATGAAACGTGTGTATATTCAGTAGTGTGCATGTTGATTATATTTTCAGCCGAGCAGGCGATGTTTTCGAGGAATTGGATCTCATTCAAAGCGTTGTTCCATCCAGTTTCGGTCTTTTGCTTGCATCGACATGGACTTCTCTTCCACTGTACTTCTTTCTGACTAAGTGATTCCTTGTTTATTTTGGGACCCATAAATGAGACTTATATGTGAACAGCACATGTAGATATTTTCTATTGTTATGTATTTTGTCAAACTACAGAAAACAGAATAATAATACACACTGAAACTAACAGAGCTTAGTAAAAAGGTATCGCAGAACAAAAGAAATTTGATCCTAATTCATACAGTATGTTAGTTGTTTGCCATCTATGTATATTTGAGTATTGTATAAAGGGGCACTGATCCATTCTGTTAGGGTCTGCATAATATATTCTACATGTACTGGAAAAAATCCTTTTCATAAGGGAATTGCACATAGCTGTGGAATTTTACAATAAAATGGTTGCATTTATCAAAATTCTTCGTTCCATCATTATTATTCAAAGAAATTCTCAATCGTGCTGACAGGAGGCTTCTTTACTGTCCCCTAATGCATAAAGACAGCAGATCAACATTAGAGGTTTATTTATATTCTGTCATGATTAATGGATTTTAATAATGCATCACACACCTATGGCACAGCCCAATGTATTTATTTTAATTTTATGAATTAATTCAAAATCCACAATGGCTTTTAGATTTTTATGTGCATGAAATAACTGCGGTTAGTATTATAAGATTGTTTTTTAATATAAGGCAGCATAAAAAGATGCAATATCGGCATCATATATCAGACATCTGCTGACCTGCTCAGTAAATATCGGCGTTGGTGATGGTATTTCTTGGTAAGACGACTTTTTCTGATGAAGGGGACCAAGAAATTTGCGATCTCCACCTGCCCTGTGTGACGTGATCTCTACACACATTCAAATACTAATCAACAACATTAATGAGTTCCCAGTTTAGCATATCATATTGTGAGCCCTTTACCAATCCCTGCTTACTTATTTGAGATGGTTTGTTGAGATGCTGCTGTAAATAAATAGTAATAGATCCAGTGTAGTCAGAACTGTACACCCGAGTAAGGATGAATGAGTACATTTTTAAAAATTCAAAGTTTCGATTCAGAGAAGACTCGCAGATTCAAAGAGTCCACTCAGAATAAATTATTTACATTACATTGACTTTTCATCGCCTGTCAATGAGTTTGACCCTGCCATGCTGAGATATTTTAACAGTTCTGTCTTGTCCAGAAAAGGACGGATGGAAAGTGAACAGATTTCCTCCTTTTGGGAGCGGCCCATATTAAATAATCCCTCAGTCCTCTGAGTCAGAGCGCCAAATTTACATCCCAGCACATGTCACTCACCTTGACAAGCTGTCAGCGGTGAGAGTGTTTCTATTCTCAGGCCGGGTTACAAGGATCTCTGAAGTTAACGCAGGTGTTGAAGATGTAAAAGGTGGATGTTGAATTTGATGGCATTCAAATTTGATTTTCACCTCCAAAAGAGTGTCACTTCTGCAGCATTATTGTGAAGCATGCTGACGTAATAAAAGTCACATATATAAAAGTATGAAACCGGCATTTGAGGTGAACAGTGACAGACTTTATCGTCATCATGATATAACTCTACCAGAAACAGGCTTTCCTGGAACAGTCAGTTCTGGTCTCGCCCGGTGACTCTTCCTTCCAGGAAAGAGCACTTGAAACACAGCAGCAGTTGGCTGATGGACCTCTGTGCTGGCACCTCTCCCTCCGCTGGGCAGGGTGGCAGCTGCAGAGGACAGCCAGTGAATCCCTCTGATTATTACACAACCGTCTGCAGTGTGGCACTGCAGCGCGCCATCATCGCCGGCCCTTTCATCAGCTGAGGTACAAGCTCCTCAGTGAGTGCAGAGAGAGGGGGGAGGTGTAGGGACTCCTGCATGAATAATGCAGTCTGCACATGGCTCACTTTTTTGGGACTTCACCCTCACGCCTTTCATCATTCAGTGCTATGAGATTTCCAGAGAATAAATATATTCTGACTCATGTTTGTTTATTTAATAAAAAAAACAGCCGACAGTAATATTGTCTGCAGGATGCTGACAAGTATCAGACAACTCAAGATGTTGGCGAACAAAACAGTGAACCGAAGAAAACATCAAAGGTTATCTGAGGAATCCAAACAGGTAGTATGGCGGCTCATTTTTTATTAGCAGATCTGTCTTTAATGTTTACATTCATACAGGGCTGATTCTAGAGTGTGCTGGGGCCTCGAGCAAAAACTCTCAAGGGGCCCCTCTGACAAGTGTCTAACATATAGATTATCTAAACCAACAGCTCTGGTATGTTATAGATAGATAGATAGATAGATAGATAGATAGATAGATAGATAGATAGATAGATAGATAGATAGATAGATAGATAGATAGATAGATAGAAAAAGTATGTACAATGCAGACTAAAAATACTACATATATACAATAAATACAGACTAAATATACTAAAGATCCAAAGAGAAAAAAGTGAGATATGAAAAGCGTGGGCTATTGAAATGAGTAATACATATGAAATGAGTAATGAATATGAAATGTGAAATATTTACCATGAAATGCAAAAATTTTACCATAATAGCCAGCACCTCAGCTTTGTTCTAAGATTTGATGTCTGAGACTTACTTTAGTATGTTTTTTGCTTCAAAGCTGATAGTTTTTCATGCAGAATGCACGCTGTCTGAATTTAGATCTAAATCTCAAAGCATCAATCGTGTGAGAGTTACCCAAGATTTCCACTGCATCTAGAACGATTCAGATCCGGAACGGTGGCGATTTTCGTGGTACGCCAATTCCAACAGGATCCGTTTGTGAGGTGAATTTCGTGGCGGATTATGGACAGCGGGAATCACGAACACTCACAAAAACGTGCGAATCACGTACAATTGACACATTAACTTAAATGTTTTTGATCAGCTACAACTGGTGGATACAGCCTTTTCATAGCCGTTCTGGATGCGGTAGAAAAAGGGGGTTAGGCTAGTTAAGACACAACTTTCATTAACAGTGAAAGTTTTTGTCTAGGTTACCTGTTTGTTCAGCCCAAAACACTCCCTTACCATTTTTCTAGTTACTTTGGTGAAATTTCAATATTGTACCTTACAAGCGCACTTTCTCTCTGTCTGCTATCCCCACAAAAAAATGTGGTTGTGTCAACACAAGGTATCAAGAAGTCAACGAAGCAGGAACCCCAGGCTAACGTCTCCCACTCCGCTAACACGGCTAGCTACCTACCAAACAATTAACAACCAGCCATACAACTACAGCTAGCTAAAGTGTTTGCCCCACTACACTATCGGCTCCACTTACCGCTGTATTGCTTTCTCCTTATTTCTTTGCTCACTTACTGCAGCACCATATGCCAAACTGACTATGGAGGACACACAAATGGTCATCTTTTGCAGCCCAGGACCGCTAATCAGGCAGCCATATTGGAAATCTCAGGAGGGAACATTTATGAAAGAGTGAGTGGGTGTGCAAAAGTCAAAACCACAATAGTGCATGCACTTGTGTCAAGGGCACAGACCATGAGATGAAGCAGCACAGATGTGTGTTCATGAAATGGGACGAGCATAATGCACATTTGCCTCTTTTTATATCCTGGAAGACTCAGGTGTACGATTTCAACAGATGACGCTCTAATGACAGCCAACGGCTCCTGGCAGGAACAGCCTCCAGTTACGGTGAGCGGGGGCATTACGGCACATAAATGACAAAAGGGTAGCATGTAATTAACCTGGAGGAGATATACTGTCACATCTGTGGGGATATTTTACTCCTGACAAAGCATGGATGATGGGAACAATGAGTCAAAGGCCATTAAAGGGAATTTCAACAGGAGTCAAAGTCAAGTGAGAAATGTAGACAAACTGACACTTGGTAAAATAGTTAAAATATAATATAATATTTGGTTTATAATATTTAAAACTTTGGTTATTGAGTATGTGCAGCAGTTGAGTCTGTTAAGTATGAAAAAGTATGGAAGTAATTTGATCAATTTCCAGGTCTTAGAAAGTATGGTAAATGAAAAACAAAGTATGGACAAATATTCATCTTAAAGGGATATTCCGGCATAAAATTAATTTAGGGTCAAACACACCATAACACTGAGTTAGACACCTCCTGAAGAGATGAATGTTGGCGACCACTTGCTTCTCTAGTTATATTAACGTATGAAACGACCACAGAATACCAATACACAGCAGTCTGAGGAGCCATAAACGAACCTCAACCAAAACGCCACTCTATAGCCACAAATAATGCTCAGAACAGCACCTAACTTCATCAACAGTACATATAGGGTTCCAGCCATAGTACTAGCCACCAAATATCTTTTAACTTTACCTTATTTCTTTAGCAAAGAGACCAAACACAACTCACCTATTCTCTTCCAGCAGCCGCTTGTTTGTCAGAGACCTCAGGAATGTCCATTACGGACTACAGCGGGGTGACACAGCTCAAGGAAGAACATTTATGATCACTTCTCCATAGAAATCCATGGAAACGCTAAGGCAGAAGAACTACCACGTCTGCAGTTCAAAATGATTAATATGGTGATTATTACTAGAAGGAAATGATGAAGTAATAATCATAAATGTTCTTCCTTGAGCTGCGTCACCCCGCTGTAGTCTGTAATGGACTGGCCCGAGGTCTCTCTACAAACAAGCGGCTGCCGGAGGAGAGTAGATAAGTTGTGTTTGGTCTCTTTGCTAAAGAAATTAGTCAAAACTAAAGATGTTTGGTGGCTAGTACTATGGCTGGGACCCTATATGTCCTGTTGATGAAGTTAGGTGCTGTTCTGAGCATTATTTGTGGCTATAGAGTGGCGTTTTGGTTGATGATTGTTTATGGCTCCTTAGACTGCTGTGTATTGCTATCGTCCGGTCGTTACTTAAGTTGGTATAACTAGAGAAGCGAGTGGTCAGCAACATTAATGTCTCAAGGGGGGTCTAACTCGGTGTTGTTTTTTTCCAATCCACCTTTAAAGTGCAACTCTGAATCTGAATTTACTGTAAATGTCTTCAAACATGTCCACATCCATGTCCAACAGTATTCCAGTATCTTGTCTTAATGTTGAAAAAGAACATTGTGACCAAAGATAACCACCCTGCTACATCAATACACCGCAGACTTCATTAGAGATGACATTTAATGACTTCTGATCTGTTCAATCAATGATGCAGCATGTAAAATGTCAGCCATAAAATAATCTGACCTTTCTCTTTAATTCAGACTGTGCCCCCTGTGTCACAGAGGCCTGCCTCAAGTGCCCGTACGCTGTGATTAGAGGTATTTCCCGTCTGCATGTGGAATCTATCTGCCATGCTCCCGCCAGTGTTTACGACGTACATCTAATAGTGCGTGCATGCCTCTCTGCCTCTGGTTTTCCCGCTTCCCTCATTAACAGCTCAAAAGTAATCTGCTCGGATTCAGTAAAAGTGTGAGCGGGGTAACACAAGGATGTTGCATAACTTCTTCCTTTAGCCAAAACACTCGGTTTAAACAGGGATTAATTACCAGGGCTTACTGTCAAGATACTCCACTCCACAGTCAGTACAGGCTGGTGATGAGTGGGATCTGAAATGCAGTAAGACTCCTAAAAATGCACTTTTTGGGGGGGGTCATTTCTCTCACTAATGAAATGCATTCAACATTTGCTTTATTGTTTATTGTGGAATAAAAGCACCTCATCATAAAAGTGGAACCTAAGCAATCACAGTGAAATCCCACTCTGGAGGATCAGATCTTATTTCGCTGTTTAACATCTCCAACTTAAAAAAGCCAAAGTGAAAGGGAGAGGGGATAAAAGAAAAGACAATGAGATTTTTTCACTATTTGAAATGAAGATAAGGCGATTTATCAGATTTCAATTTCCATTATTTTATGTCTCTCCACCATCATAAAAACAGGATAATCCAGACTGAACAACATTACACCGCCTGCCGCATTGCCCACTTAAATTCTATATGCTGAATGAAGTGCACCCTCCCTCTCTCTCTTTGCATCAGAACTCAAATCCTAAAGCGTTTAATTTATTGAGTATTATCACCAAAATTAAAGGGATATTCCGGTGTAAAATTATGTTAGGGTCAAACACACCATAACACCGAATTAGACACCCCCTCGAGAGATGAATGTTGCCAACTGCTTGCTTCTCTAGTTATACCAACTTCAGCAACGACCGCACGATAGCAATTCACAGCGGTCTACATCTCCACGCCTAAAACTCAACTAGCTTTGTCTGGTTTCTTTAGCAAAGAGATTAAACACAACTCACCCACTCTCCTCCAGCAGCTGCTTGTTTGAGGGGGAAGCCCTAACGAGTCGATTAGCGAGTGCAGCAGACCATTTCCATGAAGTAATGATCATCATAATAATCATTTTGTACATGAAGTAATAATCATATATGTTCTTCCTTGAGCTGCGAAACTCCGCTGCACTCAGTTATCGACATGTCAGGGCTCCCCCACAAACAAGCAGCTGCTGGAGGAGAGTGGGTGGCGATATTTTTTTTATGTAGGACGATAGGGGAACGTCCTGCCTCCTTCGCCTCTGATTGGCTAGAAAAACTGGACACATCATCACACACTCAAGCCGAACACAGGCTGTAAGCTCTGTACATCGAACAGAACATTACAGAACATTATCGCACTTCTGCATCTCCTAACCCTTACCTTAATCTGACGGACGATTACGTTTCACAGCCAGTAGGAATAACCAATCGAAGTCCAGCACTTCTAGTCAATCAGAAGCGAAGGAGGGCGGGACGTTCCCCTATCGTCCTACATAAAAAAAAATATCGCCACCCACTCTCCTCCAGCAGCTGCTTGTTTGTGGGGGAGCCCTGACATGTCGATAACTGAGTGCAGCGGAGTTTCGCAGCTTGTGTTTGGTCTCTTTGCTTAAGAAACCAGGCAAAGCTAAAAAGATATTAATTTAAGGCAACACTCTTAGACTGAAGTGAAAATTTGATGCATGGTCCCTTTTGGCAGCAGTACATATGACTTTTTAAAAATGTATCATGCATTACTGAGCAATAAAGGTGAGCTAAATAGTCCTATTTGCTGTATATTTTATTTATTGACATTAATTTATTCATATTTTGTCTCAAATTAAGTTCTTCAAGCTACATGTTCGTATGAAAGGTATTTAATAAAAAGAGTTTGGTTGAGTTTTGTTGATTTCTAACATACAGTCTGTGCACTATTAAAAGTTGATGGCATAGTTTTGTTTTTCTTTTTTCCTGAACAGGGGCTGTATGGGGTACTTGTCAATCATAACTGCATGTCCCATAGGAAGAAATAAACAAGGCAGAAAACCCCAGAAGGAACCACAGTTGATGGTGATAGGCTGAGAAAGCCGTCAAACATTAATGCCCCAAACCAAAGTCTTAAATGCCATCTAGGTGTTTTTGTTTCATGGAGTTTCTCTGTTGTGCTCTCAGCAGATCTATATTTATAGCGGCTAATTGAGCCTCTGGTGACCTAGAATAAAGAGAAACAAGCCATGCTGGAAGCACTCGTATTTTTCAAAAACCCACTGAAATCATTCAAAGGGCACAGAGGCTCATATTTTATAAAAAAAAACATGAAATGCATTTTTTTATTTTTTCACATCATTGAGCACAAATCCTATCCTTGTAAAAAAAGTCACACATCTTGATCATTTAGATGCAGATGCAAAGATCTGACTCAGCGTGACATCCTTGCACAATGTCTTTTTGTGGACACGGTACATTTGCCACGAAGTGAATGCAACATAAAGCACAGGCTTTATGGGCAACTCAAGGTCAATGACCCTTGATGCTTGAAGCTGCGCACTGTCGGTTTCCAGCAGAGCTTCAGGAACGTTAATTTTTACTTGAAATCTGACCTTCCTGAAGCTTTAGAAGAGTGTTTGAAGTTTAAGTCTGATTCAGAGATTTATTTTAAACTTTCTACGAGGACTTTTCACACAGGTTACGAAACTTACGCTTTCGACAACAACAAAAGAAGTTCAGATTATTAGCTGGGAAAACTTATATGCAGTTCTTGCTAAGATGCTCACGGCAGGTTCAGACACAGTGAGATTTCCTATGTCACAAATCCAAGCTCCGTATGTAAACAGGTACGGCAAAAAAAGTGAAATATGGACTACTTTGGCCACAGAACCTACCAAAATCAAGACAATCTAAAACTTTTTCACAGCTGCGCTGGATGAAGAATGTTAAAAATTATGTTTGTTTTATTTTATGTTGATGACTACATTATGAAATCTGTAAGCAAAATCTAAAACATCAGATGATAATGTGTGTAGACTAATCAATCTCTGTTTTAGATTGTTTATAAAAATGACTGAATCTGTTAGCAGGTTTTGCCTTTAAGGAGTAGAAAAGAGACAAGAACTGTGAGGGGAATGATTAGGGACGACACACAGCACTGTGGCTAAGGCCAGGAGTCAAAGCAGCGACCACTTTTGATGAAAAACTCTATCAGCGGTTGATCAATATGTGACAAGTGTGACTCATTGTTGTGGTGGCTGACGGCGGTGAGTGTGAGAAGTGCAGGTGGGTGCTGTGTGTTCGATTTCTGGTTGTTAATGGTTACTGAAACACCCTGCTCACTTTTAATCATCATTTTAGCCTTTATATCAGAGATGTGGCTTTAGTATCCCCATACCTGTGTTGATTTGATTTTCATTTTAAAGCTACTGTCAGGAGTTTTCTGACATTCAAGAAAAGACAGAAATTCATTCATGTGCCTTTTTGTGATATATAAAAGCAACATGATACACAAGATTGATGATTTTTATATTGTCATTTTTAACAACTGAAACTTGTGAAGGGGGGTGGGTGTCAGCCAAGACAGCCCTGTTTTTACTTTATTCAGATTAAATATTCATTAAAAAAATATCAATTTGACTGTCAAAAATCAGAAAGATGAGACTTGTTGTCAGAAGGCACTGGTTAAGCTTAAAAGCATGGTTGACGATTGGAGATAATGGTAATCATTACGAATCTCGTTTCTATGGCGATCATGGTCCTAAAGTGCGATCTCCACAAAATGAAGAGAAAAAAGAATGGAAAAAATCTGTTAACCCTAGCAGCTGCAGGGCGGCAAAAACACTGACCAATGGGAGCCATCCGTCCCAGACAGCTCCAATTGATAAATCCCCTGCTCCGCCTCTCCTCTCCCGTGTTTCCGACTCTGGGGTGGGGGCGCTTTTTTCAAATCTGCCTCAACAGCTCAGTTTCTTTCAACTGCTTCTCAGATCATCAACCATCACTTTAAAAGGACAAGATAAACAAAGATGACTTGGTCCACAGAGGCGCCAAAATTAACACAAACTCTAAGTTCCCGCTGACACCAATTTCTAGCATCAAGATTTAAAAATAGAGAAATTGTCACTCTTGTCACTCAATTTCAGTCTGTTTCAAAAAACTCTTTGCAACTACGACAGGCTCACCAAAACCTACATCCACCTCCATTTTTAAACATTAACAGATAAACAGGAATACAAACAGCAGGACTAATGAGGAAACTTACATGTGTTAATTATTTTAGTTTGCGTCAAATACACAGAATCGCCGCACAGAATCCTCTCATGCTGTACCTAGCGCCATGCTGGCATCTGTCAAGCAGAAAGCATTTTCCATATCTCCATTTACATGCCGTGCCAACGTGTGGGGAAACTTTGGATCAGTTTTTTTTTTTTTCAGCTCAGCTTGGCACCCTGCAGGCAGCCGCAACAGAGGTGAGAACAAGGACTGTACTTCATCCTGAGAAGAAATCTACCCAACTCCCACACCCTCTAAAGTTATCACCTTCATCTTTCTTTTCATTCCTCCAAGGTGCAACTTTCAGAATCACACTTTCACCAGCAGTCATAAGACTGTGCAACACCTTTTCCCAAGCAGCCTTACCCGAGTAGAAAATGGAGCAATTTACAGTTAATATAAACTAGTTCCTATTGGATCTTTCTTGAGCACATGCGGTTCTTTGCCACTGCATTCATCTTTTTTTCATTGTGTAATCTCTCTGTATCTTCTATTTTTACTCTCCTTTGCTGTATTCTGTTGCTATTTGCTGATACAGTTGAGCTGCTTTCCCCAAGGGGATGATTAAAGATTTATAATATCTGAAGTATGAGGTGAAGGTGAAGTAGTTAAATTGTCGAGCAGAAGACTTTGCCGTTTCACATACAGTAAAAAAATGAGGTTTTTTAAGGTCTCAGCTCTGCCGGAGAAGCCTCAGGTGGGAGCAGTGACACAGAAAAACACGGGCTATGGAAGGCAGGGTGGCTTGTGCATTAAGTGCAGGATTATGATTTAAAGATGAAAAGTTAGACCAACTTCAAGAGGATCTGTTACTTTGGGGCAGTTCGTGTTTTCTTTGGACATATTTAGAAAACAGCTCCTTCTTTTTTTATTGAATAAAAACCAACAAAACAGAAGACATTTGGTCTGAATAAGAAATACAAGAAAACTATCTTTTAGAAAACTGTTAAATTATTATCCGTTTCTTCTTTATGTAAATAATTTATCAAGGAGAGGGGATGGTCAGGTGACACTGAAGTTAGATTGTAAAAGATTGAAAATAAAAAGCCCACATGATGGATGTTTGAGAAACAACAACTCCGTCGAGACCTACCAAGACTGTACAGACCCCATACTTTCAAATCACTCCTAAAAACTCCTACCTTTTTAAATGGCCTTTAACCTGTGAAATGTTCTTTTATTGTCGTGTCATATTGTGTCTTTTTTAATCTTTTACATTGTTGGTTTTATTTCTCAAATTTTCTGTATTTTAAATTGTGTTTTTTATTTTCTTCTTTTTCTTTAGAAGGCGTCTTTGAGCAGCTGTAAAAGCCTGTTATAAATAAAAAATATTTTTATTATTAGTAGTATGACTGATTACTTCGTTAGTTCACTGTTAATCAGTGTTAGCCTACAGTTTCCACTATATAGGTAGCTAACTTGTTTCACATTATCCCCTGGGCCTTTGTTTTGAAACTTTTACTTTGACTTCTTTCCACATCCTCTCCTTTTTTGTGCTAGACCAAAATTTAAAAATCTAAATAAAAGTCCTGTATTCCTGACATCTATGGTTTAAGTACGAAAAGTGAAAAAGCTACTTTCTTTGTTTCTTATTATAAATACACCCTCAGAAAAACAAACAGCCTGAAACTACACTGCAAAATCTCACAGCTGTTATTTATTTTTTTTATTCATATTACAGCGATTGGGAGTCAGTGGCAGGCGCAGTTTAGCTTCAACTTGTCCTATCAGTTGTGTTTTTTAACCAATTATCAAGTGACAATGGGAGATTTAGCTTTTGTATGGAAATTAACAACCCACAGCATCTGGCGTCATATTTCTACACAGAATAAATCATGTAAAATGGTACAATTGTTTTTGTCTTTCTTATCTGTCCTAATATTCTGCAGTTTCCAAGTCATAAAACAGATTAAAATACTTCCCTAGCTTTCATTTCATACAGTGCATCCTAAGATCCTATTGTTAGCTTATTGTTAGCTACATTTTCACGCTGTAAGCTTTGCATACTAAAAGAACGGGAGGGCTATTATCACTCAAGTAACTGACGAGAAACTTAAGTGGTGTAATCCATCATTACTTGATAAAATAACTATATTATTGCTCTGTTTCCAGCTGTCAGTCATATACAGTTGTATTCTCGGGTAGCCATGCTAGCTGCTAGCTAAACAATAACCACAGTGGTTGCTCTTGAAAATGAGACCACACTCCTAAAACTAAATTTAGCAGTTTGAATATTTATAGTCAATTAAATGTGGTTAAAGTATTGTTAAAGTATTGTTGATAACGCTATAACCCTTTAATGTGGTTAGGGTTTTTGTTTGTGGAAATGCTTATTAGTCAAAATTACATAGCCGTTGAGTTAGCATTAAAGGACATGGGCTGCTGAGTTCAGAGACAGTTCAAAACTTCATGTAAAATTAATGCTGTATCAGAAACTTGGTTTAAGTCGCATAAAGAGGAATAAAATGAAGCTTTTAAGATGGAAATGCGTTGGTGGACGGCTATTGAAAATACATTAAAAATACATCAGGACATTAGAGAAGTTGAAAAAGTTTGAGAGCAGCATCCTGACCTACAACATCAGTCTCATCAGATGTTTTTAGTGCCTTTACTTTAGCTGTTACTTTTAAAAGATTAGCGCTAGTGTGCTGGAAAAACCAAAAGTCATTCAACTTCTTTTGTAGTGAATAATCCCACTTCCTTCTGCTCGGAGCCTCAAGGACCCTCTGCGCCTTTTCTGTTCCTTCTTGGCGTGCTATCCCTGCGGGGAGGAGAAAGCTGCAGGTGTAGAGATGTGTTTTTTAAATCTCTAATCTCTCACAGTGACTGACTTCTTCACCGTGACTAAATCTGTGAAATTAGAACACTGTGTTGCTTTGGGTTAGTGCGCAGATAAGGCTGGAGTCTGCCTGGTGTTGATTATACCAGCCTTAAAAAAGTTTAGAGGCATTCTCTATTTAGAAAGCACTTTGCATTCCCCTTAAAAATGTGTTTTATAGCCGCGATAAAAGATTTAGGAGCTTTCTCTGTGATTTCAAATTATCTACACTTTACTTGCTGCGCAGACACATTAGGCCCGAGTCTCCCCTATGGGGCAGCCACCTGTTCTGGTGTTTTATTTCATCAACAGCTTTCTGGTCTTGCACGTATTGCAGATTTATCTTCCTAAGAGACGGCACCACATTTCTGTTTCCTCACCATTTATATTTCATTGATATTTGTGGGTAATGTAATCAGAGAGTGGATTCCAGTTTCCTTCCCCCCGAATCATTGTTTGCTTGTCACTGAGTGGCTATAACATGTAATCAAAGCCTGATAAGTCAAGCCAAAACCATTACCGGGCCTGTTTCACAGTTCGGTTTTGAGATGAACTGTGGCAATGAGCTCTGACAGGATTGATGGAGCGTGCAGACAGGAGTGACACAATGTTATACACATTTCCTCTCCACAACACGACCGAATCACCTTGTACTCCATAGAAATTGCTGGGTAGAGTCAAACATGCTGTGACAGTGAGACAATTGTGAGGTTTTTTCTTTATGCTACCACACACAGGAATAGAAATAACACAGGTTTGTGATAAGTGTTCTTCACAAAGACTGTAAAACAATATATAATACACCGACCTGATCTGTCTTTTATCCTCCAGGATGTGTGAAGCTTTATGACAAGCCAACAAAACTGTAACGCTCAGAGGGTTAAGTTCAATATAAGGAACTATTTTAAGAGTCCACACCAATCCGAACGATTCAGACAGCAATCAATACCCCTGCTGCAGGTTAAAATATGGATAACGGTTAACATCTTTAAAGCGAGAAAGAACTGTGTGAAGAAAAAAAAAAATCAATATTTCACACCTCTTGCTTCTCCAACATCCCATAAAATTCTCTCCATGTACAGGGGAATCAGTGTCTCACAGTTTGCCCTCAACAGCAACAGTAAAACTTTTGTTGAAATGCAGCTTAGAGCAAAAAACAAACGTACAACAGGTCGCTTTGACTTTTAGTGGATATTATTCTGTGACTGTTCTGCCTCTATCATCAAAGAAACAAACAGCTTGATTATAAAGTTTTGATTTTTGCAGGTAAACACGTGTTAGGTCATGTAAACTATACTTCACTTTGCTGTGTTGTTGCCTGCAGACACAGCGGCTAAAAGTCAAGTTATGGTCGACATGAATCAGGTATAGGCAATGACGCTGCTATGTGTTCACAGTAAACCTGTTACCAAGGAGAAATCCTCATCAGTATGATTTGATGTACGGCCAAGAGTCGGCATATGGTGTTTTATTTAGGAATGAAATTTGCTAGTCTGTGCCTGAAATCCTGTCCAGGTCGATCTTCCCTGCTCAGCTTGCGGCTTGCTGGAAACATGCTCTCTAGAAAATGGCTTTAACATGTAATTTTGGTGGAGTAGGTAGTGCATAGAGACACTTCTGGGATGGAGCTGTGATGCATGACCTATTGATTAGGTTATCAACGCATCATCTGCATAGTGCACAATGTTGGCGGGAAACAACGGACACACATCCTGCGGGTTAAAGGTTTAAGCACAAAATACTCATTTTTAAAGCCAAAATAAGCCCATCGGGGTGGTCTCCATATTGCCCAACTTTTGGTCAACCTACTTGACACAAACAGTGTCGCCAACTCCTCAGTAAGGAAAGTCGCTAGTGGCTGTCGTAGAGGCCGGTAGAAGTTGCAAGATGACGGCATCACCAAATTTGCATAATTTTTCAGTTAACATTGATACTTGCTTTCATGTCAGAGACGCCAAACTCCAGAAAACGTTGGTAGATTTGTCGCTAGCTGCTTTTTCGAAAATAACTCGCTAGGGGGGTCTGAAAAGTCGCTAAATCTAAGTTGGTCACACTGGAGGCAAACCTTTAGCTTATTCGCAAATAGCTGCTGTGTCCCTGTATTTCAGTCAAGTCGGCTTTGCCTCTGATTCACCAACCTTGTCACCTTAATATTTTCAAAACGAGCATTACATCAAAACTCGCTTCCCATACAATGAGTGCCACGGAAGCCCTGAGCTATTCAGACCAAAACCACTTTCAAACCAGGCTGTAAACATGTTTACTTTTACTCTTAAGGTAGTCCTTGTGTATTTGTTTCATGAAGACTAGAGGTTGTTGCTTTAATCAAAAAAAACTTTTGAAATACCAGGTTTTCAACGATATTCAATCAACATCAACATTCTTGCCCGAGGAGAAATCCGCATCATCTGAATTCAGAAGCTGTAGTGAATTTGCCGATGTGAGGAAGAACATACTGTTTAAAACTACACACAATGTGCCAAAGAAAAAAAAAGTGTGATATATATCTAACTGTGGGTGTTACAGTTATTGCGAAGACTTCATCAGACCTTCAAAGCTTTCCGAGAGCGTCTGAGCAGCTGGGAATGCATACATTAACTTGACAGATAACCAGCCCGAAAGGTTCACATTATATCAGTAAACTTTTAAACGATAGACAATAGTTCTTTCTTTTCCTTTAGCTGCTTCTAAAGCAGGTCCTTTTTTTTTTAGACTGAGGCGATTCGATAGTGAAGAGACTCATGCCATCTACAAAAAAAAAAACAGCCTCAAAATCATATGGAGCCTCTCAAAAGCAAAACAAGCCCTTCAGCATATGTGAATATAAACACTGGCATGCTGTTATGATGAAACAGGCTGTGACAGGAGGGGCATGAAAGATATGTTTATACCCAACCACACAGGCCCTACACATGAAAGAAGCACAAGCACACAAAAAAGTCTAATGCTTGTATTGCAGTACCTTCGGCGGCTGCCTTTTCTAATCTATCAGTTGTGTAGATGACCTGTCAGGTCCTTTCTTGGTTTAGGGGGCGGTCGCACAAAGGCCTGTCAGAAAGCACAGCCACAATGTTTTAAGTTTGATGTGTTTACAACTTCACTACATCATGCATTTGTCAAAAATTGTGGAAAAACATTATTTTGGTGCGAAAGTTATTGTAGAAGCAACTCCTCAACAACATCAGCAGAACTGTTTAAAGTCTCTGAAACCCTACAGAGAGCTAACCCTCCATTGAACCGAGATATTTCGTAAATGTCCACCGTGTTTATCTGCATATTTCTACCGGAGTGGCTATGATGTGCATACACATCTATTACTCTACTCCCAAAATGAGTTTGCATGAATTAGATGTCTGTTTGAGCGCACATCTTGACCACCCTGTCCTTGACTCTACCTCTCTTCATTTGACTACGTCTGCCAGGGCCGCCTGAGGCAATGTCGCTCCAGCATCAGACCTGTCTAGTCAAGAAAATCGACTGGAGCCTTTAGCCCTGTGGGGATCTCTCTCTCCCTACAGGGCTGAAAGCCGGTGGTTGAGTGCCTTATATATCTCTTCCACTTGCTGTTCACTCGCCCCTGGTCATAGTGACTCAGCTGAGCACATGGCTCAGTCACCACCATGAGAGAACATGACGAAGCACAGTCAGAAACATACTGAAACAGTTTGTTTCACTTTTTTGAATATTGGTGTTAGTATTTATAAACGATTAAGTCTCAATCCCATTCCTGATTATTTAGTCTACGACCTTTTGCCTTTTGGTGCAGAGTTAAAGGGAAAATCCTGCTGTGCCACCAACTGCTGTTTAGCTTGCTTTGCTAAAAGACTAGTATATGAAAGGGCAACGCCATGATGAAACATAAAATCAGGAAGAATTCAGTGGTTGTGCTGAATTTCAAACCCAATTCCCATTTGTAAACACTGGGTTAGGGCCAAGTGGTGCAGGCAAGGCTGGAATAGGGATGGATTGATCATATAGATCGAATTTAGAGTAGATCATAGATCTATTTTGTGAGATCGAAATTGCATAGTTTGTGTCGACAGAGCACTATCATCTATCTTCTTCTCCTTGCTTGTCTTGGCACGAGCCACAGTGGCAGCAGGGTAAGCCAAGAATTTCTCCCCATGCTCTTCCTCAAGGGCTTCCTGGAAGTTCCTGAGGCATTCCAAGGCCAGTTCAGATAAATATTCCCATCAGCATATTGTAAGTTAGTCCCCAGGAGTCTGCCAGGAGGATATCTTAAGACTACTGCACTGCCCTCTCAGGGACTGACCTTCCTAGAGGGCATCCTTATCAGACACCTGAATCACATCAGATAGCGCCTTCCAGTCCAAAAGAGCAATTCTGCATCCAGCTCCCAACAGATGTGTGTAGGCAACTAATTTCAAACCCTTGTATTTATGTCGTCTCCTGTCACAAGAATAGCCAGATGAAGACGAATGATAACGCAATTCACTGTCCTACAACTGGGAACAATGAACAATGGGAGATGCAGTGTTTCTGTGATTCCAAAGGTTTTTGAAAACTGGCCAGGCCTCTGTTTGAGCACCCTTGATTCAGCTCACTCTCGGAGGCTGAGCTGTGCAAAATCTCCCAGGAGGCACAGATACACCTTAAAATTCTCAGGTACCCAGAAAATATGAGGCATTAGTTTGTCGGTTCATTTGGACAGCCACATGCAATCACAGAAACTTTTTTCTACCGGTGTATTTACTTGTTCAAAGACTTCCTGAAGTGCTTTTCCCCACCTGGTTACAGTTTTTGACCTATAGTCCTTTAAAGTTATGCATGGATCTCTTCAATGCAAGAAACGTCAACAATTGGGGGCCAATAACCAACTGGACTAAACTCACTGACATATGGTCTAGGGCTGTTATCAACCAATGAAATTCTTGGTTGATTAAAACCCTGAAATTTCTGACCAAAAATAGACTTTTTCCGACTCAGACCAGCAGAACCTTCTGGAGTGCGACTCGGCAGGGTGAAAATATACCGATATCAGCACAAGAAGGGAATTAAACACAAAAGGCTAAAATATAAATATTCAGCAAAACACCGAACATTGCTTAACATGACGCTCTTCAATCTTCCTGTCTTTAGCCGGTCTCCAGTGGGTTGGGGCGAATCCAAAATGGTGAAAACAAGGGGGGTGTTCTGAGACAGACTGTTACTTGTGAAACAGGGGTGCTCTGAAAACACCCCCATTAGCACTTGGTACTTTCCTGCTGATGAAATTAACCAGAGATTGTAAATTGAAAAAAATCGAGTTGACCAATCAGAATTTTGGTCGACTCAGCACGTATCGACCAATAAGTCGACCAGTCGACTAGGACTTTAGAGCCCAAATATGGTCGTACAGAAGATGATTTCTAGCAACTGCACAGTCATCGATTAGCCTTGGGCTTGACCACGGCTTTTGGTAGAAGGTACACCTATTTACAAACCTCACCCTTCCGCTCAGTCAAAGCCCAATGGGAACCCAAGCTCTACATAATGTTTCAAACCAGCGCTGCCTCACATTATCACAGAGTTAAGGTCCTGATGTCCTCAGTCTCTCCTGTGGGTAATGCTCTTACTAATGTCAAGTACCCTTAACACCCTGACTTTAAAAAATCACTAAATAAATAAAAGAAGCAATCTCTTTAAGACATGGGAGTGTACAGCTAACTTCCTTTCCTGGGGGGCAGGGATTAAGAGACAGACATTGTCCTGGAAAAATCCTGCACATTTGGATCTGCGGTCTTTTTACAGAGATCTCAGACAAACATGCTCAGTAACAACCAGTATGACTAGTCTTTGATTTCCTTATGAGCATCACAACTTGACTATACCTAAAATGTGACTTTAACAATTAGATATTTTTACTTTAAGACTAAAACTAAGAACTCTGACAAACACAAACACACAAAAACCACAGAGCAGAGACAAAACACTGATGCCTGCCTAAATGTATTATCCATTTGATATTTAAATGCGGACTGGCATCTTCCTGGAATTTCCTGTCCTGCAATTTGGCCTGGCAGGGAGCGAGATGAGGGGGAAGGCATTTGAAGCATGGGAAGCTTATATAAGAGCTGGATGGTCTTTTCCTTACTGAGCCTGTTATGTTGTAGAAATTAAGTACGGTTATCTGTGCATTTGCTTGTGTATGTGTTTGATTTCAAATCCTGCCATATTTTGGGGGCAGTTTCTGGATTTAAAAAGGTTGGTTTAGCTTATACAACCTGAAAAATGTTGTTTCTCATTAGGATTATATTATATTCAACACAATCTGAAGTTGCTTTGTTGACAGGTGGAATTGAATAGTGGTCGGTTGAGGACTGGCTTTCGCTGGTGACTCTGTTTTGTTCCTCTTGGCTTGAAAAAAGTAACTGAGGTGAACTGGAAGCTCTCGATTTATGGAAATGTGGTGCTGAGAGTCATGAGGTTAATAAGTGGGTCTCGTAATAGACTGGCAGTCTCAGAAAGATGTGCCATCTCTTCCATCCAATACAAAACTGAAGTGGATAACAGGTTTTGGAAATGGACAGATAGATGATTGCGTTGACATTTTGTTAAGTACCATGTCAGCGAAGGTTTGGACTAGCATTCACTTTGGGAACATTACTATGATTCAAAATTGACCTTTCACAGTTTGAGCTTCATTTTATCCACATAACTTTTGTTTGAACTTTATTTCCAAAATTTACAAAACAGAAATTTTTAAGCGATGGGACAACAGCAGCACCACCAAGGTCAACAAGTCGTTTGCCATTTCGCCTGTGTTCAATGGGGATTATCTTGAAGCCGCTGTCACAGTCATGAGTGAAAAATGCTGTCAGCTTTCTGACATAATCATTTATAAATATAAATGTCACTGCAGATGTTGGGACAAGCAGTCATTGAATTCAAATGGCTGTCTGTGTCAAGTCAAGGGATTAATCACATGAATTGATAGAAGGTCAAGGGTTTAAGGAGGTTTCTGCGTAATTGTCAACTCTGAATCTAAGAAAAAAAAAAAGCCCACTGAGTCTTTTGGCATGAGATGGCCTTTGGGAGTGTGCTTAGGAAAGCAGAATTAATTGATGAGATTCATCTAATCATGCTACAGATGTGGGTTTAACCAGATCTGTTTAGATTTGTTCTTCCAGTTTTGTCTCTGCCATTTAAAAAAAAAGCACGGTTCCTACGCAAGTATGCAAAGTATGGAAAAGTATGGGAGTAATATGATCAATTTCCAGGTTTTTCCAATATGGTAAATGAGAAATAAAGTATGGAAAAATATTTGTTAACAGACTTTATTACCGCAGTTATAAAATACTGTTTTCTACGATAGAAAAGTAGGTATTTCCAAAATTAAGTCTAATAAATAGGGTATGGAAAAGTATGGAAATTCCAACTGTGTAGGAACCCTGTGAAAAGGCATGGCCCTCTCTTGAATATCTAGAAGACCCTAGTAAAAACCAGAGACTGTATATACTATGGACAACTTGGTTCCGCCTACCGCCTGTATTCGGATTTGAAGCCAAAAAGCACTCAGTATTTCCAGGATTTTTTTTCATTTACTGAAACCAGCGCTGCGCAGTAGCGATGCGTGCATTGAGGCGCGCAGTCGCTGAGAGTCACTGTGATGACGCTCGGTTCAAACAGCGTATCCCCCGGGAGAGCTACGCAATCCCTGAACGCCATAGGCTGTATCAGGTGTCAAATCATATATATCATGAACCCCCTGATAACTTTTAAAAATGGAGCGTCACAGAAAAAAAAGGACTTGAGCACAAACCAGTCTGACAGTAACTACATGTCAACATCACAAGCAGGGGGGAGAAAAATTATGTTCTGTGTGATTAATTTCTAAAGTTTGTCCACAGTTCCATAAGCTTTGCTGGCGGAGGCGGGATTTATGACCTATACTGCAGCCTGTCAACAGAGGGTGCTGTTCTAGGAGTGGCTTCACCCAGCGAGGAGGCAGACTCTGTCCATTCTTTATGCAGTTTGTGGTAAAAACACAATATTGGCTGCTAGAAGACTGTGAATTTATTGCACAAATCAGTGAAAGACCTGGGCTTCTTTGCATCATTTGACCTTTTCAAAATAAGTGTGTGATTTTCTAACAGATGGGGGGGAAACAACGATCAAGGCCAACCAAATATTGAATCATGACAAGCATTGCACAACTCCAAAAACCATCAGGTATGACTCAAGCATGACGTACTTTATTCAAATAACATTTGTGCTCTGCAGTGTGCCCATATGGTGTTTGTTTCCAATGTGAAGTGGAGTGCAGAAGCACAGAAAAAAAAGGGTTTGGGTTTCAAATTCTAGACTGTTTCAAACATCTGTTCTCCTTGGGTTTAGTTAATTATTTCTGAGATTAAATTAATGAAAAAAAACCTCTAAATATCTCTATCAGACATATCTCTCGCATGCAATCTAAATGGAGAATTAAAACCAAATCTGAGGGATGACAAATACAGCCTGAGAGCATGCATTTAAATGAAAGAGTTAGAGAGAGGGCAACCAAACCAAGGGAAGTTTGATGGAAATGGAATGAGCCAGCTGTTAAAGCGTGTTTTGTCATGCACAATGAACACAGATTAGACTTCCATTCATATTTGCATCGTTTGAAACCAATGAAATGAACGTTATGGCCAATGTTATACAAGCGGGGGGTAACAGAACTCTGCTGAAAGTCATACAAAGTTGACTGAGCGTGCTCGCTCTCCTGCAAAGTTTGTTTACATTCATCTAAGTCCACACTCACACCTGGAAGCTGCCAGTGCAGCCGGAGTATGCTACTGTTGATAAGTGAACAACTCAGCTGGAATAGTTTGGGGTTTGGTGTCTCATTCAAGGACAAACAGCAGAGAGGGGAGGGTTTCATTCCAGAAACCCATCATTTTTCCAGCCAATGCATTTTTTTCTGCAATGGCAAATTTAACATTCACAAGCTCGATTCTGTGACTCCAGACTAAACATTGACTTAAAGAAACAACATGTAATTAGAGGGATGCCCCCGGCTGTTCGAAAGGAAGTCATTTCTCAACAGCCGTAAACACACATACTGTTTTTAATTGACTTTTTTACATTTGGAAAAACAGTGGAGGACCAAAAGATGACTTATTTTTCAGGAAAAGCCTGAAGCCTGTTTATGAGGTTACCTCAGTATGACAGTCTATGGGCAGCTTCAAAGTCAGACAAACCTGAACCTGAAGATTTAACTGTTTGACCTTTATAGTTGAAAAGAACAGCCTATTGAGTATATGAATCACATACATTCACAGTATATACTACTACTACTACTAGTACTAGTACTATTACTAATAATAATAATAATAATTAAAAAAATAAATAATAATAATAATAATAATAACTTTTTTTCTAACTGTTTACAGTTAGACGTTGGGCAGTACAACATATACCACTTCTTTAATTTCACAAAAACAAAACAGAAGTGCTCATAAATAACACATTACGAGAACATTTACTGTTACTCCTGTTACTGTTGATGTAAATCCGACTTCAGGGGGGGCGTACCAGATGAATTTCCGACTTGTATCTTGGAAATCCCGACTTTCAAGTACAACTGGAACACAGCAATAGTCTCATTTGCAACACATTTCATTATGTTGCTTAAAACTGAGAAAACAATGAGTTTTTTTTCCCAGCAGGTTAAAGTGAAAATGATCTTTTTCTTATTATTTCATCAAGCCACGACTTAACAAAGGGACTGTTAGCCTCTGAAAGCGAACATCAGTTACACCATCCAGATGTTTCACAGACCTCTGTTTTGCATCACTGTGGAAAACAGACCTTGTGTTGTTGCTTTGCTCCTTCATTTTAACTACTATGTTTAAGCTGTCTGCTTTTCTTGGAGCAAAGGAAATGATGCAAAACTCATTGAAATGTTACACAGCTCGCCCTTTTATCTCTTTGCCTTCCCTATTCCCCTTTGAGACCCGCTGGTAATAGTTCTCCGTGGCCCTGGAGGTGCAGGCTGACAGACACCACACTTTAATCTTCCCTGCATTGTGTTCTCCTTTTTGTCACATCTTCTTAACGTCTCTTTGAGAGTTAGATTTATCTTTAGATTATTTTTTTCACATGTTCTAGTTTCTGTTTTATTAGCCCATCTCTTTTGCAAAGAGATCCTGTTAGTCTCAAAAGTAAGTGAAATGTTTTCAGAAAATACAGAAAACTCCATCTTCCCACAGGCTTAAAGAGCATTTTTACACTGTACATGTATATTTTCAGCATTTTAATTAGTACATTTGGATTTTTTTCACTTCTTCAGCAAAGGTTGAGACTTGTTAGTAAGACAAGAGCCAATTAAAAATTGCTTTTAATAAAAACAAGAAATCTAAATATGGAACGTGTCAGAATGAAAAATCCTGATCATATGAGCGAACTTTTACAACTTTACAACCATCAAGCAAAGTTTTATGGTAAAAGATGAGAGACCTTTTGGTCACTAGGAGTGCGGTGACTCAATAGTCCACTAAAATTGATGAGTTACCAATGAATTAAACTGCGGTAATAAGTAGAGATAAGGAGTTGTATGTTTTCAACATCTTTTCACTGGGTTGAATCGATGTGTAATGGCACATCTCATGTCTTCACTATCTTTGCAAGTCAAATAGTGATGACGAGGCAACAACAAACACAACGCAGCAAAAAAAAAGCAAGAGCTGATGCAACGCCATCGCATCATAACATCTCTGACGTCTGACATTTTAAGCAGTTTACCCTCAAAAGGCTTCTGCTCGAGCTGGACGTCAACATTTCCTCATCATAGGAACACATCAGTGATCTATGAGCGTTTAAGGACGCTTGTCTGTGGTGAAGTGACAGTTAGTATGTAAAAGGCTTCGTGACACATCTCGATTTGTTCTCAGAAGATGGATAAGTGCAAGTTTTATGTTTGTTTGGCATGATTGTCAGTTTCCAAGATGACATTTTGGATCAGAGATGCTGCACTTAAAAAAAGGCTTTAATGGTTTCCGTTCTGGTTGAGATAAAATGACTGTGCGTCATCCTGGTGAATGTTAATGCTCCTCTCTTGTTGCAGGATTAATTTCTGATGTTAAGGAGGAGAACACTAAGATGAGGGTTTTACTTCATGTACCTAATTTCTGCCGACTCTCACAATAAGAGGAGTGTGAATATTGATTTTAAAAAAAATGAATCCGTAGTCTTGACATGGTGTAAAGCTAGGTGTAAGAACACTAATGTAACAGGTCTAAGAATATCTCTCAGAGGTGTGTTTAGCATCCTTGTTCACTGAATCAAATACCTAAGCTCTTTTATTGATCAGGTGTGGTGCATTAGCATCCCTACATCAGCCACAGTTTCTAAGACAAAGTGGAGGTTCAGGCACTGCAGAGATTCCTGTTGCTCTTAACATGACTCGCCCCTTGTTTTCTGAAACGTACTGCAGGTTCATTAAAAGTAACTGGCGGCATGGCAAGCTACATTCGACATGCTTGCCAAACATATGCTAGTCTGCATGTGGCATAGCTGCATGGCTTCAACAACATCACATGTAGGTTTTCAGCCAATAACTGTATCCCTCTCTCCTGAATTTTCTGTCTGCCTCTTCATTTCTTATTATTTTTATTCCAAAAGAGGAAAACACTAACATCATTCACAGGAAACATTACAGAGTTATGGTCAAACACACCGTAACACCGAGTTAGACACCCCCTCGAGAGATGAATGTTGCCGACTGCTTACTTCTCTAGTTACACCAACTTAAAGGTGGGGTAGGCAGGATTCTGTAAAAAAAAAAAAGCATGTTTTTTTGTGGCGTAGATACAAAAAAGCTTTTAATATCAGCCAGCAGCTATTAGTCATTGATGACATTTGGGAATATCACGGTCACCGTGTTCTCTTATGTTTTTGTAGTCAACATTTCAAAATCGCTCTTTCTGACTGTAAACAAAGCCGTTCTCCTCCTCCCCCTAACCTGATTGGTTCTGAGGCAGACGCTGCTCCCTGATGTTGTGAGGCACGCTCCACATCCTGGAATACAGCGCACGAGCCCAAACAAAGTTAGCGTGCTACATGACGGACTGTAGAAACCAACCAGAAAGTACTGAAAATTGTCTGAATCCGCCTTTAGTCACGACTGCCAACACAAGCAAGAAAACGAAATAAATACTGGAGACTGGTGGAATAAGGGGCGCTTAAAAAGGAGGTAGACCGGACAAGAGCTAAAAAAACGGGTCAACATCAGTGAACGCTTCGGGATCTTACGAACCCTGTAACCTTTCTGCTGGACAGGTAAACCGCTTTAACAAAGTAAGCCAAGTGTAACAGCAGTGTTTCTTGTCAAAGGAAACCTGCTGCGTGTTGTGGCGCCGCTAAACTGTTGACCTCGGGTCCTGGACTATGTCACTTTATCCTAGTTGTAGAAGTCTTGCAAACATTGTGTTTGCTGGTAGTCTGTTGGCATCTACAGTAGCATCAATGCTGTTTACTTTCACGTTGACTGAGCCCCATTTGAAGTCTTAATCTGCATTATATCTGAATTTAATTACATCGATACGAGCGAGCAGGAGTGTCTCTTTGTGGGCGGGGTTTGCTGGAGCAGACAGGGAGGGGAGAGGAGGAGCTGAGGGGAAAACTGGTTCAAAGGGGTAGAGTTTACATTCAAGATTTCTCCCAAAACCTGGCACTAACTCAGACCCTGCCCACCCCACCTTTGAGTAATGGTCGCACGATAGCAATACACAGCGGTCTACACTTCCACGCGCAAACCTCAACCAAAACACCACTCTATAGCCACAAATAATGCTCAGAACAGCACCTAACTTCATCAACTGTACATATAGGGTCCCAGCCAAAGTACGAGCCATCAAACTTCTTTTTAGCTTTGCCTGATTTCTTAAGCAAAGAGACCAAACACAACTCACCCACTGTCCTCCAGCAGCCGCTTGTTTGAGGGGGAGCCCTGACGAGTCACTCATTGCAAATTTACACCAAAATAGCCCTTTAAAATTATTGTAATATGGGCAGTAATTGTCTGAACATCAGGCCAGGACATTTTCATAACGTCAAAAAACACAAACTCACAACTGTTAAATGGCAAAACATGGCACCCAACATCACCGACCTTTTATAAATCAATATCCATTTCACATTCATTTTTTGGGTCTGTGTGGATTTTAACAAAATGCACATAATCCCAAACAGCAGTAATGTATTCCCTTACCCCTAAATAAAGGGCTTTCCACTGAATCCCCTTGAAAAACCTCCAGCCTCTATTTTATCATGACTTTATTCCTCCAGCAGCAGCTAAAGGCTGGAAATGTGAAGGTGCATCTGCCTCCAGCATTCAGAGGCGCCCCTCTGGGAGCAAAATTCAGCACATCCAGCAGGCAGGCGCGGCTCATATCTGAATACCAATTCCCCCTTTTAGATCCCTGTTGCTAGCCTGGCTCTCTGCTAGGTCTGCTGGTAGGTATCTGGATGAATCATTTTACAGAGCTGCTGCTGCTCGAGGCGAAGGCCCAAAGTCATCAGCAATGTCCAAATCTTGTGACATCTTATATCATGGTCAGATGATGGCCTATGAGATCTGTGATTTGATGTTTTGTGATCCAAGAATTACTTCAAACTTACTCCAGTTAGTAATCTCTGAGAACTGTGCCAGAGGCATGATTGATGATTGGAGATATTGGTAATTATTATGAACCTTGTTTCTATGGCGATCATGGTCCTATAGTGCGATCTCCACAAAGTGAGGAGAAAAAAGAACGAAAAAAATCTGCTCACCCTAGCAGGTGCAGGGCTGCAAAAACATTGACCAATAGGAGCCATCCATCCAGGACTGCTCCTATTGGTCAATCTCCTGCTCCGCCTCTCCATCCAATCACCTCACTGTATTCGACACACCCCTCGCCTGTAGTTCCGACTCGTCCCCTCCCACTCTCCTGGCTCTCCTTGGAGCTCTAAGTGGCTAAAAGTAGCATAGCAGCTTAGCTACAGAAGCCGTGATGGAGAAGGACGGAAAGATAACACTTCTGTTCGCCCCACCGCCAAAAGTGGGAAGAAAACGCAAGCCGACAGAAGAAAGAGCAGAGATGAAGAGGAAACGTGACCAAGCAAGGAATCTCACTTGAATAAACATCGGGTCATCCTTCGAGCGGTGGAGAAAACAGACGCTGAGACAGCAGAGTTTTCGTTGAACAGGTAATTTTTATTGCCTTTATCGTGGCTCATGTTACATAAATAACTCTTACTAGTCTCTGCAATGTCAACACGGTAGCTGTCCAGGCAGCTGCAGACGGTGCTCGCTAACAGAGCTGGCGTTTACTGCCGCTAGTCACCTGCAATCCGACATGGTGAATCCTATTTGAAGCTAGCGTAGGATCTTCTGCTGGCCGGCTTCTTGCTCGGCCAGAGGGGGTGTGTCGTCGGGAGGGCGATACAGGTTCCGGGGGGGTGTTATCATAGAGCATACTTAAAGTAGGAGAGGGTCGTTGAACCTTCCATAGACACACACACACACATTTGCAAACACCACCTGTCCTGGCCTACAGCTAAAACCAATGAGCACAAGGCTGTCAGAAGCTCTGCTCCACCCTGCAGATGTGAAGGCGCACATGTGTGTGTGTGTGTGTGTGTGTGTGTGTGTGTGTGTTTGGACCAGAGCTGCAGCAAGTTCAATCCCTTCACTGAGATCAAAGTGGAGTTTCTGGCTCCGAGGATCTGATGCGAGCAGCCGGCTGGCTGGCAGCCACTTCTGCCACTGACCTAGCAAACAGTTTTCATTTGGACTTAGAAAGGTTGCCTTATCTGCCTGTTCGCTGATAGGAGGCTGGCATGTTAGCTAACAGGACATCAATGAAGAGGTTAACAGTGCAGTAAGTTGTGGACTCTCAGTACAACGGGAACTCTCTACACAGCATTAAGAGCCCACTCTGGTCCCACAGAGCCCCATCGACATCAGACAACAGAGGATACCTGACATGGCTTTACATGAAGCAATAAAATCAAAGTCCATGCTGTCTCAGGTGGGTTTCTACTTTTCAACTGAACAAATAAGTAAGTGTAGCAATACAGCAAAGTGACAATACATGTTATGGGGTGATGTATAAGGCTTGAACAGTAATATTAACATTGATAAAAAATTTTTATGAGTCTCAATGTTGTATATATTGCAGTTCCTGGTATTACCAGCAAATAGTCTAATGCTCATTAATCTTAAAAAGTCTGATTAATGTTAATAAAGATCCTACTTTTATACTTGTATGTATACAGTTCAGACGTTTCCAATGAGAGCCTTCAAGTGTCCAAAAACAATCATAAATATGTTAATTTTGTGCTTATTAACACTTATGAATGTTTAGAAAGTCTTATAAGTGGCTTATTTACTCTTATTGAAGCGTTAACAGGCTACAGTGAAAATTGTTAGTATGATATTAACATAGACTGTAACATAGATGATAGACAGTTTAGCTCTGCCTTTCGTCATTATACGAATTTGAAGCCAAATTGCTCTCGGTGTTTACAGGATTTTCTCCACTCCCTGGAACCACCACTGGCACAGCAGCATTGTACATATTTCACCACTTGCGCAATAGCGTTGTACGTATTCAGCGGGAAAGTCGCTGTAATGACGCTCAGCTCAAACAGCGTATCCCCCAGGTTAGTTATGCAATCTTCGTACGCCCATAGGCTGTATCAAGTGTCAATCATTGAAAACATGAACCCCCTAATAACTTTTAAAAACTGAGCTGAACAGAAAAAAAGAGGACTTGAGCACAAAACAGTCTTACAGTAACTACATGTCAACATTGGATATGACCTAAACTGCAGCCCATCACTAGAGGGTGCTGTTCTCACAGAGGCTTCACCCAGCAAGGAGGCAGATGGCGTCCATTCTTTATACAGTCTATGGATGTTAATTTTTTGGAGGGTAAGAGACCTAATTTTCAAGTTAACTGGGCATCATGAGTGGAAAAACCACACCAGAGTCTTTGGTTGCATACCAAACGTCTTCCTAATGGCACCACTGTTTTTTTTCCCTCCAGAAGTAACTGCTGTATGAGCACCAAGTATCACCTGTGACAGTCTGCAAGATAAACAGATTTATTTTCCCCACACTAACTCTTAACTTACTGTTGCTGTCAGACTACGCTAAAAACTCCAGTCCATCCTCCTTCCTTCTCCTGCCTTTGTCCTGACAAACAAACAGAGAGCCATCTGGTCCCCGTCATAAGAGAAGTGCCTGGTATCAGCCTATGTTGTATTTCTTGCAGAAGTGGAATATCCGCTTTCTTATTGTCAGACAAGCTTTTGTAAGAACAACAAAGAGACCTGCGTCTACCAGAGGGCCTGATTTGTCTTAATGGGGCTTGCCCGGTTTTACAGAGGCTTTCGATTTCTGAGAATACGCTTCAGTCGATTTTACAGACATTTTTACCAGCTTACTCAGAGGGTCTGAGGGTTTGTAAATGTTGTAAATCATAGACCCGCATACAGGGCTATTAGTGGGAGAAAATAAGTCTTTGTGGTGGTGAATTGTTTGGGTAGATCAAAGAAATGAAGGTAATACATTTCCACAACCACTCTCCGACCAAAAAACTGTAATATGCATAAAGAAAGAAAATCCGAACACAATGGATAGCTTCAGAAACCAGGATTGCACAATGCATCCTCAGTTCACAGCAGAGAAAGTGTTGCCTCATGTTCGCACAGATGGGAAACGCTTGTGCTGAAGTCTTCTCCCCAAAGCCATGTCACTGAACAGACAGACACTATCAAACGCTCTTTCATGTAACGTAAACGCTTATTGATTCTGCCCTCCCTAATCCTGAACTTCAGCCCTGAATTATTAACAAGAAACACACGTAGACTAATGCTGCACCACCAAAGGAGATGTATGTAGCTGCGGGTACAGGCACACATACATGAAAATTGCATCGCCCCCCCTGACTCATCCTTTTCAGCCGTGGCAAACCGCTCTCCTTCTTCTCCTTGTTTTTTTCTGTTTCTTTGTTTATCCATGCTGGCAGTCATGGTGTGTTGTCTTAAAGCAGAGCTAAGAAGCTGTGCAGTCATGGATTGTGGGGATTAAGCACATTTTCAACTTTTTATGTTACCCTGAAAATGTGACTAATGTGATGAAATCAAAGATTTGCAGCGAAGGCTTTGTAACTTTTCCACTGTTTAAATACTCTGTGCTTTAATGTGGGGTTACGTTGTTTATTTCTGATATTCTACATTGTCTCGTGTCATTGGCCATTTATAGTCACATGATTCTAACTCACATTGTCCTTTACCATAGAAAGTATGTACTATGGATAACTTGGCTCTGCCTTCCATTATACGAATTTGAAGCCAAATTGCTCTCGGTATTTTGGGGATTTTCTTCACTTCTTGGAACCACCCCTTACACAGTAGCATTATACGCATTCGGCAGGAGAGTCGCTGTGATGACGTACGGCTCAAACAGCGTATCAAACTAGTCTTACAATAACTACATGTCAACATCGCAACCAGGGGGGAGAAACATTATATTCTGTGTAATTAATTTCTAAACTTTGTCCACAACTCCATTAAGTTTGCTGGAGGAGGCGGAATTTAAGACCTATACTGCAGCCCGTCACCAGAGGGTGCTGTTCTCACAGAGGCTTCACCCTGTAAGGAGGCAGACAGCGTACATTCTAGATACAGTCTAAAGTCCTGTACATAGACATAATATACGTAGACGCCTCATAGACAGACGCTGCCTATTGGAGCTCACGTATCAGTGTGGGCGCCATCTTGGATGGGTCCCCCCATGCGCCTCCAGTGCATGAAGGTAGATAGGAATCCCCAACCATATTAATCATAACTCTCTGAATTTCTGCCTGATTTTCACATGGTTTGATTTGTTATGAATGGCAGAGGTGAAGCTATAAAACAGGACACTATCACATATTAAAAATAACTAAAATTATTTTCAATCTTACTTGTGAAATGTAATCCGACATGATCTGGTTTCAATACTGCATCGTTTTTTTCAACTGTGGAGTGCACAAATATGGGCATTGTTGCTCGTCCTCAATTGACTCTTTTTGGCTTTTAGTGTGAGCTAGGAGTGAGGAGACCCATCCGACATGGCAGTGACGCTGGATTACGCTCCAGCAAGAAATGAGGCGTGTACGTATATAATGTCTATGCTACTTTATTACCAATTTCAGATGGCTGGACAGACATCCAGTCGTCTCTCAAGGCAATATTTCACTGAGCCAAATATTTTCAAACTATTATTTTAAAAAAAAAGACCAGCTCAAATTTTACAATGTTGGTGCTTATTTGTTAGAATTATTATTTATATGTTGTCGTTGGCAAAACAGTTTTTCCATTATCAGCATCAGCCTCTGTCTTTGACAAACTGATATCAATCAATTATTGTATTTTAGGCCCACAAGTACCAACAAAAACTTAATTTGCTGATAAAATATGCCATATTTTTTGGTCAAATCCCATTTGAACAGACCAAGGCTATTTTTTAAGGGTTTTAAATGATGTCCATAAAACATATCCAGTTATAAGACTAGACTCCAAATTAGATTTCCTCCTGGATGTACAGCCCTCACTTCTTATTTGCCCTTTGGGTTCCAAACAACTGCACAAGGTGGTGTTGGTGGCAGCAGCGAGCTGTTCGCCAGTCAGGCCAACAAGTTTCCATCTCTAAAATAAGAAGTGTCAGATGATCCAAATTAACAGGTCTTGATAGTGAGATAACGTTGTGTGAAAACGACAAGGTGGCCAATTAAAATTAGAAGCGAAAAACCCAAATAACCACATCAACCGAAATTACACATATCACCACGAGTACTGACAAACATCCAGGCGTGTTTGAAAAAGTATGAAGTGATGACAAACGTTCAACACTGATGTATTATATAATCATGATGCCCTATTTCAAGACACTGTGTGTGGGTGTAAATAAGGAGGTAAATTAACATGTCATCCTGAATTGCGTTAATATATGTCGACCTTTATGACAGTTACTTCCTGTTTAACAGTTAATGTCGAACAATGAGCCGATGTCAGAAGCCGTGTTGTTGCTCATTATCACTTCAAAGTTTTCTTAAGTTGTGAGTTTTTCATTGATAAAAAGATTATAAGTGTTTCACAGTTTTTTTTTATCTCTGCAAGTTACATTCACATTATTCATCTGAAGGTTATTTTAGATTACATAAAGAACCGGAGAGAAACACAAAAGCAGCAGAGGTTAACAGAGATCTCAAGGAACTCTGTAAAAGGGATTTTTCACAACCAAGAAAGCTTTGTGTCGAACTCGGGTTTCCACCATACAGACCAGTTATAATAGTATTACATTTACAAATACAGTAGCCCAACAGCAGCAGATGACATGGCACCTAAAATCATAACAGACCGCACCTTGGATTCTCTGCCTCTCCATTCTTCTTTTAGATTCTAGGACCCTGATTTCCAAATATGATGTAAAATTTACATTCATCTGAAAACAGGACTTTGGACCACCAAGAAGTAGCCCAGTTTGTTTTCTTTTCAGCCCAGGTGAGGCTCTGAAGATGTAGTCTTGGGTTTAGGTGTGTCTGTTTTTTTTCAGGTTATCAAAGTTTCAAAATTTGATGAATTACCAAGACTGAACCTTAACTGTCTCCACACACAAAGCGCGAGTGAAATCACTGATGAGACTGAATTACATGTAAAGTCAGTGCAAAAACGCGATTACATGATTGGATGCTTGTCGTACTCTGGCGGCGTCAATGACACAGATTGTGCGGGAACTGAAAATGTCTCAACTTGAGTGGATGTTCGCGTTACGATAACCAATCAGCACAAAGGTTGCTGGATGACGTATGAAAGTGGACGGTTGTTCACTGGTATCTAAAATGGAGCTCACCAGGAGGCAAATGAGTGAGGAGGTCAAATTACCCGGTAAGTTGTAAAAAAACTTTTGACTATCACTTGATCAACATACAATACATGCAAAGGGGATTTTGATTACTTGTACATTTAATTTGGCCTTTAATTGGTGTTTGTTGTAATTGGAAATGTAATGTCATCATAATTCTTGTTTTAGTTATGATTTTAAAATTGTGTATAATTCTCCTGTTTGGACTTTTATCGTTTTAATGTATACAAATGTTTAATGTCTTCTTGTGGACCCCAGGAAGAGTAGCTGCTACCTAGGTAGTAGCTAATGGGGACCCAAATAAATAAACAAATACCGTTGAATTTACCATTGATGCGCAACTGAAGCGAGTAAAAACTAATTATTCGCACATCTAGATTTGTGCGAATTAAGCGAGTAGATGATTTTACTAACGCTTGGTGTGAGCGCCCCATAAGAGGGGACAGATTTGACCGATCTCATCTAACATGAGTAACAGTGGCGAAGAAAATGTTCCTTTTAACAGGCAGAAACCTTGAGGAGGACCAGACTCGTGTTAGCCACCTACAGCCGCTGAGTTGGGGAGAAATACAGAGAGAGATAGGGAGAGAGAGAGAAGGGGAGAGGAGTGGGAGGGAGAAAAAAAGAGCAAGGATGAGAGAGAGAGAGAGAGAGAGACAGGGGACAGCAGCAACATTAACATTTATTTATCTGGAAGTTTCCATTTTTCAATTAGATTATAGGGAAAAATAAATGTTTTCAGGAGGAATATTTAAATGTGATTCGATGATGATCCGATCCAACAATTCCTATTGGGCGTTTCTATGTTTGTATGCCAGTAATTGGGTAATGGCAACACGACAGAATTAATGTAGAAATAAATCTCTACATACCATTGCGTGTTTTACTGCCCTTTCTGACAGAATGTCAAATCACAGTCGGTAGATCACACCCATTCAAACACTGATGTAAAGTGATAGTCACATTACACTATTCAGAAGGGACTGAATGGGAAGTCTCATTCTATTAGACTTTGATCCACAGCTGCAATAACATTGACAGAAGCTGCTCTAAGTAGAGCTGCTGTGGATGAAAAAAAAAAAAGGAGGGCCTCAGCTAATCTGTGTGAACACAGTAGCATCCCAGTTTGGAAGTTCCCATGTGATCGAACTTCATAAGAGGCTGTAATGTTTATGTCATAAGCTCCACTGTGGTGAACTTTCATTGCCTGCTGTGTTTCGCTGTTCCTCCACCACCCACTCCTTCATTTCACCATGAATGATAGATACACCGGTGGCTGGGCTGATTAGCATTTAGAAAACCCACCACAAGACTGCTCTCGGTTTAAAAGCTTCTTTTTCATCGATGCTTTTGTTCCTCATTCTGCTCCTCACTGGTTCACAATTATTCTTTGAAACTAAAGTGAATAATTTTGACACCACCTAAAGGCAGGGATTCGTTTGGTGTGGGTTTGTTACTCTTGTGGGAAGCAGACTGATTTAGATTTTTGATGGTATGTCTTGATTTATTCTGTTTGATTTAATAAACTTGGTTGTAGCCAAAGTTCTCTCGTCTATGCTCTACAAATGTCTCACCTCACATGACCTGCTTTTCTCAGACTTGAATGAATCGCTCTTAATGTGAGTGGTGTTGTGACACTCACCCTCAGAGCACTATTGGTGTACTTAGTCTGAGTTGCTGTGTGGGCTTCATTATTAGCCTACTCCTGTGCTGTCTGTGGGTTGGTCAGCTGAGTCATAAGCCATGGCTGTAGCAAGCAGTTCCTGTCCACTATGGACAATGAAGGTTCAGCCTTTAAATTAGACACATGGAACTCTGTGAGGAAGCTGCTTTCCTACTGATGAGCCAGCCATCTCTTACTGCTCCATCCTCCACCTGAACTCCAAGGTGAACATGAAGAAAACACCAATATTAAGTCTTTCAAATAACCCGTTAACTAAGGTGGCCATATTCTGAATCCCCAAGAAGAGGACACTCCCACACGGGGGCAGAGTCACGGGTCACGCAAAGTAAATTTTGTGAGTTTTTTGGGTCGGGTCAAATGTTTTTTATGTGCTTCTAATTCAGTAAGTCCATGCGACACAAATTCAAAACTTTCATACAAAACCCCAGACATTTGAAGAATTTTATAAACTCTTCCAGACAAAGCCAGACTGCCCCCAAATAGAGGACATGTCCGGGTAAAAGGGGATGTATGGTCACCCTACTGTTAACACTTTAATGAGACTAATCTGTAGCTCAAACCTGCTGATTGCCAATGAAGTTGGTGTCGGTAAAAGCAACACCAAAGCACAGCCTGATCACACATGCCACAACATCAGAATAATCAAGGTAAAAGAGTCAAGGACACGTTACGGCTGCCTGTCGACACTGTGGCAAAAACTGTACTTTTACATGACGGTTAGCACTGTGGCTAAATATCAAGATAATCCTAGTCTGGAATTAGCCTGAACTAACTCCAAAATAGAGAAATGGAGCTCTAGTCCTGCAATCCAGGCAACAGCAGCAGAGCTGTTGAGAACATCTCTGAGCTACCAACTGCTACAAAGTAACTTCAGTCGTTAGCAGTAGTCTTAATACCAACAATGTAATACAAAGAAAGTATCCCCCTCATATAATTTAGGTTTAAAAGGCGGGTGAATCAAGACGATAGACTGTATGTACTATGGACAACTTGGCTCCGCCCTCCGTCATTATACGAATTTGAAGCAAAATCGCTCTCGTTATTTCCGGGACTTTTTTTCCCACTTCCTGTAACCACTGTTTGCACAGTAGCGTTGTATGCATTAGGCAGGAGAGTCACTGTGATGATGCTCAGCTACACAATCTCCACATGCCCATAGGTTGTATAAGGGGTAAATAACTTTTAAAACGGAGCTGCACAGAAGAAAGAGGACTTGAGCACAAACCAGTCTGACAGTAACTACATGTCAACATCGCAACCAGGGGGGAGAAAAATTGATATTCTGTGTAATTAATTTCTAAAGTTTGTCCACAAATCCATAGGGATTGCTAGAGGAGGTGGGATTTATGACCTATACTGCAGCCCGTCACCAGAGGGTGCTGTTCTCACGGTTGCTTCACCCAGCGAGGAGTCAGACAGCGTCCATTCTATACACAGTCTATGATTGAGACCTTTCTTGCTCGCCCGGTCAGGATTGTAGGCCGATCTGAACACTGGATGTGCTCACGTGTCGTAAATCATGCGTCTTTTTCAACATCTAAAACTGTTCTTGCGTGTGTTTTATCAAAACTGTACAAAAAAGGCAGTTATTTTAAAAATACACGCTTCTATCGTGAAACACGTCTCTGTACCCTGAGGTAACAAAAACACATTTTCCTCTACATTTCTTTAAGCGAAACAAGAAGAAGCTCCATGTACCAGAGGTCAGAGCAGGGGGTCTCTGCTGTCACCCCTCTCTGTCTTCTGATTTTGGAAACCCGTCAACGCAGCACTTGATCTTTGTTCGGTGTAGGAGTAGACTGACTAGCAAAGAAATTCACAGCCAGTGTCGAGCACCAAAGGACAAGAGATCAGCCTAAATCAATATTTAAAAACTCAGACTGCACTTACATAGATAGTACGATATAGAGTGCTTTCAAGTATATATAGCACCTTATCTTACATTCTTCCCCGAGCGAGGTTTCATGATGACTTTGAAAATGAACTCCTGAAATACACCTAGGCAGTCTGCGGCGTGTATTTGTTGTAAACCTATTAAAAAGAGGAACGTTTTATTTAGTGTCTGAGCATTCAACACCCACAAACATAAACACTTCATCAGGTAAAAAAAAGAGTATCTGTGACATCTGTTCTTTCGCTCATCAACCAAACATAAACACATATGAGTTAGAATTTGAGTGACTGCTCCACAGCATACAGGGAACAGGATGTGTGGGTTATGCCGCTGCTATTTTCAACACCTCCAAAGTTTTTCAAAAGTTCCTCGCTGGCAGCATGTCAAAAAAGAGACTCGGTGTACCTTCTTCTCTTTTTTCACATCGGTGCCTGGAGAATGACAGCATGAAATACCAAAAGACAGAACAGGCGGCCCTCGTTCTGAGTGGCTGCTGGAAATGGCACCGAGAGACAGAAAAAAAAAAGAGGGGTATCAAACTTTTAAATGCTATCTGGAGAAAAGACAAGGGAAGGAAGCAGCTCCTCTGTGTTAGCTTGATAGGGCCTGGGAAAAAAACATGGCATCTAAGACATCTAGTTTTCTGAGACTGGTGTCAGGGGAGGTGAGCCTCTCAAGCTCCAGACGCCAATTATGGGGAGCCTCGCCTAAGCAGGTAACGAATGGAGCCCTGCTCCTCGATGCTAATGAAAGTCCTAATTATTTCCCACAAAGCATCTGGGATTGACAGAGCGGGTTTCCGAGGGGATTGACTCCTTGTAACTTCATGCCAAATGCCGACAGGAGCTTGAGGAGAAATCGTTGGACTGATAGGTACCTGGAGGGTGAGGAAGGACTGGGCGCTTATGGACGGATACATACATAGACATGGAGACAGAAAAAGAAAGAGAAGAAGCGAAGTTAGGAAAAGAGACAAGGTGTGGGCTGGAGGACGGCAGGACGGGCCTTCAGTCACCAGAAAAAGAAATGCAATAGGAGGTAATCTGTAGTCACAAAGAGCGCCCTGCTAAGTTTCACTGAGGGTCCCAGGGGAGCTGTCATGCTTTAACCGCCGCTGTTGCCTTCTAAAAGCTTGATGTAATGCCGAGGAGGAATTAGACCACTGTGTGTGTGTGTGTGTGTGTGTGTGTGTGTGTAAGAGAGTTGAGAGTGTAAGTTAGACCGTGTATGACCTCCCTGCTTGACAAGCCTGAACAGTCACAGCAAATAATCAAGCCCATTAACAAAGACTTCTGTTATTGGCTCTGGAGCTGAGAAGTGAGTACGGGTCAAATGACAATCGTTTCATGAGCCTTGGATGGAAGAACCACACACACACACATACACATACACATACACACACACTTAGACACACACACACACACACACACACACAGCCAAACTATACAAGCAAGAAAATAGAAACTGCATTGAGATCATTAGCAACCACACATTGAACTAGAGCCATATTTCAAGCAGCTTATTACTCAGAGCTACAACACTGCTAACCAGTGGTAGGCGGTAACAAAGTATGATATACTAAGCCCCAATTTTCACCACATCCGGAATGGCTCCGATTCAGAACAGTGGCAATTTTCGCAATTTGCCAATTCCTACCGGATCTGTTTGTGAGGCCAATTTCGTAGCGGATTACGGACAGCAGGAATCGCAATAACTCACAAGAACCCGCGGATTCACGTGCAATCGCGCAATAACAAGTTGTCTTTAGCCACATAGGCTAACCATATTAGCCATAACCTAATTGTGTCCTTCCAGAAGAAGAAATCTACTTCTAGACTAAAATCAGCATCTCCTCATCCATGGTATCATCGGGATTGAATGCTGTCTACAAACCTTTTACTTGTTCGTCTCCGCCCGTTTGCATGGTGTGAAATAGGATCCGTCTGAAACAGGGAGTATTTTATTTTGAAAAGAAGCCGGATGTTTTATATTGTGTCTCTGTCTTACTTCCTTTCCAGCATGGGTTAATCTGTGTGGAATTTATCTAGCATGCTCCGGCATCCAGAATCAGCCGTGGAGTCCGGCGAAAGAAGCCAGTGGAAATTGACACATCAAGTTAAATGGCTACAATCAGCTGCGATCGGCAGATATGGCCTTGTCGTATCCGTTCTGGATGCAGCGGAAATTGGAGGTTAGGGTGACCATACGTCCTCTTTTACCCGGACATGTCTGGACATGACTTACTGAGTTAGAATTGCGTAAAAGACACTCAATCCGACCTGAAAAACTCTCAAAATTAACTACGCACGACTTCATGATTCCGCCTCCGCGTAGTTGTGTCCTCTTTTGGGGGATTTAGAATATGGTCACCCTAGATATACTATACTTGATTACATTGCTTTGGTATCTTATTTGGGTGGGTTTGTTTCTGAATGTGATTGTAGATCCACGACAAGTTTATGTCCCACAGGGTTATGAAAGAGTAACAGAATTTCCAAACACAGAAACAGCTATCCTGCAAAACAACCAGGCTTTATCTGGTGTTTGTGAAACTGGCTTCATTAAAAACTCGCATAAATACATACAATTAAGAAAAACTTAGATGTGATCTCTTTACAGCAATTACTTTGACTTGGTTGAAATAAAAAAGTTTACATCAGACGTGTAGGTACAGGAAGAGGAGAGAAAAAGCAAGACGAGCATATTTGCATGCCTATGTGCACTTATAATATATACTGTGCAAACACACACACACACATATGTATGTGAGTATTTTACAGCAAATGCATGAAAGTTTGAATCTGTTATCCATAATATGAAATTATCCCGTCAGATCATTTGATGGTGAGTTACAAAGGGGGACAAGCCAGCTCGGATAAGAATCTGTACAACAAAGACAAAGGCATCTTCATGACAATGAATGCACACACATACACACACTGCACACCCACACAGTGCCATTGTTTTCTCAGTGCACATCCCTGCAGCATATTTACTGCATCAGCTGTCAGTGATTGCTCACTTTCCCATGTGTAAATTCTACCTCCGTGATTCCCAGATTTCTCCAGACTTTTCCCTCCGGAGCCCTTAACGGCTGACCTGGCCAGTGCTTAGCACTTGTTATGTGTGCATTGAGCACATTGGTGATTAATTAAAGCAATCTATCTTGAGCTCCAGAGGGGAATCAAGATACTGTTGGAAAGATTAGTGGCTGAGGCGGTCATAAGGGGGTCTACAGCGGTGCAGTCCCTGAGGGTAAGAAACCGCTCTGTCCGCGGAGAATACCGTACCGACACGATTCATTAATCTTCCTGTTTTCTTTTACATACCTGTGAAATGTTTGTATATTCATGAAAGAATACCAAAAAGCAGGAAACAAGGGTAACAGAAATATCTCTTTTTGTGCGTACCAGATTCCTTCACACGTCAAACTTTGTCTATTTTTGGAAAAGGTTGGCGTGATTGAGAAACGTGCAATTTCAGCCCATCCATAATAGATTGGAACAAACTAGCATGGGAGAAGACTTCAATATCACAGGAATTTTGATTCCGTGCAGGTTGCGACCAAAAAGTGAAGATGCTGTAGTGTGTAAAAATCCCTTCTCTCAGTGCCTCCTTCTGGCAACGCAGCAATCCCATTCCAGTTAATTCTCTTCTTGTGTCCTTTCATCCATAATTAAAATAACAAGCAACTAATTACTTTTGAATAATGTCAGGCCAGTCAGGCAGGTTGCACAATCCCTCTCCATAATTAAAGTGCACCCAACAGTTTGGCAGACATTCCCCTCATAGCCACATCACTGTGCGTTGTTTCAGTGAAGCAGTGTAAGGGCCAACCCTCTGGAAAAAAAATAACTTTTAAATACTCCAGGGTCTGTCTGACTGACTGTCAGCTAGCTTTCAGACACTCTGGGCTTGAGTTACTTGAGGTTTGGAAATGCAACAAGGTCTTTTCTGAAGTGCCCTCAGGGCAAAGAACACTGTAACAGCAGGTCGGGGATTCAACAGTCTGGATATACCCCTTTACTGTGTGTCAGCCAAATAAATAAAGGAAGAAAAGTGCAACAGAGACAAAGAGATTGTTGCACACTGTATCCACTGTTCTGATGCAATACAGCCTGGATGGCCTTGAGAGATGGTGTCTTAGAAAAAGGATCATAGCTAAAAAAAAAAAAAACACACATATGGACTTTTCTTCATGGCTATCTGTGAGAAACTTTTCTCTCTATACTCTGAATTTACTTCCAGTTCACTTTGCCAAGAATTTCTCCTTTATTAGTTTTATTTTTATCACTGAATCCCAATGAAATTTCAAGTTAAGCTGAAAGCCCGGACTCCATCCTATTATAGGGGGTTCATATTTCCTTATTATTGATCAAGAACAATGCACTCTTAGTGCAGACAGGCCTACTTTTTGTATCCAAAGTCTTAAGTAATAGGATAGTAGGGTGGCCATATTCTGACTTCCCAAAAAGAGGACACGACTACGCGGGGTTGGAATCATGGAGTCACACAAAGTTAATTTTGAGAGTTTTTCAGGTTGGATCAAGTGTCTTTTACGCGCTTCTGACTCAGTAAGTCCAAGTGACACAAAATCGAAACTTATGTACAAAACCGTGGACATTTGAAGGATTTTATAAACAAGTTCGACAAACCTGCGTAAAGGGGCTGCGTAAACACAGACAACATCGGTAGTACTCGGTACTACTTAGAAGCAGCGCACGTCCCACAGGGCTGTGCACAACATGCTTACTTGCGCTTCCTACCTACTCGGCTACCGTAACAACCGTTGTTCTAGTCTACATGCAACATTTTCATTCTCGTTCGTAAAATGCTTACATCGGGGACATTTACGGGGACAGCTTTAGCCAGGGACAGGTCATACAATACAGGGACTGTCTGTTTTGAACTGCAAATCATCCAAAGCAACTCAAAGGTGGCCGAGACTGATTTTTCAAAAGGGTATCGCAAGACTCCTGTAAGTATGGACATCAAACATGTAGGTTATAAACTCCAGATGTGTAATGTTTAGCTCTAATGCCCATATTTGATTTAATACCTGTGTACTACATGATTTAAACCCATCATTGCTTGTCCATTCTTGTAACAAATTGCCCCACTTTCACTACCTTCCCACAATGCCGAAGCTCTCAAACACCGCTCCCAAAGACCATTGGGAACACCCCGGTGTATAATCGTGCCAGGAAAGGCAATTTATCAGGCGATATTGCCTCTGTGTAGAGTGGGGGTCCCTGAGCACCTTCTGAGCAAGGACTATTGGGTTAGGACCAGTGGCAGAAAGTGGGGGAGGTCTCCTAACTGATCTGTGGTCCGCCACAATCAATCTTGGAGAGATCCCAGCGCTTCAATGGACACGGCTACACAGGGCCTAATGAAGGCCTCACGCGGCGCGCAGGCTGCTGCAACAAAACATGTTTATCTCTGTCAGAGTGTGCCGGGTTAAGGATTAGAGTGTGGATGGATGGTGTGTCTCCTGTTAGGCATGCTTTTATCTGCAGGTTCTTTTTCTTTGTTTACAACCCTTCAGATAATATTGTACTGTTACCGTTTTAATCTATTCTGCGATACACTCTGTAATGTCCTGTTTTTGAGTTAGAACTACTATATTGAAGAGATTAGGGAATTCAAGCCTCTCTACACGCAGGAAGCCACAGTGCACTGCTGTTTCACTGTGAACTTCTGACATACCCATTAAAGACTAATTATGCTTCAGCCAGCATCCTCTTGTCATTCAGTACATAATTCATGCAGCATCTGGCCAAGATGTCCTCTTCCAACATTGTCATTATGTGTCTCTCTTCACTGCATCATAGACACTATATCTGGAGAGTGGTCCAATTTGAATATAGCTTAATTGCAATCACTAACAATAGATAGGTACATTCTCTGTGTACTGCACATTCAGAGGGTTTAGCATATGCCTGTTTACATTGTGTTGCCCTTCATTTGCATCAAACAGCTAGTTTTATGTTGACTTTCACCGGCTGATACCAATTGGAAAGAGGGTATTACAGTCTCTGAGTAGCTCCATTATATGTAAAACAGCTGGTTCTTATGTATTCAAGGTTTTTCTGTTTTTTGTCATGGAGCGCATGCGGTTTAATGAACCATCTATATTCACACGACTGTGACACTGGGGAGCATAATAAGAAGGGAAGAAATGGATCTTTTTGGATTAGGTATGCATTCATAACAGTGACAATAATGACATCTGGTTTAAATGTATTATAACTATCATTTTTTTAATCTCGATTCTAATATCAGCCTTTGTGGTATCTCTTTTTTAATTATTAGATTGTCACTGTAATATTGTTAAGTGTTTTCATGAAAAGTAATGGCAGCACTGCACTTTTGCAGCGCTCTCAAAACTCCTCACACAGCGCTGGTCGCTTCCTCAACAAAAAGTCAATTTTGGCATTTATGATGTTTAATGGAATGTTGATCTATTCTATTGTGGAGCACACAATAGATGCATGTGCTGCAAATGCTAATCCGATTCAACCTTTCAGTTGTCTCACAGCCTTCCCCTTCTCTTAGAGACAAAGATGTCTCCAATCAAATCACATTCAGCAACAAAAAGGTTCCATGATAGGGATCAGTTTTTTATTATGACGGTAGGAGACAAGAACAGAAATCTTTTCCTGAGTTTAGGAAGAGTGCACAAGGTATGTAATGGTATAAAAATTCTACCTCACAGTTATTGTGACCAAAATAATCATGGTTTTCGGGATAATAGTAATATTTTTAAAAATGTATTCAAAGGCATTGATTGCGGCATTTTTGATGCTTTTAACTAGCGCCAATCAAGACCTTGTTTTCATCATTTCATCATATCTAGACAGGATTACTGTCTTCAACTAAACGTTCCCTCGACATTCCTATAAAACCCAAAATATGCCCATACTTCCAACTCAGTCCTCTTACAGGGCTGATGGATGTCTTTGGCGCAGTTGTCTCCTCCTTCCACATGATTCTATTTCAAACTTAATAGAAAGTTTAAACCATAGACTATATCTACTGTGGACAACGATCTCACGGCTGATCCTGCCAGTATACGGATTTGAAGCCAAAAAGCTCTCAGTATTTCCGCAATTTTTCTTCATTTCCTGAAACCAACATTGCGCAGTAGCATTGTACGCACTCCACCACTTGCACAGTAGCATTGTGCGCATTCGACGGGAGAGTTGCTGAGAGTCGCTGTGATGACTCTTGGCTCAAACAGCGTATCCCTCAGGTGAGCTACACAATCTTTGTACACCCATAGGCTGTTTTAAGTGTCAATCATCGAAAACACAAACCCCTTTATAACTTTTAAAAACGATGCTGCACAGAAAAAAGAGGACTACAAATAACTACATGTCAACATCGCAACCAGGGGGGAGAAAAATTTATATTCTGTGTAATCCATTTCTAAAGTTTGTCCACAGCCCCATAAGCTTTGATGGTGTAGGAAGGATTAATGACCTATACTGCAGCCCATCAACAGAGGGTGCTGTTCTCGGAGTGGCTTCACCCAGCTAGGAGGCAGACGCTGTCTCTTCTATATACAGTGTATGGTTTAAACCCAAATTGTAGGCTTCTCAGTGTGCCTGCGCAGCTAATTCAGGAGACTCGGATAAGGCTGGGATGATTAACACAAGGTTTCCCCAACATGCAATCGATCACGGCGCACCGCCACGGCTAAAAAAAGAAAAAGCCGCCTGTTTCTTTCATGGCTCTACCTCAGATTCATATTTATCTGCATATGTACGTGCAACGCACCGCAGAGCGAGCGTGCCGAGTATTAGCATTAGCAAGTTACTGTCGGCGATCACACAGCTGATTAATTAGCGAGTTATTGTCCTTGTTCACACAGCTGATTGATAACGGAGTTATTGTCAGCGATCTCACGGCTGATTCATTGCACACACACAAACACATTTTTGAAATGAAAACGGTAAACGTTATCAATATTTTTAGCACGATTTACCATTAAACCTATTACCGCTACATCCCTAGAGTGCACTGAATAACACTGAGGTTTTCCTTAAAGAGACCCGTGGGATGAGTGGGAGCTAAAAACGTGCGGGGTTGACATTCCCTTTGTGTGAAAGTACACAGAAGTGTCTTTTGTAAGACTTGCGCTTTGTTCAAAGAGAGTGGGCTGACATGTAAATGTTGGTGGTACTATAATGACAAGCAGACAGCTGAAGAGTTTTAGGAACCGAACCTGTCAAAACAAAGTCGATTGAATATTAGAGCTGTCAAGAAATTAGAGAAAACATCTTACTAATTACAGGTTTTGTAATTAATTGCAGTTAACCTCATTATTAATCAGGGAGACATAGATTATCCGGTTTCCACTCGGTAAGGAAGAGCCATTAACAGCTGGTCCGATGATCTGGGAGCTCTGGGACCAAAGCTTTTTGTCTGAGTGTGTTGCTGTGTGTGAGATACCAGGGGCCCTAAGTGATGAGTTAATCCCCCTGTGGCATTGGGAAGACCGAGGAGACCTCTGTCTTACTGCCATTAAGTTGCAATCAGTTATTTGCTATCAGCTGTTTGACATGGGGGAGGCATTCGAGGTGGGATTGAACCAGATGGGAAACCTTGGTATCATCTGCATAGCGACGGTATGATCTATTGTGTTTTTTGAAGATGGAAAGGTCGCTCTGTGGATTAAATGATCCAACTAAGGCAAGAAATCCAGATTTTACAGAAATGCAAGTGTAACAAGAGTGAAATCTTGCTGAACAGCTACAAACACTTGATACAACCCTCAAACTAATGTCTTCAGTAATGTTTGACCTCAGAGTGCGATAATTCATTAATTGAAATTGACAAGTTACTTTGACAGCTTCGTGAAACATAAATTGAGCAACAAAATTTAAACAGTGCTGCGGTTTCTTGGTGAATGGGCTCAGATTGATGTCATTTACATAGTATGGGTCAACTACTTGCTTTTTATGGCAGTTCTAAGTCAACATGATTGAAAAGAGCAGCACAGTTTTACAAGCTCTGCAGAAAGTAAACAAGACGACAGCATAGATATACTGTAACACTCTGCATAATAAGCCACGGGTTAAACAAATCTAATTAAAATACATCAGCCTGCAAACATATATGGGTTAATTCAGTGCAATTTATTCAGTAACATAACTCCCCTCCTCATCTGTGGTAACTTAAAGAGTGGTAATTACCAACAAAAAGAGGTGGCATCTCCTTTGTGGGGGCGAGTAAAAGGTGAGGAAGATTGCACAAATGCTTTGTGCTAACGTCTACTCGGTTCCTGTCACCCTCTAATTGGTTTATAGTGCTGATGGTTGCTAGTTAGATGCACTTCCTGGCTAATTTCCAGCTGTCAGAGGTTGTGAGTGCAGGTTCTTAGCAGAATCCCAGTGGCACGATGTCAGCTTTTATTTCCTTAAACTTGCAGCACAAAACTGTCTGAGGTACTTAATATGCTATTTTCTTTCGTCAGTATTTAAAGCGCTTTATCATAATTAAATCAAAGTGAGTGTTCTTCTTTTTGAGATGGTGTTCCCAAACACAGAAGCATTCAAGTTAACTAAATAAATAATCTGTGGCGTGTTCTCCTGGTGATGTAATCTACAGTTAGAGACCGAACACGTCTGCCATGTTTAATTTTTCAGGTTTCATGGCTAAACTCTGGGACTTGATCTGACCTCTTTGGTCCCAGAGCTCAGGGAGGTTGAGGGACTTTTACTCTTAAGTACCTCCACCCTTTCTGCAGCCGCTGCTTCATTATCCTCACCCATACACCGGCCAAAGAGGTAAAATCTAGTAGGAACAATTTGAAACCCTCTGGATCCTCACTCATAGGGTCCAGGCCTATTAGATCACAGTGACACATGTGGAATGAGGTCATGTATTCACTGCAGGGCAATCCTTATCCATATTTCTGGGAGCTCTCCTCAGAGGGAGTAGGGAGATGGAGGAAGAAGGAAGGAGAGAGAAATGAGGGAGTAAGTCCCAGAGAGGGTCATTAAAATGTGAAAAACCCTGACCAAGTGGTCTTTTCAGCCCTTTGCGTCATGACAAATGTTCTGAATATATAGATCTGAGAGGAGCTCCTTGTTCCTTTCAAAAAGATGATAAATCAAAAACTTTGTTGGCCACTCACTACTTCATGGTGCCACAAAGAGCCTTGAGTCTAATACATTATATTCTAATCGCTATGAATAAAAAGGAAAATTAGCTTAAGCAAGGCCGTGAAACCACTTGAACGCCGTCACCTCTTTGATGCTCTGGGCTATTTTTTCAATGTTATGACTACTGCTGCTGCTGCTGCTGGAGGATCGTACGCAGACACAGCTCTGTGCCTTCAGATTAGTCATAGTACACTCTGCAAGGACTTTAGTGAACTGAAGAGAGAAGATAAGTTATGAAATAAAACTTTCTACTTGTGTGCAGTCAAGGAAATTAGACAAAAACAGAACAGATTTATTTAAGGTTTAATGTGTCAAACAGGTGATTCCCTGAGACAACTTTTTGTTAAAGGTTTACATGAGAGACAGACTGGTAAATCAGTTGGTCAATTTGGCTGATAAATGGGATTTTTTAGTCATCTGCAACATATCTTCCTCAGTCCTCCTACCTGTGTCATTTTCAAAGGCTCTTCTTCTGCAGAGCTCCAGTATCTTATTGGTAATTCGCATCCGAGTCGTGGGCGGAGACAGCGCTGCTTTGTACACTCCTCTTCACGCTACCTTGTAGCCTAACATTGCCGGTGTAGTAGAAGTGGCAGGTAACATCGGAGCTATTCAACTCTTGAGCACTTGTGTTTTAGTGACATTATGAAAGTTAGCATCATAATTAGCTTTCTTACGAGCATTGCTATCCACAAAATACTGCAAACACTTGTTCTGCGATGGTCCTATCTACTTCTTCTACGGGGGCGGAGCTTGGGTTTGTGACATAGAAAATCTCACTGAGTCTGAACTTATAATTTGGGTCTGTGGGAGGTTCACAGTGAATTGAATACAGAAATACCCAGAAATGTAATTTCGCACTTAGTTTTCTCATTATATGTCCTGTAGCATCAGAAAAATGCCATATAAACACGTAGACAACAAGGAAAACACGCTTTTCTTCGGAGTGGGTCTTTAAGATAATTTAATGTGTATGAAGTAATGGATTTATACATGACTTATTTAAGTTTTAATCGCAATATTTATATTAGAGGGCTGGACAGACCTCCAAAACTTCATGGTAAATTCGTATTTTACCTAGCTTAATTTTAAAATCTTAATGTTCACGCATAGTCAGCTATTTTTAATCTCTTGGTGTTAATTGTTGTATTTTTTTAACTGTAAATCGATCAACTGCTATTTTACAAAAGGATTACTGCTCCTTTGAAGCCATCCACTTGAGTTAAATAAAACTCCACAAAAAGGCCTTTTACTCTGCAGTTAGAGAAGGATTTTTTGAGGGAAATGTAAGAGGTTCTCAGCCTGTTTTCTTCCCCAAAGGTATCCTTCAGTGTCTGCATGAATTGCAGCATTATTGAAATCTCAGAGACAAAGCTTCAACTGAGGTAGTTAAAAGAAGAATAAAACCTGCTTGGGGTGACATTCAGGAGGTAATGGAAAAAGAAAGGCTCTTTGCCATGCACACTGGGTTTAAGTCTTGCTCAGAGTTAAAGCTAAACACTGTTTTACTGCTGCAAACTTTGACCAAATGAAACTTGGTTTTAGTTTTGCATTTTTCCATTGTCCTCTCCTTAAGCGGTAGCACATGGAAGTAAGAAGCCACAAACCCCTTTGTCAGGATATCCTGGTACAGTGAGCCCTGAAGCAAGATAATACCCATCCTCATGTGGCTAGAATGTGTCAGCAGTTCCTGGACGATGAAGATGTGAAAGCTACTGACTGGCCTGCCTGTTTCCCCAGAACTGAGTCCAATCCAGCACCTCTGGGACATCACGTCTGTGGTGCCATCACAGACTGAGTGACGCCTTGATCCAGGTCTGGAAGGAGATCCCCCAAGGAGATCATTTGTCGTCTCATCAAGAGCATGCTCAGATGTTGTAGGGAGTGTGAAGATGCATGTGGAGATCATACACAACACTGAGCCACGTTTTGAATGATCTTGAGGAAAATGACAGAAGTTGGATCAGCCTGTGATCTCGTTTTTCCACTTTAATTTTCCAGTTTGACTCTTAGACGGATACTTCTCACATTATTTTGTTCTTAATGAATTTCTCAAGATTTTTTAACAGGAATATTTCATTTATCCAGTTTCCTGTGTTGCTGACTCAAAACAGATGAGCTAGGGGAAAATAGGACTATTGTACAAATCACTCAATCTTGTAGTTGTATTAAATTATGATTTTGGATAACTGTTGACACTTTCTTCTCAGATGAGCCAAAATTAATGCATGATTTAGTATTTTTTGAGTGTGATCAGATGTCAAGTATGCTCATAAAGTGCATCAATGATTTTGCCCTTGAGCGTAGTGATATGTGGAAATCTTGGTATCACTTAACAATAACCATAATCCATAAATGGCAAATAGATAGTTTATTAATGTTTAAAAACAGCTTATAGACCAATTATAAATGGCAAATAGATAGTTTATTCATGTAAGTTCATGGTTTCTTTACCATTACCAAGCAATGAAATTATAATTAATAATTGTCCATTAATTATTAATGGACAATTAAAAGTTTGTATATGGTTAAAATATTGGTTGTAAAACATCTAGATTAAAATGTGTCAGTATCACTTTGTAAATGGTTAATATTTGGTTTATAAACTATCCATAAACATTACTTAGATGGTTATTGTAAAGTTAGGGTTAGGTTTTTAAAATTGTAAAATTTACAATTTATTAATGGTCTATATACCATTTATAAATGATGATTAAACATTAATAAACCAGCTGCTTACCATTTATAAATGGTCTATTTACCATTTATAATTTATGGTTATTGTAAAGTGTTACGGAAATCTTATATCTGCTCACTTCTTAAATTTGAAAGTGGTCAACTTTAAATATACTGTGCCTTTTATTTACAATTTTTGAATCACATCTTTATGTCTAATCTGACCATTTAGCACCATGACTGCCTCCTACAATAAATGTTCTGCAGGAAAATAAAGGCCTGCCTCTAAAGTCTGCCTCTGCATTTAATACTCTACAAACAACTTTTTATTGCTCCCTTATGCCTCAATGGAGTAGTGGACCTGCTTCACAAATGATTGAAGTGGTTATATAAAAAAATGAAAAAAAAAGCACAGACAGAGAGGTCTCCTTTCTAAGAAGTGCATTGACTACACCGAGTAAATCTACACCTCATTAACTTGACCAAAATCTGCAGCCATTTACACTCTAATTAAAAGGCGAAACCCAAAGAGGCTTGCCCTGCTACTTGCATTAAAAGCTCTTGATTATGCAGTCAGTCATGTTTAATTCACAGCATATTTCAGTGTCAAAAGATACATTGCACAGTCATGAAATATTGAGAGGGCCCCTAGAGGCAAAGATCGCAAGCTTGCTCTCTCAAAAAGATCAAAAAATGAGATAACACACCAGCGCACATCCAGGGCAGCGGTGTATCTCCTTGATCCTCTTATCTCATGCTGCAACGCAACAACATACTCTATCGACGGAGCATGACCAGCATGGATGTTACAGTCTCCCGACGTCATGGTCATACAGGAGCGTGCGCTCACAAACACACACGTACAACAACAGGGATTTCTGACAGAGATAAAAGCCACAGCAGGCCGGCCACAGCCTCAACTTTCTGCCGGTGCAGCTGCTCTTTTTGGTTCAGATTGGATGCAAATTGGACGCCACTGAAGTATTTCGGTATTTGCATGTGCACGAAAAAGAAAATCAAAGCATCTATTGAATAGCAAAGAAACAGAGGCTTTGACTTAGCATGATTTGCAAAACATAAAAAGGTTGAATATAGGGGGAGTTAACTTGTTACAAAAAAGTGCCAAGTCATCAAAATGTGTCACGGTCAGAATAATACAGATGAGATACAAAAATATAAGGTGGTTTTTGTTTAATGTGACATATAAACAGTGCAATATGTTATTTAAAAAGTGACCTTACTTTAAACTATGTAGAACAGTTTTAAAGTTTCATTTTTGAAAGTTTCCACTACCTTAAGAACAAGCTATGAAGTAAAAAAAGGTCAGTAGCATTAATATGTACCACTAAGGTAACCATTGTCTTTTATAAATGACTATATTTCCATTTTCTGTGGGAAGAAATCACAAGTACAATGTTCCCCCTACTTAATTACGTGTGCCGCGACTGAAATTTCACGTGATCGTTAGTGTCAATGTGCCACTAATGATTTCTACTCACACTGTGTGAGCGCAACAACACACACAACGTTATTTTCAACTTGTGTGAGTCATCAATGAACAGATCAAATCCTGTTGGACCCTCTTCTATTAATGTTAAGGGTAGCATTCAAGCTTATACACGGTCTATATAGCGAGTAGGGCGGGTAACGTAATTTAACGTAACTTCAACGTAACAGCATAGCTCCTCGAGCGTCAAGAGAGTGGTGGTAACAGCAAAAATTTCTAGTTGAAGACTGACCTGAGCAACAGGCTACAAGAAGAGCATCTCCATCACCATCCGCATGTGTGTGAGCATCAAGCCCCCGATCCCCTCCAATAGAAGCACCGCTGCTGAAAAAATTACTAGGAGAATTTATCATGGGAAACACCGCTCACATTGTGAAATGCACAAGGTCAGCAAAGACACAAAAATACAGTTTTGTTTTAAAGTTAGAGCCAAAACTGATGCAAACAGATTATTTGCTTCAATGGAGTTTTATCTATAAATTCAGTCTTTTTACATCCAGCTTTGATGTATTACATATGACAGGTTTTTCAAACTAAAGGGGTCCTCAAAGATGATAGACCTGCACTAAAAAAAGCCAAGAGCTCGTCCTACTATGATCTGAGTAAGTGAAAAGAAAACCATTTTATAAATCTGGATACATTTCCAAAAGTCTCAACATTAAATACAAACAGCTGATTATGAGACAGCTCTGGATCCCCTCCACTCTTCAACTGGATTCCACCAAGACTGGAAATAAATGGCTGTTATATTTTGACATGAATAAATGGACCAAAGACATAACCCACTCAATCGAGGTAATGAGCCTTGAAAAAGATGACAGATGTGCTCAAGTTTCTTTAAAAATCTCAAAATGATCTACAAATACAATAACAGAGAGCATCGCTATTTAAATGTAGTCATTAGGGTAACGTAGGGTAAATTATGATAATGATTTCTAGTCATCAATCACAGCTGAAATCTAGGCGAAGACTTCTTGATGGAGTACAGCATCTTTTATTTTTACAGACCAAATATACTGGAAATAATCAGATTAAATTCCGTCTCAATAAATCTGAGTAGTGTGCAAAGATTATACCGCCTACGCTCATGATCAGTCAAAGAAACGACATGTCTGTCACGGCTCTGTATTTTTCAAATGACGGTTTATTCATTCTACCTTGAATAATCCCGGAAATAATCCCAAAGATAGATCTCGGGCAGAAGCCTACTCAAATATACTCTACACTTTTCACAGAAACAAACTGACCTAAAAACTTGCCTCGTAAAAATCTGTTGTTTTTCAATCCAACTTTTGGAAACTGACAGGATTTTTGGAGGGTTTACAACGTGGATTATACCTGTCCCTGCATTTAGCATGATTGAAATTTGAAGAAGAGGTCAACTGGGGTCAAAACGGAGCATTAAAATACCGTTAGACAAAAGTGACATCTGAATTACTCTCTTGGTTTCGGTGCAATCTTTAATCGAAAGCAGACTGCAAAGGTTATGAGTTCATCATAGTGGAAGCCGGGCTTTTAAAGGTTACTGCGAAGGTCAGAGAAGCTTTTCATAAAGCCCTTGTTTTGCAGCTGCTCCCTCTGAGCTGAATGTTATGGGAATATTTATTGTCTGAGCATTCGTAAACATAATAGAATATTTATGAAAGCCATTTCCACCTGCTCAAAAAGAAATGATATTGACCCCGCTATAATACATCTATAGGGGCTGGCGAGACCCCAATGGGAGTTACCATGTTTACTGCATGTACTGTATGTGCAGTTGAGGGATGGTGTTGAGGCAGCTCGAGCACATTTGAAGGTTTTGCATGAGATTTTCTGAACTACTGAGGTAATAAAGTCTACAGCATTCAGTCAGAGGTAGAAGCTCCCGTACTCCCGCTTCTCTGCTCCTTGGTCCTCTCTAGACTCCTGCTCGGCTGGGAGAGCCCCTGAGGTTGACTTGGTTCACTCTGCATCTCCCTCTGACACTGGAGAGCCAGAGGACACCAGGTCACCCCAACACCAGATGCACAGAGACGAAAAAAAATCCCACTTCTTACACCAAATGTAGAATTACTCCTTGTAAATCTACCTTAAAAAGGATCTCTCTGTTCTTCTCAACCATGGGATTGAGCACCAGAACAACAGCCAGGTTAGCAGTCAGGTTTCAATGAGGGGTTTATTTTATGAATCGAAAAAAATGTGAGGGAAATGAACAAAAGCAACTAAACAAAAGGTCCGACAAACTCCAGCCTCACAGCAGGCTGTTACCAGCCCCCCTAACACACCTGGAAATGATTGACTGCTCTTTTTAAAGCACACCCTGGCCCCGCCCCGATTGAAAACACCTGAAAAAACACCAAGCAATTAAATATGCACATACCAACACTAAATGAAAGCACAATCCTGTCAAGAGCAAGGATTCACTGCGACAAAACACCCAGAAGCTCCACACTGACCACTCAGGCACAGGTGAACTCACTTGAAGTAATCGGGGTGGGGAGAGTGGGTCTGGTGAAAAGCCACGAGGAGGCCTTTTCACACTCCAGCTCTGTAAATCCTAGAAAGTCTCTGCAACCCAAGGCAAAAGAAAAAGAAGGGTAGATGATGATGAGTTTTTTTTCCTTCCCCCTGGTCTCCAGTATGATGACCCCAAAAAACAGGAAATAAAAGTAGCAGTGCAACTTTAAAAACTAAATTTGGTGCAAACACTTTTTTACAGTTTATGGGTATCATGTTAAGACTAGAATCCAAAGCCTTCCCTCTTCATTTCTGTCAAACCCACAAAACACCAACCTCCTAACCTTTGGCCACAGATTATGTGAACAGAGGAGGATGGTATGGAAATAGAAGTCAAACAGTCTCATTGCAGCCCGGCCCCTAATCCCCAAATTCCATCACTGAACACCCTTCAAACAATTTGCATACGCAAAGTCCAAGGCCCGGTCTAAAGCTCTCTCAACTCATGCGCCATACTTATCCTCAGAAGTCACCCCACTTAGAGTCGTTCGGCATATATAAAGAGACAAAACCGCTTCTGATTCAGGACTCAGAAGGGTGGAGAGCTATTCCATCTGACCCGGCCGTGTAGAGTCAGCTGATTGTTCCAGCAGCTCTAAGTCAGCGTGGCACAGGCCCCTGGGAGGTGACACACACAGTCTTCCTCAGAGGCCGCAAACAGGTGAGAAGACTTTATTTGGCTCTGGCTAGAGGGTTTCTGTTTGCTGACACGTAAGCGGCCACAGAAGGACCCACAGACTAACATCAATAGAAACTACACACACGGATAGATACACACTCTGCCCCCTTTCTGGTTCTCCCATGTGGAGGTACAAACACATGCACACCTGGAATGAGTCACAGCTGAGGAAGAGGAACAAAAAGGTGGTTTGAGGAGGACAAACTCCCCCTCAGGTGTGTGCCTGTCATGGCAGCAAATGGGCAGCCTCCAAAAAAAGACTAAAAGTTTAGAAAAATAAATAAATAAAGAAATAAATTTGCACCCCTCATGTTGCATCTCATCAAAACGTCTAATCCTCCAGCAGGGATGAGAATGACTTTGTTGTTTGAGCAAGGATATGTCTTTGGGGCGACAACAACAACAACAACGTGATAAAAACAACAAAGTAGTTTTTAAAGAATTATCTGTTTATTAAAAAAACAATTTATTTATCTACACACTAGATGAGCTGCCTCAGACTTTGAAAGCAATGCTGTCCGGAAGCTTACAAAAGTCCATTTTTTTATCGGTGAGTTTTTTTTTGTCTTTTTGTTTTTATCTTATTTCTCTGTTGAGATGTCCATAAGCATGTGCTCCACGCTACTTCAGCATTTGATTCAGTCACATTCGCAAAGTCACCTCTTAGTTTTCTCTGACTCAAAAGCTTGCTCCACATCATGTCTTATGACTCTTTTCAAGGACTACCTGTTGACATTATTTGCGATGCTAATAAAGCTTTCCTTATGACCCAGTTGACTGCTCCTCCTCATCTGCGATTCATCCATCAAATAATGATAGATTAAAAGAACGAGCCGTAAAACTAGATGGAGTGCAGATGATGTGATGCATGAGAGGCAACAATAAGATAATAACTCTGTCTTTGTGATAAAGGCGCTCCTAACAGTTGTGTATGGCAAACTATCAACTATTACAGATCAGACACACATCGGACAATATGTCCCACCCCCTCCATTCACACACAAACACACACACACACACACACACACAATGCTCCTTGCAAAGCCTAGTCGTAAATGTCAGAAGTTTAGCTGTGGGAGGGGGACAAACTGTCATCACTGTGCAACATATCAGAGGAGTTATGCCTCTACAAAACCGTGTTATGGATCCATGTATGAAATATCACCCACAGAAGATTTCACTCAACCGTTCATCTCATGTTTGATCAGACCTACTGTACCTCGAGAACAAAGTCCTGAGATACTTGAACTGCTTAGCTTGGTGAAAACTGTTGCTTCAAACCGGGAGGAGGCCACTTTAATGAATAACATTGCCTCACTTAAGAAGAACCCCATAAAGCCGGTTCGTTTGTAGCATCTCACTGAGCAGCACTCAATGGGATGTTAATTGTGTCCTTAAACCTGCATCCTCCCGCTCTCTCTATGGGATTCCAGGAAAAGAGAGCGATCTGCCCCTCTCCTTGTGCTTGGTGTTTTGGACTGTGTTAGCATTTAGCCCAACATTACATACAGTAATTGCTATTGACTAGCAACATGGACGATCTCAAGCTGCTTCCCCAACAGAGAGGACACGTCCAAGAGCAATAGTGATTTGCTGAGTCATGGTACCGAGACACACTGCACTCTGTTGTCTAAATTTGTGGGTGGTGAGCCCAAACAGTAGTGGCAAAGGATAACTACAACAGGGAGTAAGGATAATAAAGACACCTGCGGCCAAAGTCCCCTCAAAGAGAAGACTGAAAGAAGAGGTCTTTGAATCAATAGCATCTCACTTGTCACTTCTCTCTGTTACTTTCCTGTATCGATGGAAACATTTGCTTCATTTTAATACCTTGGTTGTTACACTCAGGACTCTTAATGGAGGGTGGTACAGCAGCAATAAGAACAATGATATATGACTGAAATGTCAGTTCATCAATTGAGCCAGTCCATCCATCCATCTGTTAGGATGAGTTTCTTTAGCCAGTCACGTCAGCCTTTAGAGTGGTGGAGCTGTGTCACTCAAATACTTCAGATACTTTGGTGCTAGATTTCTGGAGCCATGGGCCTCCGACAACTATCTTTAACACGGACCTTGTACCCATGTTTTACATCACGCAGGTCCCCAAAATATGTTCTGCCATGGTATTTCCTTCTATGGACCCTCCATATGTTCACCTGAAGCTCCTTAAAATATGTCGTCTTTTGTTATTACCGTACATGGATTTTTCTTAGGGTCTACTAAATGTCAACAATATGTTTAGAAATGTGGACAACTATATATACTTGATTAGTCTCAGACCAATCATTGTTACACTTTGTTAGATGAAGCTGTAACCCAGATCTGCAACCAGTAAAGCTTGTCAAAATGATCATTCGTGTAGACCTTCCATTCTTTCAAGTGTGAACCTGGGCTAGACATCCTTACAGCATCCATCCATCCATCCATCCGTCCTCATCTGTTCAAGAATCCATATACATTCATTCATTCATCCATCCATTCTTCAATGCATTGCTCCGTATATCTAGCCCCACTTTCATTTATCTATCTATCTATCTATCTATCTATCTATCTATCTATCTATCAATCTATCTATCTATCTATCTATCTATCTATCTATCTATCTATCTATCTATCTACCTATCTACCTATCTATCTATCTATCTATCTATCTATCTATCTATCGGTTTGTCCATCTGTCTACCCACCCATTTATCATCCATAGATCCATCATCAATAGCTGGATCAATATCCATTCATCCAGTTATCATCCTTCCAATCAATCATCTGTATAAAACAAAACTTTATAGCTAGCTGATAATAATAATAATAGTAATGATTAGTTTTTCATTTTTGGTGTTTATTTGCAGCACTCGATTTTGTAACCCCAAGACAGATCCCTCATTGCTGCCACTGGGCCCTGGTTTTTGTGTATAGTGCTCATATGAGCACATTTTAAATGAAAAGAAAGTGTGTTTAATAACCGTTAGTACAGAATGCAAAATAATTGTAAATACAGTAAGTGTTGGGGAATAATATTGAAAACCCTCAGTTTGTGCTTTCTCAACATTCACATAAAACTATTGGGGCATTTGAGCAGTTTTAAGCCAGACTGAGCTAGTTGGTAGTCCCCAAACTTCCTGTCTGATGAATGTAAAATTCTCATTTTTTATAGAGTGTTTGCATTCTGAGCTGTGGCGGAGAACAGTAAAACCACAAGAGGGAATTCTATACAGAAAGACTCTCACTTTGGAGTTAAACTCACTTGGTTTGTGTAACTCAGACTGATGCAGCCTGAAAATACCCCCAATTCTGGCTGAACTTCACAATGCAGAAGGAAGAACTGAGGAATTTTTTAAAACTTTCAATTGCTTTGAGAGAGGTTCTCTTTTATGGCAAGTATAGAGCAGAGACAAAAAGTTCAGTGAAGAACAACTCTTAGAGTTCATATTAGAATTATTTTGGAAAAAAGCAAAAAAAGCAAATCTTTCCTTTGAGTCGAATTATTTAGTGTTGTTTTTATTTGGGGAAGATTTTGGGAGCACAGTGTTCCAAAGAACAAAAAGTTAAAGTAAATCTCCTCTTTTTAAATAAAACTTACAGTGTCTTCAGAGTTTACAGAGATGTTACCTGAAGGTTAACGATTTAGAAGTTGCATTGTTATTGGTCAAGGTTGTGTGCACAAACACGCAAGAACATGTGATTAATTTACCCCGATTGATTGGCCAGTAGTGTTTGTGTGATCTGACAAAAGTAACACTGCTTCACACACTCAAACACACACACTTACTCACACACACACACTCATACACACACAGCTGACTCAGGAGAAATGCTGATGGGACACGCTTTGCCAGAATCTGATCAATGCACCCTATAAGTAATGGAAATAGGCTCTTGATAGGAATCTAATGGAGGCTCACTTAGGCAATTTATACTTAAACATGCTGTTACATGCTGTTCCTGTAAAAGCAGCCATTTACCAGGGGAAGCACTTACTATAGATTCCTGTACATATTCCCATACATCTCCAAAGACTTCTCCTTATGTCATCCAGAGGGGAGGGGAAAAGAATAACCTTACCATATAATAGAAATCTGCTGCCATCTACCTCATGTTTAATCCAGTTAGGCAGCTAACGTTTGCTTCACACCATCAAAACTAAAACCTTGGATCACTTTTGGATCAGAATCAGGTTTTCTGCCTTGTATTCGCATCTGGAACTACAATACAGTTAATAATTAAAATATGATGGCATTTTCAATAAAGTAGGTACACAGATGTATTGCGTGTGGAACATGATGTAAAATTTGTAATGAGTATCTTGAGGTTGTTGAAGCGAAAAAGGCTCATTGTTGGATTTGTGATGGAGCTGGTCCACGATGAGGTGAGTCACTGTCTGTCCTAACCCCTGACCCTCAGCGCCCCCCTGATGCTCTTTACTAAGTTTACTGCAGGATCTAAAATGATTACTTGGAAATATTAGACAGTTTAAAGCTGGCGTTGTCACCTGAGTACAGCAGCTAGGAATAATGGGACTCCAAAATAGTGACAAAATACGATGAGTAAAGTTAGGTGTGGCTTGGTACAGATCTCGCTTGAATTTCCAAAGCCAACTGTGCCCTCACTAGGTAGGGATTGTAGTCTTTCGAGTCAGATATGATGCTATTCCACTGAGGGTCTGATTGATTTGGTACACCTTGGCATGGTTTGGTTAAGTAAACACTGATCTTGCCTGCATTCCCACAGCAAACCATAATCTCTTGAAACTACCCCCATAGTTTAACCATTTGGGGTTGAAAATAGGACTGGATGATATATTTTGTCACACTGTCCGATCTCGATTATTATCACTTTTTTTTTTTTTTAACTGCCAGCTTTAAAGCATCTGTACCAAAAAAACAAAGACACTAGAGATTAGTGAGGGTGACCATATTCTGAATCCCCAAAAAGAGGACATGACATAGCGGGGTCATAGTCACAGAGTCACGCGTACTGAGAGTTTTTAGGGTCGAAGCCAGTGTTTTTTACACACTTCTAACTCAGTAAGTCCACACAACACAAACTCAAAGCTTCTATACAGAACCCCAGACATTTGAAGGATTTTATAAACTCCCGCGGACAAAGTCGGACGAAGGCCGGACAGCCCCCCAAAAAAGAGGACATGTCCGGATAAAAGAGGACGTATGGTCATCCTAGATTACTCCAACATTTTATTAACATATAAACTAAATAACGAAGCAAATTAAAAAAGATAAACTTAGAATAGGTAGGCTAGGTACCCCAACAGAAGGGTGCCAAAAAAGGAGGGTGGAATGGATTCGTTTTTTGACAGTGAAAACACAAATACCTGCGACTAAACTGAACTACTTGGCAGAAACAGTCTGTCGTGTGTGAATGTGAATATATGAAATCAGTCATAACTGATGGTTTTCTATCATCATTGTACGACTGTACATAATTTCCCCAAGATCCGGGGACATCATGAGGTCTTTCAGCTGTAGAGAGGCTTTTGGAGCAACTGGAAATATCAACTCTAGCTGCATCTATCCACACACTGACAAGGATGCACATGCAATGCTGTCTCTCATTGACCTTCATGTTGCTTCATGGCCTGGTTATGCCCTAAAATTGGTAGTTTCCCCAAGGCCCAAGCAAGATGTCTAAAAATTGTTGTCAAGTCATCTTTCAAGTGAGGGTAAGACCAAACCAAGTCATGACATGTGACATCTATTACAATCATGAGGGTTTGGAGTCAGTAGGACCGTTTTAAACTGTAAATTGTCATTTTGTGATGATTTTGTGAAAACTCTGCTTCAGTGAAAAAACAACACCTATATCATCACTGAAGCTTGTCATGTGGAGCCCAACAGATCAGTGAACACTCAGGAGCTACTTGCATGATGCTGCGACACAGCCTCTCTGAAAGTCATGAACAACTTTTTTTTTTTCTTTTAATCTCAGCGTTTCAGACTGACGCATTCAACTTTAAACGAAGCATGACTGTGAAACTGCGTGACCTATTTCTCACTCCAAATGTATTCAGGAATAGTCCTCTGACTGAGGAATAAAGAACATTGCCTATAAAGTTAAGAAGGACCCAATTTCCTGAAATTATTGCGGCACGGTGGCTTATGATACATAAAGTCAATGATTTATTTCTTAAACTACTCTGCTGTGAAATTGTACGATCTGTAATACTAACACTACAAACAAGCGTATATACATATCGCCCCTCTCCACAAACTGTGTCTTGTTATCCACAAAGTCTTGGGGAGGATGAAACCTCCTCATTAAAGGGACATGAGACAGCACAGAGGAGCTTTCTTAAAGCCTGCCTTTGAAGTTGAAGTGCAGTGTAACACGCATATGCACACACATGCCTTTAAAGACGGGACAAGCATACCCTAAAAGGCGCAAATAATGCATACCACAAAGACATATATGACAGGGCCGATTGGAGGCAACAACAATCGAACAACAGCTGAATAAATGCTGCTACCCGAGTGCCTCTGGGAGCAAAGACTGGAATAAATGACTCGACATCAAAACCCCTCACATCTCCCACATCCCCGCAGACTCTTCACCAACCAGCCCGCTCTGCCCAACAACCAACCAGTGGAACAAAAGCCCCTCACCAGGCTGTTCATTAAGAGCTTGGTTGTGTGTTTGTGGCTTCAAAGTCTCATCTCAATCCTCAAACCATTTGCTGAGAGGGAAAATAAGCTTTTGTCAAAGGAGACGGACAGCTTAGCATCATCCACGAGTTACAATTCAGGGTAACAAGCAAGGCTGGCCCTGAAAATCCTCTCACTCAGACAGACTTTGTAATGAAATGCTAACCCGGGAAGGAAGTCGGTTTGCAAGATTGATTTATTTGACATTATGAGGGCAAACACCACCCCCTGCTGGTGACTCTTCTGGCCAGATGTTGAGGAGGGAGGGGGGTATTATCAAAGGACAGCTTGAAGGCACAGGTGGCAAAAGAAATATTAATGCTGTGCAGCCTGAAACGGCCAGTCATACTTGAGGAAAGTGACAACTTCATTTGTCAAGTGGAGAGGAAGAGTAACAACCGACTGGCCTCACATTCTTCATGCCCATAAGGTGACCTGACAATGGAGAAGGAGTGGAGGGCAGAGGAGGAGAACGGCGAGGTGAAAGTTGATCCATAAACAAAAGAGTCAAGAGTAAATGCAACATGAACAAGGTAATGCCATGATCTGGTCATACTTGAGAAAGTTGACTTTAGTAGGGACTGAATACTCTTCTAGAAATGGAGACGATTATCTGTGACGCCTTTAAAAACGATCATTCTTGTTTAACAGCTGACTTTTGCTGATTATTGGGACACTTTTTAATTTTTATTTTCATAGAAATTTCCAACAGCGATAGAAAAATGCTTTTTCTTTTTCTTTACGGTAACATCAGTTTTTTTTTTTTTTTGTCTAAAGTAACTGCAAGAAAGGTCTAGAAAACCAGGACTCTCCAGTTTATAATCTCATCAGAGCCGAAACAGACGAAGAGAAAACTAATTATCGTCTAAAAGCTTGTAACTTATTTAGTTTTTCTGGGAAACAATGGTTTTCATGGTGTTCAGGGCAAACATGGAACAGACAAAACAAAAAAAGTTGTCTGTTTGTCTCATTGATTTTTAATCATTTTGTGTCTTTTTGATTTTAAATTGTTTCAAAGGTGGGGTAGGCAGGAATCCGTTAAAGAAGCATCTTTTTTGTATTGTATACATGTCAGAAAAATTAAACTGCATCTGACTTGCAGCCAGCTGAGAAGAACGACAGAGATAGTGGACTTCTTTTTCTTGGATATCTTTTACTTGCAAGGAGTCAGCAGCTTACAACAAAGGCAGCTTCCTCTGACTGAGGAATTCAGATTTTTACACATCCTGTATGCAGTCAAGAAACAGACACCCCCGCCCACTAATATCATCTCACAAGTGGCATCTCTGACCCAGACAAGAGCTAAAGAGCCGGGTCAACAATGATGGGGGAAGCTAAGGGATCTTACAGACCCTGTAACCGTTAAACCACTTTAACAAAGTAAGCCAAGTGTCTTTGTAAACTTCTGTGGTTAAAAATGAAGTTTTTATTATTATGATTACTTTAAATTAACCTGTATGAACAGTGCTATACAAATAAACTTGCCTTGCACCTGCTCCAGATCACCTTTGATACTCCGAATCGTTTCTTGGCACGGTTACTGATTTGCATGAACCTACAAAGCGATTGTTGCAGGCAGGGATTTGCTCATTATGTTGGTTCAAGGTGACTTCAACATGAATGTCAAAGGATTACAAGCCAAACGATTCACATTTACTAAGATGTGCAAGGGTAATTCTGTGTTGTCATGCCAAATAATTCTGCTGGTGTGCACAGATAGCAAAGATTAGAAAGACAAATAAAGGCTGATTGGAGATTAGCCTCACATGACAGGATGTACCCTCATCCAAAAATTCTACTTCAAGCTATTAAAGAGCCAAATTGAACAGAATAGATCGGCTTTTAATAGGTCACAGCATTTCCACGTCTTCCAACCCTCTCTCTGCTCCTCATGCTGCTGATATCTGCACGAGACACAAAGCCTCTCCAGATGATAATCTGCTTAAAAACATCTGCTCAAACAAGCGTATCTAGAGCATAAGATATAATCTGATTTTGGAACATTTTTGATTTGTTAGTAATTACAACCACCCATCTTCATCAAGGCAGTCATTTTCTTGCGTATCGTCGAAATTAGAGTGCATGTGTCTATTTTCGTGAGCGTCTATGCGAACCATTCTTCAGTTTCAAACCTGGAGGTGGGATTTTTTTTCTGCACATTTACATTATCAATGACAGACAGGCTTTGGGAATATAAATTTGGCTTGTTAGGTGTTTTGAAAAGGTGAGGATGAAAAGAGGAAAGAATTTCTGATGACATAGGGATTCGCTGAAGGGAGAGCGGATGTGTATTGTCTTAAAAATAGAGCTCTAAGCTGCATGCTTGCTGGGTAGACAAAATAGATTTCCTGTCAGAAATCATTCCTTTCCAGATCTATACTGCTTAACTCCATTAGTGTTCACTTATACAATAAATACGGCGGGGATTACCGTCCTTTTTTGTCAGCAGTTCAAGTACAAGTTTAAAAAGGTTCGTTTCTTTCTGAATCGGAGGGCTTAGCAGAGATGAACAAAGCAACACTTGAATAATTGAAACTCACGGCTACATCAAACAGCTGGTTATGACATAGAGATTGTTTTCTTGAGGTAGAGAGGGACTAGAAACTGCTTGATGGAGGGATTTCAAGGCACAATCATCATTTTTTGTTGTACGTGTATTTGGAAGGCCTCTAGTGTGGTGATAAAATTCATTCATATTTGAAACACTGCGATTTCTGAACACCTCACCGTTGCAGAAATCTGGAAAGCCTGTGTCGAAAAACTCGAAGAAGCTCATACCTTAACATAAAAGACAAAACGCAATAAAGGAATCAAACTCTTGAAATGCTGCATTGGCTGTCGACGTGTGATGAATTTTGCCAGGTGTGCAAATTTTTTTGTACGGTATCAGCTGCATTTCAGCCGATATTGTGCCGTAATTGAATCAGTTCGAAGCTGAGAGCTTTATGAGAGGTCGCATGCCTTAACATGTCTGTGGAAGCGGGGGCTGCGAAGGTGCAGAGACCATCAAAACGCGTATACGAGTGTTTGATTCCAGTCAGGTGGTTTAATGGTAAATTTCCACATAACCCTCAAATAATAGGTTGAAGATATGAAGCTTATATTGGCCGAGACATCAAAGCTGTTTAGGAAAAAATCGACAGGAACCTTCAGTCGCTTTGTCAGAAAGTAGCCGGTTCCTCCAAAGCAGATAAGCTGTGAGGTTTTGTTTGTCTGACTCTGATACAAAGACCCTTCTCTCCTCAGGGATTTTCTGGTCTCTCAACTCAGGAAACTTTTATCCAGCTCTAAACTTTCTGGTGCGTCATGAAACCTTCAAGCTCATTACGAGATAATCAGTTAGAATACGATGACGATGAAATGCATGATGATAAATCGGCCCTTTTTAAAATAAATTAGTCAAATTGGTCGAGACAAGGGCAGCTGTGTTGGTAACTGTCTTTAAAAATGACCATGACTAAGCTAAAAAGGCCCTCCGAGAGATGATCAGGCACTTTAAAAAACTGACAAACTCTTCAGTTTGACTGATTGTGTTTTTATTTCAGATTTTCCGTAAATATTTAATATTGTGAGGTGAAAATCTGATATGTAATGACAGCCCTAGTCTAGACTGAAATGTTGAAAAACTGATAGGATTGTCACGTTTTTTTGACTCCTTCATCCAAAGGTGAATCTCTCCGCTCCCCTCACTTTTTTTTTTTGTGCTAACACAAGGTTGACTCGGCACCAGATGGCTTACACAGAGTCCCTCTGGGATCAGCAACTGATCCTGGAAAAAGAAATGTAACTTCTGTACCTGCATGGGGTGTGCAATTAAACTGAAGGTTAACATTTGACGCTGTTAGGTAATACTTTTAGTTTAATCCCCTGTGAGAGATTTTTGGGTTGAGCCGATTCTGGCGCCCCCTCTGGACAAAGCAGTTAGATTTATCCTTTTGCTGGTCTTAACCTCAACATGTAAGAAGAGTTTGCTGACAAAAGATGTTAAATTTTCCTTTCTATTTTTTTTTCTGAATGTCTAATACGACTCGGAAGAACCTATCAGTTTTATGAATGATGGAATGAAACGTAATTTAACCAGAATATCTTCATTGAGATTAAAAATCTCATTTGCAAGAGTGTCCTGGCCAAGACAGGCAGCAGTACGTTAACTGAGTTACAGACACTAAACTACAAACACTAATAAAACAAAATAAAAACTGCTAAAAACGACTAAAACAGACACTGCTGTCATCTTGGATTCAAGACCCACTCCGATGAGATGAAAACATAGACTGTATGTACTATGGACAACTTGGTTCCGCCTCCCGCCTGTATACAGATTTGAAGCCAAAAAGCTCTCGGTATTTCCGGGATTTTTCTTCACCCAGAAACCAGCGCTGCGCAGTAGCGACACGCGCATTCGGCCGCGCAGTCGCCGAGAGTCGCTGTGATGACGCTCGGCTCAAACAGCGTATCCCCTGGGTGAGCTACGCAATCTCTTAAAGCCCATAGGCTGTATCAGGTGTCAATCATAGAAAACATGAACCCCCTAATAACTTTTAAAAACTGAGCTGCACAGAAAAAAGAGGACTTGTGCACAAAACAGTCTTACAGTAACTACATGTCAACATCACAAGCAGGGGGGAGAAAAATGTTTGTTGACTCAGAGGTGAATTGCTAATGAGCTACTAGAGCTCTACAGAAGAAAAGTCTTTAAAAATGACACAGGTAATGTGATTTTTACTAAAAAAAAAAAAAAAACTTCATAATCACAATTTAAAGACCACTGAGAACGCTGTAAATTGTAAAAAAATAAACAATCAGAGTGGGACTTTGAGACTTACAGTAGGTAAAAGGTTCATGGCTGAGAAATGACAGAGATCAGCACATGGCATAAATATGTAGAAATAATCGTCTTCTTCTAACTAAAACTCTTCTTCTAACTCTTCTAACTGAAAAAAGATGGTTCACTGCATCATAAAACTCCTCACGGGAGCTTTAAATTGTCTAATTTTTGTGATGCATTTATTGGCTTGAGCTCTCCTGATTTTCTTTGTGTTGTCTTTTCTCCACAATGAGCTACAGCAGTTTGGTCAAATCTTTCCATGGCAAGACTGTGTTTGTATAAATAGGTATAATAGGTGTTAGCTACCTGAATCCCAATGAAAATGGCATTAAAACACTGTTTTCCATAGAGTGCAATGAGGGGCAATTTTTTTTTTTACTCTCAGAAGACTAAATCATCATTTTTCTAAATCTCAGTTCTTACCACCATCCTGTTATGACATTAGTATTACCTGACTGCTAAAAACTATGCTACAAGCCCAAGTGAACCAGTGGTAGGTGAAATATTGCACATGCACTGCAAGTCAAAAGTCGTTTTACTGGATTCAATTTTCAAGAAAAAAGAGGTTGAACTTAGTAGAATATTTAACTTAAATTCAACTTTTGTCATAAACTTTGATACGTGAACAGAAAACCCCTCAACCTGCTAGAGATGAGAAGGTCACCACCTCACACGACAGCTTTCTGTCTTTCTTGGGTGTATCGTGTTTTTGAGAGGCAGCCGAGGAGAGAAAAAACCATGAAAAGCAGAAAAAAGAAAAAGTCACGTAGGGGTCAGAAGTACTGGAAAGTTTACGGATGACACTATTTGTTGAAGACACATTTATCCTTTATACTTTTCAGATTTTGTCATCGAAACAGGCGCCACAGCAGGATGCTTTTGACAAGCGAAAGCTTTGAAAAGATTATCTTCTTTTTTCAGATGGTTTCACCGGCTTGCTTCAGGATGATGCATGTCAGTCACCTGAAATATTCACCAGAGAGCCCCTCTTATGAACTCGTAGAGGTGTCTGTTGTTTCATTGTAGGTTTGAAACATTTAATGAAAAAGTAAAAGCTCTTTTTTTTTTTTTTTTTCCCCTCTGGGTTTTCAGAGTAGCAGCAGGGAAAAGGTTCATGGTTGGGAAATGACAGAGACAGAGAGGATTTAATGAGCATAAAATGGATGCTTCAGAGTGGAAAAATCTTCAAAACAGGCTGTGAGTTAGTTTGAAGTGGAAAAAACATTACCCCCTTGAATTAAATCTAAAGATATAAGTGGTCTGTGCTGGTGCGGATTAATGCACAGGCTGGCCTGGGCTGCAGCCGAGAGGCCCCGGATTGGCCACACTATTTTAAGGTTTCCGAAATAGAAACGACAAAAACCTCTCTTGGCCCATAAAATAGATAAATATTGATTGGATGGATGTGACCCACATGTTAAATCTATCCAAGCCGCTGTATTGGTCATGTCATGGCACATGTCAGTAATTTTTGATTGACGTCCCTTGACAGAATGACAACAAAATGACAGAGAGAAAGTATGACAGTGGAGCCTCCGAACAAAAACAGCAACGTTTAAAAGAAAAAAAGACCTTTAAAAAAAATCCCTAAATTAACAGGATATTTCAAGCCCGGTGGGATCCTTCGCTGTAGCTGCAGCTAGCTCATCTCCTCTGTAATATTTCAGGGACCGTAATACTTAAATTTTCTGGTAAAGCCTAGTGGCCCATGACCAACTTAATCCTGCTCTGGGTCTGTGTGCTTGGCGGCCTACAGATTTTTGTTTTCAAATGAAAAAACAAATATGGAGAGTTGTCCCCTGATGACCAGTAAGGAATACTCACACATATCCTCAAATACTGAAAAGAAATCAAACCAAAGCAAGAGTTACTTCAGTAAAATTATGTTTCCATTATTTCATTTTAAGTTGAAGTGTGGTTCTCACATCTGTTTATAATCTCTCTCAAATTTGGTGTATCGCTTGCTAAAGAGAGGGACATGATCAAAGATTCATGATGTAATCAATTGAGTACCATTAATGTCCAGACCGTTAAAACAGGCAGTGATGAAGATTATAGTTTATCCATAGACTGTATATAGAATGGATGCCGTCTGCCTCCTCGATGGGTGAAGCCACCGCGAGAACAGCACCCTCTGGTGACGGGCTGCAGTGTAAGTCATAAATCCCGCCTCCTCCAGCAATCCCTATGGAGCTTTGGACAAACTTAAGAAATAAATTACACAGAATATAAATTTTTCTCCCCCCTAGTTGCGATGTTGACATGTAGTTACTGTCAGACTGGTTTGTGCTCAAGTCCTCTTTTTTCTGTGCAGCTCCATTTTTAAAAGTTATTCCAGGTTCAAGTTTTCTATGATTGACACTTGATACAGCCTATGGGCGTATGAAGATTGCGTAGCTGACCCGGGGGGATATGCTGTTTGAGCCGAGCGTCATCACAGCGACTTTCCCACTGAATGTGTACAACACTACTGTGCTAGTGGTTGTTCCAGGAAGTGGGGAAAATCCCAGAAATACTGAGGGCAATTCGGCTTAAAATTCATATAGTGGTGGAAGGCTGAGCCAAGTTGTCTGTAGTATATACCGTCTATGGGTTTATCAAATCTCATGTGACCTTTTTTCTTTTAAATTAAAGTTTTTTTTTAAAGACTTTTTCGATGTGGTCGACTCATTTTGGCTCACAAAGAAATCTAAAATGAGCAAAGACAAAGGGCTGGTGGAGTACTGGCTCAGATTTGAGGCACTGAATGAAAAAGGGGTCCGCAGATCAAGGACTTGCATGTACTTTTTAGTCCATTCTCTTGATAGAGAGTACTATAATCTGACATGTGTGATAAAAATTTCATCCTGTTCTTTCTGAGTGCGTTTCCTTTGAACAAATTGGACTTTTTCTGTGTTTGAAACTTTTATTATTTATCCGTCATTGTTAGGGATGTTCAGAAAATATCCGTTTAAACTTCTCTTTGTTCAGTTGGATAAGTTCTCTAAAAGTGCTGCTGTGACACAGTTCCAGCTCACGCGACAGAACAGCTGATATTCCTCCAATGTAGCAAAGACCCTTATGAGGCTCCCCAATCAGAGGATAATGAATGGAGCAATTAGCAGTGATTATTAAGTGCTTTGTGCGGCTTCTCTTCGCCAATTTATCATGCGAGCATGTTCGATTTATCAGACCCCCTCGAGACATGATGATGACAGGCAGCCACATACTGTACATACACATCTGTGTGCTCCTCGCTGCACTCGGTAGAGACTGAAAAAGATCCTTGTCAGCCAATCATGTGGCCGTGATTGAGAACAGCGTGATTGTGACCTGACCCTGTAAGGAAAGACAAAGGTATACAGCATACACTCTCACAATCACAGCATGGGTAAACAGCCACCATGACAGAAAGGCAATCCTGTCGCCCATTCTGTCTGCCAAATGAGGCTTGTTGATGAGAAACTATACTGTCACACCATGCAACGTGATATACTATTGATCCAGTCATACCTTACTTGTCCACCACATGCACGCTTCATTAAGCTACTCAAATACCATATGAAGGCCTCATTAGGTCCCCTCATACTTGTGTAATTCATGTTGATGGTTTGCGTCTGCAGACCCGCGGGGTGTCAAGGTTGTTCTCATCCGAGCTGTGACCCAGAAGAACTGGCCGTCCAGCTGGATGGATGGATGTTTATTTTGGAGTGCCCATTGTGTTTGATTGGGATGGAAAGTGGGGAGTAGATAAGACCGAGTACTGTCCTACAGCTGGCCTTCAATGGAAATGCATTTTAGACATTACATCATGGATGCCACAGAACTTTTTACAGCTCAACCAGGACAAAACTCGGGTTTTAGTCATTGGTACAGGGGACAAGAGAGAGAAACTGGTCAGCAAACTCAAAGCATTATCCTATAATCCAAGTAAACAGGCTAAAAATGTAGGTGTTTTATTTGATTCAGAGCCGAGCTTTGAGCCTCACATGCGCGATATCACCAAGAAGGCATTTTAACATAGCCAGAGTGCGACCATTTCTCTCTCAAGCCAATGCAAAGACATTAATTCATGCTTTTATCACTTGTAGAATAGATTATTGTAATGCCCTCCTTTCTCATCTCCCCAAAAAGAACATTTCACACCTGCAATTACTTCAAATTTCAGCTGCACGGATGTTAACAAGGACCAGAAAGAGAGATCACATTACGCCAATTTTGAAGTCTCTGCATTGGCTACCCGTCTCTTTCAGAATCAATTTTAAGGTTGTTTTATTGGTTTTTAAAGCTCTTAATGGCTTTGGCCCTCCTTATTTATCCAATCTGCTTTTTCCTTACGAGCCAGGTAGAGCCCTCGGGTCTTCAGGAAGTTCTGTGTTAACATTAACTAAAGTTAAAACCAAGATATACGGTGAGGCATCTTTTTATTACTACGGGCCCCGTCTATGGAACAGCTTACCTGAAGACCTGAGGACTGCGCCTGATCTTTATGACTTTAAAACCAAAATCAAAACATACTTTTTTAGTCTTGTCTAATAATCACAGGATCGTCTTTTATTGAGCTATTTTGGTGCTCTTATCTTGGTATCTTTTACTGTTGTTTTAATTTCATTTTATTTATTATTTCTTAAATTTCATTCTATGTTACTTCGTTTTTAGATTTTAACCTAAACCTCCTGTGTTTTCTTATCTTGAGTTTTAAAATGGCGTTTCCTCAGTGTGCACATTCCTGTTTCCAAGCCCTTTTTTAAGTTAATTCATTTTAATAATGTTTCTGTTGCATTAAGATCATGGGGTGGGAATGAGGGGTTGGGCTGGGGTAATTTTGGGTATTCTTTGTTTCCTTTCCTTTTTCTGTGTAAAGCACTTTGTGCTACATGGTCATGTATGAAAAGAGCTGTATAAATAAAGACTGATTGATTGATTGATTGATTGATTGATTGATTGATTGATTGATTGATTGATTGATTGATTGATTGATTGATTGAAGTGCTGTGTTTACTTCCCTCAACAGGAAGAAAAGTAAAACACCTGAAATGTTCTTAGGGAGGGGATTTGCAACCGGCATAAATCAAGATTAGAAGTGAGCTATAGAGGTAATGATAGAGGGTTGGCAATGTATCAAGCTTTTTTTTTTTTCTTTTTTTTTTACCAGCGCAGGCACATCAAACTAATCACTCTTAAAACTGTCCCTCATCGTAGCAATGGTAATATCCTGCAAGACACATCGATCGCATTTAATGCCTCGGCAGGAACTTGCAAACTGACACTTTCGTATTTAAAATGTCAAAGCACTCCCTGCATTAGCCGAACACTGTTCATAAAGGAAATCAATTCAGGGTGTCACCAAGTTCCGATCTCTCACGCCTGACAATGAGTTTTGTGCTGAGCCGAGATTTGGAGGCCCGTACGCTCAGGTCTGCCCAGACTTTGTTTGGAAAAGTACAGACCTAAACTTGAGTGTGGTAAAAGCAATTCAGCAAATACCTGTTTATGAGGGCTTGGCATGATTTGGATGTCTAAATTAGCTTAGTGGTTTTCAGTTGAGTGCCAGCCTAAAACCCTGCAAGGCAATGAATTTCTTTGATAGTTTATGTAGTGAAAACATTGATTGACTCAGCAGGTAGTCTTTCACTCTCTTTCTCAAGGACAGGCTTACAGTGCCAAACTTTATGCAGCATCCCACGCAAGGAGACTCACTCCAGAAATTAAACGACACCAACTAATCCCATGTCAGGCATGACGGTTCGTGAAGCGAAGAAATGATTTTTTTTTTAACACCAAAGCCTTAAAGTTGCATAAAACAGACGTCAGCTGTTTCAAGTGAAGGGAGCACATACTGCTTGGGCTGCAGTATGTGCTGAGGTTTTTCATACTACACACGCTTGACCTGATCGATTCCCCTCGACTTTCCTAAACAGCCTGTGGTGCAAAAGTTGAAGAGTGTGTTTAGAGTTCTGTATCTTCTTCGCTGTCGGCGATGAGGTAAACCTCTCTTGAATGAAGATTTAATCGAACAGCTCGGTGTCCTCTACTCAAACTTTCCAGTTTTTTTTAAGTGTCTGTAAATAAAACTGGTGCAAACGTAGTGAAATGTCTGTAGAAGCACATCTAAGTATACATATGAGTGTATATTTCTCAAACTAGTTTAAGATAAATTTTTAAAGGATTCATTCCAGTGTGACTTGACCAAACTTTTTTTGACGGAGGTATGAATATCTATCTTCTCTTTGTACTTGATTTGCGTCCAAGTCTCATTTACATTTTCCTTGATCCACTTCAAAGGAGGCCTTTACTTTGACGAGTCTCAAGAAGTTACAGTCTTTAAAGTTTACTGCGATGATTCGATTCCGACTTCTACAGACATTAATAATGTAACTCAGAGCACCATCTTTATTGCTTCTGTGAGGAATCTGCATATATATTGGGTTATTGTCGGATTATTATTACAGCAGCGATCATAGCATTCAAAATTAATAAGTAAAAATGTACAAAGTCAAACATGAATCATGAACGGTACAAAGATATAAGCTGCCTTGGGAGGCTCTGTTAATGACAGCATTGAACACAAATTGTCTAGTCAGGTGTCAAAGCATTATGTTAGATTTTCATCATGTTTAAATGATGATTCAGGTAAGTCTGCAGCTTCTATTAAAAAGAGAGGGAGCGATTGCGATCGGATAGATTTGGTTTAGAGTCTTAAAGTTTGTAAAGTAACTTCAGGTAGCTGCGGCTCAGTGGTTCTTCCAAATCCAAAGGTTAAGGGTTCGATCCCATCTACGTCTGTCACATGTCAAAGAGTCCTTAGACGAGGCACTTTATCTCAAACATAGTGAACAGGAGGGATGTAGCTGTATGAAATTCTATTGTGACCAAAATAATCATGATTTTCGGTATTCTCATGGTATTTTTAAAAATGTATTGAAAGGCATTGATTACGGCATTTTTTATGCTTTTAACAAGTGCTAAACAATGTTTTCATTGTTTCATCATATCTTGACAGGATTACTGTCTTTAACCAAGCGTTCCCTCGCTATTCCTACAAAACCTAAATCTGACTTGGTCCTCTTTGAGTGCTGATTAATGTCTTTGGCGCTGTCGCCTCCTCCTTCCGCCGTGATTCCATTTCAATCTTAATAGAAAGTTAAAACGCAAATTTTAGGGTACACAGGTCGCCTGTGTAGTTAATTCAGGAGACTCAAATAAGGCTAGGATAAATGACACAGGGTTCCCCCTACATGCAATTGATCATGGCGCACAGCCATGGCTAAATAAAAGCCACTACACCTTAAAAATGAAGTTTTTTCTTGCGTGGCTCTACCTCAGACTCATATGTATCAGTATACATACATACTGCGCGATGCTCCGCGGTGTGCCAAGTATTAGCATTAGCGAGTTATTGTTGGCAATCACACAGCTGATTGACTAGCGAGTTACTATCCTTGATCTCACAACTGATTCATTATACCCCCCACCCCACCCTTCCCACTGGTTTTTGTAGTAAAATTGGTAATCATTATCATCAAAATTTTAATCACGATTTACCATTACGCCAGTTACTGTTACATCCCTAGTCAGCGTGAATGCATGGGAACAGGATCAATCGTTGACCCCAGGAAGACTAGCTTGTCACCTTAGCGGTAGCATAATGGGATCCTTTTAAACAATAAACAATAATGCTGATGATCCCCTCCAGCATCTGCTGCCATCAATGTAAGAATGTGATGTGAATGTAATGAGCAGTGAAACGATGCTGTGAGTGGATAGAAAGAGTTGAAAAATGCTGGATGAGTCATTTTACCGTATTTTTTAAGCGGATTTATAAAGAAAATGTTGCTTATGAGAGCAAAATCAGTTCAAATACTTTTTTTTTTCTACCATAAGGACAAAAAAAGTTTAGCGAGACAAACTTCCTTTGTTTTAGACGAGCAATTCAAAGTCAACTTTGATCTGCATAAACTCCATATTCAAATGACACTTCAAAGACTCCATAGACATAATGGAGAAGAGTAAGCAGAATGCAACCGAATGCAAGATCCTGTCTCGACTCTTTCTAGACCCTCCTTTTGTCCCTCTCTCACTACCAAAGGTTCATTGTAAAAGCAGTGTGACAAAGTGTCAGCAAACATCAAATCCACTGTGTGCCTGTGCTCAGTGTCAACAACACAGAAAGCTCCACTCGCCCACAATCCGTCAGCCGTGACGGAGGACATCAAATAGCACAGCGTCTGCCACTTTCATCACAAAAACCTGCACACTGAGACGACTTCTTCAGCCTGCCTCTCTTCCTCCCACTGCTGTGCTCTCACCTCGATTCAGCCCCAGTGGTTATGATTCCCTTTCACCCACGTCTGTCACTGTAACCATAGTCACGTGCATGAATGTATACATACAAAAGCATGCCCATGAAGCTCATGTCATACGCTGATGACGTCACTCTGTTTCCACATGTAACAGGCACAGATCACTCACATCTTCCCTTGTGTGCAGTGTCTGTTCCTTCAGATGACAGCAGCCATTGTGTGCTATTGTATGATATCTCTCTTCAGTGTCAGAAGGGTTTTGGATCTGCTCTGGTGTGGGAAGAACTCATGGGTGAAATAAACTGGCATGTTATTTCCAGAGCCTTGGACCCACCATACTGCCTCGAAATGTTACACAAGCTGCGTTTCCATTACATCTTTTCTCAAAATAAAAGCGATGTTTATCAAATTTCCACAAAGTAAAATTGCGATTTGCGGGTGTTCCCATTGAATGGTGTTCAGTGCATAAGCGAGCCGTCTGCCTCTCATGAGCTGTGTTTGAATGGCCATTGCCTAGCAACGAGGTAAACTTCCTGCCCGTGCGACCTGGTATTCCTTAAGCCTTTTTGTACACCAACATGGACGAGACACAAAACATTTTGCGTTTTGGAGCAGCTATTTCTGTGACCATTACTGCTGTTGCCGCTGCCGTCATCAGAAGACGAAGGCAGCGGGTGATAATTCAAAGGCAAAGCCCGTATGTATGGGAGCGGACACGGATGAGGGATTTCTGGGAGAGGATCGTTAATGAGGAATTCACAGACGAATTGTGGATTCAGAACTTCAGAAATAACTCCATCTCCTCCCTCGTCCACACATACCGCACCATCTTTGCTTGAAATGAACTGGTCACATGACCCGCTACGTCACGTCCGGTGACAGAGAATTGCAAGAATAGTGTTTCCATTACACTTTTGCGATATACTTCTATATCGACACGTCTGAAAAACCACCTCATGAGAGCGTAAAAACTTTTTAGCGATATTTGAGAGGTTTTTTGAAATTTAGGTGTTTCCATTACCAGTTTTCTATTGCGATATTTAGGTTTTGCGCAAATCCATGGGTAATGGAAACGCAGCTAATGGCCACTGTTGCAGTATGGGGACATCTGTTGCAGGATTTAATGTGTCGTTGGAAATAATACATTTTGATTACCCAGCTTTCCTACTGATGTGAGGCTGTGCAAAATACTTGATTCTGATTGGTCAAAGCATTGCAACAACAGGAGTGATGCTCCTAAGAGGAACTTTTTGGCCACCCCCGTGTACAAAGCAGTCTGCACTTATGTTATACAGAATATCCCTCTAATGTGTTTAAATCAATATCATTTTTGAATACAATCACAAATTATAGTATATTGGAAATTCGAAACAGAAAAAAAAACACTTAAAAGAGGTCCCTCATGTCTTAAAGAGGCTTTAAAAAATTCCTGAAAGTAAAATTGAGGACAAAAGGTCGGCTCAAGGTAAAGTACAACACGGGTCAAAGTTTTAAACTCTCCAAAGAATGACTTCTAGATGAGAAGCCAAGGACACTGAGGGCTAATGTTGCTAATAGACAACGTTCATTAAATCAGTAACAGCTCAACTCACCTCATTCAACATGATGCTGCTGGCCCGCTCCACTTGTGACTTTTGTATTAGAAAAGTAATTAGACCTGTGCTATTTATTATCTATTAGGTGGTTCAGGGCACCAATGGAAATACTCTCACAAACATCAATTCGATTCACCATTCGTGGGCAGTAATGAATAATGAATAATTTCCCTTGATGCCTCTCTATTTTTAGGCTGATGTGGACCCTTCAAATCTTTCTTTCACTTGAATTGACACAACAGATTTGGTATTAAATCAGAAATTCTTCATTTTCTCCAGGGTGAAGCAGTTCTGTCCTGCTTCAGCTGACCCGCTCTGACATGGGGAGGTGCCTATCGAGGCATGAGGGGCTTGTTATTTTCCCAGCAGGCACCTCATTAGAGTCCTTGTGACCTTTTACAATTGAACAGCCCATTGGTTGTGCAATGTTTTGAATACAGATATCCATTCCGCTGACATTAGTTTTTATGTAAGAGAGGACATTCTGCCCCTGTTTTGAAAAAGTGCCGCCATCCCGAACACGGGCTTGTTTGGATCAATGATGCGGTTGTGTGTGCCTCTTGGTAAGTTTGGTTTCTATTGGCCAAAATATATCTTCAGGTTCTCTTCTCAGAAAGGGAATCTAACCACATTTGGCACAACAAACATCACAGTAAGACTGGGCGATTATATGACTGTGATAAATTTCAGTTCGATCACAGTGATCAGCTGTGAGTATATTCACTCGCTCAAACATGGGGGAGAAGTGCGAGACAACAGCCAAACAGAGTTGAGCACTTCCTGCTCACTTCTGTAAGTTGTCAGAGAAGTAAACATTGGAAGTAAACAGAACGAACGTGGAGCTAACATGGAGCTGAGGGCAGCAAAATAGATGTCAGCCATGACTTTGAGTCATCCTTCAAAGACGCCAATGTTGAGACGTCGTATTCAACGTCGTTGTGTGGTGGTGGTTCAGGTATCTCCACAGTGACGTTAAGCAATGAAGCTGATATGCAAGGTATGTCGGCGGTCAGTGCCCTTAAAAACCGGCAACACAACAAATCTGTTTAATCATTTCAAGAAGTACTTCCTGAGTGATTATGAGGAAAGCATGAAAATGCAAGCAGAGTCTGCGCAGCCTGCGATTGCTGGCAGCACAAGTAGTATTAGCAGTTTAGCCAAAACTAGCCAGACCAAAGCAATCAATCGTATCATCTACATTTACATCATCCAATGTTGACACTTTAAGGCGTCTTCATTATCCCTGAGGGGCTGATTTGTTTATTTTGGGTCTTGCATACCTGCTAAAACACTCCAAACACTGTAAACTAATTCACTGTATTATTTGATATACATCTACTTTTGAGTTAAAATGGTTTTTATATTTTTCTAAGTTTATCTTATTCAATTTGCTTTGTTCTTTACTTTATATGTTAATCAAATGTTAAACTAATCTCTCATTTCTTTAGTTTTTAGTACAAATGCTTTAAAACTAGTAGTTAAAAAAATAAACATCTTGTGCTGCTATCCTGGCCAGGACTGCCTTGTAAAAGAGATTCTGAATCTCAATGGGTTTATTTCCTGGTTAAATAAAGGTTACTAAACTACTAAACTAAACTAAATAAAAAATCATGATAATAATAGAGATCAGATGATGTGACAAACTATATTGTGATCATTTTTTTGCCAAATTGCCCAGTCCTACAATACAGGATGCTATTGTAATGTCTGCGGTGTTTCTTTACTAATGCTTCTCCTTTACTGACACCTATAAAGATGTCATACTTGTGTCAATACAGACAACCCAAGTGCCTCTTTTTACATGTTAATTAAATTAAATTAAAATTCAACATGTCCTTTCTAGTTAAATGTTGTTATGAGCTGCTTATAACATGAAATCAAGTTGATTAATTTCAAGCTAAAACCTGTCACTAAGTCTCACAAGACATAAACTGCACTCCTCCTGAACCTCATTTTGATTCCTGTATTAAAAAGATTGATTTACTGCATGCTTTTTTCCTATGAAGCAGCAAAAATGGCTAAAATCCATTCCAATTATCTCCACCTCTGCTCTGCTATTGTGTCCTGTCCCTGTCCTTGGTAAGCCTGCTGTTTTGCATCTTGCATATCATTAGCACGAAAAGCACTTAACAGTCTCTGCAGGAGAGGTTTCTATCCTCCTGCAGATAACCTTCACCTGAGCCAAGAGCATAATTTGCACATCTTGGTTGCAGTGTTTGAATCCAGATTATTTCTATTCCTCTTTATACTCATTTTTATGTTTGTCTTTTCATGTTCTCATATGGTAAACATTAAAAATACGCTGTTTATTCGTGTTAACATGTATTATTTTGTAGAGCGGTACTTCAGCAGACATAAATAGTTTCCCTTACCTCTCTGAAGGATAGTTTGTCAGGGCTAACCTCACTCCCACCTACTGAACTTCCACTTCCGCACAACTAAACTGCTGCTTATCTGTCGTGACCTGGTGCTGCATCTGTCAATTCAGCTGTGCGGCGCTGCACACTGTGCTGAAAAGAGGTAATAGACTAACCCAGCCTGGTGATACAGAGGGCCACAACAGCAATAAAAGGCTGTTTAATTTGCCCCCAGTTTAAGATCGCTGTGATATGGTGGGATGAACACATAATTGCAGGGATCAGGGACAGTCATCTAGATTAAAGAAAGATGCCCTTGGCTTAGTGAGATGGCAATAGCCCTTCTTTCTCTCTCTCTCTTCCCCTCCCTCTGGCACAGGCGGTGATTTGACTTACAGCTTTAAAGTTAAGTTTTCAGGAGTTTTTTTTTTTTTTTTTTTTTTTTAGGTTCTCCTCTGCAAGCTTTAGTCAAATGTTTGTTGTAGCTAGTCACGTTTAAAAGAAGACTAACCAATTAGATAATCCTTTTTAACTCATTCAGTTCCAATGATGGATTTTGACCGATAATTTAGTGTTGTTTTCCACCAGAGGGCGCTCCTCTCCAACATGCAACTAAGTTTGGGGTCTTTCTGGACGCAGAAAAGCCGACAAATTCAGTCCCGACGAGGAGTGGTTTACGTCGCGGTGTCAAGTTCTCGAGAGCCAATACGACTCCCAGCTGTCACAAATTCACCTATCACAATCGGATCTCAAGAGTGATGAGGAGTGGTGTCTGAGAAAGGGAGGATCTTGATGCGACCGGTAAAGTAGTTTGAAGTGAAATGAAATAGACGATCAGAGTTCCGCTTGAAAGTCTCTCCTTCGTAAAAATGTGTTTTTTCAAGATCGGCAAGGATGACATGACCACACTGCACTGAGAAGGCAATAACTAAACACAGGAGTGGGTTAGAGACTCACTTTTTGCTCTGGTGAAAGAAGAGAATCACCCCTTTCTTATGAGATATTACACTTAATTCTAGTCCAAGCACAAGATATTCTGTGGGTCCTGAAAGACGCAGAAATTTCTATTACGGTGAAAGGTGGCACTGGGCTAAAATTGCATAAATGAACTTGGCACTGAAAGAGTTAACACTAAAAGAAGACTATTTTTTCTATCAGCCATAATTAATGCATTAACCACCTGATAAACATGTGCTGATACAATCCAAACAGATATATGTGAGGAAAAGAAACAGTCCTCATTTGACTTATTACTTCGTGCACTGACAAGTCCTCTTCTTCTTCTTCAGTGACAGTGAACACAACACATGGTCCTGTTGATGACTGTGCTAATTTCACAGCTTCACAAAAACAGAGTATTTACTGTAAAGCTAATGAACAGTAACATTAACTGTGATGAACAGCAGGGCTGTGGCTATGTACTGACACTCCCCCGCAGATTCAGGCACACACAGCAGGGGAGCGTCTTGTAGTAGAGTCACACAGGTTCCCACACAGTCGCCGTCTTAAAGGCCCATGAGCACACTTTTAGTCACTGTCAGATCACCTCCGGACACCTTTTTCTGCAGAGGAACCGGGTCTGACAGTCAGTGCACTTTGCTATTTGCTCTGGCTAGAAGATCTGCATCACTGCTGTCCAAGCTGCATTAAAACTGTCCTCTTGCACAAGGGGAATGATTGTAAAATATTCAATAATTCTGCTGAACTTGAGAATAAAAATTAATATTCCTTCTGAAACAACTCTTGCAAACACACAGACATTGAGCCAGTAAGTCTATTTATTGGTCCATTTAATTCCTCTAATAGTAATTATTACATAATTACTGCAGGATGTCAGACTATAATTTACATATATTTATATAACACAATTTATATTCCACTATGAGGGAGCACAGAGCTGAACAGGAGTGGAGTGGAGATGGGCCAAACTCTGAAACAGACTTTGTTGACATGATCACACTTCACAGTGAGAGATTTCATTGACTATGTAAGAAATGATGCTCTTCATTATCTGATAGAGAAGGACGCAGGACAGTTTTGTAAGATTATACTTGTCTGTTTATTTGTGCTGTTGTTGTTACTCGGCACTTTCTAACATTCATGATATTCTAAACCCAGAACTGAAAATAACCGGTGTCTGTTTTCAACAAACACCTGTTTTTTTTAAGCACAGGAATGGAAACAGATCAATATATCCAAAGGTTTACTTTCAATTTCATGCTTTCCTGGCTACATCAAATGTGTCAGTGGGTGATAAATCCCAGGCCTCACTTCTGCAGAGTCTACAGGATTTGCTGACTGAATCATCGCCATCATTCTTCGCCGTCTAAACATATTCACTGTCCATATTTATCCCCCGTGTGCTAATCAGGGTCATGACTTAAGAGTGAAATGTGGCAGACAGGAGAAGTCTTTCAGCGTTATTCTGATTCACACCTTATCCTTCTACCTTCCTTCCTACCTCCCTTTTTACCTTCTTTCCTCCCTTCCTACATCCCTTTCTCCCTTCTTTCATTCACACCTGCCTTAGTAACTTCTTCCCTCCTTTCATTCCTCCATTCTTACCTCCCTTTATCCCCTCTTTCTTTAACACCTTCCTTCCTACCTTCTTGCCTTTTTTCTTTCCCCCTTCCTCCCTTCTTTCCTTCTTCTTCCTTCCAACCTCCCTTCTGCCATTCTTTCCTTCCTTCCTACCTCCCTTTCTCCCTCCTTTCCTTCCCACCTCCCTTTCTCCTTTTTTTCTTACCACCTCCCTTCCTTCCTACCTCCCTATCTCCCTTCCTCCCTTCTTTCCTCCCTTTTTCCTTCCTTCCTACCACCCTTCCTCTCTTTTTTCTTCCTACCTCCCTTTCTCCCTTCTTTCCTTCCCACCTCTCTTCCTACCTTCCTACCGTCTTTCCTTCCTTCCTACCTCCCCTTCTTTCCTTCCCACCTCCCTTCTTTCCTCCTTCCTTTCCTTTCCACCTCCCTTCTTTCCTCCTTCCTTTCCTTTCCACCTCCCTTTCTCCCTTCCTCCCCTTTTACCTTCCTCCCTGCTTTCCTTCCTACCTCTCTTTCTCACTTTTTTCCTTCCTCCCTCTCTTTCTCCCTTCCTCCCTTCTTTCCTTCCCACCTCCCTTTCTACCTTGCTTCTTCCCTTCTTTCCTTTCTCCCTTCTTTCTTTCCCACCTTCCTTCCTTTCTACCTTGCTTCCTCCCTTCTTTCCTTCCTACCTTGCCTTTTCCCTTCCTCCCTTGCTCCCCTTTTACCTCCTCCCTTACTCCCTTCCTCACTTCCTTTCCTTCTGTATGGAAATGTGTGTGTATTTTGTCCTACATTACATTTTGCTCACAACATTATTTCAAACTTCAACATGCAGCCTCATTGGGTTCAACAACATCTAAATGCTATTTTTTTTACAGCGCCACCCTGTGGAATACACAGTACTTGATTTAACATACAGAATCCAATCTGTTCCAAATTTCACAGGTTTGATAATGACACCAGTCTGAACTCATCTACACATACATCCTTGTCAAAGTAACAATGACACCTCTTGGGCATGAGCAGCATTTACTCCCACAAACAGTTTTGAGTACGCTTGCAATCATCACTGTTTCTTGGACTAATTTCCATAAACATGATGATAACTTGGTTAAAGTCATCCCTTCTTGTGAATGGCAGCACTGTTAAAATCACACATGTAAGCACACGTACACATAAATCTCACACATGGTGATTGTAGCCCATCCCATGGCTGCGACAGTTCATCAGCACTTGCAGCTTTTACTGGTTTTATTGGGTTTTTACCAATCTAAATCAACTGTTTTTCAAAGCCAGGTAACAAACAATTATATGTGGTGCAAAGGCCAACAGTATAACCCACATCAGCATGGTACAGTTAACACCACCGTGGAATTACTTGATAGGCTTGCAAGATTATTTCTGAATACATGCTGGTGTAAGAGACTAATTTAAATGCAAACAAGCTGATTCATTGCTTTCTCTCCCCTCAAATATGCAAGTTTGAGGCAAAGAAGCACAACTAAGTTATTCACACCCCTGGGACATAAACAGACTTCAAAAGAAAAAGCTTGATTTACTCAGCCAGTTCCTACAGAACCAAAACTGAAGCACAAAAGACAACATTTGTGTTCAGCTGAGGTGAAACAATGCGTTTTCCTCAACAGATTTCCATATAGACACATTTGATTCTGCATAAAAATTGTGAAAACTTCCACAGCACTTTCAATGACCCATTGGATTATTCCTCCACAGACTCTAAACAATATTGCCGGGACAATAAAGGAACCAGCAGATGATAGTTAATTAAAAGTTAATCAACATAACCGTTTCTCTCTCTCTCTGTGGTCGGCTATTAGACTGCAGATGAGTCCTCAGTTGACTGAAATGACCCTGCCTTTCTGATGGAATGGATGAAAACGGGCCTTGACCCAAGGCCAACATTATGATGATTATCCTGACAAGCTAAATTTCTCCCTGGAGCTCCCTAAAACAACCTCAATTAAAGTGTCCCAGTCCCCAGACAACTGGAGGCCAGCCGGACTCTCTGATCTCCAGTTTATTACAGCTCATCATCTTGTGTGCCCAATCACACTTATTTTCATCTCTGTATATTTTAATTTCACGCGCTTTCAGTTTTTACAGTAAAAATCTGGTCTTTGATTCATGAAATGGGTAATTCGTCAGTTGAGAATCTTCATTAGAAATGCATGTCACTGCTACTTCTCATTCTGAATGGTGGTTCGTTCCAAAGAGTGCTTAAAAACAACCATGAAATAGAAATAACAGCGTTATATTTGGATGGATAAAGAGGATTTCTATCTTCAGCCAATCCTCCATAAAGTACCCATCATATGGAAAGGATCAAACCAAATATTTTATGTGAGGAAATTAAACAGCAGACTTTCTCTTTCTATTATTCCAGCGTTGAGATTAAATAAACTTTGACACAACCATGCCTTGTTTTTCATTCTTTCCTAGCTTTTCAATAAATCAAATCGGAGGTAAGCACTTACGCACTTTACACAGACATATTTTACTTTAGCTTTAACACCTGCAACCTACGTATTCCTCAGACACCTATTTTAGATTAAAGAAAAGCAGAGAGAGAGCAGACACAAAGCAGAACACCAAAATAACGACGGGATGTTTGACTCCTAGAGTAAATGGTGGCGCCTATAAAAAATTCCTCTCTAGTTTGGTTCTCAGATCCTATCGTGATGTCCTGTTTGAGGCACATCAAGAGACAGCACAGCATGTTGGTCATGAATATTTTTCATCAGGTACCGCTGCCACTGAACCAGCAAAAATGAGTCAAAAGACATTATCTAATTCTCTGTGCACATACAAAGGATGAAAAACGCCTCGTACTGCACCGCAGAGCAAAAACAGTCATGTTGCTCATGTGTTTTTCCACCATGTAAATAAGACATTATGCATACATTTCAAGCAGAATTGCTCCCTTACTATGTAAATGAACCTGCAGTGATTCTCCTATACTCAAACACCGGTGCGAACAGCCACACAGAGTAGCACAGAAATAGTCGTTGTCTATAGAGAGTTGTTGTAGACTGCACTGCAGTATTTGTGGCAAGTCACATCTCGAATTTCCACCGAGTATGACAACCACCTTTCTGTAATCTAAGAAAGAATAATGAACTATAATTTAAGCCTGTGAATCATATTCTTTATCCTGACAGTTTGACTCATGATGAGTGTTTTAAGGCTCTATTATCCGCTCATAGGGTCCAAGTAGTTGTAAACTAAAGATGGATGCCTATGCTTGTTGACAAGCAACAGAAATACTGAAAAAATGATCCAACCTTTAACTCTTGTGGCCCAAAACGCAGGTCATATAGTGTCTTAACTGTAGTGACGCCACATCCTGCTAGCTGAGGCTGTAGCTCTGGATTATTGGCTACTGCTTTGATTTGACTTGAATCTCTAAATGTAAATTGTAGGCCACACAGTGCGCCTGTGCGGCTACTTCAGAAGACTCGGATGAAGTTGGGATGATTAACACATGCAATTGATCATGGTGCACCGCCACAGCTAAAAGCCACCACACCTTGAAAATAAGTTTTTTTTCTTGCGTGGCTCTACCTCGGAGTCCAGCAAGTCCTCCAATCCAATAATAAGTCGTTTTTTATGCACTGAAATACGACCCAATGGAGCGATTACTTTAGCGTTACTTTATCTCGAGAGGACTGATTTACAAATTTAGATCCCTGTTTCAGAGATCGGTACATCGCTACTACAGGAGGAACCGTAATCAGCTGCTGCCTGTGCCACCTGGTACCGGTGTCACCCAGCTGTCACGCTAAATGAAACAATAAAAAGATCCAAACGTAAGAGCAGCCAATGTGTTATACCTTCGCCACTATGTCTTTAGTTGTGAAGACATCTACGTGCACATGATCGCGATAAAATACATTATTTAATCCCATTTGTGGCAGTGTTTTGGACGTGACATGACCCCGCTTGACATGTATTTTTGAACGTCATTTCTTGCTAGCCCATCGAAAATTGCGTACCATTCATAATCTGTGAATCACCTTGACGGTATCTGATGCTTTTGAGGAAAGGCTGTCTTTTAGCATCATGAAGATGGTCCAACAAGGTGCCAATTTCAGCGGGAGCGTGTTTTGATATGGATTGGAGGACTTGTTGTGGACTCATATGTATCAGTATACATATGCACGGCACACCACGAAGCACGCGTGCTGAGTACTAGCATTGTCTGCGATCATACAGCTGATTCATAACACCGGTTACTGCAACATCCCGAGCTGAATGTTGTTTTTGGCAGGTATTCCTCTGATTTGTCACCTGTCTGCTGTCTGTTTTTGTTTACTGAAATCATTTCAGTATAATTATGCTGATGTGCCACTGAGTGACAAATGGAAGTGGATTAGGTTTCCAATGATACTTCATCACTCACACAAACACAGCAGTTGTAGTGAAGGGATTTCAGGCCGTTTAAGGAAATTAAATGTTATCTGTTTACAAACTGAGTGTCATGCCACTGTAACCCTTTAATGTGTGGGCGCTAAAGAAAATCATTAGGAGCTAATCTGTATTCTCTACACCTCTGAACAGCAGCAATGCAGTAGAGCTGTAAACTATAGTTTTAGTGCACTTGGTTTTAATTGTTCTTGACAGTACCGGTCTCATTATTTGGGCTTTTATGTGTGCTGATCGTATCATATTCTTTCAATAGCCAATATAACCGACCCACCATCATATAGTTAGCATCTAAAACCCAATGAGGAGGAATCTAACAGCATAATATTGGCTTTACCTCTCACTCTACAGTGACTTATCTCATTTCCTCTTTGTGTGCGAAGCCGCTCAGAGGAGGAACTCGGCACATGCTGCTCTGCATCGCAATATCTTTTCAGGCATATTGGTATTCTGCCTGAGCCTGGGAATAAACACAGCTCTCTCTTTCTCACTCATTTACATTCCCACTCGCCTTTGACGCACTGAAACACAACCAGATATGTCCGTATATGGAGGCACACATCAGTTCCCCCTATCAATTACAACTCCAACACAAATAATGGTGGAAGCAGCTTTGATGATGTTATTACCCTCCACAGTGCCTCCTCTCTTCATCCCCATCATCATCATCATCTGAACACCTGGTGACCCTGGCTTTGATGAAGCTGTGCTAAATGGAATTCAGTCACTCTGACCTCACAGTGCAACGTCTGCAATTAATCACTCAGTGTTTCGCAACATAAACAGCCTGTTAATGCCCATTAGCAGTTTAGATGGGGATGCTACCGTCCACGTTGTTGTTGTTGTTGTTGGTGTCTCTGACACAGCTGCTAATCTATGCTTATGAAAGTCAGTCTAAAACAGTTAATGATGTTCTGATCAGTTTGAAGTCCAGTTATGAGTCTTACAAACTCCCTATAATTATTCAACTTTTATTCATCCAACAATTTTTGAAAAATGAACTAACTTTTTTTTCTAGTCAAGCTTGGCTGCCTAAAAATTCTTGCATTTGGCATGTGAGTAATAGACACACACAAAGGAAAATTTGAAGTACCATTATCGGAGTTCAAGACCAGTATTGAGAAGGTAATTGATACTTAACTATAGGGCTGGGCAATAAACAGAAAATTTATACCAAAATTTACGACAATAACTGACGTCATTTTGCCCATATTGGTATATTCGGTGTCAAAGAGAAGATAAATGAAAGTTGGTTTGGATGTATGTAGATAGGCTATGGTCTCATGTCCCTTTAAGATGCTGTCCTACATCAGAGACGTGACTCCACCCCATCCAGTCCGTAACAAAGAGGGAAAGACAGATGAGGAGATGGAGGATGGTTCAAAGGTTGTAGTGGCTGAAGTCGACAAAGTTAATGTGGGAGGGGGTGAGCAGCTTGTGGAGTAGTTATTATCCATTTATCGTTATCGAGGTGAACTGCTCAATGTATCGTGATATTGATTTGAGGCCATATTGCCCAACTTATCCCAACTTATAACTGTTAGAAAACAGATGTGTTCTGATTAGGGGAGAGGTACATATATGAGTGCGTTATTTCTTCCTTAAATGTGTTGCTGGTATTGGAGCATCAGTCACTTTCTTCACTCAGTATTTGAACCATTTTCATTGGTTTAAGTACTTGTTTTTGTAATCAACATTGCCACATCTACCTTATGCAGAAAATAATACAAAGTCCTGTGATTATAAGCTTTCGGCTGAGTAAGTTCTCAGCTGTCCTACCGTCAAGTTAAAAAGACACAAATGTCGACAGGAAGTCGGCAATAAATGAAGTTGTTTTTCATTTTAACGTCAGATAAGGATGAAGAGAGCCAGCTGAAATGAAACCAAGCTGTCAAACTGTTTATGCTTCACAATGAAGCAAAAGTAATAAAGCGTATCCCATGAGACACTGTCCATACATTTATTCATCCGTGAAACAAAAGCACAAGCAAGTCTGGATGAAAAAAAGGAACAAACAAACGCAGATCAGAAGAGCATCTGTAATCCAGAGACGAGGACGCAGGCAGGCAGGCGCGGTTCAACCCCTCCACGCTCGCCTATTCAGACGCATTTGTACACACACACACGAACACACGCTGTTGTGTAACGCCTCAGGCAAAGCCACACTTCACATTTTACACTTTACAGGCTGCGCTCAAAGGCGACAAACAGGTCATCCGAATCACCTTTAAAGGCTGATTTTCTGTGAATCCATATAATCTCCTACGTTTGACCAATTATCCACATATGCGGGAAGCAGCGAGGCGGGGACAGGGACAGGCGTAAAGATTGGCAAGCTTTGATTCCTGCCTCCTGTGGCTGTTGCTACTGTAGTGGAGGTTCATAGATGTCAGCTACTTGATAAATCCCCTCGATGACTGACTTCTAACTTTACACTGTGTGGAGTGTGTTACCTCTTTTTTAAAAAAAAAAAACACCAAATCCTGGGATTCTATAAACTACAAAATCATCTAAATTAAGTATGTCATTGCAACCCTTAATTCAACTTTTTAATCATGTATCTGCTTTGATGCAGTAAAAACACAATTCAAAGATCTCTGGCTGTCTCTGCCAAACACAAGTGCCTTCAATAAAAGAAGGAGAATCTAATGTATAATTTATGATATAACCACAGACTTGCTGGAAATGTAGAGAGTGCTGCATTGAAGGGGAAAAATAGAAATGTATAATAATAAAAAAGTTCCTTTAAGTATATCATTTGCAGGAAATGATTTAAAGTTGAATTGAAGAGGAAAGTGGACTTGCTTCAAGTTCTCGAAGACGTTTTGCAGAAAGGTAAAAAGTTCAGTTCACTCGCTATTTGAGGCCTTAATGAGAGATGAAACAACTTTGAGAACCTAAACCAAGCCCAGTTGCCTTTCGGACTAAACTTTTGGTAACTGTGAACCGAAAAACTGAGATTTTTAAGAGTGCAATTTCAAGATATTCTTTAAAATGAGGGCTAAGAAAGTGAGCAATTGGAGAAAAAGACAGAGGGTGACATACCAGGGCAATGCTGCAAGGGAAGAGATAGATTATGATCAGAAGTTATGGTTTGTGGAGAAAGTATGTGTGTATTTTTGTGTGTTACAGGAGCTGGCAGCAGACGAGCAGAGCACAGGTTGAATTCAGTGGGAAGGTCTGATTAGATTCTGGGGTCCAGCCTGTGTGGCTAAATTAGTGGGCATGGCTGTGAGTGTGTGTGTGTTTGTGTGTGTGTTTGTGTGTGTGCTGACATGTGGTGAAGATGGAGTGAGGCTATAAACCAGGTGGCTGTGACTGTTGGAAGGTTTTAATATATGTGGGGAGGCTTGGAAGACAACAGGGAGCTGGGAAATTTGGTATTGAATGGGCGGAGCTTGGATGGCAGGAAGAGGAAATCATCAACGTTTCTGTCTATCTGAGTCTGGTGCTTTTAAACGTGGCCAAAAACTGTTATTTTGTTGTAGATTAGTCACTACACCTTAAAAGGATATTCCAGCGTTATGGTCAAACACACCGTAACACCGAGTTAGACACCCCTGCGAGAGATAAATGTTGCTGACCGCTTGCTTCACTAGTTATACCAACTTCAGCAACGACCGCAGGATAGCAATACACAACAGTCCCTCACTCCACCCGTACACTCAACCAAAACGCCACTCTGTAGCCACAAATAATGCTCAGAACAGCACCTAACTTCATCAACAGTACATATAGGGTCCCAGCCATAGTACTAGCCACCAAACATCTTTTTAGCTTTGCCTGATTTCTTTAATAAAGAGACTAACACAACTCACCCACTCTCCTCCAGCAGCCGCTTGTTTGTGGGGGAGCCTTGATGAGTTGATCACCAAGTGCAGCAGTTTATTTCCATGAATTAATAATCATCATATTAATCATTTTGCACTGCAGGCGCAGTAGTTCTTCTGCCTTAGCGTCTCGGTCTGATTGCATTTCCATGAAGTAATAATAATAAATGTTCTTCCTTGAGCTGTGAAACCCCGCTGCACTCGGTGATCAACTCATCAGGGACTATGGTTAGACCCTATATGTAATGTTGATGAAGACCAGGTTTGCATGTGGAGACCTAGACCGCTGTGTATTGCTATCGTGTGGTCGTTACCAAAGTTGGTATGACGAGAGAAGCAAGCGTTCGGCAACATTCATCTTTCGCAGGGGTGTCTAACTGGTTGTTACGGTGTGTTTGACCCTAACTTAATTTTACACCGGAATAACCCTTTAAGAAAACCTCATTCGAGTTTCTATTGTCTAAATTTGAGTCAAATTCTCCTTTTTTAAAGAGTAGGCTATTATTTTACCCTAAACTCCAGCCTTTATTAGCCCCAACTGTCTGTATGGGACTATTCAGAATTAAGGGAAATCAATCTTTTATACATGTCTGGAGATTTAAGCCAATAATGAAGCTACAGCTGTGCACTGTGCATAAATGCAGGCTGTGGCTCTCTAAGTGGTTAAATTCATTATTTCTGCTGCAGGGGATCACAGCTGGTGACTACTAGAGTCGAAAATACCTGCAAACCACCCAAATTTAATTGGAATTTTAACTCAGCAGACATCTTGAATTGAGTGGCTGAATCACTTTGTTTGCTAACATTGCCTCTAGCATGCTAACAGCAACACCATCAACTGGCTTCGTCTCAAAACCATTAAACTCCACACCCGCGTCCCTCACTTGCTCTGTTCGCTCAAGTCTTGGTCTCAAACACTGGAGAGAAGGAGAGAGTGAACGATGGAATTTGTTTTGAGGGACTGGGGACCTCCTTTCCTCCAGAGCGTCACATAAAGCAACACCAGCATGTGTTGATCACCTGGACCAGCTGTCATCCAGCTTCAACAGCTGTTTGTTTCGACACATATGTGTACTTTAACTAGTCTAATAAATTCACTGTGTTTTGTCCCCAGTTGTTCCAAGTTTAAAAAAAAAACAAAAAAACATGCCAATCAGTTTAGCAGCAGACTCGACTTCTACTTCAACTGTTTCTAAACGGGACAGCATTTGAGCATTAGGGTGACTTCCATATTCTGACTTCCCAAAAAGAGGACACACCTATGTGGGGGGAAGTCACGGAGTCGCACTAAGTTAATTTTGAGAGTGTTTCGGGTCGGGTCGAGTGTCTTTTACACGCTTCTAACTCAGTAAGTCCACACGACACAAACTCAAAGCTTCTGTACAAAATAGTGTTGTGTCGTTTGCAAATGATTTGTTCAAAAGAATCAAATCTTTTAAGTGAACGTACTGAACCGAATCTCTTCCTCGAGTGATTTGTTCGTTTCTCACTTCAGTTGAGCTTGGTGAAGGAATCACACATTGAACTACACTCTCTGGAATCATTTTTGTCGGACAAAACTACCTTTTTTTTCAGTGCTAAATTGCCACCACAACAACTTGCATACAATAGGACACAGCGTGTAACAAGTAGTGCATTAAACCCACAGCATCCTACCATTGCATCGGTTTAAACGGTGCATGTTCAGTGTGAATTCTTCTAATCGTTCAGTGAACGAATCACTCACTGACCCCAATTTACAGGGTAGACCTGGTAAATAGCATACTATAGGACAGTACACTTAAAACATCATGACTTATAAAAAAGTTCATTTTTACAAACCTGTTTGCTAAAGCAACACAGCCAAACATTCTTGTCTCCGGGTCTCAGAAGCTTTAATCTGAACTGAATCCTGAACTGTTCAGCTGTGTATCAGACATTCAAAGGATTTTATAAACTTCCCCAGACAAAGCCAGACAAGCCCGGACAGCCCCAAAAAGAGGACATGTCCGGGTAAAAAAGGATGTATGGTCACCCTATTGAACATGTACTGTATGTGGATAAACACACATATTGGCCCTTGCTTGAAATGAAATGAGCCTTAAATTAAGGGAAAAAAAGGACAAAAACAACAAAACCTTAGTCTTCATCATTGAATAAGAGAAACTAGAAGTGTGTACTGCTTAGAAATTCACATTAGGGACTTTTGCTTTTATATAAAAATACTTTATAAATATTTATATTTCAGGAACAGCAAACAAATAAAACATAAATAGAAAAGAAATTGGAATAAATACCAGCGAGCTAAAATATCGCAGCCTCTTTATTAATGAGTGTTTTTGCAGGAATTATCCCCTTATACCGAATTATTTTCTTAAGCATCCAGAACAACACTGCATCAGCTTACATGTCTTCATATAAATCAAGACACTCAAGTTTGATTGGGAGTTCACATAAAAGAAATCGAACAGAGGAAACTGTTTGTGACAACTGCAGTTAAAATACCATAATCATCTTTGTGCTTTCCCAGGTATACAGATTTTAATCATCCACGTTGTGCCCTGACTTCGCTGTAGGATGGTGTGCAAATAGATAATCCCCCAAAACAAATGAGTCTAAATCAATTTAAAGTCACTGTTTCTTTCTTTTTTTCATCTAGTGCAAAAACATTATAGCCTTAAGGATTTGAGAAAGCTTCAAAGTCTCATAAATGATGACTCAAACAGCATTACTACAAGGGATATGAGAAGGATGTGAGTGGGTTTTTTTTTTTTGGTTGAGGGCAAAAAGAGGTGAAAGGAACCAGGAAGTGAAGAGAAGGAAAGGGAAAACAAGCAAGACAGGAGGCAAATTAGGAAGCAAGAGAGACGTTTGGAAGTTCGGGGAGGGAGGAGTGAGAAAAGACAGGGTGAGACAGAGGGAGATGGAGAGGTAAGGGGGGGAGGATGAAAGCCGGACATCTCTGGCACGGTGAGGCTGTGTGTCCTGGCATGGCTGCAGGACTGAGCGGTGCACCTGCTCACAGCTCAGTCCCTGTGGATCTACAGGCAGACTGTCACCTCTAACACACACACACACACAGATTTATAGATTCACTAATCTCATACAGCACACACACACATACACACACACACACACACATACACACAGATGCTGCCATGCGCATATTTCCATTTTGCATCTTTGCGGTCCTTTGAGGGAACAGAAATTTGCTATTTCATGACTCGCATGTTGGCGGCTCACTTAAGTGTAAACGTCTTCACATCAGCAGAGGAGTACCGTAGCCTCAAATGACGGCATTATCAGGTCTGATTAGGACTGTTAGTTTTTAGATTTACAATCATAAAAGCGGAACAAATAGATTTGAGAGGATTTCGAGGGATTCGACATAAACAACAGAACAGAAGTGCTCGAAGATTTACACCTAATCTTAGCCAAATTAGAGGAAAATTCAGAGATTATAAATTAAGCCTGTTACAATTTTCACTATCGTCAAGCAGATGCAAATTGGGTTTTGATCAGGACTGCCTTTTCCAAAAGTGGAAGTGAGAGCTCATTAATAATTCCTCAAAGTGGGTGAAACTTGTGGGCATCTGAGTGTTTCAGATTCTTGATTCATGCATCCTCAGATCACAGAATGGGTTTCAGTGTTCCCTTTAGTGCTTAACTCCTACGAGTTTCATACAAAGCACTCTGATTTCCTTACTTTGTTTTTGACAAAAGCAAAGGCAGAGAAGGACAGCGCATCTGTTTTAATATCTCTTTGGATAGTGAAAAAATAAAACAAAAATAGTCCTAGTTAGAGAAAAAAAAACAGTTTTTGGAGTTTCCAGAAGTCTCCAGTGTCAGCCTTCAGTGACTCGATGGCTTTAAAGCTGCTTATCTCAGTTATTACCCTCAGACATCTAATAAAACACCAGAAATATCTGATTAAAATTGTTCTTTAGAGCGTTAAACAGACTAAAAAAAAGCCCCAACATGCTGAGGAAGAAGTTGCTTTTTTACTGCTCGACACGCACTGCAATTAAAAATAACCAGTTATGTTAATCGTCATGAATTCAGCTAATTAAATCATATTTTTATTCAGCCAAACTACTCAAAAGCACAAGATTTAGTCGTGAGATTTCTTTTCTCATATGAATTTATACACTCAATACAATAAGGCCCCATTCAGGTCTTGTGCTGGTATGAAAATTTCCAGTCTTTTAGAGCCCTGACTTAAGTTTTCATGAGGACAGCGTCCTAAAGTGACCCACAGATGATGTTATATTGGAGATTTAGAAAAAAAAGAAAGTTTATCAGAGAGAATCTGCCTTTGATTCGTCCCCTCCAACCTAATCTAACTCTTTTCAATAAGTCGAAAAAAAAAAGAGACACAGTGCTGTGCTGCTGTGATGGCCTCCCCCCCTCTGAGCCAAGCCTGGCAAAATGGCCATTGTGGACACAGGTTGTTGACCAAAGGCAATCTCCCCCATTGTGGCCAAATAGGCCGCAGAGATGTAAACATTACATGGAAGAATGGCCTACTGATCGACCTCAGAGATTGCAAAGTGAAGGTCAATGGTTTGTCCAACAGCCTATCAAAGGAGTGTGTGTGTGTGTGAGCAGCTGGAGCAGGGCACAGGGGCTGTCGGGGGCCAGGGTGGTAAATTGAACCACCCAGTTTCGAAAAGGACTTAAAAGTGACTGTCACAACGGATAAGCCTGATCTCTTCACTGCAGCATATGTGGGTAAAATACACAGATGCGCGCTCAGGTTTACACAATCACGGCGGCTACACGGGGCCACAGGTGTTCCTGCTGTTCCTCATCTTACTCTAAAGACACAAATGTGTGTAAAATAACAAGTAAACTCAATTTATTCCATTTAACGTAATGACTTTAAAACAACACATGTGCAAACTTAAACCTATGAGTTTGTATTGCATTATTTTCATCAGGGCTGCCAAAATAACCCAGATTAATCACATTCTGACGCCATACATCTATGATTTTACAGCTGGCATCCGCAGCAGCTGCATAGAAATCGAAGGGTTTATGATGGTTTGCTTTAAATACCACAACAAAGAGTCCTTTCTGCACAGCACAGCAAGGTAACTCATTGCAAAGTGATGCTACATGAATAAAAATCAATAAATACATTCATGGGTTGTTTAATAGACTTTTGCATAAAACACAACAGCGCTAGTTACTGTCTGTGTTGTTGAAATAAAAAAGAAGAAGGACATCAAACATCATTTTCTAGGAGATTATGCACCAGTTCTCACCTGCGGCGCAGGAGCAGAGGTTTAGGCTAATGTTAACATGCGGTGATAAAAGGAAGCTGGATCAAAACACGATACAGACACTTAAAGGGATATTCCGGTGTAAAATTAATTTAGGGTCAAACACATGTAACACGGAGTTAGACACCCACTCAAGAGATGATTGTTGCAGACTGTTTGCTTCTCTCGTCATACCAACTTTAGTAACGACCGCACAATAGCAAAACACAGCGGTCTACGCCCCCACGCGTAAACCTCAACCAAAAAGACACTGGTTGGTATAACTAGAGAAGCAAGTGGTCTGCGACATTCATCCTTCAAGGGGATGTCTAACTCGGTGTTCCTGTGTGTTTGACCATAACTTAATTTTAGGACAGAATATCCCTTTAAGAATCAATTGGAAATGACTCCATAAGGAGACAATGTTGTTTATGGTAAGCAGATGTGGCTTCTCGCTAAAAAGTTCAGTCAAAACTGGATCACACTGGCCTCCTCAATAAGAAGTTAGAAAAATCAAACCCGCTCTTTTTGACTGCTCTCTTGTTTATTCTCAGTTTCCTCTCTCGACTGCTGTTGCCTTCAGGGGCATTAATTTCTTGCACCTAAGCACTGGAAACTTTAATCTAACACAGCAATTAAAGCCGTGCTACCTTATGTTTAAGTTATTACGGCATTGTATGAATATGGGTAGGGGCTAAGTCACTTGAAATTTGTGGGGAAATGAGCACCATTTGCATAACTCACTTGGCCGTGCTTTGCAATTATGCCCCGTCTTCCGACACATGCCACATCCTCCTGCATGTAAATTCAATTCGGGCGATAAGAGCACCTTATGAATATACAGTTAATTGGCTGCAAATTCCCCCAGTTCAATTTTCAATCGTTCTGCAATTACCAGAGGAATCATAATGGCTTTTCTCCCCCTCTCTCTTGTCCCTTTGCCTCCTCTTCCTTTGCAACGACAGAGGAAGACAAATAACGAAACAACTCTACCTTGGGCAGTATCTTCTAAATAGAAAGAGAAAAGGAAAAAGGGGGAGGAAGATAAAAGGGAGACGTGATCAAGGAGAAATTTGTGGCTCTTGCCTCACGGTGCTTTGTGCACATGACTGAATCTGAGGGGAGATTGCGAGCGACGCAGCGTCTATATGAGATCAAAAGAGGTTCCTTGCTTTGCTTTGCATATACCTCAAACACAATCAATAATGCAATTTCCTGTCCTACCTGCACAGCACAACGCTCGGATGTTTCAGCGGGCATGCATGTTCACAGCTGATGGCCTTCAACAGAGCCTGGCATTTAACTCCTCTGTCCGCTGAGCTGTTCAGGTGCATGATGGGTGCAGGTTGACAGCCACCTCAGGGCGGGTAAAGGGTGCTAGAGAAAGGTGAGAACTCATGGTTAGAAATATTTCAGCAAAACAAGGTTCAGTAACCAGGAAGACATTTCTCTGTTACCAAGGCCTTCGACATCTCTATAAATGCAAATGGACTTCAACAGCAGAAAGAGAAATAATAGAAGGATTTGTATTCATATTATTCATTGATCTGATTCATTTTTCCTTTGTGATCATAAATGATATAGTACAGAAAAGAACAAGTAAGACAAGTAGAGTGTTTGGAGAGATAAGAGATTTAACACGAAGTCCACGTCCCTGGACCACGTGAGGAAGTTTGAGTCTGGAAAGTTAATCACTCGACCATTACTGCCAGGGTGACTTTGAAGTCAGTGCTAGACTTTCCTAGAAAGAAAGTTTCTTACATCTTCAACATTTACCACATTTATTTAAGTAATCCAGAAGAATGATGGCTGAGGGTGTTTCTCTGAAGGACACTTGATCTGAACACACCTTAATGGGTAATGGTCCCAATGCTCATTCTAACTAGGGCTGCACGATACTCTGAAAACTCGATTTTCAATCTCATTTTTTCATTCAGTGACAACTTCACCAAACTTCACTTTGTCAAAAAGTTTTTCTATCATCTTGCAAAATGAAACCACTGAAAATGGTGTAGTGCATATGCCAAACCAATAAGTGGCGCTGTAACGCTGCCGAGGACATACATAAAAAACAGAAGAAGAGTACAGAGCATGTGTGTAAAAGTTGTTTTGGCCCAAAACATGCAGGCGCCATAAAAGAGTTACGCTGTCTGTCACATAATTGTTTCAAGAGATGCAGTTAGGCATCCACACAGAGATTAAATGGTAGTTGTTTTTAGGATTTATGCACCTGTTTTCAGAAAGTACCGTTTACAGTCACCTGAAACACCATTTCCATGTGGACGACAAAAAACTTTTGGGCGGGTTGATACCGCCTTCAGACAGACTTTGCAGCGGGGAGTGGTTTGCTCTTCATCCGAAACTGTGAAGCCGTCCCAATTCCACACGACTGATTTGCTCTCACCCTATTTAGCCACGAAATTATCGCCTTCTTTTGCAAACGCCATGTTTGTTTACACTGGTGTGTGTGGGAACTGGGGTACGCTTCCACAGTAAGGAGGCGCGAGACATGACAGAGAGGAAAATCATTTTGATGATTTAAATTTTTCCAACATTGTCATGATCAAATAATCCGATTACGATTTAAAATTGATTAATTGTGCAGCCCTAATTCTAACTGTACAGTCTTTGAGATTGTTTAACTAATTACTTCCTACTCACTTATTCACTGACATAAACATATTTATTTAAAAAATATATCAATTCATTGCCTTAATCTGATTGAAATTGGACTTTTACATATAATGTTTACACTTTAATCCATCTGAAATCACAACTCAAACTTCTCATAGTCAGACTAACATACCTGAATAATGCAACTGATCAATTTTCTCTGTCATGTATATGACTCAATCAAACCAAAACTGGCCTAAGTGGGAGTTAAATTGAATGGATGCGTTACAAGGAAGTAGGGCAGCAAATGAAGAAATGACATTAAAAAAGACCAAACTTTCCGATCATACATAAAAACAGTAAAGTACCGTAAAAATGACAATGTTGTGATTGTTTGATATATAATCTCTTTGTCCATTTGATGCATTCACCGACTGTTTGATACATAGTCAGTCAACCAAGAGACAACCTGAAAGTACTAAGCTGAAAAAGCAGCATATCACCACCTACTGTAGTGGAGGCAGACAAGTCTATGCCAATAATTCAATTTTTCCACAGTGGTAAACAGGTAAACTGGGACAAGGACAGTATTCCAGCTAAACGGCTTCTCGGGCTGTGATTGTACTCGACTCAACCAGTAAACAAACTGAGTTTGCCAACCATGGATTTCTTTTCCTTTTTTTGCTGCATCGTAAGAGTGATTTTCTGATGAAAATACACTTGTTCTATTTTATCAGGATTGCTTGACTTAAAAAAAAAAAGAAGAAAAACAAGATAAAGAGCTGGCAGAAAACTAAGCTAGTGGTTTTCTTATATAGTGTCTTGTAACTCCATTTAAATGGTGGATATAAATCAGAAAACAACTTGAAAAGTCTTCTTAAAGCAGTGGTTTTCATACTATTTTCAAAGCAGTGAGCCAAAGAAATCATTTGCTTTCTTGCATGAATGTGTTGTCAAATTTCATAGCATTGCAGCAGCTCTCCAAGTGTCTACTTTTGAGTCCCACATGTAGTTTGGCTCTAATAGCAGGGAATCAGCCTCCCCTTATGTACAGTAAAAAGCAGTAATTTAATACTACTGTGAGGTGTTATAAAAGAAGGAAAAAGAAAATGTTTCAGAGTATCATTTCAAGACCAGAACTCCACAGCTACCCTTCAAAATAAATGAGCGGGGTTGTTTTTGCATGACCAGAAGCACGCCTGGAGTGTCGCGTGTGAGATTTGCCGAGCAGGAATGTATGCAAACAACTTAAGTGAGACCGATCTGACCGCAGGATGACTCAGGAGTGACCGTTAAATGACCGAATCCCTCATGCTAAGCTCATCCTTTAGGCGCAGCGAGAAGCACTGAAGTGTCATGGAGTCGCTCAGTGAGGAATGGCTTTGCAGCTCATTTTGGACAGTGCATTGGTCAAAAGTTGTAATGTTTTCTTAATAAGCTTATGCTCGAGAATAAGAGTGTGTATGTGTTCTCAATATACACACATCTGGACTTGAGTTTTCAAATAAAGCTGGTATATGTCCGTTTCATTGGAGATGAGTATTTGCAAAGGCAATATAATACTCTCTTACTAAGCAGTATATCCCGAACAGCCATTAAGACTGTAATAGTCAGGAAACACCTTGATCCCCCCACAATCAGAGGCTCTTCCAGTATAATGATGCGGTCATAAAAAGTGATGAACTTGATAGCGATAAGCCTAATTTGTTTCCTAAATTAATGAAGTAAAGACATGCAGCCTAAGCAACAATAGAGGTGGTGTTGAAAACCAAAGCGTAATCACCAAAGTCTGAGAGGCCTGTGATAAGAACAATCTTGATAAGGACAAATGGAGAAGAAGAGTGGACTTGTGCGACTATTATTTTTTTGGTGCCACAGCCGAAAGGTCTGTATTTCAGTTTGATTTTATTTCATATGGAGTTTTAATGCCAGAGAAAGCCGAGGTGATGCTGGTGTTTAATGTCAAGGAACAGTACTCCACAGTGACATTTTGAATTTGTCGACTATTTCTCTTTCTTCAATGGGAAGTCGTCAACTCAAGGAAAACGTTTGTAACAGAAAGAAAGTGCTCTGCAAGCTGAAGGAGTTTAACACTTTGCTTCTTCAAAGCCCCTAAATCAATACGACATTATTTGACGGACATCTGACGAATGTGTGAAGTCACACAATTTGAAATTTAGAAATTATAAAGTACGGCTGTTTGAAATGTCGTCTTTGCTTTGTTGATTTGGTTTTGCCATCTTTTCCAAAACCTTAGAATTTTATACATTTCTGAGGTCGGTCTTAATTTTTCCCTTTCAGTCAACGTAAGGGACAAAGAACGGTCTCAGTTCAAGAAGTTCAAGCAGCCAGGCTTAAAAGTTTCAAGTCTCTGAAATCCTCTGAAAAAGCTCCCCCTCAAGACAATGACTTTAACAAACTGGAAAAAACTGTCAGCTGGTTTATTTTAACCCATCAATCACTTTAGATCATCAAGACCCCGATTCATTCATCTGAGATGAAGTGGGAGATGGAGTTGATTGATCTGTCAAGGACAATTGATCCAAGACCAGGAGAGAGGTTAATGCCGTATTCCTCACTTAGTTGTATTACCCACAGGCAATGCCAGTCAGAAACCAGGCAGAGACCTGAAACAGATGCTCGGCTATCAACTGCTGGGCTTAGTTTCATGATGAAATTCACCCAATTTCAAGACAGTCCAACCCAAATACTAAATGTTAGTGATTTAATTCTGGAGCTTTGTTTTGACATTGGAAAGCCCACTTTCTGGGCATCATTGTGTTTTTAATATGAGTAATGGATCAGATTTTATAGCGTTCTATTAGAGACCCTCAAAGCGCTTTACATTAGATACATTATTCATTTGCTCAAACAGTCACACTCTGGTGGTGCTAAACTACCTCAGTAGTCACAGCTGCCCTGGGGTAGACTGATGGAAACATCGCTGCCAGTTTGGGCGTACGGCCTCTCCGACCACCACCACACAGCACTCACAATAATACACCAGTGAAGGACAGACACTGGGAGCAAGGTGGGTTAAACCCCAATTTCCACCGCATCCAGAACGGCGGTGATTTTTCACAGTCCACCAATTCCTACCAGATACGTTTGTAAGGCGAATTTCGTGGCAGATTTCGGACAGCCGGAATCGCAAGAACTCACAGGAACCCGTGGATTCACAAGCAATAGCGTGATTACGAGTTGTAGATTGATATAAGTAGTAGATTGTGTCCTTCCAAAGGTGGAAATCCACTTCTGGACTTCTAAAATCAGCATCTCCTTACCCGTAGTGACAATGGGGTGAAATGATGCCTGAAAACCTTTGACTTGTTTGTCCCCACATAGTGTTTTATTTTGAAAAGTAGCCAGATGTTTTATTTTGTGTCTGTGCCTGACTTCCTTTTAAGCATGGGCTAATCTGTGCCGAATTTATGCGGCATGCTCCGGCTTCTGGAAAAAAATAGAACCCTGGCAATCAGCTACATAGCCTGCTGAACTGCAGCGGGGCGAAAAGAAGCCGGTGGAAATTGACACATTAACTTGAATGGAAACAATCAGCCACGATTGGTGCATACAGCCTTTTCGCTGCTATTACAGATGCGATGGCAACTGGGGGTAAATGTCTCGCCCAAGGACACACTGGACAGACTAGGGATAGGGGGGAACTGAACCACCAACCTTCCAGTTATTGGAAAACCGCTCTACCCCCTGAGCTACTGCAGCCTTCTGCCTGCTGTGCAAAGATCTGCAGGTCAGTAAATCAGGTCTATGGTGTGCCAGTCAATCAACTTTTACTTTTACATCTGTCTGTACAGTAACATAATGTTAGTTTTGTTAGTTTAAAAATGCTGCACATAACCTGAGGTGACGTTATAGCTCAGTAAGTGATTTAACTAGACTGCTGCCCTTGGTCCCAGTTTTTTAAGTACCAAGCAGGAAATGAGGTTCTGACAAAAGCACACTAAAGATGGTGATATGCACCCTGCCCCCTTCCTGCTCATTACTACTGGGTTGTCTTACAGTGTGCAAACTCTTGAGCATGCAGTTTCAGTCCAGTAGAAGAGTATACATGACAGACAAAATCGATCCCCAACTACATTATCTAGGTAATTTGATTCAGTGCTATTACAAGTGGGATGGCATGTTAACATGCGTTTTAAAAGTCCAGTTTGAGTTGAAGTAAGTGAATAATGGCTATAAAGTTTGTTTCCTTCAGTAGCTCACACAGAGTGTTGTGATGAGGAAAGTGGATTGCTCAAATCATGGGTCGTGCCATTACGAAATTTAAAAGAGTGAGAGCCAAAACCTTACTCTGCAGATACACTTTCATTTTTGCTTTTCTGCTTTTCTGATTTAACGTCTGACTACTTGAGGGAGTCAGTTTTCCTGACAGTGCCTGCAGCCGTACATGATCCTCTGATTCAGAAAGGTCTTGAAATAATATCGTTACCAGATAACTCTTGAGACAGCAGCAGCAGCAGCTCTCTGAGTTTATTAGCATAGGCTCATAGTTTACACACTTGCACCAGTGAGAAACTCGTGATCTTTCCTGCTCTTCATGTTTGCCCAGAATTTTCTTCCTTCAGCGTGTCGAGTCTTATTCTCGGTCTCTGTGGTTCATAAAGCTAATCTACATGTTCCCGCAGTAAACAGCATATCAATGTCACCGTCTTATTTTCTAGTTTGGTTGTATTTTTATCTCTTTTGAAGCCCGCAGACCCAATTAGCTGGTCAGGGCCAGAAGGTGGTGGATTGTGGATGTTTTGCATCCACAAATAGTTTAAAAACAAATGGACTCTCTGACTAAATATGACACTGAAAATACTCAAAGTAGGGCGCTCACTTACACTTGTGTTTGGGTCAGAGTTTGTTATTATCCATGACAGTGGTGGGCCGTCAGTGCCAGCAAGGCCTTCTTTGCTGGCCTGAGCATACCTAAAAAAGTACATTTATTTATGTATTTTTTCATAAATATGTAAATAAAACTATTCTCCATTATCTGTTCTCCTGATGTCATTTATATCCACTTGATTGAGCTGCTTCCACTGTTGTATATTAGGATAGAATTTCTTATCCAATCATATTTCAGCAAGCTTGTGTTGTTAGGTGCTTCAAAATCTGCCCAAGACCTTCAGAATCAACAGAGCAGGATCCTGTGTGCTGTCAGTGAACGGACACAGTCAGTTGCAATAGCCAATCAGATCTCGAGTCTGCAACACCAAGGCCAGCCTCAAAGGTCTTATGCTGAACTGGACATGTATGTGTCCTGTGATTGGGTAAGCACTCGTGAGAACCTAAAAGGCGAGACTTTGCAAAATATCGAACTAAACCCAGAGATCCGTTAGCTACCAACTGCTAACGATGTATTTCGCTGTAAAGAAACACGACCAGACAGACACGGCTTTCAGCATAAGCCTCCATGTCCGTAGAAAAGGACTTATTGATGCAACTGAAATGCACAGATAAACTGTACAACAGAGACATTGAAGTCTTCTTGAGAACAGAAAGGAGGATGGATTTTGTGAATGCAAGCTTTATATTTTTAATGGCGACAGTGTGCAGTTAATGGGCCAAACTTGTTTGAGCTCACATAGCGTACCTTTGGTGGCCTTTTGATGACTAATATCTTAAAATCGCCTTTTATTTTTGAGTTTTGACAGTATCTGTGATCTTAGTTTCCTACTCTTAACTGTGAATGTGTGCTTATTGGCTTTAAATGCTCCTGAAATTAAGTGTTGCTCGACTAGCCTATATAAAAGTGATGAAGTGTATAGGTGTGATTCTGATGGATTCTCCAGCCATGGTGTCATATTAGATTAGATTAAATTCAGCTTTATTGTCATTACACTTGCTCAGCACAATGCAACGAAATGCAGTTTAGCATCTAACCAGGAGTGCAATAGTGCAAGTATCAGATAGTATTTACAACATAGATAAATACATATTTATGTACACATAAATAAGAGACTGTATGAAGTTGCTGTTGTCAATATTTACATTAATTACATTATATTACATTTAACTAAGTGCCATTAGCGTGCTTTAATGGGGTGAGAGTTCAAGAGAGTGACTGCTCTGTGAAAGAAACTGTCTCTTAGCCTGTTGGTATTATTGATGGTATTATGAGGTGTATTAATTTAGGTAGGACTAAATGGTACGGTACTGAAGGCCTAGGCGTGAAATACACGGCCCGCCACTGATCCGCTAAATTTCATGGAACAAAACTACAGCATTTATTGACATGCTTACTTGCACTTTTTCTGAATAAAAAAGAAAAAACAATGAACTGTCCTTTTAATCTGGGGCCGTTTCCACCTGTTTCAGATGTTAATTGCTTTAAGCTTCACTTTCTTGTCCGCCATGTTTTAAAAAAAAGTTGTTACATGCAGAGTTTTGCTTGAAGAAGAATGTGGATTTAGGCCTTTAGCTGTTCACACAGATCACACTGGGTGTGTATTGTGGCATTTAAGTGAATTTTCCCTCATTCAATTTACACACACTTGACTTCACTGTGGTTTCTAACATGACCTTCGGTGTCATCACAGAGCTATTCACATGTGACTAAGAGCACACAGACATGCTCGTACACACACACCGTACACACACACACACACACACGCTCACACGCTCACACAGCAGGCTATACATATTCATGAGAGATCGACACCCTTTTCTTTTGCCCTTTTCTCATGTACAGCAAAGGACAGAGACTTACCATGCATGAACACACACTTAACACACGCACACTCGTACAAAGCACACTCACAATCACAAAACGGCAGCATTATTCTTCTCCTTCCGCCCACTTTTATTCACACACAAGCTGGCGGAGACAGCAACAAATGGCAGTGGAGGCTGAAGAGTGCCCCCTGCTGCTTGACCGAGCCCGAGGTCGCACCACCTGGTTCCCGGTCATTCCTCTGCTCTGTCTCTCTATTAGCAGAGGCTTACTTGGAGCTAGAGGACGGTCGATATCATACTGCAGCTGCCAGAGTAATGAAACCACAGGAAGCCCCGGCAGAGCATGAGAGAGTGGGTGTGAGCGCGAGACGAGGCTGTAAAAGCAGGTACGAGGGAAAAGAAATGAGGATGGAGTGAAGAAAGAAGCAAACAGGTGGAATTAAAAATGAGAAGAGATCTTTGGAAAGTTAAGCACATGTTGGAAAACTTCGATATAAACTCAATGTCTGGAACCTTGGATTAAATGCACTAAAATATTAAGCACATATTAATTTAGGTCAAAAACTTTGCATCTAGACTCTGTTTATGTAAAGCCGCACTGATTTGATAAGTGCCAACGTTTTCAGATCATCAGAGAAGCAAAAACCACAGTAATTCATTTAAAATGTTGGCATGCTTTAACTATGAGTCTCTTCCAAACTCATCTCTTTAAATCCAGTAACTTCTTTTCCAAGCTAAGATAACAAACTCATAATTGGATCAGAAATAACTCAGCACTCTATTAGCTCAGGGCAGAGGACAGATAATGTGTTACTGCGCAATAGAATAAAAAGACAGGCTTTTAAAAACAGAAAAGTATTGAAGAGAAACACTGATGTGAGGAGGAACGTTAATCCAACAGATATGATCCAGCTTCTGAACAGTTAGAAGTTAAGTGTTGAACTGAAAGGGAACAGGAACGACTGATGTTGTTTTGTGAAACAACTCCAGGGCAACTATTGGATTTGACAACTTTAAACTTCCATTGTGACTGAACTTAATCTGCATTTGATGTTTATTCCATCTAAATTTTTCACGGATGACTGAGTTGGTTTCTTTTAAGTCCCACTCTGATATTTTTTCTTTTCTTTTACAACTTAAAGTGTTATCAGTGGTCTTTAAACCGTGATTATAAAGTTTTTAGCCAAAATCATGTTACCTGTGTCATTTTCAAGGGCTTTTCATCTGCAGAGCTCCAGTCGCTCATTAACAATTCGCCTCGGAGTTGTGGACGGAGACAGCGCTGCTCTGCACGCTCCTTCATGCTAGCTTGTAGCCTAACATTGCTGGTGATGTAATAGTGGGAGGTAACATAGGAGCTATTCAGCTCTCGGACACTAATGTCTTTGGAGACACGATAAAAGTCAATATCATATTTGCTTTCTTACGAGCATTGCAATCCGCTAACACACACGCTTGTTCCACAATCATCCTCTCTACTTCTCAGAGTCTGGCCAGCATAGCGGGAATGGGGGCGGAGCTTGGACTTGTGACATAGGAAATCTCGCTGTGTCTGAACCAAGAAAAACAGGATTCTCATCGGAGTGGGTCTTTAATGCCAATCTCTGCCGATCTCTGCACCTTTGTGAAGAATTTTAACAACACTGCAACTACTGTTATGTTTTTGTGGCTCCCAACTTCACTGTTATGAAACTGTTTCATTTGCATCTTTGGTAGAGGTTGCAGCATTAAAAAAAGACAAAGAAGAAGAAGACGAAAACACTGCCAGGTAGTTTTTTTGTCCCAATACCTGTCTTCCACCAGCTCCATATTGTTCAAATAAATTCCTTGCTGGTCAACAGACTCCGACTCTGCCCAAAAAATGGTTCAAATTGGTCAGAATAAAAACCCATTTTGTTCTGAAGGTTTTAGATCATGGTTACATTTTTTGAATATGTGAATAGCTCTTCGTATATCATGTTTACTCTTCATCACAAGTGACCAAATAATGCGATAAACACAGCCTTTATAACCTTAATACTGGTTGAATAAATGTGGCCAGGGGTGGAATGACCAAACTGATATTCTGAGCGGCTGCCCCAAAATCAGCGTATTTGCTCCATAAGAGTTTGATTAAAATCATCTATTTGTAATGATTTTTCTTTGCATTTTAACATAACACATTTTCTTTTAATTCAAGAAAAACATTTGTTTCAGCTGGAGTTCAGTTGAATTTTTTAGGGACTAAATTTGTAACTGCATTTGGGTCGAACGTAAACAACTGATTTTTGTGATATTTCTCCAAGTTAAAATAATCTCAGTAGGCTTACACAGCTTCTGTATGACGATTACATGTTGTCACTTTAAATAGATGTATTGAGAGGAAACAGAAATAGGGAATCATAGTGAAGTTAGTGCCTTAGTTCAGCCACCCCTGCATTAAAGTTGAGACATTCCCCTGAATATGGAGACCTGACATAATGGATGACACAGTTACAGCTACAATAGAAACTTACAGAAAGCACATATGCACTGATATTGTCCTGCTATTTTATGTCATCGTGTTCAGCAACACTTTTGAAAGCATCATCATCCCTTCTTTAATCGCCTCTATATTATTGTGTGTTCCATAATTAGCAGTCCTCATTAGACCAAAAATGAAGCAGCAATGAAAAGAAGAAAAAAGAGAAAAAGATAAACCGAGCAATCATAAACTTCAATTAGCTCTGATGAAGATGGGAACAAGGGGAGGAGAGTGGGAAGAAGAGCAGATGGGGACAGTCGAAGGTGGGATTTCAAAGCTAAAGGTGGGCGAGACAAATCTCGACAAAAAAGTCATGAAGCTAGAAAGAGATATTCAGTACGATCCAGGAGGTAGGCGAGTAATTTCGCAGGATCATCTCGCATCTAACCCTCTCAGACTTCTGTCCTTTCTCCTGATGGATGTTTGACTTCATAGCGAGCCAGTGGACAACACAGCTACCGAGATCAATCTGGTAATAAGGGGACCATTACTCCTCATTGGCATGACGAGAGGTCCATTCCCTTTGGCAAATGGTTTCTTTGTATGTCTGGCCTCAGCAATTAGGAGACTTGGCTTCATATTTCATCATCAGGCTGAGGATGCCAGAGATTGGGATGGTGATGGAGATGGTTGGCTGAGATTACCAATAAGAGAGAGCAGGAGGGAAAGGTGCAACAAGATATCAAATCAGAGTCCTTTTTTATTTTTTTAATGGACGAAACTGGTGGGAAAACGAGAGAGAAGCTGCTTTCACGCAGAGATCAAGGTGGCAGGCTGGTTGGACTGGCAGCTAATAGGAGGTCCATCATGTGGACACCTCAGTAGACCTCCTAAACATCTGTCTGTCAAAAAAAGCCATGGCTGCCCACTGTTCAGCTTCTCAAAATGAGCTTGTTATAGTTCAAGCCAAGCTGAGGACCCTCTGTTTGGAGGATGGGAGAAATCATTAGACACAGTGATGGTGAGGTGGGAAAGAGAGATTGGAGAGAAGGGGAAAAAAAAGAGGAACCGAGAGTGTCAGAAATAGAGACAGATATGAGGAGGAAAGGGGGAAAAAAATACCCAAAATGAGCCTGGGAGATGTAAGAGTTGTAATGAGGGAAAAATGTGGAGGATGAAAGAAGTAGTAAGGGGAATTAATGAAAGAGGAAAGAGGGTTCAATTTACATGAAGTGAATGCAAAGTTTCATGGTTCCTGTATTCTCCTTGAAGTAACTTGGATATTGTACTACAGGGGGAGACTTAGACTTCAAGTGGCCTCAGCTGATATCTCATGAGTCTTAATGCTCACCAGCCTGCATACAATTAAAATTAAAAGTAGTGTAGCATTAACATTTAAACCACAGTTATACAGTAAATGATATGCTTGCCCAAAACTCAAAGCAACAATAGAGTATATTCTGGATGAAGTAAAATCCAACAAGACTGAACAGTAGTTTTGTATCTATTTTAGCAAACAAATATATCAAAGGTTCAACCAAGGAACCACATTTATCAGCAGAAATGTCAATCATGACATTAAATCTCTTTTTTGTAAACACAACCTTCAAAAAATGTAACTCTTTAGCATGAATTAGCATGATAACAAGTAAAGACCTTGTCAAATTTAATGACTGAATAAAATTAATATCAGAAAGGTTGTAATTTTCTATTTTGACGCAAGTTGCATTAGTTTCTAGGGGTGTACCGATACAACCTATTCACTTCCGATACAATACCGATATTGTAGCCTTCATTTTTGTCCAATACTGATATTGATCCGATATTGGTATAAGTGACAAGTATTGCACTCAGTGGCAACCTTTTTTTTCTGGACTTTTGGAAAAAATACGGCCATACTGTCGACATAACTCTACATACTCCTTGCTATTTTGTTAGTACCTTGGTACACACTTTTGTTGTGATTGCTAGATAGAAGTGATGGAGCAGAGTCTGGAATGGACTGCTTGTAACAGAGGTTTTAGATGCAGGCTGATATTATCTAATATTAGTTTTTTGCTGATATCGGATCGGGACATCCCTATCTGTTACCGTGGAGTAGGCGGGCTTTAAAACCTATACTGCAGCCAGTCACCAGGGGGAGCTTCACACCATTCTTATGTAGTCTGAGGTTGCATAATTATCTCGCAGTTTCTTCAATTGGATGTTTCCTACTCTGGAGCAGTAACTTGTGATTTACATTTTTCAATTTACTGATCCATTGTCCAATAAGCGAACTGGACTGAATCTAATTTTTCGACACTCAGAAAACACTGTTGAAACAGTTCACGCCAAAGTCAGGATCAGCTAAAGGATAACATTTGCTTAGATATACTTCAAGTGATATCTTAATATCACTGCAAAGTTCCATATCGTCACCCTCTTAAAATACTGACCAAAGTCAATGATTAAGTTTTTCAGAAATTTATCTGAATACTCCCAGAAAATGGCCTAACTCACACTCTTTACATAGGGGATTAAACTACAAGGCAGTTCTACCAGAGATGGGCAGCGTTGTGAAGGACGAACTTAAGGAGGAAAAAGTCATTTTTGTCAAAAAATGACGGAAGCCATTATTTAAGAGGGTAACGATACAAAAGTTTCAACACAAGGCACTTTATGTTTAAAGTCTCATCCCTTCACTAAATGTTAAAAACCATTAAAAGTAACTTTGATTTAATAATTGGTACATTCAGGATAATAAAGGCCCAGGGGGATGATATCATCTCATTAACATACAGGTAGTTCAGCACATAGATACAACTCTTTAAAATAGTTTGAGATTATATTTTTACAATCTAACTTTTATCATGGTGATCCACACTGTTTTCAGTATCCAAACCAAGATGATATTTTCATACACTCACAGCTTCAGTGATTCATACCTATATGACAACATATCTTTGTTTTTTCCTCCTCGGATGTGTAATAAATTTACAAATATAAGATATCAAATGTTTGGAGTAGCAGTTTTGCACCGTGCTCAGCTTCCAAATGTATGCTCTCCAAGGTGTAGGAAACAATGGCCCGTGGAGTTGTGTCTCCTTCACGTAAGATTTTTATTGCTGGAGGACATTTCTCTGACTTTTCTTACACAGAGCATATATTTGCATTCTAATACATCACTTCATTTAACTAAACTTTCTGAGACCAAGATTTGCGTTTTGTGAGCCGCGGGCTCTTTACCCTTGAGGTCTGCACAACACGCACACACACTCACACTCACACTCACACACACACTCTCACACACACACTCACACAGTGTAAGTTCTGCAGAGATGAATGTGGCCATGCAGAAAAACAGACATGCAAACAAACAGACCTTTACGGGTGGTTAGACAGTGAGCCAACTAAATGTCAGATTGGCAGATGCTCCATCTCAGTGTCTGGCTCCTTTGATTTTCATCTGTTTACCCTCTCACCAATAGAGAACATGCCCCAATCAATTATGATGCAGCCAAATGTCACTACAGGTGGGAGGCTTAATGATACTTGGCATAATGATGGTTGGGTTGGTGTCAGATAGATTATGAGCCTTTGATTGTTTAACAATCACGTTTACGAGGATTCATATCTGACTTTGGAGGAGATTAGATTTCCCACAACAAATTAATCAATCATGTCAAATGATTAAAAATGGAATTTCGTCAGAGTGGATTAATCCCTGTATATACAGGTCCTGATTCTCCAACTGTCCTTTGAGGATGTTTGTCTCAAAAGCCGAAAAAACTCAATATTTCTTGTATTAAGAGCAACTGTTTGTGATTCTTATTTGGCATTCACAGTGCCTCTCTGCCTCTCTTTTCAATCCTGAGAGACTTCTGTGTGTGCACAGAGCCCTGCAGTCTTACGCCCTTGTGTAGACATTGGAGGAGTCTTTGTAATAAGGAAAAAAACAAGCATGGGCTTCAGAGTTTCGAGATCATGGCGTTCATCCATTTGAGGACACAGAGGCAAACAAATTCTTTGGTTCAAGAACAACTTCAGTTATCGAACTTTTACTCCTCTGGCGGTGTATTTTTAAGAATATATTTAAGAAAAGATCTTGGGGAATGAGGTGCAGGGATTTGAGTTGTTTTTGACAAAACAACCCACCTTAGTACACTCAAGAGGTCACTTACACAGCTACATTTAGGATATCTTTCGGCAGGTCGAGAGCACAGTTCTGACCTCTGTCTTGGGCTGGAGGCCTTACCCCCAATTTCCATTGCATCTGGAACCGCTTCGTTGTGGAGCGGCGGCGATTTTCGCCCTCTGCCAATTTCTACCAGTTTTGTGGCGATTTTTGTGGTGGATTATGAACAGCTGGAATCGCGAGAATTTACAAGAACCCACGGATTCTCATGCAATCGTACAATAATGAGTTGTATTTTCAAAGACAGCCACATAACCATAAAAGCAGAAGATTGTGTCCTTCCAAAGGAGGAAATCCACTTCTAGACTTCACCTTTGCATGGTGCGAAATACGATCCCCCTGAAACACATAGTGCTTTATTTTGAAAAGAAGCCGGATGTTTTATTTAGTGTCTGTGCCCAACTTCCTTTCCAACATGGACTAATCTGTGCTTAATTTATGTGGCATGTTGCGGCGTCCAGAAATAGAACTCTGGAGTGCGCTGATCCACAGCAGAACAGACAGAAGCCAGTGGAAATTGACACATTACCATGAATGGTTATGATTAGCTGCGATCGGTGGATACGGCCTTTTCGTAGCTGTTCCGGATGCGGTGGAAACTGGGGGTTATAGTTGGAACATCAATGAGAAGTGATCTTCTTTCTGTTTGTACATTTTGAGTGTTTGAGTTCACAGATGAAGACAGGGCTTGGTATTATTTCAATGTGATTGGACCTAGAACATTGGTCACACCAATGAAAAGCACATCCTTCGAGCCGGAGTCGAACCAGCGACCTAAGGATCTCTGTGATTTTTATCAGTGACATCCTACAGTCCTCCGCTCTACCAACTGAGCTATCGAAGGGAGCACGCTGACAACAACTGCAGGAGAAGGCAGGCACTGAAACCACATGATATGTCCACAGAACTACTCTACTCCCCATGCTCTTTCAAAAGCCCAGCCTTTCCTGCAGAACAAAGCTTTACGGTTTGTACCCAACTGTAATTGCCAAGGACCCAGATCATGATCAGGATTCTTAATAAGAGTGAAAAGAATCTCATGGTTTTAACATCAAGCCGGAGATTTCCTCTTTCTGTTTGTACATTTTGAGTGTTTGAGTTCACAGATAAAGACAAGGCCTGGCATTATTTCAATGTGATCAGACCTAGAACATTGGTCACACCGATGAAAAGCACATCCTTCGAGCCGGAGTTGAACCAGCGACCTAAGGATCTCTGTGATTTATACCAGTGATGTCCTACAGTCCTCCGCTCTACCAACTGAGCTATCGAAGGGAACACGCTGCTAACAACTTCAGTGGAACACAGAGACTGACACCACACAATATGCCCGCAGACCTACTCTATCAAAAGCCCAATCTTACCTGCAGAACAAAGCTTCGCAGTTTGTACCCAACGGTAATTGCCAAGACCCAGATGATGATCAGGACTTTTAGGATAAGTGAAAAGAATTTTATGGTTCGAACATCAAGCAGGAGTTTTTCCTCTTTCTGTTTGTACATTTTGAGTGATGAAGTTCACAGATAAAGACAAGGCCTGGCATTATTTCATCGTGATCAGACCTAGAACATTGGTCACACCAATGAAAAGCACATCCTTCGAGCCGGAGTTGAACCAGCGACCTAAGGATCTCTGCGATTTATACCAGTTTCATCCTACAGTCCTCCGCTCTACCAACTGAGCTATCGAAGGGAACACGCTGGCAACAACACCCGGGGAACACAGAGACTGACACCACACAATATGCCTGCAGACCTACTCTACCCCCTATACTCTATCAAAAGCCCAGCCTTACCTGCAGAACAAAGCTTCGCAGTTTGTACCCAACGGTAATTGCCAGGACCCAGATCATGATCAGGACTTTTAGGATAAGTGAAAAGAATATTATGGTTTGAACATCAAGCAGGAGTTTTCCTCTTTCTGTTTGTACATTTTGAGTGATGAAGTTCACAGATAAAGACAAGGCCTGGATTTATTTTAATGTGATCAGACCTAGAACATTGGTCACACCGATGAAAAGCACATCCTTCGAGCCGGAGTTGAACCAGCGACCTAAGGATCTCTGCGATTTATCCCAGTTTCATCCTACAGTCCTCCGCTCTACCAACTGAGCTATCGAAGGGAATACATGAGGGACAACTGTAAGGAAACATGGGGCAGTGTAGCTGTATGAATGTTTAGTTGCCACACTTAAACATGTGATCTTTTCCCCCAGATGTGACTCTTAATGCATCGTAGATCCTCTATTTTTACAGTGTATGAGAGGTGTCACACTTTCCATCAAATCACCACCAAGGAAATGGTCTAAAAATACAACTAGTGGTGTTTACTAGTTTGCAAAAACACCGCAGTTACCTCTGATAAATCATTCTAATACACGTAGCTTATGCCATCCCACACAACTTTTTACAACCCCCTACCATCTCGGTCTGTTTACTCCAAGCTTTATAGATAACACTGCTGCCTGTCAACAACTGTTAGTGTTTGGTGATAATGTTTTGAGCCACCACTGTCAAACTGCAGCTCCTGGACTGATAAAGAGTTAGTGGATATCTAGTAATAAAATCTAATCTCCACAGGAACTCATAATTGGCAAATGTTCAGTGAAGCAGGGAGGTTGAAGCTCTATTCCTCTTCCTCTCTCTTAAGCTTAACTTCAAATAAGTTAGATCTAGTCCACTCAGTCTTGGCATGTGTGTTCAAAGCAGCAGAGTAACCTCCACATAGACCTACCTACTTTTCCCCCCTGCTCTCTAAACTGTATTTAAAGAAACTGACTCAAAAAAGGAGCCACAGGCAAAGAGAAAGTGAAACATGGTTTAGCATTTAAATACATGCGACTGTGAGAGCTCGTAATTGGCTGTTTTATATTAAGATGCTAACCCTCTTCTCTAAATGTTAGGACCATAAAACAAAAAGGCAATACAGCAGAATCAACCAATATCCACAGACAAATGATACACTTTAGCAACAATTTCGCCAGCAGTCCCTGAGGCCATAACTCCAGCCTGCTCCCAAAACATCTGCTGTACCCCCGCTGTTCAGCAGAGCAAGATCTATGACTCCTTACAGGCAGCGCCCCAAGGACAATGTGACTTCATGGGACGCAGGGCAAGCAGAGGCTGTGCTGCAAGTGCATTATTTGTCACTCCAACGACGCGCTCTCTTGAGAGAGAGGTCATATGTATAGAAAAGAGGTTCTTCATTAATCTTATGCCAAAGATAAAGAAAAACAAACAATGATGTTCAACTGAGGATGCCAGGAAATGTGGCAGAGGTACAGTAATATGGACTATAATCATGTCCCTGAAGGGCTCTGTACATTTCTGTGTACTACAGTTTAATAGCTGCTTGTTTTCACCCAAGTCTGACTAGACCACTACAGCCAGTGTACAAACAGGTTTCCAGTTTAGATGATCAGAGTTTTGCTTTATTTTCACAGACTTTCATCACTGTTTCAAGTTATTTTTGTTCTGCATCTTAAACACTAGTCTTAACTCATTCAGTGCCAATGACGGATTTGGACAGATTATTTTATTTGCCCTGATGCCCTTGATGGACTTTGACGGATTTTTCAGTTTTTTTGTTTTCCGCCAGAGGACGCTCCTCCCCAACGTGCGACTAAGTTTGGGGTCGTTCTGAACGCAGAAAAGCCGACAAATACGTCATAACCATGTTACAATAACAAACACAAGTATTTGCCGGTGAGAAGTGTGCGATCAAGTGTGCCAATTAGCCGAGTTGTGGAGTGTTGTTTCTATGTGGGAAAATGCCAAAGTTGTTAGCCAAGAGCAAACGGTCTCGGCGCATCGGCTCCTGTCTCTGAACTCAGTGTAGACCCTGTTACCGACCTTCCCATCGTCAGCAGACAATCAAAGAAACAAATTTCTGGCGTGTCGTTGTGCCGCCGGTGCCAGTCCTCGTGAGGAGGACACAAGCGGTCTGTGTGGTTTACGTTGTGGCGTCAGGTTCTCGAGAGCCAATACGGCTCCCAGCCATCACAAAGTCACCTATTACAATTGGATCTCGAGAGTGATGAGGAGTGGTGTCCGAGGAGAGAGGACCTTGATGCCACCGGTAAGGTAGTTTGAAGTGAAATGAAATAGACGATCAGCTTGAAAGTCTTGTAAAAATGTGTTTTTCCCAAGTTTCTTTTTCCAGATCGGCAAAGATGATATGACCACGCTGTATTGAGCAGGCAATAACTAAACACACGAGTGGGTCAGAGACTCGCTTTTTTTTCAAGTGAAAGAAGAGAATCACCTCTTTCTTTTGAGATATTGCACTTAATTCTAGTCCAAGCACAAGATGTTCTGTGGGTCCTGAAAGATACAGACATATCTATTGTGGTCAATGGTGGCACTAGGCGAAAATTGCATTAATAAACCTGGCACTGAATGAGTTAAATACCAGTCTAACCATACATGTTCTGTTTTTCATGGTACGTTAACTTTTAAAATTATTTTTAAAGTAAATCTAAACCCTGACAGATATTTTCCAACAACAGCACCGGCTCTGAACACCTGAAGGTTTGAACAGTCCTGGTGCTGTTTTATGTATTGCAAGCTTTCTTCTTGTGTCCACTGAGACTACTATCTAAAGAAATACTTGTAGACAGAGTTGTTTTATGGCGCCAGGAGCTGAAATACTGATAGATGTACTTGCTTGTTGCTTCTGAAGCTGGCCTTTTTTTCCACTGGACACCCCCTCCCCCCCAAGAGGCAGTAATGCTGGGGGACAGGGTTACTTTATGGGATCTATGATGTATGGGCTTGTGGTTGTGGGAGCTGGATCCTCTTCACAGAGCTTCCTCGGTGCGATGTGTGGGCGGCCACATACTGTGACAGACTATGATCATATTTCACCATGAAGGGGAAAGAATACACAGCGCAGTATCGATCTATTAGCTTATGGCCGGCTGAAATGGAACTTCCTATCCAGTGGTTTTCTTTGTGGGATTTCATCTGAGGACTTAATAGTCAGGGTCTGTGCCCCAGGGAGGTGACCGTGAGCGTCACCTATTGGTCCCCCTCCTCCTTCATCCCTTTCCTGGTCTTGAAATACCATATCTATTCATGCCTCTTCTCCTCCCAATAGGTGTCCACAAAATCACAAACATCTATCTTGTTCCGGCCAGCAGTGAAATTTAAGAGCGAGCTTTTCCTTAAAAACACCAAAGATGGATGTTTCTTGGCGTCAAACAAAAACAGAAGAGAAGAAGAATCATGTTTTAAGAGCCCAGCACTGTATTTTAGATTTAGTTGTGCTCACATTTTAGTTACTAGAAAAACAGATTAACAAAGAAAGAGTTTATGATCAGCTTAAATAGGTCTGTCGCAAAATAACACATTTTAAAACTATTCAAACGTTAACCGATCCAAATAAAGCTGTTGACTAGTAAATCACCTTGTCCTGCCAGGTTTACTGGACCCTAGAATCACATTCATATTAATTTAAGCACCACAGAGAGCGACAGAGAGGGGTCTGGCTCAAGACCTCCACTGAGTGGACTGAAAGTTGTTTGAAGCCTTTCAAAATAAAAGCAAATCTACCAGGAGTACGTTTCTTTTTTTACATCCGAAGTTGATTTGAAGCCATTGAAATGAAAAGTGATTACACCAGGAAGTACGTATCTTTTTTTTGTCTCCTGTGAGTATGATTTATTTTGGGGGGCTTTATTTTATGTATATAATGTTTCTTAGAGCTGCAACGATTAGTCGACGCGTTGACAAAAACCACGAATTCCATCGTCGACTATTGTCGCCAGACGTGTTTTTTCCAGTGAGGTGAGGCATCTTACTTCATTACGATCTCTGCCTAGAGTCAAACTTGCTCGATAGCGTCTCTGCTGAGCGGTAGGGTATTCAAACATGGCACCGGCTTCCCATACTGCAGCTACGAGTACGCGCTTAAAGACCTCCAAAGTTGGGAGCACTTTCGCCTAGAAAAGGCGATGTTATTTGTTTTTTGGGGGAGGCGATTTTGCCTTTTATTGACAGTACAGAGTGAAGAGTGGGGAGATGGGGGGCAGAGACATGCAGCACATGGTTGGGGCCAGACTTGAACCTGCGACCGCTGTGGGGACTGTGGACCCCATACATGGGGCGTGCTAACCCACTCGGCCATCAGTGCACCCTGAAAATGTTAGGTTTAAGAAAAAATTCAGAATTATCGGATTAGTCGACTAATCATTTCAATAGTGGATGACTAGTCAACTATTAAAATAGTCGTTAGTTACAGCCCTAATACAAAACGGGATGACCACTTCAAACAAACTGGAGCACGTGAGAAAACAAACGTAACCTTGGGTCCTCTCAGTGGAGGTCTACAGCTAGACTGTCTTGAGAGTCAGCAGTCCCAGGCAAGCGTCAGAGAAACATCATCATCCAGCAACATACCTTTCCTGGCCTTGAAAGTGTTTGTCTATTGCAGCTGTACGCACTGAAAACTATAACAGCTTGTTCTCCGAGACGAGTGAGAAGAACACAAACATCCACAAGCCACGCCACATTACTCAAAATGCCTCCCATGCAGTTGAAAACCTCGGTATAAGTTCATATTTGTCACACCTACACTATGATTCATGGTTATTGATCTTGACTGTGCGAAACAAGCGGAGCGCGGAAGAAAAGGTTCACCCTTTGTTTGTCAGGGATGTGTGAACCAGGCCAAAGCAGCAGGGTGCCTCCTTTCATCTCCACCTTATCGCTCTCTTTTCCACCAACGCCAACAAGGCCTCCATCACCCTTCAGTCTACTTCTCTCACCTCTCTCCTGTCTCTTTGAGTTTCCCTCCATTATCACTTTGTCTTTCTTTCTTCTCCTTTCTTCCTCTTTCTGTGTCTCTCCCTGCCCTCTCCCTTGTTCTTCGCCTGTTGCTTCCTTCCTTCGCTGCCTTTCTTCATCCGACAAACTCTTCTTCTGTGTTCTTTAATTTCCTGTGCATGAAAGATTCATCTGGGCGCTTAAATAATAAATAAGGAGGCGCAGTTGAAAAGTGCAGAAAGCACCCTCGACTATAGAAGCAAGAACCCAAAAGACAAGGGAGACTAATATTCCTGCTCTGATCCGTCTCCTCTTCCCCCATCGCTCCTCTCTATTAATCTTTCTTCCCCCTGTCACTTTGTCTCCTTCTTCTTGTCCCAGAGCGGCCTGAGTGAGACCATCTGGATAAAGACTAGGTGCAGAATCACAGGAGATGGCATGGGCTCTTAGTTATCTACAGTGTACTGACTCAGTGAGTCACTCAGTCAGGCGGCCGTGATGCTGTCACGCTGACAGTTTGCTTTGGCATGAAACCTTGTGATACTGAAGTTTACTTTGTACTCACAGCTCAGAAGAAGAAGAGCTGAACTGTGGCGTGACCTCAAAACCACTCGTTTTCCTTTTGAGACCTTCACCCACCTGATCAGAGAAGTGAGGGGTGGTATTTTTGTGAAGGAAGCTGGATCACATGGGTGCAAGGCAATGAAACCGCAGAATACTTCTACAGGAAAAACTGAAAGTAAAGTTATGATGATGACGTGATCTAAAACGGCAAGGGCATGAGTTTGGTATATGCACATGAACAGTAGAGGGTGAGTGTAAAGCAGGAAAAACAACGGCAGACATCTTCAAGGACAAGCTGATAGACCAAATACAGGTCATTGCCAGCGCACAGAAAGAAACATGCGAGTCACAGTAACTGTAGATAAGTGTCGACAGATACAATTGATTCTATTAGTCAAGAGCCACGTTCAAAATGGGATCGGAAAATCTGAATCCACGGTTTATATGGGTGCAAAATCAAATAATCCCATCATGATGTGTGTATAAATGCACCAAGCTTTGTTCAGATTAGAAGCATTTAAACATGCGCAGAGTTGTCTAGTTTCGCTAAAACAGAAGAAAAGTCGTATTCAAGCTTGTGCTGTTAACAAACCAACAAATGCTGTAGTGGCTCACTTCATCCGAGCCGGGATTTTTCCTTCTGTTAAATGTTGTCACTAGGTGGCGCCCTTGCTTACTTATTTTTTTGTTCTGTCGAAGATTGCGCTGTGCGTGCAGATGTGACATCATTACGCTGTTTGTATGCCTCGTTATGTTAGTGGAGGAGCAGACACAGCATCAGAGTGTCAATAATGAAACCTCCTGTACTGACCTCAATAAGGCTAAAGAGAGAAGACCGAGTCAGGTAAGAGAGTCACGATCAGAATAAGTGTTTACATGGACACGGTTCGGAATAATGATCTGCATAAACCACCGCCCTCGATCGGAATACAATTTCTTTTCGATTGAGCCGAATTGGATCAGAATTTTCCATTTGACATATTTACATTCGGGCTGTAAAGTCCTAGTCAACCTGTCGATTTATTGATCGATACATGCTGAGGCGACCAAAATTCTGATTGGTGAACTCGATTTTTTGTGATGTACGAAGTGCCAGTGGGGGTTTCACAGGAAACAGCCTGTCTCAGAACATCCTCCTTGTTTTCACCATTTTGGATTCACCCAACCCACCGGAGACCGACTGGAGACAGGAAGATTGAAGAGCGTCTACGTGAATCAACGTCCGGTGGTTTGCTGAATATTTTCCCTGAATTGCCTTTTGTATTTAATATTGCCTTCTTGTGCTGATATTAGTATATTTTCACTCCACCAAGCCATGTCATCCCCCACCAGAGGGGTTTGACGTCAGAGTCGGACCCTTCATTAGCCGATTTTCGGTCAAAAATTTCAGGTTTTTAGTCGACTAAGAATTTCTTCGGTTGATTACAGCTCTAGTTTACATGACTCTTTTATTTTAATCAGGACTTTATTCAATTTTTTTGTGCTCATGTAAACACAGTCAATGTGGAAACAAGTCTAGAGCTGTTACATCCAAGCACGGAAGAAAATGTCGGAAAAACTGGTCAGGGTCGGTGCTAATGGTGCTTCCTGTCCTCTAGTCACCAGTCACTTGTGCGAACTCAAGAGTTGGTGACCCTGGAACACCTAAAGGTGGTGGACCATTAAACATGGATACCCTCCCTCACGCTCTCTCTTCAGGTGTTGCTCACCTTACCATGTCTCGTCTTGCCTCCTCAGTTAGAGCTAAAAGCTTGCCTTCGCTCCGCTTTGGTGGTCTAACTCCTCTTAGCTTTAAATCTTTCAGCAGATGTGCTATTGAGTCTCCAACAAAGCCTCGAGTGTCCACTTACACCAGGTAAAGCCTCATGTACCATCCACTCACTCTGCACTTTGCCACCAGGTCAGCATATTTTGGTCTCTTCCTCTGGGATATTCTTAAGCAACCGATTTCGAAATCTCACAAGCAAACTAGTTTAAAGGTAAGAAAATGGACAGGATTTAACCACAACCCTTTGTAATTGTTGTTTCTAAACAGATTATCACCTTTTAAATAAAAATCTGAAACGTACATATCAGAATCAGAACCAGTCATCATCAGAACTACAAAGTAACCCCATTATGGCCTAGACTAAACTTTTTAAGCTACTAGAAAATAGTCACCTCTTGTCGGTCAACTTTAAAAAGCCAGAACATATCCCACAATCATTGTGTGATACTCCATAACAAAACTTTTTTATTTAATGAACAAATATGTCAACATGCTCCAGTGAAAGTTTGGACCTGAGTCTGTTAACAACAAGTCTGGTAGCTGGAAAAAAACCCTCTCAGCCAGTACAGATATTTCAAGCATCAGAAAGCAAAATTCAACCCGTTGTTTTGGTTTAACAAGCTATCCTGTTAACTTGTTGTTTCCAGCCAACGCAGCTGAAAGTCTCAAGTTAACAGGGTCATTTGGAAAACTCAGATTCCCCAGTGCTGCCCAGAAAAGTGTATTCCTGACTTTAGGGTGGAGCGCTGAAACAGCAGGTACAACTTTACTTCTAATAGCTGCAAACTTGATCCAATAACTCTAAACAAGAAATGCAATTGAGATTTTGTTTCAGTAACTCAGGAATCTACCGCCTCTTTGTCCTGCTGCTGCAACATTTAACAAAACCCCTTCACCTTCTCTTGTTTAGAGCTGAATCCCCTCTGTTTATGCTGCAACTATTTCAACATCACAATAAATAAAAACTCTGTCCGTGTTCAGTTCCCCCCTTTTTTGCCCTCGTGTGAGTTTTACTTCAAACTGAGCAAAGTGTTTCTCTGCATCATTTATTTATCAAGGTGAGTTTGCTTCAAATCATTTACTCCAGAAAGGCTGTTTGTAAACGCGTTCATTGACCTCCACACACAGACGATCCACACAGGTGTTTGGATGGTTCCAATGGGGCTTGAAACCTCTCAACAGAAAGTGTTTAATCTTTAAAAACACCAATTCTGGATGTCTTTTCAAACATATTATTTGCTAGCTTCTGTCTCCATCTGCACATAATAATGTTGGATGACATATTAAAACCACCTATTTAAATATTTAAAGGTTAACTTGATATGGAGGTCTGCATCTGTGTACAAATGAGCACAATGCAAGGAGATTTTAGCTGGTTTTGAACAGACTAAAAGTCTTAATGCTACATCTGTCTGACCTACAAAAACATACAAAACAGCAAAAGTTTGTCTTTTCTGTATTTTTAATGTCTGAAGCAGAGGTACAGGCAAGGGTAAAACCATCGACTGTTTATAGAATGGATGTGATCTGCCTCCGTGAGAACAGCACCCTCTGGTGACGGGCTGCAGTATAGGTCATAAATCCCGCCTCCTCCAGCAATCCTTATAGAGTTGTGGACTCATTCTTAAAAGTTATTAAAGGGTCCATGTTTTCTATGATTGACACTTCATACAGCCTGTGGGCGTACAAAGGTTGTGTAGTTCACCCGGGGATACGAAGTTTGAGCAGAGTGTCATCACAGTGACTATCCTGCTGAATGTGTACAACGCTACTGCGCAGGTGGTGGTTCCTGGAAGTGGAGAAAAATCCTGGAAATACAAAGAGCAATTCGGCTTCAAATTCGTATAATGACGGAAGGCGGAGCAGAGTTGCCCGTCGTATATACAGTCTATGGGTGAGCACGACCATCTCTGGTATTGTCCAAAGCAAGGTTTTCGACACGGTTTTGTATTGAATGACACTGGGTAAGATTGTAAGTTAAAAACAACACTGACAAAAAAAAAACTAGGAAATTACGAGTTCTTCTCTGCACCACAAATTCAAAGTCTTTAACAGGAGCGTTGACTTGGTTGATCTGCAGCCAATCGCCAAACTCAGCAAGCTAACACTGCAGCACAATACACACCAGCAAAAGCACGGGTAAGTGAGACTGTGAGCAAAGAAAGTGAACCTCATCAACAGAAACTCATTTTCACTCCTGCTTTTACGTTTTCTCGACTTTGAGAATAAAAAGTTCACGCTGCATTGTGTGAAAAAATGTAAAATGTTTCCCATAGAACATAAAAATCATCTTCATATCTACATTTTAAATAGTCCTAATTATGATCTCTTGCTTTCTAACGCTCATCCCCTCAGTTTCTCGCACAATTCACCCTCATTAAAATGAAACGCTTGGAGAAACTATGACGTCTGAGTCTGCATTGACTATGCTATATTTAAGCAGTCCATATTATACAATAAACCTATATAAAGAAGACTGACAGTCAGAACGTGGCCTAGAAATGCAAAGGATGAAGCAGCTCAGAAATGCATTTGATGCGCTACATGCTCCATGATCATCCCATCAACTCTGCTCAGTGTTGCAAGAGAGAGAGAGAGAGAGAGAAGGAGAGACAGAAGTAGAATAAATGGATTGCATTGACATGCAATATAGGATTTATGGAAAAGGCGACCATTCACTCATCTTCATTACATCTAAGGGGATGATTGTGAAATAACACACAATATTATAACCGGCGCAAAGACGGGGCAGGAACAAAATCCTTCTGTGACACTTGGGCGTCAGGATTCGTCACACCTCTTAGCCCACAAAAAGTGACACACAGAGTAAAAACATCCTCCCAAGGTTTCTTTGTCAGCTATATTATAAAAGTGAGGAGGGAAAATGACACACCACGCGAGCCACTGCCAGCTATTTCCTGTTGATGAGATGTTTCATGCTTCTTTAAGCACAGATTGCAAAATAAGAGTCACGTCTCGTCCTCCAGTGCTGAGGGAAATGATTGTGGCCTTGCAGGCAAAGCCGCCTCGGAGTATGGAATGAATGTGCCAGTGAAGCATGCCACATTAAGATGCTATGGACCAGGGCGCGCACTTATTCTGCTGCTGATAATGCCCTTTGGTGTAGTGGAGTCACAAGGAACTTAACACAGTGACAGCACACCATGACAGGCGGTTCAAACGCTGATAAGATGATAAATTTACCCCCAAGGAGAGAGGATCACCAACCTTGGAATCCTATTTTTAGAGCTCTTCTTTGCCTCGGCTTAATTTTTTAATAACAATCACTAATGTGACGAGAAGCGTCGACAGCCTTTGGCCTTGGACATCATCAAATAAAATTATAAAAGTATCAAACTAATAATGCTCATAAATGCATGCATAGTTCACCAGTGGATAAGGATGGCTCGCTAACGGTGCGGTGAGGCTTTTCAGAAAATTATTTAACAGCGGTAAGTCCAGGTCATTTGTTTTTAAATTGGTTTATATTGATTGATGAAATCCCATCAGACTTCACTCCAGGAGCCCCGGTGAGACCTTTTACTGAGTTCTGACAAACAGCTCCAAATCCCAGGATGGGGTAAGAGCTCATTTATAATTCAAAAGTGATCAAACGCTTGAAACGTGCCCGAATCCAACAACAAAGTCCGGTTAAAGACCAGAAAATTATCAGTTACTACCACTTTACAGCTGCAGGTAGAAGTGAACAAGAGAAAGAGAAAGGGAAAGGGTCAAAGAGGAGGAAAGCCGGTAATAAAAATAATGGTGTAAAGTGTGAAGACCCACCCCAATGAAAATCATGTTTTCTTGTTGTCTACGTGTTCATATGGCGTTTTTCTGAAGTGACAGGACTCCCTATCTCTCTGTGTATTTCTCCCCAACTCGGCAGTGGCAGATAGCTGTCAACATGAGTCTGGTCCTTCCCAAGGTTTCTGCCTGTTTTTCTTTGCCACTGTCACTCATGTTAGGAGCGTGGTCTCGACCTGCTCCTTTTTGGAAAGCGTCTTGAGATAACGACTGTTGTGATTTGGCGCTATATAAACAAAACTTGATTGATAGATCAGAAGAAAAGTAAGTGCAAAACTGCATTTCTGAGTATTTCTGTATTCAAATCTTTGTGAACCTCTGGCAGACCCAAACAGCAGCTTCAGATATAGTGAGATTTCTTATGTAGCAAATCCAAGCTCCGCCCCCAGAGCCCACTATGCAGGCCAGACTCGGAGAAGTAGAGAGGACGATCGCGGGACAAGCGTGTGCGTTAGTGGATTACAATGCTCGTAAGAAAGCTAATTATGATACTAACTGTCCTCATGTCCCCAAAGACATTAGTGTCTGAGAGTTGAATAGCTTCTATGTTACCTGCCACTTCTACAACACTGACAATGTTAGGCTACAAGCTAACATGAAGAGAAGTGTGCAGAGCAGCGCTGTCTCCGCCCACGACTCAGAGTCGAATTGCTAATGAGCTACTGAAGCTCTGCAGAAGAAAAACACTTAAAAATGACACAGGTAATGTGATTTTAGCTAAAAACTTCAAAAAAAAAAAAAAGGTCGGAGTGGGACTTTAAACTTAAAAAGAGAAGATGCTAAATTGATCAAACACACAGCAACATTAAGAGCTATTAGCTGAATAGGCTTTCATTCTTTTTCAACAAACTACTTTTAGTCATCTAATTGAAACAGGGTGAAAAATCACACAAGTCTCTGGTCTGAAAGCCTTCCTCATTCAAAGGTCTCAGTGTATTTATAAACCTAATTCAAAACCAGACATAAATCAACCATGACGTTTGCGTCACATCAAGGAATGACTGACTCATCCGCCCTTTTGTTGCCAGTTTTATCTAAACTTTACTTGCACTAAAACTTCTTATAAATTCGACTGACACTGGCTGTCTGGCTCCTTCCTAATTTACTTTTCAATTACCAGCGAGGGAAAAAGCCTCTTGGCTCTAAAGAGAAAACTCTGGTGTGATGTTCCCTTTGAGATTCATTTAGCAAAGGTTCAACCACCGCTAACATTGTCAGACACGCTGGTCAGTTGTTGTTGTTGAAGTGCCGCTGATTAAAACCACAAAAGGGAGCATAAATCCTGCACACCGGTACCTGCTCTTCCGTCTCACTTTTCCCAGACTGTATGTCCTTGTTTTTGAAGGATAAAAATAACATATCAGGCAGCTCCTTTGTTGTGACTCTTCTGGGGAACCAAACAAGCTTTATTTTTTGTGATGACTAAGATGTAGCTGAAGCCGGAGCTCTGCACCTTCAGCTTCACAACTTTTTGAAATTTATTTTTGGTTTTGTTGCCTTTTTCTCTTCCGTTCATACTTCTCCCCTAACAACTTGGGATTTGGGAGACTTTCGGAGGTACTTTTTGCAATGAAAACAGTTTTATCTTGGGTGTAAACATAGACTAGGATGACCATATTCTGACTTCCCAAAAAGAAGGACACGACTCTCGTACAAAGTTAATTTTGAGGAGGAGGCAGACAGCGTCCATTCTATATACAGTCTACGGTTGTACACAACGCAAATACATCAGATAAATTATCATATTTAGTTTTTGAATCAATAATAAAAAACTAAAGACTGAGATAGTTTCTACTGTACATTTGACCAAAATTCATCTTTTCCCTCCTGCTTATCATGGAAGAGGCGTTTTCATTTTGTTTGTTTGTTGACCTCCACTTTCTGTGAGACACGGGGGACGTTGTGTGTGTATGTGTGTGTGAGGCAACAGCGGGATAAAGTCGAAACAACATCGTTCATGTCGATACTCTCCCCTGTGTATTGGCCACAGACAATGAAAGGGTCGCATGGAGGGAGGGAAAAAGAGGGAGAGAGAACGGGGGATGGTGGACGGAGCTGTCTGTTTTGGAGCATTCAGGTCTCTGTGCTATTTGATGAAGATGAAGTGAAGTGTTAAAAATCAATAACCTGCTCGATACATCCTCAGAATGCTTTGACCACGGGGTCCCCAACCGCAGGACTCATTTGAGATGCGGGTTGAATATATCGAGACCTTCAAAGGCGTCGGTCAATTTCAGTGCTGCTCTGGCAACAGCCACCGAGATGACTGATAAAGCAGGGACAGACCTGATCTTAAAGGTAGAGTGAAGAAAATACAACTGTGATTGAATTAATACAACTGAGGATTTACACATAAAATGGCATCTATACATTTAAGCTCTATATCGCTGTTTCTCCAAAGGTATGACCCAAATGTGTTAAAATGAAAATCCGTTTTCACTCAAATCTGGACTCAGATCAGGATTTACATGTACAAATTAGGACCAAATGTTAAAATTCAACCAATCCTTAAAGGTATGGCCCCTTGATTGTGCCGATTGTTCCTGGTGAGTCTAAGTCCTGCTGTTGATCATGAATGCAGAGCCTTTTGGTGCCAGAAGAGCCAGGACTTGCTGAGCCAGATGACCTGGGTCACTCAAAAGAGACTGAGTTCTCATCCCTGTAGCAGCAGGAATTCTGAGGTTGTTAACGTCAGAAAGAAGGACGATCCAAGACCCTGGTCCTACATGGATGAACAAGATGGGGGTCTTGGGGACTGTTTTTGTTTCAGCAGGTGGGAGCAGATGGTCAGACTTTATTTTGAAAGGCTAAGTATCAACTTCCGACATAAAAAAATAAATAAAAATAAAACGTACCCTAATATATTTGCTTTTATTTCGGAAGGTGTCAAATCAACTTCCAATCCACTCAGTGGAGGTTTTCTACCAAAGGTCCTGTCTTGTTGTTATTGGACAAAGTGATATCTACTTTTATCTACTTGGACAAAAATCTCATCATTGTTAGTATTTGCTGTGTAAAAAGTCAAAAAGACATTTTTTGACCTGAACCAGCTTCCGTCTGTTTATCAAACAGTGGAAAACTCCTCACAGTGTTTCTAAGTTCACTCACAGCAGTGCCGCAGTGCTGAAGAGTAAAAAAAGAGCGTGCACTGGTACTAATCGAGTTAGATCTAGATCAAACATTTTAACTTTAACTTAAAAGATTAGTCGCTCAGTAACATTTTTATTTTTATCCGGGCCGGATTAGCTACACTTCATATATGCTTTTTTTCTGCTCACACTAAAAGCTTGTACAAAATTCAGACATGCCAAAAAAGGAAATCAGAAGACTCCTCAGGCTGAAAATCCAGACTCTACATTTTTGTGTAGAATCTGTCAACCAAATATGTTAAAGAAATAAAGCAGTGATTGTAATATTTTTAAAACAGAAGGTCAAAATAATTTCTCACAAACCGTGCAGCTGTCTTTTTGACAGGCAGGATATACGGCAGGAAAATGTATTTATATATATTGCACCAGATCAGAGATAAAGCATCATCACAGAACTACCGGGCCACGGTCAAATGAATATTGATCTAAATAGAGAGGACAAGATTTAAGCCCATAATGGCCTTATGTTATCATCAAGCTTAGATACACTCTGGAGACTTCTCTGATGTTGTATGAATGTAAATGTCAAGCATGTGTGAGCCAATCGAGTGTTTTATACATTTTAAAAGTGATGAAATGGAGGACCGACGCCAACATGTAGCGTCTGCTTCAGAGGAATAAAAGTCCCGGGACATTTGAAGAGGTCTGCTGAGAATCAGCTGCATGGAAAATTAGACCATATCTTTATATACAAGTGTATCTGATGGATGATAATTTTAATTGGTTACAGTTGGCTTTTTATCATTCTTCACTTCGCTGCATTCATCTCATCCAATTAACACTGTTAAGAGCTGATATCAAAAAAGCCGCCTCACTCCGTCATAGTCCATGTCCGTCAGCTCAAATAACAGAGATCATAAATTCGACTCACCTCATTTCAATTTTTAATGCAAGCCATGTATTTGAGTCATGATTGAGTGTAATGATTGAGTCATTAATTGATTCACCTGTTTTATGGGTTAGGTACACAGAAGGGGAAAACAACAAGGAAAAGATGGAAAGCTGTTTTAAGCGCTGTGAGGAGTTTGTAGTGTCTCCTATACAGACGCTTCTTGAGTACCAAGATAGAGTGAAAGAACAAGGGTACAGGGGTCCGTTTCACGTAGCAGGTTTAATGGAAACTCCGAGTTTGTTAACCCTGAAATCAGGGAAACTCTGAGTTTTCCGTTTCACAAAGGAGGGTTAGTTAAACCAGGGAGAGAGGGGTAACTCTAACCTGTTTCACAAAGAGAGGTAACTCAACCTCGCGGTCAGTTACCACAGTAACAGACTCCGTGAACCTAACCTGCTCGGGAGCAGGTTTAACTCAGTAAACCGAGAGTTTCAGGTGAAACATCGGCATTTTATCATTTTGATCAAGGTTTATATTGTCAAGTAAGTATTAAGTGGCAGTTTGATCCCTTAAAAAATGCTCTTTTCACACTCAAAACTGAATTTTACTCTCTTGTGATGTTCCGTTAAATGATTAGGAATATTAAACTAACACAAAAAACGGGTGGTGGTCCAGCAGCCCCACCTTTAAAGGAGGCAGAGGAGCTGCCCCCCAACCCCCCGTTCGACGATCGCGGCCGGTCCGATTGAATCTGCGCTCCACAGATGCTGGCTGTTTATGTCTGGCGTGCACGTGCTTAACTCCAGGTCAAACTACTCAGAGTTGTTAAAACCGTCTCAAATCAGGTGTTGTGAAACCGGAAACTCAGAGTTTCCTAACTCAGAGTAGATCAACTCAGAGTTAAGGATTTAACTCAGAGTTTGTTGAACCACCTACGTGAAACGGACCCCAGGTCTATCTTCAGTACTCACCCAGAAGTGGCTCTTAAAAAATCCACTTGTAAAGTCTGGCAGTGAGAAATTAAGTTGGCAAGTAGGGACAGCCACATAGTCAGAACTGATCCTCGAGCAGGATGACAAAAGTACAAACATTTTCTGCTGGAGTCGTACTCTGACACAAATTTGGCACACATGACACCTGGGCTGTGACCAGGAACGTTAGCCTGGTACTTTTGATCACTTTGTGTAAGCTAATTGTCTGTAATAAATCAGTGTCTACATTGTCCAATTGCTAACAAACAATACAGTAACACTTGTTATAAACCCACCTCATATAATGCATCATTAGTGAAGTAAGACTTTATATATCAAAGGCATAGTAACGACCGCAATACACAGCAATACACAGCAATACACAGCGGTCTACATCTCCACGCACAAACCTCAACCAAAACGCCACTCTATAGCCACAAATAATGCTCAGAACAGCACCTAACTTCATCAACAGTACATATAGGGTCCCAGACACAGTACTAGCCACCAAACATCTTTTTAACTTTGCCTGGTTTCCTTAGCAAAGAGACCAAACACAACTCACCCACTCTCCTCCAGCAGTTGCTTGTTTGTGGGGGAGCCCTGATGAGTCGATCACCGAGTGCAGTGGAGTTTCGCAGCTCAAGGAAGAACATCTATGATCATGACTTCATTGAAATGAAATCAGACCGAGACTCTAAGGCAGAAGAACCCCCGTGTCTGATTATTATTACTTCACTGAAATGATCCGCTGCACCCAGTGATCGACTGGTTAAGTGTTACCAATAATATATTACCTCTAAATCCTGCAAAAAGTTGTCTCTAAAGTTGTATCTAAAGAGTTCATCAGAATCAACTCAAACAAAATAAAAGTTTGTCTTTAATCCTTCAAAGTGTAAAAACTCCATCAACATGGTCCCAAGACAGTCTGACGGTTTTAGGTTTACTCACAGGGATACTCAGTTTCAGCATCACGTTGTTGTGGATGTTGTCAAATACTAAAAGACAAAAGAAACTCTGACATTTGTTTTTTTTCTTTGTTTGTCAGTTTGTATGATGTGACACACCACAGAGGATCAAACTAGTTATTGTTAATCCAAGATATCTTGTTTCCACATTTCTTCACACTCAAGTCAGCTGTTTGTGATTCCACAGTCTGGACTGGACTGATTTGAAGTGACAGTCTGTTTTTGCATGTTTAATTCTCTTAACTTAAAGATTAATGTTAAAGCACTACGAGGACGGAATGATTTCATTCATCTCCATATGGAAAGAAAATTAGTTTTACTGCATAATATATCACTCTTGACATGAAGTACACATTAGTCTTTACATTATTAGATGCATTACTGTTGTCAGATAATACAGTGGGATCCATTCAGATCAGTCAGCACTTAAGCTGCAGTTTCCTGGAATGATAATGAGATTATAACACTTAACATTGACTTAACGTTTATTGTTATTAATCACACTATTCGAATATGTAACACAGGTGTGCTAATTGATCTGAGTAGTGAAAAGAAACTGAAAGAAACAGGGCAGCTTTAGCCTGGAACCAGCAGGGAGAAGACATTTAAAAGTAAAGCAGCATTTGAATTTTTAAAGCAACTTAGCTGAGACTTTTACAGCTCTTAAAGTGCAAAATGACACCAATAAAAAGTGGACAAAGTACGAAAATATTTTACATCAACCCTTGGAGAATAAAAAGTTATGTTGAACCATTTCACAAGGTTAAAGTTGGAACCTCTGAAACGAAATGTCACCCTTGGACCAGAATTACTTATTCAAACCGTGATGTATGAGTCTGAGAGAGCCTTCAATTAATTTTCCATGCCAGGTAATGTGAAGGTGCCACAGCCTCGCTACATTAAGCAGAACTAAATGAAATAATGCAGACATCATGGTTCATTGCAACAACTAGGTTCCATATCACCTGCAATCTATTTTGGCTAATCAATCTGCCAGAGCCTCCGCAAGATTAATTTTCGTGGTTTGGATCTCCAACTACAACAATCCGACTCCTTCCACATTCATTCTACCAGAGCCTCCAACCCAAGCTACACAGCAGTAATAAGTCTTTGGAGTAATACCGAGCACACGGTATCATACTGTGGTTCTTACTGGACACTATTACCACCACATGCCACAGCTGTCATTAAAACAGAGAGGGTAATCTAGCTGTGTATGGCTTCCTTGTTTTGTTATTACAGACAGGCCTTTGTGGACCTAGATGACACGCTCTGTTGGTGTTAAACCTGATCAAACAAGGAAGTTACTAAACTTTACATGGCGATATATCCACACTGGATAAGTCTCTGGAGCCTTACTAGGAGGGCGACAGTTTGGGCCTCTCAAGCAGGCAGCAGCTGTAGATGGTATCCATGTGCAAAGAGTTTCAAAACGTTTCCTCAAAAACAAAAAATATGCAAAATGACAGTTTAGAAAAGCAGGAAACACAGGAATTCAGCTCCATTGCACATTTACTATCATTATCAAATGACAGAGAGACGAACTGAAAAAAATAACAATAATGCAGCATGCTTCTGAATGTTAAAGCTCCTGTATGAAACTTTCTGTTTGTGTGAATTTTGGCGCCCCCTGTGGACAATGACTTATTGCTTATCTTGTCCTCTACATGTTATAGTACTATCCTCTGATTAAAAAATGTAATCTATTGATGTTTGATAGTCAAATTTGACATGTATTGTGCATATTTTATGTAAGAACTTAAAAAAAGGGCTTTTTCTTCAGTTGCTCGACTGACACCAAACCCCACACCAGTTTCAGGCATAAAAAAATTAGGATATAAAAATTTTCAGTCTTGTTGCTGATGGTCTTGCTTGTTTTCGTACACCATAAAAAGGCATCTGTATAAATTTCAATTTATTTTATAACTGTACAAAACCTTCTCTCAGCAGTGTAAATAAACAGAAAATATTTTGTGTGTGTGTGTCGATTTTTGTTTAATAGCTAAGTGTAATTTCAGCCAAATTCTTCAACAGCCCTTTTTTTTTCCTACTGTGCAGCTCAACAAATATCATGAGTACTGTTTTTATATGAAATCATGGGGAGCTCCTACATAAACAAATGTTGGCTTTTTGAGGTGCATGAAGGTGGCCAAATGCCTTGCACCAACTCTTACAGCAAGTGATGTCAGCTCATTATTATTTACTGCCAACCATCAGTTGTGATAAAACTTGCCGAAGCCTCTCCAGGGATGATCTCGACTAACTAGGTGTGTTCCTCCTAACAGTGCAGCTGCTGAGTTTAAGTATGTCCAAATGAATCAGGCTAAGGTGCAAAATGCTCTCCGTTTCAGAGGAACTTCTCCAGAAAATGTGGGTGTAAAGATGACCTAAGATAAACTTCAGATCGGTTGTTTGAAAACAAAAATAAATAAGCTTTAGATTTGATCAAAGTGATAGATGTCTCTGAAAAGAGGGCAGCCAAGAAAAACCCTCTCCAGACACATCGGTCTTTGTTATTGTTGATCTTTATGTGTGTTTGGTTTTGTAACAGACATACATGAGGATCAATGTAAACCAATGAACGTCAGGTCCTGTAAAACCTTACAACACTTTTTCATCGAGGTTTGTGTCAGCCGAGTGTTTGTTAGAGTTCAAGTCTGATATATGGTCCATGGGCTTGGTATTGAATTTGTTTCTGCTCTCTGATAAATAAGTCAATGCGTCGTTCTTTTGCTGAATTATGATGAATTGGCCTTGAAACGTCAATAACAAACAAAGCGTTCATGAATGTCATGAAGTCAGAAAGCCTGAACAAAATTTAATCGTCCAATAAAATAATTACTTCATGTTAATCTGGTCCAAACACCGATCTTTTTCTCACAAGCTTGCATATCATCCCTGTATTTCTCTTATAACTACTTCAAACAGAACAAAGAAGGTTTATTTGATCACATAAATCTCTATCTACTTGTCTTCTTAAAATAAAGTGAGAGAGAAATGCAGGAGAAACTGTCATGGTGAAGCTTACGTGTGTCAACTTTCAGGCAACTATTCCCAATGTGAAAAACACAGAAGCACAATAAAATATGTAGTGTTTCTTCCACACAGCACAGTTTCTAGACACTGAAAGTGTTGGCAGCTGCTGTCAACCAAGCATTTTTATTTACATTTAAAGTACTGCCGCGATAACTCAACAGCAGAGAGTGCTCTTATCAGGTAATTTCATGTCATGAGTTTAAAAGATTATATAATCTCAGGGATGCCAAGAACTTCTCTGGAACTGAAGGAAAAAAAGGTTCTTCAACACTCACACCTTCATGATGCTATCGCTATCAGCTGTGGCATTTATGTATGTTTGATGAGTTGTTTCCCCTCTGTCTGTGCACTGGAGTCTGTCCTGACTGACAGAGAAACACTTGAGTCTACTGAGGCCAACCGAAACAAACAAGACAAAACAAAACAAAATGGTACATAGCAGCTACAAACCTTAATCCACACACTATGAAATTGAATAAATAAGTGTCTTTAAAGTCCCACTCTGATAGTTTTATTTTTTACTACTTAAAGTGTTCTCAGTGGTCTTTAAACTGCAATTATGAAATTTTTAGCCAAAATCATGTCACCTGTGTCATTTTTTAAGGCCTTTCATCTTTAAAGCTCAAGAAGCTCATTAGCAATTAGTTAATATCAAATAGCAAACACACCCGCTTGTTCCACAATTACTCTCTCTACTTCTCTGAGTCTGGCCTGCATAGCGGGGCTCTGGGGCCGGGGCTTGAATTTGTGACATAGGAAATCTCACTGTGTCTGTGCCTGCTGTTTGAGTCTGTGAAATGTTCACAACAATTCAAATGCAGAATATTTTTTCTTGTTTTCTGTACAACAAGAAAAACATGATTCTCGTCAGATAGGGTCTTTACCTGTGGTCTGGGTTTTCTTTATAATTGGATGGAAAGGTGTTTTTTGGTTTATATTTTTGTTTATGATTGACGCACTGATGAAAAGAAAATTAATACCTAATTTAATCATCTGCAATTGTTTAAAGATGGAATATTTCCCAACTATGAAGTGTTTCATAACCTCAGCATGGTAGACAGAGTTATACAGAAGTGTGGAGGTCAATGTAAGGGACTTCTGTATCTTTGTATTATTTAACATCTTCACCTTCACTGAGTTTGCATTTACTGTTCTACAATCAAAAACAATTGTGAAAATACTTAATAGAATTGGTACATATTTAAAAAGTCAATGAACTTGTAAGTCGTGCTGAGATCTATCTGAATTGACTAAAACTTTGCAGATGACTTTTCGTGATATCCAAACAACACAGTGCTTAGACTGCTCTGTCCACTAATATTTACACAAACCAAAAGTTTTAACTCTTGAATTTAAGTGAAAATGACGAGAAGAAGAAAAAACTTTTGCTGGTGAGATTCCTTCATTTTCTGATAACAGCTGATATCCAAGTGGAGCTTGTGTACTAACGGTGGTCAAACTTCACTGTAATTGTCTGATCCGTCATACTACCGCTCAGTCAGAGTGATGCATAACCAGCCCAGGCATCTGAACATTTGTGATTTGCTGATGGTATTGATTACCCACAGACTCTATGAGCCAGTGTTCGCCAGTGTTGAATGAATTGTTTTAAATGGTGACTACTGTCTGCTCTCTCTAAAGTACGTCCTCACTACGAATCGTAATATCTACAGCAGGGCAGAACGGTGCTTTGTGTGCTCATTTGCATTATTAATAACTTTTTGGAAATTCTCTACATGGCCCCAAGTATGAAAACGCATCTTCAACACCCCCACTGTCATGATGTACATGCTGGTGTACCCTGGTGTATTGTGAGATCAACGTTTGTAGGCGCATATCTCTCCTACAAATATTCCTCTTCGGCCACAAAGTCAGCACTGATAGAGGTCATAAAGGCAAAGTGTCACAGTTTAAATCAGTGTCTGCTTTATTTATGTCCAATAAAATCGGAATTAATCTCTCTCATTCCCTTGGTTCAAGTCGGCAGTAAATCACCTCAGAGCAGCGTCAGGGCGTCACAGTTATGACCCATTACGTTTGATTGAAGTAAGCAGTATTTCCTTTTTTACTCCCCTGAGTCTCATGCTAGCATCCAACAAAAACAATCACATTATTTGAAGGCGTAGAGGCCTCTGTAATTTAATTAATGAGGCTGAGGTTGGAGAGACAGGCATTGTAAATAAGACTAACCTCATAACTCACCTTCGTCTTGATGTTTTTCCCCCATTGTTTGGTCCTCTTTGAGCTCCAAAGAGACCTGAGAGAGTAAGAAGTTGAACAAATAAATAAAAACAATTCAGATATTCAGATTTAGAGCACTGACAGCTCTTACATTTTAATACGTGTGCAAGAAGGTTTCGATTCTGTCTGGGACACATTTGAAGAAGCACAGATGTACCCCAAGGATTCAGCTATCATTACAGCCGATGTTGTAACGAGAGAAAATCTCAATAAAAATCCACTTCAACTTTTTCATCATCTCCACTTTGGTGAAAGGAAAAACCTTTAACCACAGAACAAGATCCACTGTGGAGCAGAAGCTAACAAAGTTAGCAGGATTGAGAAATCCCTGTAATAACACCTCCAGTGGAAAAAGGAAGGAGCCATTGAAGCTCGGTTTGGCTGTCGTGGTTCAAAGCTTTGTTGGCGCTGTAACACATTTGTGCTTAAAAAAGTTTATTTGCATAAGTTTATGTGAAATACTTTGTTTTGTGTACTGTATGATATTATTTTTACATTAAAATACATTTTTGTGTTATTTAAATTGCCTTTTGTTGCCTCTCTGCAATATTTGTGTTATTGACCTTCAGGGCCTCCATTCATAAGGAATCTGCTTTGCTGTGATCACCAAGAGTTGAAGCTTCACCTTTTACAGACAGCAAATCTAAAAAGTCTGTAAACCAGTCAGGACACACATCTGAACATCAAACATCATAATTTTCAACATTCTTGCTATCATCACCACCACCAGTGGTTAAAGGGATATTCCAGCGTAAAATTAAGTTATGATCAAACACACTGTAACACCCTGTTAGACACCCCCTTGAGAGATTAATGTTGCGGACTGCTTGCTTCTCTAGTTATACCAACTTTAGTAATGACCGCACGATAGCAATACACAGCAGTCCAAGTCTCCACACACAAACCTCAACCAAAACGCCACTCTATAGCCACAAATAATGCTCAGAACAGCACCTAACTTCATCAACAGTACATATAGGGTCTTAGCCATAGCACTAGCCATCAAACATCTTTTTAACTTTGCCTGATTCCTTTAGCAAAGACACTAAACACAACTAACCCATTCTCCTCCAGCAGCCGCTTGTTTGTGGGGGAGCCCTGATGAGTCGATCACCGAGTGCAGCGGATCATTTCAATAAATTATTAATCATCATAATAATCATTTTGCACTGCAGACATGGTACTTTTTCTGCCTTAGCGTCTCGGTCTAATTGCATTTCCATGAAGTAATAATCATAAATTTTCTTCCTTGAGCTGCGAAACTCCGCTGCATTCAGTGATCGATTTGTCAGGGCTCCCCTTCAAACCATCGGCTGCTGGAGGAGAGTGGGTGAGTTGAATATTACCCCAATGGCGGTGTACATCCTGAATTACTGAAAATGATGATTGTCGTCAATTTCTCTCATTGACACTACTAGAGAAAAGAATTCTCCGTCCTACAACCACGAGGCATTTAGTGGCCTGACCGACCAGCACCTCCTCCAACGCTGCCTCTGTTTCTGTCTCCTGTGCAAAATATACTTTATCACGAGCTCCTCCACAGTCACCATCTTTCTTTTTATTTGTTGTTGTCAGAAACTTTTGACTCTGGCCTGCCCCCTGGTGGATGTAATGGTTAGCATCCATGCCAACGTAAAGCACACATGGAATTATGTGGGCAGTGACGGAACCATCGTTTGAAACGGACGCGTACATTTTCATACGTATGGCGAGCATGAATCAGCCTTAAGCCCATCGTTTGTGTTGTATTGTCTTTCTCTCATATTTCAATGTATCATCTTCTTTCCGTTCTTAGAAACAAGAAGTGGATGTGTCCATAGATGTAAGACAAACACTATATGCTGTTCAGCTTGTATTGAACATTTAAAAACATGTTATGAGGCTGGCACCTTATGTACAGACCTATGTCAAAGGTTTGTTCCATCATGCTCTACTGGCTCCACTTTTCACAAGCCACTGACTCTCTCCCCGGCCTCTCATCTCTCGTCTCTTCCCCGTGAGTTGGAGAGCACTTAAGCAGATGTTCCCTGCCACAGCTCCTTGCATTCACAGCCACACCTGCCTCAACCTTTCCGCAGCTGTTTTCGCTGTACACCTCTGATGTGAGAATTTCTCTGCGCTCTCTGGTCAAACGTGTTTTCTTTCTCTTTTCTAATTATGCTGAGGGGTTTCACAAGTGAGAAAGAAAGGGCTTTTCCCCAGATGGAGATGTTAAAACAATACTCTTAATCTGCTACTCCGCTTTATTAGGATTCCATGCCCCAATAGGTATTAAACAGAAGACTTGAATTTAAGTATTTACCCCTCTGATTCCAGTGCTACGCCAATCCAAGCACAGCATCTAACCAGAGCCGTTTGTCAAGTCAATATTGTCGGGAAATATCTCAAGGGAGAGACGTACATTTCTTTGTTTTCTTTTGGACCAATTACAATGACTGATGCTGATCGAATCTGAGGGCAAGGATTTCAACAAAGCTTAAGAAGCAATTAAGGGTGTGCAAAAGTAAGGGAGAAACACAGCAACATCAACTGTAACAGGATACATCAGGATTCAGGGGAGCACCTGCTCAGTACAACATGAAATTGATCTTCACTGAGTATCAGGGTTAGAGTATTATTTACCTTGATATACATTTCAAAAGAACCAAACCCTTTCACTGACTTTTCCCTGACTCGTGGAGGAGACGTTTCGGTGTAAGAAAATGTAATTACTTTCAGACATTCAGGCGAGCAAGTGCACCTGTCATGTATCACGTATTTGAAAAGCACTCGCTCACTTCCACTTGTGCTCGCAGCAAAGCTGTGAATGAAGGTATTCTTCCGTCACTGGTATTCACCCTCACTCAATGTAAAGTCAGCAGGATGAAAAGCTTAGTTAAGGGTGGGATGGTGGGTCAATCTGTGCTGATCCCCTGACTGTACAGGAGGTTTTAATATAGGTGTGGTAAAGGCCAATTCATTCTATAGAGGACTCTGATAGATGCAGATGAAACAGGGATTACATCTTCATGTCTGCTTTATCTCATAATGGAACAAAAACTCGACTTTATTCGAGCGACACAAGCTGTTTTATTCATCTGACGTGGATGTAACTTCACTTTGACAATGTTCAATGAGAGCCTCAGTGTTGCTGGATTTAATCCTCAAATCCAGTTTTTTATTGAGGGACTGTTCACGCTATACCTTTTAAATGTGTCCTATATCAAATCCCCGTTAGAACTGGTTACAGTCCTGGACTTACCCTGCAAGGGCAAAAGAGCGACATCAAAAATGTCACACACATGTTAAGGAGAGTGAACATGGCTCATGTTGGTTCATGGTGTTTAACAGTTGTTTACTGATGTTTGTGCTTGTTGACAGTAGGGCTGCAACGATTAGTCGACGTAATCGATTACGTCGACACGACAAATTCATCGACACAAAACAAAGCGTTGACGCGTCGTGTTATTGTTGTTAAGAATCACATGCCTGCGCCTCATCCTCATGTATAACTGCAGTGCACTACAGGATGTGCTGGGGGCAGTAGCTCTCGCTGTTTACATCCTGCGAGCAAACACAGAAGAAGAGTGCACACATTATGGCAGAACAAACTGAAAAAGACGCTCCAAAACTCCGACCCAAAACTTCAAAAGTTTGGGAACATTTCACGGAGAACAAACCAAAAAAACACGTTGATCAAAGCTCAGCTTTCCTACCATGGCAGCACCACGGCAATGCATGAGCACCTGAAACGCCGACACCCCGGAAATAGGTGTTTATAAATAAAGAAGATAGTGATTAATCGTGATTAATCGGACGACTAGTCGATAGATTAGTCAACAAAAAAATAATCGTTAGTTGCAGCACTAGTTGACAGTATCATGATGAAATTCAAATTGATGAAACTGAAAGTGTTACCCAAGGGTGGTGGCAAAGTTGCATGCTCTCACGCCACACTGCAGTGACGATATTTTCAAACTTCCCAAGAGGGGAAACTCATTTTTCATTTTATTTCATTCCAAACCCACAAAATATATATTTTTTTCAACTTTAGAATGATTGCCTCATCAGTTAAAAATTGTGTTTTCCATTATCAATCAAAACTTTATTTCAGTCAGGACCACTTTCGTTAAAATTAATTATTTATTACAAGCAAAAATTTTTACATTGGCGGTATGGCTCTGTTCTGAGTGTTCCCTGCCCTTCCATGCGCTTGCACGAAATGCACGAGCCCCTCCCCTCCCTTTCATGTGCATACATGAAAAGCCAAGGCAGAGAAAGCAGCAGCAAATAAACAGGAGGAGCTGGGGTGGAGGTGGGTTGCAGAGGGGTTGCAGCAAGCAGAGAAGGCAGGAGAAGCAGCTTAAATAGGGCGCCATTTTGACATTAGCCAATCGGATGTGTAGAGGGTGATCACCTGAGCTGTCAACTGACTGAGGGCTGGCTTGAGATCAGCTGACTGTAACCTTTAGCTTGACTCCGTGTCCTGCTGGAACTGTCGCTATGCTTCATTTGAAAAATTGTGGATTTATACCACCAAGAAACACAACACACAAGTCACAGGTGTAGCAACATAACCACTTTTGGTGTGTACCCACTGCTTGTACACTCACCGGCCACTTTATTAGGTACACCATGCTAGTAACGGGTTGGACCCCCTTTTGCCCTCAGAACTGCCTCAATTCTTCGTGGCATAGATTCAACAAGGTGCTGGAAGCATTCCTCAGAGAGCTTGGTCCATATTGACATGATGGCATCACACAGTTGCCGCAGATTTGTCGGCTGCACATCCATGATGCGAATCTCCCGTTCCACCACATCCCAAAGATGCTCTATTGGATTGAGATCTGGTGACTGTGGAGGCCATTTGAGTACAGTGAACTCATTGTCATGTTCAAGAAACCAGTCTGAGATGATTCCAGCTTTATGACATGGCACATTATCCTGCTGAAAGTAGCCATCAGAAGTTGGGTACATTGTGGTCATAAAGGGATGGACATGGTCAGCAACAATACTCAGGTAGGCTGTGGCGTTGCAACGATGCTCAATTGGTACCAAGGGGCCCAAAGAGTGCCAAGAAAATATTCCCCACACCATGACACCACCACCACCAGCCTGAACCGTTGATACAAGGCAGGATGGATCCATGCTTTCATGTTGTTGACGCCAAATTCTGACCCTACCATCCGAATGTCGCAGCAGAAATCGAGACTCATCAGACCAGGCAACGTTTTTCCAATCTTCTATTGTCCAATTTCGATGAGCTTGTGCAAATTGTAGCCTCAGTTTCCTGTTCTTAGCTGAAAGGAGTGGCACCCGGTGTGGTCTTCTGCTGCTGTAGCCCATCTGCCTCAAAGTTCGACGTACTGTGCGTTCAGAGATGCTCTTCTGCCTACCTTGGTTGTAACGGGTGGTTATTTGAGTCACTGTTGCCTTTCTATCAGCTCGAACCAGTCTGGCCATTCTCCTCTGACCTCTGGCATCAACAAGGCATTTCCGCCCACAGAACTGCCGCTCACTGGATATTTTTTCTTTTTCGGACCATTCTCTGTAAACCCTAGAGATGGTTGTGCGTGAAAATCCCAGTAGATCAGCAGTTTCTGAAATACTCAGACCAGCCCTTCTGGCACCAACAACCATGCCACGTTCAAAGTCACTCAAATCACCTTTCTTCCCCATACTGATGCTCGGTTTGAACTGCAGGAGATTGTCTTGACCATGTCTACATGCCTAAATGCACTAAGTTGCCGCCATGTGATTGGCTGATTAGAAATTAAGTGTTAAGGAGCAGTTGGACAGGTGTACCTAATAAAGTGGCCGGTGAGTGTATTTGCTCATTTAGATGAAGCTATGTATGTTGGCATACATACACCCGGAGCCCCGCTCTGCAGGCCAGATTCGGAGAAGTAGAGAGGATGATTGCGTAACAAGCATGTGCGTTAGCGGATTGCCATGCTCGTAGTAAAGTTAATTATGATATTAACTTTCATCATGCCCCCAAAGACATTAGTGTCCAAGAGCTGAATAGCTCCTGTGTTACCTGTCATTCTACTACACTACGGCAATGTAAACATAAGGTGGAGCGTTCAGAGCAGCACTGTCTCCACCCACGACTCAGAGGCAAATTGCTAATGAGCTACTGGAGCTCTGCAGAAGAAAAGCCCTTGAAAATGACACAGGTAGTGTGATTTTGGCTAAAAACTTCATAATCGCAATTTAAAGACCACTGAGAACACTTTTAAGTAGTAGAAAAAAATGATTATTGTGGGACTTTAAACGCTGTCTAACATCATAAGGTAGAAAAGCCATTAAAACTTTGCACTTCTTGTAAGTATAGAGATTTTTCATCTGGTTCATGAAACCTCTGGAGACAGACCAGAGAATCATCTAATGGTTTTATACACGACTGCAACGTATCTCATCACGGCTGGGTCATTCTTGAGCAGAGATACGTGACATGAAATAGAGATGAAAATAATGATAATAAGCGCTCACAGCCTGGAGATGGTAAATGACTCTTGCTAACACGCTTTCTTATGATGAAAATGGACACGAAAGCCTTTAATTTGAGAAAGGTCAGCTTGAATAGGTCACTTGTATAGTTAGCAACATGTGGTCAGCTTCTGATTTTACTTAGACATAGGCTAAAAAATCACTGCTGTCTGGTCTGAGTAATTTAAAAGGTTAAAAAGTCGAGATATAAGACAATATGAGACATTTCGTTCATTTCAGTTTGAGTGTTCGACAAAAATGTGAGATTTAAACAGATTTTTGTCGATTAGAAAAGTTTCTTTGTGTTATTTTGAATAAACATCACAACAGTAAATTGTGAACACTGATGCGTATCCTCATTAAGGCTCGCTATAAGGAGCTCAGCTGGGCTCACAGTTGACTGTTTGTTTGAGGCAGCTGCTCCCGCACGGCGACGATGAACCGTTACTGCGAAGGATAAATTCAAAACTCTTGATCCACATAGAGCGCTAACAACACCAAGCAGTATTTCAAAGTCTATTTATCCAGGTCTGTATTTGACCCAAACAGGACTGAAGCCCCCAAGCTTGCCCCTCTCCCTTGTTTTTTATTACCTGCAATCTTAAGACAGCAAATTCACTTCTGTAAATGTCAATGGCCATTTCTAAGTCTGTGCCCTTTCCTCCATCCTGAAAAACAAGACAGCAAATGTTGATGTGTAACGCCCTGGTGTCACTGATGGATAAAGAACCCCATATATAAAATACAATTTCTGTGGTATTATACCCTGACCCCTATGTCACAAGTGGATCCGAAGGAAAAACAGAAAAAGTGCCATCATAACTCGTTCTTTACTTTTTGCATCATCCTCTAAAAAAGTTTCACTCTCATCCCTTTCTCCTCGTGAAGTGAAACAACAGTCTCAACTCGCTCGTCTTGCTCGCTCTCCTTGACTGAACTCCTTCATCTTCTCTTCTTCAGTGTTTGTTTTTCAACCCGCTCTCTTCCTCCACACTCGCTCATTTGCAGGCCCTCTTGTTCTCTCAGTGGCTTGTTACCTTGTTTACCAGCTGAAACCCCTGGCTATTGGTGTCAACGGGATTATGTGACATGTCCATGTGCTGTGTTGTCCCAAAGGGGGGTTCCCTTGCCAGCCGTTGAATTAATGAGTCTCCAGTGAGAGTGCGGTGTGTTTCGTGGGCACGCAGGAAGGACCGCTGTGCAGTGTATGGGGGCGTTGAGCATGCACAGGGGAAGTGTTAATGTAAACGTGTCTGTGGTCATATGTGAGGAGGGAGGCTGTTTGTGTGTGTGTTGTGAATGGAATAAGCAAAATGGCTGAGCTTGTGTTATTTTGCATGTTAACAGGGTGCTGGCAGGCATTAACCACAATAAGGGCGCAATATATGATTCATGAGCTGGGAATTGTTAATTCAGTATTATCGTGAAGGCTCTAAAAAGTAGTAATAATTGATTAATAGGTGCACCAATATCAATTCCCAGAGTGTTATGACCTAGTTAGGGGATAATGCAAACACAGCGCGATCTTATATTAAAGCTAGTTAACTGAACCGGTCTCAATTTACTTCATGTTCTCTTCAGTTTTTGTTGTACGTGTTGTTCAAATCGACGTTATGTTGTTTTTTCTGTGTGTTCCTGTTTTGTTCTTTACTCCCCCACAAGGGTGAAATGCACAAAACTTCTTTCCTGCAGATCCAAATGTCTCCATGTGGTCCTGAGATAAGGTTAAACCACAGCTTTGTTCCAGTCTGTTCCTAATTGGGGAAATCTGCTCGAGAAAAATAGCCGACCTCAAGGTGATAAAGATGATCAATCAGGACGAAATAGGAGAATGTCTTCGTCTTTGAGGTTAGGAGTTAGGAGTTAGCATCGTGAAAACATTGCTCCAAGCAAAACTGTAGCTGCAGGGAATCTTCCAATTCATCCTTATTATTTCAGGGCATTATTGTCTTTCAGTTTTAATAAATCTCTGCTTATTCTACCTGGCTAACAACATTACTTGGTGTCTTGGAGCCGGCTCCCTACAGTTTCGATATGACACTGGTTAGGGCTGAACGATTTTGGCCAAAAATAAAATCGCAATTTTTTTCTCTGAAAACTCGATTTTCGATTCAGCTATTTTTTATTTAGTGACAACTTCGCCAAACTTCACTTCAATAATAAGTTTTTCTTTCATCTCTCAAAATGAAAATAATGGAGTGCATATGCCAAGCCAGTAAGTGGCGCTGTAACGCTGCCGAGGAAACGCACAACAGACAGAAGAAGAGTTCAGAGCACGGGTATAAAGTTTGTTTTAGCCAGACACGCGCAGCTGCTATAAAAGAGTTACGCTATGTGTCACATAATCGTCTGAGAGATGCAGATAGACGTCCACAAGGAGATAAATTGGTAGTCGTTTACTTATTAATGCACTCTCTGACCCATCTTCAAAAAGTACTGTTTACGGTCACCAAAAACGCTGTTTACGTGTAGATGAAATGCCAATAGGACAAAAAACTCCTAAGTTTACTCCTGAATTTGTTTCCGTGTGGACGGGTTGATACCGCCTTCAGACAGACTTTGCAGCGGGGAGTGGTTTGCTCTTCATCCGAAACTGCGAAGCTGTAGTAATTCCACACGACTGACTTACTCTTGCCCTATTTAGCCACGAAATTATCACCTTCTTTTGTAAACGCCATGTTTGTTTACATCTGTGTGTGAGAACTGGGAGAGCACTCCCGCAGGAAGGGGGAGCCTACGGTGGCCTGGAGGCGCGAGATGTGATAGAAAGGAAAATCGATTTGACGGTTTAATTTTTTAAACATCGTCATAATCAAATAATCTGATAACATTTAAAATTGATTAATCGTGCAGCCCTGATAGACTACCTGGCTAACAACAGTACTTGGTGTCTAGGAGCCAGCTCCCCACAATTTAAAAAGTGGACAGACCATCTTATGTAATTGTTTATCTCTGTTTTGAGAGAGGGGTGGGTAAAATAAGCTTTGTCTTCTGCCTGCTCCCTTCTGGTCATGTGCTGTGCTACATTTGTTAGATGCCTTTTGTATGTATAGAAATGCTTAAAAATGGCCATGAGCAGAACAAATGAAAAACGAAAACAAAATATGATACTGGTACACATTGCATTTTATACAGAAGGATATGACAGTATTACATAAGATCAAAATGCAGCTGTGTCTCATTTTATCACCTGAAAACTATCTGTAGGTGCAAGTGTACCCTGAATCAATCGGCTATGGAGTGAAAAAAAGTCTCGTTTTTAACAATCCAGCGGGGATTACACTTCCTGGCAACACTCCATCCTCAATTTGGCATTTGTCCATTTTCTACTCTATGGTGATTGGAGAGAGCAGTTTGTCAGGAGGTCTAATAAAATAGAGAATCAAGCTACATAGAAAATCTGTATTTAAAGTGAGCGGTAATTTCATTAGTGATAGGAATATTGACACTTCTTTGAGGCTAAATTGAAATGTGCAGATGTCAGACTAGATGAAGTCAAATAAGTGAAGCTTGATCCATCTGATTATTTCATCTCCATATTTTACCCCACAGATTTCTGTAATTACTCTGCAAGGTTGTTTCCCTCGCAATTTGTACAGACGCAGATGATAGTCTAGTTTTACAACCGGTACTAAAATTAAGGTATTTATGATCGCAGTAATTTTAGAGACACACTTCAGGGAATCTCCTATCTACTGAAAGGGTTTCATCAAGTTAAAATTCTGTAATAAATTAAATAATGTTTATGCTTTTTAACTGTGATGGATTTTTCACCAGTCCAGGTCTCTATTTTCCAAACATCCTCGCTGAAAAGGGTGACGTTGTGAAGCTAATTAGGGCCCCATTACTTATTTAAAGGTAACTTGTTTATGTGAGAGCAGAGGTATAAATTATCCAATAGACGATGTCTTTAGGGTATTTCGTTGAACAGAGCTTTATTAACAGCAACTGGTGAGGGCGATTTAATGACATTCCAATTATTTCTAGAGTCCCTGCTGATACCAGTGCCAGCCGAACGCAGCCAGCAAGCACCCATTTAGAGAGGCAGGGGAACTGTAGCACTTAATGACACTGTTAAAAGGATTCTCTGAGGACAGATGTGGCTTTTATTTAGACCACGGGACAGGTTTGTGGTGAAATTGGAGAAACTGAACCAGTGGGAAGGAATACAAATAACCTCTCCTAATTTCTGTTTAGAGTGCATCTGTTGCACTGACCCCATTTTCTAAAAAAACACAGATTGTGTTTTCCTTCCAAGAAAAGTGATCGCTTTTCTCTGAGAGGAAACCTCGCTGAGACTTCATTACAACTCAAGATGCTCGGGCCGTGACTCTGCCACTAGAGAGGTTTACATGTGTCATAGAGGCATTTCACTACCAAGTGTCTCGTCAAGTAAAACTCTCAATGAACTCAATCACTTTCAATTTCCACGAATGTGTCAATTTACCCACCGAGATGACCTTGCGGAGAAGATGGTGAAGTGCTCTCTGAGAGAACAACTCACTCAAAAGCAAGTCTGCCGCAGAAAACGCTCAGCAGTGTTGGTTGCCGGTAACAGAAGTGAATGAGTGATGTGATGTGCAGTGGCCAACGAGAGCAAATACGTTACATAACAATACGATACGATATGTTACGGTACAGTACAATATGATATGATATGATACGATAAAATACAATACGATACGATACAATACGATATGATGTGATACAATAGGATAAGATATGATACGATACAATACGATATGATACAATACGATATGATATGATATGATATGATACAATATGATATGATACAATACGATATGATACGATATATGATACGATATGATACAATACGATATGATACAATATGATATGATACGATATGATACGATATGATACGATACGATATGATACGATATGATACGATATGATACGATATATGATACGATATGATATGATACAATATGATACGATATGATATGATACGATATGATACGATATGATATGATACAATATGATATGATACGATATGATACGATACGATATGATATGATACAATACGATATGATACGGTACAATATGATACAATATGATACGATATGATACGATATGATACGATACAATACGACACACTTTATTGTTATCATAGGGAAATTTGTCTCAGACTTTAAGAGCTGCACACATAAAGCTGCTAACTGATAACACAAAGTATTAGACCCAACAAAGACACAGTCACATAACCCACGCATATTGTACAAGAATGTCACTCTTCTCATGTATTGTCTCAGTGTCAGGTCATGTCTCTTAAACAATATATCTCTATATTATATATACAATATATTCTCATATTATGTGCGCTTGTGTGTGTGTGTGTGTGTGTGTGTGTGTGTGTGTGTGTGTGTGTGTGTGTATGTGTGGGTGAGTGAATGAGGGTGGGTGTGTGTGTGTCTTTGTGTGCATGTGGGTCCATGGGTGGGTGTGTGGGTGGGAGGGATGGGTTTGTTGTTTTATTGTTAATTGTTGTTTTTAGCCTTGGTGAGGCTCTTTGAACTGCATGTTTTGTCTGAAAAGTGCCATTAAAATAAAGTTTAATTTGGATAAATGGTTAAACATACTGATAACAAACACAGCAAGGTGAGGTAAGGTAAACAAGATTAAAAAGGAAGTGATAAGATGACACCGTGACATTATTGCATAATCTGGTTGCTTTTTCAGGTAACATTATTTAAAAACCTAATTGAGGTGGGCAAAAATGAGTTTTTAAAATGGTTCAGTTTACATTTGGGGACTCTGAATCGCCAACCAGGTGGTAGGAGTTCATACTGAGGGTAAAGGATGTGAGAAGGATCAGATAAAGCTCGCTGTGCTTGCCTGAGAAGAGACTGTTCATACATGGACTGCAGGGAAGAGATTTCAGTCATCCCTACCACTTGCATGGCAGGTTGAGGATGACGGCATCATCAAACAACCCAAAACAATGTCAAAGACGAAAACAGGCAGCAAATTAAGAAACGCTGCATATTTAATCACAATGCACAGCAAAAAAAAAAAAACTGTACTGAAAGTTCTCACAGGAGCAATAAATAGGATTGATTTTATATCAACCTAAAGATGAAAAAAAGACTGTCTGACCATCGAATTTACCCCCGGGGATAAATAAAGTTCTTATATTAACAGGAAATATTTCTCCATTTAAATTGACGTTGGAGTATCACCTGCAGCACATTTCTGTTGCTTCTTTGTTTTAGGTTATTGAACGTGTTTTTCAGTTTGCATCATTTAGAGTCTGCAGCTGTCCTGTACCACTGCAGCATTAAGGCCCTTGCAAGCCCCCATAAAGGTGATATAAAAAAAAGACAAGCGTCTGAAGATGTTTGATCCACTCTCATTTTTCACTTGTATTAATTTTACTTAAGAACTCTTGAATAGCTGCGTGGATAGCCTCGGTGAGAGCTTCACTGAGAGGATGCTCTTGACATTGCTCTGCTGCTTGTGATTTATTCAAGATGGCTTCATACAAACTACTTTGCATCTTCTTTCAGTTCTGTTTTTAGTCTCTCAGTAGAACTGAGGAGAGGTCTCATCTTTTCATCTCCTTCGTCTCTCCCTTCAGAATCACCTTTGTGTTTTCTTTTTCTGCCACCTGTTCTGTCAAAAAAAAACCTCCTACCTTCTCCAGCGCTTTCTATTTCAGAGGTTCTCCAAAACAGCTGGAGCTACATCTGCCTCTGAGCTGAATAAATGCACAAGAATATAAATGTAAACCTTCGCTGCAGTGTTATTCAACGCATGGTATAAAGAGGTAACTGGGGTGCCATGTGTTTACCTCTGGAGATGATGGGCTTGATAAATACAGTGTTGTATAACTGAGTGTTTCTGTTTTTTAGTATCTCCACTATAGAGTGTCTCCGATCTGTATTCATCTGTCTCTTCCAGTTTCGACTTTGTAGAAAGCCTCATCCATTTTAAATCCAGCTTCTTACTGTAGGTGTGATAACTGAAACACATTAACCACCATGGCATCTGGAACACGAGGCGCCAGAGGTAGATAAATCAGCCGTGAACGTGTTATAGCCAAGATGGCACCAACCCAAGGCTGAGTGGAAACCACAGACTACAGACCGATTCCCTAAAACACAAATTCATCACCGAGCAAATCTGGTCGTTTTCCCCCAGAAACAGCACTGATGATGAGAAAGACCACTGAGAGCGCTATTAATTAGTTTTTCAACAGATTGAGTTTATGCTATGGTCAGGCATGGTGCCAGTGCCATTTTACAGCAGAGATAGCTGCTAACTGAGAAAGGCAGAGCGAAAAAATACAATCTCCATTACTTTAACTGCTCTTTGTTGGACACAAGTTAAACGTTTCATGATAAAAGGTGCTCAAATTAGGTACATGAAAAGCAGATTATCCCATCATAGCTTTTAGCTGATAACAATTGGGATATTTGCTAACATTGGTTTTTGGCAGAGACTGTATTTCAGCCTCAGTGACGTCATGCACTGATTTCTTTAACAGCTATAACAGCTATGACATTCTCACCTGTCAGTCAAATAACCCATGACCTTGATTATGCAAATTTATTCAACTCTAAGTTTAAATGAAATAAAAACAGAGGTGCGAAAACTCACCTCCTGTTTACAACTCAGTATGTAAGAAAACCAGCTTTGGCAAAAAGACAAGAGGCGGGTCTATAGCATAGGGATGACTGGGGCACTCAAAGACCCACTCCGATGAAAATCATGTTTTTCTTGTTGTTTACATGTTCATATGACATTTTTCTGATGCTATAGGACATATCATGAGAAAAATAAGCGTTAAATTGCATTCATGAGTATTTCTGCGTTCAAATTGCAGTGAACTCCCAGACCCAAATACCAGGTTCAGACACTGAGATTTCTTATGTCACAAATCCAAACTCTGCCCCAGGAGTCCCGAGAAAGAACAATCAAGCGTGTACGTTAGCTCTGAGAAGGAGAAAGAACAATCAAGCGTCTGCGTTAGCGGATACAATGCTCGTAAGAAAGCTAATTTTTAAGGTTGGATCAAGTGTTTTTTACGTGCTTCAAAGTCAGTTAGTCCACGCGACACAAACTCAAAACTTCCATATAAAACCCTGGACATTTGAGGGATTTTATGAACTCCCCCTGACAAGGCTGGACAGCCCCCAAACAGAGGGCATGTCCGAGTAAAAGAGGACATATGGTCACCCTAGCTAATTATGATATTAACTCTCATTATGTCCCAATGTTATCTGCTACTTCTACTACACTACGGCAATGTTAGGCTACAAGCTAGCGTCAAGAGGAGTGTGCAGAGCAGCGCTGTCTCCGCCCACGACTCAGAGGCGAATTGCTAATGATCTGCTGGAGCTCTGCAGAAGAAAAGCCCTTGAAAATGACACAAGTAACATGATTTTAGCTAAAAAAAACCTCATAATCACAATTTAAAGACCACTGAGAACACTTTAAGTAGTAAAAAAAGCTTTTATGGGCCACCTAATAATCTAAAACTATAATTGCTTGATTGCTCATGCAAATTTATGTCCTTCCTTGTCTTTATACCATCTTAGCTGATGTATTAGTAGGTTATTCTCTCCTGCAGGATATAATGAGCGACGTAGACTAAAACTGTCCTCTCACACTCGGCTGTTAACACGTTAATTTCTGCTTTTAACGTGTTAAATTCTGCTGTTAAGTCGGCATTTTGACGTCAAACCTGACAGAGTGAGCCTATGCTTTTGTAGCTAGCCCCAAGTGGACACTAGAGGAACTGCAGTCCATTGCTCATCAGTATTTCAACTCTTTATTTCTATCCATGAAAACTTCCATCTGACATTAATGATCAGAATATTTTAATCAATCATGGTGACTCACTCCGTTCCACACTACACTCTGCCTCTTCTGCTTCTTCAGTGAAAACGGCATGGTGTTTCTTTGTTCATGAGCAACTCATCAACAGAGACTGAACCAAAAAAATAGAAGAGGAGAAAAACGATTACCTTTTTTTCCCCCCAAACATTTTGGCAGCAGGCGCTTTGTTTTATACCCCCAGCCAGACTTTGGCTGCGTGCATCCTAACGTTTGCTTTTTATAACTGCCAGCTTCCTGTCATAAAAATAAAAAGTTGCAGAGAGCTCCTAATTATCTAAAAACACTTTGGCAGAAATAGTTTCTCCTCCATTAGGCCTCAGCTGTATGTATTTCTCACCCATATACCCACACATGCACGCAAATAAACATGCACTTCACAGCGGGATGCATGCACATTGCATCCTCCCCCTTCGAGAGACTGATGAAGCTGAGTTAGCACGACGCGTTTCTCTCACGGCTGAAAGATTGAGCGTGGCAATAAGCAGCGGCTGACTCCAATGTAAATTAAGCTCAGTCACTGTAAGGTTTGCTTAACAGCTTCTGTCTGGGGTATTATCGGATAGAGGGAGAAGCAGAGAAAGAGATAAAAATTATTCCTCTTTCCTTTCTGTTCCACCCGTAACACGCTGACTGTCACTATGAGCCCTGAAACTCCCCCTGTCTAAACCTCCATTAGTGTCAGAGGAACAAATGCTTTATTTCTTCACTCTGTGACAACAAAAGTACAGCAGGAAGAGAGGGGTCTGCACTGAGTCACCGAGATTCTTCAGATGACAAGAGATACCTGGGGTACCATCTCTATTTTAACTCTGCAAAAGATTATCTGAGCAGAGGGGAGAAAATACATGAGAGCAGGAAATAAAAGACAAGGAGAGATGAATAGAGAAGAGAGGGAGGAGGAAGAAAGGAGTGGAGATGTGAGGAGGGAAGGGGTGGGGAGAAACATGAGGAGATTAGATGAAAGAATGACAAGTTAAAAAGAGAGGAGAGGAAAGAAAGGAAGACTAAAAAGACAAGAGAGGAAACAAGAAGACAAGAAAGAAGGTGAGAGGAAATGAAAACAGAAGGGATGGGAAAAGAAAAAAGAGAAGTAACAGAGAGAAAAGACAAAAGGAAAACAGAGGATATAAAACGAGAAGAGAAACAAAACCAGGATAAAAAGAGGAGAGAAGGCAAAAAATAAAGGATAATGGGAAAGAGACAAAAAGGATGAGAAGGAACATAAGGAGAGAAAAAGTGAAGGAGAATGATGAATAAAACAATAAAAGAAAATGAAATAAAATGAGAATAGAGAAAAGGAGAAAAGAGTAAATGAGAAAAGAAAAAAAATTAAGAGAGAAATAAGAGAATAGAGGGAGGAAGGGGACAGAAAACAAGAAAAGAAGGGAAAAAAATAAGAACAGAGGAAGGAGGAGGAGAGAAAAGAGAATTAAAGAAAAAGTGAGAATTGAGGAAGGAAGAAGAGAGTAAATGAGAAAAGAAATTTAAGAGAGAAATATGAGAACAGAATAAGAAGGAAGAGAGAAATAAGAGAAAAGAAAATAAGGAGACAAATAATGAGAATAGAGAGAGGGAGAGGAGAGAAAATGAGAAAAGGAAAAAGAGAGAAATAGTGAGACTAGGGGATGGAAGAAGAGAGGAAATGAGAAAATAAAATTATAAGGGGAAATAATGAGAAAAGAGAGACAGGAGAGAAAATGAGTAAAGAAAAATGAAAGAAATAATAAGAATATAGGAAGGAAGAAGAGAGAAAATGAGAAATGAAAAGAAAAATTAAGAGAGAAATATGAGAATAGAGAAAGGAAGAAGAGAGAAAATGGGTGAATAGAAAAGAGAAAAGTTGAGAAAGATTAGGAGAGAAAAAAAGGAGAGATGAAGGAAAGAAAAAACAATCGAGAGGAGAAGAGAAGAAGAAAGAAGAATTGAGAGGAGATGAAGAGAAAAGTGGAGAGGAGCGGAGATGAGAGAGGACAGTGAAGTGAAGAAAAAAGAGAATAGAAGATGAAAAGAGTTGAAGTGAAAAGGTCAACAAGAAACAAGTAAGGGATCCCTGCTTCTGCGGAGGCTGCTCCATCCATTGTAACCTTTTAATACGGAGCTGTCAGACGAAACATAATGGCTGTCATATTAAGGACAGATCAATCAATCACAGATCACCGCCCTCTGCTGCATCCAAAACCTAAGTACAGTTGACTTGTGCCACACAGACCTGACAGATTCGATGGAAGCAAAAGAAAACAGACGAGCAGACAGGACAGAGAGGAAGTCTTGGCGTTGTTCTCTTAATCACCAAAACAAACTCCAACATCCACACGCACACACACACACAGACACACACACTTTTCGAGCAACTGACACAACTGTGGAGGATACGGGGAGGGCGATGAGGGGTGCGCATCTGTTCCTGCTTCTTGTCAGGCTGCAGGAGGAAGCAGAAGGAAGACAGTGTGATTGAGCCGCTGTGACACCCACAAGGTCAGATCTGACTGCTTTCTGCTGTGGCAGCAGTCCGACTGTGAAGGCAGTTTCTTTTGCGCAGAAATTGACGGGTAACTATCCGGTGTAAGCGAAGGGTCCGGTTAGGTTTTGGTGCACAGAGAGGAGCCGGAGAATGGCGGGTAATCAGTGTCAGACAAAGAACTAGTAAACGATGACAGTAAATGCAGGTGAGACAGGTCAGAGAAATACAGCGGAGGGAAGAAGACAAACATGACAACTGCTGTAAACGAGGCGCAAGCTCTTACTGGAAGTATGAAATAACAAGCAGTTTCATGACCTTTCGCCAATTTCAGATACAGATATCATACAGGTTACCTCTGAACATCTAAAACTTTTAATCACTTTCATGAAACAAATCCTCATTAAAGAGAAAGTTGGTTTGTTTCTATTGTTGGATGTATGTGACATTCAAGGCCATGCAAAGTCAAGAAAAACTGCAGCATCACACAGACTTTGGCAAAGAGAGGTCTGCATACAAAAGTACAAATGGCTTTACTCACACAGAAAGGTTTCTGTAGTGCTCAGCCCATCCAAAACCTCTTCAGGGACTCCTTGAAAGCCTGCGCCCTTCTGTGTCTGATATCATCTAAGAGGGGCTTTCCATTTTTTTAAGAACCTCAAAGGCTTGTCCTTGAGTCTCAAACTTATAGCTTCAATAGTGATAAGTCCCATTATTCTCTGCGTCCATTTTAAAAGGTTAGGGGCTTATCAGAAAACCTAAGGGAATGAAAGATTTCTCCTTGAACCAAAAAAAAAAGGGGGATTCAGATGTTTCAACGTGGAGATTTGAAAAGATGCGACGCCGAGCGAATCTCAATTCTGCAAAAAGTAGGTTTGACTTTCATTAAAATGCAACATTAGTTCAACCCTTAAAAAATAAATGTATGTGGAATTCAAAGTAGGGTCTCGGTTTGATGGCACTATTAAGAATTTATGATCATATACCCAGGTGTGTCGTGAACTCAAGGGTCGATCATGACGCAAGCTGCATGATGAGAGAAGTGCAATTAATGACGTCATGGCAACATGGAGATGGAGCGGAGCGGAGTGAAGTAATATATGTGTAGCTATAGCGGTTAGTATCATCCTCTAAACATTACAATACGAATGACCTGGAAAGATTTGAGAACTCCAAGAAAGTAAAAATGAAAAAACGAATACTACAATAGCAAACCAGAAGCATGACCATTTATATAAATCTATATATTCCATCCAAAACTGTTGAAAAGAATAGAGTAATGCTAAAAGTCTGCCTCAGTAAAACATGTCTCCATCTACATGACAATGCTTACATCCATGCCAAGAGCGAGTGCGGTCATCACGTCAGATCTGACCAGCTCAGCATGAATCAGCGAGCAGTGGATCTGCAACTTGTTCATGCTCAGTTATGACGGCCATGTGATGAAGTGGCCATATGTGTGGGTCATCTCTTTATGAATTCCTCACGGTGACAGAGCCTTGCAGGGGAGGACTTATCCGCGAAAACAGATGGGCAGGAAAAGAAGGAGGGAGCCGTCAAGCTGAGAAAGTCCTGCTGGGTGTCTCCTCATGGTAGAATGAATTACAGACGTCTGGCGATGCTCAATGTCAGGATGCAGCACATTATCTCTGATTGATCATTTTAATATTGACTGGGCTGAATTAAATGTAAGTGCACAGACAGAGTGGGATTCATATCAAGGAGAGAGGAGTAAGGTGTCTACTGGAAACACGGAGAGGGTTTTAGTCTGGAGTTTACACCTCTTTAGAGACCAGATATCCAAGAAGTCCTTTGTGTGAAAACAGAAGACACCAGAAATAAGATCTGTATTTGTCTGTGCTGCTATTTTTCAGTAACCTTCACCATAAAAAGGATTCAATACTGTGCAAAAATAGTTATTTCACAATACAATAACCAGCAGACACACAAGCGCCGCTAATTAGCACATCTCCTTTCTCTTTTGTACATTTTTAGCAGACTGCCCATTATAGTTCAATGAACAGCCATAATGCTGCGAAACAAACAGAAAAAAAAACAGCCAATCAAAAGTTAATGAGTGTAGCAGGAGGAGATTACCTAACTGCTGATTATGTGTCCTTTTATTGATATTTCACTTTTCTTTTCTCACTTCAATATCCATCCATCAGGTGTGCATATTGAGGATTTAAGTCATCCCTACCACACTGGCAGTTATAAAATCGTACTCTGGAGAAACACTAAGGCAGCCACTGTGAGGTCACAGACACAAAGGACAAAAAGTGATGGCTAGGATCTATCCCAAATTACTGCTTTTGTTGGGGTCTCCTGGTCTGCAGTGGTCAGAACTGATGACAAGGTCACACTGAGGCTGAAGCAGAAACTAGCCCATGTGGTCTGATCAAACAGAGGAACTTCTGAGGCCAAAACTGCTGAAAAAGGTTCAAGTTGATTCTGATGGGGCTGCAAAGTGCTTAGCCGACAGCCCAGGGATGGAAAACCTGTGTAATACCAACAAGGTTATGAGCAACAGTGAAGCTGGCCACTGAAAGTGCCCTAATATGGGTACCCTGGCGTTAGAACCAGACCAGAAAACAATGGAAGAAGGTGGTCTTGAGAAAAGGTATATTTGTGGGGTGCTCGGACAATCAAGTCTGCTCCATAAAGGCTCCACACACAACTTCTAGGACTTTAAAGTCCCTCTCCGATCTATCTTTTACTACCTAAATTGTTCTCAGTGGTCTTTAAATTGTGATGATGAAGACTTTTAGCCAAAATCATGTTACCCGTGTCATTTTCAAGATCTTTTTTTCTGCATAGCTCCAGTAGCTCATTAGCAATTTGCCTCTGAGTCGTGGGTGGGCGCTGCTCTGCACACTCCTCTTCACGCTAGCTTGTAGCCTAACATTGCCGGTGTAGGTCACATAAAAGCTATTCAGCTAACAGACACTAATGTCTTTGGGGACATGATGAAAGTTAATATCATATTAGCTTTCTTACAAGCAGTGCAATCCGCCAACGCTCACGTTTGTGTCTTGATTGTCCTCTCTACTTCTCCAAGTCTGGCCGGCATAGCGGGGCTACAGGGGCGGAGCTTGGATTTGTGATGTAAGAAATCTCACTGTGTCTGAACCTGCCTGCAATTTGAATGCAGAAATCCCTGGAAATACAATTTCACACTTACTTTTCTCATATGTCCTCTAGCATCAGAAAAATGAACATGTAGACAACAAGAAAAACATGATTTTCATCGGACTGGGTCTTTAAGGACTTTACTGCTTCTAAAGTCTCGGTGCCGAATACCAAAGTATACCCTCATTGTGAGGCAGGTTGTCATTATGTTAAGCTGCACTGGCTCATTGGATTGACCCACAATTTAAGTAACAAACACTGTATTGAAAATTCATCTCATACACCAAATTTTATGGTCACCATTTTTCCCCGCCTCAAATTAAAACCCCAGGAACTCCGGTTTTCTCCACTTCGACATCGGCTTCATTTTCCAGCACTGGCAGTCGATGCTTTTATAAAACATACAAGTACTAATTAACTACCTCCAGGCAGCAAAGCCCTCCTGCCATGACTCCTCTATCTTATCTTTTTAAGTTTTAATGAGATGTGTCACTTCTGTCAATCTGGCACAGTACCAGAGGAAAATTAACTGGTGTGTGAGAGAAGTGGGGATAAACATGTTCTTTCATTTTCATTTGTCAGTGAGTATGACAAAGCAGCAGCAGCAACTTCTTACATTTTAGAAGCTTGAACCCTTTAAAACGTTTTTTTTTTTTTTTTTTTTTCGCCTGGAGCATGGCTCAAACCAGGAATCGATTATCAAAGTGGATGTTGAAATCATTTCAGCTCTGCACCGCTGCACCCTCTGGCAAGAAGTCGTACAAGGTTTGCTCAATTCTGCGAACTGAGGCCTGACCCGACAGGACCCTTTGTAACTGCCACAGGGCCCAACACCTGGATGGGTCTGAGCAGATGAATATCAGATGTGATCATTATCCTTTTACTTCATTATCATTCTAGACAGAAAGTGTGGCTGAAATGGAAAGTTGAAATTGGGAAGTCCATATACTGTGAGTTTTTTGCTTGGTCTGTTCGGGTTGAATTTCTCTTTTTAAATTGTCTTATTATCCTTTACTCTATTCAGACTGGGTTTAACTCCTCCAGTGCCAGGTTCATTTATGCAATTTTCAACCAGTGCCACCATTGACCGCAATAGAAATCTTTTAGGACCCACAGAATATCTTGTGCTTGGACTAGAATTAAGTGCAATATCTCAAAAGAAAATAGTGATTCTCTTCTTTCACCAGATAAAAATGTAGTCTCTAACCCACTCCTGTGTTCAGTTATTGCCTGCTCAGAGCAGCGTGGTCATATCATCTTTGCTGATCTGGGAAAAGAAACCTGAGCAAAAACATTTTTTTACGAAGGAGAGACTTTCAAGCAGAACTCTAATCGTCGATTTCATTTCACCTCAAACTACTTTACCAGTGGCATCAAGGTCCTCTCTCCTTGGACACCACTTCTCATCACTCTCAAGACTCAATTGTAATAGATCACTTTGTGATGCCGAGGAGTCGTATTGGCTCTCGAGAACCTTACGCTGTGACGTAAACCACACGGAGTGCTCGTGTCCTCCTCACTGGGACTGTCGCTGAATTTTGGCTCAGTCTCGCTCACCAGTACCGGCACCGGCGGCACAACAACACGCCCAAAATTTGTTTCATTGATTGTTGCCTGACGATGTCAAGGTCCAGTACCGGGATCTCCACTGAATCCAGAAACGGTAGCAACGCGCCCACAGGAGCTGATGCGCCCAGACCGTTAGCTCTTGGCTAATGACTTCGGCAGGAGACAAAACACTCCACAACTCGGCTAATTGGCACACTTGATGGCACACTTCTCACTGGTGAGTACTTGTTTTTGTTATTGTAACATGGCTGTAACGTATTTTTTGGCTTTTCTACGTTCAGAATGTTCTCAAACTTAGTTGCATGTTGGGGGGAAAAAATCAGTCCAAATCCATCAATGGCACTGAATGAGTTAAGAGTCCACGATCCCATATAAAATGGGTCCTTTTCTTTCTTTTTAAACTGGATTTAATACTGCGAGGAAGTTTTGGTTAGGTTGACCCATATATTTTAAACTAAGGGAGCTTCACTAGAAGCTAGCAGTATTGTTTTTGACATCCTAACTCACCAGATTTGTTCAAAGAGGGAAAAAGGTGTTTATGTGGTTTAATTGAGCATTGCGAACTTTTATTCCCTTCATGTGTGGCCTCAGCAAAGTGTTTCTGTCCCTCCAGCACGGCCTTGACACGTGGTAAAGACACTGGTCCGACTAAGAGGGAGAGAGCATTACCACGTTGGTCAGAGATGATCGCATGGCAAAATGATAAATAGCAGCCGGTGAACTGGCTTACCAGCACGGGAGACTTATCTGTTCAAAGTGAAAAGGCTATCCACTCCTTCAGGGATAAACAAGAAGGAAATGCTGTTCTGGCATTTTTTGAGTACAGCGCTGGATAATTTAGCACCCTGTTTGTGAGTAATGTGCAGAGCTGCGGGTTTGCTATCATACATATTATGATTTTTAATAATATGAAACAGATAAATAGATAGATAGAGGGCGCATGCATGTAAATATGCACACTGCATTGCTCAAAATAAATAGGATACCTTGAATAAGTGCCAAAAATCCTGCAAAACATGTTCAGTATGATACATGTTAGTATAATGTGCAAACACTGTATTGTACTCCATCCATCATATCTGGTATTGTACACAGAGCATGTGAGTATGTATAAGCCCCACTCATCGTTGCTGTCTGCTTGCCTTCAGTTTATGCCACTGAAAATGAAATTCATTTATTCAATAATAACCCACTTTAGCAAGCTGTTCCCCCACTGCCAACGCAACCTGCTTCCCTCAGCTCTAATGGCAGCCCAATTATGAATGGTAGATGGGTACCTAATAGGAGAAACTACCCCTCACTGGGCCCAGGAGGTGCGCGTGAGGGGGAGAAAGAGAGGAAAAAAGGAAGAAGGAGATCACGTCTTCTGTCTGCTTTATACCGATACACTGAGAGGTAATGTTAAAAAGTGCTTTCACCTCAGAGATCAGAGCTGTAATTGTTTTAAGAACTCAATGGCTGCCTTTCTCACTGACTTCAAGAATAAAAGACAGGATTTTGTACTCTGCACTGGAAAGAAATGCTTTAGAAGTAATAACATTTTGTCAAAGACAGACAGTATTGATAGAAGATCAACAACATCGGCTATCCAAAGGCGACGATAACTGCTTTTATCAAGAGTGGTTACACAATCAAATTTTGTTTGGGATACTGAAAGTACAGTCCACGGCTTACTCTCTGATGTACTCTGTCAAGGTCCAGATGTTGTAAAACTGTTGCTTAGATAATAATTTAAATGGTGTCTCTTATTACGACATGAAAAAGCAAAGGTATAAAGAAAACATCCTTCATCATTCCAAAGTGACTTTTTTCTTTTCGTCTCTCTTTCCATTTCCACATTTTAACTCTGACTAATTGACCAATCCAAAGATAGGGAAACAAAAACCTCAAAACTCAGCACAACTCAGATAATAACAAGATCACAGAGTATTTGGATGAGCCTTTTCAGTCTGTGATCAATGCTAGCAGTGCTGGCAAGACAGCTATCAGTTCTCCTTCCACGCCAAAGCATGCCTCGCTATGAGATGCCATCTGTCATTAGGGCCTGTTTACATTAACCATACCACTTCTCATGTAGGAGTTTACTGTTGCTAGGTTATTACATTTGTCCTATGTGACTCTAACTTTAATTTCACTGACCATTAATATGATTTGGAACTGTTCAGTATTTCTTATATTTGCTTTTACAAAACAAAATCAAGCAACAAAAGTTCTCAAAATGCAAATCTGAACAAAATAGATGCTTCCAACATGGAAAAAATGCACGTAGAAGACACAGGCCCTACACTTTTTGTTGTACATGCACTTTTTGAGCAACCACTGCATTAAACATATTGCAAGAATCTTATCCTTATTTTTGGTTAAGGTTTAGATTATTGCAATATGTTTCCTGTAATGGTTACTCAAAAGGGCATGTACAGTAAAAAGTGTAAGGGCCTGTTTCTACTACGTGCATTTTTCTGTGAGGAAAAATGCATATTTTGAGCAACCACTGCATTAAACATACTGCAAGAAACTTAACCTGTACCTTTGTTTTTCCCTGTAGCAGGTGGAGACACTCAACAGGCAAAGCTGTGCACAGTAATCACTGTGCAGGACCTGCCTAGGACCCCCAGAGACTCCCTAACTGAGGAGTGACTTAGCATTAGACTGCAAGATTAATCATGGTTTAGAATAAAGGCACAAAGAGTCAATACCTTTTCTTTCACTGGGGGCCAATCAGAGGGGCAGAAGGCGAGAAAGTGGCAAACACACACACACACACAAACACACACTGCCATACCCTGTCATCTGTAATCTAATCTCAGCCACGGCATGCTAATACATCACAATTACCCACTCAGTCTGGATGGTGCCATTAGAAATACATTGTCTCCATTACCACCCAGAGTCTGCGTGCGTCTGAGTGTAAAAGTGTGTGTGTCAATATGGGAATGCAGGCCCTCACAAGTGTCTGTTTGAGAACCAGGGTGCTCTCAATCTCTCTGCAGACTATTTCATATTCAATTACGTTTTCCTTACATCATTGGGATTGCTGTGTGTATGCCAAGTCAATAATGGCCCAGATCACTTGTCTCAGGCGGAGAGGCATTAGTGACATTTCGGTTGTTAGCACCTTCATTAGAGTTGGGTGGCTGGAACAAGCAGAGGGAAAGAGAGACAGGAAAATAAAGGGATGGAAGAAAGAAAGACAGAAAGTAAAGGACAGGCTTTTAGGTATTAGATTGCGTTCTCTGGAAAAATTGTACCTGCAGACATTTGACAAGCAAGATTTGGATCCAAGTCATCCTGAGGGAGTTTATGTAAATCACTGTAACTGGCCTTCATGATGTCTTCTGTCAAGTTTATTACAAAATACTGATGTAAATAGAAAATGCATGAAAATTTAAATACAGCCCATCAGCATGGGTCTACTTCAGTAAGTTTCAGAAAATGGCAAACAGCCCAGGGAAGTACCTTTCGAGTGGCATGGGCTCAAAACTCATGGGCCACCCAATCATCTTACTCTATTATTTCATGGCTGTTGACCAAACCATTGATCCTACTTCAGGTTAATCAGTAGAGTAATAAACTACAAATATGGCCTCCTTGATGTCATGTATGGTGTAAAGCCTTCGCCATGTCAGTCACAACACATCCACCAGCTCAGGGAATATATGTGTCATTCTTCGCCTCAATTGTCTTAAAGCTCCTGTGAGGAGTTTTTATTTATCGATTTTTTTACATTTATTAACAAGGCTGAAATACATATTAAAATCTTTTTATGACATTCAAAAGCAAACAAGAACATTTACATCTCGATTTACGATTTCTTAATGCCTTAGTAAACTAAAGACCTATCTTTTTAGTCTGGCTTTTAGGTGAATTTGTCTTAATCTTTTAATCTGCATTATGTGATTTATTATTATTTTAATTATGTTTTTTATTACCGCTTTTTAATTAACTTTCTTTGTTGTTTGATTTTAAGACTTTTATTTAATTAAATTTTAACGTTTTATCACCTTTATTATCATGGTTTTAACATTTTAGTCCGAGATCCAGTGTTTCCTATTTTAACTCAAGATAGTGTTTTTTGCTCAGTCATCTGCGGCAAGTTGAGAGGGTGGGTGAGGTTTGGTATTTATATTTTTATTTATTTTATTTCATTGTTTTTTCATATCCTGCGCTAATGGACAGCACTTTGTGCTACATTCCATATACGAAAAATGCTTTAAAAATAACATTTGATTGATTGATTGATTGATTGATTGATTGATTGATTGATTGATTGATTTTGAAGATATGTGTGTTTTTTCTGGTGTCCTACAAATATGGCCTCCTTGATGTCATTTCTTGTTTTCTAAAGAGATGGTGCTTACTTCAGGCCACACCTGCACAAGTCAGTGCAATAGTATGACCACCCTTACCTCAATTGGCATGTGTTCATTTTTTTCCCCTTGAACTTTGCATCTGACATCTGAGCATCTATTGCTCTCTTAAAATCCAGGCCGAGTTAAGATCAACGCCTCCTTTCTGCCTGTTACCTCCTCAGCCCCGTCTTAGAAACCCTGATAAAACTGCAATCTCCTTTAACATTAATCATATCTGAATATTCATTTTGACCTATATTCTAAATTAAGCAATCCGTCCACATGGAGGACTTACCAGGGCAGGACAGCTTTGATGCATGGTTCATTGGTCACGCAAACACAGCAGAACTTTCCTGCTTAATTAGCTGAAAAAGAGAAGTAAGAGCAGGCGACACACTCCCACAAGCTCACGCGCACACACACCTGCACACAAAGACTGTTCAGGTAAATCCACCGCAGCGCTGAACCCTCGGTAACCTCTCAGAGAGAAGCGGCGAGGAGTGACACGCCAATGCCAGAAGAGTTAGCACCACCAAAAAGAACATCATTAGTGTTGACACTTCATTAGGTGGAGACAAAAAAAGAGAGGGACAAGGAGGGAGGAGGAGGAGTGTGTGTGTCAGTCAGAGTACATCCACCACAGATAAAGACATCCCAGCTGGACAAATTGAGCGCTCCAACTGCCATAACCTCAAAACCATTTCACGCAAGGACACACAGTATTTTCTAGTCTTTTCTAAGGGTAAAATATGTGGGCGACCTGACAGCATGCCAGCGCCTCAATAACTCCATGCTGAGGTAACTCAGACAACAACAGGAGATCAAAAAGGTCAGCTGGATAAAGACTTTGAAAGCAAAAGCAAAAAAAAAAGATCTAAAATGTATGAACTTCATGTATGCAAATATCCGAGGCATACGTTGAATAAATAGTTGGCTGCAGAAATATGAAAGCATGTTACAGTGGGTATTTTCAAATGGCCGTTTAATGATAATGAGGCATAACTCGACTGCAGAGGCTACCACGGCGAGATTATAAGACCGATCTTGGGATTCAAACACGTACAATTATGAGAATCAGACACAGAGGTTTGCTCAACTTGCATTTCACAGTTAAGTAAGAGACACTAATTAATTAATAACCCTCTCTCTCTAGCTGTTATAATGTCTCATTAGTATAATAACATCTAAGGGGATAAAAAAAAGTTGAATCCATTTTTCCAAGTTTGCATGAGTGTTCAAAGTTGGCAAAACAACATCGAAACTCCTTCCCTAAAGTGCGCCGGTTTAATCGATTCTCAATGGATGTTTGATTGAATTCAATGAAAATAAGTTTAAAAAGATTTTATTTTTCCCCCTGTCTGTGAGAAGCAGGTGCTCGAAAGTCTCATTCTGCCTGGAGAAACAACACCTCTCCAAGCCTCTTCATTGGTTTTATTGAGTGTCAGTTTTAGGCTTCGGCTTTTTAGGGTTCTTTTAAGACTTAACAAGTGAAGTTGGCTTCCACTCACTTCTTTTTGGATGAGTTTTGACCCTCGGTGCAAGAGTCTTTATTGACTTTCTTTCTCCGTTCTCCATGGAAGTTCACTTGAACCCCCCAAGAATACATTTTTACCCTATATATCTCATTTGTGTTCAAGAGTACCTGTTTCTCTCTTTTCTATTCTAAATGGTTTGAACCTCAGAGCGACAGCCAACTTTTCACTTCTCAGGCTTTGGGAGCCAGCAGCTGAGGCTTTCTTTTGCATCGTTAACAGTCTGACTGCAAACTTGAGAAGCAGGAATGGAGCTGGTGTCGAGAAACATCATTGAAGAGGTGATTGTTAGCTGCACTGAAATTCCATTACAGTGAAGTGTACGACCTCTTCGGCTCTGCAGTGTTTTTCTGAGTACTGTCTTGAATATAGATGAGCTCAATCATTTGTTAGTTACTTCTTGACCTTGACCCCGAGGTGGGTCTGGCTTTTTCCATCCAGAGTGATAGCGTCATACATGCAGATGGCCTATATCTAAGACCAAGGTAAAGGATTCAGCAAATCCATCCTTGTGGTTTGTCATGCTTTGCTAAAGAAACTACAGTTTATATATTTTATATAAATCTGATTAGTGAAGCTCCATGAGCCCAAGAGTAGCCAGACTCTCCAAGGTCTGGATCCGGATGATGGAATGAATTTTTTGGGCTCAGCATTGGAGACTTTGCAGGCTCCCAATAGGGGTTAAAGGTGACTGAATTAAGGGCCAATCCTAATTGTCCCCTTCGTCCAACCCCTTCCCTTTGGCCCTCTGTTTTGAGGGGTGAAAACAAGCTCCTGAAAAACGAGACACCACTTGATTCCCACTACGTCATCATGCCTTGCTGCTTGCTGGCTGTGTCGTAGGCTGATGCAACAATACCAGTAAACAAGTCGGAAAACAACCGACTGTTATCACGTTGAGCCGTTGTTAGCTATTGTTCACAGTCGCAGTCTGACATCAGTGTAGCTTTCAATAGCTATAGCTTCGTTAGCAAGCTTGTCATAATGTAGGGTGACCATATACTGAATCCCCAAAAAGAGGACATGACTACGTGGGGGGCGGAGTCACGGAGTCACATAGTTAATTATGAGATTTGTTTGGATTGGAACGAGTGTTTTTTACATGCTTCTAACTCAGTAAGTCCATGCGACACAAACTCAAAACTTCCACTCAAAACCTCAAGCATTTGATGGATTTTATAAACTCCCCCTGACAAGGCCCAACAGGCAGAAGACGTATGGTCACCCTATCATAACACACAATTTTAAAACACAAACAATTCAAACAACGCTAATGTTTACAAATATGAGAAAAACGGCGTCATAGCTATGAAAATCATATAAAAATCTTACCCTTTGCTTTCAAGTGAGGTCTTGGCTTGTCTCTGTTTCAGGGGCCGTGTACCCCTTGCCCCTAACCTTACAGAGAATCGGGACACCCCTTGACTTGACTTGGACGCGTGAAACCATGGGCCAAGGGGTACGGTTGGGATTGGCTCGAAGTGTATCTGAATTTTTTAATATTATTATACTGTTTGGGGGAAAAAGCTAATTATTCACTGTCCCAAAATGCTGGTTCTCATTTAGAACAAAAAGAGTCAATTTAACCACAACTTTGTGTCAAAATCAGCTCTCTAGTATTTCATTTTCATGTTTTAAGTGTAATATATTGTAGAAATTGGTGTCCCTGGTGTGAAGTCCACTCATACATTTGGTAAAAATGTCTGCTGTAAAGGAAAAAAGAGAAGGAGGAATGATAACAGAAAGGCAATCAGGTGGGGACACGATTAGGAAATGACCTGATAAGTCTGTCAAACCTTGATAATACTAACTGATTACACAATTCTTATTGCTCTATTAGACTATATATGAAAGGATATCTCACCCATCCAAACTAATCTGTCCTAAGGACATTATAGCGACAATTATCCCTTTACTGTATGATAACAAATCGATGTAATAGTTGTAAGGGCATGTATAATAGATTCTTTTTAATTTGGTATAACAGGATGTATCTGCTGGATTTTAATTCATCTAAAATCCATTTAAATCATGTAAATCGGCCGATAATTATCAAGGGATAGAGACCAGGACAAGTGTTTACTTCATCTCCTAAGCTTTACCTCAATGTGCATCTTAAAACCGATGTCTTTCCTCGTCTTGTCTCGCGTGTTCTGTCCTCTTCTGTCCCGTCTTCACCCTCACCCCTTTGCCTTGCCCTGTCTCGTCTCGACTTATCTTGTCTCACCTAGTTATATCTTTTCCCTCCCTCTGCTTCATTTGATTGTACAGCTCTTTCCCTGCAGCCCCCGTACATCAGTTTAAATTTAACTGTATCCGGAAAATGGCACGACTAAAAGCGAGACTGATTAACATAGTCTGAGAGGAAATGTTAGTAACCCAGTTTCTTGACGAGGAACCAAATTACACTTCATGATCCGTTTCTGTGCTGTCGTAGGGGAATTTCAAGCTGCTAACATGACAGAGAAGTTTTGTGATAGGACGGTTCGGGTGAGGACACACACAGGGAACAAAACAGGGCTGTATAACGTGGGTCTCTTTAGGCTACAGGTACTTTTTCCGAATATTTGTTTGAAGCCCCAGGTTGGCACGAGCTGTGATTGCATATTCTGCCAAGCACTTGTCAGACCAAACATGCTGATGAATTAAGTGGATCAGGAAATATTTGCATACTGGTTTGTATATAATTGAACCTGACATGCTCATGCACTTTACAAACAGAACAGTCCCAAGGCTTGTAGATCTTTCTGGTTGTCTAGTGTACTGAATGTATTTTGTTTAAACACGAGGAAATGAACTACCCATTTTGGTTTCTGTCAAACCGGCATGACCTTGGGAAGCTGTTGAATTCATCCACAGTTAGAATTCATTTTGGTAGACCGGAGACAGGATATGGGAGTGTGATTGTTTTATAGATTCAATTATCAAAGTCATTTTTCATAACAAACCTGCTTTTCTCTGCTGAATACTATTGTAGAGGGAGTACTTCAGGTTTTGGACTTCTTTGCAACATGATAGTTTTGCTCTGTGATCTGATGGAGACATATTCAATGACCTTTTTCTGTACTAATACGATTTCAGTATCTAAACTTGGCCATAATTAATACCACGTCACAGAATTTAGAAAATGCATTTACTAAAAGTTAGATACTTATGGCACATTCCAGTTGTACTCGAAAGTTGGGATTTCCGAGCTCCAAGTCAGAACTTTCAACTGGAACAACCCCTGAGTTGACATTTAAAGATGGCGGCGTTGGTTGTACACAGTAAGCAGAAGCACCTGTTATCCTTGTATTATTATTAACACTTTTTTCTATTTGTTGACAATAAGTCAGCTGTATACAATAGTATTGTTAGATGTGTATATATATATGGAAATGCTGTCATAGTGTAATCTACATTTTTCATGTGCATATGCAAACTACAAAGCAGGCCGTGCTAACAATGGTTAACCATAGCCTAGTAGTTTCGTAGATGAAGCCATCTTGTTTCCGTTTCCCTGTTTGGCCATTGGCTACTTTTTTCCGACTTTGTAAATAAAGCGCTGATAATTACATTTCTGCACACATCGTATGATGACTGGATGCTTTGCAACTTCACATGTAATTTTTTTAATGTGAAAATGTGCAATTTGTATTATTTTCACATACTGTTATAACCATTCAAATGTTTTGCTTTTATAAGAAAGGACTCAACTCTGACTCGACTCTGTTTTTTTCTTTTTCTGAGAATTACTGGCAGGGGTATAGGTATTAGACTGAATTATTACTTGTATATCATTAATACAGCATGTTTTTATGTTCCATAGAGGAGGATGACATTTTTTGTCAAGACAGAATAATATGTTTTCAGGTCAAAATTAGCCATATTGTCCACAGGGGGCGCCAAAATCAAGACAAATGTTCCTCACAGTGCTTTTGATCAATTAAATCATCTTTAAATCATTATTAGTGTCAACTTTGTTTATGTTTCTTAATAGAAGCTAGGTAAAAGTGGCTGTATAATGTGAAGTGAACAGGTGGTTATGCAAATTAGAACCCGGACATAGTGAGCAGGATCTCAAAGGAAAGCCACTATCCATCACTCCTTACTTGTACTTTTTAGATTCTCCTTGTCTTCATCTTAATTTCATGAATTTGTAGTAAATTGAAGTTTTAGCAAAAGGAAACATAAATTTTCTCTTTTTTTCCCCAAATTATTGTTTGATTTTTTTTAGCAATTTTTTTATCATGCGTGTATACAATGTACTTTTAACGTAGCATTAAAAAAAACAATATTTGATTAGAAACATCATACATGCTGCTGAATATCTTTCATTTATCTGAGGCAAAAGACTGGATTTTGTAAACTCTGTGATTTATTTAAAAAAAATAAATAAATAAGCCCCCCATAAATAAAAGTGCCTGGCCCTGAAAGGACCACTTTACCCTCTTTTTAAATTACAGAAAGCTTTCACAAGGTGTTCCAGGAGAAAAACCCCTGCAGTTCCCTGTCTGTTCACAAAACTACTGTAAGAGAACCTGCTTTCAGTCCTGCCTGTCTATTAGATACGCTTTGAATGACAGGACCGTTACGACCAGGGATCTGTGCTCCTGTCTCAGAGCGTGATACACTGGACAGGAGCCGACTTTTACAACTTTAACCGTGTCAGAAGTACACACACACACACACACACACACACACACATAACCTTCCAAGTACTGTACACCCCCATCTCCCCAAGCCAGGCCACAAAAAATGGATTTAATGCTTTCTTTTTTTTTTTCCTGCAAGTCTTTCATTCTCCGTCTTTTGCTTCTCCCATTCTCTCTCTCTCTCTTCTTCCTTCTTTTAGCTTTTCTTAGCCTTCAGGGTTGTGTGTTAAAAATGGTGTTGAAAGCCAGAGGGCTGAAAGGTGAATGGATGCCACTCTGGGTAAATTGTCCGTGAAGGACAGTCTGAGAACAAGAGATGGAAAGAGGAGCAAAGAGACGGGGAGAATGAGAGGGTGTGCGCACAAGGGAGGAGACAGAAGAACGAGTGGAGACAAAGGGTAGGATACAATGAGACATCGAGAAAAAGATGTTAGCAGATGAAAGAAAAGGCGGACAAAGGGAAGCAGGTAGAGAAGAAGAGACTGAGAGTGTATCAGAAAGGTAAAGGCAGAGAAGAGGAAACCGAAGCTGTGACTGCCAGTCCCTTCACTCCTTTGTCAAACTCGGGCCCCTGCTTCCTTCAGAACGGTGAGAATCGGGGAGAAAACGGGGAATCGAGCGCTCCAGGGACAGAGGAGAGTAACAGGAAATTGCAGCATGAAACTGTGTGACTCAGAAAGTTTGAACCTGAAAGTGTCTGACTCAGAGAACCTGACAAATACAACTCCGGAGCGTAATAGGACACTGAAATATTCACGAACCAAGGTTTGCCCACAGCATGAAATAAGTATGAGTCTGATGCATTTGGGTATTCTGTGCTGAAATTCTACACTAAACACAGTAAGTCTTTTCGTGTTTGATATTGTGTCCTCTGTTGGCAGTTATGCACTTCACCTGCGATTCCCTCACCTCTGTCGGATTAAGACAACGTTATAGCTTTCTAAATCAAGATTAAAAGCAAACTATAACTATGTGTTTACTTTTAGTTATATTCTTGCCAAAGTGAACCCAGTGCTGCCTACTATGGAAGTGTTTAGATTCCAAGTCAAACAAAATAAAATTTAGGCATCAAAATAACAAGGATTGGGGCCACAAGAAGAGAAAAAAGATAACTACAGGAAGGGGAATAAGGTCGAAATTTTGAGATTAAAGTAAAAATTTCAAGATTAAAAAAAAAAAAAAATCAAAATTATGTGAATAAAGTTGAAATTTCAAGATTAAAAAAAATCAAAGTTATATCAATTAAGTCAAAATTTTAGAGATTTAAGACAAAATTTACATATTACAAAATGTCATAAATAATGTCCAAATTTGGAGATTAAAATCTTGAAATTTTGACTTTATTCATGTACTTTTGATTTTTAATACTGAAATTTTGACTGCAATCTCAAAATTAAATTTTTTTTTTATTTTGACTTTTTTAAATTTTGACCTTATTCTCGCAATTTCGACTTTCATCTCAAAATGAAAAATTAAAAAATCTCCCTCCTGTAATTATTTTTTTCTCTCGAGGTGCCCTAACCCTCTTTTGTAGCATCATGGGACTCTTTAAACACCATCTTGTTGTGTTTTTCAATGCCAGAATAGAAGGAACTACACTTTGGGGTGTTGGCTGGCCTATAGAAGATTAAGAGTCCACCCCAAGAACATAGGTCAATCCTTGGGGCAGCAATCACCAGCTGACCTTCGACCACCACACCAACAGCCATCAGGTGGCATCCTTAAGGGATATTCCTGAGTAAAATTAAGTGAGGTTCAAACACACCCTAACACTGAGTTAGACACCCCCTCGAGAGATGAATGTTTCTGACCGCTTGCTTCTCTAGTTATACCAACTTTAGTAACGACCGCACACTAACAATACACAGCGGTCTACGTCTCCACGTGCAAATCTCAACCAAAAAGCCACTCTATAGCCACAAATAATGCTCAGAACAGCACCTAACTTCATCAACAGTACATATAGGGTCCTAGCCATAGTACTAGCAACTAAACATCTTTTTAACTTTGCCTGATTTCTTTAGCAAAGAGACTAAACACGACTCACCTACTCTTTTACAGCAGCCGCTTGTTTGTGGGGGGAGCCCTGACAAGTAGATCACCGAATGCAAGTTAAAGCAAAACGCAGAAAGGCAACAATCAAAATAATGCATTTTTAGAGGAAATCTTTGCAGGAGAAGCTGAGAATTTAAGAGCTTGGGCCGAATCAGCAGGACATTTGTATTCTTTTGTACAATAACTTCAGTCCTGATGCAGTTGTTTTCCTCATACCTCATGCCTTTTGTTAATAATTATGTTTCAATGAATAAAAAAATATGATTGTTTAAATAATCCCTTCTTTTTGCCACGTTTGTGAAATTAACATGCTAATCTTGTCTTATCCTGTCCGTCATTTTTTGTGATCATGTCATACAAACAAATCAATATAAATACTGTTTATTTGATGCACTTTAATACAGAGACGCAGTATCTGTTGTTCTTTGTACTTCATGTTTGGATTGTAAAAGCCCCATGGATTAAACTGCATCAGCTACAACTGATATAGTATGGGATTATCTCCTTGTTAAAAAAGGAACAAAAATAACATAAAATTTATAGTGAGTAAACAGCGAATTGCCCCTTTACGCTCTATGGGAAATGTGCATCCTCTCTGTTTTGTAATCTCAGCTCCTCGTGACCCAAAAGTTGCTCGTACATATGATCTGGATTTAAGTTGACAGCTACTAGCCTCTGTCAGGCAGCCCGTGGCTTTCCCAAACTCAAGGATTTTCCACTCTAACACGCTACACAAAGCGGATAAAACGCTGTTGAAATCAAGTGCATTTTCCACTTGAAAACAGTTCATCTCAAAATGTGAAGCAGCTCGGGCATTCTCCGAAACTATGTAGTGTCACACTTACACATGCAAGCATTACGCAGCTTTGACAAGAGTTTAAAAGTCCCTAAAGTCACGGTTTTACAGAGAAAAATAAAAGCATGATCATAATTTCGCTTTACAAGTTCTGTTTTGTTTGAAAATTCTTCTTTTGGTGGAAATCTGACACGCTCCTCTTCCTCATCCTTTTAAAGGGCATGTCAGAGCGCATATTTGATCAACAGCAGACCTGGCAGGTTGCAGGGGGGAAGAAGACACAGAGCAAACAAACAGGAGCTGCAACCTCATCTGGAAGCTAAGCAGACAGTTTTTTTAGCAGTCCTGGACCTGATGACTCCTCCGTTATGAACTGAACCAAATGGGTTTTTTATTTGAAAGGTTTTCAGATGTTTAATGTGCTTTATCTTTGTTAAAACAGTAAAGTTTACAAAAAAACCAGTGAGAATAACTTTCTTGATTAAATGCATGAACTCATAAAAATGAATGGGACTTTCTTTTTTTGCAACTCCGACATATAAAATAATTTCAGTTTAAAAAAATATGACCAAAGCTGATACGAACGATGGAGAGAGATAATGGTGGCGTGGAACAAGCTGTTCTGCAGGGTAGAAACAAGGAAACACAGATACTATCTTCTCTTTTCTTGTCTTTTCCATATATCTACTGCACCTGCTTTTGTTCCCATGAGATAAATCTGTGTCTCTGCAGAATTTATTCATAGAGTTGTTGCTAAAACAAGACTGCCAGGAGGATATGATCTCACATTTCAGGGTTGCTTCTTTCTCTATTTAAGATCAGTCACCCCCTGAACTCAACTCACAGTCTCCCGCCAATTTTTAGTGTTGAGAAAAACACAAGGAGTGGTTGATTTTAAGTGGTAAAATGATTAGTCCTGTCTTGGCTTCCTGTGACATTTACATAAGGAAGGAGAGTGTGATAGAAAGCATAAGCTTTTTCTGTGCAGGAGGAAGATATTTGATTAAAAACCAGCTGTAAGGAATCCTCAGGTGTTTCTACACTCCAAACTAATCACAGTATGAACCTGCAGGGGGCATTTTACACGTGTGGTAAACATAAATCATATATTGACATTACATTCTGACTGATCACAGGGTTGGACTGATCAATAAAGTTGTTGCAGTTGTGCATAAATGAGCAAAGCCTCTCTCTTAAAGCGTGAGGTGTCTAATAAACTCCTGCAGCACACCTCATATCGATCAGAATTTCAACGTGAGTGACTTTAGAGGCCAGCATTAGCTCCCAGCTTATTAGCTCTAACATTATCAAGAGTGCAGAACAGTGTCTCAGTTACTTTTCTGGGTGCATCCTAAGCAGATGCTAAAGCTGGAGCTTCTCCCTGTCTTCTGTTTAAAGATTTTTTTACATATTGAACACGCTGCAAAGCTCTCACTTTAATTTGTGGTGCTGAAAGTTCTGAAAGTAAAACACAAAATCTGTGCAAGGAGCTGCTGCTAACAAGACTGTTTTTTTAAAATGGGCATACAGATGAAGACACATGACAGCCAGCTGCTCAAATCAGAGTCAGAGTCTCAGAGTCTTTCTGCACTTAATAAGTCTTATTTTGTCCGGAGTCCAAATTGACCCAGTTCTCAAGTCAAAGTTTAAGTGGTGACTGAGTTCATTTTAAGCCGTCGGTCCTAAATATCAAGATGTGGAGTACTCCAACTCTGACTCTGCCATGATAAGCAGTTGTTGTTAATCTATTCTTCAGATTTCGAACTCTATATCTTAAACTCTGTGTGATATCAAGATGCAAAAAATCTGAACATGTAAAAGAAAACTTAAGGTTATTCTAGGACTGGGCAATTGAATGATCGTGATTAATGACCGTGCTAAATTTCAGTTCAATCAACTATAGCAGATATGTGTGTGACAACAGCCAATCAGAGTCAAGCTTTTCCTGCTTAATTTCAATAAGTTGATGGAGAATTAAACAGAAGAAGTAAACAGAATGACCGCACGTGGAGCTAAATGTGGAGCTGAGGGACATAAAATAGATGTCCGCCATGACTTTGAGTCATCCTTCGAAGATGCCATAGTTGAGAAGAATAGTTCATTAATGTTGGTTTTGTGGCCGTGGTTCAGGTATCTCAAAAGTGACGTCAAGCAATCACGCCAATGTGCAAGGTATGTCGGCAGTCAGTGCCCTAAAAAAATGGTGTAGAGGCGGAAGAACAGTTCATGGTTATAAATACAGTTATAATAATTAAAATGTGTTAAAAAGATAAATAAAAGGGAAGAGTTTTTATATTTTTTCTTCAACACAAAAAGCATTGCCAGAGTGGATTTTTGTTGAACTGTGTAGCTTGGCTAACTACAGACACTCTCTGTGGACGTAACTAAATGCTAGGTTTTCAAGCATCAATTCAAAACTCTACAACCAGCAACACAACAGATCATTTTGAAAAAGTTCTTCCTGAGTGATTATGCAGAAAGCATGAAAATGTGAGCAAAGTCTGTACAGCCTGCCACTGCTGACGGCACAAGAAGCATCAGCAGTTTAGCCGCAACTAGCGGTGCAGCCACCAGACCAAAGCAATCAATCGTAACATCTACGTTTACATCATCTAATGTCTACAGTTTAAGACGTCTTAATTATCTCTGAGGTGGAGATTTGTTTATTTTGGGTCTTGCATACCTGCAGAAACACTCTAAACACTGTAAACTAGTTTACTGTATTATTTAGTATTTATCTACATTTGTTGCTCTGTTGAGTTAAAATAGCTTTTATATTTTTCTAAGTTTATCTTATTTGATTTGCTTTGTTATTTACTTTGTATGTTAATAAAATGATGAACTAATTTCTAGTTTCTTTAGTTTTTAGTTCAGATGCTTTAAAACTGGCAGTTCAAAAAATTGCAAAAAAATCATGACAGTAATCGAGATCGGACGATATGACAAAATATATCATGTTCTTTTTTTGCAAAATCACCCAGTCCTAGGTTACTCACATGAAATGCAGGAACACGCTCCCTCTGAGAAACATAGTGCAAACACACAAGCATGCTCCTGCACATAAACTCCAAACACCGTCAGACTCTCAGGTCTGCACACAAATGTCGACCTCACGGGTCAGCGGGTTTTGACGGAGAGTCGGGTCACAGTGAAATGGAGGGGGGGCAGCAGATTAAGGAGTGAGGTGGTGTCTCACTGTGGGTGGCTCGGAAGCAGCCTCCAGTTATTTTATTAGCTAGACAGAAACACTGCGGGACGCTCTCTAATACCACCAGTGATTTACACACGTTTTCAGGGACACACACTCACACGCACAAGCACAAGCTGAACAGCCTCCTCCTCTCAAGCATAACCAGACGGAGGGGAACACACACACACACACACACACAGACTGAGCCTTCCTGACAGGCCTCCCTGGGTGTGTTTCTTGCAGGGCTACGCAGAGATTAGCCATTATTTCACATCAGTGAGGCGAGCGAAGTTTAAAGAGAGTTGTTACCGTTATCTTGACATGTTGAAAACGACCTCCCCTCTGCAGGCCACTGTGAATGGGTGTGTGTGCCTCTTCTATTATGCATGTTATATACTTGCATGCACATGTGTGTGTGTGTGTGGGAGTAATATAGCCTCGGGCAGGAGGGTAAGTCAATAAAACATCGTCCTGTGAGCAATGGGAGTAACAGAAAAACTAATCAGGGGCACTGCCATCCTACTTAAACAGCTGTGAAACAGTTAATTAAGTATGGGAGTGCTAATTAAGATTAATGACCAGCATTATGGAGTTAAAGTACTCTACTTAATTATTTTCTATGTTGAACCTGCAAAATGATACATGTCAATTTTAGACAAAAGTAAATAAGTCATCAAAAAAACACACTAAATAAATATTGGATTTTGCTTCTTGGAACACTTTTCATTTTAGTCTTCATTTCTGTCTACAGGAAATTGATGTGCAGGTGTCCAATACACACTTTCACATCCTCAGTATTTGATTATGAAAACCACTTCACTGCGGTCTGATTCCAAAATGTGATATAACAGGTTGCTTTTCTGAAGTGATTTGCTCCAATCGCCCGTGGTTTTTGGACGGCAACATTTCTAAAAATGCTGAAACAGCCAAATCCAAGAGACTCCACCCTTTAAGTTTTAAGTACAGTTCAAAGATATTGTAGCTTAAATCAAATAGCAGTCGTTAGAAATAAATTAAATTGCTAACGAATTGAAAAACATCACATTTGCACACTCCGGTTTGTCACGGTAGCACTCCCTGCAATGCTCAAGATCCAAGAACCACATTATTGTAATCATAGCATGGTGTTAAAATGCAACAAAGGCTTGAGAAATCAGGTTACACTTTTGCCCGGCCAAAATTTCTAACGTGCCGGAAATTCATCCAACCAGTCATCCCAAATTTTCTCTGCACACGAACGGCTCTGCACTGGAACGGCGGCAATTTTTGCCTTCCGCCAATTCCTACCAGTCGTGAACCCGCAGATTCACATGCAATCGCGTTAGAACGAGTTGTCTCTTTAAAGACAGCCACATAACCGTATAAGCAGTAGATTGTGTCCTTCCAGAGGAGAAAATCCACTTCAAGACTTCTAGAAACAGCATCTTCTCATCCATGGTGTCAACAGGGTGAAATGCTTAAATACCTTTGACTTGTTTGTCCTCGCCAACGTTGGCATGGTGAGAAATGTGATCCACCCGAAAAACGTAATGTTGTATTTTGAAAAGAAGACAGATGTTTTATTTTGTGTCTGTGCCTGACTTCCCTTCCAGCGTGGGCTAATTTTGCGGCATCCGGGAAAAATAGAAACCTGGTGGCGAGCCGCAGTGGGCCGTGAAGAAGCCGGTGGAAATTGATACATTAACTTAAATGGAAACAATCAGCGGCGATCACCGCATGTGGTGGAAATTGGGGGTCAGGAGCAGTGGATCAAGTCATGACTGCCCCTTGTGCCCAAAATCAGTCAGGTGACTGCAGCTCAACCTCAACAACAGTCCATAAAGTTAAATTTCTGGCCAATCAGACTCAAAACCTGCGACTAAAAATGAATTTTAGAGTTTACTGAAAACAGCAGGATTTCAAAAACAGTTTGAAGGGTGAACTACTTTGAATGATCTGCAGTTTGGAAATAGGCTTAGTCAACTTTTATGACTTCTATCATCACTTTTTAATGGTCCACATTAATCTTTCAAGTCTACCTAAGCGGATCCAACAGGAGTTATCATAAGCCGAGAGATTTCAAAATACTTCTGAGCGGAGCGACTTATCTGATGCCAGAGGCTGTGAGACGTGTCAAATGTAGTGAGACGCACCAGTGTTTCCTTCGCACCTCTTATCCTCACATGCAGACTTATTCAGGAGAAGAAAAATCTCATACCCAGCTCAGATCAATCTCAGTTATATTTCCCTGTGTATATTTTTTCCACTTTATGACCCAGTTGCGAAAGGTTATCTTGGTTGAAAGATCCTCCTGTTCAACTCTCTGCCCTACATATCAAATCTGACGGTTTCCAAACATTTGAACCGTGATATCTTCTGCAACAGAGGAAATGGAGTTGATTTACAGTCAGGTTTCATTCACACGTCACGGCCGAAGGGTTTCATCCTCATCTCATTCAACAACTATTACTACTGAGAGCAAAGTGACCCCACGATGAGACCCTCAAATAAATTCTTCATGCGTGAGTCTTACTCAATATCAATCCTATTCAATATCGATAACTCATTAAAGGCTCATTGCCTCCCATAAATGATTGAATAATGTGAATGAGCCCAATTTCGTCCAATTGTTCATGCATGACGCAGCTCAATACGATCAATACTTCATTGTCCTGAAATCTTCAGCAGACTTTCGCAGCTTGAAAATGACCTTCAGATGGGCAAAGCAACACATTTCTTGATCGGGTGTTTCAACTATCTCGCTGATTTCTGATGACAGTGGCGGTGGGGTTGCTCACGCGCTGTGGTTGGTGACAACATGTCATCGGAAAACAAAATGTCTCTTTCTAAAGTTATATTTTTCTGTTGTTGTTGTTGCACTAATTCATTTTTTGTTTTCAATCCCTGATGAACCCCTGCTCCTTATGGATTTATGTCATATTTCAACTTTTCACTTTTCATGTCTGAATATAAGGCTACCTTTTACATTGTTTTAATCACATCTTAAAACTCACTTTTTTAGACTTGCTTAGACATGATTTATTTATTTATTTTATTGCCTACATACCTCTTATTTAATGTTAGTTAATTATATTATTTTATTTTCATTAGTATCTTACAATTACTTTTAAACTATTTTTATTCCTGCTGTTTTTAGACTCTTCACCATTTTTTAAATAATTTTTTGTCCTGTTTTTACCATTTTCTTGTGTTTTAATAAACTCCCTCCCTTTTCATTGTTACCCTTATTTGATCTTATCTCATATTATTATTTATGTATTTATTTCTCTCTCTTTTATCTGTCCTCTGTCATCTTTTCCTTTTCCACCTTCCTGATGTGATGCCGTCAATCGTCAATTTTACACTGTTGATTTTTCTTTGTTTGTTTCATCTGTTAAAGCACTTTGTAAACATCTGTGCTTTTAAAGGCACTATATGAATATTATTATTATTATTATTATTATTATTATTTCTTTTTGACAGATCAATTCATATTTCAATTTACTTTTCTCTATTCCTGAGATTACAAGTAAGGTTATAAGTCACAAATACTCTGGCTACTTGCTAAAACATATGTTACATTGGTAAAGACAGTTTGAAACATGCTTCTGTGTTTTAGACTCTCTAAGACATGGAGGCATTCTCAGTGATCTCACCAAAAGCCAAAGAGTAGCGGTCATCAAATATGTGAAATGATGACTCGACCTATCTTTCATCAAACTAACAAGAGCCAATGAGGCGGAGTTTAGACAGGCCTCTTAAGGAAGTAAAAAATACGACTCATATTGCGAGACAACTTCTAACAAACCACATCAGTGCTTAGTAACAAATTAAACCAAAGTGCAGTACCTTTGTTTCCGTCAGGTGTGGCTGTTGAATCCATAGGAGTTTGCAGGAGCAGCTCCGGTGGTCGACCAGCAGGCCTGTAAGTCAAACATAATAAACCAACGTTGAAAAAGGTGACATGAGGTTAGATTTTGAAGTGTTTGAGGTTGAGTCAGTAAAATGAAGGTCATTGGGTCATCATAATATATCGTAGTTTCATCGTTTCCACTGTTTCACCTGTTATCCACCAAATATCAAAAAGTATTGATAGTGGAATGAATGAAGACCCGGATTGTCAAGGAGGCATGATGGTGGTATCAATGTCATTGGAACTCAACAATCTCTGTTCAGAGTCATGATCTTTCATTTATGTTGACTGCTTAGTATTGTTACATTTGTAAAACACCCATGGTCATAGAGTTGGTGGTCGCACTTTGAAATAAAAAAAAGTGATTTCTGAATGGAAATATGAAACAAACCCTCTGTTTTGTTGGACCATTCATCGACACCAGCCAATAAGAAGGCTTCACCAGTTCAAGTCTTTAAGTGACCTTTTTACTCAACTGGCTAAAACACAAAGTGAGTCGTTCTTCTTGGGCAGACTGTCTTTTTTTGCATCTAAGTTTTGCTTCGAGTTTTTAACAACCAGCTGATTCAGGTAAATATTCCCCACGTTACCTCCCTGAAGCGAGGCTGAGGATTATTTTGTTGATACTGGGCGCACACACACGTTTATTTGAGAATACACTCAGCTCAGTGCTCTTCCTCTTGTGTTGCACTGAGACCCTTTAATGTTTGTTGTAATTTGCTGCATGTGCACAAGATGCGGATGCACTTTTTTTCCCCCCATTGAAGCTTTTTATTCTGTAGGATGTAATAGAAAAATGAAAACGAATGAAAATGCGTTACCCTTCACTAAGACTGTAGCATATACAGAGACAAAGGAGCCAGACGAGGTGTATTAAAGTGTCAGAGAGGCAGAAGAGGTCTCTGTGCAGATGTCTAAATCTGTCTCTGTTACAGTAGAGGGCCATGCTTTATCCAAAGCCTCCATGATACACGGCCAGAGAGCTTTGGTGACTAAGTGCACCTCCACCCTGGGGAATTAAGCAGGGAAGAGGCCTCTAAGAATAATTCTGGCAGCTTCTGAATCATTGTCTTTTCCCAGCTGGCTCCCCTTGCTTTTCCCTCTCCTCCTCCCCTGCCAGTGTGTGAATACACTCAAATCCCCCTTGCTTTTTCCTGGCTGGTATATTTCCACCATGTAGGAAAGCCCCCATAGAGGTTTTACGGATGGTTTGTCTGACTAAGCATAAGGCGAGTGCCAGCCGAGCAAAGATGTCACAGTAATAACAGTAATATAAGAAGATGCCGACAGATAAACATCAATCTTCGTACCTGCTGGTTTCTGTTCCACTTTATCACACAGGTGGATACTGTGCCCTGAATTTCAGTGTACGGGGGAGAGAGTCAGACAAACCGTCTTCTCTTTATCACCGTTGGATTGTCTGGGTTTTTCATCTTCAATCAGCTTGATCTCCAATTTCCAGCAACAATTTAAAACTTCAGCGCAACCGGTTCCTAAGAGAATCGGACCTGCCTCAACTTTCAGAGTCAAAAAACCTCTCAGAGAGTGCATTGATTTCACTTTACCTGGGGGAGATATCATCGTTTCATCTTACCCCCAAGGCTCTTAGTATCTACTTTACAGGAGGCGCTCTCAAAGATAAACTTTTTAATTTGCACGTTGGATATATCTGGAAAAACTTCTTTTAATGTTTCATTCCTTCACCGAGATTTCTTACTCAAACAGTTTGGGAGGTGCAGAGAAATTTGCAACAGAGGCTGAGGGCATTTAGGATATGTTTGGGGGTTTTAAGGGAGGACATGCATGTGCGTCACTGTTTTTTTATGCACTCCACTGCCTGAGTGCAAATGCATAAATGTGCATGTTGTCAGGGAGTACCAGCTCAGCTCACCTCCTCCTTATTCATGCATTCGCTCCCTCTTTAAATGCGGCGCAGTGCCTTGACATGAAAAGAGCTATCCTAATTGGAGACTGCTTTCTATGCAGGTTCCGTTCTGCGTTGCCACATTGGGAATTCGCAGAGAAAATAATAATAGCGCCGAGCAGATAAGTGAGAAGGGTGTGTGAAACTGAGCGAGTGGAAATAAAAATGAGGGGCTGTAATGGAGGAAGGAAAAACCGAGACAGGAGACGTGATTACGGTTGCACTGTCCTCTTCTATTTTCGATCTGAATGATTCCATTATCCTGACATAATCCATCCAAGATCTGCTTATTCTCCATTTCAGCTCTGGAAATTTCACAGTGAAAGAACCAGTTTCTGTCGCTGCATTTCAATCAGGTCATTGTCTTACTTTTTTCAAGGGCGAGCGTGCTCAGCTGATACTCGATTAAAGCCAACCGCGAGGCCGCTGTACGGCTTGAATGCTACTTGAAGATATTGATTATACATCTCATTTGTTTGCACACACTGTACATACGTTCTTGGCCTCCTTCCCCTTCCGTGCACAAACATTAACCATGCCCCTTGTTACCCTACTTCTCAGACACCTTGAGGGCGTCATGGAAATAGCCTGGAAGTGTTGCACAACTAAGCCCCTGAATAGGAATCGAGCTTATGGGCCAGCTAAGGTAACGGATTGGTCTCTGCGGCTTAGCTCGGGCCAGGTGCTCGGTCAGATATTGGGGGGAGATTTTAATGCGGTTTGCGTGCATGAGAAAGGCGAACCATCCGGGCAGAAGACGACTTTGGCTGTCATGGAGAAAAGGGCAGAAAAACAAGGAAAGGTTGAGGGTGAATAGTGAGAGGGGAATTTGCAAATGACTGGAGAGAAAGAACAGAGACTGCCATGGTTTGAAATGAAACTGAGAGACAGGGCCAAAAAGAGAGAGAGAGAGAGAGAAAGAGAGGGCCTGAAAGAAAGAAAGAAAAGTGGAATGAGGCATGGAGAGAAAGCAGCAGAATGTGAATAAGGCAGCGGAAAAAAGGAAGAAAGAATAAGAAGAGGAAGAAGATTGGGGGAGCGTCTGGTTTCAAAATGAAACACACAATGAAAGAATTTCACCAGAGGCATGGATTGTCTATCCAGAACATTTCCTTTTCAGCACCATCAAAGACTAAAATACTTGCAGAGGCTGCGCTTTTTATCTCTTCATTCGTTTTACTCCCTCACTTTCCGCTCCTGTTTTGTTTCTCTCCGAAAGACCTCTAAAATGACTGACATTTACGGGTGACCTCATCGTATCTCTCTTCTTCTATTATTCTTCCCTCCGTAAAGCGAGATTCGCTGTCTCACGCCAGCAATATCCAGCGAGCGCTGTTGTGAAATTGCACTGATCTGGGACAAAGATTAATCTCCTTATCTCTCTTAACGAAGCCAGGCCTAAGGGTGTGCATATTATTAGCTTTCAGACCTCTATGGTTTAATATCGCTCCGGCAGATATGACTTCCCTCCACAGACAAAGACTCTGTGATATATCTTTGGTTCCATGTGACAAAAGAGATGATGGTCGTTTTCTGCGGAGCTCATCAATCATACATGAACAATTAGGCAGCAGAAAAGAGATGGGTCAGAATTTAGACGTGATTAGACAAGAGGATTCTTTCTAATGGCCATCTCCTCATGTGGGAGCTTTGATGAGTTTGATGAAGTGCAACTGTCTCATTAGAAAGTCTGCTTTGTGCCTCTTTGTGCTTTTTGCTAGAGAGAGAGCTCCACCGGCTGATTTATGTGGTGAACTCTGCAACAACGCCAATATACTGCGGTAATGTACTCCAGGAGAGAGCAGTTTCAGGCTGAGTGTGTAAAGACACAGATGGTCCGATTTATTGTCGGAAACCATCCCATCTGACACATGCGGGATATTCAGTTTCAAAATAGTCGCAGAGCATTTTGTTTGACCTTCATGTGGTGGTCGTGTAAGCCTTGTACTGGGGAAATGTTCAGATTTGAAATTTGGGGTCAAGAAACTTCATGTCTTACATTCCCATGTGTGGAGAAGGGGGGTTAATTTTTACAGATATTGATGTATGTATTGAAACTCCAAGTTTTTGAGTTTTACTGTGACAGACAAGAATATAAGGAACTACAAAAGTAGAGTATAGGGCTGGGCAATATGGCCTCAAATAAATAATGCAATATATTGAGCAGTTCACTTCTTTAATGATAAATGGACGATAACTACTCCACAAGCTGCTCACCCCCTCCCACATTAACTTCGTCTACTTCAGCCGCTACAACTTTTGAACCGTCCTCCATCTCCTCACCTGTCTTTCCCTCTTTGTTACGGACTGGATGAGGTGGAGTCACGTCTCTGATGTAGGACAGGGACATGAGACCATAGCCTACCTACACACATCCAAAACCAACTTTTATTTATTTATTTATTTGACACAGAATATATTGACATGGACAAAATGACATTGGTTATTATCATAAATCTCCGTATTGATTTATCGCCCAGCCCTAGTAGAGTATGTGTTGCTGTTTGCTGAAAATCTTCTAACCTGATTAAAACATGACTGAACAACTGAATTGATAGTTGCGGTTGTAACTGAAAATGATGAGGATAATTTGGATAACCTGGGCATATGCAGTGTCTGGGCCCCCCAGTTTTTAATGTGAACAATACAGTAAATGTTTGAGGAAATGTAATACTTGTTATGTAAAAACAAAGGTACAGCTGGGTGACAAATGACTATCACTGTTGTGTCAGTGGAGCACATGTCCTAAGGGCAACATGTGAATAGAAAACAAGAGTGGTCCCAGATCTAACCCCTAAGGAACCCCATAGAATAAAGTAACAGTAAATTACTGTGAGGATCCTATTATTGGTTTTATTTTCTGGTTTGTTTGTTTTTTTTGTTTAGTTTAGTTTTATGACATGAGGATAAGATGAACATACCTTTCCATGGATCTGGTATTTAGTTTTAGCTAGTAGTCATGTTACTGATCCAGCGTTGATTACAGAACATTGTGATGATAACTTAATGTCACCTTTTTTAGTTAACAAACTTTTATCCTCTTGATATGAACACATATTTCAACATTGTATTACTATTTTTACTCACATCTTGCTCAAAAGTTTGGGTGAAATTGCCACGGCCACTTTGAGTGGAGGAGACGGATAACTGTCTCATAGCAGCAGAAGCTATTTTTCATTTATTTATTATTATTATTTTTAACTAAAAGACAGTTGAAGGAACTGAATTTTGCATTACTCTGATGCACAAAGTATTGCTGACTAAGTCCTTTCGATGCAGAACTTTACAAGAAACTAAAACAAATCCAGGAAGGTCCTCTTGGAAACCAAAACCTTGAGTTTGGAGAAAGGATTAGGATTGTTGTCTCTGTTTTAAAACCACCGGCTTTGTTTGAGCAGAGACTTATGGGTTTTTTTCTTAAAGTTGTGGCAGCTGTTCAGGTGAGAAGTCATCAAAAAAAGAGTTAAAACTGGACACACTTTTCACAGTTTACATTTTTACGAATGGAGATAAAGTCTAGACCTCCTCACAGTAATGGTGCTTTGTGAATTCAACATACAACCCGATATGTAAATATACCCAATAAAGGTTCAGAAATCTAGTATGCAAACAGCACTGTAACCCCAATAATTCAATTATTGTCAGCTTCAGCTATATAATCTCAAGTGATGTAGTTCACTGCCTCAAGGCCTGTCAGTCATCTTTGGAAAACGGCATCCAGCCTGCAGCTAAGGTAAGCAGCACTCACAAAACAACTAGCGCTTAAGAAGCAGATGGAGAACAGGAGCAATCAGCAATAAAAAAAGAAGCATGTAAACGTCAACTAAAAGCTTGTTTTTAGAGCTGCACATCCCAAGTATCTGGTATACATAGAGGATGTGCTGTACGTGGGAAAGACAAGGGGATTAAATTATACAGGTCCACAAAAGTACAGCTCAGACGTGCATCATGTAGAGCTATTCATCTGGTGTAAATTGAAAAATGTACACGGCGTGAATTACGAAAACTCTCCTGCATAGACCACAAAAATAAATCACCCAGAATCAAACGGCAGCACCAGAAAGACTTAATCTAATGATTCTACCGGGCTGACATGTAATTGTATTTCCTACACAGATTAATAAAACAGAAATCACATTTTTCAATCTCAGAATCTGGTTCCATTTGAAAGTTTCTTGGTAATATCCAAGGTTCATTTTTTTTCTTGTCCTTCACTTTATCTTCCTTTGCTGTAATAATGTCCTCCCAGCAGCTCTGCAGTCTCACAGGTAGAGAATTCTATCCTGGCTCACAGATAACCGACTATCCTCTCTGTCCTGAAGAAAGTGGCCTTTCATCACTCAGAAAAAAACCCTCCAAACTTAGAAACAACCAGCAAATATTTCCTATACTTCCCCTCTCTGACTGCATGATGAATTTAAACAGTCTTTTGCTTATCATCCTATCCACCATACTTTTACTTTCTTTCAAACTGCATACTTGTGTTTGTGTTTCTATAAGATTTATGCTGTAGACCAGGTATAATCAATTATTTTCTCCTTCCTTTCTGAAATTTAAGTCTTTCTAAAAAGAAAATAATTTGAGTGTCAAGTTTGAGGAGAGAGAGAGGAGTATAGAGAGTACAGACATGCGCATTACATTTTGAATTTTGGGCAAACACATTTTCAGCCTTTTCCTGAAGCCAGAAAACACAGACACACTCTGCAGAAAACTTTTTAACTTTGCTTTCTGGCAGGCAGTTTTGCAAGCGTTCCCACTTTATCAGCATAATGTCACGATGGCAGTTCGGGAAATTACAATTACCAAACACTGTCCTTCAAAAATGTGGTTGAGTATAAAAGTACCAGTTAATGCTGATTTACTCTGGGCCTGTGGTGGGATGAAAATTAGGAGAGGGCAGGTGCCCAACTCTTCAAAATGCAGGAAAAAACCTTGCCCGTGCAATAACACTGGCTAACTAATTTTAAGGTCGTTTTATCGGTTTTTAAAGCTCTTACTGGCTTTAGCCCATCTTATATATCTGATCTACTTTTATCATATGAGCCCAGTCAAGGCAGGTCAGGTCTGCAGGAAGTTCTCTGTTAACAATACCCGAAGACCTGAGGGCTACATCTAATCTAAACGATTTTAAAAGCAAACTTAATACCTACCTTTTTAATCTTGCTTTTAACTAAGTTCTATATCATCACCTTAATTCTGTTTGAGTGTTTTGGCATTTATCTCTTTCTAGTTTTAATGTCAGACTTGTCCTATATTGAGCTATTTTGGTGTTCTTATTTTAGTATCTTTTTACTTCGTTTTATATTTATTACTTCTTAAGTTGTATTTTATGTTTCTTTGTCTCAAGATTTTAACCCAGCCTTCAGTGTTTCCACACCTTGAATTCTAGAATGGCGTTTCCTCAGTAAGCATATTTCTGTTTTTACTAAATCGAGCTCTTCTTGAGTAAAACTTGCATCTGTTGTGCTTGGATTGGGGGTATTCTTTGTCGTTCTTTGTCCTTTTTTTTCCCTCTTTCGTCTTCTGTGTAAAGCACTTTATGCTAAATTACCCTGTATGAAAAGTGCTATAAAAATGATGATTGATTGATTGATAACAAACACCCGCCCCCTTCGGTTTGTGGCACTGACAGCAAAGGGGCTTCCATTCAGACCGCTTTTGTTCTATTTATGCCCAGCACCATTTGTGTCCAAGTTAAGGCTGGGCGATACACTGAAAATTTACCGATACAGAATTTTACTACAATAACCTTAGTCATTTTGACCGTGACAATATATATTTGGTGTCAAAAATAATAATAATTAAAAGTTGGTTTTAGGTGTGTAGGTAGGCTATGGTCTCATGTTCCTTTAAGACGCTGTCCTACGTCGGAGACATGACTCCACCCAATCCAGTCGGTAACAAAGAGGGAAAGACAGGTGAGGAGATGGAGGACGGTGTAAAAGTTGTAGCGGCTGAAGTAGATGAAGTTAATGTGGGAGGTGGTGAGCCGCTTGTGGAAAAGTTAGCATCAATTTATCGTTAACGAGTTCAACTGCTCAATATATTGTGATATTAATTTGAGGCCATATCACCCAGCCCTAGTCCAAGTCCTCAAACAATCATTATGAGATCTTCCTCAACATTTCATTATAAGCTGAGAATAACATGCAAAAACAACATTGCTAGATCTTTCACTTCTGCTTCTGATTGGGCAATAATGATGGTGAAGTTGAAGAAAAAAGCAATGGTTTATTGAATTTGTTGTATATTTTTGTTGGCACATTTTCATTAAGTCATTCATGCTGCTAATAGACTCACTCACTCAACCATCATGCGTTGTGACTGATAAATTTGTAAGACCTGGGAAAAAAATTGCATTTATGTGCTGTAACATCATACCAACCGACAGTCTGAGTGTGTATTATGATAAGTATGTGGAAGGTAGTATAATCACATGGAGTTGCAGATAAAGCCAGTACATTTGTCTGAAATACTGGAGGGTTATTTTTCACTGACATCTGCTGAGAGACTGACTCTGTGCGTTCATTTCTAACCTGAATCAAACATGCCTGTTTAAAGGAATATTTGCCCAACATTACAAGCCATCTGGAAACAGCAGATTTCATTTAAAGTAACGACTGAAATTGTATCTAATGTGAAATCCTCCTGTAGACATCAAGAATAGAGTTTTCAACAAAGCACATTACATATTAAATTAAAAAATTCATAGTTTTTAGATTATTTAGTAGGATACCCTTGCCTCTGTGTGGCAAAACTACAGATAGGCTTTTATTATACTTTTTTTCTATTGTTTTAATATATACTCTGCATTTTTGCACCATGGGCTGGAGAGAAACGTCTTTTTCAATGCCTGTGTATGTACTCACATATGGCAGAAATTGATGATAAAAAGCTTTAATCTTGTTGTTATCTTAAAGTGCATATCACAATGTCAGATTGTCCACTTTAACAGCTGTCTTTCATTTTCACAAATCATTTTAAGCTTTAGTTCTTTAAATTGTAAGAGATAAAACTTTTCCTCTTTCGTAACTTTTTCCTGTGTGTACTTTTAATTAAGCTGAGCTGCAGCAGTGTTAAGAGGTTAAAATAAAGCAGATGTAGAACTGTGAGAGAGGTGGGAACATAAGAAAAAAAAAAAGAAAGACTCACAAATCCCAGCCCTCACACTCCCACTGAGCCCAGAAATAAAATGTGATTCGTCGACCTAAATTACATCGGCTTCTTACAAGACACTTCTCCCTTCTGACAGAGCAGGAAGCACGTACACGATAATGGGAAAAGAAAATAAATTGACATTTAAATAATCCTAATCGCTTCCTCTGCACACCCGGTGGTGAGCATCTCAGGGGCAGAGCGGCACAGAGATAACAAGGCCTGTCATCGATGTTAAAAGAGAACGTTACTACTGTTATATCTCCCATCGAATGTGCGCCGGCTAAAACCCCCTTGCACCCTCTCGACCGGATGAAAATGAATGAAGGGATTTGAGGACAGAAGCGTGAGAAAGACTGAGAGGGTGGATAAATATGAGAGGAGAGGAAGGCGAAGAAATTTGTTGTTTCATGGGAAAAGTTTGACAGATTTATCTTAAAAGTTATTTTCTTAACAATGTTAGGGCCTGTTTCCACTGAAGGCATTTTCTGCATTGGAAGCACTAGTGATGGGCACGGCAGTTCTTTTAGATGTACTGAATCACTAGAATCAGTTCACAAAAAAAGTACAATGCAAGTCTTCCAGTGCTGTTAAAGGGACTCACATTTTTAAGCAAATACGTTTATTTAACAGATTCACCGGAATCTCTACATTGTGGTATGATTACTTTAAAGTGTGGGTATTTTGTGAACTATTCCTTTAACTTTTTATCTGCTGATTGTGTTTGTTCATCAAGATTTTCAGTATATACATATAATACTGTGAAAATTATCCCAGAGTTCAGTATCTTGTTTTTATTTCCACTAACAGCTCAAAACCTGACGAATATAATTTCGGTATGATTATGAGAAATAAACGGTGAGTCATCATCTAAATTAGCGAGTTAAGCTCTGTCATAGTGTTTGTTTCAGCTCAGGCTCCTGTTTGTGAGTCTCTTTAGAAACTCTTTCCAAATAACTTCAAAAACAAATAAGCGTTTCAAGTTTTGTGCCGGTGTTGTTTCATATCTTATCAAGTCGCAATTAAATAAGAATTTTCCTGAGTTGTGCTTTCTGTATACATAGAAATAAACTCATTAAGGAGTGTAAACATTTCAGCAAAGTAACCCTTGTCTGCAAATGTTGAACAGCAAAGACTAAAAATAATCCAGTTGTGAGATAACGCCTCTCACCATGAAAAATGTCCCTTCCTGCTTTTAAAAGTCATGTACAGACTTGGGTTTTAATTCTCGCTTGTTCCCTCACAGGAGCTTTAACATACAGATACATTAGGTTACACTTTTCCTGCGCTCCAGTTATACTCGGAAGTTGGAATTTCCGAGCTCAGAGTCGGAAATTCATCTGGAACGCCCCCCTGAAATCAGATTTCTGACTCAAAAAGTCAAACAATCCTCACCAACCCCGATTTGACTACAACGTCATAATCCAAGAGGAACGGTGAAAGCCCTCAAAATCTATTTTTTATTAGCACTTTTGTTTTGTTTTTGTGAAATTAAGTACGTGGTTTATGTTGTACTGTCAAATGTCTCACTGTGAACACGGTGCTATGGTGTTTGTAAGAGTAAAATACTGTGTTATGTGTTGTTTATGACTGGTATCGCTAACAACAACTAACAACCACTGACAACGGCTAACAATAGCTCACAACCACTGACAACAGCTAACGACAGCTCACAACCGCTGACAACGGCTAACGATAGCTCACAACCACTGACAATGGCTAACAATAGCTGACAACGGCTAAGGACAGCTCACAACCGCTAACAACAGCTAACGACAGCTCACAACCGCTAACAACGGCTAACGACAGCTCACAACCACTCAAAACGGCTAACAACAGCTCACAACCACTGACAATGGCTAACAATAGCTGACAACGGCTAACAACAGCTTACAACTGCTGACAACGGCTAACGACAGCTCACAACCGCTGACAACGGCTGACAATGACCAACAACAGCTAACAATTGTCAACAACAGCTAACAATGGCTAACAGTAAGCATCCATCTTGGTTTTCCGATTTCTTTACTGAAATACCGTCAACTCGGGTGTAACGTCATTTCCAGCTCCGACATCCGACTGCATTAGTCTTCACTCACAACAGTGAAAAGCATGAGCTTTAAACATGGCGGCTAATGTTTTTATTTAAATTTACTCTGCATATTTTTTCCCTTTTTTTAAATACTTTCCTTTTTTTATTTTCAGAATAAAATGAGCAACCATGATTACATGGCTCCAGTGTAAGATTACATTCGTTTTGCCTCAGTGAACATAACAGACCAATGAAATAGTACATTATCTTTTACACAGGTAATACTGTGACACACAATTCCTACCTTATTGAGATTTTTTTTCCCCCACAATGATAAATTTGACCTTTCTAACGTTTAATGTTATTACATAGAGGGTGGAGGAAGGTAAAAGGCAGCATTAAGGGCGGCAATCAGTATTTTCATTAAAGGCCAGTCACCTATAACGGTAAATGGTTTCTGTTAACACGGTTACTATTTTTCCTTTAACCCCTGATATCAAATGGCTGCAGTTCTCTTTTCTAATTCATTCCTAACTATCGGTAAGGAACAGGTTTGCATTGCATCAAAACGTCTTGTGCCATTGTCAAAGGTGGTGACCAACCACCTTTTTGCCATTTAAGCACGAGGACTCGTTGACCTTGATATTTGGTGGGAAAATAGTGACGTGTGATTGTGCGGCTCAAGCCTTAGACATCAGTGCTCTGTAATGAGCTCTATCTCCTGCAACATGACTCTTGACCTTCTCGTCTCCCACTGAAAAAACATAGATGTCATGTAATAAGATTCATTACTTTTCCACTCCGTCTGGCTTTCAACCTCTTTTTCTCTCTCCTCTCAGTGAATACGGCACCTTATTCCACCCAGCCACCCGGCGTTCCTCCTCACTTCGTCCCCGTGGAGCCTAAGGTCCCTGTCGCTCTTCCTCTCAGGAGTACCGTCCTCACTCACAGCTTCATTCTTCTTTCTACTATCAGGAGCTGAATCCACTGACAGCACCCCATAAAAGAGAAATCCAATCATTCTACCCAGCTGCACAATGGGAGATATGAACCCGGCCTTTTACAAAGAGACAGAGAAAGGTCTTGGAACATATTAGAGGAAAGAGTAAAGTGGGTGAAAAGCTATAATTGTTTCTGTTTCAGCTAACAAACCATCTCTATGTAGTAGCAAGAGGTGTGATTGATTAATTACTCGAGGTTCCCACCTTTGCACAAACACCCTCTCTCATAAACAGATGCAGAATTCATGAGGAAAGATCTGTTAATGCATTTTAGAGGATTGCATTTTTACTTTTTAAAGAGCTAGCTAAGAGGGATGATTCAACTCTTGTGTGTAGGTTAAATATGAAGATAACAGGGGGGACTGTCTACAACAAGATCTCATTTGTGGAGAAGTGTCATTCTGACGTCTCGTGATATCACACTTGTTGCAGGAAGACAGCAGAGGACGTGTAAGTTGGTGACATCAGCTGCGTTTCCATGGGCACAAGTAATCAGAATAAATGCCCAATAAGAATAAAAATGCGTCATGTAAACATGTCGATCAGAAGATTCTGATCCAATTCGGCTCAATCAGAAAGAAATTGTATTCCGAACAAGAGGGGTGGTTTAATGCTGATTTTTATTCCGAAACGCGTCTGTGTTAACACTTACTCCGATCGTAACTCTCTAACCTGACTCCGTCTTCACTCTTTTGCCTTTGGCTTATTTATTGAGGCCAGAACAGGAAGTTTCATTATGGTAATTACCTGGTAATAAGCGTTCCATAAAAGAAAACGTTACCATTTAGCTTCCTATTTTTCACCTGCTTGGAATCGTAATCGACAAGCAGAACCAGAATCAAAATCGGATTCATATAAATCTTAACGATACCCATCCTGCTGGAAAAATGTGGATTATTCTTGAATCAAGAAAGGAAGCATCTCATAGTCTTTAAAAAAAAAAAAAGTAAACAGTTGAGATGGAGCAGAAAGGAAAGATTAAAAAGGAAGATGCTCGATGAATTAAGCACTGGGGGTGAATGAATCATTACTTTCCTTCCAAAGAGGAGTGAAAAAAAACACAGACTCCGCTGAATCAGGACACTTTTAGAAACCTTTTCCAACTATTCTCTATGAAGCTCCAGCTGTACCAGGCATCATGACTGAAACCATTCATTACTCATCCCACTCTGACTTTGCCTCTTGCCTTTTTTTTTTTTTTTTTTATTATTATTATTATTCTCCAAAAGTCTCATCCTAATTTGAACCACATGCTTGGCTCTTGAGCTAATTAAACCGAGTAGCACAGATCTCGCTTAATGCTTACGAAGGGCTTTGGCACGCTGTACAAAACAACTCTCCCTCCCACCTCCCACCTGTTTGTATTCAAATCTCTGCTCATCTCAGCTCCAGTGTTCACAAGTCAGCACTTTGCCTCGTCTTTAAAAAGTTTCAGACCTCGTTTTCTGTCCTCTCATCCTCTCGTTTTTTTTTTTCCTCCCCCCACATCGATGAATAATAAATGGAGCATCGTGGGGATTGCTCTTTCAGATGAGCAGCTGCATTTTGTGAGTCAAATGCCCCAAATTTCACTAGACATGTATAGAGTCAGTGGCAAAAGTTTTGAAGGAGATTAGTTCTGGATGGTTTGTTAAAATCCTCGACATTAAGGGCCAGGATGAGGCTAAAGGTATTCATCAGGAGAGAATGATAAAAACATGCTATTATATTATGCTAACTGCAGCTGGAAGATTTTCCTCTCTCTTTTTTTTATCATCATCTTCTATCAAACATGATCAAATCTTCCAAGGTTTGAATCATATTAGACTCTTCTACAGCTGTGTACAATTTCAGTTTAGGTTGTCTTAGTATTTTCAACAAAGTTTATGGACTGCATGAGTGATAAAGGAGTTTGCAGTACCTTTCAGTAAAATGGTGTCGTTTCCCAACAAACATTGGATGTCAAAGAGACGTGCAGATCAAGTCAGTATTAGGTCGTTCCGTCAAAGACCACATCTAGACGTCAGTGCGAAGTGCAAAATAGGTTAGAAATTTTGACGTCCAAATTGGACCCTTTTTAGTCGTCGTCATTATCTGAAGACCAAATCTGGACGTCGGCACAACATGCAAAATGGATCCAAGATTTAGACGTAAATATTGGACCTCTTTTAGACGTTGAAATGACGTCCACATTTGTACCTCATTGTCGAAAAAATACGTTAAATAGATGTCATTTCGACGTCGCATTGCGCAATGGGTTTATGTTAAACTATTACTTTCTGGAACAGAAGACCTCAGATATGCAGTCAAAGATCGTGCATTGTTAATTTCAAGAGTTTTTCTGGTTGGGTTGAGTGTTTTTTACACACTTCTAACTCAGTTTGTCCACACGACACAAACTCAAAGCTTCCATACAAAACCCCGGACATTTGAAGGATCTTATAAACTCCCTTGACAAGGCCAGACAACCCCCCAAAAAAGTGGTCACCCTAGTCTAATCCTACGTTTGGGTCTGTGAGAGTGATTTAAATACAGAAATACTCAGAAATACAATTTCACACTTTGTTCTCTCATGATATGTCCTCGAGCATCAGAAAAATGCCACATCAACATGTAGACAACAAGAAAAACATTTTAATCAGAGTTGGTCTTTAAAGAAAACTTCACCTGGATATGGTTCTTCAAAATGGGGCATATAACTCATATATTAGTCATATGTTATACAATTAAACTTTATTGCCTTTATTATATTTTCATTTGAGAGGAAAGTCCTGTCAAACTGACTCTAAGCATAGGTAAAAAGATTGTGACATTACATTATACCTTTACTTCCTGTTAGTATCAGTGCACAGTTTTTTTTGTACTGTCACACGAGTCTGAAATGAGTCACTGTCGATGTATCATCTGATATAACAGGAGTCAATGTGACTCCTTGACTCCTCTATGTCTCTCTCTCCTCCTCTCTCACGCCCCACTCCTCCGAAACACAGATAACGCTTCAATTGCTCCATCAATAAAAAGGACTCGCTTTGTGTTCGGAAAATGGGGCCGGGCAAGAAGACCTAAATCACTAAATAGATCCGGTCATTACAGCTCAGGATTATGGCAGAAGATTGGGATTTGTTCTCTCAATAATTAGCTGAGGGAAAAGCTATAGATTTCAGTTTGAGCCCGACTCTTCCAGACGTGAATTTGTGATCCCAGTGACTGCAGTTAATTTATATTTAGGAGGAGGTATTTAGGCTTTCATTAGAAAAGCTAACAACAATCAATGTATTGTTACCACCTGGTTATCTTTATGATTTTCTTAGGAATAATGAATAAAATATGTCTTAGAGGATTTTTTAAACAGTGGAAAAATCACAGAGCACGGTTCGAGATGACTTAAACTCGTGTCCTTATTCCTCAAATCAAAAATAAGTGCTTCCTTTAACTTTTGGGTGAAGGGTAAGAACCTTTTCTAGGATGGGGATAATTTTTCAATCCTTTTAAATTCAAACAAGCTGATTAGTGAACACCCAAAGATCTGAGGGGGCAGAGAAAGTGCAAAGTGCCGCTCACACTGACAGTCCGTCACTCCAACATTGCATGTTAATGACAATAAATGTGTCTGAGGTGATGAAAAAGCAGCTTGAGTGACTTTTTACAATGTTCTTGCAAGCTACAAGCTCAAAATAAAGATATAATGATCATATAAATAAACAATAACAAGTTGAAGCTGACACAGTGTGCGACTGGTGTGGGTTTTTTTTCCATTTTAACATCAGTACAAGCTAAAAATACGGAGCCGGTGACCAGCTGGTGTTTAGGCTTTGGATCAGGTGGTGCTCTGATCATGACCTTGAGAGGTTTGATCTGTCACTAAGGTCAGATCCGTCACCATCACGCTACTGAAGCCAAAACTGCTTGTAAAGGTATGACAATGCTCCATGTGATTGAGTTTAGTAGCTGATACTTCACTTAGTAACCTGGGCTGTTATTTGTTATAATCAACAAAGTCACGCTCCAAATACGCATCCTGTGAGCGGTAGACAACGGTTCGACGGAGCAGAGACACGACGCTAATGTTTTCAGCTAAAGTTTTGTCATAAATGGAGGAATACTGGTGGAACTGGTGACATTTTTATATTAAGATAGAGATCTCTTCCTCTGTCTGCACATTGTTGACACGCTGAGCATATATCTGAGGGGGATCTTCAAAGATCTAAACTTCCCTCTGTGAATGTTTACATTCTAATTTACATTGTTAAAGACTGTATGGATAAGGAAATGAAATAGTGTGTTCGACAGTCTCTCTGGCCTCAAGCACATCCTGTTTTTGTCTATCAATGAGATGCATGCCCTTCAAGTAAACATGCACAATATGTGAATATGTGTTTCTCTGCAGTGAATGAATCACTCTGCAATCTGGTGTCTGAAGCATGTGAAGCATTCATAAATATTGTAGTGCAATGCCACAGAGTACAAAGTGCCGCGGTTCTGCAGGGGCTTACGGGAAGTCAGTGTGAATAATGACTAACGCAAATGTCACCATATGGTTTGCACAAACATACACAGAAATGCATTCACCCCACCACACCTAGACATACAGATACTTTACTGGCTGCACATTAGAGATGGGAACATGAAAACAACCACAGGAAAGAAAATTCAACTAGTCTTGAGTTGCTCCGAGGTGTCAGATAGAACCCATTTCTCATTATTGATTAACAAACTGATTATTTTCTCAAAAAATTAGAATGTGGAAAATGTCTGCCTTTGTTTCCTGGAGCGTAAGATAATGTCTAAAATAGCAAAAAGAAGAGAAAAAGCACTAAAGAGGTTCATTTGGCCTGTCGATGATAAATTTGAATGTGAAAAGGAAACATCTGGGACGCTCAACAAGAAAGAAAGCAATGTAGGAAAATCTGAAAATCAGACCACTGCAAGAGAGAAAACCAGCTCATGAATTGGGATGCAGCCAAGGTCATCAGATCGGAAAGCAACAAGTTCCATCGGTGGATCAAAGAGGCGGTCGAAATCAGGAAGCGGGCCCCTATGACTGTAAACCAGGATGAAGGAGCCTACCAGCTTTCCCACACCTGGGACACAGTCCAGCAGGGCTGCCCCCGGCCGTCCAGCAGGCCACTAGTCAGCGGAGTGCGCCCCGCCCCCCCTTCGGCCCTTTGTTTTTGATTTGTTTGGAACCCCATTAGCTTCCACAAAGTGGTTGCTAATCTTCCTGGGGTCCAAAAACTTAAAATCACAATGCAATCACAGTTTCACAATTAATTAATAATAAATACAATTACAGATTCAATTCATGAGTCTTCACAACATTAAAACATTAAAATCACTCCAAAATCTATGCTGATTCATACATACAGTTTTGTTTGAAAGTCCTTTTAAAATAATACCTACTGCTCATTTGCTGTGTTTTCGGTGCTTGTTTATATCTGACGTCTTCTGCGGATATAAACGATTTCTGCCGATTTTGCAAAGTCAACTGCAGAATTAACGGCGTTCTGAATGAACGGCGCTTTGAAAAGTCCCGCAGCATGTGTTAGCCGTCACCATCTACACATGGACCAATCAGGTGCTGCCTTTCCCTGTTGTCCGGGGAAAACAGTGGAAACCCAGTCACTGATTAGCCCGGTTATTTTCTGATCGCTAATACACGCTCCCAGTGGGCCGAAGTCCAGACTGTTGTGTGAAGGAACGGCAAGTGATTCACACAACAGGATGGCCCAGCCAGGCTAGAGAATATTTATATTTAGCTCGTTCTGTACCTTTAACCACCCTAAGGTGGTGTACATCTCATTCACATTCGCTCTATAAGAACAACCAAGGGCTACCCTGGCAGCGCTCTTCTGCGCGAGCTTCAGTTTTTCAGTTAAATAAGAAAGTAAAAGAAAACCAAAATCAAGTCTACAAATTATCCCCCAAAAAAATTACTCAGTGGAATGTAAGCACATTAATTCTTCGTAGATTAGTTTGAAGCAATAAGACCATTGTCTGCACTTCCTTTAAGGGCACCGCTAAGTAGATTTCTCTGTTTGTTTTGCTCCTTATGTTTTAAATTGCCTTGGATAGTTAAAACTAGTTCAAACAGGACATTCATCTGTGAATCCAAAGCTCGACAGAAAAGTAGCTGCAGCCGAGACAAAAGCACATCAAAGGCCATGAGTCTCACTGGACGCTCTCAACCCGGTCATCTCCACTTGAACTCTGAAAACGTCTATCTTCTATTTTTATTTCGGTCGTCACCCCTGTGCTGCAAAAGATTCTGCTTTTCGCCTCTTTGCACCGCAGCGCTGACCGTCCCTGTGCAGCTATCTGTTAAGAAGCGTGTGTACCGGTGCATACATTGAATCTAACAGTGCTCAAAAATAGCTATCATAATGGATATGTGCACTGAAGAGAAAGCTCATGGTAAGCTGAGGATTTTGAGTATTTCGTCTGAGATCTTGAGGCATAGAGGGGTGAAGCCTACGTCCATCCACTGGTCCGATTTTTTCCAAACGCAGAGTCATCGCCTATTTGATGCAATGAACTCTTTGAAGTCTCTCCAACGTTTACACAAAACTTGCCCTCCTATCCCTTCCTCTCAGTTTGGACACTAGAGCCTGTAACAACTCCTGAATATTGAGAAGTTTAAAGTTTTTAATAAAAAGTTTTTGGAAAAAGTATAAAAAATTATGGTCACTGTGCAAGAGGAACTACTTGGTATGCTTTTAGAGTAAAACTCACAATATTTGTATTCTTTATCAGGGGAAGTGCAGACAAAACTGGCCTCATCCAAACAAGCCTCTAGCTGTTTGTCCTGATAACAACAAAATAAATATATAGAAATCAAGGTGACTCATGCAGTAATGAAAGACTTTCTCTTTGTGTTCCAACAAATTAAATGCAGTTGCTCCCTCTGCACCCTCTTAAGAGATTGTTTTTTCCCTTCCTTTCTTTTTAGTTACACATGCCAGTGGCTATCTATAATATCATTTTATATGTAGAAATGATATTACGTGGTCATTCTCAGCAGGTCGGATAGGAAGAAAGTAGAAGTGTGTGAAAAACCTATGAAATATGAACATGTACCTGATGTAAACTACTTCAACTATAGGGTACAAACTACATATTGAGAGTTTTAAGCCATTAGCTTGCATTTCTCCTCTCTTACTCTCTTCCAGCAGGCAGTACTCTCCCCCTCCCATAGTGTATCATCATGCATGTTTTTCCATTAGGAGAAGAGGGGTGAGGACACAGGAGAGAAAAAAGTGGAGGCATTTCTCTGAGTGCTCAGAGAGGTGGCTCATATGTTGCAGCATGTGGTTTTCGGTGATCAGGATATCCAAGAGGCCAGCTTTAAGCAGATTTAGTATCGACCATGGGTCCTCAGTGACCAATCCTGATTGGATCTCATTTTCCCAAATCAGATGCAAATTATCATGGTACCTGTCTACCTTCATTACACCTTACAAAACATATAGCCATGATTATTCTGCCCACACAAGCTGAAGGCTGCTCCCTCAAACACAGTCTGCATCAGTGGTGTGATCACAAACTGAAGTGATCAAGTCATAGAAAGGGTTATAATAGTTTTGGATTTTTTTATTAAAGTTTAGTTTTATTGTGTTTTTACTTTTTTTCCCCCCCTCTAATTCGGTTAGTTTTAATTAGTTTTTAGAGCAGATTTTTGTTAGGTTTTGTTTTTCTAAGTGATTAGTTTTAGTTTAGTTTATTTTGTTTTTACTTTTTTTTTTTCTAATTCGGTTAGTTTTAATTAGTTTTAGAGCGTTTGTTTTTGTTTTTATGTTTTTATTTCTTCTAATTAATTAGTTTTAGTTTAGTTTTTATTAGTTTGTAAACAAGAAGAGATGAACTGTGAGGTGTCTTACGGCGCTGCTAGCTCACGTAAAATTGCTTGAGTAAAATAGATCAATTTCATATCAATCCGAAATTGAACAAAACGAAATATAATTATCTGAAATTTTTATACATTTTAGTTAGTTTTGTAAACACACAATACAGTTCCAGTTAATTATTGTTTTTTTTCCTTTAATTATAGTTTACTTCAGTTAACAAAATGTTTTTTTTTTCAATTCTAGTTTTCATCATTTCATTATTTTTAATTAACAATTAACGAAACTTTTGTTTGATAATATGAAGTCCGCTGTTCCTGATGTGGCACTTAAGTGGTTTATTGTTGAACTAAAAATCAAGGTCATTAACACACAAATCAAGGTCATGTCTCATAATTGCCCTTCATTAACACACTGCTCGGTGTTCAGCCCTCCCTCTGTTATTAACAGCATGTGGAGACACTGATCAAGTATTATACCAGGATGTGCGTTCAAAGAAAAGATACAAAGCATTAAAACAGATTAATTTCTGTAAATGACAAATTGATCACAATAACTTGTGTCTTCTTCAGTATAGAGGAAGGATAAAATACTTCCTTTCTCACCAAATGAATCGACATTATTAAAGCTCACCCTTTTTCTATTATGTACACCCAGCTCCATTGCACATCCTATATCTTCATACAGTGAAATGGCATGAAAAATCAGTAAAAATACATTTTTTTACTGAGGACAAAAGAGAAATTTAACCATGTTTAAATTATCTGTTGTTATAATCTTGATCAAGCAAAAATTTAATTATAATTGCTGTGGTTTAAAAGCGCCTTGTTCAAGGATTCTTGCTTAATTCACTCTTTTGTTTTAGTTGAGGGTCTTGCCATTAATAGCGTGCAATTATTTATTTCTATGAGTGCACCTGTGTGGTTTGAAATGGAAAGTTTGATCAATTTCACTTAATTGCGGGTTAGTTTTCCCCTTTTTTGATTGGAAATGAAGACAAATCCACTAGAAGGTTGCGCTTAAATCACCTTCTCTCTTGGCATGCATCAAAGGGTTACATTTAACATTTATATAGAGATTCAGAGGAGATTTCAAAATACCAGTATATGTATTAAGTATTGCAATATTAGCGAAGCCATGTTGCTCAGCTCTAGAAGGAAGAAAGACATTTTATGGCAGATGCTTCTGCTTTTACAGGCATGTGTCAACATAAAATAAAGCCGACTGTCTGAGTTTGAGTGCAGATTTCTTTTTCTTGGATCAGTTTTGCTCGTCCAGTTTCACTTCTATCTATTCAGCAGTTATCCCAAATCCAGAGGCAAAAATAGCTGAGGTCACTCGACAATTAACAGTCAGGGACAGAATTAAGCGAAAAGTTTGGGCAAAGACTTTTTGTTTCGGTTGTTTTTCCTTATTTTTTTTTCTACACAAATTAAATGAAATTTACTGTTTATGGCTGAAAACGTTTCTAATTCCTTCAGATTGTAACAAGGGATCACAATCTGTCAATGCAGACAATTTTTTAAGCCTATTTAGAAACAAGCTTACTAATTAAAAAGTAAACTATAGACAAACCAAGAAATTAAACTGCAGTGGCATTTACTAATGCTTTCTAATTTGTTGTAATCTAACGGTGCTGCTTCTTCCAACTGACTAATTAAAACCAGAAAAGGTAAACACGCCACAAATCTGCAGTTTCCTCACTCCGTCCAACGTTTGCCATAAATGCCTCAGACTCTTTGGCAGAAAAAGGCACCAAAAATTACACACAACGTCCCTGCATAACCCTGGACGGAGACACAAACACACATACATCTCCTTCAGGCTGTCACGCAACACACTCTCACAGCAGCCCTGACACTGCAGATACACACAAACAAACACTCAGTGACCCTGTGTCTCCTGAAGCCCACACAACTCGCACATCCTGTTCTCATGCGACTGGGGAATCACACGCACACAGACAGACACTTGCAGAGTCTTCCAATGCTCCTAGAACCGGGGACGGTCCTTCAGGGCTGATGCCTGCACCTGTGCTGATGGGGCTGATGGGAAGAGTTAAGGATGGACACGTCCTGCAGAGCCAGGCCTCAGGGCGGCACCGCGACACATTCCAGCTGACCGCCTTTGACCTTAGCTCTGCATTTTGTCTCCGACCCCCCACCAAACCCCACTGTACCTTTTCATCACGAGTAATTGATGTTTTAGCCTTGAAGCATTGCACCAAGGGACCGAGACACACACTCATGCACACATACGCAGTTCGGCTTCAGTTTAGAGCGTTTTCACCTTTCAGCTCTTTTTTCGGCGTTGCAGTCGTCACTGTGACCTGGGTCGTTTTTTCCAGTTGGCTGAGCTTTTACCAGCGCTGAAAACTTTCATGTTCAACTCCAGACAACATTTTTCAGACACGAGGTAGAGACTGTGTGAATGTGCGAACATGTAAGTGTAAAAAAAAAAAAAGGAAAAACAAGCTCATGACTCAGAGGTTTTTCAAACTTTACTCTGATGCTAAGCTCATATGATTTCCACAGAGCTCCGGGTGTGTCTGCTGCTCTCCTAGGGAACACATTTTTTTACAGTAACATTGGTCCTCAGACCCAAGTGCTCGCATTAACACTGATTTGGAAGGCTTCACACTTTTCTCTTTTTTTTTTTTGCAGCGACTCTCAGGACATCTCACAACTGAACCATGAAGAAAATCATCCCCTCAAACAGGATTGTGACGCTGCTGCAGTGATTGTATCCATTATTGTACTCCCCCGGCGGGTTTGGTGTTATTGGAGGAGTAGAGATGACGGAAAGGGAGAACGGTTCACTGTCGACAATCTGGGATATTTCCGCCTGCCCATGCTGGAAACGTCTGCCCTTATTTTGCTCAAACACGCTCCACGGCGCGCAGAGACAGGGGGACAAAAGGCAACCTGCGTAACAGCAGACAGCGTCGCACTGTAAGCGGCGGAGAAGGCTATGTGAAGTGCCCATTAGTGCTAACTAATTTAATTCCTATTCATTCACACACTGCTGGTTATGCTGCTCAAGAGAAATTAAGGGTTTAGCGTCATACCCATGGACAGTTTAATATGTGGACTGGAGTGGCTGGAATCCAACTGACAACCTTACCACTGAGAAGGGCTGGGCGATACGGCCTCAAATCAAAATCACGATATATTGAGCAGTTCACCTCGAAAACGATAAATGGATGATAACTACTCCACAAGCTCCATATCCACTATAATGTTTGAATAAAAGCTTCAAAGCATAAATAAATGTCAAGTTGTTGTCCAGTTTCAGGTTATCTACCAGCAAAGTATGAATATTACAGTACGTTCATCACAAAAATTTCATATTCCCATCTAGGGATGTAACAGTAACCGGTGTAATAGTAAATCAAGATAAAAATGTTGATGATAACGATTACCGATTCGATTTTAAAAAACGGTCTCGGTCTTTGTTTGACGATAACTACCTTATTAATTAGCTGTGTGATGGAGGACAATAACTCACTATTTAATTAGCTGTGTGATCGCCAACAATAACTCTCTAATGCTAACACTTGGCGTGTGCGCTCCGGGATGCGCCGCATGTAAATATACTGATATGAGTCCAAGGAAGAGCCATTTAAGAAATTTTTAAGGTGTGGTGGCTTTTATTTACCTGTGGCAGTGCGCCACGATTAATTCCATGTTGGGGAAACCCTGTGTTGATCATCCCAGCTTCATCCAAGTTTCCTGAATTAGCCGCGCAGGCGAACTGTGTAGCCGACAATTTGCATTTAAACTTTCTATTAAGTTTGAAATGGAATCATGATGGAAGGAGAAGACGACAACGCCAAAGACATCCATCAGCCCTCTGAAAGGACAAAGTCGAAAGTATCGGCATATTTTTGTAGGAATGTTGAGGGAACGCTTAGTTGAAGACAGCAATCCTGTCTAGATATGATGAAATGATGAAAACAAGGCATCGTTTAGCGCTAATTAAAAGCATCAAAAATGCCGTCGTCAATGCCTTCGAAAACATTTTTAAAAATACCGCGATAATTACAAAAAGACCATGATTATTTTGGTCACAATAACCCAGAGGTAGAATTATCATACCCTTCCATTCCTATTCCCAATAGTCCATATGAGAGTTGTTTGAAGAGATGTTCTTTCACCAGTTTCAAAGAAAGGACAAGCTTTAGAAGCTGCCGAGGCAAAGAATGGTGGCAAGACATTTAAAGGATGAGAGGCTTTTTTCATGGCTACAACTGAGGATACATACAAAGAGAGGAGTTTCACAGGGATTAAATTCATAGAGGAGTACACATTCTTTCAAGTTGCAGATCCACGCTTTACTGTAGCCAACAATAAAGCCAGCCTTGTCTCATGCAATGAAAAGCTACTATATTTATCTGCAAATATTAAAAAGTAATGATTCTGTGAAAACTGTTGAATCAAAGATGATGTTAAACTTCAATGGAAAGAAAGATGAGTTGTTTTATCGAGAAAACCTGAATAACTGGATGATGTTGATCCTGTTCTTGGCCTGTAAGGCTGTTTGACAGTTCTGTCAAAAATCAGGATGTGACTTTTGACAGCTAGTTCAAATTTTACTAAAGGACAGGCTCAGTCATAAAGACAAACCTCTTTTTATTTGATTGTTTTCGAGTGTTTGCGTACAATGAGACAGATGGTAAGTCAGAAATTTGATTGCAGTTTAAACAACCAGAAAATTGGTCTAAAAAACTTTTTTAACCATAGTTATTTAATTAGTTGATATTTTCTTTACGATGGATATTCTTTGTTTATGACAAACTAAAAATTAATCCTCATCTGCTGCTGATTATAAATCTGCCTTTTATTCAATCTAAGCATGTGAACACCAGTTTATCTTTGATGGAAAGATGAACAACCGTCCTCTGACACGAGAAAATGATGAGACTACACATCTGCCAGAATCCTACTGGTGTTCTTCATCAAGATGAATGATGCTAAGCGAACATTTTGAGTCTGCAGGGCAGAGCAACACTCACGCAGACACATTTAGTCCATACAGAACACACCGAAGCACTAATGGGTACATAAAAGTCCATGTAAATCAGTCATGGCATTAGCAGGCGTTCGGCTGTAGCACAACCTGACAATCTCGCTCTACCTCTTCTCCCTCTCCCTTCAGGGCTAGCTTAATAGCATGCTGCTTCAATGCTTAACATACACACAGCAGAGAGCGCCATGTCAGTAACTAACTCTGTTTGCTTGTATGTGTCAATAATGAGGACTGACAGCAGCTGAGAGGAAGGCGTGCAGACAGGGCATGCCAAATGAAAACCATTATATGTGCAGGGACACATACTTTATCATTCGGCAGATGAGCGGAGTGAGCAAATGTGAACACAACAGAGTAAGACGTCCAAATAGATTGTTATAGTACTAATGTGAGACATAAAAAGTGTGTGCAGCTCACCTGGTCTGGATGTTTACTTTAATTTTCGTCTGGCTTAAGGAAAACTTTCTAAATGTGTTGGTTTGACAGTCAGTCATGACTGAGACAGGACACACAAAGATCAATCTTGGTATAAATATCCTTTTTTTGAAATTGTATTTCCTAGAGGGCTTCATGGAAAGACTGATTTTTTTTTCCTCGTAGTCTCTATATAAAGTGATTTTACCAGCTTCTATTACCGAGGCAATATTTTTATGCAGAAATAAGATCCTGAACATCGTGGATGAAATATCAGCCAGCTCTACTCGAGAGAAAGTAAAGATGTCAAATCAGAAAGTGTAAGGCGTTAGCCGACTAGCTGAGAAACAGCCTTGTTTTAGACAAAAGTTCACACATTAATTGGCACCGACTGAAAGTCCCTTATAGAAGTACGTAATGTTCCAATCATAGAGAATGTTGTGATGTAAACCATGAGCTTTAGTATGAAACCTCAGGCTATAAGACCAATATTAGTTCAAGAATAGAAATATTTACAGTGCACAAAGACACAGAGTTACAGCACATAAGGCAAATTATTTACATTGTACATTATGTCTTTTTTTCACATCTGCTATCATTAAACTGATTCATGATTAAAGCTGGAGTCTAATTTGAATATGCTAAGGTCATCAACAGAGTGAAAGCTCAAAACTTTCATTACAGTGCAGTATCAGTATACTGTTCACCATTCATCCTCTGAGTCTTCACTCTCTGTTACCTGTTAGTGTCTGTCTCTGTCTGTGTTTTTCATTGGCACTTGTCTGTCTGCATGTCTGTGTGAATGAATCACATAAAAACATGTGATGTAGTAACACAAAAGTGGTTGGCTGATAAAACAACAGCACAAAGAAACCGTGATGACGACAAACGTATATAGTCTAACTATGGAAAAGGATTAAAAAAGAGGTCAGATAGAGATTTTTTGATATTATTCCGACTTTAAATTCAGAATACAGAGAAATAAGTCAGAATTCTGAGATTACAGGAGAAAAAAAGATAGAATCCTGAGATTAAAGAAGCAGACAGTCAGAATTCTAAGAAAAAAGTCAGAATTCTGAGATTAATCTGACTTTTTTCTCCCAAGTGTAAAACAGTGGGCATACGCATGATTCTGTCAAAGGCCATCTGCTTCATCCACAATGGAGAGTCTATGTTCTACCTGTTTTGCGACATAGGAGGGGACGACTGTCTAGTATTTGTTATTCAAATGGAAGGACTTGTGTAACATTAGTAGCTGAGCATTCACCCGTTTATACGTCTACAGTTTGCGATTTGGAAAGGCAAATGTCCTGTGAGATTCGTGTCATGTTTTAGTTTAGCTAGTTTGTTAAACTCAGAATATTAATTTTAAAAAAAACTACTGTGTCTCAGTGGTAGGGCCCTTATCCTCTTCCATATCTTACCTTGTAGGTCAAAAGTCATGGAAGTTACTGCAGAGCCTAACCTTTACTACTTAATCAAAAGTAACCTCAGCAGAGGCTTAGCTGTGTTTTTACTGTGGCACACATTAATAGTGACATCTTTCCTCTCCCCCCGTTGGAGCTTGTGTCTGGGGTGCACAGTGACTGAGTGATTAAGCACGTGAGAGAGAGGGTGGCAAAGTGATGCTGACTGGAGAAAAGCAGAGGGAGAAGAGTCGTGAGATTTACAGTCTTCTTTTCCTGCCTCTTTGTCTTACCCTTCTTTCACTTCGTCATCCAGCTTTTTGTTTTTTCCCAGTGGCGGACATCTGCTATGTTGTATTAGTTTTTTATCTCCGAGTCTAATCAATTTAAACTCATATTTTCAGTCATAAAGGACCAAATTCTGACCACATATAAGTAATGACAGTTTGTGTCTAAGTGAAAGTCAACTACAGGTGACAAAGTATCTGAGTTTAAGTCCAGATTTGATAGTAATCAGTGTTGTTGGGTAAAAGTTAAAGTTGTTAAGTTAAAGCTCCTACAAGGAGTTTTCCTAAAGTGTTATGAAACAGACTGAAATGAACATTAATGTTTCCTAACAAGCAAATAAGAGCAACAATAACAAGACTGACCATTTTTATATATATGATATTCAATATATGTAACTGCTGTAAGGGGGTAGGTACACTAAATGAACAGCCTCTATTACTTAAAAATGATCCTGGTGAAATTTTTCATAATTGAGCACCACATTCACTTGCACAATATGAAATCTGCAACGATACAAGGGTTAACACTTCGCCAAAGCAGACACAGAAAGTTCCTCACTGGAGCTTTAAGTGCAGATACATCTAAAAAATACTCAAGTGTTTAATACTCAAACTTGGCCAGCTATTACTTCATTTCACTATACACCACTGAGTCTTTTGCATTATTTCAAAAAAAAAACGTGAACCTTAAAACAAACACAGCATTTGGAAAAAAGTTAAACATGTTCAAAAAGAGGCACGTCTTGTGGAAAATGAGAGAAAATATTTATAGAAACATGTGGCTGCTTGTTTTATCCAGTGTGGCAATAACTGGTGTTTCACTCTCTGCAAGTTCTTCATTGTTACCGGTGGCAGCCATTATAGCTCAGTCTTAAACAGGTGGCTGAATGGGCTAATTTTTTAGAGTGGCTATTAAGAAATTATCCTGTTGAAAAAAAAAAATTGAAATTCTTAGGGGCTAATAAATTACAATGTCAGAATCTTTGAAAAATGGCACACTCACATTTAGGCGACAGCGAAGGCATTTTCAATAGTGGTACCATTATTAGATAAGAAGGAATTTGGTGCCTGAAATGAGAGTTAGAGACAGTTTGAAGGAAATCGGGACAGTCTGGGGTGGTGGATTTTTTCCCCTGTCATGTCTTTCCCTCTTATGTGTTCAGCTTTCTATCTTCCTCATCTCGACAATGGTATATAAATTTATTCTCCACCTTCCCTCATTCCTTGTCTCTCTCTAAAATATTGTTCTTCCTTCCTGTCTTGTAGCACCCACCTCCTCTTTTAAAGACCCACCCAGATGAAAATCACGTTTCTCTTGTTATCCTCATGTTCACATGGCATTTTTCTGATGCTTTAGGACACATCATGTGAAAAGTAAGTGCAAAATTGCATTTCTGAGTATTTCTGCATTCAGATCTCTGTGAATCTCTGACAGACCCAAATGTCAGGCTCAGACACAGTGAGATTTCCTACATCACAACTGCAAGCTCCACCCCCAGAGCCCCGCAATGAAGGCCACACTCAGAGAAGTAGAGAGGAGGAATGTGGAACAAGTGTGTGCGTAAGCAGATTGCAATGCTCTTAAGAAAGCTAATTACGATATTAGCTTTTATCATGTCCCCAAAGACATTAGTCCAAGAGCTGAATAGCTCCTGTGTTACCTGCCACTTTTACTACACCGGGAATTTTAGGTTGCAAGCTAGCGTGAATGAGATCGTGGATACAAGCGGCCAAAATGGGTCTTTCTTCGCAGGGTGGCCAGGCTCAGCTTTAGAGATAGGGTAAGGGGCTCGGACACTCGGGAGGCACTCAGAGTAGAACTGCTGCTCCTCCACGTCGAGAGGTGTTCCGGACATGTCCCACCGGGAGGAGACCTCATGGCCGGCCCAGGACCAGGTGGAGGGATATTTCTCTTGCCTGGCCTGGAAGTAAGGGCCATCTGGGCTTCCCTCCTGAAGCTGCTGCCCCCGCAACCCTGACCCGGAGAAGTGGAAGAAAACGACAACAACGACAAAGTTAGCGTGTCTCCGTTTTCAACTCAGAGGTGAATTGCTAATGAGAAGAAAAGCCCTTGAAAATGACAGAGGTACCATGATTTTGGCTAAACTTCATAATCACAATTTGGGATTTGGGACTTTAATGCAACCACATTATCAGTCTACAGTCCTCCTTGACAGGTGGGAACCTGACACTGGTTTTAATAGAGTTACAGGGAACTCACACACTTGGGGTCTTTTGATTTATCAACACAACATGGGGTACCTAGATGAATTTAACTGAATATAAACATTCGGAGGAGTCGTGGAATAATAAAGGATGCCCATTCTTACAGGAAGACGAATCGCACAGTCTCTCATTCACACACACAAAGAAGAAAGTCCGCCCGGCTGTTCCTGCTGACTCACAAACCAGCTGCCTGAGCTGACAGCAAAATCATATTTGCACGGTGGATTCGGAGACCATACAAAAGATGGTGATATTGTTTCTCCCGCTACTGTTTCCAATGTTAAGACCGGACTCATATTCTCAATTTGTTCAGCCAACATGGACAAGAAGTCCTCAAACCTCCTACGGGAAAATACTGAATTTGTTTTAAGCGAACCAGTTTACCTTAAGTCAACTGAATGTGTCTGCACCCAGAGTGGAGGAGAGACAAAGTAAACAAGCAGTTGTAAAGAAAGCCGTGGTACAAAAGTGGTTTAGACTCTATGTTTGAGGAGTTAACATACTGGACTGTTTACACTGAAATGATTCCAAATACATTATGTATCAGGCCACTTTAGTGCAAGAAAAGAGTCCGTATGAGAAATAAAATCGAGGCCAATGGGAAGTTTTCGGACCGACAGTACTTATACAACACAATACTGAACATGGCAGGCATCAGGAAAATCTGAGTGCTATTCAAAACTGTGTTAATTTGTTGAAAATACATCTACATTTTTTGAGTTATTTTAAGAATCTACGAAGCACTCAGAGGATAAAGTGTCTAGATCAAAGACATGAATGGGGCGTTCACACCAAGCGCAAGTGAAATCATCGACTCGCTTAATTTGCACGAATCTAGACAAGTGAATGAAAAGTATTTACTCGCTTCATTCGCGCATCAACGGTAACCCCTGCCAATTCAACCGGCGGGATCAAGGGATAGACAAACATTTTTTACAATTTACCAGGTAATCCGACCTTCTCACTCACTTGCCTCCAGCCGAGCTCCTCTTTATTCCAGTTTTGGTAATTGAAAGAAAAGGTGTCATATAATTTGGGGCACACACACACCGCCACTATCAGTTTGTTCTCCACTTTAGATACCAGTGAACAACCGTCCATTTTTATACGTCAACCTTTGTGCTGAGTAGTTATCGTGACGCAAATATCCACTCAAGTTGAGATTTACCCGATTCATGTCATTCACGCCGCCAGAGTCGTAGGAGCGTCGAATTGCATCTTTGCATTGACTTGACATGTAATTCGAATTATTTTACTCACGCTTGGTGTGTGGAGACAGTGAGTGAACCAACAAAAACAGCACCCCCTGGTGACTGGTTGCAGTACATGTCGTAAACCCCGGACAAACTTTAAGATTTAAAAACAAGTCATAAAAGTTGGTTGGTTATAAAAATGGGATATGGCGTCATGTGTTCTACGATTGACACTCATACAGCCAATGAGCGTACGAAGATTGTCTATATCAATGCAATGAAAAATACCGGAAGTACTGGGAGCAAATTTGCTTCAATTTTGTACGATGACAGGAGGCGGAGTCACGTTGTCCATCCGAAACAGTCTGTGTGGAAATAGAGGCAAATTCTAGCAACCAGATTCTACATGACAAACAGCAACCTCTTGGCTTTTTCTTTTAATCTAAATACCCAGACAGACTCTTTATCACTTCAAGTTCAACTTTTATTATTATTATTTTTATCCGGGAGGGAATTTGATTTGGGGCTGGCACTCAAAATAAGAAGAAAGTCTTTTATAATTTACAGTTTCCAAGGCAGAAGCAGTCAGAAAGCAGCACAAGGAAAGTACACCAACAAGTCAGCTGAACCACATAGACAGAGGTAGATGTTTTTTTCTTGCCTTTTTTGTTTTTGTTTGTTTTTAAATCAATAAATTAAAATGAAGAGCATATCTCCTTTGATAAAACTTCCTTTGGAGATATACAGAGTAGAAGCAAATCACACAGACAGCCTTTTAATCAGATCTTTTTTTCTTTTTTTGGTCTTCGGCCAACTTTCAGAATGAAACTTAATCATCTGCAGCTGAGTAAATGGGCTGGCGAGAATCGATGCTACCACTGAATCTAAAATAGTGCACTTTTTTAAGGCATTATGATCATGAATTACCATTTATATTCCATTAACAAAATAATGTTTTGACCAAAATGCCATTGACGACCATGAAACACCCATCTTTGAAGGATGTCACTAAAACGAGCCAATCAATCAAAGAAAACACAGAATACATAAAGTGTAAGCATGTATAGTATTATTTGCACTTCATATCTATGCCTGCAGGAATACAGATGGTATTTTTTCTGTGGGACAATAACAAACAGAGGTTAATGTATGAGTGAATTTAATTGCCATTGTTATGGAAGTTTCATGATGTGGAAAGCAGTTTTTTTTCAGTTCAGGGACAATCGCTGTCAGGTTTTAAAGATTTATGAGCCTGAACACACACAGTACAGTCTACCCATGGGCATGATGCCTGCTGATCAGATTCTGTATTTATGTGTTTACTAGCTGGCACAGGATCATCTTAATGCATAATTTAAACACGGTTGCTTTGACTTATCCTGTTGGATATTTAGCTGAGAGGCGAGAAAAAAAAATGTCTGGGAATGAAAGGACAGCCATAAGTGAATAACTAAAAAGTTCAAACACCCTGTAAGTTATAATTTCAACTAACTTTTCTGCCTTTCAAGCAAAGCTGCTGCTGAAGAAATGATGATGAAATTCATCCCTACAGTCCATGCTTGTAAATTACTGTAAGTTATTTTTCATATTCAGGGGGCTGATTGGACTCTGATTGGTTGCTTCCTGCTGCAGAGTCAGAGTGACGACTGATTGCCCTCTTTCTCATCAGACCCTCTCTCTCTCTCTCTCTCTCTCTCTCCCTTCCTCAATATAATCTGTCGAAAGTTTGTCCAACAGTGCTGCGAGTCTGCTCCTCGGTGAGCTTCAAAGAAAATTTGACTGTCTTCCCCTATGTGTCGTAGCCTCAGAGCACGGGCCGTCCCTGAGCACCCGCTCCCCGCAGATCTGAAGCAGGTTGCTGTCACTGCGCTTAATGAAGACCTTGCATTCTATTTCATCAACCTCTTTCTTCTTCTTCTTCCTCTACCCGTCCTCTACTGCATGCGGCAATTTCATTATTAATGAGCGCTCATCTCATTGCTAATGAGTGCGCTGGTTTCACTGTTGTTTCCTTTGGAGTGTCATGCTCTAGTGACAGAAAAGGGAACGTACTGGGCTGCATTGTTTTCTGAGTTTTTTTCAGGATTGTACTTTTCGGCTGACGTGGGATAAAACTTGAAAACATCAGAGCTGTGTGTCATCTTTTTTGTTGTTCAGAGAAACTCCAAGAAAACAACAACAAAAACAGATTTAAAGATCTAGTTAAAGAACATTTACTGGTCAAACAGCTCCTTATTTAGACGAAGCTTGGTTTGTCTGATCTACTTATAATATTGGAAGTCTGCTTATGTATTATGGATCTGGTACTGTTTCGATAAATTAAAATAATTCAATTCAATCATGTGGAATGTAAATTGACATTTAAACATCTGATTATTTCAGAACTACAGCTACACTGTGGAATTGTATAAGGTCCAGTTATATGTTTACTGCATTTTTCGCACTTTAAAGGTCCTTACACACCAGGGCCGATGCGAATATAGAACACAAAATTACGAAAAATTCAGAGGTGAATTTTGATGCGCCTGACTATCCACATCAAGCCCGATGCGATTTTGCGACTTTCCAGGGGGGGAAAACATGCATCCTGGGGAAGACTTTTCCCGGGGAAAGTCCTGCCTCCTTCGCCTCCGATTGGCTAGAAAAGCTGGAAACGTTATCACACGCTCAAGCCAAATGGTCAGCATTTATAGCCAATCAGAGGTGAAGGAGGGCGGGACCTCTGTCTGTCATGATAGCATGTACTGAGTCGGGGCCAGTACCAGATAAGCACTTTAAACTATGGTAACAACTGTTAGCTTACGTTAGCATAGATGACAGTTAAAACAAAGGTGTTAAGCAAACTGTTAACGCACACAAACCATCGTCATGTGAGAAATCCGACGCTATGACTCTCCCCAAGTTGTCCTTCAGGTCGTTATCTTTGTAATATTTGTGTTTTTTATCAAAAAGCACTTTGTTTTCTGACACGTAAACAATCGGCCGGTCGGCCATGTTGGATATACCGGTGAATCTGACGTCACAACAACAGGCAATCTGATTGGTCAGAAGTGGACACACAGTATGTGAAACTTTAGAAAAATCGACCATGAACCGAAAAAATTAATGCCGCAATATCACAGGACGGGAAAACGTCGCTGATGTGAACGCTTGTATTGACAGGATACGGGTTTGAAAAAAAATATTGACGTCTGATATAATCGCACAAAAAAACAGTCCCGGTGTGAAAGGACCTTAAGGCGCACTTAAAATCCTTTTAGCTTGTCGGAGCACTGCAGCTACCGTAGCCTCGTGGAGTTATTGAATGAGTTAAATAAAGTTTGACCTTAATGTTTGTTTGGCTTAATGCGCTTTATAATCGGGTGCGCTTTATGTATGAAAATAGATGCGAATAGACACGTTCGTTGATGGTGCGCCTTATAATCAGGTGCGCCTTATACTGCGAAAAATACGGTTATGTTGTTTGTATTGTTCTACTTGTGTTGTTTTGTTTTTGTCTTGTAGGCTGTTGTGAGTTGTTGTGGTTACCGACCTGGTCTTTGTGTTCGTGGCGTGATGTTTTTTGTGAGCTAATGGAGATCTAAATAAACGAGACGAAACGAAACTATTGAATCTGGGCAGTGTGAAACAAAATAATGAAAATTAAGAGAGGAAAAAAGTACAATTGCAGTCGAGGGAAGGATTATTAAAGCTTTTAGCAGTGCACAACCTGATGGTGACCTTTGGAGCTCAAAGATTTATCTTTGTGCTTCACATTTCATGCCAATTACACCGAGAACTAAATTTTTCCCCACTTACTTCCTCTTCTACTTTCTTCTTCCTTCTAATCCTATCTCATTTTTGATATCTGCCCCTCTCTTTAGTTCTTCTCCGCTCTTTATTTCCACTTCTGCTCTGCATTTCCATTTATCTTTCTTCTTGCTTTCCCTTTTTACCTCTCACCATGTCACCTGTTAGTTCTGGCTCAGCGTGTGGCCCTGAAAGCTGTCTCACCCTTTCTACCTCCATGGTCGCAGAACCAGCCTAATCAGACCCCCAGTAACAGCGCTTTAGCTTCTCATCCTCCTGCAAGACACTGATAGAAGTGCTGCGGTTTGTTTTCCTGCTAGTGTTAATTATGTAACCCAATTATACCATCACAGAGCTGACGCAGAGAAGCTAAATTAAAAGTGATTGGCTTCATTACAGTCGCCTGAAAGCAGCATGGGGGGCTTTCAGGAGGCCCTATTTAAAGTTACTTCTCTTGGAGAACAAACATTGCGATCCTCGGGATGTCGTCACATTGTGTCTTTTGGAGTTGATGCGCCGTAGGTGTTGCAAATATAGATGGTGCAAATTGGATTTGCATTCATTTCCATAAGGTTGCACATAGAGAGATCTATAAACTGCAGCCCTCATATTTCTGTCCGTGTTTGTGTTGTTATACAGCCCGAGCAGCCATTACTGCAGCGAGAAAGAGCCAAAAGGTCTTCATACCCCCACATTGGAGCAACCTGGGAACTTTCAAAACATAAAGGTCACAATCAGAATCCATTTCTGCATCTCCACACGTAACCCGCATCCAACCTGTGATGATCCAGCCTACATCCTGACTCAGTTTGGCATACCGTCTTCTCAGAAATGCTGCAATATTTCTACTATTTTTATGAGTGATATTATACGGTTATATAATGACAAATCCTGTTGACTCATACAATATATACTGTATGTAACCCATTCATATATTTTTAGCACTGAAAATGTACGAGTGAACCAAAAAAAGAGATCTCCTGCTGTGAGCAGATCTTGGCCCATAATTCTAACCAGGGTTCATTGCAGAGTTAATTCCACTGAACATAAAAGATCATGAAAATGTGACTGAAATTTCTGCATATTTTGGTAGCTTATCTTCAGCTAATTATGATTATGACAAAAGAAGTGAAAATTGAACTAAAGGGGTGAGCGATTTGTTTTAAAACCATTTAACTTTGCTCATGACCCCTGGGAAGTCGATGTAAAACACTCAATGTTTTAAGTTCAACACTTCTTTCAGACTACAAACATGTTCAACATGTGAATGCCAACATACAGGGCCGTAGCGTGTGCTATATATATTCAGTATATCAGTTTAAACCACACAGTTTTCCTCTCACAAACAGGAGCTCTCTAAAGTTTAAGTTGTGGTTGCTAGCAGATGTTGCGTTGATACACTGACGTAGCAAAAACCCAACAAGTTGGCAGCGCTTCATTACAAGATCAGCATCATTAGGAGTTCACCCTCTGTGCAAAGTTTTAGTCACAGTTCATGGCAATCCAACAAAGTTAAGACCAGCAGAGTCAGGAACTATCATTCATAGACTAAACATTATGGGCGCTCTGGTGGAAATTACTTTGAAATTGCAAAGTCTCTATATCAAGACCAGCTGGAGATGTTTTGCTGCATTTCATTCTCCGTATCAGCTCCATTACCTTTCTTTAAGTTTTTTTTAAAAAGACCCACTCCAATGAAAATCATGTTTTTCTTGTTGTCTACATGTTTATCTGGCATTTTTCTGATTCTACAGGACATATGAGAAAAGTAGGTGCAACATTGCATTTCTGAGTATTTCTGCATTCAAAACTCTGTGAATCTCTAGCAGACCCAAACAGCAGGTTCAGACACAGTGAGATTTCCTATGTCACAACTCCAAGCTCCGCCCCCCGGAGCCCTACTGCAGGCCAGACTCGGAGAAGTAGAGAAGCCAGTTGCGGAACAAGCGTGTGCTTTTTTAAGAAAGCTAATTATAATATTAACTTTTACTATGTCCCCAAAGGCATTAGTGTCTGAGAACTGAATCGCTCCTTTGTTACCTGCCACTTCTACTACACCGACAATCTTAGGCTGCAAGCTAGCATGAAGAGGGGTGTGCAGAGCAATGCTGTCTCCACCCACGACTCAGAGGCGAATTGCTAATGAGTTACCGAAGCTCTGCAGAAGGAAAGACCTTAAAAATGATGGAGGTTATGCAGTTGGTGCAGTTGGTGGAGTTATATGTCCATCACTCATATGACATGACTCAACCTAAAGTATAATGTTACTTTATGGGATCTACAAGACGCTATATGCTGAAATGCTATCGAACTTTGGGATTCAAAAATGCAGAACCAGGTTTTAAATAGACCTGGTTATCAATCCTCATTCCTCGGCCAGTAACAGACACACAGGCCAACAATTTCTCATCACACCTGCTTCAATTCAAACAATTACAAACTAGGGACAATGGGAAAGTAGCTCAGTTGTTGGAACAGGCACTCAGATGCCTTGTTGACCTGGTCATAGGATAAGCCGAATAAAAAGTATTTTAAAAACACAGACTATATACAAATATATTTGCCATTACTCATAGTTCAAATTTGATTAAAAAATGCATTTTCAGGGGAAATCACACCAAATTAATCACTGAACTTACACAAACTAGATTCTGCATCTGTATTCGGTGCTAAAGACATCTATATTAACCTTGAGAAATTGGTTTTGGAAAAAATAAATACAGCTTTGCGGGGACTGACATGACACCTCCGTGGGGTGATGCTTATCTGTAAGTTTTTCCACATTTCCCCATTATCATGTCCACATGCTCCCCAAAAAAAATAGGTCAGATTATGACAAAGTGAAAATGTGAGCAATTTCCTCCCCTCTTGGGACGAAAATTTGAGAAAGTGAGGTTAGAGTAGTCGGTCCCTGCGACAGTCAAACGTCATCAGTCTGCCTCAGGCTATGAAAAGGAAGATAATCTGCAGCTCTGTAGGTTGTTTTGAATTAAGGCCTTACATTTACTACACACCTACTGCAGTCAGTAGCTTACTTTCCTTCGTGTTTACTTGTGTACTGCGAGTAAAACCTCAGATATGAGAAGTCATTCCTGTACTCTGTATCCCCTGTGACCTACTTCCAAAGACAAAGTGTCTGTAGGATGCTTTTGACAATCAGTCTGTTTGTAGTGATTTAATTTCTCTGAGTTGCTTGATTTCACATCAACTCCACAGCATGACGCTGACATAAATGCCTCCGCTTGATCAAGGACCTCATCTACCTGGAGAGACAGCGCAGGAAGAGGGAGAGAGCGTGTCAAAATACACGAAGAGAGGGGAAAAGGGAAGGGACTTAATGAGGGATGAGGAAGGCAGGAATTGGGAATGGGAGGGTTGAAGGGTGCGAAGGAAAATGCATTTAGCTCGGTTAAGTGTGGCTGCCACACTCTGCTGTATATTTAGCCTCCGTAAACAGAGAGAGAGCTATTTTTATGCACTGAACCAAAAACCATCCTTCGCTCCACTCGGTGCTTTTCCACTCCACTGGTCTCATTTAGAATCCATGGCAACTGCTCATTTCTGCATTTCCATACATGAAACGAAGACGACATCGAAGCTCGTTGTTTATACAGAGTCATGATGCTTTATTTAAATGAAGGAGCGGAGAGAAAGATCGGCAAAGGAGGTAAGATGAGGAGTCACGCAAAGCAAACACATCATCATCATATCACTCCTCACTGCTGCATCACACGCACGCTCATCATCAGCAGCATCCACTAATTGTGATAATTGTGCAGCCTTTCAAACTTCACACTCCTCCTCTCCTCTCCTCTCCGCCCACCTTTTTGTTTGCATCTGCACCCGTCCCGCTTCTCTCACTTTTTCTTTCTTCTTCCCAATATTTCTCTCTTTCTCTCTCTCTCTCTCTCCAAACTCCTACACTTCCCTGCCTCTTCTCCTCTGGCTCTGTCATTCCCTCCTCCATAAAGTAGTTGTAAGCACTTTCAGAAAGTCTTCAACTGAAGGTGTGAACCAACACTGCCCCCTAAAGGTTGAAGGAATTTTGGGGGGAAAAAAGCAGTGAAGGTGCTCAGGAGGCTGAAGTATTTCTAACCAGACTTTCATTAATATTCTGAAAGGTTTTAAATGGTTTGGATTCATGTTTTAAAAATGTATGTTCCCCTCAGTAAAACACTGAGTATTGTGTAAAATGAAAGAAGCAATCATTGGTATTTTTTGAAAGATGAATGAAGTCGATTCCCTTTCACTTAATATGCCAGAGGAGGCGGCTGATCAGTTTTAAAATCATGATCTGAGAAAAATTGGGGAAAATAATTTTGTATTAACTCGTTTATTCTATTGATTCAATTAGAAAACCCAATACTCTGATGACTTCTCATAGTAGATCAGCATCCAAGACAGGAAAAAACACAATCAATGGGAGTGTTGCTGAAAAAAGAAGTGCTGCATTATGAAAGAAAATAACATCCACCTCTATATAACGCAAAAACTCTCATTTTCAGGGCTTGAGTCTTGCCACCTGCCCCGAATTTGCCATGCAAAAAGACTCTTAATTTGTGATAAGATTTGCTAATTTTCCAGCTCTAATATATATTGATTTTCCAGTGACAGTCACTTGTCTTGTTGTTTATTCATCGAGCTTCAGGGCGGCTTTTCAGAACTATGTCTAAAAGGAGTAAAATCGACTGATGGATGTGAATGTGCAAAACGACCTTTTAGAAATTACTTTTTACACTCAGTTTAACCAACTGTGACTTTTTTTACCAATCACTTTGTAGAGGACTGTCAGTTTTTCTCTAAAGATGTTTGGGTCCTTGCTGGAGCTAAACTAGGAGGGAGTGCTCAGGAAAGCTCTGAAGTAAACGACAGGAGACAGCAGGGCTCCCACTCAGATGTCAAAAACCTGCTTAATTATTTCTGAGACAGAAAATATGAAGAGTTCCCAATGCTTGTTGAATCAAATATCTGGATGCAATGCAAATCTAGCATGAGCCGTTTCAGTCTCCCAGAAGGCCAAAGTCTGCAGAGTCAGTGCTCTCTACAGCAACATGAAAAAAGGAGTCAGCTCCTATTCATTAAGTTACTGAAAGCACTGCTTGGCTGTGTGTGTATATGTGTGTGTCATGATATCATAGCTCGATGCAGCAAAAGAAGTTTGCAGACAAATTATGCACAGTAACCCCACAAAAGCTCTAAAATTACCTGCTGATAGGTAACTTTCACATCACAAAAAATGACAGAAAATTACACCAAGCTGGAGGTTTATGTTCAACACTGAAGTGAGTGTTATCCTGCGCCAAGTTTTTGTTCTGCCTGCCTGGTGGGATTAGTTGATTTAAAAGCTTTTTAGACTCGGTTCCTTTCAAGAGGCCACAGGTGGACTCGCTGAGCTGAATGTAATTTTGACAGATGATTAAAAAGGACTAAATGTATTGGTAAATACACTGTTAAGGTCAAGTACAATGGATTTTAAATATGTACATTAAACAGACATTTTAAAAACAAAACCAAGGGTTGTATAAATGTACTTGATTGTCTATCAGCCTGCTCAGTGAGATACTCGTCTAAATAAAAACAGGATTTGTGGTAGATTTTTATTTTATTTGTGTTAGTTTCTTTGCATTTGTATATATCTACTTTTCTATTGTATTTGTTTGTTTTTATTTTTTCTATTTTTTTATTTTTGTAGATTTTTTTAATCTATTTAATCTATTTTTATCTATTATTTTTTTGTTTTTTATTAATATATTTTAGATTTTTGAATAGCTTTTTTTACTCTGTTTTTATTTTTTAATTATAAATTTTATTTCTTTATTTTGTTTTTTTAATTTATCATTGTTTTTTGTGGTTTTAATTCTACTTTTTTCTTTAAGTATGTATTATTTTATTAATTTTTCTAATATACTTTATTCTATTAATTCACTGATATTTTATATATGTATTTATTTATTTGTTTGTTTTTATTTTTCTGTTTTATCCTTTTTTCTATATTTTGTGTTTGTTTTTATTCTATTTATTATCATTATTATTATTATTTATCTTTTATTTATCTATACTATTTATCTTAATTTATTTACTTATTAAATTTTTTTCTGTTTTATTTCATCCATTTATATATTTACTTGTAAATTTTGCACAGTCATGATTTTCAGTGCAGCCATGCAATCTCAAACATCTTCATTTCCATACTACAGCATGAAATATATCATTCCCCCCATCTGAGAGACGTATGCGGTTTATTTTAGAAAAACTGTAATGTGAAAGCCATTGCTAATCAGCATTCACTGAGCTGAGGCTCCTGAGCTGCATGCAGAGTTGGCACAGTTACCATCAGTATTTATATACACCATATAAACCACGCAGCCGTGATGAAATAAGCTGTGAACAGAATAAAACACAATCCTGCAACAATTTTCAGTCATTATCTTTGCAGGGAGGCACTTTTCTTTTAACTATTAGGTCACATTTCCAAAATAAGAAATTTCCAATAAATTGACAACTAATCGGGCACCTAACAGTTTAAGCATTATGCTCCCCATTATGCATTATTTACTGCGTGTCTTCCACAATTCTCCATGTTTGCTGTCCCTCTTCAGATGTCCTATCTAATAAAGGCCAAAATGTCCAAACATATCAAGTTTTTTAAAAAACTGAAACTTATCTACCACTTGGAAACCTGTTGAAATCTTTTCATTCATGGAGGAAGCCACCGGGACGAAGGCCTGAATAGATCAGAGGGTCTTGAGAGGACAGGACACGTCCCTGTGTTCGAGCTGCTTTTCACTGTACCGCCTGTGCGCTTATGTACCAGACAATAGCCCCGTGCCTTTCTTCATTTAAGTAACAGCTGCCTTCTTCAAAGTATATTTCCTCAGCAATTTTCCCTGACAATGCCACTATAATCCTGACGACTGCAGAGACATAATGCTGAAGTTTACTTCAGCAAAGAACAATGTGCTTTCAAAAGAGCGGGGAAAGTTTGTTTGTCTTTCAAGAGGCTGGGGCTGGCTCCTAATCTTTGTTGTACTTCTTTTTCCTGGCATAAGTTCCTGCAGACTGTTTATTTATCTGCCGTAATCCTAATGGTTCTGACTGGTGGTGTGAGAAAAGAGGAGAATGTCAAATGACTCGTAATCACAAAGAAACAAAGCTATCTGCATTGTGTAACAATGAGTAAGACTACCAATTAGTCAATCCAAATGAATCTTGCTACTGGCGGTGTATATCAAGTATCCAAGATCAAGTGGTATGAATTTCTAATTCACATTTCTTCTTGTAAATCACAAGAACATGAGAATTTTACAATTCAGTATTTTGGCAGTGTTTTCTTTTCTGAAGAGGCAGTTCATGCAAGCAGACACTCAGATCCTCAATTGGACTTGCAAATTTTTAGGACTGGAAGACACTCATCTCTGTTATATATATAAAAAAATTTGAACAAACGCTTGGTCACAGAAACCAAGAAAACACAAGTTGTTCTGCAGTAAATACATTTTGAAATATGTATATCTAAACTGTGAAAATGGATGATCGCCACAAAGCTCGAAAGTAAGGAGTTTTTAGCTGGTTATAAAACAGACTGAATATCATACTGGTGTCTCATTCTGACGCACAAAAGCAAAGGAGATCATCAGCGCAAAGACAGATGTCTTTTTATATTGTTTTTGATATCCAAAACCACTGCTGGATTAGGTGCCAAACAAAGTGGCTGTTTCAACAGATTTGGCTGCTAAAATAAAGCAGAAGGAGATTTATTGCTGGCAAACCCCGCACAGGATAAAATCAGCAGAGATAAGATGCCCTGCTATCCACGAGGGGCACAAAACTGACAAATGAAGAGTACCTCATAGGAGCTTCAACAAACCATACATCTATCTTTAGTTAGATTTCGCATCACAACACAAAACAGTAATTCTCAAATTCAAAGAATTAAAGAAAACTAATTTCTAACTAATTTCAAATCCTTTTTATTGCTAAAACAACTGAAAAAGAATGAGGTATTTTGTGTAAAGTGCAAACAGTTAAGTTAACCTCAACATCGACATTGCCGACAGGAAGGCTGTCTGATAATCTCAGTAATATTCCACCGGAAAAGCGTTTTCAACTACCTCTACTCTGCTGTGCTGTTAGGTAGTTAGTGGATGAAGATTGTCATGAGGTCGCTGCGCCATCTACAGGATAAGTTGGGGAACTTTTCAAATGGTGGAACATTTTCAAAATGAAACCAAATCTGCTTGTAAGAAAGCTAATTATGATATTAACTTTCATCATGTCCTGAAAGACATTAGTGTCCGAGAGCTGAATAGCTCTGAATCCACAAATAGAGGACACGACTACCCAGGGGCGAAGTCCCGGTGTCACGCGTAGTTAATTTTGAGAGTTTTTCGGGTGAGGTCAAGTGTTTTTTTACATGATTATAACCCAGTAAGTTTACGTGACACAAACTCAAAACTTCCATACAAAACCGAACAAAGCCAGACAAGCACGGACAGCCCCCACAAAGAGGACATGTCCAGGTAAAAAGAAGACATATGGTCACCTTATGTTGGGCTACAAGTTACCATGAAGAGGAGTGTGGGAGTGTGTAGAGCAGCGCTGTCTCCGCCCACGACTCAGAGGTGAATTGCTAATGAGCTACTGGAGCTCTGCAGAAGAAAAGACCTTAAAAATGACACAGGTAACGTGATTTTGGCTAAAAACTTAATAATCACAGTTTAAAGACCACTGAGAACACTTTAAGCTGTAAAAAAAAAAAAAAAAGATCAGAGTGGGACTTGAGGGATTCTTTGTTTGGTTTGAGTAAATTTTGGCGCTCCCTGTGAATGAAGTAGTATTTGCTTACCTGGTCCAGACATGTTGGATATGTCCAAGTTCTTAGAGCAGCTTTAGTGTCTTATTTAGAGTTTGAAGTACAAGAGCAGTGATTCACTCCTTCAACAGTGTTTTTTCTTACCAAATAATTCGGATAAGAGAAGAAGAAAAAAGGACCCTTACTTTACTCGAGATAATTTCATTTTATCTCATCTTATAATCATCTCTTCTATCAGAGTCAAGGGTAGCTACTTTTTGTTTTCTTTCTCTCCTCTGTGAAACGCTGCACATTTCCAGTGGTGTTACAGCGTTTGGCTGTTAAACACTGTTAGTAACCCTAATTACCTCCTCTCTCCTGACAACATGGACCTGTATGCTGTGTCATCTGTTCTCTTTGTACATCTGCATGACCCCTTGAGGATTAGGAAGTGACCCCTGCTGCAACAGTGTCACTGGAAAGCTGCCTAATGAGACACACACACACACACACACACACACAGGCATACACACGGTATGCTGTTGCACGGACTGAGAGAATAAATAAGACGCCAACCACACTGTAGACAATTACTGTCTGTGTGCTGAAGCTGTGTATTGTAAATGACCCGGCACTGATAAGGGCAGAGGAATCTTTCAAAATGAAGTTTCATTCACTAAAAAAAAGGGGCTGGCCTGAGTTCATCTGTGCTGCCGAGAAGTTGATCTAATGAGACCAAATGAATGAAGGTCATTTACACAGCAATAAACTGTTTATATTGTGAAGCGATCATATATCTCTACAGCAGTGTTACTTGCTAATTGGCAGTGACCAGAAAATACAGCTTAGACATCATAAAATCACAGGAGACCACACGCAGAACGACAGGTCAGACTGATTTTTAAAGCCACCAGATCACTGCGTAACTGTTTGTGGTCTGATTTTCCAGCAGCAATCCCACAGACACAAGACCTCACATAAGCACACATGCCTTTTCCAGTCAAGTTAATGAGGTATTTCTTAGCTACCACAAACTTTAGAGTCAAGTGTTTTCTTTTGTGTCTATCCTTGTACGAGTTGATGCCAGGAATCAATCATGCTACCCAAAAAGAAGACTACGTTTTTTATCATCTCTCCTGCATGACATATGGATTTCAACCAGATGATACAAATTAAAAATAAACTATTTCCTCAATTACGAGACCTCAGGCCTGTCCATCATCGACTGTGGTGGGTTGACGCAACTCAAGGAAGAACAATTATGATCATTCCTTCATGGAAATGCAATCAGACTGAGACGCTAAGGCAGAAGAACTACCGCGTCTGCAGTGTAAAATGATTAAAATGATGATTATTACTTCAAGGAAATGATAAAGAAATGATCATAAATGTTCTTCCTTGAGCTGCGTCTCCTCGCTGTAGTCCATAATGGACTCACCCCGAGGTCTCACTACAAACAAGCGGCTGCTGGAAGAGAGTAGGTGAGTTGTGTTTGGTCTCTCTGCTAAAAAAATTAGTCAAAGCTAAAAAGATGTTTGGAGGCTAGTACTATGGCTGGGACCCTATATGTACTGTTGATGAAGTTAGGTGCTGTTCTGAGCATTATTTGTGGTTATAGAGTGGCGTTTTGGTTGAGGTTTGTGTGTGGAGACGTAGACCGCTCTGTATTGCTATCGTGCGGTCATTACTAAAGTTGGTATAACTAGAGAAGCAAGTGGTCGGCAACATTCATCTCTCGAGGGGGGGTGTCTAACTCAGTGTTACAGTGTGTTTGACCATAACTTAATTTTACACTGGAATATCCCTTTAAGTAAAGTCAATGTCTTTGTATACTTTTTATCCTCTTTTAGAGGCAGCGAGCTCTAAGCCTCGTAGTTGCTCTCATTTTCGTTATTGGCACAGGAGGTTCCCCTACAGTAGCCAAGTCTCTGGACTCCATTCACCATGTTTGAATAAATGGGTGTTGGTCCATTTTCTGACACTCCTGTTTGCAAATTTGTTTCAGCATTTGTTTTATTGAGTTTACTCAGCAGTAAAGGGTTCGGCTAAGAGCTTGGAGTAAAGGTCTATATTACTCTAGACTTCTTTATGCCAAGCCTCAAAAAGGTTGTTTTCTGTAGGATGAAATGTGGAGTTGAAGCGTATTTAATAGTATTGAGCTTTATTATCCAGCAATGTCATCTTTGACTCCCAATCTTGATCCAAGGATTTGTCTTTGGAGCATCCATAATTAATCTTTTGATTAATCAGTCCCCTAATCTTTGACTGTAATTACTCGTCTACTTCCACATCCTGTGGTGGTTGACTACTTTTCCATATCCCATTCTTTTCTGCTTCAGCAACCCAAAGCTTTTATTGTGAAAACTCAATCACGTCTACTTTGTGAACTTTGCCATGCCTCTCTCTCTGTTGTACCAGTTGATGCACACCATCAAGATCAAATAAAACAGACATGTCTTTGTGTTGATAGAAAAGCGTTTGGCTTGTATCAGCACGCTCTCCTCTGACCACAGCCTCCGTTTCCTTCAGATTACTGTTTCATCATTTCTGATGTGTTTGGCTCTGCATCAAGGACTCCGGACCTGGCTGTGGGCCGCTCTGTATGTGAATAGTTATTTTTTTGCTGCCAGAGGTCATGGCTGTTTGTCTCACTTTTAGAAATGCCTCAGCTGAACCTTCATATTGAGGTCTTTCAGCGCACTTTATGAATGGGTCATGAGTCACACTGTCGTCAGACTGTCAGTGGATTACCCAGGATAGCCAATATGAAGAACAGACTGTGTAGCATCAATAACCTGGTCTATAAATCACAACTATGGCAGAGAATGTAAATATGTAAAGGTAGGGCTGCACAATTTAAGCCAAAAATAAAATCCTGATTTTTTTTCCACTGAAAACTCGATTTTCGATTTTTATTCAGTGACAATTTCACCAAAATTCACTTTTTTCACAAGTTTTTCTATCATCTCTCAAAACGAAACCACTGAAAACAATGTAGTGTATATGCCAAGCCAGTAAGTGGTGCTGTAACACTGCAGAGGTAATGTACAAAAGACAGAAGAAGAGTACAGAGCATACGTATAAAGGTTGTTTGGTTGGACACGCACAGGCGCCATAAGAGTTATGCCGTGTGTCACATAATCGTTTCAAGAAATGCAAATAGTCATCCACATGGAGATGAGATGGTAGTCATTTACGGATGTACCGTGTTTTTCGCACTATAAGGCGCACCTGATTATAAGGCGCACCATCAATGAACTCGTCTATTCGCGTCTATTTTCATACATAAGGCGCACAGGATTATAAAGCGCACGAAGACAAACAAAACAGTCAGATAAGTCAAACTTTATTTAAATTATTCAATAACTCCGCAAGGGCTCCGACAAGCCAAAAGGATTTTAAGTGCACCTTGTAGTGCGAAAAAAAAAAGGGTATGCACTCTCTGACCCATTTTCAAAAAGTACCGTTTCCAGTCAACCAAAATGCTGTTTCTGTGTGGATGAAACACTGATAGAACAAAAAACTGTTGTGTTTACTCCTGAATTTGTTTCCATGCAGACAGATTGATACCGCCTTCAGACAGACTTTGCAGACTCTGCGCGTGGAGACGTAGACCACTGTGTATTGCTATCGTGCGGTCGTTACTAAAGTTGGTATAACTAGAGAAGCAAGCGGTCGCATTCATCTCTGGAGGGGGTGTCTAACTCTGTGTTATGGTGTGTTTGACCCTAACTTAAATTTACGCCGGAATATCCCTTTAAGAGCTAAGGGACCCAACTCCTTAACGTCCAGGGTGAGATTTGCTCAACAGCTCAGAGATGGTTTTATATTTGTACAGGAACAAAAACCTGAATAGGACTGTAACTACAAAAGGTTTCCATGATCAGTTATTTAACTATTACCGTTTTCCCCCACAAGTTCTCCAAAGTTCGGTGTGTCTGCTTCAGAACAAGGTCTTGTCTTGACTGTTTTAAATAACCCTGCAAAGTCCCAGAAAAGCAGACACCTCATCTGCATCAGCGATCAGCGATGTCACTGAAGCCATTGAGCGACTTAAAAGTCAGTCATCCTCATTCAGAGGTGCTTTACACCCATCACAGGATTGCAGTCCCATTATTCCAGGAGTGACATTGTCTGTGAGATTTATTATCTTGGTCAATGATCCTGAAGTACAGTTAAGTTTCTTAATAAATATCCTGCGCTCTGTTGGACCCCAGCCTATTGTGTCAGGGAGCTGTTGTTACAGCCAACAGAGGCAGCTCCAAAGGACACCCAGAAGTCACAAAGAGCCCTTTTTCATTTATTTTCACCCTTTAAACTGAAAGTGATTTCCCCCCACAGTTATTTTAGAGTCCCACCGAGTGTGTCCTTGTTTTCATATTCATGCTTTTCCTTTTCAATCCAATGACAATCTGCTGGGAGGGCATCTTTGATGCATTACTTCTTTGGAATAAATCAAATCTCAAAAAAGCTAAAATAACTTTAAGGCTATCAACTTGACTGAGTCGAGGGCTGCGAAAAGTGCCACTGGCTAAATTCGGCGAGGTTTTTGACACTTTAGAGATGCAGCCACCATGAAGTGCTCGGGTATTTGTGAAATACTGTGAGATACTGTGAGATTGGCCAATAAATGAGGTTACAAAACGGAGGGATAGATGGTTTTCTGCACACACACAGTGCCAAGTTACCTTTAGTTCAGTGATTTCCAAAACTTTTTTCAGAAGTTTAGTTTGCATTCTCAGTTTAATTTCAGAAATATTCAGGTTTCCAACATTTCTGTGGATATCGATGTTAAAAACCATGACTCTCTAATTTTCAATCTCATGAGAGCCGAGATAGACGAAGATAAAACTAAATACCATCTGGGGAGCCCCAGGTCTGAAAGCTTGTGACTTATTTTGTTTTTCTGGAAAAAAATGGTTTTCATGGTGTTCAGGGCAAACATGGAACAGATAGAAAAATTGTATCTATATATCTGTTTGTCTTATTGATTTTAAATCATTTTGTCTTTTTGATTTTAAATTGCTTTATCTCACCTTTTCATGTATTTCCTTACATCTGTAAAGCACTTTGAATTTCCTTGTGTATGAACGGTGCCAAACAAATAAACTTTCCTTGCCTAAAAAATGATCAAAATAAGAAAAGTTCTCTTGATTCTGCTTTTTTTGTTTTAACAGAACATTAAATCTTCAGAATTTGCACTAAACTGAACCTGCGATAATAAATGAACATCCACTCAAGTGTTAGCATGGATGATCCAAATGAGTTTATGTATGAGAGCCCAAATTTTAGATTCATTTGGAGACAATAAGGAAGTTGGCATGAAAATGACTCGTCACTTTGGTTCAAGCACACGGATGAAAGTTACAGAGAGAAAAGGACAGACAGACGGACAGACAGAGAGAGAGAGAGAGGAGTGCTTCTAATGAGTCGAAATGAGATGATAATTGATTGTCTGTGCAGTAGTCACGATGTGGGAGTGGTGAAAGAGAAGGAACAGTGAGATGGCAGATATGAGAGGAGCAGAGGCCACAGAGGAGGATTGATGGTAATGATGGAGTGAGAACGAAAGCAGAGGTAATAGTCCTATTAATTTTCAGCACAGACTTTGATTAAGATACTGTTCAGAAGGCAGCTCGTTGTTGAGCCGCTGCCAAGTCTCGGACGTTCGACTCTTCTGGTTGACACAAGAACAAGAAATGACCGACTTCATTAGACGTATATTTGCAGATGATTCCCACTGATGCTGAAATAAAGACAGAAAAGGTCTTTGCCCCTTTGATGACCAGATGTTGAATAGATGTGACCCACAGGCTGAATCAACATATTTAAAGTGGAGGAAAAAAAACATATTTATATGTGTATTAAATGTAATACAACAGTGTTAAAAACAACCTAATGGAGACTTTAAAATCTATGTTATACTCGAAGCAAAGTGAAGCTTTGGTTAATATAATGAGTACATTTCGAATGGTTCAGATATAAAGTAGTTTTCTGTCTTTTACTCAATTAAAAACATTTCAATGATAAAAAGTATCTTGGGTCAAATCAAATACAAGTTTTAAAATGTGTATTAAATATAAGCCGTACTACTTTCTGACATCTCTGTTGAAACATTTGGCTGCTGTTTTAGTTTTACTTTTAATTGTCATTATTCTCTAGACTGATAGGAAAATGTGGTTTAGAAGAAAATGGGACATTTATATTAACTTTAGATTAATTTAGAAACTGCTTTAATTTCATTTTTGACTGAACAGTTTTAAAAAGAAAATTCAGTTGCCAGGTGTACAATAATTATCATATTTGTACGATAATCTGTAACGATCAATAACCCAGAAAACAAGGCTAAGTGTACGATAATCTGATAGTTTCGTTAACGTGTGATGAAATGGGACTCTCGAAGTCTGTCAGACATTTTTTTTTTTGTTTTTTATTTGTGAACCCTAAAGGCGTCTTTTACCCCGTGATGTTTCCATCTGATCAGTTTGAGTGACGTTTGTCTCCATATAACGAGCGTGATTGGCTGTCAATCATACTCAGTCAGGAGGTCAGTTAAGTAAAATGATCACCACTGAAGAGGACGGTGATGTACGGGAGCCGAAGAGAATAGGGGCGGGGCGGTGAATGACCACGAAACTGTAGCCACAAAACCGTGAGTGCCTGTAGGACGCTAACATAAAACAGTAAGATTGTTATTTTGATTATGTACGATAATTTTCCCCAAAATATGATAATTTTGAGTCTAGAGTGCGAAAATTCTATATTTCCTATCTGGCAACCCTGCTCTGCTTCCAGAAACTAAGACTTGCTAAAGACATCATGTGTTGCAAGGTGGATATATTATGACCATCATGTTAACAGGTCTAGACCATAATTACCCAGATGGCACTCACTTTTTTCTAACTAAAACATGGAAACATTCAGTTACTGCAACACGTTAGTCATTTCCTCTGCTGACTCAGACTTTAAAAGAAGTCAAACACAGACTTTTGTACCAGAGAGGTTATTTTTTAAGACCTGATAAAAAATAATATTGAGAACTGTATTCAGTCAAACTGTGCTTAACTGTATTTACCTGACATTTTTCTATTATAGATTAGAAAGAGACTTTAAATATAAAGAGCGGGACGCTGATAACTCTCAGAAGAAAAACATAAGTTTGAAAAATGAGCTCTGACAGATTGTTCAAGTGCTATCTATTTTTTTGTTTTTGTTTAAGTCATTTCTTTTCTACTTTTCTACTTTGATCAGCCTCTCTGTATTCTTCTAGCTTTGAGAAAAGGAACCAGCAAAGGTCATCAGTCCATCACAGAGATGAGAGGCGACCTTGTGAGGACAGGAAAGAATTGCTGTTCCTGTCGGTAAAGTAACAACCCTGCCTTCGATGAAGCAGTGAGACATGTGAGACTCTTCTTAAAGAGCAAGAAGTGTTTTTACCAAACAATTTAAAATATGCATGTCATCAGGAGGGAATTTATAAAGAGAAAACAAGAAAATCAAAATCTCTCCTTCTTTGTACAGATTATAGACTGTATGCGTCTGGCCTTGTCCAGCTAAACCATAATTTTGACCTCACCTTTACCAGGTGCTTAAGTTTTTTTTAGAGTTTTAGCAACTATTTTCCCAAACCAATCAGGCTAAAGTTATCATGTGCAGACAGAGCAGAAAGAGTGATTTGAATGAGCTGGCTGAGCTGCAAAAATCTGTTAAAATCTCCCAAATAATAGACAAAACTAAACCGACACAGACTCCCTAGTTACCGCTCTAAAATTCCAGAAATTGTTGTTTTCTGAAAGAGTTGTTGTGTTTGCAGTGATTAAAGCTGCCTACGTTTCACCTTGAACTGAAACATTTGGATTCAGAAAAACTGCTAATGTGAACTTATCATAGGTTCAAACCGTAAATACTAGAAAATAGTCCATGTCCATTTTCTTTCGGACTAGATAAGCTTTTCAAGGTTTTTCTCATTTCTACACACACTGATTGGACAAAGAGGGTATCCTTCCCGATCAGCAGAGGTTGATCAACGTAATGAAACAATCATTGATTGATCCTGCCCATTCCTACTTAAAAGGTAACAAAGCACTGGTAGCTTGCAGCTTGGGAGTACGCATGCTTTGGCTATTTAGCATCTGTACACCCACAGTATTCGCACCCGCTCACACCGTATATGATAGTTCAGTGAGGGGAAATAGGACAAGGACAGCGTTCTTCATAGTAGTTACCTTTCTCTGAACTTTCCCACGTCATTGTCATGTATATTATCAAACATAACTGCTCAATAGTCTTTCTTGTACTTGTTCAATAAATCCCAGAAATTCATCCTGTGACAGAAAGTTTGAAGCTAATGGACGAGTAATGACTCTATCATGGTATTGTCATGTTATGAATTACTTCAGTGAAGTCTGCGCTGCAGGGGGGCTCTGCTGTCTCTGATAAAGTCATCTAGAGTCTCTGTAACGGAGCTGTTCATTATTAAACAAAAGCTTAAATGGAGCGTGCATTAGGGGAGATACAGACTCATCAGCATTAGCTGCATCAGTGAATCACGGACATAGACTTACTTTGTGCCACTGAGGTCGCATTCAGTACCAAACAGAGAGAGCAGGTCAGAGACGCCGACCACTGGGCCAAACTTCTGAGCTGGAGGCACTGCAACTTTTACAAAGTGAGCAAAATAAAATTGGACCAAACTTCTTCACTCAAACTAAGTTGAAAGCCGTCTCTCGAGTAATTTCATCCTTGGTTGATGGTTAAAAAAAAAAAAATCTGCGATAGGCTCTCTAGAAAGTAGGGCGACTTTAATTGAATCACAGAAACAGGAGAAAAAAGAGGTTTTTAATTTGTTAATCTCGGGGCAAAGCATAAGCTGTGCAAATTATTTAATTAGCAACGACTGCTATGGTGAAGGATGCCTATATGACGAACTTGATCATTTCGAATCACCTCCACTAAAGCTTGAAGTCAGGACTGAACATCCTACTTGTGCTTTCCTCTGTCTCATCTGAAAACAGCACCCCGCCTGAGCTCATTTATTTTTGACTGAGGCCCTATATGAGAGTCAGATGTAATGAGAGGGAGCTATAGTGACATCTGACATCGTTGCCATGGCACTCCAGATAAGGAAGCAGGCGGGAAATTACTTATTTTCCAGCTTTAAAGTATACTTTTAAATCCAGATGTTAGGAAACAGCACTGCTGCGAGAGCGACTTTAACTGACTGAAATTCTGGACGTTTCATTTCAGCAGCACATAAACTGTAGAGGTCAGTTAATTTCAACTCACAGTTTGTGACAAGTCACTGAACCCGAGTTGTAAAGGTCACAGAAAGTCATTGCAAGCCGCTGTGTAGGTGCACTGCATTAAATAACTTTGGGACTTTCCTGTGCTACTGGAAACAACATCAAAGCAGTGGGACTCTGAGCTAATTAATGCACATCTCCTTAGCCAAGCAGAACTAAGAGTACACCCAGAGCATGGCCATAACAGGGTTATGAAACTGATATCAGCATTTAATTGAATGCTTTTTTTTATCTTCTAACACTCTCTCTGCTAACCTCGAAGCAAAACACAAACTGCTGAGTTTAAAGGTTAAGCTTTAGTGTGCGCACGTGTATTCTCATACGTATGTGTCTACTTTTGCATATGCTAATGAAATAGTAAACATTAAGTTGGCAGTATATCTTCACAAAGTGCCCTTTAGCTTTGTATTAACAATTCTGACACACACACACACACACACACACACACACACACACACACACACACACACACACACACACACACACACACACACACACACACACACACACACACACACAAGGAACCTAGTGCAAGATAATAAATCCCCCTCTAATGTATTGCTGTGAACTTAAAAGGTGGGGTAGGCAGGAATCCGTTAAAGGTGCATCTTTTTTTTTTGTGGTGTATCTACAAAAAAGCCTTTATATCAGTCAATAACTATTCGTGATTGATGAAATTTGGGAATATAACAGTACTGATAGTTGATAGTTTTGAGTGGTCCGCTTATTCTGACTGTAAACAAAGACATTCTCCACCTCCCGGACCTGATTGGTTGTGAGGCAGATGCTGTTCCTTAGTGCTGATTGGTGGTGAGCGTAGACTGTATATACTATGGACAACTTGGTTCCGCCTTCCGCCTGTATTCAGATTTGAAGCCAAAAAGCTCTCGGTATTTTCGCGATTTTTCTTCATTTCCTGAAACCAACATTGCGCAGAATCATTGCGCGCATTCAGCGGGAGAGTCACCGAGAGTCGCTGTGATGACGCTTGGCTCAAACAACATATCCCCCGGATGAGCTACGCAATCCTTTCACGCCCATAGGCTGTATCAGGTGTCCATCATAGAGAACATGAACTCCCTAATAACTTTTAAAAACAGAGCTGCACAGAAAAAAGAGGACTTGAGCACAAACCAGTCTGACAGTAACTGCATGTCAACATCGCAATCAGGGGGGGGGGGAATTGTGTTCTGTGTAATTAATTTCTAAAGTTTGTCTGCAACACCATAGGGATTGCTGGAGGAGGCGGGGTTAATGGCCTATACTGCAGCCTGTCACCAGAGGGTGCTGTTCTCAGAGTGGCTTCACCCAGCGAGAAGGCAGACGGCGTCCAGTCTAAATACAGTCTATAATTGTGAGGCAGACGCTGCTTCCTCGTGTTGTGAGGCACGCTCCACATCCCCGAATAACATGAGCCCAAACAAAGTTAGCGTGCAACAACATCGAACAGTAGAAACCAACCAGGAGGTACGGAAAATTGTCTGAATCCTCTGTTGGCCACAACTGTCAACACAGGCAAGAAAACAAAGTAAATACCAGAGACTCTGGCGGAATAACTGGCGCTTAAAAAGGGAAGTAGACAGGACAAGTACTAAAAAGCCGGGTCAACATAAAATGATGGGGGACACCTCGGGATCTTATGGACCCTGTAACCTTTCTGCTGGACAGGTGAACCGCTTTAACAAAGTAAGCCAAGCGTCTGTAACAGAAGTGTTTCTTGTCGAACGGGACCTGCTGCTCGGGTCCTGGACTATGTCACTTTATCCTAGTTGTAGAAGTCCTGCAAACATTGTGTTTGCTGGTAGTCTGTTGGCATCTACAGTAGCACCAATACTGTTTACTTTGACTGGGCCCCATTTGTAATTTATCCATTGTATTTATCTGCATTATATCTGAGTTTAATTGGAGAGGAGGAGCTACGAGGAAAACTGGTTGGGAGGGGACGGTGTTCACATTCAAGATTTCTCCCAAAAACTGGCACTTGCTCAGATCCTGCCTACCCCACCTTTAACTTTATAGATTTAATTCTACTCCATGTGCGCAGTGAATCATGTCTTTCTTGACACTAGCTTACAGGTTATATGACAGCAAGGCAAGTCACCTAAGGCACTGAGAGATGAGAGCACCATTAATGAGGAGAAAAAGTAGCCACTGGACTGTTGCTGCTAATGTCCCCTATTCATATTCCCCATGCACATTATAACCCCATGATTGTATCTCCCACAGGCAGTAACTCCCAAAGCTGTGCAAGATCAAATCCCACTGACAGTGACAAATGGCGGAGAAAATGCTTACGAATTTCTCCAGTAATGACAAAGGAGATCTTTACCGAGATATGAATTATGAACTTACAAGAAAGCATCAGCATGACAGTGGACTTAGCCACAAAAATATCAGCAATGCCCTTGAAATATCACCAAAACTCATCTTGTAGTCCAATAATCTCACTCATGGAGAAATTACTCAACAGAAATTGTAATGACAGGTGTTTAGCTTCATAAAGCTTCTGCATAATAAGAACAAATTCCCTTGTGTTCAGTCTTTCTCTCTAATTGCGCCTCTTTTTAAAAGTAGAGAGGTGTTGCTTGATGAAAAATTGAATGCCCTACTTCATTTTGCACTTCTGTATGCACAAATTTGAGAACGATGAAGTTTGTGTTTAAAAAAAGTGATGAAAAAAAAAGTTTTCTACCCATTCATCAAGCTTTGTTTCTGCTTCATGGCAATTCCCGTCTCTCTCTCTGACTTCTGAGCAGTCCGGGGAAGGCAGAAAAAGGAGGAAGAAATCTGGGCACCAAACGAGCCACAGTGAAAGGAGCTGAGCCTAAGCTGGAAGTGCTAGTACAACTCTCTTAAACAAATTAAGTCTCAAGCATTGCTAAGTCAGCCAAATTTTCAAAACTGGAGTTTGCCAACAAAGCTGCTGAGAGAAACACTTTGATGCAGGATTTTCACTCTCCCGCTTGTAAAATTCTTAAGGGAAGAGTAACTCGGGCTAAATTTGGTGAAATAAAGCTTCACATCCTTCTGAAAGCTTGAAGTGTTAAAGGGTAGGATTTCACCTAAATCAAATAAGGTGGCCAGTGGCAAGACATTTAAATGTCAGGACGGATCCCCAAGGTGCCCTTTAGCAGCCAACCTCCAACTCAGCTGATCCAATGTTGTTTCTCTGTGACCGTCAGTGACACACAGACTACATTTGTGCAGAGGAGTCCCCGATTCGAGGTTCATTTTTACCCAACAAAACAAAACTCCCATATTTCCCCCACTGAGCATAGATTTTAAAACTTAAGAGTCCAGAAATCTTGGCTTGATTTATGTTGCACCTTAGATGTGCAGCCTAATTGGCCCAAGCATAAAAGATTCACATAAACTTCAGTTGCCTATGTCCTCTTTACGAGTCAGTCGATATTTAAGGTTGATGAAAAACCTCCAGGAGAACTGTTAAACTTCAGCACAAAGATTCATGGAAACATATTTGATCAGAATGTTTAGACATAGTTCTGCAAAGTTGTAGCTCCACTCTATTTAGACTGAACTATCCTGATAAATTTAGCTAATAATTGGTGTTTGGGCTGGGCGATAAACCAAAAATTTACCGATACTGAAATTTACGACAATAACCAACGTCATTTTGCCCATATCAGTATATTTGGTGTCAAAAAAATAAATAAATAAAAGTTGGTTTTGAATGTGTGTAGGTAGGCTATGGTCTCATGTCCCTTTAAGACGCTGTCCTACGTCAGAGACGTGACTCCACCCCATCCAGTCTGTAACAAAGAGGGAAAGACAAGTGAGGAGATGGAGGACGGTTCAAAAGTTGTAGTGGCTGAAGTAGACGAAGTTAATATGAGAGGGGGTGAGCAGCTTGTGGAGTAGTTATCGTCCATTTATTGTTATCAAGGTGAACTGATCAATATATCGTGATTATATTTAGATATATAAATATTTATATTTAGATCAAAAAACTGCCAAACTACGAGGTATCCGTCGTGTGTTTGTTTACATCCAGGTATTACAAAGCAGCATTGTGGCAGTTAGGCTAGTATGACCATAGACTGTATATACTAGGGACAATTTGGCTCCGCCTTCTGTCATGATACGAATTTGAAGCTGAATTACTCTCGAATTGTATTTTCAGGATTTTCTCCACTTCCTGGAACCATCACTTGCGCAGTAGCGTTGTACGCATTCAGCGGGAGAGTCACTGTGATGACGCTCTGCTCAAACAGCGTATCCCCCAGGTGAGCTACACAACCTTCATACACCCATAGGCTGTATCAAGTGTCAATCAAAGAAAACATGAACCCCCTAATAACCCCTAGGACAACAGTAATAAAAAGAAAATATAGTTTTATTGAACTGACTCGTGTAATTCTGGTGAAGACAAATGAGGGTGAGGAGGTTGATACTGAAAATTCAGATGTTTAGTTGCAGGTCGTAAACATGTACATCATTTTAGCCATTGTTTTGATAAGTAATAGACCAACTGGGAGAAGATTAGATAGTAATGAGCAGAAAGAGGGTTTGTCCCCATCTACCATGACAGACGCAGTCATGCTTCTGTCAATAATCCAACCTCTGCCCAGTGCTTGTAAAATCGGACAAGGACCATCCTTCAGTTAAATCACTTTATCACCTTGAAGCTATAACTGTAGCTCAACTTGACTGTGCATGTTAATGTACTGAGCATTGACACAGACTGATAAATTTAAAATCTGAAGTAAAAATTGCTGCTATTCAGATCTGTAAAATCACACTTTAAAAACAAAGAATTTGAGGATTTAGCCATCAATCATCCAGAAGTTTACGATAACACGCGAGACATTTCTGATAGTAGTGTCGCTCGTTGAAACACTTATTTTAATTAGTGATGCAGCCCTCACAGAGTCGAACAGATATCATCCTGAAGCCATGAGCCGAGTCCTCTCCCTCTCACAGTCAACAGTGTGTTTGTAATCCTGTTTTCAACACACACATGTACTGTCAAAGTCACTGCCAGGCAAAGCTTAGAAGACAGCAAGCCAGGATTGCGCACACACACACACAAACACACATACACAGCTGCTTATGCAAGCTGCAAGGTAAGCAGTGTACTTTAAGCTAAATTTGCCTCTACTATACACTCGAAAAAGTTGGCAAGTGAGCGGTGTTCGGGAAAAGGAAGAGCAGAGGGAGGGATGCACGGATGAAAGGATCGAGGAGGGCGAAGGAGAAAGAGTGGAGCAGAGGGGTGTGGGAAACTGAACAAATTGGATATCAAATTAGATTATGAGGTTGGACGTGTCTTTTTTGTGCACTCAGGCCTCCTCGCTCGGTCTTGTTCTCTGTTTCCCCCCCTGTCACAGCTGACTAAGAGACAATAATGTGAGAGGACCGAGTGCCTTTTGCCACACTGAAACGATTTATCTTTGGCCAACTTGCACTTCGCACTCAAATAGACACGTACACAAAGAAATACAAATCCACGCACTCGCACGCTGCTTGCAATGTGTCAGCTGTTATAGAAAGAGGGCCAGATATTCGCTTTCAACGTCATCTCTTACAGCCACTCTGTTATCTCCGACTTCCATTTTTCACCACTCTGAGGAATAAGATTTACAGAGCGCCTTACTTAGCAACAAATTCACAGAAAAAGTCGACATAGTGGCACTCTAAAGTGTACGAAAGAAGTTAAAGACTTTTGGATATTTCTAGATTCAAGACTTCTACAGGACAAACTTCTGTCAAAAGAGTGGGTGGGAAGTGTGGGATGTCATTTCAGGAAACTCGCTCCCACCAACACAACGAAACAGTCTTTCTCATCGCTGTCATTCATGCTCTTTTGTCAGAGCGGATTGCCGCTGCTCTTCACACAGGCAGAGTTCAGTGGGAGGTTGTAGGTTTCATAAGCAGATCTGAACGCACAACAAGGTCCCCTCTCGGAGTGCCGAAAGAAAACATTCGCTCGAGTGTTTGCTTGTGTGAAACCCGCTGGTGTAGAAGTCAACATGCCACAGGGAAAGAATCGCCCCCAAAGCAGTCAGACTCATACGATGTCAAACAAACCTTTTAGTGTTAAAACAGTGGCCGACAAATTGAGACAGGGTAAAGAGAGAGAGAGAGAGAGAGAGAGAGAGAGAGAGAGAGCAGGGCCGGGGTGAAAATGGGAATGTGTGGAAATAGTGAAATCAATCGGGCTGAACAGAGTAAAGCTGAAGTCGATAGCTTCACATCTGTATTCTCAGAGGAAGCTCTCTCACAGGGCTTTACAGGAGGGTTTATCAACCTTTACTGGACCATGACCCCAGTTATAGAACCCATAATTCCTCTGATTGCAGCAATTTACTGTGAAATTGAGTATGGGATTATGTCATATTGCATTTTAAAGAGAATTGTGAAAGCTCTGCATTGTATGAAAATGGTCACGCATTTCAATGATTTTTTTGTTATTGTGGCTGCTGAAAGCAAATATAAACAATATTTACAGTACATTAACCCCATCTGTACAAGAAAATACTGTGTTTGGTCTCCCAACTCAAGGGTCAACAGTGACGAATACAGGAGCAAGAGCAAAAATTAAAAGGGATATTCCGGCGTAAACTTTAGTAACGACCGGACGATACTTCATCAACAGCACATGTAGGGTCCTAGCCACCAGACATCTTCTTAGCTTTGCCTGGTTTCTTTAGCAAAGAGACCAAACACAACTCACCCGCTCTCTTCCAGCAGCAGCTTATTTGTGGGGGAGCCCTGACAAGTCGATCACAGAGTGCAGCGGAGTTTCGCAGCTCAAGGAAGAACATTTGTGATTATAACTTCATGGAAATGCAATCAGACAGAGACGCTAAGGCAGAAGAACTACCGCATCTGCCGTGCAAAATGGTTATTATGATGATTATTACTTCATGGAAATGATCCACTGCAGTTGTTTCTGCAAAGCACACACAAACAAAAAGTTCCCTACAGGAGCTTTAATGCGACACCACTGTTTGCTTAAGTCAGCCAACAAAAGAAATCCCTCTCCCATCTCATCATCTTCTCTGTGCAGCTCTCCTGATTTGATGCTAGTTAGCTTTCTGAAGTGACTGAAGGCTCATATGAATCAACCTAAAATCAGTTTTAAAGTTAAATATAAAGTTACAGATATAGATAAACACAAAGAGTACAGACTGTTTCAAAAGTATAAATTTGCCTCCCTGGTTTGCAGATAAAAAGCTCTCAAAGCTTCATTGAAGAACTTTCCTATTGATTTCTGGACTCACCTGTGGATGTAGTTCTGTTTCATAACTATTAAAATCTTTTCACAGGAGCATTAAGGTTATGTCTACTTTTTGTCTGAGCTCCGACAGTGATATACCTCGGCCTTTATCAATAATTTGTCCTTTTTGCAAACGCTTTTTTATGAGTGCTTTATGATGGCCTTCCATTTCATATCACAAAACCAACCAACACATTGGGCAAAACAATACCACTTCCCACTGGGATAAAGAGGAAATGCGTCATGCCCAATCACCCAAATCCATGACCTTGCCAGGGCTCAATGTTCTCAGGCATGAAGGATGAGTTTTGAGTGTGCCGTTTGTCACAGATACCCTCTTATCTCTATACCACTGGGAGCAACTGGCAGGGGATGCAGATAACTCATTGTTAGAGTCAAAGTCAAAGCTAGGAAGAACAATCTGCTAAAAGTGGTGTCAAACAGTCCTCTCAGTGGTGGCTGAGGTGCTCTTCAAAACATAATCCCAAGAAACAAACATGATGAGCGCTTAAGAAGGCGGGACTGCAGGAGTCCTGGTTATGTCTTGCAGTAAAACCTCATGAGGCTGAACACTGACCAAAACCCAATCTTAGACCTTTCATGCAACAGGTTGATGGCTGACACACACTCACATTACAGTGAAATATGACTGTCAGTTCTCTGAGACAGACCAGAGCCAGAAGTAATGGATCAACTCAACATAACAACTCTTCAAAAAAATCCATATTTGACCACAAATCCAAAAATGGTGGGTTGCATGTTTACACCCTCTGCACAGCTCAGACAGCAAATCTTTGATGCTCAAGTGTGTCCCCCCTCAGCATTCAAGAACTGAAAGGCAACCCCAGGTAACCAGTCACTGAAAACACACTGAAAACTTTGCGGCTGCCCTGCAAACAGAAACTGTCTGATTTCTCATTGATGCCCAGAGAGCAGAGGAAACGACATAACACAAGAAGTCAATTCTTGATCTTGTCACGACAGGGACGTAGGGCTACATGATATTTTTCTCTAAAAACTCTATTTAAGATTTCATTTTTTTTATTTAGTGACAACTTCATCAAACTTTGCTTTGACAATAACTTTTTCCATCGTCTCTCAAAACGAAACCACTGAAAACGATGTAGTGCATATGCCAAGCTAGAAAGTGGCGTTGTAACGCTGCCGAGGAAATACACAAAAGACAGAAGGAAAGAGCATGCGTATAAAGGTTGTTTTAGCCTAACATGTGCAGTGCCAAAAATGAGTTACACTGTGTGTCACATAATCATTTCAATAGAGATGCAGATAGACATCCACACGGAGATGAAACGGTAGTCGTTTACAGATTTATGCACTCTCTGACCCATTTTCAAAAAGTACCATTTACAGTCCCCCGAATCGCCGTTTCCATGTGGATGAAATGCCAATATGACAAAAAACTTTTACTCCTGAATCTGTCTGGACGGGTTGATATCGACTTTGCAGCAGGGAGTGGTTTGCTCTTCGTCTAAAATGGCAAAGCCGTACCAATTCCACGACTGACTTGCTCTTGCCCCTTTTAGCCACGAAATTATAAATGCCATGTTTGTTTTCACTGGTCTGTGTGGGAACTGGGGAGCGCTCTCACAGGACGGGGGAGCTTACGGAAAATCGCTATGACGATTTTAAATTTTTTAATGTCATCATGATCAAATAATCTGATTACGATTTCAGATTGATCAATCGTGCAGCCCTACAGGGATGTTTAAAATAGTTTAGAAACTGTGAAATAATTAAGAGGCCTTCAGTCGCCTTTAAACAAAAAGTAACCAAACTTTGAGAAGCTGCAGCCAAGCCGGAAGTCAGGATCTACAACCAGGAGCAAGAGGGTCTCAACAGTGGGTTTCAGGCATGCTATATTAAAGAATTTGGAGGTGTATAATGCTGTTTTGTTGGTACAAGATGTTTTCTCTTGCTCCACTGTTTCATATCATCTGTGGTGGCAGTGCAGCAAGTGTTATATATACATCAAGGAGAGTCTTGCAGGCATCAGCACTCTACTTCTATTTGGTCATTGAAAAAGTTTGGCGTTCGGGGTGCTCCAGCTGGTCTTCGATCCCAGTGGTGCAGGGATCGGCATAAAAGAAGTCAGATAGCAGAGGTGACTTTTGCGCATAAACACAGGTTCCAACTGCAAAACTTCCCAAACTGTAAATATTCTAATGAGGTGCATCAAGTATTTTCTAACAAAGAGTTTCGACATGAAGGTTGGAGATTGCCTGAGGCGGAGACGCTTTTGTACCGGCGTTTCAAAGCTGAGCATTTTGGCTTTTTACAGATGGGGGTTTATTTCTCTGCCAGGCAGGCCTGTTTACTCAACAAAAACATTATTTTGTATCCGGAGAATACAGTTAATTTTGATATGTTTATGCGTTTATTAAGTGAAAGCAGATAAGATAAACGAAGGATAGATGTTGCATTTTGCGTCGCTTTACATGGGAGTTTGTTGCAAAATTCACAGCAAACCTGGAAAACCTTCAGCATGCAAACTTAGACGATTAAAAATTTACCCAAAGTCATTGTTTATTGTGCAACCAGCTATAATGCTGGGATATAAAATCAAGTGGATCAGGCTGAGAAAGTTGTATTTTTAGACACTTTTGAAAGGAAAGATGAAGCGAGACAGGGGACGTGAGGAGAGGAGAGAGAGAAGACGTATAGCGAAGGGTTCTGGTCGGGAATCAAACTAGCAGCCGTCACAGCGGGGACCGCAGCCCCAATTCCAATTTCAACCGACTGTTTAGTAAATTAAATGATGTCCTCATGTGATGCACCCCTCCACAACAAACAGTGCATACTCTACCTGTTCTTTTTGAAGTGGCTGCCAAGAAAATCAGTGAGAACGGAGGAATAAACTGCTCTCTCTGCCAAATAAAACAGTCTTCCAGATGAAAGTACCCTCGCAGGTAGAACTGAAACCCCCATGACAGAAATACACACACAGACAGACAAAACACAATTGTTCCCTTGATGACACAGTCTCCTCTAGTCCCGTCCACACACACACTCACACAGAGCGATGGAGCCAGAAAGAAACAGGAGGGATTTACCCAAAACGAGCTGCATGTGAAAGATGAGTGCTGAGTGTAATCCCTGCAGAAGGTAAATAGACTGCAGAGGTTTTATACTGCAGCCAAGGAACAGGCCCGGCTGAGAGTGTCACCTCCCGCTGTGGCTTTGAAGACTGGGGTTGGAGAGCACAGAGCCAGATAGGACAGGGGGAACAGAGAGCAAGCATCTGTTTCTCAGCTCCGTCGATCTGACTGTTTCTTCTGTTTGTGTCTGCCTGCCTCTCAGTTTGTGCGTTTCTTCTCCTTCTGCGGCTTGTCCTATTTTCTCTCAGTCTTTGCTTGCATTGTTCCCTGTTTGCATGAGTTTGTCTATAAAGAAAGGATGAATGATTAATGAAGCTTTGGGGAAACTTTCCTGAAGTAAAGTTACAGACTATATAGGGTGGGGAGTAAACATGAAAACAGCATAAGGAACTGGGATTATGTTAAAATGGCCGAGTTCCAATAACTTTTTCACGTTTATAAAATACATTTCTTTGGAAACAACAACAATCTATTAGTGCGGCACCATTTTGGCCAAAAAAAAAAATCCTGATTTTTTTCTCTGAAAACCTGATTTATGATTTCGATTTTTTATTCATTAACAACTAGGGTTGGGCATCGTTTGATTTTGACAGATTCCGATTCCGATTCCAGTTCCTAACGATTCTCTATTCCGATTCTTTTAAAAGGCAGGATATTAAAAAAAATGCATGGTTTAAATAACGGCTATAACCAGAGTTCTTCTTTTTAGATAAAATTTCTAAACTTCTTCATGAATTTTTTAACTATATGAACTTTTTAAGAACTTTTCTTTTAATTTCTCACAGGGTTATTTTCAACTAGTATATAAATATCAATTTTTGTTGTCAAGGGCTAGCGTTAGTTGGATATTTAAGTTGACCCACCGTACACAGTACAATTTGTTTGCCGCTTTAAAGTTAACAGAAGACAGAAGTAATTTATTGGCACTACCCTGAGGTGTTTAATCATGTTGGTCATTTACCCTCCGCAGTGAGATAAGAGTTCGTTCTTCCCGCTGAATTTAGCCAAACTTTTGACCGCCGCCGCTGTGGGTTGCAATGCACTCTCTCTCTCTCTCTGTGGCTTCATCTCATACGCTATGTCCTCGGTGGTGTTCAGCGGCTTCTTCTTTGTTGGTGTTTAGCACGTCTTCCTCGGTGGTGTTCGGCGGCTATTTCTTCAGGTCGGCGGACTCTGGCATCGAAACTTGGGATCGAAATTTTAAAATTTGAACGGAAGAATCGGAATGTCAGTCCCGGTCCCCATCGATGCACGAGACTCGATGCCCAACCTTAGTGACAACTTCACCAAACTTCACTTTATAAATAGAACGTTTTTCTATCATCTCTCAAAACGAGGCGCTGTAACACTGATGAGGAAATGCATATAATGCTTTCCTCGACGAAAAGGCTGGAGGTTTTACAAAAGCATGTAGTACCAAAACTAAAATAAGTTGATGCTCCTTACAGGACGTACAGTTTTGGGAAAATATAAAGCAAAAATAAGGAATAATGGTACAAAATGATCCAAGAGATCATCATGTAGAGTAAGCATCAATCTCAGGTTTGCCAGTCCCACCACTGAAGTGACAGAGGTTGAGTTTCCAACATTAGTAAAGGCTCCAACACTGCCACAGTCCTCCTGCATTACCATTTATAGGACACAGTTTATACTTCACTGTCAGCCTTTGATGGATCACTTCCTCTGAACAGAGATGATTTCCTGTCAGTGACCGAACCTGCCGGCAGAATTTAATTTGGTCAGAAACGTTTAATATAGCTTCTCAGTCACAAATGGAGGGGCACTCTTCCTTTCAGCTGCTGTGCTCCATGATTTCAGCTGATAAAAGCATTTGTATGCTGACGGCCTGGCTGTAAAAATGGCAGTTGTGTTGATGTCAAATGGATGGCAGATCCAGGTGATCACTTAAATTTGTATCCGACACGTCAACATGTCATTTCTTAAAGGATATCTCGAAAATGGATGAGTTTACAGCCTCAGTTGCATCTTAAGATTAATGCGTACGTGGCCTTCCTACAGACTCAAGTGTTACCATATTGATGTTGATACATAACACTGCATAAATAAAACACAGAGCTAAGCCTGACAGGTGTTTTGATAAGGTAAGGTGAACCACCATTTTTACACCATTTTTCTTTCACCTTTAAATAAAAAAGTAAAGGTGGTATCAAGGTTTCACATATCAACCATTGATGCTGTTACTATGGTTTCAGACTCGCCGTGTGTTGAATAAACAGATACGTGGCACCATGTTGGAAATGCTGACTCAAGCTGACTTTCAACCACAAGTAAAGAAGTGAAATAAAGGCCGGCTTTAGCCTCTTGGAAAACAACTCTGTGCTTTTGTTACACTTACGTTCTCCACACCTATCTTAGAGGTTAAAAATATAACGTTTTAACTTTAAAATGGTGAGATTACCCTCAATGAATCCAGAAACAGTGAAAAAAATATATTGTATGACACCCACCACAATCAAGAGCATAGTAGTATAACAGCATTTGAACTTAGGGCTGGGTGATATGGCCTAAAATCAATATCACGATATATTGAGTACTTCACTTCGGTAACGATAAATGGACGATAACTACTCCACAAGCTGCTCACCCCCTCCCACTTTAACTTTGTCTATTTTAGACGCTATAACTTTTGAACCGTCCTCCATCTCCTTCTGTCTTTCTACATTTGTCTTTTTATATTTACTATCCTGTTTTCTGCTTTCTACCCCCCTTTTTTATTACATTTCTTTTTCTTGCCTATTCAATGTTTTTATTTTGGTCCTCATGGTCTCATTTTATGTTCTAGGGTTCATGTATAGTCTGGGTTCCTTACAACAGATGAAATTGGCCTTCAATTCAGAGGCCTTGTTTTAACTGAGCTTTTGTTTTTATTTGTTTTTAAAGTTATTATTATTACTATTATTATTTCGCTCTTTGTTATGGACTGGATGGGGTGGAGTCACATCTCTGACGTAGGACAGCGTCTTAAAGATACATCCAAAACCAACTTTATTTATTTATCTTTTTTTGACACCGAACATATTGACATGGAAAAAATGACGTTCGTTATGGTCGTAAATTTCGGTATTGGTAAATTTTCAGTTTATCGCCTAGCCCTATTTGAACTTCCCATGAGCGTAATGGCGTCTTAGAAGGTTTCCACTGAGATGTGGTCAATTGTTTGTTCCCCCTTTCATGTCGACTCTATGTCGATCACTTCGTCTCTCCCTCTCAGCTCTTTATCTGCAATGCAACACTTCTCTCTCCCTCAAGCGTTGTGTCTCTTTTCACCACTTTCCCTCTCATCAACCTCCGTATCTACCTCCCCCCTTTTACCCTTCTCCCTTCATCTCCCATGTTGTCATCCTCCTACCCATCCGACCATCTCTAACTCAGTCAGCACTTAGATCAAAGTACGTAGACATGGGGTATTTAACCCATCACTGGTCCTGCTGATCAGCACCTTTGTAAGTCCTGCTGGCAGATTGACAAAGGCTGATATACGCCCACACACAAACTCTCTCTCTCACACACACACTCTCAATCACACACACACACATGTATGAGTCACGGCCATGTTTTAATCTCAGTAAATGTGAAGCTATTGCATCCTTGTTCAATAACTTGTGATTTACTTTGATTTTTCTAATACATTTTCTCTTATCATCTCTTAGAAAATGAGTATAATCAAAATGTCAGTTGTCCCATAATTAAAAACATCATCTTTTATTGGAGCTATTAAGTAAGATTGAATATTTGGCTATGTTTGAGCGTTTCCCCCTGAAATTTAAGAGTAGGAGCTATTACTTTTTGTACCTTAAATTAGTTCGGCAAGAGGTCAAGACCCAGAATGAGTACAGCAATATCTTAATTATGCTCCTTTATACAAGTAAAGAAAGGGAAGAAAGCATACGTTGAAAAGTGAGGTATATATTGAGAGTAGGTTTAATAAGATCCATATTAGGGTGTTTTTTTATTTAATCACCATGGCTTGTGTTATCACTATCTAAGGTAGGGGTGTCCCGATACAACTTTTTTACTTCCGATACAATACTGATATTGTAGCCTTCAGTATTGGCCTACTCTTTGGTACTTTGTTAGTACCTTAGTACACACTGTTGTTGTGATCATGTGGACTCTGCATTCTGGATCCAGGAGCTGCTAGCTAGAGATGCCGGAGTGGAGTCTGGAATGGACTGCTTGTATCGGAGTGCTGATATTGGAGATCGAACTGATATCCAATGTCAATATCGTATCAGGACAGCCCTAATCTAAGGTGTATATTTTTAAGAAAATGTTAGTTGTTATCCTGCAAGCAGTATGTGCTATCTATCTCTTGGCTGACTTTGTCCTACAGATATCAGCAGTGCAATGGTCTGTGATCTGCTGATGCATGGACATTGGAGATCAGTGTGACAGGAACAAGTTACAGCAAGCTTTTCATGTGTTTTAAAGCAGCCTGCACTCTGCTCTTAACTAATACAAGCATGAGAAAGATACCTGTCTACATAAGCCCTGCTCACACATGCATTGACTGTGTGAGTGAGTTTATTTCACCGCACTTGTCACTGTAGACTGGGGTGACCATCTTCTGAATCCCCAAAAAGAGGACACGACTAGAGGGTGGAGTCACAGAGTCACACGTTGCTAATTTTGAGAGTTTTTTGGGTCAGCTTGAATGTTTTCTATGCGCTTCTAACACAGTAAGTCCACATGACACAAACTCGAAACTTAGGATAAAAAATCGCTGACATTTGAAGGATTTTACAAACTCCCTCGGACAACCCCCAAAAAAGAAGACGTGTCCGGGTAAAAGAGGACGTATGGTCACCCTATAGGCTCTTTAAGGACCAACTGGAAAGCAGCAGCGAGACATCTGCACAGTCAGCCTAAGACTGTTTTCCCAACAGGCATGCAGACATTGATGGATGGAGTAATGAATGGGACAGCTTCACTTTTTACTGATATAAACAGACGATGCAACATGTTGGTTCGGTCTTCTTTTGATGAAAGATGGAACTTCACTCCACTTAAACAAATATTGCAGTTAAAGTAAAAGCGGGAACAACAATAACATACGGTAAAAACAAGCAGAGCAAAGCATTTAAATTCACAGACACTCTGCGATTTAGAGTGCACACACACAATAACACACAGAAAAATGACTGAAGGTTAGCTTGATTCCTGAAGGCCCTGTTATTGAGGTGTATGGAGATGCATTATGATTCGATGGGCCTTCAAATGCAGAGATACAAATGGCTTTGCAAAGAGTAGAAAACTATATAAAGCTCCTTATTTTCTTTTTAAAGGTCAATCCATGAATCGAGCCTGACTCTATACCTGTGATTCTTGAACCAAAGTGTGAGAGATGTGATCTGAGGGTACATTTGTAGGTGATGCTTCCTGACAGAAAATGTCATCCTTTCAACGAACTCTCACTTTTTATACTTGCAGTGAAACATGTAAAGAGCTGTTCTCACTTTCTATGACACCTACCCTGTGGAAGCAGTTCCAGGTGTTAAAACTACTGATTTTGAAAAAAAAAAAATCTGTCCTGTAGCTGATGGTCATGTTTGTTTTTGCAGCTTCGTAAAAGGCATCAATTTGATATTAGACTGTTTCATGACTAGGGATGAGAGAAGATGACCGGTTCTTTTTTTGAGAACTGGTTCCCAGTGATTCGATCCCTAAGAATTGTTTGTCTGCCTCCTTGACGATTCTGCTTATTGGTTATTCTTGCGTGATGACATAGTACACAAGAAGTGTGTTTTGGTTCATAACTTTCCAGCATGGCGTTGCTGCAAAAGCACTCCAGAGTTTGGCTGTATTTTATGCGAAAAGATGATACCATAGCTACTTGCAACACTTGCAAAGCTTTAATTTCGTCAAAGGGGGGAAATACTTTCAGTATGCAGAAACATTTGTCCACCCAGCATGCGATTCATTTGCGGAAGTGTAATGTGTTTGATACTGTACTTACCGAAGGTGAGCCTGGTATGGGTAAAAGTAGGAGCAGAGCTGATGTCTCAGCTGAGAAATATCTCTGTGTCCAAGCGTCCTCCACACCACCTGAAAGATGGTCCAGAACGGTCTTGTATCCTTCCTGAGAAAAGAAGACGAACATGCTAATTTTTCTGCACAAAAATTGCTAATCTGGCAATGTTAGCAGCTGTTGTGTTTTTGTTTAATATAATAATTTTTACAGAAGCATTCTTTGTTTTACGTCCATATTAGTTTTGGGTCAAGTTGAATGCAAAGCACTGTAAATATTCTTAAATTTTGTGTGACATTTTGATTGAATTTCCCAAGGACCCTCATGTCTTGCAAAGTTTACAAAAACAGCATTAGGCCACTGAGCCCCTCGACATCAAAGTAACTCAACTGAACTTTTTTTTTGCTAAGGTCACATAAAAAACTAACAGTGCATGGATATGCCATATCTTCTGTCCAAAGGTGACAATATTAAAGAGTTAAAGGGATATTCCGTCGTAAAATTAATTTAGGGTCAAACACACTGTAACATCGAGTTAGACACCCCCTAGAGAGAGGAATGTTGCTGACCGCTTGCTACTCTAGTTATACCAACTTTAGTAACGACTGTAGGATATCAATACACAGCGGTCAAAGAAGAACATTTATGATCGTTTCTTCATGGAAATACAATCAGACCGAGACGCTAAGACAGAAGAACTACCGCGTCTGAGTGCAAAATGATTAATATGGTGATTATTACTTCAAGGAAATGATAAAGAAATGATCATAAATGTTCCACAGCAGTCCGTAATGGACTGGCCCAAGGTCTCGCTACAAATAAGCTGCTGCTGGAAGAGAGTAGGTGATTTGTGTTTGGTCTCTTTGCTAAAGAAATTAGGCAAAGTTAAAAAGATGCTTAATGGCTCGTACTATGGCTAGGACCCTTTATTGATGAAGTTAGGTGCTGTTCTGAGCATTATTTGTGGCCATAGAGTGGTGTTTTGGTTGAGGTTTGTTTATGGCTACAGCAATATTCATCTCTGGACGGGGTGTCTAACTCGGTGGTACGGTGTGTTTGACCCTAAATTAATTTTACACCGGAATATCCCTTTAATGCAAACGAACCCATTTGTATTATCTCATTTCTCAGTCAATGAAAATTGATAATAGAATTGGACTCACATAATTCTTAACGATTCCCATCCCTATTCATGACCAGAAAACGCCTTTGGAGGAGCTTTAGTGTGTTAAGCCGTACTCCATTCTGAAAGCAGTCTAAGAGGGTAAGTATTAGGAGGTTGTTTACTTATCGATTGAGATTGCTTCTCCCTTTAATTGCCAAATTTTGATTCAGGCTATATCTAATAAAATGTCCTCCAGTTAGACTGATGGACCCGCGGCTGAAAAGAGATTACAGTGACCTCAACCTTTGACCACTGAAATCTAATCAGATTGTCCTTGAGTGCAAGTGGATGTTTGTGCCAAATTCGAAGATATTACCTCGAGGTGTTCATGAGATACAGTGTTGACAAGATTAGGACGGACGGGGGGACAGACACACCGAAAACAGAATCCCTCCAGCCATGGCTGCCACCAAAAATACACTGGTATTGTTCCACAAGGGTGCTAACGTGCAAGTGCACACACAAGGACACAACGAGGAGTGTACAAAGCTGCCAAGTCAAGAAATAATGAGACAAGTTTTTTCCCAACTGCACTCTACATACATATGAGGACACTCTTGTAAATGAGATTATTGATCTCAATGAGGTTTTCCTGGATGAATAAAATGAATTAAAAATAAAATAATAATAAAGACACACTCACACTCGCATACAAATAAATTCAAAGCCTGCGAGGAGAGAGAGAGGGAGAGAAAGGGGACAGTTTATTGGCTTTTAAAACGCAGAAAGTGCTGATGCCTGCCATCGATTGATATCTTTCATCTGTTCGATGGAGCGAGTGCATGCATAATCACAATTACAGATGGGTCTGATCCTTAATCTACAGCCGTCTCATTTTAGTCGATGCCTTTCATTTATATTCATTAGCTCTTTGAACCTGAAAAGGTGGATTTCCTTCCACACCCTTGAGGTCAGATGGTTGCCGCCACACAACTTTGTACAGCTAGACCTTCATTTTATTCCCCCTCTCGTCCTTTTTGTCTTTATCTCTGTGTATCTATCCATTCATCCGGAGTACCTCAATCTATAACATCTCCCCATATCTTGGAAAAGTTATCTCGTCCTTTCGATGAGGGTACAGTATATAAACTCAACCAAACTTTGGGAGGAAAATAGCTGCATCATCTGTTTCCACCAACTCTCATTGTGGATACTCTGCTAGAACATTACTTTAGTTACAAAGTGGTTTCATCATAAAATATGTTCCTTCATAATAGAGAAAAGGAGAAGAGGCCATAAATTAGCACATTTATCACTCTTTCATCAGAGTTGCCAAAGTAAGCTGCTGTTTTAAAGTGAAAGCGAAGAGTACAGATGACAAAGACAGAGAAGACAATCCCAAAGGGAGAAAGAAAATAAACCAGAGCCCTGGAGGTCTCACCGCCAATTGACCTGCGTTTTCACAACTTTGCATGTGAAGACACTTTAAATGAAATCATCATAATTGTCTCGACATGTTTTTTTTTTTACTTCAAGAAAAGAGGCACAAAAAGGAAACGTGACTGGGGAGCTGGTACATTCCTAATTACAGCCTGTGGGATTAACAGTATCAAGCATGTCAAAGAAACTATTAATCCAGATTTCAAACTATGACACATTAACACGCCTCTTTGATGCCGTCAACTTGTTCGACTTGTCTGAAGTATTGTCAGCTTGAACAAAGGTTGTCGAGCTCTTTAACACCGACTAACATGCCTGCCTTTTCTTTCTTAGCCTTTAACCTCCACCCAGCCTCAGAAGTGCTGTAGTTTTAAGTGCTGTAATAAAACATGACAGGGTAGCGAGTGACTCTATTAAAAAATGCAATTACTATAATGGCTGTGGCAGGATGCTCAGTTTGTGTATGACTGTTTTCCCCCTGACCTTTATAACCCCGTCTCAAAACCATTATTGCTTAAGTGCTACGGGCAGTGAATATTGACAGATCTGTTTGGTTGAGATGATGAGGCTAGTTGGGGACATGTAGGGCCAAAGGCTTGAGAAAACAGAACTTATCAACACTTTTAAGGAGGTTCGGCTCGATTTTGTCTTTACTAACTTTAAAATAAAGGAGAATGATGTAAATGGGGGGGAAAAAAAACATCTTTTTTCAACTGAAATGCTACATCTTCTTACGGAAGAGGATAAAGTCAGAATTCTGAGTTTAAAGTCAGGATTCTAAAATTAAAGTCCTGATTCTAAGACTAAAGTCAGGATTTTGAAAATAAAGTCAGGATTCTAAGATTAAAGTCAGGATTCTGAGATTTTCGTCAGAATTCTAAGATTAAATTCTGAATTCTGAGATTAAATAAGGATTCTGAGTTTAAAATCGGGACTATGGGTTTAAAGTCAGGATTCTGAGATTATTGCCAGGATTCTAAGATTGAAGTCAGGATTCTGAGATTAAGGTCAAGATTCTGAGTTTAAAGTCAGAATTCAGACTTTTTTCTCGGAATTTCAAGTTTACCCTCAGAATTCTGACTTTTTTTTGCTCAGAATAATTATTTTTAAAAAATAATCTCTCACAGGGTTTTTTTCAACTAGTATATAGTTTTAGCCCCGATTCCTATTGATGCTTAAGACTCGATGCCCACCCCTATAGGTAACAGTCCTGGTATCGGTATCTGCACATGTGCCACACTCAGTTTTTTGCTATCTGAAAAATTCTAGTTTCTGCCACGATATGAGTGTGTATCTTAATTTTTTTCAAAGGTGCAGTGAGTAGAATGACGATATTTAACACTGAGGCAATGATGGCCGTCGAGAACTTGAAGTGATTTTGATGTAAAAGTAATTCAAGGGTTTGAAGGGGTGGTTGTGATGTTTTCTGTTGTTCTGTCTAAATAACTATAGTTTATGGCTCAGTTCTTAGAGATTAAGTTGTTCATTATTTTAGTAACACAAGCCAACATTTCTCACAAATAACAGAGTATTAGGCCGACAAAAAAAATCTAGATTTTTAATGTCGTCTCATTTTTTTGGATTTTATTATGTGAATAAAGCAGTGATTAAATAAAGTAAATTCATGATATTACTTGAATAAAGTCATCATACTATTAGAAAAAAGTTGTGATAAAGTCATCGTTTTGGTTTACATTGAGCAGCCAGCTGCCTGTGTCAAAATGAAGAACATGGAGTGTCCCAATAAAATTGTTCTTAATGTTTTGGGTCCTCAGCTCCACATTCGTATCAAGACTGAAAAGACTGCAAAACACTGAGACATGTGATATCCCCCTTAAAACAACACTATGTAGCTAATCTCTTTCTAACTTTATATATTGTAGTTGACTGAAGGACAACGATTCGTGTTGCTGTCAGAAAAGATAAATAAATGATGAGCTGTTGACATGAGGCTGCCTCATGGTCGACTCATATCATTCTGAGGAAACATTGGCGGCACTAACTGAGATAACCCAGACTTACTTTGTAAAGTAATGTAACTTAAAGTGGATATAAAAAAAAAACATTTCCAGCATCATGATGAGAACTGCCTCATGATGAAAGCCATCATGAGTGTGGCAGGTGGGAAAATCACCTGTAATGGAGCAGCGGTGGCTGAATCACCTGGGACTTTGAGGGTATTCTATTTTCACTGAGGCATAAAAAAAAACCTGAGACTGAATAAAGCACCGTCATTTCCCTCCTTTGTAAACCGCACTCTCTGATCTGTATCCTCTTCAAAACCCAGTTCTGCCTGAACACTCATGACGCACGGGGTAGGTGAGAAACACGCACAAGAGGAGCTTGTTGAATTGTTGTGAACAATTTGTTGGTTTCAGGTCTGCAAGTTGTCAAATTCTTTGATAGCAGACGCAGCAAATCACCAATTAGACAGCATCAGCAGGTGGGCGGGGGTGCTGCTTGTCATGGCAGGAGAAATTAATCACCACATCAAACCGAGCTTAACAATAGTCCATAATTTTAATCATCGCTGTTCATGTCATCACGGTTCATTCACGAGTCACCCAATGTAAATGACTTGTCAGGATCTGCATAATGCAAATCCTGTTCCTGTGAGCTGACAGCACCAGTCATCAGATGCACCCTGTGAGGTTTGATTGGGAAAGTAATTACTGTTTTTTTTCTGATTAATTTGTCAGTAAATTAGCCCTGACTATGTGACAAAAACAACGGCTGATTTCAATCATTTTACTACATTAACCTTTTGCTTGTTAACAATCACAAATCTCTTCGGTTGAGCAACACAAGAGGGGAAGAGTCAGAGAAGTTTGCTCCCAAAGTCTCCAAGAATTAATGAGTCTCAAAGTCGTATGTTTTCTTTTGGCTGTGCCTGGAAGAGTCAGGTCACCCAGATCGCAAAACATTTCTAAACCCTTTGCTTCAAGCTGAAAGTTTTTATCGTAGGAGCCAAGGTTAAAATGAACATGTTCACACTGACAGTCATATTAAAGATGTTCGGGTTAATCAGGATTGGCAGTCGCCCCTCCAGCAGACAGTGTGTGTGAATGTGTGAGATACTTATTCTCAAATGTGGTAGGTAATTGGTTACGACACTAATTTTGGGGGAAGGAAGATTAACATGCAAGTTCACGTTTGACCTCTCCTTGGTTCAACATCACTGTGCATCCAATAACAATCCAGAATCCTGTATAGCTTCTTAATTACCATTGAAAAAGTTCTGATTTATGGTCTTCAGGCTGAAAATATGACCTAACGAAGATAAAGACACATGACATTGAGGTGTAGGAGTGGGATTTAAGCCAGAAATTTTATGCAGGGCCTAACAAGAGCGGCTCACAGCATGCAACGACGGAGTTGAGTAAAAGTTGAATTAAATTAGTGAGCTCTTTGGTTTTAATTAATGCACATTTTAGCTGAGTTTAACTTTGTTCTAAGAGCAGAAAAAAGCACTAAGCATCAATGTGGTCTCACTGAACAGAGAGTGAAACAGTGTAGTATAGCTGTATTAACTCCAACAGTGATATCTATCAGACAAATACTTCTTACATTGTCCAGAGAGTAAGACGAGTCTGATGACCTGCTGACAATCTGCTTTCTATTTCCTTCCAGCTGACGCTAGTACTAGCAGCTAAACGATCACCAGGCACCATACCGAGCTAGTTAGCCAACAACTCACCAGGATTTTGACATGACTTCCCCCTCTGTTCACAGGCTACGTCCAGCCTTCAACGATGGTGTTGTTGTATATTACATAAACGTGGCCTATATCAGCCGAAATCAGCTCTGCTAACACAACAGCCGCGAAATGGAAAGGGCACAAAACCCCTCTCTCTTCCGATAAATCACTCTGGTTCCAGCAAGGATTTAGGATCCGTCTTTTGATTAATACCAAGCAAAAAAGACCTGAGCAACCTGAAGCGTTATACTTTATCGCCTCCTAATGCACCAGGTGGTCAGATATAAAATAGGTGAATCGAGATGAATAAAAAATTAAGATTAACCCTAAAACACCATCAATATCGCCGGGTGATTTTTACCCGAAGTAGTATCCCCTAGAAAAATTACTTGTCATCAATATATATCAAAATAGGACAATACATGATAAACTCAAGTTGTTTGATTTTATTTTTAACTGTGCAATGTCCAAAAGGAAGGGGAAAAAAAGTGCCATGAGGGCATGCAGAACGGCGGCGAAAAGGCTGTCGGTGCCGATCGCCACTGATCGTTTCCATTCAAGTTAATGTGTCAATTTCCACCAGCATTTCGCATGTGGTGGAAATTGGGGTTATGACCTGCATGATTGAGTTGTGACTTCTTATAAAACATCTCATCCTGTTGATTTCCGTCAGACATGCGAATTATTTATTGTTTTTCTAATTCTCACTGAAAATATTCACATAGCTGCTCAGCTGAAGCCAACCCCCTCACATCGACTTCAGGCATTAAAATTAGAATAAAACCATTACAAGTCTTGTTGTTGATGGTCTTGTCTTCTTTTGGATATCATTGAAAAGCATCAATACGACCAAAAACCTCTGACCCATTTCTTTATTTGAAGTAAATGGTGGTTTATGCCAGCTCCTCTTGCACTTACAAAGTTTTAACAGATTAAGCATAACTGAGTCAATGTAGTGTAAATATTCAGAGTGCTGTGTGTTTGTATACTCCTCCAGTATATGTGTACTTTGTATGGCTCAATGAATATCTAATGCATTTAATGGCTCACATATATATTAGCTGTATTTATTTAACTCCGCTGAACATGACTGAACATCTACCCTCTCTGCCTCTCTTTGCCCGTCCTTCTATTCTCTCCATATTTCCATATGGACGGCACACATGGTCTGACAGCTGATGTACTGTACAGCTTTTTGTAGTCTGCTGTTCATTGAGCACTCATGGTCATGCACTCAGGCAACAGAGAAATACACCATTTAAAAAAAAACAATAATAAAGAGGGTGAAAAAAAAAAAACCCTGTTAAGCAGGAAGTTCAATTATGTGTGTGGGAAACAGCACAAGGCTGGTTAACAGTAGAGCTGTGTTTGTGTGGATACTGGAGGAGATAATTGATTTCTCACAGCTACAACAACATGTTTAGCTAAGCCCTTATTAACTCTTAAATATTTAGAGGTAAACACTCAACTCCTACAGCACATTTCCTGGGCACAAATGGAAGGGCTTATCTCTCGAACACTTTCATGTCAGATCTGTTTAATTGAAAAAGGTTCTTTTTTTTGGCAGCATTCAGAAAGATACCATCCGCTGTTTGATATATTCACCGACGGGCTTTTTGAGCAGATGAAAACCAATTTATCAGCTTTAATACAAACCAAACAGTTGCCGAAAAATGATTTAATGGCAGTTCCATATCTACAGAGAATATTCTGTATCTTTTAATCACATTAAAAAGAGGGATTAGGACAGGATTAAATATATACACTCTAAGTGCATTTTGTAATTGTGGTGCTATTAGTTATTATAAACTCACAGATTATACCTGAGCTTTGTTGGAACTGGTTTATTACATTGATACGGACAGAAAGATAATTTAGCAAACATCAAGCATTGAATTACTGATCATTGCCTGTGAAAGTACAGTAAATTTCTGGACTATAAGCCGCTACTTTTTTCACATGCCTTGAACCTTGCAGCCTAAACAATCACACTGCTAATTTATAGCTTTTACAGCCTAGGGCCTCCAGCAAGGGTCTCCTAGGGCTCTATCAGGAAGCGCAAGAGTGAGACAGAAAATTGGAGATAATGTGCAGAGGAAAATGCTAGTTTGATTGTGTTTTCAACAGTCATTTTGCGCGTCATGTCCTCACCCTCATCATGGAAAATACACAAAGAACTGCATATGATGCAGCTTTAAAGTTAAAGGCAATCGATTCGGCTGTTTGAGAAGGAAATAGAGCGGCTGCACATACGCTTAGCATCAATGAATCAATGGTGAGACGTTGTGGACAGCAGTGCAAAGAACTGACTCAATGCAAAAAGCCAAAAGAAAACAAGCTGATAGACAGGAAGGCATGTTGCAGATGAATCTACATTTCCAAGACGGTACCAACCATGGCTTCTAAACTGCAATTCAGAAATTAGAGGGTAATTTGAAGAGACTTTGAACTTCAATGCAGACGATGGTTTGGGCCCTCTATCTCTGTTTTACTACACATTTCATATCCCAGATACTGGTTTTATTTATAGTGAGGTATAACTGTACTGGACTACACAAAATCCTAGCCTTGACTTTCTTTAGTACCTTAATGATCAGTGATTCCTAGAGTAGTGATCCAGCATCTGTCCCCAGCCTCATTTTCGGTGATGAAATGTCTCAAAACCTGATGAAAATCCTTTCTGCAACAATTGAACTTGGATGAGTCATCAACAAATATTTGGTAATTTAGATTACAGTTACTTCTCCTGGACTAGTGAGGTCAAATTTAAAAGTTTTAACCGCTTTCTGATTTCAATTTAGAGGTCTCAGGTCTGGTTAGCTAAAAAGCTACAAATAGAGTTAGGCTCCGGTTTATGAAAGTTGTAGGATCTTGTGGTCATGTTAAAAAGTATTTTCTGCTGAGGAAGGATTGATCTAATGTTTGGGAAACAAACACTGTCACAGAAAGCAAACATATCACTTCAGATGCTCTATATTTTGGGGCTTTTTTTAATCCACTTGCTGATGCTAAACCAGTACAGTTGAGGCTACAGTGTAAATAAAGTCTCTTGGGGCTGCAGGTGGTTTGCAGATTTTTCCATCAGCAGGCACAACTTCTAAGTGAACTCCTTGTTACTTTAAAAACCTCTTGGTAATTCATGTAAAAACTTGCGAGGATGTAAATCTCCACCAGCTGTCAGTGCTTCTCTCTGATCATCCTCCCTTCCTTTGGGATGGCCCTCAGGGTCCGTCTTAATCCTCAAGTGAAACTATCTGCCTCTGCTTCCCTCTCTCTCTCTTCTTATTTGACTCCGTCCCTCCGTTGTTTTTCCTCTCACTTGTTTTGCTCTCATTTTCAATCAGCATTCCTCTGTGTTGCTGCATCCTCCAGCAAAAATATTTAACCTTTGTATTCTTTTAAATAATTCTCCTTTCTTCCCTTGAATTAGCTTCTCTGCCTCTTCAACTCCATTCCGTTTTTCTCTCCCTCCCTAAGGGCGTCATTTAATCCACTGGTCAAAATAATTTGTCCGTTCTCACTTCTTTCTCTGTCTTTCTCTTCCTTTCAGCGCTTTATCTCCCTGCTATTTTTATTCTTTCTTGGTTCAATTTGCTTCTCCCTCACACCGTCTCTCATTCTTTTCAACTTTTCATCTGCATGTCCCTCAGGGTCTCCGTTATCCTACAGCTAAAATATACGTTTCTCATTTCTATTCATTCTTGCTTGAGCTTGCAAACCCCCCCTCTCTCCCTTAGCCTCTGTACTCCCTTTAAAACATTTAAAACTCTTCACATAAATCCTATATACTACAGTGAGTCAGTGTGTGTGTTTGGGTCTGTGTGTGTGTGTGTGTGTGTGTGTGTGTGCAGCTGGCATCTCACACCACCAAGTCCCTGTTCCCCTGACAAGAAATCCATTATCTTCATGATGTTCCTGGACTTGGAGGAAATTGAGTTACGCAACCCTATTGACTTTCCAGGACTTGGAGTGCTTTTACTCCGAACCAACTTAAGTCTCTTTCTGCTTCCCCGTCTCTCTATTTCTCTTCATTTGGTGGCAATATCTAACTAAGTAGGGGGGGTTCATGGAATAGTCCCAGTGAGATTAATAACCATATTTATACTTCGCCAAGAGCTGAAAGAGCAACCGACCAAAAGCCAACTATGTGTTCAAAATAAAATTTAAGCAAAATTGTGAGGCCTAAAAAGTACCCCTGAGGAGAATGCCAATGCAGTAACCTTCAGTATCCTGATTAGTTTCATTTCTTTAACAAGCATTCTTCTCTTGAAGGATTATTTAACCTTTTAGTAGGGACAAATGTATAATCAGTGTTACAAGGTTGGCTGGTAAACATTCACAGCCTGACTGCATCAATAAACAGACCTTAACAAGAGTCTCTGCCTCCACCTTCACATTTCTTATACTCTTAAAAACAAACAGATTTAATGTGAAAAAGTTTTAGCAAGTCTAAAAGTTACATCACAACTGCGTGCAAAGAACTACATACTGGTATCAGGCTCAGGGTACGGTGCACATTTATGCAGAACAAAGAGAACATGAAATGCGAGTTCCCACACAGCTAAGGTGACCAGACGTCCTCGATTTCCAGGGACGGTCTCTGTTTTGGATGACCTTTCCCCGGCTCAAGCAGCCCCAGGAAATGTCCCCAATTTATGAGGAAAGCGGTAGCTGAGGAGGTGGGAAGCACGAGTAAGCATGTTGCGTGCGGTCCTGAACAACAGTTTTTATGGGGGGTTATTACAGGGGATGTGCGCTGCTGCAACAAACTACAAAAAAGAGCGAGAAGATCCCCCACTGACATCAAAGTCTCCTGTATGGGAACATTACAGTTAAGGGCTGCAAGGATTAGTCGACGTTATCGGTTACGTTGACGACAAAAAATCTTGGATGAGAAAATTTACGTGTCATGTGATTGTGGTTGTAATTCACATACTGGCCATTTCATGCTCAACTGTAACTGCAGTGCACTACAGAAAGTGCTGGAAGCAGTATGTTTACATCCCACAGGGAAAGTGAGAGGAAGAACGCACGAATTATGGCAGAACAAACAGACGAAGAGGTTTGAAATCTCCAACAACGTTTGGGGGACATTTCACTCAAAAATAAACCAACAAAACACGTTAAATGCGATCTCAATGAAGCTCATCTCCCATCCTACCGACACCCTGGAGCCGCTGTATCACATACACCAGAGAGATGTGTTTACAAATTAAGTTAATACCTCATAGATATTTGTTTAACACACACACTCATTTGTTAATTAACCATCAGCCTGTGATGCAAGTATATAATATGTTAATGTCATACGTCTATTAGTTTTAAAGTTATGGAAGGAGCTAGCTTAGCGAATGCTAGTTCTCTTACGTTAATGTGTACTTTACGGCAGTAATCAGTGAATTACAGACGCAGCTGCTTTGACATACTCCATTTCAGTCCCTGTCCATACTAGTGTTTGTAATGTGAAGGTTTTAGGTTAAACATAGGTCTAAAATAGGTGCTAATGAAGATAATCATGATTAATCAACGAAATAATCAAATAATCATTAGTTTCAGCCCTACTACAGTTTCCCATGAAATATAGCAAAGGACATAACCAAGCGCATAAGACAAAAGCAGTTTGTCAACGCTGTTCAGTTACATCACTGGCAACATGTACAACTTGTCATCTAGCAAACTCCTAAGCTTATCATCCGTCTCTTTAGCTCATCAGTGTCACTTTGCTGCTAACAGGATTTCAAAATTCAAGCTTTTAGTCGTATTAGCACCTCTGATGGTTGTTCAAAAGCACTACCATGAGGTGGAATGGTAATACATGTGTTTTATGCTACAAAGCTCTCAGATGACAATAGCTACCTTTATTATGGACTTCTCGCCCCTGTTCTATCAAAGGTCAAAGCCATTACGTTTTTAATCATCAACTGCAATAAATTACTTCCTTTCTATCCATGCCTTTAAACGAAAATGTCCCCTTAAAAAGTGACATCCACTTCCTAAGTTAAGATATGAATAAAACAAGGAATTGATGTGTTAAAAGCGTTCCACCTTCACTGGGAACAAACTTGTCACCTTCGGGAACAACCACTCAAAATTAATGTCTGAGTTTTGAAAAGTTAAAGACTGTCAGGAAGTAAACCCTAGAGAAAAGAAACTGTCACGGTAAGTGCTAGTTGGTAAGAATTCAAGATGTCAAGCCTTGTAAGTGCACTTTGACCACCATTTAATAGTGTAGAGTTTTGTTGTGTATTTCTAAAGGCTCGCCAAGAGTCTTGTCAACAGTGATGGAGAAGTTTAGCAAAGAACAGGATTTTCTCCAAGTCCCCTCAAGTCTTGTCAAGCTAGAAGATGCGATTGTGGGCAGATTTCCAGCTGCAGATATCAAGGAGTGCGGCGACTGTGAGCTTCAATCATGGTATCATCAGAAGAGGGGGGAAAGCAGAGTGTCACAGTCATGGCAGCAGCAGGAGATGTTGTATAATGTGGTCATCAGAGCTAACCATCAGGTACAGATGGTAGAACCTATTGAAGAGGGTACACGGTGTAACTGAGGCACAGGTGGCGTGGAGCATCTGTTCGGGAACATTTCAAAGGGAAAGATAGATGGAGAGAGAAGAGTGAGGCATGAGAGCAGGAAGCCAGAGGTAGTCGGTTTAAGGGCCTTAAAAATACCAAACTTTAGTTTCTTATGCCACATCCATGGAACCGATACTCATGAAATAATGAAATGCTTGGAAACAGATTCTGAGATGGTCCAACTCTGACCAAGCCTTAAAAAGTGAGACAGATCTTTCACATTGGCACTCGATGAGAGACATTTTCTATTTGATTGTTTACACAAATGGCTCAAGATGTTGCCTTTTGTAATTGGACATCTGTGAAAGAAGAGAGGCCAACAGTTGCAGCAGTTTCAATGCTAATTCATGTCAATTCTGTGACAAAATCTCTGTTGTCAGAGCTGTTAAAGCTGTTCTGGACCATTATGATATAAACGGCCAGTGTCTAAAGGTCTTTCGATGGTTTAAAAACCCATCTGTGGTAAAGAGTGGAATAGGATGACAGGAAATAGGATTGGCAGTGAGATAACAGTGGACCAACAAAGACAATTCTTTAGTATGTATCAGTTTGACGTTACATTTTAACCTGTATATGACATTAAATTGATTTGTTAGTTTACGTATGGAGTTAGGTTGATTTATAACACAATAACTGTAGCACCAGCTCTACTGTGTGTGCTATTTCTATTTTTTTATGTTATTTATTAAAACTTTTCTTGGTAGGGTGACTCCATGACTCCACGGAGCATAGTTTTCAGTAGATTGTAGATTGACTGAAAGCTGCTGGTTAATATCAAGATGTATGTTAAAAGAGGATTTGATGAGGGTTGACACCAAGGGGGATCTAAAAGCTAATGGACAGGAAAGTCTGAGCTCAAAAGAACAAAGTGCAGAAATAAGTGAAATGAGGTGTCTCATCGTACAGGCCATTTGTTTTCAATGAGGCTAACTTTTGTTATGATGTAAGGGCTGTCTCACTCAAATATGCCCCAAAATTTTCTTTCTGTATATGCATCATAGTCCCAGGTCCCATTAAGCCTGTGTCTTTTTCACAATTCATGAAAGGCTGCATGTAGATCTACATTTATACTCTATACTTTTAACCAGAGCTGAGCCTTTAAACTGCACTAAATAGAGACAGTGGCTCTTGAAGTTCAAGGCTATCATCAGCATGCTCACATACTCAAGTTCAGCAAAGATAAACTTAACCAAAAAGGCTCCAGATATCCAGACATCAACTAAAATAAAGTGAAATTTACATTCTGACCAGGAGACAGCAATGAGGTTGTCATGAAACTAGAAGTTAAAGGATGACCAAAATTTTAATTTACCACTGCCAAACCATATTAAGATGTAAATACGAAAAGACGGGGATCAAAATGCTGATTCCTGCAAATGCCAAACTACATGTCTACTGGGAAATGACTACACAAATCAGAAAGAAGAGGCAAAATTTATCAGTTTTCTGGATTCTTTACATTTTTTTTATGATTTTATGACGACTCAGACCACTCACATTCACAGTCTCTCAGAAAGTGGTGAACATCTACGTCTCCTGCCAGTATCTGATGGCTGATAAATAATTCAGATGTCAAATTATTGTTCGAGTTGTTTGTATTTGATAAAATGCAACAATTGAATATTAATATCAAATTAGAAATCCAAATGTATTTTAACATTTGATATTGTGTTGGCCCGGTTAAACATTGCCCACAAGGGACTTTTGGATTCCTGCCCAGCAATCTGTTATTATCATCATTATTATTACCATTATCATGTGTTTGTCTTTTTAATCAACCCCGTGAGTGCAGGTATGGGTCAGTGATGATTACTCTAAAATGGCATTAATCAGGTCCCTGTCAAAATAATGATAATAAAACACTAAACCAAACTGAATGAAACAAATCACAATCTGTTGAAGCGGCGCTATTGCATGTTCAACCAGCAGTGATTGAGATTTGAGACTCCAAACCACAGAAGTTTAGCTCACGTTGGTACAAGTCAGAAAACTATGACAGTAATTTTGGACACAAGGACAGATTCCACATAAAAAATGTAGAGTAATATTTTCAAGCACCATTAACAATCATTTAACTTGGAAAAAAAGTTGTGGACTGAGCCTCCATCGTTGACAACATAACTTCTCTTCCTTTGCTGCTCTGACCCACTCCCTCACTCCCTCACTCTCTCACTCACTCACCTCCCTTTTCCTGCTGCGACTTTTATCTCTTTCCAATAAATCCATTTTCTCCCCCAGAGCTTCTCTGAGTGATTAAAGTTCAATCATTCCCTTTCTCTCCTCCCTCTGTGAGTCCTTTACAGAAACATATTAATGACACTACAAAGGCCTCACTGAAATGGTTGCGAATAACTAAAAAATGAAAAATAAAAATCATACCAGAGTTTAGTGTTCTCTATATAAATGTCAATAATCAGCACCAATAATATAAAAACTGGGGTTTTAGTAAAATGCAGCTCTATATCAAGCAGGCGTGTAATTACAAGGTGGGTGGTTAAACTTCATGAGAAAGTAACTCAGGGCTGGTAAAGTTCCACTTAGTACAATGACTGCTGAGAAAGTACCTCACTGAAGTTAATTATCTTTAAACTGATCCAGTGACGCTGCACATTCGCCAGAAGTCAAACACTGTGGCTGTACTGGCCGGGGTCAAGTTACAATGACCACAATTTATAAATGGTAAATAGATAGTTTATTAATGTTTAATCATCATTTAAAAACAGCATATAGACCAGTTATAAATGGCAAATAAGATAATTTATTAATGTAAGTTAATAGTTACTTTACCATTAACAAGCAATGAAATTATAAAGAATTATTTTCATTAATTATTAATGGACTATTTATTAAAGGTTTATAAAGGGTTTAAATATTGGTTGTAAAACATCTAGATTAAAATATGTGTCAGTGGCACTTTGTAAATGGTTAATATTTGGTTTTTAAACCATCTATAAACATTACTTAGATGGTTATTATAAAGTTGTAACTGATATTTGTAATACTTTGTAAATGATTAATAAGTGGTTTATAAACCACCTATAAACATTACTTAGATGTTATTGTAAAGTTAGGGTTAGAGTTAGGTTTTTAAAATTGTAAAATGTACAATTTAAAATGGTCTATATGCTATTTATAAATGATGATTAAACATTAATAAACTATCTGCTTACCATTTATAAACAGTCTATTTATAAGTTATGATTATTGGAAAGTATTACCGCTGTTTTATAATTGGTGAAATGTATGCTAAGTTTTAAAGCTGGTTTGATTTTGTGCTAAATAAGTAAAAAAAACAATTAAGTAATGATTGTTCAATCGTAGCTAATTTGAATTTTTCGGGTAAAAGTGGGGTTTGAAATTTCAGCCATTATAACCCTACAGACTAACAGCTATATCACAAGGTAGCCAATGTCTGCAAAAACAGACAGTTTTTTACACCTGATATACTTAATGTGGTCGGATGGAGACGTAGCTGAAAATCTAAAAATAGTCCCTTCAACACATGAATGCTAAAAGCAAGCATACAGCTGATGTTATCTTTATTTATCTGAAACTGCACCTCAGTGTTAGACGAAATCAGCCTGCAACAGCTGTAGAAAAATTACATGGGCAATAAGAGCTCATCATAAAGCAGCCAGAACCATCAATCTGAGCCTGATGACAGCTGAGTAATTTAAACTGCAGCAGGCCCCAGCTCTCAGGTGTGTGTGTGTGTGTGTGTGTGTGTGTGTGTGTGTGTGTGTGTGTGTGTGTGTGTGTGTGTAGGTATGGTTGTACTGTAAATGAGTGCGTCCTCCTCATCTTTGTGTCCTCTCTCCTGTGTGCGACTGTGAGGTCTACCGGCGCTCGGCCCCACAGCCACTAGCAGGTAATGAGAGCTTTATGTGTTTTCATTACTTTGTGCCAGACAACAGAATCACACTGAGGGCTGTTGGCAGAGACAGGTGCTGGAGGAATGCAGTCAAATCTGATTAAGGAGCAGAGATGTATGGTAGCACAGGTGAGTGGGTACGCTGACTGATCTAACAAACCCCCAGCTCTGGGGAACAACACACACTGACACTCACAGACCTGCATCTCAGAGTGTGAAAGCACAGCGTGAACACAAGTAGGACCACAGAGCATGAAGCACAGACAAAGGCGAACGACCAGGTACCTGTGATTTATGCACTGGAGGGTGAAGAGAAGAGTCAATGCATTACTAGGTTTGTGTACACGAGGACTGCAATGGAGAAGATAAGACGGAATGACAATGTGGCGAGGAATCCCCAAAGAAGTCACTTCTACTATCTTTGGTAACCAGAAGTGATTGGTCGAGAGGTCGAAAGGAAGTTTTTATAAACATGACAAGCTCTTGGCAGTATAATGGATTACCTTTGACCTCAGTGCACTGTATGCAATATTTATTTTCATTGGATGGTAGGGGAAGATCTCGCCTCCTTCGCTTCTGACTGGCTGTGAAACGTCATCACACACCGAAGCAGGCTGTCGGCTCTGTACATCGAACAAAACAGTACAGAACAATAACGCAATTCTGAATCTCCTAACCCTAATCCGAACCCTAACCCAACAGACGATGAGGTTTCACAGCCATAAGGAATAACCATTGGGAGCCCAGCACTTCTAGCCAATCAGAGGCGAAGGCGGGACCTTCCCTTCCATCCTACAAAAAAATTTGCACAATGTACTGACAAAACAGTTGGATCAGAGCCGACCAGACTGTACATGGTGAAATCAGTTTGCAGATGAACCAAAACCATTTTGTTCTAATTAGGGGTGCTTGATACGGCTTTTTGAGTTCCGATGTGATACCGATATTGTAGCCTTCAGTCTTGGCAGATACCGATACTGATCAAATATTGGCACAGACTTGTGCATGACAAGTTTTGCGCTCAGCTGAAAAGTCTTTTTGGACTTAGATGAAAAAATACTGCCACACGGCCGACATCACTTTTACTAGGGCTGGGCTATAAACCAAAAATTTACAGATACCGAAATTTACGACAATAACCAACGCCATTTTGCCCATATCGGTATATTTGGTGAAGAAAAAATAAATAAAAGTTGGTTTTGGACGTGTGTAGGTAGGCTATGAAGGACAGTTCAAAGGTTTTTGTGGCTGAAGTAGATGAAGTTAATGTGGGAGGGGGTGGGCAGCTTGTGGGGTAGTTATCGTCCATTTATCGTTATCGAGGTCTACTGCTCAATATATCCTGATATTGATTTAAGGCCATATTTACCAGCCCTAACTGCTACTCCTTGCTACTTTTGTTCGTACCTTTGTACACACTGTTGTTGTGATCATGTGGGCTCTGTATCCAGGCGCTGCTGTGTAGAAGTGCTTGAGTCGAGTCTGGAATGGACCACTTGTATCGGAGTGCTGATATTGGAGATTTTGGATGTAGGCCGATACAATCCAGTATTTGATTTTTTGCTGATATCGCACCGATATAATTATCGGATCGGGACATTCCTAATTCTGATGACATATTGACTTTATTCTGATTATATAATGACTTTAATATGACTTTAATGTCATTTAGAAAACCAACTCTGGTCTCGCTTTGCAATGAAACGATAGGTGTCAAGCGTATCCAAGAAAGTATCATCAGTCTTATCTTGAGTATGTTAAAAGTCTGAGCTCACACAGAGATGGTTCAAAACTCATATTCAGTGAATGAATCATGAGATGTCAGTAAAATAAAATGAGAAACACAACACTGATTATGTTAGGGTGACCATATTCTGAAACCCCGAAAAAGAGAGTACGGTTTTGCAGGGCAGAGTCACAGAGTTACGCAAAGTAAATTTTCAGAGTTTTTCTGGTCGGGTCGAGTGTTTTTTGTGCACTTCTAACTCAGTAAATCCACGCTACACAAACTCAAAACTTGCGTGCAAAACCCGAGACATTTAAAGGATTTTATAAACTCCCTCGGACAAGGCCAGACAAGGTCAGACAGCCACCGAAAAAGAGGACATGTCCAGGTAAAAGAGGACTTACGGTCACCCTAGATTATGTAGCTTTCAGTGCAAGTATGGAAACATCATAATATGAAATGTTAGTGCAGTCAATGAGTTTATACTTTTATACAGACATGTATTTTTTTTGTCTGCATCTACAGACTTCTAGGACACACTGTCCTGTGTAACAACAATAAGTCAAAGTGCACACCCAGCCTGACAGACACCTCCTGAAGTCAGTAACAAGAGGCGACAGAAAAAGGATAATGCGAGAGGAGAAGAGATAAGAAAGGCAGCGAGAGCTCAACGTGGCTGTGCAAAGAAAAAATGACAGATTCAGAGAGAAAATGGCAGAGTAATAGACGGTAAGTGCTTTGAGACAGTACAATCTTTAAAGTTGCTGCCTCTGGACTCACATATATCGCTGATGAGTTTGGCCTGAATCCCACAAACTTCATCTGAGTTTTTTTTTATTGTTTTTTTTTTACTTCTGTGAGCTGAGGGCAAAAAAAATGAAATATCAAGGAAGGGACCTTTGCAATAAGAGGAGACAAAGGCAAGCTCAGGGCGAAAGGGACTTGTGGGAGGCACAAATTATTGGTAGTAAATTATGGATGTGGGACTGCAGGAGCGACTGGAAATTGGTCTAATAGAGGAGCTCTGAAATGAAGAGAGAAGAAATGAGCAGCCGTGGCAGAAGAAGAAGTCGTGGTGTTATTGTGTGAAATGAAAACAATTAAAGTTACTCCCGGAGTACAGCTGATATAGGCGCTGGATTAAAACTTAATGGCTCAGTGTTTGGGCTGCAATACGTTTTAGTGATGCTTGAAAAGTCACGTTCTGTATCTTCAGGAGATGGATTAACGGTCATTTAAAGGTGGATTTCAAAACATTTGCCCCTTTAATTAAAATTAAAATGTTAATTTCAATGGGGATCTGCCAACTGGACATAATGAAAACTAACACAAAAATTACTCTGAATGGTGAGTAGATGATTTACTGCTCAGGGCATGCTGGGATACACAACAATAGCCATGTCAACATGTGCGAAATTTCTTGATTCGGTTAAAAATTTGAGGGATCTGAAAATCTGAATCCACGAGAGAGCGGATATATCACTCCTACATGATCAGAGGGCAGGCCCAGCGGCACATACTGATCCTGTGTTACATGAGGAGACTGTATCCAGCAAGAAAGTTGTGCCAGACACAGACCGATTGCTCCTGGATCCCGCCATGTTTACAGTATGTTGTGTCACTAACGGCGGAAATGCATCACGTTGATGTAGGGCACACATGCACAGTCAGGTTACATGTGAAATATATTCTCTCAAGCCATTACGGTGAGTTTATATCAGACTGTATATAGAATGGTATATAGAATGTATATAGAACAGCACCCTCTAGTGACGGGCTGCAGTATAGGTCATAAAATCTTTAGAAATGTATTACACAGGATATAAATTTTTCTCCTCCCGGGTTGCGATGTTGACATGTAGTTACTGTAAGACTAGTTTGTGCTCAAGTCGTCTTTTTTCTGTACAGCTCCGTTTTTAAAAGTTATGAGGGGGTTCATGTTTTCTATGATTGACACTTGATACAGCCTATGGGTGTACGAAGATTGTGTAGCTCATCGGGGGGATACGCTGTTTGAGAGTCATCACCATAACTCTCGGCGACTCTCCCGCCGAATATGTACAATGCTTCTGTGCAAGTGGAGGAGAGCATAAAACGCTAGAATCCGTATACTGGCAGAAGGCAGAACCAAGTTGTCCCTAATATATAAAGTCTATGATTCATTTCATGCTAATTCACATGCAAGTGTTCACTCTGTTTTCATTAGTTATTTGACACCAAAAAAAAGAAACAAATAAGCTCCAGCAGTAATTTGGTTTCACTTTTTTTGCGAGTGGAGGAGACAGAGGCATGTCATCTGTATTTAAAGACGGTTATTGGAAACAAGCCCTTTTCAAAATCAATAGGATTCTTCATCATATTAAAGGTGCGCAGATAAGTAAAGGGCACAACTATCAATCCTTTTTGGGATATTATAGTCCATGAGGTTCTCCTGGGTAGAAATGAGACCCTCGTATGTTCATTCAGTCCCACAAAAATTGAGATTTATAAAGCTGAACCACGTGGACATTTCACTTCATAAACCTAAAAGATTGCTTGTGGAAACTTTCCAGAGTCTGCCTCTAGAGCTCTGGACTGCTGCCTCTATAAATCTTTACAGTAGGAATACACTCAGAGAAAGCTCTGGACTTTTATGGGGGGTAAATTTAGACATCTTTGAAGCTCCATGATTCATTCGCCTCCTAACTGAACCATGCTGGACCGAAAGTTTGCAGTCCCTTTGAATATAGATTGAGTTTATTTTGAACCGATGTGACAGACCAAGTGGCACTCCGGAGTTTTCTGAAAAGTAGCTTTACATTGTGTCAGCATTTATCTTCATCTCTTTCTGCTCGTCTCTTCCTCTCAGCAATCAGGTCAGTCACAGAGTGTCTCGCCAGCGCGCATGTGCTCTCACAAATCCGGCTCTCACACGACTTGCAACCTGACTATGCAAGAAAAAGCAGAGAGGGAATTGGGCAACAGGAAAAACATGCAGCATACCTCGCCGTCTTCGAAGACGGGGGAGGTTTTCGTTGCAAAAGAGAGATAGAGGGAAGGGGAGATGAGAGACATAAGTAAACAGAGGGAGGCTTGTTGGTGACGCCACATTCTCCCGAGACCGTGTCATCTATTTTTTCGCTGCCTGACAAGCGTGTTCTTTCACGGCGATGTGCGGGGCAGAGGGAGACGCAGCGGATTCACAGTGAATCAGCGCCATCTCTCTCCCCTCGCTATCTCCCCGCTTCTCTCTCACACGCATTCATCTCCCCATGGATGCCATGTCACTGACTTGAAGAGAGGAGCATTTGCATTTTTCTTCCCTAGTCTCTCTGAACTCACATGCTGATTCACGTGGCTCTGCGTGTGTGTGTTCGTGTGTGTGAATGTGTGTGTTTGTGTAAATATGCTTCGAAATAGTTACCTGCTAACAAGCTCGATATGTTTGCACATTTGCACCTGCCTGTTGGGTCTTTTATCACCTCTCATACAAACCAACTGTGCATGTGTGTGTGTGTGTGTGCGGCAGTATTTTGACACGTGTTGTACTGTATATCGTCAAAAGGCGATGCTCCTTCTCAGCCAAACGTCCTCATGCTGTTAGACATGGAGCTTACAGCGGACAAAAACAGAGCGCAGAGCCTGTCAAGAGGGTGTATTCCAGAGGATAGCCTCAAGAAGTGAACACGAAAAACACCAAAATCAGCAAAGTTATCACAGATTTCCAACACATGCAATTTGACGCAACTGTTTGGTTTGACAGTGGGAAAGAAATCGTAGAGGTTTATAGAAGCCGGCTCTAAAAGTGAGTCAGGAACATACAGTATGAGCTGCCATGTTCTGTTTTCATAGAGTTTACTCATTCTGAGCAATCTCAGTCAAGACAAGCAAGATTGACAGTCTGGGTGAGACGTCTATAAATATGTGGATGCATGATATACATATCTGGGCCTATTGCAGCTGCATATATCCATGTCGCAGTGCGCTGTGTCTAAGATAATGTCAGAGTTGTTATTTTTACGATGTGTGAAATGACAGTATTGAAGAAGTCACTCATTTGCAAAATCTGAATATGTGCAGAACTAAAAGTAATCCAGATGGAGAACCTTAATGGACCCTGAAAACATGAAACACTCGGCATGCACAGCCCGTCTTATAGGCAGCTGAATCACTTGTGTGAATTGCATCTCGTGTTAAAAATACATATACGGCCTTTAGCGAAAGTACGTGTCACACAACCATCACGTGACACTCTGATGAAAGAGTCTGCCGAAACATGTCAGGTGAGAAATACAAAAGAACGAAAGAAAACTAAGCCTTTAGCGAGTTTATGGAAAACAAGTCTTCAGTTAGTAGCCTTGTCATTTAGTCTTGATCCCAAAAACCCTTGGATCAGTAGGGAGCAGGACATCCATTGTAGCGAAACAGTGTCATGTAGCTTCCCTGTGTGTGCATTTTGAGTGATTGTGAAAAGGTCTGACATGCAGACAGCAGAGGAGCATGAGACAACACAGAAATGTGGTTGAACTCAGCATATTTATTTCCAATTATGTAGGGGTGTCCCGATCGATATTGATGGATTATATCAGTCCATTATCAGCGAAAAAAAAAAAAAATAATAATAATAATAATTTCAGATTATATCAACCTGCATCTAAAATCTCCTTTATCAGCACTTCCATACAAGCAGTCCATTCCAGACTCCACTCCAACACCTTTATCTAGCAGCGCCCGAATCGAACATGCAGAGCCCATACGATCACAACAACAGTGTGAACTAAGGTACTAGTAGCAAGGAGTAGGAGTGATTTTGGCTGTGTGGCAGTATTTTTTGTTGAAGTCCAAAACGATGTTGCAGTTGAGTGCATAACTTGTCATGCACAAGTTAGTGCCAATATCGGATCAATATCAGAATCAGCCAATACTGAAGGCTACAATATCCGTATTCTATCTGAAGTAATAAAGTTGTATTGGGACACCGCTACGATTATGTGACTATTCTGGTACAAGTGTTACCCTGAAGTCTCCTCACCTCACTTAGAAAATCCTGCAGCCACTATGTCACTGGGAACTATTTGAAGTTCAGGGTCCTGCCCACAGACACTTCATTATGTGATTGTGGGAGCTGGGATTGAACAGTCTAGAAGACTGTAGCCCAATCTTCTCAATAGGGGTGGGTCATAAACCAAAAATTTACCGATACCGAAATTTACGACATTAACTGATGTCATACTGGTATATTCAGATAAAGGTTGGTTTTAGACGTGTGTAGGTAGGCTTTGGTCTCATGTCCCTTTAAGACGCTGTGCTACGTTAGAGATGTGACTTCACCCCATCCAGTCTGTAACAAAGAGGGAAAGACAGGTGAGGAGATGGAGGACGGTTCAAAAGTTGGAGCAGCTGGAGTGGCAGCAAAAGTAGACAACGTTAATATGGGAGTAGTTATCATCCAGTCATCATCCATTTATCGTTTTCAAGGTGAAATGCTCAATATATTGTGATATTGATTTAAGGCAATATCGCTCAGCCCTACTTCTCAATGAAAACCAAACAACTCAACCCCTGCCGCAGCAGCTGAGGATCAGGGATCGAGTCATATACTGTATGTATGAATGATATCAAAGAAAATTAAATCCAACATGAACTACTCCTCCTCCAGTATTTTAGAGGTGGGACTGGATGAACACCATCCAGAAGATGGAAACTGATGTTGAAAGAGTGTCGTATCTGTCAGGACTTTATTATATGAGACCAAGCAAGACCCTGAAAATTGTGATGAGTTGTTGAACATTTAAGTTGTCATACTATTTGTCAGACAACCATTTTTCTTTTCCATCTTATTGAGGAATGCCAGACAGGAAGTTAAACTGTGAAAAATTCAAGTTAATAGAATCAAAGGATTTTTTTTAAATAGCTCTCTAAAGTAAAGTTCAATAAAAGCGAAGATAAATATTATATAATCTTCTTAAATCCCAAACCTGTCACATTTAGACATGATTCATGAAAGGAGCTTAGAGGACTTGGCTTTCAAAACCAAAAGCTGAGAACAAAAATAAATACATATATTTACTCTGTTTAAATAAACATAAATTAAGAAACAAAATTAGGGGTTCATTTAAAGGTTTAAGCTGCTTCAATCCAAGTTTACCCGAGAGGAAACTCTATTAGTTACATATTTTAAACAGGAGTGAAAGTCCAGTTTTCAGCACTTCATCATATAAAAAATAGACAAATAATACTGGAGACAGAGGTCGTGGATTATGTTGCTGCCCATGCATATTAAGAGTGGAAGAAATACTTCCAGAATCTGTTTTTCGCTTTTCGTCAATTCAAACTCACACATACGTTTGCAGAACAAAGCTAAGCAAATGAAACGGATCAAAATGTTCTCATGTACAGAAAATTAAAATCGACTATCTAAAGAATCAAAAGTACCATCATGACAAGGCAGGGGCTGAAAACTTTTAATACTAATTCCTTCAGAGTCTACAGTCAGCCAGTTGAGGAGCCCATGGGGGTTCAGAGACACAATGACAGACTGACGGAGATAGACACGTTGGCTGCAGCTGCGATTAACCTCGGTGTTAAGAGTCGCGGGAAAGGCTGAGTAATTTAACCCAACAGAGAAGTAAAAAGATGTGCGTGAAAGAGAAGAAATCCAAGAGAGAGGAAACGAACGGGCTTCAACACTTTTATCTCAACCACTTCTTCTTCTCCTCTCTGTCATGACCCATAGAGTTGGGGTGTTTTAATTAAACTCATTATCCTCAGGGGGGAAGACAAGGGGGAGAGAAAGAGGGAACAGGGGAGCAGAGGTGGGAGTGTTGGGGTCAGGAGGGAAAAGGTGCAGAGAGCGAGAATGGGAGGATGGGGTGAACATGTCGTCACTCCAATTTCAGCTCTGGAACAGTCAGTTTAATAATGTTCTGTATGATTATTCTTCGAGGGAGATCCTGCCATGCTTGAATGGTAAGGTTAATTTCCATCAAAGGTGAGACTCTACTCGAAAAGTACAGACACTGAAATATATTTATATATATATAAACTTGTCAAAGTGATGAAGAAGTGATTCAACTTCCTCATGTACGTCCAAGTGCTACAGTCAAAAGTTTTTCCTTTAGAGACATTTCCACAGACTGTTAAATACCAAACCTCATGTCACATTTGAGAGAGTTGACCCTACTATGGTCAACTTCGCTTAGCCTTTCATCATTATCCGAATTTGAAGCCAAATTGCTCTCGGTATTTCTGGATTTTCTCAACCACTTGCACAGTAGCATTGTACGCATTCCGCAGGACAGTTGCTGAAATGATGCTCTGCTCAAACAGCGTATCCCACATGAACCCCCTAATAACCTTTAAAAATGAAGCTGCACAGAAAAAAAGAGGACTTGAGCACAAACCAGTCTTATAGTAACTACATGTCAACATCGCAACCAGGGGGAAGAAAAAATTATATCCTGTGTAATTAATTTCTAAAGTTTATCCACAGCTCCATAGGGATTGCTGGAGGAGGCGGGATTTATGACCTATACTGCAGCCCATCACCAGAGGGTGCTGTTCTCGCTGTGGCTTTACCCAGCGAGGAGACAGATGGCGTTCATTCTGTATACAGTCTATGCAAACATCTCAACAGCTAGATGCTAAACACTGAAATTAAACATTAAGCGAGTATGAATTTTGTGTTAAAGAAGTCGGCAAAGTAAAATTTTGGAAGATTAATAGCCAAAAATCTTTATTTAGTTATTCCGCCCCTGGCCTCCCTTTCTCTCTGCCTATTATTATTATTATTATTATTATTAGTAGTAGTAGTAGTAGTAGTAGTAGTAGTAGTACTAGTAGTAGTAGTATAATCTTATTTCAACCTGGGTCTGATCGTGGGTGGGAGCCAGCATGGAGGGCTGGTGCCTCTTGGACTCCAGAGCTAACTGTTGAGCCTCTCCTCAGTGGCCTAACTTGAAAAATAACAGTGGAGGGAGGCGCCCACTTGATAACCCACTAATGTTTTGGCACTCGCTGCCGATCTAGTTCCACAGTCGCAATGTGGGGGCCATTAGAGGCCAAGTGGTGGTTTGCTCATGAAGCTGGAGTCCACCAAAGCGAGATCCTGATACTCAGAGAACTAAAACTGATTCACATCTTGAAGCGACTGGGCTGGCTGCTTTAAGGTCACTCCATCAACACAGGAAAGTGTCAATCAAGCAGCTGTCTCTTTTGATCAGTCATAGACAAAATTACAGTATTTGGGAAGAACCCAAAGAAAGAGCAACTTTCTTCCTGTGGCTTTTCTGTTTTAGTGGAGGGAGTGCGTTTTAAACCCTCGAGGTATGGCACTAATGTGAAGCCTCATCATGATGGAGATTTATGTTGTGTAGGATTCCAGCTGTGAAAACTCCATGTAAGTCATCAGAAGTCACGGCAAGGTTGGAAGCAGGCCATCTATCTATAATAATAACTTTGTCAGTGTTTTCCATCCTTTCTTCCTATCGCACTCGCACCATCTTAACGACTTTGTGCCTTTAAGCATTCATCAAAGCTGCAGCCAATAAATCAGCCGTATCACAACATGTCAACGCTGCTGTTGGCTGAGAATTTGTGATTCTTGGTGAATCAATTCGCATGAACACTTAATAACATACAGACACACATGCCATATGTAACCTCCACTAAAAGACCTTCACATTTTGACCCTGGGTACTCAGTATCAACATGTGGTTCCAGTTATCATTGGGCTTGACTCCGGTTAGAAATGCTCCCATGATGCATTACGGTCTGATTGAATTCAATCACTCAAGCCACATACAGAGGTGTACAGGAACAGATTCCCCCACACTGGTCCCGCAGAGTGTCCGCAGACGTGTCCTGGGTGACATATAAAGGCTATCCTCTTCCCAAGTATCCATGGCAACAACCACATTGAGTTTAAGACCACTGACATGAAATGATTTAATATGTCTCTGCTGCTATGTCCCATGAAAATAAATCAAATTATTCCATACAAATGTGGAAAAAATGTATTCATAATCATCACAACAGTCACAGTGACCCACTGCCACATGCAATAATGAAGTGGGATGTGTTTGTTTAGTCGACTAATAAGAATTAACTCGGCTGATAGGCACTGGAAACACCAGTCAGGTAAACAAATTATCTGTTTTGTTATTTTTATTGGCCTACAAGGTCAGCCTAAGTCTTCTGCATGAGACCAAGAAATCTCATTCTGCTGACACTCACATGTATCATTTGTGAACATTTGTTATGGAAACTCTAAAAACGCGACTTTTTCTGCTTTGTATGGATACACCTCACCTCTCACACTGATTTCAAGCATGAAAAATTACAATATAAGATGATTAGAAATCGCTGCTGGTTTTGTTTTTCTTTTAGAGATCAGAAAAAGTCATTAATATGCACCACAGTTTACGTTTTAGATGTCAAAAAAATCCTTGTAGGAGCTTTATTTGGACATAAAAATTGAGCAGTGCATAACTAGCACATGCATTCGCAAGAAGGAGCTAAGGCCGATGGTTAGCTCTGCCAAGGAGCATCGTCTACCTGCAGACACCATGATCCCACATAGTTCAATATAAGACAGAAATTATAACGAAATACAACTTTTGTACCATTTCATCATCCTCAGATTAGTTGCTCCAAAACATCTCTCGAAATGATATAATGCCCATAACACACTATTGATATCATTTGTCCTGCATTGAAATATAGGTCTGCTCTTACATGAAAATTTTCTGTTTATGAGACAAAATTGAAAAACTTATTCCTCCTCTAGGCAGGTGGCCAAAGTTTAGATCTGCCCTGTGGCCCTTTGTCATGTGTCATATTTACAAAAGAGGATCAGGGCCTCATAAAGAAGACAAATTATTCCAGTAGGAGATTAAAGTCGAAACTTTGATATTAAAGTCATCATTAAAAAATCAAAATTATGTCAGTAAAGTTGAAATATCCAGATTATTTCCCAGATTATTTCCCAGTTTGGGATCAATAAAGTATATTTATCTATCTATCTATTAAAAATTGAAAATTTAAGATTAAAGTCGAAACTTCAACATATAAAAAATCGAAATTATGTCAATAAAGTTGAAATTTTTTAGATTAAAAACTGAAATTTTGAGTTTAAATAAAATTTAGGGGTTACGAAATGTTGTCAACAATGTTAAAATTCCGAGATTAAAAGCATTAACATTTTGACATTTAAGTCAAAATTTCGAGATTAAAGTCGACATGAATAAAGATGAAATTTAGACTTTTTTAAATTTCAACTTTAATCTTGAAATTTCTACATTAATGTTGAAATGAAAATTAAAAAATCTCCCTCCTCTAATTATTTTTTTCTCTTCTTGTCTCCCTAATCTTCTTCCTTACATAATCCTCTCTCATCCTAGTTTTCTACTTTATTTTTTCGAAACAAAGGAACAAAAAAAAAAGAGAAGAGGTGAGATAATGATGACTTTTAAAGCTGAAGCAAAGAATAAACTCTTCGTGTATTTTTTTTCAAAGATCAGGACCGAAAATTAGACAATAATGATGCAAATTAGCATCACAAGAGATTCAATGTCACAGAGGCTGTCACAAACACACAGCACACAAAAACAACAGACATGTACGTCACCGTGTTATGACCTGAGGATACTGTATGTACCCACAGTATGAAGCACAAACTCCCCCCCAGCTGCAGGCAGCGTTTGATTAAACTGTCATCGGCAGCAGCCGTTGTCCAAGTCGGCACCGCTCTGGAGTCTAATGGCCATTAGACTCAGCAGTAACTGAGGGTTGTGGAGTGAGCAATACTGCTGTCCCTTTAATGGAGATTTCATTGTCACTACTGGGAACATCATTAGGCTCTGCTGGCCTCACATGACACTGACACCTAACCAATTACAGTGTTTATCAGTCCAATTAATTAAGACGACCATCTGACACAGTGAGTGTGACATCTTAAGACTCTGTGAAGGAACATGTTACCTGATGGAGTAATAACAGTCGGGGGGGAAAGTGTGTTTCTTTACCATCTGGGTGGTGTGATGAAATATTGCTAATTAATTTCAGAGTGTTTTCGGGGTTACATCTGTGAACCTGCTTAATGAGGTCAACAACATCTGTCCATCACGTCTTCCACACGAGAGATGACACTGTTTGTGAAAATTTGGACCACTAAAAGAAAATCATGATTATAAAATCAAAGTGGGATGATCTGTTCATGTTCAAAAATTAAGAGTCAATTAGCACAGCAGGCCTCGCCTTCAGCACCAGAGGAGGGTGTTCATAAAAAACTGAAGTGTTACTCTCATCCACTGCATGCCCTGTTACCCTCTCAGTTAACCGTTCTTTTCACTAAAGAACATTTGAAAAACTTTCAAGCCTTGCCGAACAGATAATAATGAGGGCAAACTGTTTGAGAGTGTCGAAGCGTTTCAGTTTCTGGCACCGGAAAAAGAGAGCTGCATGAATGAAGGTTGTTTTCCTTGTTAAAAAAAAAAAAAAGCTGCCGCCTGACTGCTGCGGTGTTACAAGAAGAAGAAGACACCTGAAGTCACCTGCTAGTTTTCTGATAATAACACTGTACATCACCGAACGATCAGAGGTGCGGGCTGTGATCCAAGAGTGTGGTGCCAGCTGAATCTGTAAGCTTGTCACATTAGTGAGGAAGATAATGCGCTGCGAAAAAACAAACATTATGTATCAGGCTGTGAGGTTTACACTACACAAATTCATCTAACTGCTGTTCTAAAGGGAAATCACCAACCTGTCTGTTTCTGTATTTACAGTGCCCAGCATCAGTCAGTACACCCCTTATTAAAAGTAATGTATTACTCAATATGTAGATGAGCAAAAGTACAACTTCCAAAGTTTTGACAAAGACATTTTATTTACCATAAAATGAAATAAGGTGATATAGTAACTAAAATTTAGCTTTGCTCCCAGAACTTAACTCATTTTGGCATCAAGATTTTAAAGGGATATTCCGGCGTAAAATTAATTTAGGGTCAAACACACCATAACACTGAGTTAGACACCCCCTCGAGAGATGAATGTTGCAGACTGCTTTCTTCTCTAGTTATACCAACTTTAGTAACGACCACACGATAGCAATCCACAGCAGTCCACCTTTCCACGCACAAACCTTAACCAAAACGGCACTCTATAGCCACAAATAATGCTCAGAACAGCGCACGCCACCAAACATCTTTTTGACCTTGCATAATTTCTTTCGCAAAGAGACTAAACACATCTCACCTACTCTCTTCCAGCAGCCGCTTGTTTGTAGCAAAACCTCGGGCCAGTCCATTATGGACTACAGTGGGATGTCGCAGCTCAAGGAAGAACATTTATGATCATTACTTTATCATTTCCATGAAGTAATGATCATTTTGCACTGCAGACGCGGTAGTTCTTCTGCCTTAGGATCTCGGTCTGATTGTATTTCCTGAAAGAAATCATAAATGTTCTTCCTTGAGCTGCGAAACTCTGCTGTAGTCCGTAATAGACTAGCCTGAGGTCTCGCTACAAACAAGCGGCTGCTGGAGGAAAGTAGGTGAGTTGAGTTTGGTGTCTTTGCTAAAGAAATCAGGAAAAATTAAAAAGATGTTTGATGGCTAGTACTATGGCTGGGACCCTATATGTACTGTTGATGAAGTTAGGTGCTGTTCAGAGCATTTTTTGTGGCTATAGAGTGGCTCTTTGGTTGAGGTTTGTTTATGGCTCCTCAGACCGCTGTGTATTGCTATCGTGCGGTCATTACTAAAGTTGGTATAACTAGAGAAGCAAGCGGTCGGCAACATTCATCTGTCGAGGGGGTGTCTAACTCGGTGTTATGGTGTGTTTGACCCAAAATTAATATCCCTTTAAATTGAAAAAAATACTTTTTTTTATGCAACTTAAAAAACCTTGTTTGCAATCAATGGCCTACATTTGGGGGAGTATTTTGTTGTATCATCTGACTTAGAAAATGTTGATTTTGAAAGAAAACTGAAGGTTTTCTGACAACTCTGAAGGAGTGTACTCATTTATGCTGAGTACTGTCTATATACCACATAGTTAGTCAGAGCTTCCAGAAGAATTATCGATCACTAACTCTGAAAGGGAACATATTTTCTTTTTCCAAGTTCATATTTAAATTACACTCACTCTGAAATCTTTACTTTATTATAGGAATGTCAAACTGTTAATTATTTAAATCCTGATTGATTGCATATTTTTATCATATCTTTAAAAGAGAAAATCTGCCATCCAAAATGCACATTAGCATAATTATTATGAAGCAGCATGAAGCAGGAAAGCACTCAACTATAATCAGCGGGTTCACATTATTAAAAAAAATCTATTTCTTTGCCTCAGTCCAACTGAAACTGGATGTAAACACCAAACACTGAATCTATAGTTGGATGTTTTGAGCTTTATTTTTGAATGAATTCATGAAGGTCAATGCTCCAAAATCCTTGTTTGCATCTATATTTTCATGTCATGTTTTAACAGCATCCCAAGATCTATATATTTAACATCTACACACAAAATGCACAGTGTATTGAGGTCATCTGTCATGGCACTTAACACTTAACAGGAGTATTTATCAATGACAGCAAACGTCTCCCTGTGGATTCAAATCCTACTTTTTTGCCGACCTTGTCTCCTACACCAGTCCGAGGTTAAGCAGAAGCTAAATTTGGCTCTTGACCTGAATCAAGCAAGTTCAGGTCCAAAAAAAACCTGATCAATGCGACATAAGAAGGATGTTTAGAGGAATCAGAGCGAGGTGATTAAAGTGAAGTGCTGTTTAAACAATGATGGAAGTACGTATCGACTGATGACTGGCCAAAAGGTGTGAGGACATCTCAGTCTGGTGGTAATACTGACTCAGCAGGAGCGTGAGGTGACTTTCTTTTGACGTCTTCTTTCTCCCAACAATTTGGCACTCGGCAGCGAACAGCAAATGTAACTAATCACCTCATATCTGGCACCTGCTTACACGTAAACATTTCCTCCGCCAGAATCTTTTGGATCCCGCTCAAATCTACAAGACTCTGAAACAAACTTCAGGTGTTTACAGTTTTTTCAGGAGGACTGAGCAAGAATCTGTCTGACCCTCCAATATTGCCAATAACCTCCTTCATTCGAACAAAGTGACCTTAGACGAGACCCTGAAGACCCTCAGTAACCCCAAGGGCAGCATTTAGTTTATACTGATTTGACCTTGCTGCAGCAGGGGGCTATAGCTGATTCCTTTCTCTACAAAAATCAATGAAGGATGCACATCTCCCTCAGTATCCCCGGAGCAAGTTTCTGGTCTATTGTCAGCCTCCAACATGTTAAAAAGGTATGTAAGGTTACTCTAGAAATTAGAATTATTATTAGAATTTAGCAGTAAATTTGGCTGTTTGGTCATTTACATTGTTAATTGTATGACCTTTAGTTAGTTTATCAAATTCCTCGGCACACACATCAATAATACATTTGCTGTTTTTTATACTGTTCTGTTTAAAAATAAATGTCTTGAATTTGCTGTATTCATTTGGGTTTTACAAAGGGTTTAACCTGAGCCAGACCTTACCTCAATGATAATCATATCATAGTCATGCAGGCCTGGTATGATATATATAAAATTTATAACATACTGATATCGGATCGGTACTTGGTATCAGCCAATACCCACAGCACAAGTATCGGAATCAGTATCGGGAGGGAAAAATTGGAACATCTCTATGGATGACTCAAAAACGTAGTTCTTACTTCCTCACTACGGGATCGGTTTTCCTCCTCATGTGTCAAACTGACCGGAGGATTGACTGCAGGTTGGCAGGAGATGTAAAAGAAGGTGTGTCTTCACTTGACAGGATGCTGGTTCAGCAGACATGACAAGGTTAAGGTGACTCATTCCTTATACTCCTGAAGAGTGTTTGATTAGTTTCGTTTCATAGACCATAAAATTAATGGATTCAGTATACTGCAGTACCGTATATATATGGATTTGAAGGGTTTTGCTTAGTCGCCCTGCAGGCCTCCAAATAGATTACCTCATATACGCATGTAACTGTTTAACTTCTCAAACTGTTGTGGTTGGTTGAATTTCTAATCACTGCAGTAACTCTACGCAGCCCAGAGGGACGTATCTTTGAAGGCTGCAGTATATGACCCATAATACTACTGTGAAATTAGTAACCTCATTCAGCGGAAGAGAGGAAACTCTCGCTTTTACCATGTCAGCCTTTTTGCATAAGCAGGGCGCAGAAGAGCCTCAAACTTTGCTGTTAGGCTGAAAATGAGTTGATGGATTTCTTTGAGATGCTGTTTGGATTTTGTTCATAGTGAGCGGCGCGGCTTTAAAAGCAAAGACTTGAGTGTTGTCAGGATCACAAAGCAAACCTTAGCCCTCTTCTCTTGAATTGTTTCTCCTCTTGGCTGGGACAGCACGCCGTGTGTGTGTGAGTGTGAGTGTGTGTGAAGTGTATTGATCCATCCTGAGAAAGAGATTGAAAGCTGCCAGTGACAGCAGAGCTTATGTCTTTCTGTCTGCACATGTCTTTTTCTTTGACAACCCATCTGATAAGAGTACAATTAAAGTGAGTTTGTAGTCAGTAAGATGAAGAGGAGGGCTGTGTCTGGATCTTGTCTGAGACCGAGAACCCGGTGTGTGAAGGCAAGGTGAGTCAACGAAAAAAGAAAAAGAATAAAAAGACTGTTGTGAAGCAAATAAAGAGGGACCGTGGGAGGAGAAGAGCGAGGAGAGAATAATTGTGCTTTGAGCAGGAGGCAGAATTGGCAGTGATACAATACAGACATAATTTTTATGGATCATTTTCCTCATTTGAATGCATCATTCTTCACTACTTACAAGAGCTTCAGAAATATATCAGAGAGACACAACATTTAACTTCTTCATGGCTTTGCTGTTATACTAATTTTACTAACATTATGGGAAATACAATCTTCAATTCATTCTGCTGTAGTTGGATTTGTCAGTCAGCCAAGCAGGCATGTTCTGACAAATACTTTTTTCTTTCTTAACCACAATCTTCACCTCGTTTTAAAAGGATGTCAAGATTTCTCTCATGCTTTTCCACAAATCTTAACATTATTTTTCACCCTCTCCGCCTCTTAAACGCCCTGCTGTATATCGCCTCTCTTTTCATTTCATTTACACACTTCAACTTTTACCTCTGTGCCTTTTAATTCCCACATTTCTACCTCCAACACCTCTCATAACTTAACAATAAAAGTAGGGTTGGCCATTTGATTCAGATACACTTCTTGTTTTTCTGGTTAAAATCAAATTTATGTTCCGATGGTAATCAATATATAATGTATTCTTAACAAAGAGTGAAACATAGCCGCTATTTACAGCAGGAGTAAAACACCAACCAATCACATTGTGTAGGTCCCACATTTTTAAACCAATCTAATCCGGTGCTCGCCTCCTGCGTGAACATGTCACAGGCGTGCACTGGCCCTGATTCAACGCGCACAACCGAGAGAGAATGGCAGAGAAACTACCTCTACCCAGATTAACGGTGAACGCTGCTCCAGGAGAAAAGAGCAAGAAAAGAAAGACGGAGGCAGAGACGGCCGAAGCAAGACAGAGTTTGGAGAAAGCAAAGGCGAAAGCGAAAGTCAACATCGGGACAGCTTTTCAGGGATGGCGAGAACTGAAAGAGGTCAGGGGCTTTAAAAGTGATGCCATAGTCGCTCATTTTCTGTCGAAAAGGTACGTTGAGGGTTTGTTGTTTCAGGTCGATTTTTAAGTATTTAGCCATGTTGCTAGCTATGTGGTCATTCTGATGGTAACGTTAACATCTTTGTCCCTGCTATGCAACGACTTCCCAATCTAAAGTCCAAAAGTTTGGAGCGAAGTCGTAGTTTTGGAGGAGCTTGACGAAGTCGTGAGGAGATGCTACATTCAAATTCATGCTAGTTTCATGCCGTGATTACCAACCCTACCTTTAAAAGGATGTCAAGATTTCTCTCGTGCTTTTTCACAAATCTTATTATTTTTCACCCTCTCCACCTCTCAAATACCCTGCCGTATATCTTCTCTCTTTTCATTTCATTTAAACACTTCTACTTTTACCTCTGTGCCTTTTAATTCCCACACTTCTACCTCCAAAACCTCTCATAACCGAACATTAAGTATCTTTCTCCTCATTTTTCCATCAACTTTTTAGTGTTTAAGTGGGACGGCTTAGATTTGATCATAAATCCACAACAACTTCTCTCAAATTTTGTAGTTAAATGCGTGTTAAACCTCTCCTTTGGCAATAGTTAATCAGATATATTTATTTTGCTCTTCCTCCCTTCAAATGCTCTAAATTTTACAAAGTGAAGTCGATTGAGATCCCTCTGAGAGCCAAAGCACCATCAGTCTGCTGTAAACACCGGCTCATGTTTAAGAAATAATCTCTGTGACAGCTTCTGGCAGCTTTATAATGGGCTCCAAAGTTGACGAATAACTAATAAAGTGATATTTATTTGATTTTCCACTGACGTGATTGAGAGCGCACATTGTTCGGAAACTCCACCACCATTGTTGAAAGTTTGCGTAGCTCCACCTCTCCGCGTTCGTTCGTCTAGCGCAATACAATTGAAATGTGTCGCGGAGGCTCTGCTTTGATCATCAGCTGTGTCAGACAAGAATAAAACATTCCTCTTCATCTTCTCTCCTGATTTTACTCTCTTTTCTTTGAGCATTTTAAGATTTCTACTCCCACGCTCTGGCTCAATCTCCATCTCCGTTTCCTTACTCTCTACGTGTTTCATTTACGACTTATCAGCCTGGCACATCCTCCTAGTCGGACATCCGTCAAGAAGGGTTGGGACAAGATATTGATACAGCTATAAAACCTCATCCTGACTTGTGAGGTACATCTTTACAGTGGTGCCAGTGGGCATATTTTAGTAGAAAATATGGCACTCTTAATAGATTTCCTTGCCAGTTGGACTCACCTTGACACTAATTAATGATGCCTTGCGGTGGCGTTGATGACATAAATGAGGATACGGTAAACAGAAGTTAATTTGTAGAAGAGGCTGACAGCAGCGTTAAGAAATGAGATGTCAGTGGGATTATGTCTGACAGTATTGGAAGCTTGGGGAGGCACTTTTAGAGGCAAGAAAAAAAGGTGTAAATGAAAGAAAAGATCGTTCCAGCAGGTACGATAAGAGGACTTTTTTTTCCACAGAGTCCAACTTGACAATATTTGCCTTTTATTGGCAATTAGTGGGAAATGTTCACCTTTGTAATAAGAGGGTTGCAAGACACACACGCTGTCTTGTCGTACAATCACTGATAATGGTATTCTCTTTTTTTATGGACTAAGGTTCACATTTTATATCCAAACTTTGTCCTGAACTCCCGCAGTGGAAAAGTGATACTCGCTCGCACCTAAAGTCACCTTTTCTTTCACTCTGAGCTTTTGTTTATCAGTTGCACAGAACCAGCAGCTGATCATCGAACTTTAACAGCTGCAAAGTCTCATTTACATACATGGGCTGCTGTGCATTACGGGCAAAACCCACAGGATCCAAAAACGGCTCCACTTCGCTCTGGCACGACAGGCAGATCAAATCCGCAAGCATTATAATAAATGCTTGTCATTGGTCCGCCGTCCGGCTCTGCTGCAGATCGGTTCGGGGCGGCCAGATCCGATATGCAAGGCTTCTATTGTTGCCGGACACCGGAGCACGGCGCATCAATTCAGTGGAGCGCGGCACGAGCAGCCGCAGAAGTTGTATGTGGTTACAGAGTAAAATATCCGGTTATTTTTCAAAAGTCAATACGTTGAACTGTTCTTCACTTGATTACAAGTAGAGGCCAGGGTCGTAGGCTGTGGGTGTTTATATACACCGCCGTTTATATACACCGATTGGTGGATCTCATTCAATGTCTTACGGGGAAACACGCAAGATTTCGTGAGATCTCGTCCAGTCTCGTGATAACTATCAATAATATTGCGAGAGCTTCTCCTCCAATGGCGGCGGATCGGATCCGGTTGGTGATATTTTTATTTTGTAGGACAGTAGATGAAAGTCCCGCCTCCTTCACCTCTGATTGGCTAGAAAAGCTAGAAACGTTATAACACACTCAAGCCAAACGCGGGCTGTCGGCTCTGTACATCGAACAGAACGTTACAGAACATTATCACATATCACCCTCATCCTAGTCCTAACCTAACCCTAACCTGACAGATGATGACTTTTCACAGCCATAAGAAATAACCAATCAGAGCCTAGCACTTCAAGCCAATCAGGGGCAATAGGAGGGCGGGACCTTCTCCTACCATCCTACAAAAAAAAAAATTGCACCCAGTGGGCGCTGGAGGCTTGCATATTTGATCCGCCTGCCGGTCCGGAGCGGAGCAGAGTTACTCTCTGCATAAAGTGTATTTAGTGTATGTGGCGCTAAGAGTCAAATGCATCTGTAAAAGTGATTTTGCAGTCGTGCTTTGGTCCACAGGAACAGTACGTCTGTTTCGATGAGTCACTCAGCGGTGGACTGTCAGAACCTAAGACATGACTCATGAATTCTACTTTGCCCATTCAGTGCAGAAACTTTGACCTCACACATATTTTGCTGCCTGCTCCTGCATCACAAGGCATTCGCAGTGGTCTGCCAAATGCTGATGTGAGAGATGAAAAAGTATTTCGTGCCCTAATCTGCACATTCAGCCCTCCTACTTTTTTTTTTTTTTTTTAAAAGAACTCAAAGCTCCAGAGGCTTCTCCGTGTAAAAACTATGATGAAGGGCATTTTCTTTCACCTCAAGCCGCTCGTCCCAAACTTTCCATCTTTCTAAGCAACTTCTTTGCATTTAAATACACTATCATTTGCTTAGTGAACCCTTTAAAAATCGATGTAAATCTTTGAAGGAAAAGTGCACCGTTGTCTTTCCAGCGGAGTGTTCTGCTCTAGGGGACTCTGTCCTGAGGGGCCTTGCTACGTGTTGTGGTTTGCATTAAAACCACACGGTAAATGGAAGGACACCGCTTAGCAGGCTAATTGTAAAAGCAGAGGCTGCTCTCAGGAGCGTCCCCGTAGGAGCAGAGCTGGCATCGCTGAGCACACAGCAAAGAGAGGAAGAGGACATTCAGACACACACAAGAACAAATACCACAGAAAAAAAAAATCTAATTAAATCCTAACATTAGTCTAAGCTCATTTTTATCATGTGCTTTGGCAGGAATTAACTTTGGGCTATCTGTAGGCCAAATTTCAAGTAGTTGGTTCATGTAGAGGGCAGAGAATAACACAATGACTTGTCATGTTTTATTAGGGGGTCCAGCCACAACATCTGCCTCAAGTTAACTTATTTTACTATGTCTGCCAACGTTTATGTAAGTGTCATTTGTAGTTGAAGGTCTACCATTAAAACAGCAACAGCTCTAAAATGTCAAAGGAGCTGGGGACAATAAGGTTAGCCGTTAAGCCTTCAAGGCGAAAAAAAAATAAAATAGAGCTGATAAAAATAGAGTTTTATGGTCATTGCCAGGTCAAGCCAGTGTTCTGGTTGTTTGAGGGAAGAGAAAAACAGAAAAAAAACACCTGCAGAAGGTTGAAAAAGAGGAGAAAAGGTTGGGAATAAAAGCTGCAGAAATGAAATTACATGAAGATAATAACACATCCGCTTTCATCAGGCTGCACCAATATGTGCCTGACTCTTCATGTGGTCTAAAACACTGCAGCACATGTGCTGCTGTGAACCAGGAGGAGTAAGACCCCCCCTGTATGAGCTCCTCTGGCTCCCCATAAAATATAGAGTAGATTTTAAAATTCTTCCTCTGACCTACAAAGCTCTTAATGGTCAGAAACCATCATATCATAGTGAGCTCAGAGTGCCCTACTACCCCTGCACTCCCAGCATACAGGCCTCTCTCTAAAAGTAGTATAGGGGGTCAGGCCTTCGGTCATCACGCCCCTTTTCTTTTTTAGTCATCCACCAGTCAAGGTCCAAGAGGAAGCTACCCTCACGAGTTCCAAGAGCAGGTCTGAAACTTCCCCTTTAGATAGAGCTTGTAATCGTCTGAAGCTTGGACCAGAACTTAAAAAGGATATCCCGGTGTAAATTTAAGTTATGGTCAAACACACTGTAACACTGACTTAGACACCGAGATGAATATTGCAGACTGCTTGCTTCTCTAGTTATACCAACTTTAGTAACGACCGCATGATAGCAATACACAGCAGTCTACATCTACAAACCTCAACCAAAACGCCACTCTATAGCCACAAGTAATGTTCAGAACAGCACCTAACTTCATCAACAGTACATATAAGGTCCCAGCTATAGTACGAGCTACCAAACATCTTTTTAACTTTGCCTAATTTCTTTAGCAAAGAGACCAAACACAACTCACCCACTCTCCTCCAGCAGCAGCTTATTTGTGGGGGAGCCCTGACGAGTCGCTCACAGAGTGCAGCAGATCATTTCCATGAAGTGATAATCATCATAATAATCATTTTGTACTGGAGACGCGGTAGTTCTTCTGCCTTAGAATCTCGATCTGATTGCATTTCCATGAAGTATCGTAGTTTTGGGGTGATAAGGGGCGCTGGATTATACTGCGCACTGTGAATTGACTATGAATTGCGTACTCCGGGCCCAGTCTGCCTTACATGAATTCACTTCTAGTTCAGACATTACAGTCAGGCAGTCTTGTAGACTGCTCAGGAGTCCTGTTATGGAGCTGATCAGGTAATGATGCACCGTATCGTAATGCTCCGATTATACTTTGAGCGGAGCGGCTTTGTTGCTTGCCAAAGTTGTACTTTCACATTTTGACAGATTTTTGAGTGCATTGTACCACAAAAAATAGTCATAAATGTTCTTCCTTGAGCTGTGAAACTCCGCTGCACTGAGTGGTCGACTCGTCGGGGCTCCCCCACAAACAAGCAGCTGCTGGAGGAGAGTGGGTGAGTTGTGTTTGATCTCTTTGCTAAAGAAATCAGGCAAAGCTAAAAAGATGTTTCGTCGCTCGTACTATGGCTGGGACCCTATATGTACTGTTGATGAAGTTAAGTGCTGTTCTGAGCATTATTTGTGGCTATAGAGTGGCTTTTTGGTTGAGGTTTGTAGATGTAGACCGCTGTGTATTGCTATCGTGCTGTTATCACTAAAGTTGGTGGAACTAGAGAAGCAAGCAGTCGTCAACATTCATCTCTCGAGGGGGTGTCTAACTTGGTGTTACGGTGTGTTTGACCACAACTTAATTTCACGCCGGAATATCCCTTTAATAGAGCCCAGTGTACAGATGTTGACAATACCTAACAATTGGGGGGATTTCTGGGCTGCAGGAGATCAAGCAGTTTCTTTGTCAGAGCAGAGATGGGTTTAGATAATGTTGTACATAAGCAGGAGCTGAGCTAGACTTTCCTAACGGTCATAATTCTGGGAAAACGGCCAAACACTTTCCATTTTTCAGAACTTGATGTACTTTGTCGAATGGAAACAAACTTTGGGAACAACAAGACCATTATGTTTTAAGTAAAAGCTCCGATGTTTCTGAATCATTATGCATCAAACAAAGAGAGTGCACCACACATGAATTTGGAGCTGTGGTGTGCTTAGTGGCCGGGAATAAATTTAATCTGAAATCTGAAGCAGTGCATCACTATAACTGCTAATGATTAAAAGCAACCTAGTTCAACTTAATTCACTTTCCCACTGTTCAGTCAATTATGGCTTTCTTTGAGGCAGAACCAGTGCACTTTACTTCAGCTCAGTTCTGCTTTATACTACAGCCATCAATGCCAAATCACTGGAACACTAAGTTTTACTCCGAAGATGAACGCTAATATGAATCTTGATGTTTTTCTCATTACGTTTCAAGTGCAGAGTTTTTGTTGAAGGCGAGAAATCATTCTGAGATGTTTTTCAAGCAAAATGCCGTCCTGGATTTTCTTGTGCACACATTCTGTCATGTCAAAGAACATCGAAGTGTGATGTTTTCCATGCATGCTGCAGGGAAGCTCCTGTTCCCACGACTGCTGCCGCTGAGGTTGCACTCTTGCAGAGCCGTGCATGCCTCCAAGACTTTCGAGGATCAGTGGGTCCTTCTGTGGGAATGTCAGGGTCCAACCTCTCCCACAGATATCCCACGGCCTCTCTTTTAACGCTTCCCCTGACTTCAGCTTAACATGCAGACACACGCAAACTGCACATGTATGCACACACGGGACTAACTCGGACCAAGACTCAACCTCAAAGGGGAACAATTGCTTTTACAGCCGCTTCTCAAACCATCCTGATTAAAATGTGACAGCCTCTTATTGCTCCCCTCTTCTTTTTCCCCTGTGCTGTTGGCCATTGATTTCCCCTGCCTGATCTAATCCTGGGTTCACATAGCCGTTCATTAATTAGAGAGATAGATGCAGCAACAGGGAGAACAAGAGCAAGCTGGTGTTACATGCACCCAAGGCTTCAAAACTGTAGGTTCAAAGTTGGATCAAGGGTGGGCGGGAAAGAAATCTCTCATTTTCATTTGCGTTTCCAAACCTGGAGGTCTCCTCTAAACCAAATTTGGTGATTTAATCTGTTGTTTCTGAGCCAAAGCCCTTTTTCTCACTTCCCTTTTAGCTCGTCCTTCCCTCCCTGTCAGGTTTCAGGTCGCTTGGATCTGATGCTGCTCTATCTGCCACTTTGGAATGAAGCTTTGGCAGAGCCCCCTGCTGTGAGGAGCACCAAGTCTCTTTCTGTCTTTATGGAAACTTGATTGAAGAGAGTTGAAAGGACCTGTCAGTCTTCTGGGGAAAGAAGGGCAGAGGAGCTCCTGTGTGCCACTTACCATCTGGAGAAACTCAAACCAACATTTTTTCCCCCCTATCTGTCTGTGTGGCTTTGCTTCCATCTACTGGTTGAAAAGGGAACTACGTGAAATCAGCATGGGGGAGGGGATGACAGCGTTTGAGACAGCATATGCTTCTTGCATCAGAAAGGGTGATTTCAAACCTGCATACCAATCATTGTAATGAGTGACTGCCTTATGACACAGCCGAGTTTGTGTAAACAACCAAACCATCTGTCTGCTCTCCATCTTTAACTGCTCTGGGATCCCTCAAATCAAACACAGCTCTTCAAATGCATGACTGAATGATGTCCCAGAAATCCTAAAAACTGCCTGTGCATGCTCAGGGTGTAAAGTGTCACTCATTGAACTGTGTGAAGGAGATTACAGAGGAGCACAAATCCCCGATATGAAATCAAATATGACCTGGTCAGAGGAGGGGTTATTTTACACAAGTTTTAGTCCTCATCGTGTATTTTCAGGCCAGCACTATGATATTCTTATTTGCACAAATAAAAGTCATAACCTGCGATTAGAAAAGCTTTCCAAAACTCTGATGAAAATCATGTTTTTCTTGTTGTCTACATGTTCATTTGGCATTTTTCTGATGCCACAGGACATATTATGAGAAAAGTGAATTGCATTTCTGAGTATTTCTGCATTTAAATTGATGCAGTGAGATTTCCTATGTCACAAATCCAAGCTCCGCCTCCGGAGCCCGGCTATGCAGGCCAAACTTCTAGAAGTAGAGAGGACGATAGCAGGACAAGCGTGTGCGTTAGTGGATTGCAATGCTCATAAGAAAGCCAATTATGATAGGGTGACCATATTCTGAATCGCCAAAAACAGGACAAAACTACGTCGGGTAGCGAGTGGTAAATTTCAAGAGTTTTGCGGGTTGGCTTGAGTGTCTTTTACACGCTTCTAACTCAGTAAGTCCACGCGACACAAACTCAAAACTTCCATACAAAACCCCGGACAGTTGAAGGATTTTATAAACTGTCCCCCCAGAAAGAGGACATATCCGGGTAAGAGAGGACATATGGTCACCCTGATTTATAATATTACATTCATCATGCCTCTAAAGACATTAGTGTCTGAGAGCTGAATACCTCCTATGTTACCTGCCACTTATACTACACCAACAATGTTGGGCTACAAGCTAGCATAGCATGAAGAGGAGCGTGTAGAGGAGCGTAAAGAGCAGCACTGTCTTTGCCCACGACTCAGAGGCGAATTGCTAATGAGCTACTTGAGCTCTGCAGAAGAAAAGACCTTGAAAATCACACAGGTAACGGGATTTAAAGACTACTGAGAACACTTTCGGTAGTAAAAAAAACAACCAGCTTGGGACTTCAAGTGAAAACCTCGGCGTATTCAACAGGAGTTTTGGTACTGTTCGTTTCTTATTCCCTAAATGTTTGGTTAATGGGGACTGAGCTGTGGTCAAACTTTTGCTGCACCTCAGAATAACTTCTCATTTTGGAACCATTTGCCCAATGTCCATTATTGTTGACTCTGATAATTGAGCTTTCATACTCCGAGGAAATAAAAACTAGGAGGACATTAATTTTAATTTCAAATGACAGATTGTCAGAGGTTACACAACGATGAATGTTTGCTTAACTAATGAAGCCAGTTAATGCAATTTCCTGCTGAAAATGAATAATTACACTCTCGATGTGCACACAGACGTAGACACACATTCAGTCCAATCATTGATGGATTAGGGTGGTGACATCTATACAAATTAGCACTTTCATTTACAACCTGAGTTTTACTAATCATAAGGTGGTGAGAAATCCTTGGCTCTGATTGGTCAAAACTCTTTAACAATAGTTACTTATTCTGAATAGCAAAGGCGTCATTAGGGATGACCCGATCATTCATGTCACACAAATCAAATCAACCCTCAAACTTCAGATTGATTTAATCATGGCTGACCTGTCGCCAGCAGAGAAAAGAAAACAAGAGACGGCAAGAGAAAGCGGAAAGAGCTGAGTGAAAGAGACATCAGTGAAATTGAAGAAAACAGACATGAAGCGACCTCACATCTCCACATGGTGGCTTTGTCAGTGTTGTGGAAAGAGTTGAGCGAGAAGAAAACATCAACAGAAAAGGGTTCATGTTAATTTGACCTGTTAATTATCTAGTAAGAAAACTGTTGCCATGGAAGCGCAACCAACCTGTCAAACTTTGAGTCAACGTGACATGGCAAAAGGGGTCTCTTGTCACGCTTTTGGGATTCTGTTTCGCACAACCTCTGGCTGTCTTTACAGATTGACCACACTTAGCACTACACACCTTCATAAGTCTGTGTTTTTTGTAGGGCTGTAATCAACCAAAGAAAACCTTGGTCGACTAACACTCTGAAATTTTTGACCAAAAATTGACGAATCGGGGGACGATGTGGCTCGGCGGGGTGAAATATACTGATATCAGCACAAGAAGGCAATTCAACACAAAAGGCTAAAATATAAATATTCAGCAAACCATTAATTAACATGGACGCTATTTAATCTTCCTGTCTTCAGCCGGTCTTCAGAGGGTTGGGTGAATCCAAAATGGTGAAAACAAGGGGGGTGTTCTGAGACAGGCTGTTGCCTGTGAGACAGAGTCCGAAAACACCCCTTATTAGCACTTGGTACGTTCCTCCTGATGAAATTAACCATAGACTGTAAAGTGACACAGAAAAAAATCAAGTCGATCAATCAGAATTTTGGTCAATCAGTTGACCGGTTGACTGGGACTTTACAGCGCTAGTTTTTTGGAAACAAAACTTGACATGTCTTGAAACCAATCTAATAAATCTTTGAGAGATAGCAAAGAAAGTATTCCATGAGTGATATATACAGTCCATACTGCAGATACTGATATTTCCATAAGTGCTTCAAATGGGGAAATGAATTCGCCACACATTTGCACTCATTACGAGGGTGAACTGTTAAGCGTGGCGTGTCTGCCTGCAGCCCCGAGCTTGATGAGTACTTTCACATGAGTTTTCTGGTTGGCAGCAGCTGTCTTTTGCCAATTAGATGCATCATTTGAGTGTGTTGGTATGTGTGCATGTGCTCATCTACAAACACATGCATCCTGGTCCTCCTTACCTCCCTCTGGCAAATGCTGCCCGAGCCTTTGCAACCCTCCTGATGGTATTCGCACAGAAATACATGCGTAAGATTCACTTCCATTTCAATATCTGGGTCTTGAGCGCTCTAGGGTAGAAATACATGCACATACACTCTCTTTTGTCAACGTCGACATAACGCCATCAAAACCTGGAACGAGCTGTGGTGAATAAGAAGAAGTAGAGGGAGCAGAAGATGCTTTCAGCCAATTCAAAAGTATGAGTAACTTTTGGACCACTTGGTCTGAAATGGATCAGTTTTAAAAAATTGCAGATCAAACTGCCGTTTCATGGAGTTGCACAGACTTTTGAGAAATCAGAGCAATGAAAGGTGTCATTACACGCCAGGTTGCTAAACTAAGTAATGGCCCAATCTTGGTCATTTGGGAATAAATCCTCCCAATTACAGATAAACTGTTTTGATTGGCGGGCCCTGGATCAGGTCAGACTGTTATCTGTCTGAACAGGAGGAGACCAGAAACATATCAGATTTGTCTGATTCTCAGATTTTGGGTGCTTTTTAAAGCCATAACATTCACTTTCACTTATTTTCTCAAAAGACTGGTTAAAGTTTTGATTTATCTGCCATTATACAATCACTGATTTTTCATTGATAGGTATACCATTGTTGAGCCTTCTTAACAATACAAGTCTTTATTGATACTTTCCCATTATCTGCTGGGATGACAAAGACTACAATGCACTCTAACAGGTCTGGTGCTGCTTTTGTTGTGACACAATGGTGGTATTTGCCTTTGACATACATCTGCATTACAATATTAGACTAATATCACTTTATTTAGATTGCTACCTTTTCTCCTGGCTGGAAGAAAGTGTATTATCCTTCATTTTCGTTCCATTTAATGCACAATGCTGACCCCCCCACCTTGCAGGAAATTATTTTGCAGCATAAATCACAGTCTGCTTCCCCCTTATCTTTTTGTTTTAGTAAAGCAGAGCCAAACTTCAGGCATCTTTGCACATTCAGCCATCCTCAAAAGTAACTAACTGAACACACTTCTTCTTTGTGCATTTTAATACCTGCTCACTGCCAATTCAGTTTTATTAAAAATGTTATTAAACAACCACTTATTTGACTGTAATGACAGGACTGAACTCGGCAAAGTGTAACAGTATGTCATCACTCAATAGCCGAATCAATAAGCTCAAGAAACCTCTAATGGCAGCACTTTGGAGTGTGGACATTTGCTTTAACCCTGTAAAGTCTCAACCATAAATAATTGTTAGAAAATTCTACAATTTTAAAATTGGACCGTTTATTGGACCTTCAGATTAAAAAAAATGTAAATAAGTCTTTTTTTTTGTGGAATAGGAGATAATCTAATTTGATACATTTTCAACACGGTTCTACTATCAAATAAGTTATGGAATATTAAGTTGTTTTACTTTACTTTACCTTTTCAAAATTCGCAATAATATTTATGAGAAACACATTTGGGTCACTGACTGACAGCAGCCATATTGGATGTCCTAAGTGAAGGCCTGCTGGTGCATAAATAACTGCACCCTGGTGGTTTGTCTGATCATTGCATGTATCTGATTGTATACATTAGGTTTTCCGGGAAAAAAAAAATCCCAGTGAGGATGTAGAGGTCTGAAAAACTCATGTATTTGCATTAGGCCTGGGCGATTTGGCAAAAAAAAATGATCACAATATACAGTATTTTGTTGTATCGTCCAATCTCGATTATTACAATTTTTTTTATTTAAACTGCCAGTTTCAAAGCATCTGTACTAAAAACAAAAGAAACTAGAAATTAGTTCAACACTTTATTAACATACGAAGTAAATAACAATAAGATATTTGCATGTATCAAACTATATACAAATGGCGACATAGGGTTAAATTCACTTTTTGCATGATATGTATGCACAGAAGTACAAGCTGTAAGTAATATGAACTGTCAGTGGGGTTGGTCATATGCGTTAGGGCTGGGCGATAAACCAAAAATTAACCAATACCGATATTTATGACAATTATCGATGTCATTTTACACATGCCAATATATTCGGTGTCAAATAAATAAATGAATAAAAGTTGGTTTTGAATGTGTGTAGGTAGGCTATGGTCTCATGTCCCTTTAAGACGCTGTCCTACATCAGAGACATGACTCCACCCCATCCAGTCCGTAACAAAGAGGGAAAGACAGGTGAGGAGATGAAGGTGAGCAAATTGTGAAGTAGTTATCGTCCATTTATCGTGATCGAGGTGAACTGCTCAATACGTGGTGATATTGATTTGAGGCCGTATCGCCCAGCCCTAATATGTGTAATAATTCCTGCAGATATGTGAATGAAATTAATAAAAGAAACTCACAACAAGGTTTAAAACCATAGTACTATAAAAGTTGTTATTGATGTTATATTTTATAGAACTATCATCAGTGGTTGTAGTTATAGTACGTAGTCGTATTATTATCATTATGTCAACATGTCTAGCAAGATAGAACAAAAAAGGAGTCATTTTAAAGTATGATTGGATAGAGAGAAGGTTTAAGTCCACGTAATACTGATACTGATCCGAGGTTTAATTTGCTGTAATAGATGGTACATGTTTCCAAAGGTGCCTTGTGTCACAGTTAAACATCATTACATCATAACCCCATTAGGAGACATTAGTCTAATCAGGGTAATTACTGTGCTAACTTGAAACAAACAGATAGGCTCGGTTTGTGTCTTTACTCGTGGTCCCTGCATGAGAAAACCCCGGGTCAGGTTTTACACAGTTGTTCTCTGTTTGATTGCTTTATAGCTGCAGGAGGGATTGTAGCATTGAGCTGGAGGTATAATATACAACCTAATAAACATGAGTTATCGGATATAAATATTTCCTGAAATCAAGTGCTGCTTGTGGGTTTATGCTTTTTGTTTATCTTTTCAATGAGCTCAAAGTAACACAGCAGTCAAAGAAGGGTAGATAAGCAACAGTATATATATATATACGGTATATAACGTCCATCATTGTTTATAGGAGGTAATAATAAAAGCGCAGTATTGTAGCGCTCTAGTGTCTGGGATGTGTTTCTGTTTTTATCTCGATATCAAAACAGACTTAAAGGAGAAGTAACACTTGGTAAATATAAGTTTGAGTGGTAAGAAACCTCAAAACCAGCCTGCTCTGTTAATCCCCCACTGTGGACAAGTCAACAAAAACCCACACAAGCAAACGCGTGTGCACTAATAAGCACTAATAAGGGTTGTGAGGCAGCTCTGACAGCTGTGTTTGTGTGAAACCTTTGGGGGGCTGCCTGCCCAGTCCTGCTGTTGGCCTCGAATAAGAACACACAAACAATCCATGAGCTGATTGGAGGGTATGGTATATCTTTTCTGTCAAGTGACCCTTTCTTTCTTACCACAGACCTCATTTGTGGACACGGCATGAAACCATGAACTCCACTCTCGCTGAAAACACCATATATCTACATGAAAGAGAAGAGGGGGGGACATTAAAGCCGCAGACCATCGCCGCCTCGCAAGACAGCGAGAAAAATGACAGCAGTCTATTGGAAGGTCGCCGCCTGTGCACTACATATCTATTTGAGATTTTTGGCATGGCGATCTGCTATGATAATGGCCGCCTGGAGGGGGAAGTCTCTGGATGGATGGGGCTGTTTTAATCTCTGAGTGGCAGACCTCAGTGACCTTGTCGGGAGGTGTCCTAGGTCTGGGTGACTGAAGAGACTCCCCACAGGCAAGGGGCATAGCGAGGAGCACAAAAAAAGGTTAAAAGAGGAAGAGGAGACGTGCAGCTCACTTTCTCAGACTCAGTTATTTGTAGAAAAAGAGGCAGCAGGAGCAGTGGGGAGCAGGATGAAGTGAGGTATAGTATGTTTGAAATGAGACATGCAGTAAAAGCAGCCCTTAAGAAAGAATTCAGGGGGAAAGCTGACATGTAGTTATGGGTGTACCAATATTTTTTATGTCTGTTTTCAAACAGCATGCCAACCATTCTATGGGCAGCACTTTCTAGCAGCAGGAGCGGCTCGAAAGTGACACTAAAAGACAGGAACGGGGATGTAGAAATTTAAGACTAGACAGCTAACCATGACAGAAAAACACAGAAGTGTCACATTTATTCCTGCTCAGAATGTACCGTGAACAAAAATGGACAGAGAAGCCGAGGATTATTTGTGAGGAGGGAGTGAAAAAAAGGGCGTCTTTGGAATATAAAGCGAGACATCACACTTCGGAAACAAGTGTGTTAGGGAGAGAAATAGAGAGACAGGGAAATCTAAACTCTTCAACCGCCTTTTCCCTCAGATATGAAAGACAAATATGACGGATATAAACCACAGATTATTGAGAAGGTGAAATGAGACAACACCCACAGCAGACGTTGGATTGAATATGAATATACAGCGCAGACACTTTTTAATTTACTTCTGCACTTCACTTTCCCCCAGAAGAGTTGTGCACTAGCAGGACAGAGCCCAAGATCTTTCTCATGCTCATAAATATCAGAGCATATTCATGCAGTGTCTGTCTGGTGACCTGGTATTTTATGAGAGAGCAAAGCGTGGACACAAGATTGATGTCCAAACCAATAAAAAAAAAAAGTTAATTTTCTTCTTGCACACACTCCTGAGCCCCCACAGATGTCCATATGGAACAGTTTGGAGCATGTTTAGTCATGTGAACATGCAGCGGAAGTGTTACATCCAATACCGAGAGCATGACAGAAGAAGCCAGCTCTTCAGCCAAAGGGGGGGGTGTTTCATTTGAAAAAGGGTGAGAGGTTTTGGACACGTGGCTGTTATGAAAGACCAGATGTATGAAAGAGAAGTCCATGATTAAATCTGTCTGATTGTGTTGGTACACAAGAGAAAATTACAGTCTTTGTCCTTCAATTTCGTAATTACAGTTCATCACAAAACATGCGATTCTGTAAATACTGAGGCATTTCCGTGCAGGTGGATGGATAATAAGAAAAAGAAGGATGAGAGACCTGTGTTTCCTTGAACTGTTCAGACCTCTCTGAATCACTGGCTCCACTGTTGGCTGTGTTGTCTCTCTCTGTCTCCTAGCACAGCTGTCGCACTGGAGAGAATACGGTTTGGATTCTGCCACCTGTGTCTATGTTGGCAGGTTGGTTTTGGCATGCATCTGAAGACAATTTTGCCTCTCCCTTGGTCCCTGTTTCACACTTTCAAAAGGCCTGCACCAGCTGCAAGAAGCAGTCAGTCCAAACCAGGCAGAGTGGGCATATTGATGATGTCTCTGCAAGGATATTTGAATGCATTTTGTCATTGCATTGGGGGATCAATGAGCAGGACTGTCAATGGGGGGAAAAATCGATTTAAAGGACCATTGCATCAATTTGTTAGCCGTACCTGTAAGTCATAAGGTCGATTCAAGAGTTACAGTATTGTCTTTTTTTATGAGTTTTATTTTTAATTTTATGCTCGATAAATGAATGACATAAATAAATAAACTTAAACTAAAAAAACTAACCTTGATTATTCAAGTATTCAATAATATGGATAGATCTCATTATTTTAGATGACAGTGCGGATACTGTCTGCTGCCACAGTGCAACACTCCTGCAGTGAAGTCAAGTGACCAAAAAAATAAGAATACTGAAGAAAACCGAGATATAAGAGAGTTTGATCATCCTTTTGTAAATTTTCATCCACATTATTGATTAAAAAAACAGGAACTCGATTATCTACCTATTAACAGATGAACCTAACTTGCCGATTTGTTTATTATATTTTAAGTAAAGGGTGGTGCAATATTGTCGCACACCACAGTATTAAGCCAAGAGGAATTCTTTCTCTGCCATACCTCTGATGACGCTCTGCTCCATAATCTTTGTACGCCAATAGGCTGTATCAAGTTTCAATCATAGAAAACATGAACCCCCAATAACTTTAAAAAATGGAGCTGTACATAAAAAAGAGGACTTGAGCACAAATCAGTCTGACAGTAACTACATGTCAACATCCCAACCAGGGGGGAGAAACATTTATATTCTGTGTAATTCATTTCTAAAGTTTGTCCACAGCTCCACAGGGATTGCTGGAGGAGGCGGGATTTATGGCCTATACTGCAGCCGGTCACCAGAGGGTGCTGTTCTCGTGGTGGCTTCAGGCAGACGCTGTCTGTTCTATATACAGTCTATGGTCACAGCCTAGTTCCAAGATGAAAACATTATTTGATAGAAACCTTTTTGATAGAAAAATAGAAAAAAAATATATGAAATATCTCACATATACCAACCATCCAAATGAGACTATTATATACAGCATTATCCTATTGGCTTATAAAGTCCATGTCATGCTGAAAACACGAGAGTTATTCTACATGGGGGTTATTTAAATACATCTAAAGACAGTGAACTGCATTCAAACCAGCAGAGGTAACTAGAGGATGTAAATAATGTCTATAAAGAATAACCGATATGAATTCTGATTCTAGTCCAGATTTTTACTGATGACGATTTTATTCACAAAGGTGCAAATATAAAAATGCAAACAGTTCTACAGCGCATAACCAGCTGAGGGATATCTGAATAAGACCATAAACGTGAAGATGTACGAAGAGATAACAGTGAAGTTCTCCTCACAGATCAATACTGTGATAACCAACGCTGGCAAAAACTCAAACCACTACACCTACATCTCTAAAAGATCCCAACAAGAAACTCCCGGCCCCCACTTCAGAGCAGAAACAACAATCAAATAAATGTGGGTGGCCTCCTACAGAAAAGCATTAGGTTTTTACCAATCCAGCATGTGTTTCCCTCTTGACAAGCATAATCGTAGTTTGGACCCAGTGATCGCATTTTTGATAATCATCATCATTTGCCATAACCCAGTAATTACTGTGATAACCGCAGTACTGAAAGCAATCAATTAATGTTATTTCCAGTGTCAGGGTTTAGCCTAACACATGCTCATATGATTAACTCTAAGCCACCAGACAAAAGAAAATCTATTTCACACAATTACCAATAACGCAACAGTTGTAATGATTCAATATGCCAGTTATTTCTATAATGTTGTAGTTTTATGCCGTGAAAGCACAAAATTTGTCTATGCATTGAGAAACAATCACATCACAACAATCGCAGCTATAAGAGCTTCTGATTGTCAATCTGATCTAGGTGCTTCACTTCACCTACACATTCATGGACGCCTGATCCAGAAGTTCAGAAAAAGAGAGAGAGGCAGGAACAAGAGTAGGCAGTCAGCTGCATGCAGATTTCATCAGCTCTTTGAAAGTGACTGTGCAGAGAAAATCAGACCTCATTCAGCCTGAAAAATACATATGCAGTCAATTTGTACGTCCTGTATTCTGGTGCTTGGAGTTTTTTTTTTAATCTAGCTTGCACAGACTTTTGCTCCCCTCACTGAATGCACAATCTTCATTTCTGACTAGTCTACCAAACAAGCCTTTTTCGGTAAAAGGGTAGAAGGTGTACAAACATGGACAGGTCAGTGAGCAGGGACTCCCAACGGACAAGCTCCTGGTCAATACAAGGGTCAAGCCAATTAGAAACCTCATTTAAACCAAGCAGTCATTGAGTCTGTAGGGGTGTTAAAACAACCACAGTGGCAAGGTTGGGAGTCAGTGTCTGAGATTGATCTGTAACAAGGATGCGCAATGTTGGATTTTTGCTGAAAAATCCAGTCTGAAAGAATGAACACATTTAGGGTGTTTTTGTTGCATTGTTTACATTTGGTTTGGTCTATTTAGGTTTCACACTGTCATTAGGGTGACCATATTCTGACTATATTCTGACACAACCACACGGGGGCGGAGTCACAGAGTCACACAAAGTTAATTTTGAGAGTTTTTCAGGTCAGATCAAGTGTCTTTCACGCACTTCTAACTTCTTAAGTACACGCGACACAAACTCGAAACTTACGTACAAAACCGCAGACATTTGAAGGATTTTATAAACTTCCCCAGACAAAGCCGGACAAACCTGGACAGCCCCCAAAAAGAGACTAACAGACTTTACATGACGAACCTACGTGATATTTTCATCAACTACTTGCTTTGTGTGTCTCTGAGGTTTACATTGATTGGTCATTGGGCCGGCGTGCGTCTGACGTCAACATGTTGAAACCGCAGGTCTTGAATGGTGTAAACATGGATGAAATCGTCATTCCCACCATCATACTATTTTTGATTTTCTACCTCCAACAATGACAACTTGAGGAGCTGTACATGAGTCTGGTCCGGGGAAGTCTTATGACTTTAATCATTAGACGACGACTTTACCGACATCGACAGGAAGGGAAAAGAAAGTATGCAATCCTGGGAGACATTTCAACACCGGCTAGGGAGAAGAGTGTGTAGTAAAACTCTTGAAAAGATAAGCTGTCAGTAGTGAGGTAAAACTTTATCTGCAATATTGGACATCTCCATTCAACATGATAACGGACACTTCTACTCCTAGTCATTTCCTGTCTTGGACAACTCAATAGGCTACACTGGCTGTGTTCAGAAGTCCAGACTAAACAGAAAAGTCCAGCCCAAACGACGTAGGTGTGAAAGCCCCCTAACCCTAACCCAACACACACACACAATCAGTCCATCTATTTAGACAGATTCATGAGAAAGATGGGATAAGATTGAGCCAAACTCATCTAACACAGTTATCTGCTGCTACTGCATTGACGATGATGATATCCATATGATGACAATTGAATTCATACCACTATTTGAGCCCAAACTCTGCCTCTCTACTGGTATAAGAGGGACGTCAAAGGTGGTTTCTAACACTCACATATTCTACACTTGAGTGCAAATGGCCACACAGTTAGAAAATCTACTAAAATCCTCCTTATTATTCAACAACAACGAATCATAAATCCCATTAAATCAGTTAAAACTCCATAATGCAATAATCTTCTGCATTATTCAGAGATGGCCTACAGGTACGAAATATCCAATTTACTATATTACGATCAAACTGGCTCATATTGCAGCTCATTTGTACCAAGAACAAAAAAGTGAGTTGGTATAATGATTCTGATAGAGATGACTGTAATTAACAGGGATGGTATTAGCTGGGAGTTGAGTTAATTATAAATGGATGACGATGTGGACTACACAAAACCATAAGCCAACATCAAAATTCTGTGTTTCTTAGTTTCCTTAAAGCTAGTTTTTTTGGAAACCTGGAGCCACAACACAAATTAGTCCTATGTGGCACTGTCAAAGGTTGAGTCTTAAGATCTACTGGTCATATCAGAACCCTATCATCGTACACCATCATCTGATGATGGAATAAGCTCCTGGGAACTGGTGTCAGTGTGATCCGAGCCGTAACGGTCCATTGCCTCTCCATTCATGTCTGCAATATAAACATCAATCCTGGGTTCAAGTACATTCCCCACAGTCGTGGTCGTTCATCTGTTTCTGAAGGTTTCACATCAGTTGTTAGTGAACAACGCTGGGGCTTTTAAAGTTTGTTTTAAATGTATAAAAAAAAAATTTAATCTGCAAGCTTGATTGAGTCTACCCTCATGAGGAGGGGGAAAAAACAGCTTTTAAAATATTCTGTTCTCAAATGGGGGTCATAATTTCTGGTGCATTTGAAGTGGTCAGGAAATTAAAATTCTTTTTTGATTTTTGTTTCCGTCTCCTTTAGTTGTCAAGTTTAAATTTTGTTTAAGAACACATGGTTGGCAGCACTTGTATGTAGATATCTAATGGTGAAAGTATAACAAAAACAACCTCATAATACCAGTGATGGGAGGTGTGTTGTCAGTGATCTGCTTGCCTTTACTCCACACAGACCATTTTTCCTGTACACACTCGAGTCCACTGACGCATAGCTGTTCAGTACTGCTTGGACTACAAACAATATACCTGAATACTTAACACGTTGAAAAACCAGACCCTGTAAAAAGAAAATATCTGATCTGAAGCCAGATCATGGCCATCCATTCAGTACGCTTACATGGTGTTAAAAAGAACCAATATTGGCGACCATATTCTGACCTCCCAAAAAGAGGACACGACTACGCGGAGGCAGAGTCACAGAGTCGCACGAAGTGAATTTTGAGAATTTTTCCAGGTTGACTCAAGTGTCTTTTATACGCTTCTTACTCAGTAAGTCCACGTGACACAAACTCGAAACTTTCGTACAAAACCGCAGACATTTGAAGGATTTTTTAAACTTCCTCAGACAAAGCCTGACAGCCCCCAAAAAGAGGACATGTCCAGGTAAAAGAGGACGTATGGTCACTCTACAATTTGGTGCCTTAGTCCAACTTAACCAGACTATGAAAATGCATGCGAACATATTAGTTTGACTGAAATTGCACTAGCAACTCCCCAGTCGGATTAACATACCTGGATCATGTGGCTGGGGGTTGATTTTCTCTTCCTAAGCGCTCTTTGCATTTTCAGGTTTAAGATAGAACTAATGACGACACTGGAAGCGCACAAAACAGTGTATAAAAGGAAAAGAGTTTTAGGGTTGGTTGGGATTGTTTGGCTTCTGCTGTCTGTCTGATTGTCATGAGCTGTGGTTGATGCTGTAACTACAATGAATCCCGCGAGAGGCTGCCGGCTTGATTCTGTCTTCGTGTAGTTCATTTTTGCACTTTTGAATCTATGAAATCTACCACAACAAGGAAATGAAATAAAAGACAACACTTTCCTTCTGTAAAAATAAATGGCACTGAGCTGTAAAAGTGATGTCCTTTATCTGTTAGCCTCTCGCTAACGCATTCTCTTGATCATTTAGCCAAACCTCCACTCAACGGTGTAAGTACACAAACTGAGTGTTGAATTCTTTCCTCTTTGTTTGTTTCAGCCAAAGAGTTTTCCCTCGTTCTTCATTGTCCCCTGTTCCCCACACGTCCTCTTCTGTCTCCCATATTTAGTTCTTGGAAATCCCATATGGACTTGAGACAGCTGCCCTGCCCTCTTTCCGTCTCCTTCAGCATCTAATCTTATATCCTGCATCCATCCAACCCAGCTTTCATTAATTTCACACCCTGCTCTTCAGTTGAAATTATTCAGCAAGCTGAAGAATCATTTGACGAGCGAGTCAGTATTAAACTAAGTATTAAAATGCAAATAGCCAAACACAGGTATACAATCTATATTTATCTGTAAAAATACATACTGATGGAGGCCATCCATCAGTATGACTCCTATATGAACAGTGAAAAGGTGCAGCAGCATTGCCAATTTTCTTGAACAGTACAAGCCTTCGTGTTTTTACAAACCTGCGGCACCATTCCCTATTCACATATCATGTAATGCACATCACTAATGAGCCACAGCAGGGAGTCCCTACTCAGCATGCATTGTTCGGTAACCCGCTTCCAAATTCCATTCGTTCTGCTCAAGGTTAATCGTTTTCTAGGACACACTCACAAACAGCCTGTAAGTCGCATGTTCATTCAGCTGTTGGTACATGCTCACACGTGTGTTTGTGTGCATGTCTTCCGCTGTCAGACCGCATCAGCGTCACAATTAATGTCAAATGGTAGATAAAACAGGCCTATGTATGTTTACGCACCTCTCGTAAATGTATGCACGGTGACAAATGCACACATTTTCTGAGTAAAAGCTCAGCTGTGTTTTTGCATGACTAAACAATCAGTCCACGTCGATCAGTCGGACAGAAGCAAACAAATGTGCACATGAAAGGAAAAAAGAAAACAGATGCATCTGTTAATGTCAGTAGAGACCGAGCCAGCACAGAGGAATCCAGCGTAGGGACCATATTTTAATACGGTAGTTCAAACATGTCCATAATATCTCTGATCCAACCTGACCAGGCAACTAACAACCACAGCGCAATCCATCCAATGTTAGCCAAGTGCATTTTTATGTGGAGTCTTCTGTCAGATTTAAGTCTCCCTCGAGTGGAAAAGAAGATGGTGATGAAAAAGGACTACAACCTAACCCCTGTGATGGTTTTTTGAAAACTTCATTTGCAGCTATCAAACGATTTATTCGATACGGAAGTTTCCTGATTGGAGTAATCTGGTGGCCACTACTGTTTTAATACAAACTCTTCAATCTGGTACCAAATGTTTTGATTTTTACTGGTTTCATGGACAGGACAACAATGTTCAAAATCTGATCTGTTATGCAGCTTGTTTGTTCAAAGTCTCAGGTAATTTGGCTTTAAATCTGACCTTCAGAAAACAGCATACTATATTGTCAAAGTTTAGAGTCTCATTAGCCATGTTTGCTAAATGTCTTGATCCGATTAAAACTTTGAGGGATCGGAAAATCTGAATCCACTAAATCGGTGCAAAATCAAATAATTCGATCATGACGTGCGTATATTTAGCTAATTTAACTAAAACATCTGCAGAAGAAGAGTTGCATTTACGACTGTGCTGTCAACAAACCAACAAACGCAGTAGTGGCTCACTTCATCCAATACAGGATTTTCCCGACTGTCAAATATTGTCACTAGATGGCGCCCTTGTTTACTTATTTTACGGTTATGTCAAAGGTTGCGCTATGCATGGCATCGGCATAAACCACCCCTCTCATTTGGAATACAATTTCTTTACGATTGAACCAAATTGGATCAGAATTTTCTGATCAACATGTTTACATGACGCTTTTTTATTCCGATTATTTGAGCCAATGTAAACTCAGTTATAATTACCAAGATTCTGGATATCATAAGGAAAAGGCAGATCATGTTTTGACTGGCATCACCCTCATAATCGGACAGCTGACTGGCTCAGCACATGTAACAATCTGCATAGTGCAGCCCTGTTCAAAATCATGGTCTGGGTCTAAACCTCAGGCCCTGACATTAATCATTTAACAAATGGAGGGTATCAAACTTCCCTCCCATCTATCTAACAGCAAGTAATGTAAAGCCCCTGTTTGTTTAAAGTTAGGCCTACTCACAGATGGAGAAGTTAAACTCAAAGACCCTGCAATTGATTTTCATCTTATAGTTACAAGATTTTTGTTACAAAAATTCAGTCTTAATCTCATCCGGCTCAAGACAAATAACATGGAGCTTTATGGGATCTTAACTGCCAATATTTCTCAATTGGATTAAAGTTAATTTCTCATACTTTAGTCACAGAGTTACACAGGGTGAGCTGCTGTTTAATTTCAGCTGCTTCAAGGCACACAAACATCAGCAATCTGCAGTCATTGTCGCTGCTTAAAAACTCAACACCACTCTCTTCTTGGTCCTGATGGTTGCTAAAGGGCTTGTAATTTGAAGGTAAACATATGGTGCTCTCTGATTTGCAGAAAACAAAGGATGCTTCTCTTTTTTTTTCCATGGAGGAGTGGAGGGTGTAGTTTCTAGAAAGAAAACTCTTGTTACTCATACTGAATAATAATCATGCTGGATTACATAACCAGCTTCTAGTATATTTCAGCAGGGTTTTTTTTTGTCTCAGCAGGGATGCTGTATCTCATGGAGCATCTCTATACATCCAACACCCATCTTTTAATCAACCATCTCTTTGTGTTGGTGGATTGCCTGCAGGCATGTTAACACACACTTCCATATGCAGAAATGAAAAGTCTGCGTTCTGCCAGGGAAGAAAATGACGCGTAGATGTAGGTGATACGCAGCCTGAGGGACAGTTTGAAAGGAAAAACCGTGCTTAATATTCACAACCGCTAAAAGCAAACGGCCTTGATATGAAATTTTTGTCAGCGCTCTAAATTATGTAAAACACATGATTGCCCGCTGTGAGTTTGTAGCCTTTTGCGTAACACGGTGCTACTATATGAAAATGTGTTTTACATACAGGGTTATGGTGTATTCATTACATTAGGGAGCCTGAACTTCCTTGTATAACAACAACACAACTGCAAAATCAGAAATGTGCTGCACAGAACGACAAAAATCTCAATATCATACTTCCATATCACCGTTTTTTGCTGAAGGTTAATTGCGATCCAGGAGAGACATGACTGTTTATGTATATATATAACACTACTGCGGGTTGTTAGTGTGTATTTAGGGGTGTCACACTAAATCAGAATCACAATTAATGTCTAATAGTCAGTATAATTGGTATCTCAGTGTGTCTCTTTCTCCTATAAACCCACACACATACACATACACACTGATATGAAGGCAGTTTACCAGTAGCAGGGTTGCCTGCAGCACTTATTAAGGTTGTTATGGCCCCTTTGTGACCGGCACAGAAGGACTCCTATTTGGAGACCTGAATGACAGGAGAGCCTTTTATTATTGTGACTGCTGGGCGCTGAGGTTAAACACACACGCTCACACATGTCCAGACTGCCAGGCCTGACCTGACAGCCGCCTACCCTCTGGTTTCCCGCCAGGTCAGACTCGTTAATTGTCTTCCACTACCATTTACAGCCACTTAAACAGGAAACACTTGCTCTCCTCCACTCTTGTTTGTTTTATGACAGGGTTTTTTCCCCTCCTCACTTCGTCTTTCTCCCCTATTGACTCGCTTCTGACCATTTAGCAAAGCCTATTAGGGCCCATTGTCTTTCCGGAGCGGTGGACAGTCAAACCAGCGCGGCCTAATGAGAGTGCAGGGAATTCATCACAATCTTGAGGGAAAAGAGCTGTTGAAGCTGCTTGTTTTTTTCTCTCACACACAGCTCGACTGCAAAGCTCCACAGAGAGAGGAATACAACAGTAAATTGTCGACTTTCAGGCTATTAAATTCACACAATCGTGAATACACAGCTGCCACACTCCCTCGACTGGTTATCCATCACATTTAAGCTCTTAGGGTATTAGGAGCTATTGTTCTTGAATTGCTGCATGATATTCAGGTCATAGAGCGAAGAATTAGCATGTGTGAGCACGGCTATCAAAACTAAGCTCTTTGTACCACACACTGTTAAATTGATTTGATCATGAGAAATCATCAGACACGTACTATAGGTGGTCAGACATCTGCACGGATTGATTACAGTCGAGACAATCAGAAATCAGCTCAGACAACTGGAGAGCAAAGTTTGTGATACCAAAGGTCCTAACACACCGGGAGCGTGTTTTTCGTGCGATTATTTCGGCTGCCAGTATTTTTTTTCGAACCCTGTCAATACAAGCGTTCACATCAGCGACATTTTCCCATCCTGCGATATTGCGGCATTTATTTTTTCGCATCACGGTTGAATTTTTTTTTTTGAATTCCCAATCAGATTTCGTGTTGTTGCGACGTCAGATTCACCGGTATAGCCAACATGGCCGACCGGCTGATTGTTTATGTGTCGGAGAACAGAGTGATTTTTGATAAAAGACACAAATATTACAAAGATAACGACCTGAAGGACAACTTGTGGAGAGTCATAACGTCGGATTTCTCATATGAGATAGTTTGTGTGCTTTAACAGTTTGCTAAACGTCTTTGTTTTAACTTTCATCTGTGCTAAGTAACTTTAGCTCGTAAGCTAACCTGTTCAGATACAACATACCATATGTATTTTCACTGTCTCAAACTCAATCGCGTTGCTGTCACAGCACCATTAGGTCTCGGTTGTTACCTTATGTTTATGGATTATAGTTTAATGTGTTTATCTGGTACTGGCCCCGACTCAGTATTATCATGACAGACAGACATCTCAACACTAGAGTCTAATCAGAACTGAAAAACAGTCAGTCTGATGTTGTGTCAGTCTTCTTGCTTCCACCCGAGACACGTCTTTTTTCCCCCCGGAAAGTCGCAAAATCGCATCGCGCTTGATGTGTATTTACAGGCGCGTCAAAATTCACCTCCGAATATTTCGCGTCTTATATTTGCATCGTTCCCAGTGTGTAAGGATCTTAAGCACAAAATAATTGAATTAAAAGACACAGGAGTCATGCACAAAGTCAACATGCATATCAAACACATTAAAACGTCTCTTTAAGCAGCTAAATTTGATTTGATTTGATAAATGGAGGAAATAAACGTTGATATGTCCAAATGCGGAATGCAAACTGCGCTGACAAGCCCGTTTGTCTTTGTTTTAATTACAGGATGCTCAATTACTTTTCATTAGTACTGTAATCCGCTCGCTAATTTGGTTAAATGAGCTCTGAACTTGGGGATGGAAACCTTTTGGCTTAATTGTCTAGAAAACACAGAGAGAGACTCCGAGATTGTGCGGTAGACTTGGAACAGCTGGACACACAGGGGAGTCATCATTTGTCACGTATTGAATTCAAAGTCAGGACGTTTGTTATAGTCGATGTGAGCACCGCTGAGAATAATTAGAAAGACATGTATGCAAATTTGCTCATATTTCACCCACATCTTATCCTGAACAGAAAAAGCCCTTTAAACAAAAATATGAAGAGACCATCTGATGCATCCTGACTCTGTCCTCATCTTTCGCTGACGCAGACAATAACAAATTCATCCACCAAATGACACCATATACAAGTCCAAAAAGCCATAATAGGGTATTGTGTGGGCAAATCAATCACTGTGTTGCCATCGCCACCCAAAGTACCTCCAATCATTGTGGGAATATTCAGTGAAATGAGATGGAAACTCCAAAACAAGCTATCAGGATTCAGCAGCAGGTTATATCATGGAAGATAAAACTGGATATTAAACTTAAATTGATCCCTTACTGATCTTATGCTGACACTCAATTTCTGCCTGTGTTTTTTTTTTTTACATGGTTTAACATGTGATTTGATCATGATGAGTGATTACTGCATCTTTTTCTAAATTGGCTGGATGAGGAATGATCAATCTGTTAATGAGATGGTTGATTTCTGGCCTTGAGACAGTGAGTTTGCACAATGCAAAATATTCTTCTGGTAAAGACACAGCGAAAGAATAAAATTAACTGTAGCACATGAGTGTGACCAGGGGTACTTAAAGGGATATTCCAGCGTAAAATTAATTTAGGGTCAAACACACCGGGTTAGACACCCCCTCGAGAGATGAATGTTGCCGACCACTTGCTTCTCTAGTTAAACCAACTTTAGTAACGACCGCTGGATAGCTATACACAGCGGTCTACGTCTCCACATGCAAACCTCAACCAAAACGCCACTCTATAACCACAAATAATGCTCAGAACAGCACCTAACTTCATCAACAGTACATATAGGGTCCCAGCCATAGCACTAGCCATCAAACATCTTTCTAACTTTGCCTAATTTCTTTAGCGAAGAGACGAAACACAACTCACTGTCTCTCTTCAAGCAGCCGCTTGTTTGTGGGAGAGTCCTAACGAGTCGATCACTGAGTGCAGCAGAAAATTTATGTTTATTGCTTGATGGAAATGCAATCAGACTGAGATGCTAAGGCAGAAGAACTACTGGGTCTGGAGCGCACATACAAGATACACAAGAATTTTGATTGCATTTCCATGAAGTAATGATCATAAATGTTCTTCTTTGAGCTGCAAAACAAGCGGCTGCTGGAAGTAAGTGGGTGAGTTGTGTTAGATGGCTAGTACTATGGCTGGGGCCCTGTATTGTTGATGAAGTTAGGTGCTGTTCTGAACATTATTTGTAGCTATAGAGTGGCGTGTTGGTTGAGGTTTGCGCATAGAGATGTAGACCGCTGTGTATTGCTATCATGTGGTCATTACTAAAGTTGGTATAACTAGAGAGGCGAGCAGTTGGCAACATTCATCTCTTGAGGGGGTGTCTTACTCTGTGTTACATTGTGTTTAACCCTCGACTCAATTTTACACCAGAATATCCCTTTAAGGAGGGTTAAAGTACCATTTCACTGGCTGCACTTGCGCCTTTGTGAGGAAACCATGACTATCACAAAAGCTAAGCTAAGGTTCAAATAAAAACCACAGAAAAAATAATAACACAGCTGCCTTTTTGTAGAACAACAAAGGGTCAATCCTGACATACAGTATGCAATACAAGTTTGTGACATTAACAGGGTAGAAGCAACAGAAAACAGTCCCAAAAGAACACTGACCTGGGACAACTCAAGCCAAACAAGTAACACCCAAAATACTGAAACATTGGCAATCATATTTCACCACAATGTCAAAGTCTGACAGCACATGAGGCAGAAAGTGCATTTTTTTTAGCTGAGGCAACATTAGCTGAGTCACTCCTTGATTTTGACACTACAAAAGAAGGAAAGCCAAAAGTGTACAGAGACGAATTAATTACTCCTGCGGTTTTGTTCCCGTCACCTGTCAAAATGTCTGCCTCATTGTTAGGCATGTACTCAACGAAATAGCACAGCTAATGAAATAACCACACACCTCTTAGAAGCTATCAAATTAGGATTTTAAAGAGCTAATGGTTCAGAGTTTGGTTCTTTTTTCCACCTCTGTTCGCAAAAAGGCCGCAGGGTGAATGGCAGACGCCCCTCGATGTGTTTTCCAAAGTACACAAACCACACCTGCCAAAATATTTATGAATTAGCTTGGTACAACTACTGAAACACCTTGTTTTGTAAAAATCAAAACACACAAGCCTCATAAGAGCAAAAACTGAAAACCAGCAAGGAAAATGGACGTCAGCGTTCAACAGTACAAACAACACATCAGCAGCAAACACTTACTTGGGTTTGGAGAGGTCGGAGAGCGATCCACGCGATGATCCGCTGAAGCAAAATAGTCCGCCTTCGGAAATAAACGACTGAAGACTCTTCTCCTGACTTGTCGAGTGTTTAAGACCAAAGCTGTTACTCACAAGCTGTTAGCTAGCTAGCTAGCTAATGAGCTGTGAGGCTGCAGGCCAGGAGAGGGAAAAGGAGGGAAAAGAGTGGGCGGGGCTTTGAAAAGTTTGAATTTCCCACCTTCCTGCAAAGGTGTGCTTGATTCTTCTTCTTGTTTGTTTTATTGGCGGTTGGCAACTAGCTTAAGGAGCACTACTGCCACCTACTGGATTGGATAGGATTTTTGTCTGCAGACTCTCAAAAGCCAAAAAGTTGAAGTGAATAATCCAACTGTGATTTGTTTTTTGATTTTTTGCTTTTGCACTGAAGTTGTGACTCTTGCAAATGTTTTCAACCCTAAAACTAAGCCCTTATTATCTTTTGCTGAGATATATTTAGCAATGGTCTGTTAACATCAACGTATATCTAAAGGTAAATTGAGTAAAATGGTGCATTTCCATGAAAGCAACATCTGATCATGGAGTAAATACATCCCAAAATACATAAAACTCATGCTGGATTTAAAAAAAAAAAAGCAGGGTGAACAAAAACTTGAAGTTACTCCCAACTCTTCGGCAAACTTTTGGCCTGTAGTGTACATACTTATAAAGCTCCAAATTTAAACTCTGTTCGATAAGCCAGTCTCCCTCAAGTACTTCATTAATGACATGAATACTTGCTGACCCTAACAGATTGTCTACAGTGTAGGTGTGTTTGATTTATGTCACATGATAAGATGAAACCACATGATGCTCTCGGGTAATTTGGTTTTATGGTCGAATCGTTTAAAACTGCAGCTTGTAAATTTGAGTAAATTGAGTGTGCTTTGGAGTGGTTTTAAAAGACAGCTACAGTTTTTATTTTATGATAAAATTAACTATCTTTTTCCAAGAAGAGAGAAGAAAACATTCACTCAAATGAGATTTTACCGAGACTGATCTTAAGGTTTATAATAAATAACTTTTTGAACACTGTAGCCTGCAGCGAGTCAAATTGGTTTTCCCGGTAAATTTGAGGAACATAAAACATTTAATTGTATTAGGTTTTATAATTTATTGAACAGACTATTACGTTTCCCAGAGATGTTAAGGCTGTTTTATAAAAATCAAATTGAATAAAACACATTACCAGGGAACAAAACAGTCAAGTCAAATTAATGGAGAGAGAGAGACAGTTGGCGGCGTTCCCTTTGTTTGCAGCACATAATTGAGATGGCAGGTTTGTTTCGGAGTCCCTTTTCCTCCCACATTAATTGATTTGTTCAAATATGTAAGGTACACATTCATAATAAAAGAGCCACGGAGCGGTTTCCTCATAGCCACCACATCATTTGAGTTTTGTTCTTCGTTTGTGTGACACTGAAATGATCAGTTACCTTTTAGCCCCTGTTATTTGTTGTTTCCAAAACGATTGTTTGCATAACGGTTAAGTTACAAAATGCATAAAGTCCCTATCAACAATGTAAATCACTCACTGAGTAACTGAGATAAGTCATTTTAAAGCAGAGTGGTTACTTTCTTTTCCATCACAGCAGCAGGAAGGAGGAAGATTCTGTGGTGTTCTAACTATAGCATGTAACCGGTGGTGTCTAACTCTGCGTTGTGTGTGTGTGTTTGAAGTAAAGACTCAGACGTGGATTTCTCTTGAGGCGGTCTGCATTTATTGTTGCGGCTCCTGACAGAACAGTGTAAAACACAAAAATCCTGCGGTCAGTGACTTCAACAAACATGCCCCTACACAAATGAAATGACACAGACATGTGTTTCAGAAAAAGGTTAACGTCTCATAATGAATTGAATCCAGACAGTGAACTTAAAAATGCAATTAGCAGAGGCTAGAACAGAAATTTCCCTGCAATGCAAAGCCGCTTACCTCTCCCATGGAGATCAGTAACAAAAGGGAAGAGAATTGGCGCAAAAAATGCAATTTATAGAGGGCAGTGTTACACCACAATGTGCTCGTAGGAGTACAACCTTAATATAATATAATATATATATATATATATATATATATATATATATAAATATATAAACATTAATATAATTATAATATAATTAAGATAATTAACATCATAATTAATATAATTAATATATAAATATTACTATAAACCAAGGTTCCATATACCGACCCGGAGGCTCAACCAGTCAGGTATCAACCGAAACAAAAACAAATAAAACAAACTTACAGTTACACAGGTTCTTTGTAATTATAATGATGACGAATAATACAAATCATTTTATGTACACATTATAGCTGTACACTTGACCCTGTTACAGGCATACGATTAAAAAAATAATTGATCAATTTCAGACCTTGAAGGTGGCCTAAATTAACACCTCAGGAATCTTACACTTGACGTTACAGTCATCAAAATGTCAAAAATTACATTTATTTTTACATTTTTTATGAATTTTTTCAAAACCAAACACTCAGCCAAAAAAAACAAAACAAAAAAAACATGGGGCACCACTAGTCTGGAAATCCAAGTGTGTGGCTCATATATGGAGGTTATGATCCTCACCTGGGTTTGAATTCAGCCTGCAGCTCCTTTCCAAATATCACTCTACACTCTTTCTCCCCGTTTTCTGATTTACCCGCTGTCCTGTCCTCTTCAAATAAAGGAAAGAAAATAAATAAATAAATCTTAAAAAAAAACAAAAAAAAACAGGAGAATAATATGTGAGTTAAAGAGCACACAAAGTACAATTACTCATGAAGCATTGCACACATTGTAAAACTTAAGTACATTCTCAATATTATCTAAAGAAGAGAAGGTAAAAAGATGCAAACAGAGCGATTTGAAGACATCTATTTGTGACTGCATGTGTGTTGTTTTATTTCTGACAAAGACTGAGCATGTTTGTGTGTGATCTTGTGATTTACTGCAAGTTAATTTTATTTAGAAAGAAATTACATCCATGCAGTGTGTCTGTGTGTGTGTGTTTGTGTGTGAAGTAATTAGCATATTTTTCATTTGTGGAGTAACTGTGCTCCTCAGGCAATTACATCAAACTCCACATCTACTCACAAACGGGACTACACTGCATTGATTTAGGGAGAAGTCTCCAGAGGGGATGACACGGGAAGCAGTGATACGCTGTGATGACGCAAACAGGATCTAGGAGAGTTAACTGTGACAATGAAACAGGATTTGATGTATAAAATATGTTCCAAGACATCTAAACAGCAACGTTTTTGTGTGCATGTGTGTGCCGCCAAGAGAACCACCATAGGTCCTTATCTCTGTTGACAATGGTGGCAGCGGCGTTTCAGAAATATCTCACTCTGGAGGACGTTTTTTAGAAGTTAGCGTTTTAGGTCGACAAAATAATAATAATTGTTATATCGAGATCACAAGATAACGGTGCATTGATAAAAGAAAAATCGATGGCCGTTCTCATCTTCAGTAGGGAAATTTACAACTTTGCTTGATTTTTCTGATAACTTTAAGCACTTTAATTAGATGACTCATCATGGCACTAGTTTCAGTGACTGACCGTCAAACAACAGCGATAATTTTAAGCTCAAAAGTAGAGGCCACTGTTGATATTTTTGTCTTCTTTACAGACATCCATTAAGTTTCAAGGACATTTTTCCCAAAAGCCTCATTAAATCTTGACTGCCGGCTGTGGAACAACTTTTTATTATGTTAAGTGACTCCCTGAAGGCCACTTCGTAGGAAATACAGCAGTGTTCTTCAGTCAGGTGAATGTACCAGTTTCCCTCTGCCCACTGCCGTCCAACTCACCCTCCCTGTATGTAACAGCTTCAAACCTACACATCAAGTATTCCTCCAGCCTCTGACATTTATTGAAATGTGCTCATCTGTGCTTTAATGTTAAGAGAAGTGGCTTTGTGTTCTCATCTTACTCTGATTTTCATGATGGTGCTCACATCAGCGGGGAATTACTTCAAAACAAGCGACAATGATTATTTTCTCTCTTTCAATGTTCAGCATCCTTTTTTTAAATAACCCTTAAAACTGCAGTGACGTCAAACGCTTGTATAAGCAAGAACAAAAGCAGACAGAAGCAGACAAAATACAGATTGAAGTGTATAATGGTGTTAAAGGGATATTCCGGTGTAAAATTAAGTCATGGTCATGGCCGAAACACTGAGTTAGACATCCACTCGAGAGATGAATGTTGCCGAATGCTTGCTTCTCTAGTTACACCAACTTCCGCAATGACCGCAATATAGCAGTACACAGTGGTCTACGTCTCCACACACAAACCTCAACCAAAACGCCACTCTATAGCCACAAATAATGCTCAGAACAGCACCTAACTTCATCAACAGTACATATAGGGCCCCAGCCACAGTACTAGCCAGCAAACATCTGTTTAGCTTTACCTGGTTTCTTTAGCAAAGAGTCTAAACACAACTCACCTACTCTCTTCCAGCAGCTGCTTGTTTGTGGGGGAACTCTGACGAGTCGATCACCAAGTGCAGCGGGGTTTCGCAGCTCAAGGAAGAACATTTATAATCAGACCGAGACGCTAAGGTAGAAGAACTACCATGTCTGCAGTGCAAAATGATGTTGCACTGCAGACATGGTAGTTCTTCTGCCTTAGTGTCTCGGTCTGATTGCATTTCCGTTAAGAAATTATGTTAAATGTTCTTCCTCACTCAGTGATCGACTTGTCAGGGCTCTCCATGAACAAGCAGCTGCTGGAAGAGAGTGGGTGAGTTGTGTTTAGTCTCTTTGCTAAAGAAATCAGGCAGAGATAAAAAGATGTTTGGTAGCTAGTACTATGGCTAGGACCCTATATGTACTGTTGATGAAGTTAGGTGCTGTTCTGAGCATTATTTGTGGCTATAGAGTGGCTTTTTGGCTCCATAGACCATTGTGTATTGCTATCGTGCGGTTGTTGCTGAAGTTGGTACAACTAGAGAAGCAAGCAGTCGGCAACATTCATCTCTCGAGGGGGTGTCTAAACTCTGTGTTGCAGTGTGTTTGACCCCAACTTAATTTTATGCCAGAATATCCCTTTAAAATCCATCAACAGAAACCTTTGACTGGATTGACTGAAAGGATATAATACCATCCTCAAGTCTCCCCTTTGAACTGAAGTGGTTTCCTTTTGAAATTCTGTCATGATGTAAGGCTTCATTAAATGGCAGCAAAGAATTTCCTCATCACAAACACTCCCCAGTCGCTTATTTAGAACAGCGAGCATCTTTATGGCTACTTCTCAGAGGCCACAGAGGGAAGGAGCAGTTTTAAATCATGGACTATTAAAACACAGACACATAGGGAGCGGACTGGAGCTCACTACCAGCTGGGTAGTAGGCTGATGTTTTTCCACATCAGACAACAGGGAGCTTTAAGACTAGTGAGAGGGAAAAAAGAGGGAATAAAAAGAAGTTGAGAGGAGAAGTTGACTCCAATGTGGGTTACCCCCTTAATTTGGTCAGTGGCGATGTTTCCATGAACTTATATTAAAGCTTCATACTAGCTACGTTCCCATTGGAGGGGGAAACTGCTTTTACTTCATCAACAAATCCACTCGGGCTTTAATCGTACTCTAAAAGCTGTTAAATATTAACGTTTGATGGCTTTGGAGCATCACCCTATAGGTCACTGACATTCCTTGTAGTTCAGGAAAAACAAATGCATGTTCACAAGGTTGTGATTAAAACCAACTACTCCACGACCTCTGGTTTTTAACCCTACAGCCTCCTCCTACAACCTGGGAGAGAGGGCCATGCGTGGATGATTGCAAAGACGATGTATTGACATCCAACAGGCCTGCACTGAGTGAATAAATCATCAAACAAGTGTACACAGGAGCGATGAGGTTCAGCTGACATGGAATGCAGTTTAGCCAATGCTGCTAAATAATGTATTCTTCCCTGTGAAAGTGGCGTTCTGACCACTGGTCATGTTTTTTTTCTTTTTTCTCCGGAGGTTTCACCACATTTTGCTGGTCGAATGGTTCACTTCTTTCTTATGATGAAACTTTTAAAGGCTGCACTTTCCCTCCCATGTGTTTTCCTACAACAGATGTGTCCTTGGTGAAGGTAAGATACTACGCTGCCTGTGTCATACTGTCTTATTCTACAGCCAAGACAGTATCAAGGAGTCACCAAAGTCCATTGTCCGGTCTCTGTCCCTCTCAGTGCATCAACATGCACAGTTGTCCAGCTACAGTTATCACGATAAGGCGATTTAACTGGACCTCGATCCGTCCTTGTACCAGTTTACAAGAATCTGATTTTTGACAGAAACATACAGGATGGTAGGTGGGGACATGTCCTCTTTTTGGGGCTGTCTGGGCTTGTCCGGGGAAGTTTATAAAATCCTTCAGATGTCCGCGGTTTTGTATGGAAGTTTCGAGTTTGTGTCACTTAGACTCTTAGACACGAAAAACTCTCAAAATTTACTTTGTGCGACTCTGTGACTCCACCCCCGGGTAGTCGTTTCCTCTTTTTGGGAAGTAAGAATATGGTCACCCTAATATATCACAACAATTAGCAAACTGAGCTAGAGGCTGAAGGCTTATTTATGCTCGCCATACGTATGAAAATGTATGCATCCGTTTTAAACGATGGTTCCGTCACTGCCCACATACTTCCACGCGTCCTTCTGACAATAACGAACAAAAACAAACATGGCGACTGTGGAGAAGCTAGTGAGAATGTATATTTTGCACAGGAGACTGAAAAACAGGCAGCGTTGGAGGAGGCGGATGTTGGTCGGGCCACTAAATGCCTCGCAGTCGGAGGACGGAGAATTCTTTGCTGTAGTACCGATGAGAGAAACTGATGACGATCGTCATTTTCAGTACTTGAGGATGTCAGCCGGGTAGTGAGAGCTGCAACACTGCCCCCACGGTCTCCGATGGTACTGCTCCGGACGAAAAAATATGGACGAAAAGAACAAAGCGCTCCATCCATATCCAGATTCATATTTTCACCCTATTAAAATAATGGCCAAAGTCATTTATTGGCAAAAAAGAGTTGATAAAAACTCGTTTCCATCGAAAAATGACTCAGGCCATTATTTTAATCGGATGATGATACGTAGCGTGGAGCATAAATGAGCCTTAAGGCGATGTACTTCAAACAATGAAAACACCCTTGCTTTTACAGCTTTCTACCGTTTGTTTGTTTGTATGTGGAGACCTGTGCGTCACAGTCATGCTACCACACCATTTTTATGCAATCAGACGCCGCTCAATTTAGCTTCCTGCTACCCCACATAATTGGCGCTCATTTAAAATTGCTAAAATTGCTTTGGGATTTATTTTCGATTCATGAGGGACATGTTACAAACACAGGTGTTGTGTAAAACATTGAGAACAACAGATAGACGCAGACTCAAATTGAAAATGATGCTTTATTAAAAAAACCTGAAAAAGTACAGTTAAAGATGGTGACTTTACTTTCTCCACAACAAATGTTCAAGATGAGGTTTTTGTTGGACAACACTCCTCAGATTTGCACAGGACAACATTAGCAAAAGGTTTAGAGGTATCACTTTGTCCACAGGGGGCGCAAAAGCCACACAAACTTCAGTTCCTTACAGACGCTTTAAAGCTAATATTCACTCTTTAAATAAGTCATGATCATATTGTACCCGTATACTGTATATAGAATGGACGCCGTCTGCCTCCTCGCTGGGTGAAGCCACAGTGAGAACAGCACCCTCTGGTGACGGGCTGCAGTATAGGTCATAAATCCTGCCTCCTCCAGCAATCCCTGTGGAGATGTGGACAAACTTTGGAAATCAATTTCACACAATCTAAATTTTATAAAGTCCTCTTTTTTTCTGTGCAGCTCCGTTTTTAAAAGTTATTAGGGGGTTCATGTTTTCTATGATTGACACTTGATACAGCCTATGGGCGTACAAAAAATTGCGTAGCTCACCCCACCCGGGACTATGCTGTCTGAGCCGAGCGTCATCACAGTGACTCTCGGGGACTCTCCCAAAGTCACGCCGAATGCGAAAAACGCTACTGCGCAAGTGGTCGTTCCAGGAAGTGGATAAAATCCCAGAGTTACCAAGAGCAATTCGACCTCAAATTCGTACAATGACGGAATGCGGAACCAAGTTTTCCATAGTATATACAGTCCATGGAAGTACCACAAGAACAAAAGAGTCGTTGCACCTGTGATGATGTTTTTGAAAAATGTAGGTTACAGAAATTTTAATTAAAACCGTGATGTATCCCGACTTTGATTTAAAGTGATTATGTTGCTGAAATCTAAACTGTATGTAAAAACCAGCAGATTAAAAAAGCAAAGGAGGCCTTTTTTAAATTTTGTAACCCTCTAAAATAAACTCATTTAGTTTATTCATGATGTTTTGCCATAGTGTCTTCATCAGATAATCAGGTCCAAACATCAAATATCTATATAACGATTTATCTCTTTTGCAGTATTCAGTCTCTCTGTGCCTGTCTCTCTTTAGATAATGGATCTTTTTTTTCTTATATTGAAATAAATAAATAAATCCAACAGACTAATCAGCAAAAGCATAAGGCCTTCTTGGCTCCCCGGCCACCTTATTCTGGAAAAACCCACATATCAGACAGAGGAAAGCAGACTTAGCGCCTAAGAACACAAATCCTTAAATGTATTCCAAAAAATCTTTCACAGTCTTTTTACATAAATCAACTCCAAAGGGCATGAATTATTTAATGGTTGTAGTATCTGTGCCAAAAGAGACAGACCTTTTCAACATGTTTACCAGAGGAAAAGAGAAAAAATGTGTGGGGACTTTCTGTTCTTGAGCTCAGATGGAGGCAATATATCGGGTCATTGGAGAATACGACCTGGGACGCTTCTTTTTTCCGCTCACCTCCCATCACATGGGGTTAGAGCGAGGACACACCCAGCAGGAGACATTGTGAGTTAATGGGAAAGGAAGTCACTGTGAGTTCATTTGCATACATTTAACTCATGCGGGTTTAAAACTTTGAGGCGAGGGATGAATTAAACATTCACTAAAAGGGACTTGAAAGTTTAAATCTGACATAAAAAAGATGAAATACAAAGGCTGATTAGATTTCGAGTTAAACATTCATTCATGTTCTTTAAAATCTCTTGTATATCATAATGAGCGTGCTCTTTCAGAGCGCACTCAAAATGATACTTTTATTCTCTCTTTGCACTGACTGAGTTTTTAAACAAAGCAACACTTTTTAAAACTTCTTTAAACTCACTGGAAGACATTTGTTCGTCTTCCTCCTCACAAAAAAATAACCTTTTGCCTCGAGTCAGGACAATTAATCATGAGTCCTCACCTCTTCCCCTCTCATTTGGTCAAGTTCACGCCCCACATGCGTCAGTCATTATGATGAGCTGTCTCATTTGTCCACAGGGTGCTTGGAGTATCCCTGAATGTTGAGGGGAACAGAATCGAGAGCGAAAAGTAAAGCTTGCGATGCCCCCTGTTCTTGACCTCACTGTGTCTATTTTTTTGCTAAGTGGTCGGTTCACCCTGCTCACAGCTAAACAAAATTAATTATTTACTACACCAGAAAAGTGAGTTTCGACACAATATAGTGGATTCAGTCAGGATCATAAAAACTGTGTGGCAGTGTGAGCGAAGTCTATGAAAACAGTTTTCCTCATAAATCTGTTTGAGCATAAACTTGAAAGTCAATACTATTAAAAAAGTTCTCGTCAGGCAGTAAGGTGAAAGCTACCAGCTGTTGATGCCTGCCAATCACTACTTACATTTTCAAAATCCTCGACTTCAGCACAACAAAAAGGTCAAGGTGTGACTTTAATCACAGACATGTTAAGAGCGTCCATCCTCAAAACTTGACTGACTTTACTAACCATGAAACATTGCATTAAAGAGATCTTACTACCTACATTTTACCACTTAAAGTGTTCTCAGTGGTCTTTAAATTGTGATTATGAAGTTTATATCCTAAATCATGTTAACTGTGTCATTTTTAAGGTCTTTTTTTCTGCAGAGCTCCAGTAGTTCATTAGCAATTCACCTCTGAGTCGTGGGCGGAGACAGCGCTGCTCTACACACTCCTCTTCATGCTCCTCTTCACGCTAGCTTGTAGTCTAACATTGTCAGTGTAGTAGAAGTAGCAGGTAACATAGCAGCTACTCAGCTCTCAGACACTACTGTCTCAAACACGATTGTTCGGTGATCGTCCTCTCTACTTCCCTGAGTCTGGCCTGCATAGCGGGGCTCTGGGGGCGGAGCTTGGTTTTGTGATGTAGGAAATCTCACTGTGTCTGAGTCTGCCGTTGCCGTTTCGGTCTGCCAGAGATTCAGAGATTTGAATACAGGAATACTCAGAAATGCTATTTCACACTTAGTTTTCTCATGATATGTCCTCTAGCAACAGAAAAAGACCATATAAACATGAAGACAACAAGAAAAACATGCGTGGGTCTTTGACTTTAACATAAATTGTACTAAGATCAGTCGTTTATTATCATCATGCTCTGTCAGACAATGACTACAGACCAGTGGCCCTTACTTCACACATTATAAAAAACTCTGGAGTGGCTGATCCTACGCCGACTGAGGCTCGGAGTCAAAGACTAACTCAATTTCAATTGGAAATTTCCATTTGAGGTAAATTTTTTGTTGTTCCAAATTATGTTTTTTGTTAAATCAACTTTTCATTTGTCAAGTCTACACTTGGATCCTCTCCTGTTTGTTTTTGTGTAAAACTATGAGACGGGCAACTAATAGTATTGATGAGCTCTAAATGCACCAATAGTGACATGTGCTAATCTAAGCTATGGGATCAAAATTAAAGACAGTCGCACTTGAAGGGAAATAAAAACAACAGGATTATTTCAAAAGACTGAATCAATACCTGCCTGAAGGTTACTGTATATGTATTCATGTCTTATTTCATATGTAAGGTATTTGAGCATGAGAAACGCTGACACAAGACACGAGTCATTCATGTTTCACAGATTTCATGGCTCACATGTTCTTCTCAGATTATAAACACACCGTTTATGCAGTATGGTGCACTTTAAAATATATGCTTTAAACCAACATGCCTCAGAGAAACATAAATTTATTCATTGGATTACACGTGTGGTCTAAAGGGAATCAAACCCCTTCAGTGCTGCGTTCCCCCCACCGAACATCTTCCCGTACGCGGACCCTAACCCCCCTTTTAATTTCCCCAGCTTCCAACCCTTTGAACCAAGTGTTGGTTCATTCATTAATATTTATTTCCCTTTACATCACTTTGATGGTGGAGCCTTTTAAATGTTTAATTTAGTTCAGAGCCATTAAACAGTAATGCCCGAGTCTTTTAATTCTAATGTACACATTATGGCAAAGCCTGAACACAAGCTGCGTGAGGTTGACCTGCATACTCTGCACCATTGTGGCCTCGTTTTCCATTTTCTATTGATTTCTATGTTGTTGTCTTAGGTTTAGCTCCAAGGATTAAGGTAGTGTTAAAGGTGCTGTGGAAACACATTTGCCTTGCCTTGTTGTCTCAAAGCATTAAGTTGTTCTTTAGTCTATGCTTCAAAGCTCTTTTTCATTATACTTGAGCTGAGAATGAGCTAAGCTGAAAAGATCCCTTTTCTTTCATTTTTTTCCCCCGTCTTTTTATAAAACATGCAGTCATCCCTTCAGGCTTCTGAAGAGCCGACAAATCAAACAGTCCAAGAAACAGATCCCACCTGATCAGACGAAAATCCCTTTTTGAGTTCACTCATACATCCAACCTGTGATGAGGGGTTATGAGAAGACTGCAGAAAACTCAAGCAATTGTTCGGTATTACACTTCCATGATGGTGGTAGTCGATTTCTAAATGTGCCTGTCTTTCATACTAAGTGGTCCAAATGTTCAACGTGCATGTGGACTTGTGGCTCTTGCTTCAGCTACAGATTTTCATAAATTCTGCTCAGGGTAAGTACTTCTCATGACTGTAGGACTAACTAATCAGTTTAAGTAAAATTGGTACAGCACTAATGTCATTAAGCTAACTGCAGGGACCAGACACTGAAAACGATTGATTTGATCATTACTGCAACGACAAAGGACTAGCTGGTTGCCTGGGCTTAAAGAAATGAACAACTCTGACTTATTTTTCAGAGTTTAATTTAGCCACCAACCAACTAAGAATCTACTGCTGTGAACTGGGATGCTGAGTTGAGCTCATAGACTGAATAAACTATAAACAACATAGCACCGCCTTCCGTCTTTATATGAATTTGAAGCCGAATTGCTCTCGGTATTTACAGGATTTTCTCCACCACTTGAGCAGTAGCATTGTACGCATTCGGCGGGGGAGTCGCTGTAATAATGTTCTGCTCAAACAGCGTATCCCCCGAGTGAGCTACGCAATCTTCGTACGCCCATAGGCTGTATCAGGTGTCAATCATCGAAAACATGAACCCCTTAATAACTTTTAAAAATAGAGCTGTACAGAAAAAAGAGGACTTGAGCACAAACCAGTCTGACAGTAACTACATGTCAACATCACAACCAGGGGGGAGAAAAAATTATATTCTGTGTTATTTATTTCCAAAGTTTGTCAACGGCTCCATAGGGATTGCTGGACAAGGCGGGACTTATGACCTATACTGCAGCCTGTCACCAGAGGGTGCTGTTCTCACGGTGGCTTCAGGCAGATGGCGTCCATTCTATAAACAGTCTATGGTTGAGCTGTGTTGAATTGGGTTTAGCTTGATTTATTGCCTGAGTTGGACAAATACGCCTAGATAATGTCGTTTTGGATTGATTCTTCTTTTGCCATGAACACAGCTCAACTGGACTTAAACTGGCCTAAGCAGTCTGCACATGTTCCAAAATTCTCACCCCAGGCTTTAGTCTAAAAGGTTAATAACATAAGCAGGTTGGCAGGGAGCGGAGTGGTAAACAAATGAAGTTGTACAAAGCTGAAAAGGGGATGTCGCCCCCTACTGTAGTGGAGGTGGACGTGCATCTAGCAATGATTCGATTCTTGCAGTAGTCCAGTATCCGTCTTTGTAAACATTTTCTGATAAGCTTTGGTAATATTTTTATTCTCTTTGACACAGAGTGTGTATAACTTCTGACATGCTGACTGAAAACTCTGGGAGTTGTTTTCAGTGAAATTTGCAGTTTAAAGGCACAGTGGTGTCTTTATTTACAGTTTTCACACTGGCAGCCAGAACAGGAACAGAAAAGCAAGTGATATTTTATTTTAAAGTGTAACTTTTGCACCTCTGTAACATCAGTAATGCATTGACACTGATAGTCCAAGTTTTAATGCATCAACAGAATTGCAGATGACAGCAAAGGGGGAGCTGAACTCATATTAAACATTTATTCTGAGGACTAAATACAACCAAGATTCAAATCGGCGACCTCTAACAATCTGACACCACTTCATATGGCTTTGACATTGTTATCCTGTCACATCCAAAAATAATGTGCAAAAAAAAAAAGCCTTTTTATACCCAAATATGCCGAATCTCCTGCATATACAGTGACATTTACCTGCAACTGCAGACAACATGCTGCTACAAGGAGGCTTCTAGGTTTTCAAAAAGTAGTTCCTTTGGACCTACAGCTCTGGGTAGTCTAAGTGGAAACATACAAGTACAAGAGGGAGAATGTTAGGAGTGAAAGCTGTGATTCAGAGAGCATTTAAAATAACTCCTGCAAACCACCTCCATACCATGAAACATAACCAATACAGTTGATTATTTTTATCGCTTAACCTGTGGGAGTCAAAGTCAACTGAACAGCTCATGGACAATGTTGCCTGAGCTACTTCTACTCTGATCCATGGGTTTCCTGTGTGTGTATGTGTGTGTGTGATTGGTGTGTAAGTCCTTCAGGTAATACAATCTGTCTGCTGCTTCCCCTGTTCCCCAATTACCACAGGTAATTCTCCAGCCCGTGTGACCACATCCAACATATGTCCCATTACCTCCCTGTTAGCCCTGCTCACTCTCAGTCCCTGCAGTCTCACTTCTTCTCCACTGATGCGTCCACGTCTCTGTGTTCTTTTCAGTCCATCACTTGGCACACACATTAGCAGAGGGCCGCCATCTTTGAAGAATGTAAAACTGGGAAAATACAGCTAAGAGAAGGAGGAGGAGAGCAAAGAAGTGAGTGAAAAAAAGTACATATTTGTCCATGTAAATTCATCACTGCTTTATTGTCAGTCATTGCACAAGGTTTATTTTTTTTAAGTTGGCACAGAGAGACAAGAAGGGCTAACCTTTAGTAAGTAAATGTAGTATTGTAGTATATTGTAGTAAATGTAATATTTCCGGCGTAAAATTAATTTAGGGTCAAACACAACATGACACCAAGTTAGACACCCCCTTGAGAGATGAATGTTGCAGACCGCTTGCTTCTCTAGTTTTACCAACTTGAGTAATGATAGCGATGCACAGCGGTCTGAGGAGCCATAAACAAACCTCAACCAAAACGTCACTCTATAGCCACAAATAATGCTCAGAACAGCACCTAACTTCATCAACAGTACATATAGGGTCCCAGCCATAGTACTAGCCACCAAACATCTTTTTAACTTTGCCTAATTTCTTTAGCAAAGAGACTAAACATATCTCACCTACTCTCCTCCAGCAGCCACTTGTTTTTAGCAAGACCTCAGGCCAGTCCATGATCATAAATGTTCTTCCTTGAGCTGCGTCACCCCACAGCAGTCTGTAATGGACTGGCCTGAGGTTTCGCTACAAACAAGCGGCTGCTGGAGGAGAGTGGGTGAGTTGTGTTTCGTCTCTTTGCTAAAGAAATTAGGCGAAGCTAAAAAGATGTTTGGTGGCTAGTGCTATGGCCGGGACCCTATATGTGCTGTTGATGAGGTTAGGTGCTGTTCTGAACATTATAGAGTGGCGTTTTGGTTGAGGTTTACAGATGGAGACGTAGTCCGCTGTGTATCGCTATCCTGCGGTCGTTGCAAAAGTTGGTATAACTAGAGAAGCAAGCAGTCAGCAACAGGGGACGTTCTAACTCGGTGTTACTGTGTGTTTGACTGTGTGCTGGAGCATCCCTTCAAGAGTTGCTGTACGTCTTCAGTTGGTAAATGTAAATACTGAAATGCCAGGTTTCAGGTGTTTTTTTCTTCCTACCATTTTGCGGCACCACAAAGTCACTGAACTCCTTATATGGTCATATGCCCGACAGGATCAGTAATTTTTCCCACATTGTCCCAAAGAGATGGACAAACCGAGGAGAGAGGGCTTGTAGGGAGGCGGGAACTTGCCTGAAATCTCCTGTGCTCAAGAACTAAGAGATTCCACAGATACCTTGGAGGGATAGATAGTTTTTTTTTTTTTCTTTTGTAAATCACACAGAGCTACTTTGAAGGTTTTACAGAGTAGAAATATAAAACTTTAAAAGAACTCAACACAAGAGATTTTAGCCTGGAGAAAAACTCAAGATCATGAATACAAAACCAACAAATATTATCAATGATTGATCATAGAATGGATGTCTACAGGTTTTCATCCAAAGAAATCTAACAATAGACACCTAACTGGGCATTATCTTTTACATTTATTAAAATCATACACATTTTATTGTGTTTTTTCTTTAATCATATTTGTCCCTTTGTTCCCCTTCCCTTCTGTTTTTGTTACCTTTCTCTATTATATGAGACTATAGTAAATCTGACACCCTTGAAACAAAGTTGTGAAAAAATAATGAGGGCTTGTTTTCTATAAGGGATCAATACTGCTGGAATGAGTGGTTTACGCTGGAAAATGGCACCACTGGACCATGCATGTTTTATGACTTAGTTCAAAAGGCATCAGCTGGCCTCTGGGCTGGAAATCTGCTCGGTAATTGGATACTGGAGCTGATATGATGGGACAGTAATATGATAAGATAAATTCAGCGAATCAATTATCTCTTTAATGTGATAGAATTTTAATAAAACAACATGCGCATATGTGAGAGCCTTTTAATGAAATGCTAGAAGCAGGTAGGATAGCTTTTAATCATCCAGGCGTGTGATAATAATAGAAAACCTTCGATTGATCTTTATTCACACAGTCATGCAGTTAATCGCTGTTTGTTGTTCAATAGTGGATTAATGGAGCACGGCACATTTAATGGTTCAATTTTAAAGCAACTGGATGGCAGATAAATCAAAGACTTAAACAAATAATGAAGATAAACATATATTTTGGAATAATGGAATGAATTTTACGATTGAAGCCATTAAATGTTTACTATTTTATCCTCCGTTAAAGTTATTTGTAAACCACAAACTGCTTTCAGGTCTTTTTCTCACACTTTCACCTTCAATAAATGGCTACCAGTGTAACGTGCCAGAGTAAAAACAAAGGGGAAATGACCAAAAACGTAGACAAGAAAATTATTTATTTAAAATAACCGAATGAAAAGCAGCAAAAACTTACTTTAAAATGTCCAGTCAAAAGGCAAAATCCAACAAAAGACACTGGGGATACAAGCATACGCGCACACATCAATGCACAATGAACCAACAAAGACAAAGGAGAAAACAGGGACTATATACACACACTGGGAAACGAGCAACAGGTGAGGCAAACGAGACACAGGTGAAACTCATGGGCGATTAACGAAGGAGGGAAAACTAGGGAAGTAAAACCAGACTAGAAACACGAGGAATAAACTACTACAAAATAAAACAGGAAATAAACACTGAAAACTGATCGAAAGAATAAAACACAGAGAACAGGAGGGGAAACAGGGTAAAACACAAACTGAAAACTCACAAGACTGGACTACAGGGGAACAGGAACACTAGGGAACAGAAAAAACACACAAAATATACTCAATTAAAACCAGGAGAAAATAAAATAAACAGAACGAATCATGACAATCAGTCACGCAAATAGCCAGGCAGGATAATCAAAGTCAAGAAATATAATTGACAGGTCTTTAAAAGTGTGTGTCCTGCAGTCCTTTCCTGAGTTTTTCTAATATGGAATAATAAACATTTTCTAATCAGCAACAACCCTGAACGAATATTCCTGCTGCGACCACAGGGAGGCTATTAGAGCTCATTAAACACTGGGATTATGCCCTTTTATGTGCCCCAGTATCATTATTATATTGAATACTTTTCTAAAGAGCAAAAGCAAAATAAAACCTTTGAATACATCTGCACATAGAGTGGAATGAAACCAAAGTGATGTTGTGAATACATTAAATACTTTTTGTACATTACACTACAGTATGTTTGACAGGAAAATCCCTGGTTTTAGATGATTTTTTCCTCAGAAATTCATATTTATTCTAAATTTCAGCGCTAAAAACCCTAAACCCTCAAACACTGTTGTCAAAATCGTTGACATTGAGTTACACTCAAATTCCACTGCATGCGGATCGGCACTGATCACCACTGATGGTTTCCATTCAAGTTAATAAGTCAGATTCTACGAGCTTCTGGCCCCCTGCGATTCAGCTGGCTTTGTAGCCAATCATCAAAGTTCTGTTTTTTTCCAGACGCCGCAGCATACTGCATAAATTCAGCACAGATTAACCCATGCTGGAAAGGAAATCAGGCACAGACACAAAATAAAACACTACATGTTTCAGGTGGATCATATTTTATACCATGCAAATATGGGCGGGGGGACGAACAAGTCGCAGGTTTTCAGGCATCATTTCACCCCATTGACACCATGGATGAGGAGATGCTGATTCTGGAAGTCCAAAATCACGAATAATCTATGAATCGTCTCGTCCCTGAATATAAAGACAATCATAAAACAAGATATAGCGTGGCCTGATCATAAAAGTGTCTGACCTACTGGTCTGGACAGAGTAGATTTCCTCCTCTGGAAGGACACAATCTACTGCTGATACGGTTATGTGTCTGCCTTTATAGAGACAACTCCAAATCCCGTGATTGCATGTGAATTCGCGGGTTCTTGGGAGTCCTCACGATTCCTGCTGTCTGAAATTTGCCCCACAAACACACCTGGTAGGATTTGGCGGACGGCGAAAATCCCCGCTGTTCTGCATGTGGTTGAATTTGGGGGTTAATCTTTGTTTAGCTTTCTATTTGAAATTAAAAATAATGAAATGTAGCCTTAGCAACAAAGAGCAGGTAAGTGTGGTAAGATTTATCAATTAGTGAGGTCACACATTGAGCGAATTTTGAGCGGATCTAGCAAAGTCTGAACAAGCCGATCCCAGCAGCCTAACAGTCTTATTATATGATTACTTTAATATTTATATATGTATGAAAATGAAATGACAATAAAAATTAATTGAAATCAAATTAACATCGACCTCAGTTATTACATGACTACCCTAATTGGCCATGTGCTGAATCCATCCATAAACAAACCCCTGCACTGAAGAGGCGGCAGCATAGCCACACGAAAATAAATAAATGAAATTGGTCCATCAAATTTAATCAATGTTACATAATTGTGTTGCTGAAAATAAACCTATCTGCACTAACCTATCTGGAAATGTTGTTCAAAGCAAACGCAGATGGACCTTTTAATGTGCGATAACTGTTTTAGTGCACAGCTTACTCTCAACAGAGCCCCCTTTTTTATAGATGTTTTGGCATCATAATGATGTATTTTTCTAAATGTGTAAATCGCTGCCTCTCTATTATTATGAATTTGACCTTCTTGGGTGTCTTGGCTCCAGCTTAACAACAACCAAAACATGAGAAACAGAAAACGTTTAAACAAATACATTGACCCCAACAACACAAAGCTCCATCTAATCTAACTTCTAAATCAGCCTCCTATGTAAAGCAGTAAAAATCAGCAAGTACATACACATTATTGTTTTCAGAACCTCCTGATAAAGATTTAGATATTAAAACATGACGTAGTTTACCGTGCGCTGATTATACTGTGTCTGACAGAACAGTTTACATAATGATGAGAGGCAAATGACATGGATCACAGCAGCCTTTAAACTGACTTAAACATCATAATTAAGATGTCAAGATTTCCATTTTGCATGTGTGTGTGTGTGTGTGTGTGTGTGTGTGTGTTTGCATGTTTAGTCATGCTCAGATTGCTGGGGCAGGTGTTATCTCACAGCTGTTATAAACCTGTCCTGCTTTAAGAAATGGGATGAACACAATTATTTGAGCTGCTGGAGTAAATAAAGTTGAGAGGGCTCCTCTGTGTGTAGGTGTGTGTGTATGTGTGGGTGTGTGTGTGTGTGTAGGTGTGTGTATGTGTGTGTCCGTCACTTCATTAATGAGCACCTTGCAGGCAGGTTGCAGTGATGAGGACTGCTGCTCTCCTCTCCACAGAGATGAGAAATGATAGTGGCAGCACAAAGTCTAATTATAAAGTGGGTCTAACAAACCAGAGGTTCGTGCGTGTGCATGTGTGTGTGTGTGTGTGTGTGTGTGTGTGTGTGTGTGTGTGTGTGTGTGTGTGTGTGTGTGTGTGTGTGTGTGTGTGTGTGTGTGTGAGTGCCAAAAAGCCTCAAAGGAGAAAAGCTCTGATTCTCCTGAAATTTCTTCTCTCTTCTTTCATGCCTTTTTCTCCCTCAGTAAGGTGATGGTTGGTTGTCTTGTGCCTCCTCCTCTTCATCCTCCACCCACACAACGGCCACTGACTGTCTTCAATACAACTCCCCCAGTGACTCCTTTTTTTTTTCCGAAGAAGCATCAACATGACCATCGGGTTGTCATGGTTATTGAGCTGTTGCAACAATACTCAGAGAACTACTACTTCACACTTGGAGAATCTGTTAGATCTATTCTTTAAAATGAGTGTGGGAGGCCGTTTATGCATTGTGCTGTTGAGTTTTTCTTCAGACACCCACCGAGAGTGAAATCTATAGCACTTGAGAAATAGATTCTCATGTGCTCTGTGTTTAGTTTGCAAATGAGGCCCATGGATGTAATCGACTCTACACTTCTCTATAGGAGTTTAAAGTTGAATTTTTAGAGTCACAACATAACGGAGGAAGAAGAAAAAGCTATTTTTCCTGTAATTCCTCAAATATGTCTCTTTTTATAAGGTGCTTTATAATGTTGTTGTTGAAGTTGAATCAAACTGAAATTGCAAAATGCTTCCCAAGTAAATCCAGTCAGTTATAATGTTTTCCAGCCACAACCGTAGACTGTATACATGATGGACAACTTGGCTCCACCTTCCGTCATTATACAGATTTGAAGCCGAATTGCTCTCGGTATTTACAGGATTTTCTCCACCACTAGCGCAGAGAGCGTTGTATGTATTCGGTGGGAGAGTCGCTGTGATGACGCTCGGCTCAAACAGCGTATCCCTCAGGTGAGCTACACAATCTTCGTACGCCCATAGGCTGTATCAAGTGTCAATCATAGAAAACATGAACCCCCTAATAACTTTTAAAAATGGAGCTGTACAGAAAAAAGAGGACTTGAGCACAAACCAGTCTGACAGTAACTACATGTCAACATCGCAACCAGGGGGGAGAAAAATTTATATTCTGTGTAATTAATTTCTAAAGTTTGTCCACATCTCCACAGGGATTGCTGGAGGAGGTGGGATTTATGACCTATACTGCCCGTCACCAGAGGGTGCTGTTCTCAGGGTGGCTTCACCCAACAAGGAGGCAGAAGGTGTCCATTCTATATACAGTCTATGGCCACAACTAGCTTTTCCCTCTTTTGTGTGCATTACACATGTATGCAGAGTCAAGAATTTCTAAGTAGGGAAACAAACTGTTTCGATAGGCTACCTAATTCAGGCCATTCCCACCTCTACAAATGCAGGATTCAAAACTGGCGAAGTCTAAATTATTGACTAAATATTAATGGACTTTTATGCGCCTCCAAATGTGAGATGTGTAGATGAGTGCTGATGGGTGGAGCCGAAGCGTGTGCAGAAGTGACCTGGTTTTTGGAGCCCACAGAATACAGAACCCTATCAGCTGACCAAATCATAGGGCTGGGCGATAAACCGAAATTTACCGATACCGAAATTTATGACAATAACTGATATCATTTTGTCAATAAACTCAGTGTCAAAAGAATAGATAATTAAAAGTTGGTTTTGGATGTGTGTAGGTAGGCTTTGGTCTCATGTCCCTTCAAGATGCTGTCCTACGTCAGAGACGTGACTCCACCCCATCCAGTCCGTAACAAAGAGGGAAAGACAGGTGAGGAGATGGAGCACGGTTCAAAAGTTGTAGCGGCTGAAGTAGACGAAGTTAATGTGGGAGGGGGAGAGCAGCTTGTGGAGTAGTTGTCATCCATTTATCGTTACTGAAGTGAACTGCTCAATATATCGTGATATTGATTTAAGGCTATATCGTCCAGCCCTATAAAGTCATGCCTTATACTGATAAAACACTAAAGACCCCCTCAGATCAGTTTAGTCCATGTCAGATCAGATTCTTGTGTTGATCTGGAGCAGATACTCGTGGCTCTGGAAAGCTGAATGACCCATGTCGTGTTTGTCATGTTTTTTCTTTACTCTGATAATCTGGTGAAAAGAAATTCTGCAGGAGTTTGCATTTGTCAATAGAGCTGCCGATCAAAATCAAACTTCTCAGCATCAAAATAGAAAAACACTATGAAAATACACATGTATGTATTTGACATGTATATATATGGTGAGACATTTCACCTCAAACCACTGATGTGAGTCTCATTATAAGTCAAAGGATCGCTAAAGTCATGTGGGTCCAGCCTCTGGGGATCAAGAATGTCCGCACCAAATTGACAGCATAAGTTTTTGATCTATTTCTGTTAAGATGAAAGTGGTAGATGGACCAAAAGCCTGAAACAAATCAAATCAAGAAGTTAAATCTTGCGGTTCAAGCACTGTGAACAACTGCAGTCGACTCCTTATATAACAGGACCAGGCAATGCAAGCAGATGGGAGGCTGTTGCAGTGCAGCATGAAAATCAGCCACTGCAACTCCTCCTTCACCTTGGTAAAAGTAGATCAGAAGGTACTTTGATATTTCAGCGTGGATTCAATGCTGGTTTCATGGTGGGGAAGTACATTAAAGCTGTAGGGGCTGATGTCCAACATCAATGGGTCATTCTGGACGGAGGATTGCATTGTTTGGACTGGATTATAAAACTCTTAATATTTTCTATAATGAGTAGAAACTCCCCTCTAATTTGCAGAAGAATAGTGAAGCCCCCTTTTCCACAGGTATCTCTTCCATAATGATGTGTACAATGGTGGACAATTATCTGTGCTGTAATGATTATTGTATTGTGGGTGGTTTCCAGCAGTCTGACTCCATAAATCTTAATTTGTGTAATGCCTGAAGTAAGCCCGCATTCAATACTGATTAAACCTAAATTTAATTCTTCACCCAAGGTGCTATACAACAGAGAAGTGATTTAAATGGAAATTTGCTTATTCCTTTTTAAGCACTTGCATGAGAATGGAGATTAGAATTTAATTTCAAAGTTAAAGGGGGTCTTAGGAAAGGATTCAAGTGTGGCTCAGATGCACACACACAAAAAAAACTGGAGCAGGAACATTACACTGCTTCATTTCACACTTGTTTTTCTCACTGAGGACTGCATATGACTTGGATTTATTCAACTCAACAGTAACCTGAAAATAGAGTCAGATTTAATGAAATATTTACACCTCAGACACACTTGATGCACTTGATGCACTTGATGCACGCTCACTGGGCGTATTTGGACAAGGTTACAATCATCACTCTTAAAGGAAGCATCCAAGGTCTACACTCCAATTACAGAGCCAAATACCAAGAGAGACAGCAGACACACACTAAACTTAATATCAACACCGAAATGAAAAGCTTTCTGCAATATCATGATAGTTTTAATAAAAGCTTGAAAGGCAAAAAGCAGACACGAGAACCAATGACAGAAACTGCTCGCACATTGAGAGATATTGAGTTTCTGGAAATTCCTAGGCGACTGCTCCTCTGCTTCCAAGATGATTTCATTATATAATATTTTCCACTCTTTGTACACCAGAGAGCTGCTGTGCAGAGGATATTGAAGACAGAGCAGCTGCAGTGGAACCATAGTGCCCCCTACTGGTGAGAAAAGTCAGCCACAGCTCATCATGGTGTCTGCTTCCCAACATCTTGCCAAAAGATTGTGAGGACCTTTGAGCTTTCTGGAGGAAAATGCTTTTTTCTGTCAGAGATTCAAAAAGTGTCTCCTATTTTAAACTCTCTCCTCCTCGAATAATTCGTGTGACAGAGAAGGATCAGTCATGAGAGAGAAATGGGTAAAAAAGCCTCATGCAAGGTCATGCACGGTGCCCACAGAAGATGCTGTAAATATGAGGATGTGGAACTGTAGCCTGTATTTTAGTTTTGTTCAGTGATCTAATAATGAAGAAAGAAGACGTCACTATAACACTAACCTTTTTTAAAGACATTGTGTTTATTTGATGTCTAAAATTTGATGTCATTCATGCATCTAGTTAGGTGATAAACACTGACTTAGGCTATGTTCACACTGCAGGTTAATTCCAATTTTTTAACCATATGTTCAGGTTAATTTATTAATACCCGAAGGTAGATTTGTTCTGCAGTGGAATAAAGTGATGACGTCCATTTATACAAGTTACAGTACAATATAAAACGACCACAAAACAGAGCACATGATAAAAGCGCCCCAAGGCTCCCCAGTCAGGACATAAGAGAGGGAGAAAAACGTCAATAACCCAAATAAACAACCTCTGGATACAAACCCAGGTAAAAACAAGTTTAAAACCATCATAAATAAGTAAGTGAATAATATCTCCGCAGTATGTGCTAATTGTGCAAAATTATGTGCAAGATCTCTGCAACTTGTTCACTCCAATAATAGCAGCAGGGACAAAGCTGTTTCTGTAACGTTTAGTTCTGCATTTGGGGACTAGAAACCTCCGTCCAGAGGGGAGAAGCTGGAACTCGCTGTGTAGAGGGTGGGAGTCGTCATTTAGAATAGAGACGCTATCCGCTGTAACTCAAGAAGACCATTTAACTATTTGGTTCTGATTTTTTCATTTAAGTGTGAACAGTGCAATTCAGATTTTTTCAAATCCGACCCAGGCCTCTTTTGTTTGTGGATATAAATTGGATATCTATCTTATATGACCACAGTGTGGACGCTCAGGTCGCGTTCATCCGACCTACACGTCATCAATATGCGACAAATGTCACCATTGGACGCATTCCGTTTACATTAGATGCCGCATCTGTTGTTGTAATGCGAACGACCGCACAAAAAATCCGAATTGTGCATCATAACCTGCAGTGTGAACGTAGCCTTAGCTTTGTGTCAGGGTCCTGCTCACCCTGTTAGGACTCTTATTAACGTAGCCACCTGTTCACTTATTCATAACTTTAAAAAGATTAATCCACATTTAGAAAACTTAACCTATCAATGCACCTCATTTCTGATTTTATTCATCTAGGTGAAAAGCCGGCAGTTTTTGTATTTGATGTGTTGCAATCAAATTAAGCTGAATTCCCACCTGATGACTCGCCTTTTTTTACGCTTACATCCAAATTTATTCCAAGTCCCTCAGGCTTCAGATTTAATCAGATATGTGGATTGGTGATGTAACCTTCCTCTGTTTTATCTCCATCTATTATGCCACATCAGACACACTGACTGTACTAAGTAATAGGACAACCTGCCACTTTTCCATTAAACAGACCATGAAATTGATTGAGTCGGCCTCTGTGTTATTATCTGGATGTTTTCCACCTTCAGCGTACAACCTTTAATAAAGACATGAAGGCAGGGAGAAAGGAACACCATGTTTTTTGGATTATTTAAACTTACTCTGTGATGATGGTCAAGTTAACGCCTGCTCCCTCTGCTCCCTCTGCTCCCTTCCCAACACCCCTTTTTTTCTTCTTCTTCTCTTGCCCTAACGATGTGAAGTCTCCCCCTTTGGAAATTCTTCACTTTTCAAGGCAGCGCAAAGGCGGGGGTGAAACCTGACATCTGAAGCCCGTCACAGCAGGGAGGGCTCCAGAGAGGAGAACAAAGACAGATCTTTTTTTCCACAAATGAGCTGCCAATGGGCGTGAGGATCATCATTTCATCCAAAGATCACAGACACGATGGAAAAAATGAGGATCAAGACATGACTGAGGTTAAAAAGAGCTGTTGAGTAGTCAGCACCTGTTTCAACAGCAATCATCAAGACTTTGTCGCCCTCCAGTGGTCTAACAGTGCCATCCGTTAATGATCATGTCAGCGAGCAGAATAGAAACACTTGAATAGCTCCAGTGTAATTTATAGTGGCCAACTCCCAGCTTTTCTTTCTGTGTCTGCACTATGAGGGGTCACTCCTATTGTATAGAATTCACAGCTGATACCACCAGCCTGCAGACACTTCTTTTCAGGCTCTAAAGCACATGAACATTCAAAATATACCACTGACTAAAATAACTTGAAGGATTACAGACACCTGATGCTACACAACTAATTCACTAAACAGCAAAGTATGTAGCTGTTCCCCTGTTCCCATTAAATCATAGATAGATAGATAGATAGATAGATAGATAGATAGATAGATAGATAGATAGATAGATAGATAGATAGATAGATAGATAGATAGATAGATAGATAGATAGATAGGATTGCCTTAGTTGCTGTTTGCTGGCAAGTTGGTTTGTCGGCTGGTTGGCTTGGCTTGTTTGCTGACTGGTTGGCTGGCTGGCTAGGTGGTTGGTTTGTTAGTTGGTTGGATGGTTGTTTTTTTTAGTTGGTTGGTTTGTTGGCTTGCTGGTTAATTGGCTGGCTGGCTGGTTGGTTGCTTGTTTGGTTCTTTGATAAGTTGGTTGGTTGGCTTGCTGGTTGGTTGGTTGGTTGGTTGGTTGGTTGGTTGGTTGGTTGGTTGGTTGGTTGGTTGGTTGGTTGGTTGGTTGGTTGGATGGGTAGCTGGCTGGTTGGCTGGCTGGCTAGCTAGCTAGCCGGTTGGTTGGTTGGTTGGTTTGTTGGCTCGGTTGGTTGGCTGGCTAGCTAGTCGGTTGGTTGGTTGGCTGGCTAGGTGCTTTGTTGGTTTGTTTGTTGGATGGTTGGTTGGTTGCTTTGTTAGCTTGCTGGTTGGTTGGTTGGTTGGTTGGTTAGATAGCCATAGAGAGAGAATATGTCCAGGTAGTTCGGAGCAGTTTAGATGATTGAATTGTTGACCCACAAGAATGACAGGCAGGTGTTCAGAGTTGTACCTACTCTTACTTAAATATTTATTTATTCATTTTAGTGCAGTATATGATTTCTTTCTCATTGTTTTGATTTTATCTATTTGTGTGAGAAAAGTATAAAGAAATAGAATTGTGAAAAAGCTCTTTTGGATTAGAGGTGGGAGTCGGAGTCCTCACGAAGGTAATAAAATCCTCATGAGAACAGTCGAAGCCCAACAAATAGATCAAGTCTGACTGATTCCCCACACCAGTAGTTTTGGACATTGAAATAACAATTTGAAAATGGTTAGTCTAACAAGAAACAAGCCAATATACTGGAAAACACAGCAGCACGAATCAATCCTACTTGTTACATTGACAAAATAAAATAATGTTGTTTGGTATACAAGAATATTGATCTACAAATCAAGTCCGTCAAGTTCCTTCTTCTGTGTGAACAGGGATCTACAGTATGAGCGGTGTTGTCCATACATCCTGTTCACACAGCGTATCCCTGAAATTCTCAACATCCCTCTGTGGACCTAAGTTTAGCTAAGCCAATACAGAGGCGACAATGCTCAAGAGGGGCCTCAGAGGATAAAAAGCAAAGACAAAAACATGCAGTGATCAAAGTCAGAGATCAGATGTGACTCCAGGAACATAATGTGCTCAGTCGAGTGCACCAAACTGTCCTGACAGGACAAAGTTGGTTCAGGGTTGACATTGATTTTCGGAGCGGTCCGGAGCATTCTTTGGTGACGGGGGCTCAGAGAAGACATGGGGGAGCCTGCAGACTTTTCATTAAATTCTTGTTAAACGGCACATCAGTACAGACGGGACCATCACAGAAACATCAAACCAGACATGTAGTTTCCTTTTCTGATTCAGGATTTAAGACGTTGAGGGCAGCATACCCAGGAGGTTCTGTAAGTGTTTTCATCTCTACTACAAGCACTCTGGACTGACTCCCATGTGAATGTACTGCAGCACTGATCTATCACACGTGCAGGTTTCATCTCCATACTTGCATGTGTAGATTTCCTGGCTGTTTTGATCTTTATAGAACTAGATCATACGTGCTGAAAAAAACTTTTATGCAGGATTTTTTCTGCTCCCAGCGTCTGTTATATAAATGCATCGTAATCATAGCTCTAAATTACAATTCTCTGGTTCGATGGAGGTTTTACTATTTCATTTTATCTAAATATTTAGTTCGTTGATTATTCAGAACGTATAGTTAATCATTAGGATTGATTTTGCATTTTGCCAGAGGCCACAATGTCTATAAATGCATAATTGGTTGAAAAGAAGAAATGACAACCACCTCGGAAGATTAAACTCACTAAAGCAAACACGACTATTAGAGACAAGAGGGATTTTTCTATATAGTTGTTTTTGACTGTGGGATTTGCTGCAAAAAGAGCCTTTTTACATTTTCCACAGCAAATATTCTCATTAGGGGTTCAAAAGATATTGTAAATTCATTAGTTTTGCTTATTTTAATAAAAAAAACACTTATGCCATTTCATTGTTTTTGCCATTTTGCCATTTAAGAACTACCTTTAAATTCCTTTAAGAAACTTTTCCTTTAAGGTTCCCATAGCACTCCAGAACCCAACATTCTAGGAGCCTCATTTACTGTTGCCTTTGAAAAAAATTTTTGAAACATTTTACTTTACTTTAACTTAGATGTTTTACTTTTAATCTCCCTTTTACTTTTGACATATTTTACCATGCAACAAAGGTTTTTTTGTTTTCTTTTTAAAGATAAATTTGCCCTTTTAAGACGATTCACTGTCTGGTGATGTCACAATTTGAGTACATTTGTTTAGTTTAGTTTAGTTTAGTTTATTCATTTGCACATGACAAATAGAGAACAATTTTATAATAGATTTAAAACAGCATTGTGCAGGGGAGGTTAGAAGCCAAAAAAGCTTGTCAAAGTACCTCCCCCTGATATAGCTACAATTAATCTAGGCAGCAGTGCAAGTTATAAAAAAAAAATAATAATAATAAAAAATTAATAATAATACTAATATTATTATTATTATTACTATTACTATTATTATTATTATTATTATTATTATTATAAATAAAATAAACAAGCAGAAACAACAATACAATTTAACAGTAACAAGGAAATATAAATTATATGACAAAGTTAACAAATCCAGTCAAATTGAATGGATCCAAGATCAGTTACTCAAAACTATCACAGAAATGACCTTTTTAATTGCCTTTTAAATGATGATAATGAATATGCTGACTGTAGAGTGTTAGGTAGTTGGTTCCACAAAGATGGACCTCTGTGTTTTAGTGTGGATTGGTTCAGGGATGTCCGACACAAAGGAAGGTGAAAGTCCTTAGAATCTCATATTGATTTTAAAATAAAAAATAAAAAAAATAATAAATTAATAATAATTAAAAAAATAAGACTTTACAACGAACTGTAATAATAACTGGATTTACACCACCACTTTTTTCTGGCATTTAAATTGTGTATATTGTAGATAGTTTTATTTTTCTTCTCCCTTTTTCCTTTTTCTAATTTTTTTCTTAATTATTACATTTATTTAAGTTCTTAATATTAGGATCTTTATTTTTATAGCTGCATTTTTACACTCTTAGTCTGTGATGCTGGTGTGACAAAAAAATTTCGCCCATGGGGGATCAATAAAAGAATATTCTATTCTTCTATTCTATGATCTTGCTGAATTTTCGTGACTTTTTTGAGCGAGCCATTCAGACCACCCATTAATCCACACATTAAACCCACCCATTAATCCTTACAGTCTGAAACTTTTTCATGTACAGTACTGGCATCCGACACTTTAAATTAACATTTGTTTTCAAAATATGAAAAAAGCCCCTCTTAAAAGCTACTGTGAGAAGTTTTTGTCCCGTTATGAAACTGAATGATTTTTATATTGATGCTTCGTTTTGAGCGAAGAGAGCAAACAAGACGATTAGGCTGCCTGCAGTGTCTCTTACACTGACTGTTATTTCACAGTACTCTGGGCAAGGCCTGTCCAAAATAACACTGTACTTTTTAGTTTTTATTTTTCCTCTACACCCTTCCTATCATAGGGCCCTCTTTGTTTGGATTTTGAGTCCGGCTCTCATGGGAGTTACCCGTATTGGTGCCATGCTCTCAAAAAAAACAACCCAACAAAGATGCTTGTGTTGCTCCTGTTTACCTTCTTAGATGGGCTAAACACAAAAAAACAAATAAAAACACGAAAAAGATTCAGTCGTGGTCCATCCTGATTGGAGGAGGGTAGTGGAATGCAAACATGCGCAGGACTGAGCAAACACAGGAGTAGTAAGTGAGCATTTCAGCTTGGATGACACAGTTAAAGCTGCAGAGGAGCAATGAGGAGAGAAAATCACTGACAGGAGAGGTCAGGAGCTGAAGAGAAGGACGTGCAGAGATTTACGTGCAGATTTCAGCCTCAGAGTCAGTGAAAATGACCTTTTGGTACTCGCCAATCTCATCTGCAGCACTCGCAGCGAACAGAACAAACATGATGTTTAAGACAAACACGACCCAGCCTGATACAGTACACAACCACAGCGTCCCCACTGCTTGTTTCACTCTGTCAACATGCAGATACGCCTCTCGCTCTGACCGCCTCTCCTTATCAGCATTCCTGTCGTGACCTCGGCTCAGACGCTCTGGTCGACTTTGTTTTTTATCACTCAGCTGTGTGTGTATGAGGGGGGGACTGACAGTGGAGAGCAAACACTTTCATCTGCAGCTGACGTCTGTTAGATAACTCAGTTTGCTGTATGTGGACTGAGAAGGCCAAAGAAAGTTTAGATTCACTGACAGCGCAGAAAGGAGGTAGGAATCTGGGTTGCACATATCGGTTTTAACAAAAATCTCTGAAATAGATCAAATGCATTCTTCTACAGTATATGATCTTTATTTCAGTATTTAAACTGAGGAGAGCAGAAGTGCTTAGACGAAGTTTGCCGGCATACTGAAGTTTGCTTCTGATTCAGGGAAAGTTATGGAAATTTTAGTTTGCAGGGCAGAGCATTCCCGTTTCTGGTTTTTGCACACCCAACTGCTCTGTAAGTATATTAGTCATGAGTCATGATGGTGTTAAAATCCACTTTTAACTTTGCATAACCTTTATTTGTGATTTTACTGCTCCTTTAGCCACTATACCTAGACTTGCCAGATCTGGATTATATCATTCTAGAGGGACTACAAACTAAGACGGTTTGCTCCCTTAAGTAGTTTTTCCTCAGTACTTTGCTGGAACATAATGCAAGAACTGAAGATTTTACTCACCCACAACAACCACAAGTGTGTTTTTGCCATGTGTTCTACCTACAAAAAAAGAAAGAAAAGGTTAACTGAGTTCAAAATATATGCCAACTCTGATGATGATTGCAAAATTCTTCAGTGTTGCAATCCCAGACACGGGATTTGTAGTGTTATTTTGAGGATGGAGGAAGTCTGAGGCGAAGGCAGCACATTTTAGGCACTCCTTATTATCAGGCCATCAAATGTCTTTAACACTGTCCAATAAGCTTAATTTGATCCAATCACTGTTTAAAAGCAAAAAATGACAGTGTGTAGGCTAGATTGAACACCAAAGATAGCCTATGTCTGCCATACAATGGTTAAATTTGCGATAAAAGTGGCCATATATGTATATAAGGAATCAGGTTGCTTTCTGAAAATACACAATGAAGTTTGGTGGACAAAATAAGTTGAATAGGGGAGAGTGGGGTAAGATGAGCCATTTTCCATATTTCAGATCTCTACATCAAGGCAATCATAGTTTTGTCTCTAACTAGTGAATCTGCATTTATTTCAAAATGTTGCGCATCCGTGCAAACCAACAGCATAAGTGTAAACATAACTGTCTTGATAATATAGCATACCAATAAAAAGTGGTCTCCTGCGGTCAACTTACCCCGAGTATGGGGGAGTAATCACTTTTTAACTGGTACAATAATTCTGTTTATTATTATTGTATATAACTGCTAAAAAGCTGTTTTGTAAAAAGCCATTTTAACATGAGAATGTCTTTAAGTGATTCAGAACATTCACAGCTGTATTTTTGAAAAGAAAAAGTCAAACATTCCAACAATCTGAACTGAAACTCTGATCCTCTCATCAGACTCTTTTACTTTCTCAGTTACTCCAGAACTACTATGATTTTATACTAGGTTTTTGACCTCATGTTGTAGCTCATAGATACCACAATTGATGTAAAAAACAAATTTTAAATGATCTTTTTTGGTCTGAACACAAATCTAATAAAACTGATGACAGACTAAATTCACTTTTAAGAGTGAACAATGGAAATAAATGTCTAACCTCTTCCCTCATGTTCTTCTAACCTTCACAGACTCCATGAATTGATGCATATCTCCTAAATATTTGGTCACATGATCAATTTCTTTTACTATTTCCAAGTAACAGGGGGTGGCTCAACTTACCCCACTCTCTCCTATCTGCCATGCAAGAGTTCAATTTGTGATTGAAAAAAATTGACATATATATAAGGAACCAGGTTGCTTTCTGAAAAAACACAATGAAGTTTGGTGGACAAAATAAGTTGAATACATCTAAAGAGCAAAGGGAACTTTCCAAGCTGCTATTTTAGAGTTGATTTCAGATGAGAGAGATAAACAAGGTAAAGACCGCAGAGATTGTTCATGAAAAAGCAGATATTCATACAGGATGAAAGAGTACCTTGAAAGAAATAGTGAAGTTTTCAGCATCTGCCATCAAAATACAGACACATTCATCCTGCAGCACAGAGAGGAGGTGAGCTGCTCCTGCTGCCAGTGAAGGTGTTTGTTTGTCTCTCAGCAAGAATATTTCACACACACAGAACTAAACTTCCCCTTTTTCAGCCTCTTTGACAGACCCATCCTCTCTGGACTCAGAGCAGAAACCTTCCATTTCCAGTGAAAGCTCTTCCATTTTGTGTGATGGGTCCCGTATGTTTGACCCACTAACACATTTCTGCTCTTCAGACTCAGTGACGTAAGGAGGGGGCGGAGTCAGGGACGTTCAAAACACTGACTGTTTCTACTGCTGCCCTCAATCCTCCTCATCTTAGCTTCCTGTCTCTTGTTTTTGCGCTTGTTTTGCTCTCTCTGAAGACTTGTAGACGATCACCCGCGGATTTGTGCCTTTTGTTGCTCTGCTTTATCGTATATAATGCGGCTGCTTTCCGCATATGTCTTCCTAACACCGTTTCTGCTCGGAGGTTGCATTATCTCATAGCATCTTGCTGTTGTTTGTTTGACTGATTTTCACAACTATGGACCAGTGACCGAAAAGAAACCTGTGCAAATGCACCTGCCGTCGAGAGGATACCCCGCTTATAAACTCGAAGAGGTAAGACTGCATGAGGAAAGAAGAAAAAAACAAACAATAGAAAGAGGAAGAGAAAAATGTTGCAACAGCTGCAACTGTGCAAGAGGCTGCAGCAGCTGCAGCGCATTATCCCGCCTGGATCCTGTGTGGAGTATTGAGAGAGATTGAAAGAGAGTCACATAGAAATCAAGATGTTTGCATTAATTCGAAGTCTTTAAATCCTAACCTGCCTGCATGAAAAGTCTTGAAATGGCGATGTTGTTGTGCTAAGAGAAACCCATTTCCTGCAGTTGACGGCCGTTTCTTCCATTAACTGTCGTCTGTGTTTCTGTTCCTGGCGCCCAAACCAGACAGATCTGCAGCTTTGGCTCGTTTACATTTGTCTGAGAATTAAAATAATCTGATCAAGTTGCGATTTTGAGACAAAAAAGTCTAAGTCTGGTCTCCTTTTTTAGATCATTTTGTTGTCTTCCCTTTGTTTTTGTTTTACTGCCAAAAAGAGGACCTCACCTCATCGTAGTTCATCTTGCGTCCTAATCAAACTTCTGTTTTTGTTTATTTACAAAATGGGGACTATATCTTCTGTGTCAAACCTTGTGGGGACCTATTCTTTCGTTTGGAAGAAAAAGCAGAATTTGCATGATAATTGTTTAATTTAGGGATAAAGTCGCCAGGTGATTTTTACCCGAAATAATATACCCAAGAAAAAGTACTTTCATCAAAATAGGACAAAACATGACAAATTAGTTTTCTTTTATTTTTAACTGTGCAATGTCCAAAGGCAGGAAAAGAGGATAAAAATATATAAAAATTAGAGATGCACCGATCCAATATTTGATATCAGTATGGGTCCCGATACTGAAGAAAATCCTAGATTGGGTATCGTGACAATGGGCCTGATGCATAGGGGCTGATCTATTTAGTCTAACTCTAACTCTACAAGTAAACACGCTGAGCAGATGCCCACAGAGTTTTCAAAATGGAGCGAACGAAGGGGTGTGCTATCTTGGACGTTATCACAAAAGGTACTATACAAAAGGTAATTCAGTGCGGCTTTTCTGTGACAGAATTGGATCAGTATCGGCCAATACTAAACTGTAAATATCTATATCGGTATCAGTGGTGAAAAAAGTGTATCGGTGCATCGATCGATTGTTCTGTGTTGACTTTTGAGGGACTTAAAGTTAGTCTTCACGGGGGGGAGGGTGTATTCTTATTCCCATTGTTGTTTCTTATCTGCTCCCTGTCCCTCCCCCCGCTCCATCAGGTGTGTGTGCCCTGGGTGCAGCCTGGCCTGTGCCGTGGTGCCAATGAAGAACCCAGGAGCTGTGGAGAGCCGCCGGCTGGTCACTCTCTTGGAGGCCGCGCTGGTGAGGGAGGCTCGCCTCTGGAAGGCACCTGTCTTCAAGAATGGATGCATCCAGGTGAGATGGGAGTTAATTTATACCTGTATGTATGTAAAACTTTTCTTGTACAAAAAAAAAGGTAGAAAATCTCTCTGATTGCTTAACGAATGGATCCATCCTTTGGCTGCTCAGGGTGCTGACATCTCTTCATCCAAACACCAAGAAATGATCGTTTGGCTCGGGGAGATGAACAGGCTGTTTCAGTTTTGTCCTGAGACCTTCGCACTGGCGGTCTGTATCCTCAACCGACTGCTGTCAACTGTCAAGGTACGCTTTGTCTAATAACGGTAGAGACTATCCAAGTTTCTTTCTCGAAATCCACCTGGTGTTAGTTAAAGGGATATTCCGGCGTAATATTAATTTAGGGTCAAACACACCGCAACACTGAGTTAGACACCTCCTCGAGAGATGAATGTTTCCGACCGCTTGCTTCTCTAGTTATACCAACTTTAGTAATGACCGCACGATAGCAATACTCAGCGGTCCCAGGAGCCATAAACAAACCTCAACCAAAACGCCACAGTCTTGAATTTAGTCGAGGATATTAGCGATTTACTCAAGCATTGTGGTCGTCCTTTTCTTTTGTCTTGTAGGCCCAAACTAAATACCTGAAATGCATCACTTTTACTTCTTTGGTGCTGGCTGCCAAAATCAACGAGGAAGATGAGGTGAGTTTTATCCTAATTAGAGGACACAAAGTCAAAATTAGAAGAAAAACAAACAAATCAGTGCTATTTCAAAACAATATGTTTATTTGCTTTTCTTTGTTCGTGTCTGTTCAAACAGGTAATAGGCTCTGTTAAAGACCTGGTTGTGCAGAGCGGATGCAACTTTTCAACAGCGGAGATTCTTCGCATGGAAAGGATCATTCTAGACAAGCTGCACTGGGACTTGTACACTGCAACACCAGTCGACTTCATTCACATAGTAAGTCAGAGTTTAGCAGATAGCAAACATGACATTTCTTTTTTTTTTCATCTTTTTTTTAGTTTTTACTGGACCTAAACCAGTCTACAGAGCATCTCAAAGTAAACAGGTTTGACTTGGACATGCTCTGTGTATTCAGGTCCTGGTCTTGCCTAAAGACACAGCAGTACAAAAGCACACATAAAAACTATCATGCTTGCATCAAGTTTGCCTGAAGATAAACCTTTACAACCCTCTTGCCCCACAGTAAAGACTTGGTCCTGGTAGAAATTGTGCATCTATCAAATTTGACTCATTGTGCCCTTTCTGTTTTTATTTTCTCCATTTATTCCGGCTTACAGTGTGTCCTCTCTCCTTTAAAAATAATCCCTGTTGCAAAGCAGGAACAGTGAAATCTTGCCACTACTCCAAAAGTAAACAAAAAAAAACAACAAATCAAATTCTCCGATTAGGTTCAGTTGGGTTTTCAATTTATCTCATCATGCTAACCTGAAAATAACTGCTTTGGCACTGCTTTTAAATGCTAAATGATGGTCTGTTTCAATTGGTTTCAGTCATCAGTGCGGAATTGGCATGTATACCTTAATTTGGACAAACTTTCAACTAGAATTGTGCATATTTGGACAAAAAGAAATCAAAGTATATACCAGCAAGAGGTCTGAATGGTGCTTAGCAATCTCTCAGACAGTGTGAGACTGAATTTGCAAGCTGCCAACAAAATAACGGACATGTTGCATATCAAGCCAAGGCACTTCTGACTAACTCTAACCTGCTGCTCTTCACTTCACACTCGAACCCTCCAGAAACCTTAACAATTTGGGGTTGTTGGCGTATCTGTGTCATGCTGTGAATTGTTGCAGCTGTTTTTTTTTCTATTGTCGTTTGCTGTGTTTCTTAGTTTATGGCACAATATCGTTTCAAAGGTCGAACCTATTTGCAGTGGTTCATTGTTAAACCCTCACAAATCATTGCCTAAAGCCTTAACCACTCAGTGAACTGTCAACAAACACGCACACATACGAAACATCATCAACACATCAGGTCCCTCATGCTGTTGGGACAAGGGCTGTACTCATAAAGCTCTTGGCGATAAAGTATATCAACAAGGAAATAATTTGGATGGACATGACTGGGCCTCAAAAAGAACTGGTTAGCAGGTAGCTAGCTAGCATATAGCACTTAAAGCTCCTTGGAGGAATTTTGTAATGTTTATTAAATAGACGGAAATTCACGTTGATGCATTTTTATGATATCCAAAAGCAAACAAGAGGATCAGAAATTCGTATAAAGTTATTTTTAATGCCTGAAAATGTCGTGAGTAGGTAGGTGTTAGCCAAGCAGCTGGAGAAACAGCTCTATTTTTACCATTTCTGCATCAATTACTCATAGGTCAGTACGTTTACATGACACTCGAGAAAACCGAATTATTGCCTTACTTTGATTAAGACCGGAAAACTGAAGTGCATGTAAACACCTTAGTCTGACTATATTTAGAGTTTGAGAGCTCCAGTTGTAGTCGGAGAACTCTGATTAGGACACCCAGATAATGCGATTGGAATTCGATTTTCTCTACCATGTAACCAGCGTAGTCGGAGTATGACAGGACAGCGCATTTGTGCATGCGCCACGTCCCTGTAAAGCCGGAACAAAGACCCCAGAGAAGAGGAGTGGCGTGCACCTCATCTGCAGAAAAAGTAGCGCGTACATCATGTATGACAAAGACAACGCTGTACGATGCTCAATCTACTTGCTCAAATAATTCGATTTCCGTAGCTGCACGTATATGCAGACAAGGAGAGATTCAACAAAAAAGAGAATTATGAGCTTAGTCTGATTAAACTGTGCATGTAAAGACACTGAAAAATAGATTTGTATGTCAAATTTGCCCGTCCTCCTGCTATGTCATATTTGTCCACAGGGGGCGCCAACGTTGAGACAAACAGAAAGTAACTCACAGGAGCTTTAATGCATAATGTGAAAGCATTCAGGAGTGATAATGAAGGGATAGCTGTTCACCCGTTTTCCTGTAATGCCACAAAAAGTGCTTAAAAAATCTGAATCTGTGAGATAAGAGGCAAATCAGGACACGGGCCAGCAGGTGGAGCCTTTATGAATACAGCCCTTAGTTTTCTTAATAGACAGCTGACACATTATATTGATCCATACTATCACAAGGACTTCCACTGAGACCACTTATTCAGTATTTGGGGATACCAAAACCCTCATGTGCATCCTGTAAAATAAACTCATCAGTGTTTTTTTAATAGTGAAGTCTTGTCATGCATTCTGTGAGTCCCTAATCACATCACGGACTAAAAGGACAGCTTACATTCCCTCAACAAATTAATACCAGCGTTTGATTATATGTGATATTGAAAGTACTGAAGCCACAATCCATAAACTGTCACAAAATCAAAACTGCTTGGCACATTTTGGACTGATTCGAGTGTCGTCTGCAAAAATCAAAAGTGGCAGTTTCCCCCACTGCTATGGCAAGTGGATCTGACTGGCGTTAGTGCGTTTGTGTTTACAGTGTGTGAATTAGTTGTAGTCGTGTTACAAAAATCCAAGACTTTTAAAATAAAGAGTCATAGTGTGTTAATAAAAACTATAATAAAATAAAGACTTTTCTCTTTTTTATACTATTCAAATAAATACTTTCTAGCTATTCTTTTAAGTTATCTCACAATACATTCCCCCAGCCCTAAAAAAAATCCTCTGGATTTCCATTCCTGAAGAGTTTGTTCACCATTGTCTAGAAAACAGCAACCAATATAATCTGATTATAATGTCACAGACTCTACACCATGACACTATGATATTTTTAAATAGAACATATATTACATATATGCCTCGTCTTTACCTGACAGTAAGTCTCGACACGTGAGTAAAAACTCTTGAATGGTGGAATTGGTGATGTGATGCTCCAATCTTTGACCGTCACTGTCAGCACGGTTGAATCATAATTTTGAAACGTCCTTTTGTTTGTTTGCTACATTACCCTGGATTCCCAAATGGAGTCAAGGATGAAAATGAACGCGATGATGGGGGAGACTCGGGAAAGGTTTTAGCTATTTCAGGGATTTCTCTTTTTCAACACATTATCTACTTTCCTTCAAATAATGAATGGCTTATTTTTGCTACAGCGATGAAGACAAAAGAAAGCAAATTATATATAAAAAAAATACAAAAAGGAGTTTGGGTGTAACAAACATGACAAAAGTTACGATATTTAGAAGTACGAGCCATGGTTCCACACAGACAAGTGTCGGGCTAGCTTATGCTGCGTTCGAGTTACCTCGGAAGTCAGATGTCGGAGCTGAAAATGACGTCACACCCGAGTCACCAGCGTTTCAGTTACCAAGTCAGAAAAAAGCAAAATTGGAGGAGGAAACAACTACATCTACAAAAGTTATTTTAGCGCTTGCCTTGTCTGAATATAAGGCAAGTGCTAAAGTAACTTTCGTAGATGTAGCCATCTTGTTTCAGGCCTCCGATTTTGCTTTTTTCTGACTTGGTAACTCGAATGTGACGTTATTTTAAGCTCGGACTTCTGACTTCCGAGGTAACTCAAATGCGGCATTAGTAGCTAGCCTAGGCAAGTGACAGATTAGCTACTTAGCTAGTCTGTCACTTGTCTGTGTGACACAAGTTAAAAAAACAAAACAAACAAACTAAAAGTCCTTTTTTAACATCAATCCTCGCTCAGGTTGTGATTAACAGTAAACAGGAACACAGAAAAGCACTGCACGTACCATACAATACGAACAAGATTACTATAATTCCTCAGGCAAATGGTCGGGTCTTCATTGATAAAACCTGGTGGTGAGATCCTCCGCCTGCCGCTCAAAGTGTCCGTCTGCACAGAGCTGCGAGCGTGGAATTCAGCAGCGGCCTTTTAATGCAAACAAGAAAACCACGGCGGAGCAGAAACTCAGACTGTAAAGTGACTAAATCGTCACCTTGTGCATTATAATGGAGGTTAGGTTGAAAAGTTAGAAATGGACTGGCCTATGTGTTGTTGAAAAAAAAAAAGGTAGTCGAGGTAAACGGGTTAATGGAGGGATGGCTAATGAGGAAAAATGACATCATTATGCTAACATTTGGTCTTGTTCCTCTTCTTTCTCGTCTCATCTCTGGTCCAGTTCCACGCCCTTCTCATCTCCGGCCACCCTCACCTCGTACCATCCATCGGGTTCTGCTCCAGCATCAGTCGGGACTCGACAACAGACCCCGCTTTGCTCCCCGCCAGGCTGAGGCATCAGAAGGTGCCGCCCGGCTTCCAGGCAGCGCTGTGGACCAGGCAGGTGCAGCATTGTATGGCTTGCCACCAACTTTGGCAGTTCAAGGGCTCCACGTTGGCTTTGGCCATCATCACTTTGGAACTGGAGGCGCTAACACCTGACTGGTTCTCTGTCCTCACCGATCTGCTGAAGAAAGCACAAGTAAGAGAAATGCACAGGCTCTCAAATCAGAGCTAGCATGACAGATTTACGGTATCACCTACTGATTTGGCTTCTTGTCTCGAATTTGAGGACAATTTGGATTAAGGCACGGCATTGAAAGGCACACTTTGGCAAACAAATGCTGCTCCTCACTGCCGAAAAATGGCAACAAAGCCGCCGTTGAATCATTCGCTGGCTTCAGATCCAACATTGAGATCATGTGTTGTATGTTTTGATAATCTAGCCAAAAAGAAATGCAGCTTAAAAGGGAAATTACCTCAAATCTGGGCCACACTCAAAGGACTAGTCTCACACATTCAAAGGACTAAATGATTAAAAGGGTTTTGGATATTCTCCAAGAGGTGGACTCAGCTTGATATCTGTGAAATGATTTGAAATGATTGCAATGTAATTGTCACAAGTCGTCTACATTTAAGGTAAAAGTTCGCATTTTGTATACTGTTGAAGATTCACCCTTGCTGCCATTCCAATCTGTTTTACATCCTCTACTCCCAGAACTTCAAGTTAAGATCCAAAATACAGAGTAGGACTGGGCGATAAACCAAAAATATACTGATACAGAAATTTATGGCAATAACCAACGTCATTTTGCCCATATTGGTATATTTGGTGTCAAAATAATGAATAAAAGTTGTTTTTGGATGTGTGTAGGTAGGCTATGGTCTCATTTTCGTTAAAGACGTAACAAAGAGGGAAAGACAGGTGAGAAGATGGAGGACGGTTCAAAAGTTGGAGCGGCGGTTGAAGTGGACTAAGTTAATGTGGGAGGGGCTGAGCAGCTTGTAGAGTAGGTATCGTCCATTTATTGTTGTCGAGGTGAACTGCTCAATACATCATATTGAGCCAGCCCTAATACAGAGGTTGTTTAAAAGCTGAATTTCTCTCTGAGATCAGGTTTGTCTTTTTAGCATTTTGCAAATAAACTACCTTGACTCGATTGAGGCTCTAGGACAGCTTTGAAAATTGCGACTGTCATTATGTTACAATGCTGACTTTCATATCCTTGGGTTGAAGCTTAAGGCCCCATTTACATTAACCGTCGTTTGCACCCTTCGTTTAGACGCAAACAGAAAATTCGCCCCTGAAAACTATGCTTTTTAAAAACTCTGGCCAACGTGGAGATTTTGGAAAACTCTGAACATTTGCATGTAAACGGAGAAAAACAGGAATGGGTAGCCAACGGCAGATTGTTCGCAGGAAAGGAGGAAGGGACGTTGTCGTCGTTGTTGCTATGCGGGAATCTGATTGACCAATGTGGGCTTGGGCTTCTCGCTACACTGCCACCTACAGGTTCGGCATGCTCTTGATGGTAAAGATACACGTGTTAGTTTAAACGAAAACTTCCTGAAAACGATGTGGTGTGCACGCAGTTTTTTTTTTTTTTGTGTAAACGGAGAGGGTGAAATGTCCGTTTATGAAAATAGCCAGGCACGTGTAAACGTAGTCTGAAAATGTGTCATGTATGTCGCATTAATCCGATCTGATGTCTGATACTCTCCCAGGTCGACAGTAGCGAGTTCATCCACTGCAAAGAAATGGTGGACGAGTACCTACACAGCCTGGAGTTCTCACTGCCGGCCAATGCCGTCTACATCTTCGACAGCGCCCTAATCCAGGATGAGGGGCAAGCCCGGGGTCCGACGCAGCGCCATAAGCAGGATCCGGGGGACCTGGACGAGTATTACGACGGTTTTCGGTGCTTGTATAAAGAGGAGGTAAATCCAGCGGAGGGGGAAGACGGCGTCAAGGTTTCATTCGATTCCAAGCAGAAAGACGTCTCACCGTGCCCGCCGCTGCACCCCGCTGTCAACTAGTCCTACATTTATCAGCACAGCCCACCTTGTAAAGTGCAGTGCTTCCATTTCACAGTGAGACTGTTATGACGCAGGTTCCCAAATCACTGCCTTGATCAAAAAGCTGGTTTTAGATGTAGCTCTTGTTTTTTTTTTTTTTTTTTGCAAATAGATCAGCAAGAAAAACCCCGAGACGTCTTCATGTTTGGGAGAAAATACCTGGCTGATGAGTCTGATGCACAATTATTAATGGTCCATTTACTTTTATTAACGCCATGTTTGTTTAGATTTTTTTTAACCTACCTGTTCCTAAAACTGCTCCGTATATTTTTTATTTCTACGAGTTGCAGGTGAAAGGTGAGGCGGTTGTTTGTATTTTTTACGAGTGCGTTTGTAGCCTATAGACGGGCTTTTTTTGTACGTTTGAGAGTCGACCCTGATTTTGTCCGTTGAGAGGTTTCTTGGTGCGCAGGTTCCTCCACAGAGCCACATAGCACTTTGAGATTAAGACGAGCTTTTTTTATGCAAATAATTATATATTTTCACAACTTATTTTGTATTATTTTAATCTCTTCACTTACTTGTACTAAACTTTTATTTTGTGTGGTTTAATTACCAGTTATTTTAAAAAGCCAATAATACAAAAAAAAGCTTTAATTTTCTTTATCTTTTTAACATTCGAGGCTTTGTTAGTTATGCTTCACACGACTGTTGTTACATAACAAACAAGGGCACCTTTGGGAGATGAGTCCAACACTAGAGAATGACAAAAAAACTGTTATTTGACTTTTTTTGGGACTTCTTTTTTTATTTTAATATATTTCCAGTATGAAAGCACCAACAGCTAACCCTAAATACTGTAATATGACTGTTAGTCTTTATGAATTAGGACAAATGTAGCCTTTTATTTTGAAAATCCCACCTGCTAGAGTCAGTTTCATAATCATGTTGATGTAAATTGCCAAAATACTGATTCTGTCTGAGCAGTTGAAGCTTATATGCAGTAAACAGACTTTTATTCTCATCCTGTAACTTAAAGGCTGCTGAAGTTGACCATTTAGAAATCTTCAATGTGAACAGGTTTCTGCTTTTTTTTTTTGTACTGTAAAGTCTGCTTCATTTTATACCGTTAAGATGGATGTTACACCCATACCTGATACTGAGCTTTCTTCTTTGTATCCCTTTATTTACTGAGGCAGCTATATCTTATCTTCTGGTCAACCACAGAAATAAAGCTATGACTTTAAAAGTCCAAGTGTGTTTCTCTTTGCAGAGGGCGTTGTTTTAAACATATCAGAGGACGAATCTGCACAATCACTTAATCTGTGGGCAACTTTTAGCAGCCCTTTATTATTAAAAAACCACTGGGTGTAAATCAGCAAGGCCAGCAAGTTGATAAATAAATTGCAACTAAAGGTTTTCCTCTCAACCTTCAGATACAGTAACTAGAAAGTCTAGACAGCAACAAAAGGAATGGCAAAGGAGATATCTGAACAACATGACACTCATGCCGGGTCAAAGTGTCCCATTGGCGCTGGTGTCAGGGTAACCCTGTGTCATCTCTGTGCTATACTGACCCATATTTGGTCAAATTTTACCAATTATGTTTATCAGACTGTGGTGAAGTTTGAGCACAGTATTCAATCCTTTAAATTAGATGGTTTCCACCATAAAGAAGCAGGTTTTAGTAGTATGAGCTTGGTAACTGAGGGTTCAAACCGTGAACTTTATGTTTAGGATGTAACTATGTCAGTCAGATGACAGTGGGGGAAAGTGAATGAGAGGAAGGTGGAATCTGATGCTGTGTTCGAGTTAACTCGGAAGTCAGATGTCGGAGCTGAAAATGCCGTCACACCCGAGTTCCCAGCGTTTCAGTTACCGAGTTGGAAAAAGTATAATCGGAGGCCTGAAACAAAATGGCTACATCTACAGAAGTTATTTTAGCGCTTGCCTTATATTCGGGCAGGGTAAGCGCTAAAATAACTTTCAGAGATGGAGATGAAACGCTGGTAACTTGGGTGCGACGTCATTTTCAGCTCGAACGTTTGACTTCCAAGGTAACTTGAACACAGCATGAGACTAATCTTTTAGGATTATGTTGCATTATGGGTAATGTACGCACCAGCAGGTTATGACAAAAAAAGTTCATACAATATCCTTGATTCTGAAACATGTTTAAAAACATGTCTTGAATTTATGATCCAGACACTGCCGAAAATTTAAATTGGAGTAATTTTAAGAGACAAAATCTAGAGGAAATTTTTTAGAGTGTATGAGTGCATATCAACGCTTTGAATTTGTCACTGTATTATTTTGAAAACTCAGCCTTTTCCTCAAAACTACCACACTAAGAAAAAAAACAACAACACTAATTAGTAGTGTTATGGGTGAACATTATCCAGATTGGGCCCCATGAATTAAAAGTTTGGACTTACCTTAATGTGAGATTTGGCCCAAATATAACTAGTCTAGCTGTGAACTAATTAGTTAAGTTTTTGATGTTAACAATATTGTAATTTGTCATATATCAACAATGGAAGTATAGTTTTTGGTGGTGCACTGAAGGACGGTGGGGGGAACAAGGAGCTTTGAACAGATTGTACTGCTGGACCAGATCCAGTGAGCCCTGCAGGTGGTGGACAGAATAATAATAGTGCTGCTGGAACCTTCCCAGTACACAGAAAAACCACGATGAGCAAATCTCAACACGACGCAGACTTCCTCTGTTTCAATTAGTCAAAAATGAGAATGGCATGAGGAAGACAAATCAATTCAAGAACTCAAAAAAACTAAAAAAAAAAACCCTTATTGATTTTTAAAATCAAACAGAAATAACAAAGAGTCAAGGAAATTGTGACGGGTATTTACCGTCATTTTCTGGCGGTAAGCCTTCCTCCCAATTTCAAGTGCCGTGTTTCCCCTACATTACCTGCGCCGCTAGTATCAATGCGCCACTAATGATTTTTACGTGCACTGTGTGAGCGCAACAACACACACAATGTTATTTTCGACTTGTTTTGAGTCATCAACGTGCGCATCAAATCCTACCGGACCCTCTGCCGTATTAATGTGAAAGGTAACGTTCAAGGTCTATATAGCGAGTAGCGCAGGTAACGTAACGTGAACGTTAACGTAACAGCGTAGCTCCTTGGGCGGCAAGAGAGTGGGGCTAACAGCGAAAATGTCAAATTGTCAAAATGTCTTCTGTCTGCTAAGAAAAATATTCTAGGGGAAACACTGAAGTGAATAAGCAGAAGATAAAATAACCTACTCTTTGGCAAAATACAAATCTAATAAAAGAATTAACAATTTTATAATTTTATATGTCCATATATCCAGAGGGATGCTGCCATTTATGTCATATCTCTGATAAATACACTGCTATCATATCCATACATTCTTAGAAGATGTAAAATATAAATATTAGTTTTTTATACTGACATATCAACAGAAATAATTTGTCCAATTTCAAATAGGTTTCATATTAAGTTAGTTCATGCATGTACACATGTACATATATTTATATATACACTTCCATCTATTGTATTTTTTGCACCAGGGAGCTGAAGAGAAACATTTTTTCTTTATTCCTTAAGATATTCTACGTACACACTAAAAAAGCTGGACTTGACACGTGTTTAAGGGATATTCTGGCGTAATATTAAGTTAGGGTCAAACACACTGTAACATCGAGTTAGACACCCCCTCAAGATATTAATGTTGCCGACCGCTTGCTGTATTTCTTCTAGCAATACGCAGCGGCCTACGTCTCCACTGTCTGATTGCATTTCCATGAAGTAAAAATCATAAATGCTCTTCCTTGAACTGGGAAACTCCGCAGCACTCAGTGATTACTCCCCCAAAAACAAGCGGCTGCTGGAGGAGAGTGGGTGAGTTGTGTTTGGTCTCTTTGCTAAAGAAATCAGGCAAAGTTAAAAAGATGTTTGGTGGCTAGTACTCTGGCTAGGACCCTATATGTACTGTTGATGAAGTTAGGTGCTGTTCTGAGCATTATTTGTGACTATAGAGTGGCGTTTTGGTTGAGGTTTGTACGTGGAGTGGTAGACCGCTGTGTATTGCTATTGCGTGGTCGTTACTAAAGTTGGTATAACTACAGAAGCAAGCAGTCGGCAACATTCATCTCTCAGGGAGGTTTCTAACTCTATGTTACGTGTGTTTGACCATAACTTAATTTTATGCTGGAATATCCCTTTAAACCATGTCAGAATATAAAAACTTCACAATAATCCTGGTTGTGTTTTTAAATGTATAAAATGTTGTACAATCACCCTGTCACCATGCAAAAATAGTCCAAGTAGAGATGTAGTGAGAAAGCGGTCACTGGTTTTTTGAAATAAGGTGAAGCCTGACTGCAACAGCACTTTAACGCATACTCACGAATCCTGCACAGACATTCAAGGTCAATGAAACTTCACATATTTTCCTCCAATCTCAGCGGCACACACACACACACAGAGCTGAGGTCAGCAGCAAAGTGGTGAAAGCAGGCCGCGGACTGAGCAAACATCTCTCAGCTCTTCTGCTCTGAACAGGAAACGGTGAATCTCAAGCTGACAGCTGTTTAGGTTACATTCAAGGCCGGCTGCATCTGCGAGTTGTCTCTTTTTGTGTGTGTGTATGAGACAAAATAAGAGTCTTCACCTGCCTGTGTTTTACCTTCATCTCCTTCCAGGATAAATATCCTCATACAGATCATTGCAGAGAGAGACACATCAAAGTCAGTATGGGGGTGTTGCATTTATTTCCACACTGACTGACAGTAAATACAGCTGCTGCTGCTCTTCTTCATCTCTGCGAGCCGAGGCTTGAACACTCTCCATGTCTGGTGTGAGTGTGTACTGGCTTCATGTTTGTGTATGTGCCCACTCTCACATCACAATAAATCAAAGTTTACAACATCACCGCCATATGTGCTTCTTTACAATAACATCATGTTGAAAATAACAAGTACATTGTGCATATTATGCTGAGTAAGCTCTTGAAAATATTCACATACATTTTACTGAGTTAATACAAAACAGCACCAAAATATTGCATAAGTTTTTATTAAGACTTAAGAGTAAGTTTGAGGTTGTCAGTACCAATGTATATGCACTTGTTTACACACTATACAGGTACTCAGTTTTATTGCTCGACACTACGCTATTTATTTGCATCTTTTGGGCTCATTTGATAAGGAGTTACTAAATCTAACGACAAAAAGGTTAACAGACAGGCGACTTTTAAACTGCTCAGCGTTGTAAAATGGGTAATCGAACAAACTCTTGATGTCTAAACGTACGTCGAACTGTTTAAAAGACTCGCCTGCTGTGTCACCCGGAGCTCTTTAGGGTTTAACCTCTCGTTTTTGTGTAAATAACTGATGGAAAAACACAAAAAGAACAACAAAAAAATCTGTCAATCACAACATAATAAAGCAAAAATTGCATATATATAAAAAAAGTGTCCAAAAAAAACAGAACATAGAATAAAAGATCCTGAATAAATGAGATGGCCACTGTTGGCAAATGATTTATCTTTAGTTTCCTTTTTATGTCGTCTCACCATCTGTCACCCTTCACTCCCCCTGTGGCTTCATCATCATCATCATCATCCTCAGTGTCTTTGGTCCATGTGCACAATGTCAAGATGGAATGTCAAAAACAACGAAAACAAAACAAAGAAAACAAAAAAAAACAGGTGTTGTCGGGGGGTCTATGGTGATGGAGGATAAATCCATGGTCGTGTGTGGGAGGGTTTACAGCGCCCATAAATTAACTGAAAAACAACGACAAACAATAAACAAAATGAATTTAAAAAAAACACCGCATGGAAATAATGAATGAGAAAAGAGAAAGTTTAGCAGACAATCAAAGATGCGTTTGTGTTAGTGAGTTAAAAAACGACAGTCAACATGGTGGATTTAAACGTCAGCCGGGGGAAATCTGTGGTTAGTAAGATTATGAGTCGATTTAGTGAGTTAGTGGATGAAAAGCAAACTGAGGACGTGTGGAAATGTCTTCACAAAAACCACAAAATGGAAGTTCAGTTTCCTCAGGCGGCACTGAGCGCAGACTCTGGTAGCAGCCACAAGGGGGAGCCGCTTGACTTTCAATGAATCCACAGACTTTAAACCTCTAGTATGAGGACACCAGTTTATGGTTCAGATCAGTTCATGTTACTGCAGGGCGTCGCTCACAGCTTTATTCTGAGTTTTAGATTATTTCGAACCCCTCTGGTTATCCTCACTCATGATTAAACTTGCGTTAAGACGGATTTAAGTCGTGCATATGCTGTTTGAACCTGAAAAAGTTCCTGTTCTCGTACACCATCTTCTTTTCATATTGTTTAAAATAACTCAGTGTGTTTATTTGGGATTAAGAGGAAATACGGGGTTAAACTAGGAGAAACGGATCAAGATTAAAGAGTATGGACGGGTCTTATCAGAAGAAGTGGTTTAAACTTCATTTTTAAATCTATTGCTGCTCATTAAACGCAGAGTTTGGACAAAACAAATCAAACAGATACAGAAATATAAAGGAAGAGCCTGACACTTAAATAGCCCATCTTGTTGTTATGAGTGGTTTATGAGTGGATGAACCCCGAACGAATGAGCTCTAGTCTCTATCGCCTATTTATAAGCTGTGTTCAGTCGTACTGGCGAATGCTTCTCTGTGAATATCCTGAATAATTAGAGCGCGGCAAAAAGGAAAGAGTGAAAGGACAGGAAATATTAAGCTCGGTCAGGACAAAAAAAGGGTGTAAGTTTCCTCAGCGCGTGCCAGGCGCTGATAATAGTGGATTTTGTGGACTAACACATTCAGTTTCAGGCTCACTGATTTGACACTTTGCCACAGAAGTGAGCGGAGTCTCCGGTTAAAAGATTTTTAAGAGTCCAAAGAAAAAGGGATGACACGCAGGAAAGGCTGGTTTACCAAAAAAGGAAATCATTCAGGATTTAAGGCACCCAATGAAAAGACAACAGGATTAGTTAAGAAAGCAGCAGGCTCTGGAAATGTAGTTTTTTCAGCTATAGAAAGAAGAAGTGGAGTGAGTGATAGAGAGGAGAATGAGCGGCTTACTTTTTCTTGTCCTTGTCTTTCTTAAGGGGCTGAGATAAGGAGAGCGTCTCTGCCGCCACCTTCTTCCTGTTGAAGGCGTTCATCTCCTCCTCTAGGTCTCTCCGCTTCTCCTCCACCTTCCTCTTCTCCTCCTGGTGCATCCGCTTCAGCTGCTCAAACTTGTCGTGCAGCTATGAGGGGAGGAGGAGAGGAGAAGCGATGAACAGATGGGACGGAGGACGACAGAGTGAAATATTAGAGCATGAAAACAGCCTTTAAATCTGTGATTTATCAATTTCTTTAAAAGTTTTTAGTCGTTTTTTTGTCATAATACATCGCATCACAGATCACATTAGATTGTAGTTATCTGGTAGTAGGGCTGGGCAATAAACCAAAAATTTACCGATACTGAAATTTTACAACAAAAACCATCATTTTGCCCACGTCAGTATATTCGGCTATTGAAATTCTCCAGTATCTCTTAATTGTGAAACAGGCGAAGGAAATGTTTTAACAGAATCTTGGAGCTGTAACCACGACAGATCTATTGTTGTTATTTCACGAATTTTTCAAACATCTGCTGGTTTCAGATTTTTGAACTATTGTTTTCGACTAAAAAAGTGTTGGAAAAAAAGTTGTTTCTGGTCAGGGAAAATCAAATTAGTGTTTTTCATTTTGGGATTTAATATACGGCAAGATTTTCACAATACCTAACTATCAAAGCGTTTCAGATATAGGGCTGGGCGATAAACCAAAAATTTACCGAGAACGAAATTTACAACAATAACTGACGTCATTTTTCCCGTATCAGTATACTCGGTGTCAAATAAATAAATAAATAAAAGTCGGTTTTTGATGTGTGTAGGTTGGCTATGGTCCCATGTACCTTTAAGACGCTGTCAGAGACATGACTCCACCCCATCCAGTCTGTAACAAAGAGGGAAAGACAGGTGAGGAGATGGAGGACGGGTCAAAAGTTGTAGCGGCGGCTGAAGTAGACGAAGTTAATGTGGGAGGGGGTGGGCAGCTTGTGGGGTTGTTATCTAGATTTACCGTTATCGAGGTGAACTGCTCAATATATTGTGATATCAATTTGAGGCTATATCGCCCAGCCCTAGGCTCACCAAGATGGCATTTCCAGTGCATCGACAAAGACGGCAAACAAGCTGGTCAGTGTTTTTCCATCTATGACCATATTTTCGGACTAACCTCCCTCTCCTTTTCTTTCAGCTCTGCTTCCGTCTCTTTGACTTTGTTCACAAACATCTGTCGCATCTCCTCTTCTTTACGCTGCAGGTCCCCCAAGAACTCTTTTCGTTTGGCCTCGTACGTTTCCTGGAGACTGGAGGAAAACAAAGACACGACAAAGACGACACATAATCATCCATAAGTGATTGTTGACGGTTACGTTTTGACTCTCCTTAAACTCGCTCTCTCTGCGTACCTGAATGGCTGGCTGTCTGGATCCGTATCCTTGAAGCCCATTTCTTCCAGCTTACAGCGTCGGTACAGCTCGTAGTGGCGGGCGTGGGTCTGCTCTCTCAGATCCTCCATGTTTACCCTGATCAGCATCTCTCTCAGCTTCACAAAGTCGCAGTGACTCTCATTTTCCACTACAGGGGAAAAACAAACACACACACACCCGGGATGAGGACAGCAGCTGGAGTTCAGGTGAACACTCTGCTATTTCAAATACATGAAAACACCGTGGATTTGAGTCGATAAGAGGGAAGCCATGTCCTGTCTGACATTCTGGATCTTTGTTTTTTGCTTTATTCTCTGCCTGCCTGGCATTTGTACCACATCTAACTTCTTTAAACGCCCCATCTGTCACCCTGCTACACTCGCTTCCTCTCTGTCTCTCTCTCAAGAGCAGGAAATCATACCACAGCTTTAGGAATGTGAAGGAGCGTGCACAAAATACTAAATAAATCACATTCATCCCCCATTAAATGCAATCTATCCTACTTTCTAAATAACAGAGCGAATTTGAGATTTTCTGCTAGTTAGCTGAAGCGACTTACACAACTTCTGTCAAAGTTACTCTCACAGTTAAATGGATTCATCGTGAGGAAAGGGCAGGAAGCATTTCCTGCCTAACAGACTGACAGCAGCTGAAAGGCAGTGTGCCCTGGGCGTCATTTCCATTCTGATGAAGCCGTTTTACTCATAGGTCACCTCATCTGCTCTATTCCGACAATATCCGCTGTGCTGGAGATGAAAATGTTGATTTTTTTCTGTTCTTTAAGAGGCCAGAAAAAAAGGTCAGTTAGTGGTCAGGGACAATCTCCAGTCGGGAGTGTATAGACCGGAGAGTGAGTTGAGTAATAGGCTGAAAATACAGACAGATATAACTTCAACCTTATTCAGTCCAGTTTCTCCACAGCTTTTCAGTGGATTTTATTTCTATACAGCACAATACAGACATGCATAATTAGTGCATCCAGCCTTGACTCTGATCGGTAACAGTAAAAGCAGCTACATTAACTAATGAAACGAATCAGTCTGTTCCATTTTCCCTAAAAACGGATGTTTTCCTGTTCTCACACTGTGATGTTCTTGTGTACTCGGGGTAACTAACAGTGCTGACAGAGCTTGCTACAGGTCCTACTTTGATACTGTTGACTGAAACCCCTTTTCTTTAATTAAATCTAACACTTAATAATACCTTCAAAGGCTCTTCATGGGAAAACTAAATTCCATGCCTTTTAAGACTTTTTTGGGGGCCTGTAGATACCCTGGAGCCAGCTTTTCTGCTCTACTTTCTGCACTCCTCCCTTTGAAAATCAACTTTTTCCTTCCAGACGGTAAGTTCGCTGCCATTTGCAAACCTCACAGTACCTTTATAGGCTATGTGGAAAGTTGGAAAAATAGCTTTTGATTAGATATGCATGATATCTTCCCGTCGTTAAATTCTAGCCAACTAAAGTGCCAAATGTCTGCAGAGTAATGAAATCCTTCAGCAAGGCTCAGATTAGTTGTGGCCTCGTGTATAACCTGAAACATAAGCCGGTAAATTCTGAAAAAACGAAGCGGGTACGTGTCTCTAGAAGAAATAACTTTCCATTTCAGGGGATGAATGTGATAAACCTGTTGGCAAACCTAAGGGCAGTGCTGTCGAGAGTTTTTCCAGCATCTTAAAACTGCTGTGTGTTGTGGCTGAGGGCACGTGCGGAGCAGAGGCTCATGGTCTTTCGGTGGTTGGAGCAGATGCCATGAACCTCAGGGTTACATTACCAGAGTATAGAGGATGTATGTTGTGTTTAAATACCACCGCAAGCTGTGAGCTCAGAGGATGTAAAGGCAGCAGTAATGACACTGGAAGCCCAATTAGCCTGCCATTTCGCTTCCCAGATGGAAAAAGCTGGGGGAGCAGTCTGCAGAGCGTGATTGCAAACTATAAATTCACATACAAAACGCAACAACGAGACACCCCACCAACCTTAATATATGGAACCTGCCTTTGACACATGAGAGGGAAAGTTAAATAAATGAAATAAAATAAACAAAAAAAATTTATAAATTAAAATTAATTATTAAATTAAATAAAAAAATAGATAAAAATAAATAAATAAAAAATAAATCAATTAATTTAAATAAAAATAAACAAATAAAAAGATAGAAAAAAATTGATAGATTTAAATAAAATACAAATAAAATAAAAAATAAATCAATTAATTTAAATAAAAAATAAATAAATAAAATAAAAAATAAATAAAATAAAAAAATAAATAAACAGATAGATAGATAGATAGATAGATAAAATAAAAATAAACAACTAAATAAATTAATTAATTAATAATAAATAAACTGATAAAATTAAAATAAATAAAAATAAATAAATAAATAAGTCAATACCTTTAAATTAAGTAAAATAATAAATAATAAATAAACAAATAAATAAATAAATAAAAAAGATAGCGCGAGAAAGAAAGAAAGAAAGAGAGAAAGAAAGAAAGAAAGAAATGCACAAACAAGCCTCATCTGCTTTCACACTTCCTGGCCCACAGCAATGTGGTGATGCAGCTGTCCAAATCACTCACTGTTACTTTAGACTTAAATTTGCAGGCTGACTGCACATCATTAGTGGAATATTTGAGTTAAAGACAGGAATGAGCTGTTCTCTGGGGCTGTATCCAAACTACTTAAAAATTGCTGTTCATTTGGCATCTAATAGTCTCTCTGTACTGGCCCCCCTGCTGGGGGGGCTGAATGAGGGCCAATCCTCGGACTGACTGCAGCACTGAGCCCTCCAGATATCTAAGCACAGGGCTCCGCAGCGTGGGAATAGAGTGAAAAACAAAAATCAAATTAAAAAAGAACAGAGACGTAAAAAATACCAGAGAATCTCTACATATAAAAGGACAAATGTGCAAATTAAAAATACCTAAAAACATCACAAGAACATCTAGAGAAGGAATATGAGGGATCTGCTTTATGTCAGAGATGTCTGGAGTTCACAGATAACAGAGCATCAAGATCCTGAGGGAAGATAAACACACACAAACACACTCGCACACACACACTTGAACCCCCTGCAATTAGCCTTTTGTCAGTAGACAATCTTTCCTCTGTTTCCTTTCGAGTCCCTGGAAACTTCCCATGGCTCTTTAAGAGGTTACCATAACCCGTCTATATGACATCTGGCATCTACAAACTGTTTCCACAGACACTAAAGGCCTTCCTTTCAGCCGGCCAAGAGGAGTAAAACACTGACGCCTCTGTCCTCTTCTGCCCCAGTGTCCAGATACTGTGACAAAGTGTGCCGTATGAATGGTGAGCCATCCAATAACAAGGAGGCCCGAACAAAAGCAACAGAGTGAGCTTGTATCCTATCCTATTAGTGTGTTAAAACAAGAAGGACATTTTTGTTGGCAGGCAGGCAGAGAGAAACACGGCTGATGAGGAAATTAGATGCAGGCGATGAGGAAGCCAAAGACTAATGGATCAAAATATGTATCGACAGTTGTTAACAGCTGCAGTGTTAGCTTTTTTTATACTTTTACAGCTGATATCCTTTCTCAATGATAAAATATGACTTTTAAAGATCATATAGTACCTTTTTTTTAACACTACAACCTGTAAATGACAAACTAAGGACTTCCTAATGCCAAATGAAAGAGCTCACAATGAAGCTGGGATAACTTTATGCAGACGACACTATTCTCTCCGTGACTGGTCTGAACTGCAGCTTCATGTAAATCTATGGGAGTCCAAAAAATCTGTCCTCAGGAGACACACAGCAGGCTTTATATATATCTACAGAGTCCACAGGGGGTTGGGGAATGAGGCGGTCAGTGGATAATGGAGAGAGGAAAAGGAGGAGAGGTTCAGGACACAGAGCAGTAAGCAGGGGGAAAAAAGGGAGTGTAAGAGAGAGGGGGAAGCTATTCTCACAGCATAACTGCTTGTGTGACATTATTAAATTAAAATGTTGGTTCTAATGCACCAGCGCAGAAAAATAAGTGTGGGAAACAACAGCACGCGGGCAGACCACACACGCAAAAGCAGAGAAAAGGAAGTAAAAAGAAAGATAGATAACACCCTACAGATCACAAACACACACGCACAGACACACACTGGCAATTTCCCAAAACAATCACCCTTCATTTCACAGTGTCACTCTGCATGAAGTCACACTTGCAGCTGTGGTGGGCACTCTGCGTTAACAGGGTGGGTATAAATAAACAGGCAAACTGTTGGATGTTCTCGCTACTCTGTAATAAGCAGGAAAACCTCCCTTCAAATCTATACCCAACATGCACTGTTTTGTCAGCTGTCGAGTGAAATCTGGACGTCAAAAGTCACAGATAAATATATATTTTTTTAAATCTACTATATCTTTATGGCTGGAGACAGGAAGACATATTCATGCAATAAGAACTACGCCTACGCATAATTATTGCTTAATAAAGGCTGCACCGCAGACACCATGCACGGATGTTTTAAGAAACACACCAATGATTGCAAAAGTCTCTGGACTTACACTTCTCAAACCACTTCTCACACACCGTCAAAACAAAGAAATAACTATTGAGCATAAAAAAAAATGACTAAGGCAGCTACTGTTCCAGGCTTTTCTGTTGTGTCGGTTGCAGGCTGAAATATGCAGATCTTTACTTTGTGAGTGAAAGGCAGGAAACGGTTTTGTTATTAAAATTCTGCACTTTGAGAACCAATTTAATGGGAAATCTAAAAAAGCTTTGTTTATGTGAATTCAGTATCTGTTATAAAACACAATGATAACCACTATTTGACCTCCGGATTAGCCCAAAGATGATTTCTGTGGCACACTGCAGAGAGGATTTAAACACACACTCACCCCTTCATGAACTGTTGGTGTGTGAAACTCAAACCTCACACCTCACACCCCACACTCTCACAAACGCTGTTACTCACTCGCTTGCGATTGTTCTCACCTTGCACGACACCCCAGGGGTACTGTCGGGCCCTGACGGTTTTGTTCCCTACTTTGACCTCTTCGACGCTCCCAACGACTGCGAACGGCAGATGAGCCTGGTGAGGAAGAAGAGATTAAAATGTGAAAAACCTTGAGAGGACGTACCAGATATAGCTGGAACAGTCACTGCAGGTCCCATCACAGCACTTTTTTCATGACTTTTTAGGTCAAGCTTCTTCACAGAATAGTAAAAAAAAAAATTGGACAAGACACAAACAAATAACAAAACCAGAAGAATAAACCAAGTGTTTCACATAAAATCTGGTTTCACTGTGGCTGCTGCCCGTCTTATCTTTCACAACCAGACCACACCAGAGTGAAGTGTAACCATGCTGACATACGAGCAGCATCACAGCTCTCGTTTTAAGTCGAACATGTGGCTCAGTCTGGTCTGAAACGCCTGTTTTGTTGAAGTGATTAAACACGCGTATACCTTCTCATTGCTCTCAGAGCTGCTACGCCTTGTTAGCATCAACAGTGAGGCATCATGGGGGAAAAAAACATGCCCCGATACGCAACCTCAAAAATTAGGCGGAGAGTTGAAACCAGCTGGCTGGTTGCAGCTTGGAGGAAGAAGCTGGTGAGTGTGGGCGCTGATGTAAGCGACTATGAATAGATGGGGATACTGTATGATGAGTGCATGGGAGAACTGACTGTTTGTGAATTATTACATATGTGGGCGGGTGTTTTGAGCTCCGTGTGATAATCACATTGAGTTATAAGCATGTGCACTTGCTACCTGAGCACAAAACTTACAGCTTTTCTCGTAGCTGTTCATTTTGAAGATGGAAAATGTGAAAAAAAAAAAAAAAAGGAATCTAGTTCTATTAGACCGTACTATAGATTTAATGTTTGTATATACATCAAGACCAAAGTTTTTTTCCGGTCACGCAGTCACAGATTTGTATGGAAGCGTATTGCATTCATCCAAAAAAAAAAAGTTCTGTTTTTCAGAGTAATTTTTTTCTTTGCTGTTCTTCGGACTATTTTTTTTTCTTTTCTGTTTTTCAGAATAATTTTTTTTTTCTTTTCTGTTTTGCAGAATTTTTTTTTCCCCTGATTTTCTTAGTGATATTTTCTGTTGTGTTCTTTGGACTATTTTTTTTTTTTTTTGCTTTGTTTTTCCAGACTAAATTTTCTGTTTTTCAGAGTGTTTTTTGTTTTGTTTTGTTTTGTTTTTCAGACTAATTTTTCTGTTTTTCATAATGTTTTTTTGTTTGACATTTTTTAAGACTAATTTCTCTGTTTTTTTAGACCTTTTTTTTGTTTTGTTTTTCAGACTAATTTTTCTTTTTTTCAGACTGTTTTTATTTTGTCCAAAAAACAGCAAAGAAAAAAAAATACTCAAAAAACTGTTTCCTTCTGTTTTTTGTAAGTGAATGCAATATGCTTCCGTAGATTTGTGGGCTCACAAAGTGTCTAGAAAAAGAAACAACCTTACTTTTCAGCGAGTCCTAAAAGCAATAAAACAGTGTTAACATATGCTGCCTTCATCTCCAGATGTGTAACACATGTGGTTACAACTTAGCAGGCAAACAGATACCTTGAAGACAAAAGTCTGAGGGTCAAAAGTCAACACTCTGAAGAATAAGCTGAGTACGCATGTTCACAAACACATCTGGCATTTTCTTGTCTGCATCCCAGCAGGTAAGGTTTCAGCGTATATACCATCTAAACTGAACACACATGGTGGAAAACATCAGAAAAGGTCAAAATCATAGACGGATTGATTGAGAGCGACAACATGACTCACATTCATGGAGGCGTTGATCTCGCTGACGGTTTCATCGTCTGTCGGGAACTGATATATCTGGACGCCGTTGCTCACCAGCTCACTCATAATCTTTATTTTGAATTTATGGAGTTCACTCTTGGAGATTGTATCCGCTTTGGCAATGATGGGTATTATGTTGACCTGAGGAGAGGATGAGAGAAAAAGAGATTTATAAATATGTAAAATTAAAAAACCTTTCATCGTAAAATTGGGCGCCATTCTCTTGACTTTCTGGCGCTCTGCTTCAGTCGGGGGGAAGCACTCCGTTCAGGTGAAAAGAAATGCGTGTGGCTGGTGATAAACTGAATCATCCATTCTGACTTTAGCGAGCTCGCTGATGCTGAAGCTGTTGCACAAATGTCGAAGCTGTCGCAAACCGCGAGCGGCAAAGAATTGCTGAACTGTCGCAAAGATGGCTAGTAGAGGAAGTGACATACGTTTCGCACATGCGCTGTACAAATCGGGTTTCCGGGACGGATCAGGTAGCAACAACCATAAACTGTAAATTGATTAGTGGTGGGGGAAAATATCGATTCTTAGATGCATCTCGATTCAGGCAAGGACGATTCTGAATCGATTCACAAACGTCCAAATTCCGATTATTTAGATGTTAAATAACGTGAAATAGGCGGAACGAAAAGGCGGAACTCGTGCAGCGCGTTGTCACCCGGCGGACACTTTAAGGGGAGCACATAACAAAGAAGCATGGCTGAGCGCGAGATCCACCCTGCCCCTTCCGGATTAAAAGCTAATGTATGGAAGAATTTTGGCTTCTACAGAGTTGAGGGTGGACTTGAACTGGACAAGAGCCACACTATATGTAAACTGTGTCACTCCAAGATAAAATACTTTGGTAACACCACGAACATGAGGAGCCACATCACTCGTTTTCACCCGAACGAGGAGGGAAGATGCCCGGCTGCTGTCGAGGCTACGGCTGCCTCCACCAAACAGAGAACAATCGAGCAAGCAATTACAAAGCTTCCCCCCTCATCGGAAAAGGCGAAACGAATCACGAAGTCCATCGCTACATTTATTGCCAAGGATTTACGTCCGTAAAAGCCAAGGATGCTGCTACCTTTTGTTCTTTACATGAAGTTGTATTTTTCCTGTTTACACATTTCCACAAGTATAATAAAAGATAGTGGAAATTAATTCATTTAATTGTTTCTCATTATTAATATTTTAAAAACACAAAGTGGTGAATGGTTACACAGTGAGACAAAAAGAAATGTGTAATAGCTGGGGGGGGATAATCGTTTCAGAATCGAATCGTAGCCCCTGAATCGTAATCGTAATCGAATCGTGATGTGCCTGAAGATTCCCACCCCTAAAATTGATGCGGAAGAAAATCGAGGTCAACTCAGCACATATTAACCAATAAGTTGACCAGTCTACTAGGACTTTACAGCCCTAGTTTATACATGTCTGACAAGCATCTTTATGATCATATAAACTACCTGTCACGTTCAACGTGATAAGGGAGAATCAGCTCCCATGTGTGTAGCGAATAACAATGTCTCTTTGTCTGTGGGCCATAAACAAACACAGTGGATAGAGCTTAATTAAACACACTGACGACCTAAGACCATAAACTAACCCAGGACATCAGTGAGTATGGCTGAGAAAGCACACAAGAGCATGCAGAGTAAAACTGCAGCATGAATCCCAGAAGATACATTAAACAAACAGTGATTAGGAAAACAAATAAGGCACCGTCTCCGATCAGTAGCAGCTGTGCTGAGATATCAACACAGTTTTTTAAAATTCATTTACATAGCAGCATGACCCAGAATCTCTAACCGAGAGCATGAGGAGGATCCCCACAGATCCACTCATCAATTCCATAGTGTGCCTCAGAGCAAGAGCCAGAGCTTGTTAGGAAGTCAAATTACAGCCTCATCATACTTTATCGGATCATTAATTTACAGCAGGGCAGCCAGTATCGTGTTTTAACCCTTATTTTACAAACAGAGCTCACTAATGGCCACTCAGTTCTGACAGCAGCCCCTGTGTGGCCCTGAAGCAGCGAAAAAAGGAGGGGACGGTGATATTTGTTCACTTCCCACAACTGGGTTTTCCCAGCTGGACGAGGAGTATTCCCACAGAGTTCTCAGTGTTTGTTTTGAACAAGCTACGAGCTCCAGATGGTGAGCTCTGACCACATTAAAGCAGTTCATATTAAGATTAGAAATTTTGGATAAAAGTCACGTAAGCCTGACATCTCTGAAACTTTTAACTTTATACGAAATAGAAAAGGACAGTTTCAGCTTTCAGAGTCGAAAAAAAACTTAATGGATGCACTATGATTACTGGTTATGTCAAAAAAAATAAGTGCTGGGTAAAATGAAGAAGGTTATATTAAGGTTTCATCATTTTAAGGGAATAATCAGCAACTGAGCTAAAGAGCTAAGACCGTTTGAGACGTGAACAAGACCTACAATTGTGTGTGCTACGACTGGAAGCCCATTTTCTTCTCTTACATTTGTTTACAGCGTTATACAGAACTGACGCCATGTAAAAGTTTGCAAACTAAGCAAATATAAGTTCCTGTTTGCATAGTAGTCATGGGTGCTAGGCGCTGTTTTGTTTTTCTTTCACTAGAGAGGGCTTTAAAAAGTGATGACACTGAGGGAATTTCTGCAGCTATATGTGCTTTTTCTCTTTGTTCAAGTTTAGTTTAGGGGCTTATTCTCCTTCACTCAGGAGGCCGCAGATAAAGACATTAATTGTGGAGGTGAGAGAGAGGAGTGAAAATGAAGCGTATACTCTGCCTGGGTATTTATTTTGATCAGTGTATTTATAGATAATAATTGGCCACCCACACCAATAATGATTGTCATGGTGTTCTTGGAAAATGTGAGTGTTTTTAAATAAGACCGATTTAATACCCAGGGAAAGGGTTTTGAAGCACGACAACAATAAGGATACTTACAGGAAGTGGTCTCTTTTAACATATATCTCTGCATACGATCCCTCCCTGTTGACTCCCTCATTCAAATTCAGATCCAATCTAAACAATCTATATTTCACCCTAGCCTGAGAAAGTTTGGAAACACAAGACATGACGAAAAAAGCAGCATTTGACTTTCATATCAGTCAAAATATGAGCCCCTTTAAAGGTTATCAGGAAATATCAGCCCTTGTTTTCTAATTGACCTCTACAAACTGAATTCTTGAATATAAGACACTGAACTGGTAATGATTTCCTCCCATTGAAAACAAAGAACCCCTCCTTCAGACTCTTATCTCTCTTCCTGCCTTCCTCCACCACAGGCCAAACACGCTCCTCTGTAGGGTAGGCTGAATTGCACCCCATTTAAAAGAAAAACACCATTGTGTTGCTTTGACCAAAATCTCTCCTCGCTCAAGGAATAGTCGGTTCTGCTCTGCTGTTCTCTAACACAGCTGTCAAAACCGTTCTGTCTCCTCTTTCTCCTGATTTATACGACCGATATGGATTTTTTTGGGGCATGATAGAGAGAAAAATCGATTTGACAATTTAAATTTTTGTAACATCATTATAATCAAATAATCTGATTATGATTAAAAATGGATTAATCGTGCAGCCCTACCTGATCGGACATTCAACATAATCCAGTAAATCTTTCAGGTTTCGGTGTGTTGGTGGTAAAGTTAATGGAGTACTTTGAGGAGCACAGATGGTTCGTTTTTCTTATTTTCTGACATTTCATATGAGTTTATTTCCGGACAAATAACCACTATGACAATTTAAAAAACAAACTGAGTTTGAATTACGAATAAAAACTGCAAAAACGTACTGGCTGCGTTTTGTTGAGAAGCTGCTACAAATCCTTCCAGCTACAGCAAAGAGACCACTGCATAAACAGCCTCATTAAACATGTAAAACAAAACACTGTCACATCCACACTGCGGTCACTCAGCACTGGCTTGCCTTCTCATAAAACAGTGGTCATTTTTTCACATAATGGAATATCTGCTCGGACAGAGCTGTTAAAGCCAGAGAAGTGTTCACAGTGGCCACCCACTCAGGGCTAAACCCCAGCCCTCTCTTGCTCTGACAATGCTATAAATAATTTCGAACCGAAGCACCAAAGCATGGCTGTTGTTTCACATTTCAATTACCTTTTAGCACAGGCAAGTGAGCAACAAGCATTGTAGAGTGGGGTCCACATGAATAGAAGGGGAGGTTCATGTGTGGTAAGCTGCTTTGCCTCCATTCATACCAAAAGTGTGAAACAGGTAAGCTGCCATAAAAGAGCAGACACACTCAGCTCATGTTAACCTCTTCAATGTGCGGATATATTTAGCTGAGGTAAGCTTGCTTCAAAGCACCGGGCGCAGAGAGCTGGCTGCGGGCGCTGTGGTGGTTTGGATGCGATCGGGACACAGTTGGTAATCGTGGCTGCCAGGTTCTGATCACTCTCATGGCGTATAAAAAGAGTAAAGAAGCTCAGTGGTAAGCTCGGTCAACTTGCGGGGTGAGAAGTGCTGAGAAGTTTGGATCTTGGCCCTTCGGAGGTGAACTCCTCTCTGTTATTTGTTTGGCTTCCTCTCAGAAGAGAACAGAGTGCTTACTTCCTCGCAGAAATAATGGAGACAAACACGAGCACTCCTCGGATTGGCCATGATGAGTTGGAAACAGTTATGAGTTATGAAACACATCTTAGATTTTTGCGCATTAACTCTCTCACCATTAGGCAAAACGTTCTCATGGGTCCCTTCACTTCTTCTATGATATCTGTACAGCAAATACAAATACATAATAAGATAAGGAGCTGTACTGAGAGGCGCTTCCCTTTTAGGCCTTCTGCCAGAAAGCTGCTCTATGCCTCTCCTGGGAGAAATCATACTAAATTAACACGAGTAACACAGTGCAATGAAAGGCTTTGAAAAAGGAGGAAATCTCCCTGTAACTAGTCAGTGAAGCATCTCAATGACTCTTAAACCTCTATCTGGGAATAAACTGTCGATTTTATGTTCCCTTACAGTTTTTGTCATCGAGTCGAAACAATGTCAGGAGCACAAAACTGCAGAAATCATTTTCCCCATGAGAGTACTGTCCGGCCCTTGGGAGCAACAGTTGGCCCAAGTGTCTGGTCATTGTTTTGAGTCGTATCAGGAGTCATCTGGCAGAGACGTGCAGCCGTGCGTCAATAGTTGGCAAGGGTATGTCCGGCAGGTTTCAGTCACAAGCTGACCATCTGCTCTGTTCTGGATTCATTATGATTGGATCGGCAGATACGAGCGGAGCCAAAGCTGTCACTTTGTCATTCCTACAGCAGGGCTTTCAGTCTAAGTCGTTGCATGTATACACAGTCTTTTACAGGGTTTTTGTTCTACTAATCAGCCTAAAAATTGATCAGGAAACCTTAAGATGTCATCAGGGGATATAAATAGGCATAGCTACACTCTGAGAATCGCACATGGAAGTTAACAACGCTTAAAAATGAAAAAGCTGGCAGCTTTCTCTCTGTGTAGCTGCCTTCTGGATGTCAGTATAATCCGTCCTCCTGCTAAGGTCATACAAGTTCATGCAGAGTTAAGGACACACAAGACTTGATAAATGCGTTCTGACCGCCTCTTTCTCTGACGCTCTTCTTCTTCTTCTTGGCTTTCTAAACACGCGCTTTGAAATGTTTTGGGGATCTTTTACCTTCCAGAAATTCCAAACTCCCCACACGTTGAAACTAAGAGCTACGATCAAAAACCGCAAAGTGGGTCAGCTGTGTTTGGTCATTTTTACAAAACTGTTCATCAAAATCTCATGTTGGGTTCATTTGATAGTATTGCTGAGCAGAAGGAACCACCTGTATACTTTGAGTAATATGTAAGGATCGACTGATACGGGTTTTTTTAAGGGCTGATACAGATTAATAGTAATCACGAAAACCGATAACAGATATTTAGAACTGATATTCATTTGCAGTACAAATATATATTTTAATGTCAATTTTTTTTCTTTAAATCTTTGTTTCTGTAGCCTAGCCTTCATCCACCAAACCCCTTGTAAATGCAGCCGTTTTTTGCCTTATTCCGAAACACATGCTTTTATTTTGAAATAAGAAAAGAACCAAAAGTTACACGTGCTAGCTCCACAAGCTTCACAGAGATCGAGGAGCACCTCTAGCAGTCTTGTTACCTGCTGGTTTGTTTCTTTTGTTTTATTTTGCCCTCTCTATCTAGCTGTGAAGCTGCACCTAGAGGCATGAGTGGTGATTGGCTGTCTGTGTAACCAATCAATAGGCGGGACACTTTTTACACGGCCAAGAGTGGTGACTTTGGGCAGAGAGAGGCGGCTATGCAAGAGCCAAATGAGCGTGGTTCAAAATAAACTTATTGGTTATCGATGCGAAAAAACAGCTGGTGCCGATTATTGTAAAAATGCTGAATATCAGCCGTGCTGATTACAAATCTGCATAAAAAGTTATTTGCAAAATATGAATGTCTGGGTTGATAAGAAATGGATATAGGCAGCAGCTATGGGAGCAACAGCCGACACTGAGAAGTCAATATTTTATGGAAGTACATGAGGGAAACTTTAACAATGCCACGTTATTATCCAGCAATTTATTCAAATAGAGATTTAACAGTGAAATCTTGAAAAGAAGAAAAACTTAAGTCCTCTCTTTTCTTGCTCTTCCTCAAATTCTCTCTCTCCAGGTGCTGTAGTAATATCTTTTTTTTTTCCACCATTTCTCTAAATGAGGCCAAGCCAATGCCTGCGTCTCCTCTGTGCTGCACTCGCCGGATGTATGACAAAACATGGATCCACTGACCAACAGGCTGTGGAGTAGTTCTCACACAAGAGCAATAATAAAAGCCACAAATCGATGTGGCTCTAAATGAGACTATTGACTGCTGTGCAGCTGACCTGCAATCATGTTCACTGCAAATATGTCAAACGGAAACTCTGAATTAGATGAATGCTCCTGCTATTTGCGGCGGGTTTACAGCTCTGTTAACCACTGCTTCTTGAAGAGCACATGTTCAGAGACATCTTAGACCTAGGATTATTTGATTATGACGATGTTGAAGAAAAATTTCCCCTTTCTGTGAGAGCACTCCCCAGTTCAAACACACACCAGTATAAAACAACGTGGCGTTTTTAAAAGTAGATAATTTCGTGGCTAAAAGGGGCAGGAGTAAATCAGTCGTGTTGAATTCGTACGGCGTCGCAGTTTTCGGATCAAGAGCAAACCACTCCCCGCTGAAGAGTCTGTCTGAAGGCGATATCAACCCCTCCACGCAGAAACGAATTTAGGAGTAAATGCAAATTTTTTTTTTTCGTATCTGCATTTCATCCACACAGACACGGCGTTTTGGGCGACTGTAAACTGTACCTTCTGAAAACTTTTTGATAAGAGAGTGCATAAATCAGTAAACGACTACCAAACAAACTTTACACACATGCTACGTACTCTTCTTCTGTCTTTTGTGTATATCCTGGGCAGCGATACAGTGCCACTTACTGGCGTGGCATATGCACTACATCATTTTCAGTGGTTTCGTTTTGAGAGATGATCGAAAAACTTTTTATTTTCAAAGTAAAGTTCGGTGAAGTTGTCACTAAATAAAAATTTAAAAAATCGGAATAAAAATTGTGATGCCCTTATAGGGTCATGCTGCTGTGGGAGGTGTGTCTGGTTGGCTTCTCTCTCTCTGCACCCTAATCAGAGCAACTATGCACACCTGGGCCCTGGGTGCTGGAAGTATTCAAGCTCCCACAGCTACTTGCAATGGCCTCTTTTGTTTCTCCTGACTGCCTTTACAGATACTTGGTTTGATTGGTTTAGTTTAGTTTGATTTGGTTTGACTTGATTTGGCTTGTCTTGACTTAGTTTGGTTCAGTTTGGCTTGGTTTAGTTGTAGTTTATGTTTGCTCTTTACAACACCCTTGCACACATACACCTACCTTCCACTCATGACAAAATCTAAAAATCGAGTTTCCAGAGAAAAAAATAGCGATTTTATTTTTGGCCAAAATCGTGCAGCCCCACTTAGACTATAGTAAAAACCATTTGCATGGTTTTGAATTCAACTGATAACTTGACTCCATTGTATGACATGTGAGCTTCAGTGAGATAAAAGAGCAACATTTTTCTTTTGGTTCACTCTTTTGGGACACCTCACAAAAAAAAAAAAGCTTGGGGATCTCCATGTCAGAATGAAATACACACCATTCACGGTGAAAGGGAGGTCCAATTTCAGCAGCACTGATAGTTAATCACAGACAAAGGCAGAGGGACTGGGACTGTGTGTTTCTGCCAAAGGGGAAAGAAAACAAAAGCATGTATGGGAATGTGTGTGTGTGTGTGTGTGTGCATGCCAGTTGTGTGTCACCTTGCTGTCCAATTTCTTCATCGTGACGAGGTCCAACGACTTGAGGGAATGTCCTGTCGGGGCGATGAAATAAAGGCATATGTGGATCCTGGTGTCATGGTAGTTGAACAGCGAGCGCTTAATCTTGAGCTCTTCTTGGAGATAGTTTTCAAACTGAGTGTCAATATAGTCCACGATTGGCTTATAACTGTGGAGACAACCAAAGAAGAGCTGTAAGGATTTATGACCGTGGGTTCAAGCATAAATATTTTCCCTCTTTGTCATACACTGGTGATGAATATAAAAGGAAATATGGATGTTCACAGGGGAAATGAACTGAGACAGTTATGTTTTCAGTAACTGTGTGATCTGATTCGGAGCCAAGATCTCAGATTAGAGCTGTACAGCTTAGTGCTGCACGATTTTTGTGCTCTGCTCATGGTAGTCTGGATACAACAAATCACAGACTGCAAAACATCCTGTCCTCTGTCGCAATGATCACCAGCATCATCAGTGAGTTAATGAAACAGGAATAACAACATGCATGTTTGGAGGATTTTTCTCATGAACATGAAGATACACAAAAGAGGGACCTTACATATTTCAACGAGGATGTCACTTAAACAGCCAGAACCAAAAATATGTTTTTAGATATGAAGTAGGGCTGGGTGATAAACTTTACATTTACATCGTATACAGATGCGAGTTTTTCAAATTAGTGCTTGGGTCAACCTAACGATGGCAGGATGAATCTGAATTACTGTGAAATGATCAGAAAGAAAGGAAGGAAAAGAAACACAAATGAGATTGAGATTATGATAAATGAGATTGTATAATTTATAAGTATATAAGTAGGGCTGGGTGATAAACTGTAAATTTACCGATACTGAAAGTGAAGACAATAACGACATCATTTGGCCCATGTCAATATATCCAGTGTCAAGAAAAAAAAAAGTTGGTTTTGGATGTGTGTGGGTAGGCTATCGTCTCATGTCCCTTTAAGATGCTGTCCTACATCAGAGACGTGACTCCACCCCATCCAGTCCGTAACAAAGTGGGAAAGACAGGTGAGGAGATGGAGGACGGTTTAAAAGTTGTAGTGGCTGAAGTAGACGAAGTTAATGTGGGAGGGGTGAACAGCTTGTGGAGTAGTTATCGTCCATTTATCGTTATCGAGGTGAACTGCTAAATATATCGTGATATTGATTTGAGGCTATACCGCCCAGCCCTAATATGAAGTTATAGTGGTTTAACCCAACATAGCTAAGACTTCTTCAAACAATCAAGACTCATTTGGTCATGAAGCAGTTAAAAGAAATTTTATGCCACATTCCCACAGAGCTCAATCCTATACTGCAGCTCTAATTCAATTTTCTAAGTTGATCTGGAGAGATGAGTTTGGTACCATTAGAGATCAGCCACATATTAAACAAGCTGCATCATGGCTGCCTGAAGTTCGAGTCAGAGTAAGGTCTCATGGTCGTTTCTCATGACTACACTTGGCATTCAGGAAAACATTTCTCTGCTTTGTTGTAGATAACTTGGTTGTGAAATCAATGAATGGGTCAACTTTCAATCATGTTGAACTTTAAGGGAAGAGCGGTCAGCTATTGTGTACAGCGCTGATGGTTAAAATAGTCAATGAGGCAGTAAATGCCCAAGCGTGAGGAACAGCAACCGGGGAAACTGATCTGCACTGCCAGCATGTACCCAGTTGCTCTGCGCTGGCACAGCCTGAGTCTTGGCTCTCTGGGTTTGTTTTTTTTTTGGGTCTCAGCTTTGCCTTGAATAAAATAACCTGTGTCACTGTAAAAAGAAGTCATAAATGTAGCTTGCTTGAGACTTTCTGAATCTGAATCCAATCTGAAGGCCGGTCATACAGACTGACAAATATACCAAATAAGGATGCTTAACTTGAAAAAAACTGAGCGTTTTTGATCGTGTTTGTGCGCTCTGAAACACAGGGACACTTGTGATTTCTATGGAGCTTACTCAGACAGAAAGAATCACTTAAATTGGCAGCAGAGTCTCTCTGAATCTCATATAGAAAGAGAGACAAGGAGAAAGAATCTATTTTGAATCCTTGGTGAGCTCAGTGTTTACAGTCATCTGTCCTCTCCATTCACATCTATCTTCAATCTTCCCTGTGGAATGCACAAACTCTGACCTTTGGAGGCTCCCAGTGAGCATTTACAGTCTGCTGCTGGGGTTGTCCTTCGCTATGTTGCTCTATACAGCCTGTAGAAAAAAAGCTGCTATCAAAGGGCGTGAGAGTGCAGCTCGCTAACTTGGTCGCAACTAGAGCACTTCATTCCACAGCTGAAAGTTAAAAAAAAAAAAAAAAGACCTTCAGTATCCCCGCTTTCCCACCTTCTGTCTTATTTCCAACCACAGGGAAAACAAAAAATGTGCAGAAACCTTCACTGATACTCCTTTGTGTCTGTTTCTCTCATTTGTATCCCTAGGCAACGTTGACCTAATTTCAGTACAACTATGCAGTTGACAAGATGCAAACACAAAGGAGGGTTTGGATGAGGGATTGACAGAAAAATATGTTGCTACAGCAGTCAGGATTCAAATGGAAAACACGCAAAACCACATCTGTGGCAGATGAACTGAATTTCACTCATAGTATTATAAACGGAGTCACTTTTATGAACTTCAAAAGAACTCCTTTTTTTTAAGATTATTTTGGGGGCTTTTTGCTTTATTAAATAGGACAGCTTAAGAGGAGAAGAAAGTACATGCACTAAACTATGTAGGAACCTGGTATCTATCCTACCTAACAACTCTGTTTTTAAACATTTTTTAAAAGTCTGGATGAATTCAGCAGGAATAGATATAAAAGGATAATAATAGAGGATTATCAATGCTGTGTGAATACTTAAGCTAACAATGGTTTGATGTAATTGACTGCATTAGTAGCCATTAACAGAAAACTTGTTTAAATGTGGATAAAAAGTCTCCTAGTTTTTAAAATGTTATTGTGGCTGATTACTGGGGGGCGATAAACCACAATAACAAATCAATGTGAGACACTTGGGTGTTTCCTTCTGATGTAAAAGTGTAGTAACTTGAGTTTTAACGTATTTTAAACAAATACTAAATGTTTCATCAGTGGCTTTTTTGGCAGACAAACTTTGACGTACTGAAGTTATTATCCCTGATCACGATCTATATACTTATTGATAGGGCTGGGGGATATGGCCTCAAATCAATATCACGATATATTGAGCAGCTCACCTTTATAATGATAAACAGACGATAACTACTCCACATGCTGCTCACCCCCTCCCACATTAACTTCGTCTACTTCAGCCGCTACAACTTTTGAACTGTCCTCCATCTCCTCAACTGTCTTTCCCTCTTTGTTACAGGGATAGAGCAGTCTGACAGATCTCAATTTCCTTCTCTTTAACACTGAAGCATGCTTGTAATAACAAGTTGGAAATATTTTCGATGATGCAGCAGCAGTGGAGATAAACACAGCGTCCCTCCTCCTCCTCCTCCTTACCTATCCTCCTTGTTTATCTGATCCCCGAAGCCAACAGTGTCAACAATAGTCAGTTTGAGGTGGACGTTGCTTTCCTGAAGGTCGTATGTTCGCGGCCGCAGGTAAACGCCGTTCTGATAATGGCTGGCCTCCTCGTTTTCAAACATGGTGTTGAAGAGTGTGTTCATTAACGTTGACTTGCCAATCCCAGTCTCCCCTGAGGGCAGTGGAAGTAGAGAGAGAGAGAGAGAGAGAGAGAGAGTGGAGGCAGAGAGTTAAATCACTTGATCAGTGGGGAGTAATTAATTAGCTTTCAGACAGGCAGGAGTTTTTTTTTATTGCAGCAACATAAGTCAGAGGCCTGTGCCTTCATTTCACATCAGGAAAACAACAGAACGTCACTGATTTGTGGTAGTTTAACATGCTGTTCAGGGGAAAATAAATCAAGAGTCAAGTAAAAAAAAAAAAGACTGTCGAGAAATGTTGAGCAGTTACAGCCTGGCATTTCCACAGACTGGATTCAATATTTCACACACCTGCTGTTGGTTTGGTACTCACCTACACAGAGAATATTAAAGCAAAATCCCTGTGTGACCGATTTACTGACCAGTTGGTCAGGGAGGCTGTCGAACCCGACATGTCCGCCCAAACTGAGGTTACGCTTCTCTTCATTCTGAGGGGGGACAGAAACAAAACAAAAACAAAGCATTTAAAAGGCTGAAAAACACACATGGGGAAAGCATTAGTCAGAGGTAGGAAGAGCTGAAGCCTTCACATTCCTACGCAAATCAATGTCAAACACCCTCCGCACACACACACACACACACACACTCTGCAGATGTAAAAGCCATTGTCTAACAATTATGACTTGGATAATCAGGATGAAATGCAACCACTGAATCAACGACTACAGAGAAGTTAGATTAACCACAGCTGGCAGGAGAAGATGGCAGATCTATGGATGTAATACAACAACATCATAAATATTTCAAAGCTACTTCTCACTGTTATGTCCGTGTGGATGAATCACTACAACACTGGGTACCATTATATGAACCCAACGCATTTTGATTTAAACCCTTTAATCATGTTTTCCAGGACAAACAAATTAACTGCGACAAGCGACAGCAAATTACAGTACGCTACAGTAAAATACTGCAGAGATGGAGCACAACCACCTTGAAATCCATTTGCACCGAGGAGAGAGCATCCAAAAAAGAACAAAGATTACAAGTATAGTCCAACAAACAAAAGAACAGACGGACGAAACTACTGGGCTGTAAGCTATTTCACCTTCGACCCCCCTTATCTAACACATCTTGTCTGGAGGAGAGGCTGTCGGTGAGAAGCGGGAGCGTGTTAGAGCTGGAGAGGAAGGGAAGAGACAGCACCTTGAGATGAATGAGGCCACCCGAGCTCGTCTGGCTCGGCCACGAAGGACTGCATACTTGAGGGCTGATGTCACTGAGCGCAGGCGGCCCGAGAACAGAGCAGAGCTCGGCTGAATGCTACACTGAACTGAGAGGTGGACGCAGGAGGCTTTGCATGCAGCTATAAACCTGAATGAACTTTAAATGAAGGATGAGCAATGTGTGTCTATGATGGTGTGAGATACGAGGGCCAATAAAATTCTCCTCCAATGTCTCTAAATGTGAAACATGCGAAGGAAATGTTTCAATGAAATCTTTGAGCTGGAACCACGACAGATCTATTGTTGTTATTTTTTACTCATTTTTCAAACTTTGCTGGTTTCAGATTTTCAGATAGAAAACTGCTGTTATTCTGGTCGTACCAATTAGCAATCACTTGAAGTTGAAGTAGACTCTGTTTTTGTCTTCTCGCTTCCACCCAGGATGCATCTTTTCCTCCCCCCTGGAAAGTCACAAAATCGCATTGTGCTAGATATGTATCGTCAGGTGCATCAATATTCGCCTCTGAATATTTCCTAATTTCACGTGGGATATTTACGTTGTTCCCGGTGTGAAAGGATCTGAACTGCTCAATATATCATGAATTGATTTGAGACCATATCGCCCAGCCCTATTCAGATATGTGTAAAATTCCCATTTTTGACAGCAGTTTTCTTAGTCATGTTAAAGAATATGAGTATTTCATTTTGTCTTTACATCAAACACTTTAAATTTCTCTGGTGTTTCCTTCTCCGAGATGCTCAAATGAGGATTAAAACTCTCTAGAAGAAATCAGGAAGGCCTCACTTCCCATTCTTGATGATGCATTTTCTCCCTTTGGAGGCTCTATTGTACCGTAAGTGACTGTCTCAAACAAAAGCATCTGCCAAATGACTACAATGTTTGTGCTGCTTAGTAGCAGGTTTCCAGTGAGGAAGAGGAAGTGTAATCACATCACACTCAGAGCTTGTCAGACAACATTAAAGCTTCCCTGTGGTATCAAGTCTGAATCGAGCTTGTGGAGATATTCAGATAGCCAGATGGGGGAGGGTGTGAGCGCTGGTATCGAGCCTGGAAGGAAACCTAGTACAATGACTGACTGGATTCCAGACATTGTGTTTAAAATAGAAGAAGTAGGGAAAGTCACATTAGCCTTTATTTATCCGGAGGAAGATAAATAAAGGTCTACGCACTCGTTTTCCATCAATGGCCCCCGCTGCTGTATCAAGTTTCCTTGAGCCACAAGTCTGGAAACTTACTGCGCCTCTTTTATATCTAAACTTCAACAAAAACAGTGTCAAACTTCAGCAGCATGCTTCTGTCGGTCATAAGAAGGTTTTTTTCAACATTTTCTTGTTGTGGAAATTGCTCCAAACTCAAAAAACCTCAGACTCGCAGAGATGACAAAGATCCCGACTCATGAGATAATTCTAGGTTGACCTCTTATGCCGAACCAGACTAAACTGACAGTAGCTCATAATCTCTGAGTGAGTGATGGGTCTGTGACTGAGGGCGTCCAAAAGCCCATGCAGACCTGACCGACAGTGTTATCTTTAAGGATCATACACAATAGAACTGCAGACGTGGACAAACACTGGCCAGGCTGTGACTTAACGGATGTGTGGTGGGGAGAGTGCGCCGAATCATGTGGTTAACAAAAGTCTTTTAGCTACGGTGTGAAAAAAGTGGCTTCAAATGTGCGAAAAGTTCACCATTGTTCAAAGAGTAACTGGCAAAGGACGTGAAAACAGTGATAATACTCACTCGACTACAGACTAGATTTCATTTGTAATGACTGTAAAAAGGAAATAATGGATTTAAACTCTTGTTGACGAATCTTTCAGTCTCTCCAAGCTTTCACATTTCATCTTTTTGTAGGGCCAAGTAGGGCTGGGCGATAAAACAATAACGATATACATCAAAAATTCATTTCCCTCGATATCAATATGAAACATGGTCAATATGCTTTTCGCTAGACATTCTGCCATGTTTTGGTAGAATATACTAACAGCCAATGAAAAGGGGAGTTGCGCCGGGTTGCGCTGCGCTGAACCAATCATGTGCTGAATTAGAACCAAGTAGCAAACAACTGCGTAGTAGCAGGCTGCAGCTACACGCAGCAATAGCACTTTAACAGGTGAAGCCGACAGCACTGTCAGTGAGAAACAAAGAAAATGAGTGCTACCCCTGACGACATCGTCGACAACACAATTTTTTTATCAGGAGCCCTCTATCAAAGTACAACTACAGACTTCAGATACCAAAAACTGCAGCTCAGTAAAACTGTAATCTTTGCCTTGAAATCATCAGAGAGCAGAAGTAAAAAGCAGAAGGAAATTGATATACTGGCCAGAACTAGCTGGAGTGTAAGTCTATGTACATTATTTATGTTTAAAATTAAAGTGAGTGTGAAAGCTACTGACTGGTATGACAGGAAACCAATTAAACATAATATTTTAGGCTGATATACGCCACAATTTTGAACTAAACTAAGACTTTCCCATCTTATGAAGCCCAGGAGATCCTGCTCAACATGAAAACTTCCATCAACCATCTTAAGATAAAGCTGATTTTAACAGTTTCTTACAACATTTCATGAAAACCCCCATCAGCTACGAATGTTCAACCAACAGACACGAGCAATTAGGGACACTCTGAAGAATCTGCCTGTTTGGCCATCCGAGCAGAAAAGAGAAGAGCAGCAGCGAAAAGTATGACAGGAATGACAAGCTTCTGGTTAAGTGTCCCCGGGTGAGGAAACAACACGGTTCCCAGGCCACCATATCACCACGCTGACAGGAAATGGCTGCACACAGGGGCCCCAGGTGGCTCAAAGTGAAATGAGGCACAACCCATGTAAGCTGGTTTGTTGTCGGCCAATGGGAACAGTGTTTTATGTCAGCAAATGGGCCTGTTTTACAGAGAGCATTGTCACATGTCAGAGAGAGAAGAGCTCATACTGATTTACAGACTTGATATCCACAAGATCGTTTACTTTCAGGATCTGGTGCTGTGCATTCAGGCTACTTGTGATGCGATTACAAAGCTGAAGCTCCACTAAATGTATATTTGATTTGAGACTTTATTCTGTTATGCCTCTGAGGAAAAAGTTGCTTCATTTCCTACGTCTCGGCCACTGTTACTGCTTCAACTGCCCACCATGCTGGGAGCTTAGCCAAATCAAACATGCCACTTTCACCTCACGCAGTCCTTTGCATCATATGTCCCTAAAAACCTCTCCTTCGAACCTTAGTTGATATCGTGACCTAGCGCAGCGACAGAGTTATTTAAAAAATCAGAAATCAGGCAGGGAGACTCATAAATCAAAAAAAAAAACATTAGGCCTGTGGAAAACTTTCCAGAAGTGAAATAAATCTATGGCTCAAATCCAACCTGACAAAAACTGAGGACAAAATCAAGATCTGTTTCAAGCCTTATTGCTCCAATGAAACACAAGTCGAATAGTCCTGATATGACCTGGAATTTCCCTCTCAGTCTTCCTCAGACTCCATCCAACTCCTCCTCCAGCTGCTGCTGCTGCCTGTCTTTCTACTCCTTCTCATCTCCTAGCCTCCCCTCCCACCTGACTTGTGTCTGACTTGTGTTTGCAGTTCTTGTCTGGCTCAGTGAGTCTCCACCTGACGGACTGAGACACACATCTCTGCAGCTGTGGCCTCCTGTGTGCCGAGTAAGAAACAGAAGGAGAGCCCTAGAAAAGGCTTCGAATGTTTACTCAAAGTGGAAGTGAACTTTGTGTCGAGGAGGTTTCCCCTGAAATGCTATGTTGTTTTTTTACATAAGATACAGAAAGGAATAAATCTATCAACGACTTTGAGTAAAAATAACTCACTCCAGTTGTTACATAAACATCCATCTTCTCAATTATCAGGTTTTCTTGCTATCCTTTATTTCCACGGTATAATCCTCTGTGTTTCAATCCTTCACCCTGACAGAAATTGCAACATGCTCACACCACAGCAGGTTTTGACACATCGCCAGCACCATCCTGGCTGTCCTCAGGCAAAGTTGAGGACTAAAAGGAGACAGAGCTGTTTCTGTCACAGCACCACCACAATAGAATAACCGGCTCGAAATACATTGGTTTAATTCAATGATTTTATTTTACTGCATTCAAACTTCAATATAATCATATGCATATTAGGGCTGGCACAATATCCAATTTTTAACTCAAAGTTATAAGGGGTGGGAATCACCAGTGGCCCCACCATACAATATCATCACAATACTTGGGCTACGATACAATATTATCATGATACTTTGGCCACAATATGATATTATCACGATAATTTGGCCACAATACGATATTATCACGATACTTGAAATGATGAAGTATTGCAATACCATATATCATGATTTATACTTTTTTTTAACTGTTTCGCTAATTTAGCATTTGTCTTTCCTTTATATTTGTCCTGTTTACACTGTATTTTATTTTCATGTAGCACTTCTTGCAAACCTTATATTTGTTGTACTAACTTTCTCTTTCCCTATGATGTCATTTCTGCAAACTTCACTGGACAAACAGTTGATTTTATTTTTCCATTATCATAGATTTGACTTCACATTAGCACTTAATTTGAAAAAAATCGATATTTGGTAAATGAGAAGATACCATATATCACCAGACGAAATATCGGGATACTATGCTGTATCGATTTTTTCTCCCACCCCAAAAAGTTATCATGGCCATTAGTTCGAACTGCAAGCTCCAGTGTTGCATTTGGATAAATTTACAAACAATCCTCAGATTTCAGCTTTTTTAAAAGTGCTTTATCATCTCAGCTTAAAGCTCGTTCACAAGCAGGCTGCTGCTTCTTCTCTGAAACCCGTACAGGACTTTTACACAGTGTCAGACCTTTGAGTTCTGGGCCACAGCACAAAAACCTACACAAAACCAACATGTGAAACTACAACAACTGGTGTATGACAAAATAAAAACATACTTGTATGACAAATAATCAGCTGATTTTAGAGGGATGAGTCATCATTAGCAACAAAGCCTCCTGTTGGTAGTTGTGTGTGTACGTGTGTGTATGGTCACGTGTGTGTGCTCACTGCAGGCAACATAAGCTTGGTGATGATAATGGACATCTGCTCTGGTGCTTCAGGAGACACTACGGGACTAATTTGATATTTCATCTGTGAGAGGAGGAGACCACATGATGATAACCTCCAAGTCGAATGCACACCACACATTGAGTCCTCGGATAAAGAGGGCGGCTGGTGCTTTGTGTCCAATGTTAGCCAGATTGAGGGATTTTACATATTTAATGGGATCAAATGCACTGATTTTGTCAGGATTTTTTCCAATATTGTAACCCCTTAAAACACCCACAGATTTGTGCTCTTGTGTACTGCTTCAGCTGTTCTTTGGCTGCCACTTGTGAAAGCGTTGGTGTTCAGAAGGTAAAAATGTTGACTATTGAGATCTGGATGACTCCTCTTTTTAAGTCTCGCAGTCATACACAAAAATTGGAGAGACACATCACTGCTGAGCTTCATCACTCATCTATGCCCAACAGGAAAGACAAAAAAAAACAGCGTAGGACAGACAGGAACCATTTTTACGAGGCAGATGTACCGCTCACTCATCACTACAGGGCTCTTTGAAAAATACAGTTTTCCCTGAGAAAGACAAAAATCTGTCCTGAAAAAATATTTTCTTGGGATCTGTCAGTATGTTTCAGGTCAGACGGTGGGAGTTTTTCTCTCTCACACGCATGCATGCAAAAGTTTTCACACGTGCTAATGAGGGCGATAAAAAGCATTCTTGTCCCAGCGTAAAGACAAGTTATTTATGTTATTTAAAGCTTACAGTAGAGACGACATCAAGGGGACATCACACTGGGAATAACAGAGGATTTTTCTCTTCCGCTTCTGCATTAACAGACACACCAACCTCGTGAATGTGCAAACTGTCTTTTATTCTCTTTCTCTACTCCAATGAAAACCATGTTTTTCTTGTCATATGGCATTTTTCTGACACTACAGGACTTATCAAGAGAAAAGTAAGAGCAAAAATTGCATTTCTGAATATTTCTGTATTCAAATCTCTGTGAATCTCTAGCAGACCCAAACAGCAGGTTCAGACACAATGAGATTTCCTACATCACAAATCCAAGCTCCACCCCCAGAGTTCCGCTATGCAGGCCAGACTTGGAGAAGTAGAGAGGACGATCGCGGAACATCATGTCCCCAAAGACATTAGTGTCCAAGGGCTGAATAGCTCCTATGTTAGCTGCTTCTGCTATAACACTGACAATGTTATGGAGCATTCACACCGAGCGCGAGTAAAATCATCTTCTCGCTTAATTTACACAAATCTAGATGCGTGAATGAACTGTATTGGCTCACTTCGTTGGCGCATTAACGGTAATCGCTGCCAATTCAACCATTGGGATCAAGTGATAGACCAAGTTTTTTTAACAATTTACCGGGTAATCCGACCTCCTCACTCACTTGCCTCCGGGTGAACTCCTTTTTATTCCGATTTAGGTAATTGAAAGAAAAGGTATCATATAATTCAGGGCACCCACACGATCAGTTTGTCCTCCATTTTAGATACCAGTGAACAACCATCTGTTTTCATACATCACCCAGCAACCTTCGTGCTGAGTAGTTATCGCAACGCGAATATCCACTCAGGTTGAGACATTCTCAGCTCACGCCCAATTCGCGTCATTCACACCGCCAGAGTAGTAGGAGTGTCTTATCCCGTCTTTGCATTGACTTAACATGTAATTCAAACTTGGTATGCGAAGACAGTTAGGCTGCAAGTTAGTGTGAAGAGGAGTGTGCAGAAAAGCATTGCGAATTGCTGATGCGCTACTGGAACTCAGCAGGAGAAAAGCTCTAGAAAATGACACAGGTAACGTGATTTTGGCTAAAAATGTCATAATCACAATTTAAAGACCACTAATAACACTTCAGGTAGAAAAAAAAACAATCAGAGTGGGACTTTAAAGTTGTCTGCTTTATTTTGGAGGATGCATGGAAAGAAAATCCCACATTTTCTCCTGTTTCTTCTGACAAAAGCAGCTCCATCACCTGTGCATCACATGTGTAGCCAGTAGAACATGAGGCATTGGGCACTTACAGCTGTGAAGACACATGACTGCTGATGGATGTTCTGTGTGCTGCAAATGTATTGAGGTTATGGATCACTCTCTAACCTACAGGCCATTTTGTCAAGTCTACTTTATACATTTAAGATTGATTTCCTTCCTCATATTTCAGTCAGAAAGGATCCTGAAAGTTATTCCAACATCAAAACAAACACGGCCACCTCTAAATCTTCATTCAGCTTTCGCCAACAGAGCTCGGAAAGCTATTTTAATCTCACAGAATCACGATCGAGGCTTTGAAACAAATCCTTGAGAAACTCTGACACATTCTATAGACGGATATTGACTCATCAGCAGTACAGAGGCTGCGGCTCAGCTGTCATTATTTATCTACAACACTGGATCTGACATGCTTCATGCCTCTGGGCAGCTCGGGCCTGTATGTTCTCTGCACAGCATATATCCCTGATGATGCACAACAGTCTGTACGCTTGACCTGAGATCTGACCTGAGCAACATACAGCTGAACTACATGGAAAAGGCAATGCAGACTGCAGCGGCTTGAAGGGAGATGGTCTTTACATGATCCTATGATATTAATGTTTAATAAAAACCATGAAACAAGCATTTTTTTTCTTCCTTTCTTTAACCGAAAGCAAAGACGAGGATTATTCATGCTGGCGACAGGAAGTCTACATGACTGATTATTTTTAGACTCTCCCCGAAGGTGGCTTACATCTTTTTCTGTTATCAAAGACTCAATAAAATTTTGAGTTACCATTGAAAACCTGTAGTCTACTTTTTTTTTAAATCAAAGAAAGGCATTGATAAGAGAATCATTAAAGAATTGAATTGATAAGCAGAATCTTTAATGGTAACGATGTCGATAAAATCGTATCAATTCCCATCCCTAGACAAAACTAACTTTTTTTTATTTTTCACTGCTAAATTGTCACCACAACAACTTGCATACAATAGGACACAGCATGTAACAAGTAGTGCATAAAACCTGCAGCATCCTATCATTGCAGCGGTTTGCGAGGGAACAGTGCATGTTCAGTGTAAACTCTTCTAAACGTTCAACACAGCCAAACACTCTTGTCCTCGTAGCTATGATCTGAACTGAATCCTGAACCGTTCAGCTGTGTATCGGTTCAGGAGGTCAGAATCACAGGCTTCTCCCACCAAGCACTGAATGATTCGGTGATTCAATGAATGAATCTATTGAACAAATCTTTTTACTGAACTGATTCTAGTGATTCAGTACAAGAACTGCCGTGCCCATCACTACTGAAGACTGACTGAATTTGTTTGAATGTTTTGAATGTGTTTAAAATTAAATTAAAAAGAAAATCTGTAACCAAAGCATTCAGAAAATATATTAACATAATACTTCACAAGAAAAAGGCAATAATTAAGTGCAGGCTACTTGCTTTGCCTTTTGCCTTGAAGCAGTTATGAAGCAACTCTAATGTTATGCATGCAGACCTCCCGGGAGGAACAATGCTGTGTAGGGTCAGTAAGCACTGTACATGCCTAATATGTCACAAGGCATTTCATTACATAACCATCTACATAAACAACATTGTTTTCATTTATAAGCTACACAGTCTAATACAATCAATGGCTGAAAACAATAGCTGGGGCAGTCAGCTCGATTGATCGCCCAGTGTGTCTCTCTGGCCTAGAAAGCTAACCCTAAGCAAAACTAGATTGACACGGGCCTACTTCACATCCCTATCGATAGCTGCGCATAATTAACAAGCATGCCCTCTACGCAAACTGCCAGGCGAGCGTGTCAGTTTGTTCAATATGGTCTCACTTTGTTCCCAAAGTTAGACAGGAAGTCAGCCAGTCAGGCAACTGTGCTGCTGCTCATTCCACCAGCCTGTTACACTGCAATCTCAGCATTTTTCTCATTAATCGATGCTCCACTTTTTGTATTCGGAGAGAGAGAGAGACACTTAGCCCCTCTGCAACCTGCACCCGAGTCTTGGACTCATTCCTAATTTAAGAAACGCCCGGTGTGCAATACACTGACTAACCCCCCTTTCCTTTCTTAGCAGACATGTGTTGCACCAGTAAGTGCTAGGAGTGGCCCGGAGTGTGTTCTTAATCTCTTTATCCCTGCAACTCTTTGCTGCTTACTGTCCAATTCATCAGAGTGAGAATCTCTTCAAGCATCTGCCAAAAAAAGTTAATCACCCTTTTGAAATCCTCTCTTGTGCATTCGCCTCCTCGCCGCAATATTGGAATTCGTGACATAAGAAGCTCACTATTCCTCTGCATATCATTGCCATTTCCTTAGAACCCGGTGTTGCATCAGCATACCTGAATGGCAGGGCTTGTCACTATGAAAATAAAGCAGGATACATTCCAGTTATCATGTGATATTATTACGCCCATCCTACTACTGATGTGATGTTGCAAAGGAGACACACAGGCCAGCAGCAATGCAGCTTGTCAGCAGCATCTGGATGGTAAACTGAGATATAAATGTCACTCATAGAGACAGAAAGTGAACAAAAAGACTCATTTTGCACCAATGAATATGAGATTCATATTAAAATAATTATATACCCACAGTGGGGTGTAGTAGTTTAATACAACAGAGACCTTTAGCACCAGAGGTAGGGTCTTAACGTGTGTCAATGAGCACAATAGTGACTCACAAGGAAACCCTACTTTTAAGTATTAAAATCTGCCACATTTTCACAATTTTTCTACACTTTAAAATGCAACATGCGATGAATTAAAACACCAACCGTTTTCATTTTTTAAACATGTTATCTGTTTTTGTTTAAACCACTTCTTTTTAACGGCAGCAGCAGCAAACGTTTGAATAATGCCAAACGTTACACCCCAACCGTCAGTGAGAGACGCGATTTTTAGAGTCACGACGTTCAAATAGTGAATAAAATAAGCGAATAGTTGTCTTTAATTTGTGTTAAACTGGGATTATAAACAGTCACCATGGCAGAAATCACTTCCACCATCTCGGTAAAAGCCTCACATTACCAAGGCTTCAAACGCGGGGGAGGCTTTTAGCTTCATACAAACACACGGCAGCTAACACACAAACACACTTAAAGTAATCCCAACCGAGTGTTTCCACCGAGCAGGAGGGAGAATGCGTTTTTTTTTTACTTACCGAAAAGACGTCAACGTCCGTGGCAGCCATGGTGAGGAATGTATGGTGTTTGGTTGTGCTGAGAGCAGACTGAGCCGAGGCGAAAGGGAGCAGCCCTCGTCTCTCCGTACTAGCCCAGTGCTAAACTAACTGAGCTGACAGAGAGAGGAAGAGACGAGAGGGACACAAGCTAGTAACTGGGCGAAGGGAGGGGAGGCTACTAAGCTAGGCGACAAGAGAACTCACTGCTGCGAGTCTTTTATTTCGCTCTAACGTTTGCTTTTCTACGTTTTGACTCAGGCTGAGTGTACAAATACGCAAAATAATCGTAAAAGATCTTGTTTGTTCGTTCGTTCGTTTTTATTTGTTCCGCTAATGGCCATTTTTAAGCATTGTATGGAAGTCAATCTGGGCCATCTGATTTTGAATCTCAATTTCAAAACCATCGAATTTCAAGCATGCATTTTTATTTCTTACACTTCTTTTTTTTCACAATGATGAAATAAATTCAGTGTAAAAAATAAAAACAAAACGGTCTCTCAACCTAAAAAAAAACTGTAAAAAAATTGTTAAATGCAATATGGCCTAACCAAATGACACATTGAAAAGTTTATGAAGCGAAATAGTACAATAACCTTTCTACCTACCTCTTTGCTCGTCTTTTGGACGTCGTTTTCTGTGCCTATATTGTAAAACAGGGGTGCTTCATCATTATTGGTCCCTGGCAGCTTACTTCCATTGTGGCTTTTTTTATTTGCATCCTTTTATTTTCGCAGGAGGTATTTTTGTTTTGTTTGTTTGTTTGTTTGTTTTGCGTCATTTACTTCTGTTGTGGTTTTCCTTTTTTTTTTCTATCTGCACTGTTTCTTTTTTCTTTTTTTTTTTTGCATCATTAACTTCCATTGTGGTTTCTTTTTTTTGCATTCTTTTTATTTTTCACAGTGGCTTATTTTTCTTATTATTATTTTTTTTTGCATTTTATTTTTTTTTTGCAGCAGTGGCGGTTCTCAGCCACTCTAAAAAATGACTTGCATGGAAGTAAACCTGTACCATCTGATTTTGAATTTGAATTTCTAAAGTTTAATTTTTGTTTTTGTTTTTTGCATTAAAATCAGACTTTGAATTTCGAAACTATTGAATTTCAAGCACGCATTTTTATTTCTTTTTTTGTTGATTTTTTTTACACAGTTTTTTAAGTTGAATTTTTACTAAACAAATCTTTTGAGAGGCTGATTTTTTTACACTGAATTTATTTCATCATTGTGAAAAAAAAATAAGTGCTTAAAATTCGAAGTCTGATTTTGATGCAAAAAAAAAATAGCTTTAGAAATTCAGATTCAAAAATCAGATGGCACAGATGTACTTCCATACATATCCATATATACAAAAGGCATTTAACAAATGTAGCACAGCACTTGAACGGAAGGGAGCGGGTAGAAGATAAAGCTTGTTTTACCTGCTCCTCACTCAAAACAGAAGTAAACAATTACATAAGATGGTCTGTCCACTTCAGGTTGTGCAGCCCATTAAATTATCCTGTAGGGAGTTTCACATTTTAACCCCATTTATTGCAGCAAAGGTCGGCAGCTCGAAATATTTGGTAAATAAGCTAAATAGAGCATGCTCATCTACATGTCTTGACTCTTGTTTTCTTCAGCAAGTCATAAACTTCTACAAAAAAACTTATTTTAAATGTTATACATATTTTAATTAATGAAAAATATCCCTCTACAAATATGTGTGTAATAATCAAAGCCAATAAATGGTCATGGTTGTGAAAATATCTGTGCAAACATTGAGGAGTGAACTATCTTGACATACAGGTTTCATCTTTGGAAGGGACACATACGTTCCAATATGGCCACTTCTCAGGAACTCCCATTCACTCAAGGAATGTCATGCTGCAAACATTGCAAGCCAGGACAGGAGAAAAGCTGCAACGGTGGGCGACAGGAGGAGGAGGGAGAGAGAAAAAAATGTGCGTGTCAGCCGTTGGGATAATAAAAATACCAAATAACCACTGCTGTGTGTTGTCAGCTGTGGACGTGTCTCCTCAGGATAATATTGAACTGTATCAATGAGGTCATGGATTTCACTAAAAAGTGTGTCAGCCAATTAGAACAGGCGGTCTAATTGTTAAACTATAGTGCAGTTTAATCCAATTGTAGATCCTGTGTTTACATGGACCTATAGGTCTGTTTGCCTTGGGGACCCCTCACAGTGTGTTACTGGTATGCAGTTCATGTAATTTTTTTGTGTTGTAATTATGGGGAATGCTGGAATTTTTGGATGATACTTTTCAATTAGGCTGCTGATTATTGTGCAAACAACCATTGTGTATGTGGATTGTCTGAATGTATTGCTAAGACTTGGACACTAATTGCAGCCAGAGTTTGATTTAGAGCTGTACATTTAAAAAAAAAGAAACTGTGTTGAGTTACGGTAAGAGTCTTTCTTTTAGCACCTCCATTTTTTGGCACAGACACAACGACATGAATAGACGAACCTCTTTTCTGTGTTCAGCCTGCTCCAACTTCTCTCCTGCAAGATAAGACAACAGTATACAAGGACCACATGAGTAACAATACATTAAAAATGTGGGGAAATTTAAGTGTCTGTTGATTATTATGCCCCCCAGTGAGCAAAACAGAACATCATCTAATAACATCATGCTCAATTAAGAGTAAGTAATACTTTCTGACAAAATAAATCTTGACTGTCTTTATTTGAAAAGTCAAATCTATTCCTCACCGTAGACTGTTGCTGTGGAAAATGTAATATTAATACTGACTTTCAGGGGTGGAATGTAGCTTGTTATATTCTCTTAGATTACTGTGAGTAGATATTTTTGCGTACTGTTTCTGTTGTTTTAAAGTGTCATTACAGTGCACTTCTGATTTTTAGCTTGTTATTAAGCCTATCTGAAGAGTTAGCCATGATTTAAATGCGCAAGGACCCATCTAAAAAGCCAAAGTTACCAAAGATGCTGCAAAAATATTCACAAACTTCATTCTGGAGAGGTGCAGAGTCAAAATCATTCATGCTGTCAAGTCCAACAATTTTATTTTTATTTCCTTTTTTTTTTTTTTTTTTTTTGGATAATACACTTTTACATATCAAGAAGAGAATCAGGGCCATGAAACTTTTTATTGTCTGTCTTTTTTCCAGAATTACTTTTTATCTCAAAATTTTGGGTAAAATTCAGGATTCTGAGTTTAGAGCCAGGAGTCTGACTTTTTCTCAGATTTTTAGGATTACAGTTATAATTTTGACTAAGGAAAAAAGTCATTTTTGAATCAAAGACCAAATCAAAGAGCTAAAAATTAGGATTCTATAGGTCAGGATTCTTAGGATTTGATAAGTCAGGATTCTATAAGTTAGGATTCTTTAAGTCAGGATTCTATAAGTCCAGATTCTGGAAGTCAAGATTCTATAAATCAGGATTCTGGAAGTCAGGATTTTTAGGATTCTATAAGTCAGGATTTTAAAAGTCAGGATTCTATAAATCCGGATTCTGGAAGTTAGGATTCTAGTGTTAGGATTCTATGAATCAGGATTCTAGAAGTTAGGATTCTGGAAGTCTGGATTCTAGAAGTTAGGATTCTATAAGTCAGGATTCTAAGGATTCTATAAATCAGGAATTTATAAATTGGGAGTCTATAAATTATGATTCTAGAAGTTATGATTCTACAAGGCTGGTTCCAGAAGTCAGTATTTTGACATTGAATTTTGAAGAGAAAAATAGTAAAAATTTTGATAATATTCCTCTAAATTCTGTCATAATTTCGTTTTTTTTATTCAGAAATAAGAGAAAAATAAACGGAATTGGGGAAAAAATTAACCTCAGGTGTTTAGAGGCTCTGATCCTGTTCCATATAGCCTACAGAAAATAAAATATTTTACTTTATCCAACACAGGTGCTTTGTCAGTGATCTGTCATTTGGGTCTGTATGTGGTCTTTAAATATCCAAGCTAGTCTTTATAGCCCACTGTGGTCTGGTATATTGAGACTTTGTATTCTTGGAGGTTCGAGGTAAGAAAGATTTATTATTATTACTTAATTAAAAACCACTTTTTACTGCCTAATGTTAGCCTTCAGTTGAAAGTTAGCCTACAAATTGAGAGTCATCCAGCACCTGCAGCCAGTTTGCCTGAGGGGACAGACTTCTGCATATTTTATTCAAATGTAAATCCACGTCCGCACTTTCCCGGAAAAAGAGACTCCTGCAGGTACGAAGGGAGGGAGGGGAGAAGCGCGCGGCCAGGTGAGGGCTCCCACTGTACCGTCACCGGTACAAAGGTGAAACAGGACGAAGCGGAGATCGTTGTCTCAACTTTGACATCTAAAAACAACAGTTTTCACGATGGCTTTGACGCAAGACTCTATCTTGTCCCTGCTGATAGCGGAAGGGGGCCGAGTGAAGAAATCCTACCTGGTGGGTAAGTTCAGAGAGTCAGTCAACTGCGACGATCCGGCGGAGAAAGAGCGAAACCGGGAGCTTTTCAAGACTTTAGTCAATAACGTCGCCTTTGTGAAAGAAATCGACGGTGTCCGGTACGTCGTGGTTCGAAAAATGTATCAGCATTTGTTGAACAGAGATAACCAGACGGCGGAAGAGACAGAAAACAAAGAGATCCAGCTGACAGGTGAGCAGCAGCGCCCACCTGTGAGGACTGAGGAGACACCAGCTGATACTGAAGCAGACCATCAACAGGCAAGTGAACTTGATGAAAACCCAACAGAGTTATTGTCTCCCATACAGTTGGCTCTGCGAAGAAGCAAAACAAAGGATATCAGGGTCAAAAAGGCGCTGAGTTTTGAGACTCAAAGCCAAACCCAGAACAAACCATACGCTTTACCTCTCCGAATGCCACCCAGCGCCACTAAAGTGGAGATCCACAAACTTAAAGTGGACTCGGATGACCCTCCTGAGAGTCCCAAACCGGATCCCTACAAAAACAAGAGAAGGCCTTCAGTGGAGTCCAGCTGCAGCAGCATCAGCTCCCCCCAACTGAGGAGGGCAGTAAAAGGCATCACCAAGGCGTCAGTGGAAACCAGGGTGCCCTCCTCAGTTCCCCTGGAGATGTCAGAGCATGAATGGCTGGTTAAATGTGCAGCCGGGCACTGGAGCCAGGTTTACGGCATGCTGCTGGGGGACAACCAGCTGGCCGAGAAGAGGGACTTCATGTCAGGGTTCACGGCTCTGCACTGGGCGGCCAAATGTGGGAACAGTGAAATGCTTGTGAAGATCATTGACCTGTCCAGACAAGGAGGGGTCGACATCGACATCAACGCAAAAACACACGGCGGGTACACTCCTCTGCACATCGCCGCCTTGCACGACCAGGAGTACATCCTGGTCATGTTGGTGGCCGAGTTCGGAGCCGACCCGACCATCAGGGACAACTGCGGAAAGAGGGCTTACCACTATCTACATAAAGGGATCTCCAAGACGGTTCGAGAGATGCTGGGCGAGCCCAAAGTCCAGGATAAGACTCCAGAAAAGGCCCCGCAAGAGAAAGAAGACGTGGACTTGTTCCCGGATATCTCCAAAAGTTTCCAGTCGATAAGCCGCCTCTTTCAGCCGCACATGACAGGCCAGAAGAAGAAGCACAAGCAGAGGCCGCTGATGTTCTCCTTGAGCGATGAGCCCAGTGAGGAGCGAGAGGACAGCAGCGGGTTCAGACACAGACTGGTGTCAGATGTTTTTATGTGAACGACAATGACAAAAACTTTAGAGAATATATTTCAGTTTAACTTGAATTTTCTGTCATACAGCATCAAAAAATCTATCAAAGAAGACAAATCAATCACTGTATCAGGAGAAGAGAAACCCTCTGTGGCTGTTTGAGTCACAAAAACTCTTTGTTTGAGACTTCACCTTTATTTATTGAATCTTAAGGTACAGGCGTGAACAGAAAAATGACTCTGACAATGTTCTGTGGTGTCCTGTGAGTCACCTTATCGCTCACTGTCTGCGGTATCTTAAAGACATCATCTCTTCAGTCTGAGAGTCTCAATCTCAGGGATTGATAGTTTGAAAATGTTAATTTTATGATGAATTTCCATTTTTGTTAAATCAACAATTATAAACGTGTTTTCTCCTGAATGAAATGTCTCTTTCAAGCACAAAAAATAAGATTCATCTGCATTAAAAGTTACTAATAATCTATGTCGAGCGTATTTAAGAGTCATTTTCTGGTTGATTGTGATATTAAATGTACAATTCGCTGTCTTTTCACAATGTTTGCAACCTTTACATGTCTGTTCTCTCAAAAACAAATGTACTTATTGATTAGTTTTGGTTAAAATTAGTGGACTGTTTTAAGTAACACATGCACAAATCATGAATCTTGGCATTCACAAAGCAAACAAATTAAAAAGGGTTTTCCAACTTAACGGTAAATCGATGCAACGATTAAATGAGTAAATTGAACCAAAAATAGAGAAATATTACAACCTTAAAAGTGGGTTAAGAAGACCTGCTTCCTCATCTGCTTATTTACAACAAAGTACACAGCCCTGCAGAAACTAAACTGTCTGAATTACAGTAGATTTTACAAGTCGAGGTGAAGGAATCTACGTTCATAAAGCTCCGTGCAGGTGTTTCATAAATCGTTAAAGTTGCTCTACATGCCAACATGTCTCTAAATCGTGGCTCTGAGCTGTCTCCTGACTTGTTGAGACAGCTGTGATTCAGCCGGTTGAGCAGCCGACTAGGAATGCTTTGTTTTCAGTCTGCCTTGGTTCATTTTCCCCCAGCAGATCGGACACACGTGAGCGTGTTATCAAAGTCAGAGTAAGATCTTAAAGGTTTGTGCAAAGAATCACGGGTGTTGAGAAACGTCCTCTCCTAAGATGACTAAGCTTCATCCAACCCCTGGAGTCATCTCTTACCATTTCTATCATGTCCTATAATGTCATCACTCCCCCAGCAGCAGCAGCAGCACGCATTGTCTTTACGTCAAGACGATGTTTCATCTCGAAAGCCCCGGGGGTTTTATTCAGCAAATGTTCCTCTCTGCTGTGAGGAGAGAGGCTGAGACGAGGTCAGGAGCAAGACCCAGAGTGGTGGAAGAAGTCAGATCCTTTAGATGAAGGGAACAGCTGTAGCATAATGTTAAAGTCAGATGAGTCAGGAAGGAAGCTTGTGCAAAGAAAATATGAAAGTGGGATTTGTTAGTAATTTAAGTTATAGAGATAAAGATCCTTGTGCTGAAATTTGTCTATTTCTGAGTGGAAATGCAGTAATGTTGTCACGGAGGCTGATCAGAGACTCAAAGCAGGACAAACGAAAAACTAAAAACCCTTAAAGAAAAACTACTGTCTGCATGGAAACTATAATAAAACGAGCTTATTCAAACAAAAATAATCTAAACAAACTGAATTCAGAGACTAAAGAGTCTAGCAGATAAAAAACAAAAACTCAGAAAACTGGGGCTGGTACGGTGGCCAAGGACCGCCACTGCTGCAAATAAAAAAGAATGCAAAAAAAAAGGGGTCCCAACAGAAGTTACCGATGCAAAAATAAAAGTAACCAAAGCCTGCTGAAAATAATTTAAAAAAAAGAAACAGTGATATAAACAAAAAAAGCCACAATGGAAGTTAACAACGCAAAAAAAAGTAGCGATGTGTGAAGTAAATCTGTTCTATCTGATTTTGAATTTGAATTTCTAGAGCTGAAATTTTTGCATCACATTCAGACTTTGAATTTCAGATTTTTGGTATTGAAAGCACTCATTTTTATTTCTGATACTTTTTGTTCACAATGATGAAATAAATTCAGTATAAAAAAACAGTCTCAAAATGTTTGTTTAGTAAAAATTCAACAACAAAAAAAAAAAATCAACATAAAAAAATTCAGTGTTAAATAATTCAGTGACAATGGAAGTTAATGACGCAAAAAAAGTGGCAATGTATGGAAGTAAATCTGTGCCAACTGATTTTGAATTTGAATTTCTAAAACTGATTTTTTTGCATCAAAATCAGACTTCAAAATTTTGGGATTTCAAGCACGCTTTTTTTATTTCTGACACTTGTTTTTTTTTCACAATGATGAAATAAATTCAGTGTAAAAAAAATCAGCCTCTTAAAAGATTTGTTTTGTAAAAATTCGACTTAAAAAAATGTAAAAAAATTAACATAAAAAAATTAATTAATTAATTAATTAAAGAGCATTTTTATAATATAGTCAATTGAATTATTTTTTATTTTAATTTTGTTGAAATAGAGGTTCCTGACAAAGTCAAAAAGTCTTGATGCAAAAAAGCTAATTTAAGTGGATCTTTTAAGCATTTGAAAACAAAAACAGGTCGGTGCAGACCCTAACACAGGAGGAGGGTTAAATCAATCGTTAAAAAAAAAATAATTTTTATCTGAAGACGTGTCCTCTCTTGTTGAGAAGAACAGTTTTAATCTGCCATCTGGTGTTTAAATTGAACACACACAATCTCAATGAGTCCACATGAAAGTGGGTCAAGACTAGTTTTGGTCATAATAACTCTTAGTCCTGTAACGAGCAGGAGACAGTAAAGGAATATAACTAGGAAGGCCTGGAATGCGCGTTTATGACGAGCTATTATCCCACAAGTGTGTCAGATAGTTATGGACAGACCAAAAACATCTCCATCATGGTAATAAACCAGGACAGCTTTATGGTCTGTGAGAGCGATGTTTGTTTGTCACATAACTGAGCTGTGTAATGACTAGTAGAGGTAAGAGGAGAAGGAGGAGGACAAAGGTGTGCTGACATTCCTGCGAGCCAAGAGTTCAGAGTTCATGTTGAAAAGTCGGCTCTGAAGAAACTTATCTGTCTGCGTAATCACAGAGTCATCGACATGATCAACGGCCTTCCTCATGACGTGTTGTTGCAGCCACTGCTTATTATGGTCAGTTTGTAATCGACCACTTTTGCGGTCTCGGTGTTGCCTCTGTCTTTTTGTTATATTCACATTTTTCTGTTCCCTTGTGGTAATAATCAGCAGTAAAACACTGAGAGAGGCCTGCTGCTGCTGCTGCTGTTGTCATGTTCAGGCCATCCTGTTCCCTCCTCTCACCACCTCAATGCCTTGTCACTTACGCTGCCTCGTACTGTCGCTGAAACTAATTAGTATGCAATTAGTGTCAGACAAAGATTGTGCTTGTTCTATGACTCCCTAAGTTTGGTTTTACATTTCTGCAGAGTGAAAGGGGGCTTTTATTTTGTAAAGTACACCAAGTGCTTTCCAGTGTCTCTCACTGTCCTCCTGGGGTTTCCTCACACTTTGCTACACACTGTTTTTTTTTTTTCACTTGGTCCTTTTTTCTGTGGCTTTTAATAAGCATTTGTTTTGACTGACAAACAAACTGGACAACATTCCTCCGTCAGGCTGAGCAAACAGGAGCAGAGATGCATGAAGGAGACGAGACAAGAGGAAGAAAGAGTCATTTAGTTCTGTTTTTAAGCAGATAAAATCTGATGTTCATCTTCAAGTCATATTTTGATATTTTTGGTAATACAGTTGCTGAAAAAACTCTACAGGTGAACATAAAAGGTGATGATTAGCTAAATTGCAAATATTTTTGGCTAATGAGAGTAATTTCTGAAAATCCCTGCTAAAGCATCTTAAAGCTCCTGTGAGGAATTTTCTGTTCGTGTTGATTTTGGCGCCCCCACTGGACAAAGTGATACTTTTCACATTTTAGCTTATCTTAATCTTTTTATGTGTAAATTGGGTTTTCTACCTTTGTTTACGAATTATTCATCTCCTCAGCGTCTCTGACACCTACCCCCCACTACACAATTTTAGGCGTCAAAAAATTTCAATAAAAAGTTCTCAATCTTCTTGTAGATGGGTTCACTTGTTTTTGTAGCTCATATAAATACGGCATTATCAATTTTAGTCTTGTCCATCACCAGTCAAAAACTCCTCACTGGAGCTTTATAATCTTTTTTTACTGAATTTCTTAGGATTATATTTGGGTCCATCTACATCTGTGAATGTAATACTCTTCATATAAGCTTGATTGATTTTAAATATTCTTTTTTTTTACAGGTCATTCTCTCTTTTTGTCATAAAATTCATATATCCCTTCTTTATTTTGAACAGATTAGCCGGTCGCTGGTCTAAATGTAAGTTTATGAAAAAAAAAAATCTAAGTTCTTAAAATTTTTGATTAAAGTTCCAAATTTTCATTCAAAATTTTTAAATTCAAAGCCTCAAAAATGTTTTGACAATGGGGATTTTTTTTCTTTTGATTTGAGGACATTGCTTTTATCATTTCTTGAAGTTTTTGTTTCATTCACTGTTTAAAAAATAAATAAATAAAAATAAAGTTCTTAAAATTTTTGATTGAAGTTCCAGACTTCCTTTAAAATTTTTCAAATTAAGAGCCCCAAAAATGTTTTGACAGTGGGAATTTTTTTGTTCTTGTTTTGGTCTGAGGACATTTCTTGCTTTTTTTTATTACTCCTTTTTAAAAAAAAAAAAATCTAATCCCACATGATAATTTATCACACATCTCTCACTCTAAATACAAAGTGTGTTGGGTTATGGTTGTGGTTATTATGCAAACACGCAATTTTTGAGTTAACAAGTTTAACAAAGTTTTTTTCAAGAGTTTCCAGCTGATTCCTTCCACAGGTAACACATATTTTTCTCCTACCATCTCCTTTTAAACCATCTTCTTCACAAATTATGATTCTTGTTCCCGGTTCATCTGCTGCTAATTATCACACTTTCAGATGCAGTGTGTGAATATGCCTGCAGAGGGCAGGGTCGATCTCTGATAAGACCTGATCAATTCTCTGACTGCCTCGGACACCTCAGACCTCACAGAGGAAAGTTAAAGTTCTGTGAGTTAGAGGAAAGACTGTGTCAGAACTTCAAACATTTCCTCTTCTCACAGTTTAAATATTGCAACAGAAGCATAAAGCATAAGTCGCTTTACATAAATACTGCATGTAACCTATATTTGCAGCTATAGTGTGCAGTATCTTTCATGTGCTGCTTGTTACTGCTCACTGTCAGGTTAAATGAAACAGGGAGGAGAGGGAAAGCTTAATTTATTCACAATATTACAAACATCATGGAATTTACAACTCCAAACAGGCACAAAAAACATCTCAAACATCTCAAAAGAAAAGAAGAATATAGCAGAAAAATGTGGCTTCAGAAATGTCTGCTGTCATAACCACCAGCTAGGACTGAAATACGTCGCTCTGCTCATAATAATGATGCAAACCTCCCAAACTAGGTCCCCTTCTCTCTCTGCGACCTCAACAAAACACTGCTTTGAAAGACAGAAACAAGAAATGACTCAGGAGTTAGTATGCACACAAAGCAAGAACTCAAAACGGATTATTATTCCTCCGTGTGTTGCTCCCCGGTAGGAGCTTCTCCCTCGCTTCTGTTCCTTCGTACTCCAAAAACGCTGGTCTTTTTGAGGAATTCCAAGAGGCTGCAGGAAACAACACGAGAGTCTTTTCGAACTCCTCGGCTCCTGCGTCAGCACAAAGGCCAAAACAAACATACATTTGTTTAGCAAACTAAAACGGGCCGGACGTAAATCTCCGGAGAAATGCTGCAGGGGGTGAAGTGAAGACGTGGAGGAGTTTATATCGACCTATGACACTCGTCTTTCTGATTAACATGATATAGACACGATAAAAACGACAAACGCTTAAAAGAGTTTAGCTGACAGGTGTGTTTCCTGAGGGATGAAAACGTTTTGATCATTTTAAGACTTAATAGGGGTTATTTTGTGTACACAGCAAACACCAAGAGGAGTTCTGTCTTCTCGTTCGACGACTAATCTCTACGCACACAAAGGTTACGACATTCATGATTCCGAGCTGTCTGCACATGTGGAGCAAACAGCTCACGTGACTCCGAAAACAACGCTAATAATCAGGAAATAGGGATTAATATCATAAGAGCTTTTCCTCTAAAGACAGCCGTGTCGATTTAAATAAAACTACAGGGTTATATGCGTCTAAAAGGGGCTAAACAGTGGAGGTAGAGAAGAGAGAAATGAGTTTAAGACACCTGAAAGTGAAGATTGTGGACTTGCTCGTTCAAACAAAGTATTTCAAGTATCACGTGTCACTCCTGCGACAAAAGGGACATTGGGAGAAATAATTGTTGCTTACTTATAATCTGCTTTAAAAGAGGTTTACTGCCTCTGTATGAGGAACCGTTCCAGCATGAAATCATCGAGACTTAATAACATTAAGCATGAAATAAGCCGGAGAAGAATTTGTACACATTCCTGAATGTTGCTGGGGTGTGTGTGTGTGCGTGCTCGTGTACCTTTTCAGAACATGATTTCAACATTCCTATTCAAAGATTTCAAAGCGGAGATATTGAAGTGAGGCTTTCCTTTGACTTTTGAAGAAATGTGCATTTACGTATCATTACAAAGTGCTTTTTTTTTCATTCACCCTTTTTGGTTTTTAGTGCCTTAATTTGAAACATTTATTTTTTTTAAAAAAGGACATAAAAAAAAAGATTAAATCTACATCTATTGTACATTTTTTTTCTTTTACTAACATGATACAGTACACCGCCCCCCTCTCAGGCTACTCTCTTTAACTGAAGCCTCTTCTCACTGGTCAAAATACAATCTTAAAGCTTATTAAAGGTTTCCACTGGTGCAGGTACGGGGCCGTGAGCGACTATCGTCTAGGAAGGGGGGATAGCAGCTGGATTGCAAGGGACGCAAAGTTTCCAACCAGCAGCTCTGATGGATAAAGGCACACGGAAAAAAAACAGTCTGAAGTCAACGGAAACGGTGAAGAAGTCCTGATTTACGTTTCAGAGTGTGAGCGAAAGACAAGGAGCATCAGTTTTTATCGTCTTAAACGCTCGTATCTTGTTCAGCCTTTAGTTAAAAGAAGGATGTGGATTGTGTGTGTTGTTTTTTTTGCCCTCTCAATCTCAAAAGGCCGGGTGCAAAGGGTCGGAAATATCCACATCCACATCTTTAAAAAGTACCTCAAGTTAAAAAGTGAAAACCCCTCTGCGTGTCCTTTTGAACATCCTATCAAGAAGAAGAAATCAGTGCTCTCGTTCCTCCTCCTCTCTCTCTCTCTCAAACATTCAGGCTGCAGGAAAGCGCCTCCAGCTGCTCCTCTCCCAGCCTCTGCTTCTCCTCCAGGTCCTTCTGCCGGATGAGCAGCGACGCCTTGGTTTGGACGAAGCGCCGGTAGTCCTGCAGCTGCTCGGTGGACAGCTGGCGGGACAGAAAGGTGGAGACCAGATTCTCTCTCCGGTCCAGGTTATCCTTGAGATCTTTGGCGTCCTCCCTCTGTTTGCACAGCAGGCGATGGCGACTGTCCAGAGATTGCTGAGTGCAAAGGAAAAGAAAAGGAAAGAGTTTGTATTCAGCTGTAATAATGCTCATCTAACTCTACACCTGGACTCCTGTAGACAAAAGGTTTTGACTCTTATTTGTGTTTGAATACGAATGTAAACACTGATGTGATAACCGGTAGTGAAAGTCGTCCGATCATGTGTCAAACAGCCACAGGAAAAGGAGGTGCAGTGTTTCCTTGTGTCAACAGAGGGCAGGGTAGATACAAATGTCATCGAAACCGGGCTGGAGTTTCGGTGAGTCAGTGTAAATACCAGTGTTGCTGATAACAGCAAGAAAACAAATGAGCCTCTAACAAGCCCTGAGCATGCAGCACGTTCAGCCGGGGTGGAAAAAGAACGAACAAGGAGCTCTTTCAGGGATCAATCTAGGAATCTAATGCATCCATGCAAACGTAAAATGATGATGAAATGAAACGAGGCACAAAACAGCTCCAACCAAATCTACAGCCAGTTTGGAGAGACTCAAATCAAGTCATAAGAGAGTTTAAAGTGATTAATGATAAGCAATAACATCGTCTGTAGTTATTAAAAGTCGTCGTTAAATAAATCATTTGGCCCAGACGCAGATAAGCTCTGAACGGGCGATTAAACAGATAAAGCCGAGCGCATTTTTTGAATTCCGCAGAGCGAGAAACCTTGACTCCGTTCAAGTCGCCCTTCAACTTTCCCCAAATGGCATGTTTGTTATTCTAGAGCAAACAGAATGAGAGTATAGCTGAGGGCATGGGAGCAGCCCAACACCTCTTCTTACTCTCCTGCTGCCAGAGGCTCTGAATGAGCGGCGGTGAATCATGTGAACTACAGGGTTTAAATGATATAATAATAACCCGCCTCAGGAGCGTTCTGACTGTACAGCATGCTTTAGCTCACAAGCATTAGTGTTGATGTGTGTAAACAACCACAGGGAGAGAGATGAGCGTGCACATAGACTGTAATAGACAGAGAGTTTGACCGTGTTTTAACGGTGTATCTGAGTTTTTATTAAACGGATTCAGATGCGCTTTAAATCAGATTCTGCTGAGAGAATAACAGAGAAATGAGAGTAAGCAGAGATGCATTTATTCTACTCTACTGCAGAAACCTCTGATTTCAAAGTCGCTGAATGCACCATAAAGGAGAGTTTTCATAACAGTTCTGTCTGACAATTATGCAACTGAGAAAAAACTGAGAAAATAACCCAATATAAACTGCAATTTCACACTCATTCAAGACAATTTCACAGGTTTGCAAACTAAACTGTGGAGAAATAAATGAAAAACAAATACTGTCTGGAAGATAAGAGGTCTAAATGAAGGGATTTTTACCTCTCCACAGATCTCTGATATTCTTAAAGGGATATTCCAGAGTAGACACCCCTTTGAGAGATGAATGTTGCAGACTGCTTGCTTCTCTAGTTATACCAACTTCAGTAACAACCTCACAATAGCAATACACAGCAGTCTACGTCTCCACGCACAAACCTCAACCAAAACGCCACTCTATAGACACAAATAATGCTCAGAACAGCACCTACCTTCAGCACCCAACTAAACATCTTTTTAGCTTTGCCTGATTTCTTTAGCAAAGAGACTAAACACAACTCACCCACTCTCCTCCAGCAGCCGCTTGTTTGTTGGGGAGCGCAGCGGATCATTTCCATAAAGTAATAATCATCATATTAATCATTTTCCAATCAGACGTGGTCGTTCTTCTGCCTTAGTGTCTGATTGATTGCATTTCCATTAAGTAATAATCATAAATGTTCTTCCTTGAGCTGCGAAACCCCGCTGCACTGCGGGTTTGGTCTCAAAGCTAAAAAGATGTTTGGTGGCTAGTACTTGTACTAATAATCATAAATTTTCCTCTGCACTCTGTGATGGACTCGTGAGGGCTCCCCCACAAACAAGCGGCTGCTGGAGGAGAGTGGGTGAGTTGTTTAGTCTTTTTGCTAAGGAAATCAGGCAAAGCTAAAAAGATGTTTGATGGCTAGTACTATGACTGGGACCCTATATGTACTGTTGATGAAGTTACGTGCTGTTCTGAGCATTATTTGTGGCTATAAAGTAGCTTTTTGGTTAAGGTTTGCACGTGGAGACATAGACCACTGTGTATTGCTATTGTGTGGTCGTTACTGACGTAGGTATAGCTACAGAAGCAAGCAGTCGGCAACATTCATTTCTCAAGGGGATGTCTAACTTAAATTTTTGCCGGAATATCCCTTTAATTCACAAAGGCTCTATGTCCTCACCTTCTCCTCTGCGTCCGTGTGTTGATCCACGGTGCTCAGTGCATTCTGCACCCTGGCCAGCCGAGCGGAGAGGCACAGCAGCAGGTTGACCACCCTCTCCAGGTCTCCTATGAACAGGGTGTACCTCTCCAGCTCCACAGGCAGACAGCGCTCACGGACCAGTACCTCCAGGGTCTCACCGTGGGCCACGTTCTCCTGAATCTCTGTCTGGAGGGCGCTGCGCATCTCTTCCAGCGATTTCAGTCGTTCCTCAATGTGGGACACTAACAGTCGCTGAGGAGACAGTGTGGAAACAAGTTGACCTAGATTTACGACAACTTCTATATTTTCAAATTCAGATATAGTTTCATAGAAAAATGGACAAAAGTTAAGACTGTTAACATGAATCAGGAGGAGGAAGAGGCTATTTGCAGAGCCAAACATTAGCCAAATGTAGGACACTGATAAGAGTCAGACAGCGCATCTTGTGATAAGATACATATAACTAACTCAGTCTGATTCAGGTCCACTTAAGGCCAAATAGCAACCAGATTGTATCAGAGTGACGTCAGTATTTCTGCTCTTAAAATAAAAAGAGAGCAAAGTTTGAAGTCCTGTTTGTTCAGCTGCTACGTCTGCTTTCCTGCCATTCTTAATGACCCTTTCAGTCACATATAACCTTATTATTCGTCCAGGCTACACATTCCTGGGCTCGTTTTGCAGCCGGTTGCAACATCTTTTTTTTTCTGTTTTCTCTGCAGAAAAACCTAAAACATCCGCTGTGGTGCATAAATTAATAATTACCTTCTTCTCAGTGATGTCAGCTTTGCTCTGCAGATCCGCACACTGAGATACGAGGCTGTTAGAAGCAGGAAGACACAGAGGTGGTGCAGCCCCTTCCTCTTTTTCCACTCTAGAAAAGAAACAGGTGTACAGGTGAAGCTCACTTCTCACACTCTGCTGATCTGTCTGTACAATAGGGGCCAATAAATTTTGATGTTTTATGTGCAGTTCAACCCTGAGTGTTGGTTACATATTACATAGATGTGAACTGCAAGTGCACATTCTTGATGTATCTGCAGTGAGCTTACACTAGCAGAAACCGGAGTGCAGGCGCAGCAATAAGTAGACAGTCAACTGAGTCTCTGCAATGTGATGCAACAAAGTGTAACAGTGCTGGTGGAGCAGATCTCTGGCAATTAGAAACCAGGATCAAGTTTCACAGAGGAGTCCAACACCGAGAGAGTTGGGACTTGAGCTGGAGGGATCATTTTTTCCATCTCTGCAGCCGCTCGCTCACGGCTTGCTGGCAAATCTTCCATTTGTATGTCAACTCTAGAAAAAACTCCAGAGCTCAGTACGCCCCGGGTTTGAACATTTACCTTTCAGCAGCTCCTTTCTGCTCCTGCTTCTTCTTATAGTGCTCTTCCATCAGGAGAGTGTCCTCCGACAGCAGCTGCTCCATCAGCATCAGCGCCGTCTTGCGATTCGCCAGCGGGTAGAGCACTCTGGCCAGCGACTGGTCAGCCTTCACCATCGCTTCCACGAGCTCCTCCCACTTGGGGGTCTCGGCGGGCCTCTCTTGGCTCTCCGTCTCTCCCTCTGGTGTCCCCCTCTCCTCCATCGCCGGGGTTTCTTTCGACTTCTCATCTTCCGCTTCTGGACTTTTCTTCTCTTCTGCGTGCTGACTGATGTCGGTGTCAGAGACGGAGGCGCATGGAGACACAGAGGTCTTGCTTGTCTGTGCTGGAGGGGCCGGGCTGGTGGACTCGTCGTCAAAAACGTTGTCTGTCAGCGACGAAGGCTGGATGTCCGTTTTGATCTCATCTTCAGGGGGGACGATCCACAGGGATGGATCCGTGGTGACGCCGCAGCTCAGAGATACCTGGTTGTTTGACTCAGCTGGAGGGGCTTCTGCGGTCGGTACGTCCACTGACGGCTCTTTCTCTGATCCAGCCAGAGAGGGAGAAGTTCGGACTCTGCAGGAAGTGGAACAAAACATGGTCAAACACACGAGCAGAAGAAAAAAACTGCTGCAGGGGTCTAAGGGTTGAATCTTACCTGGAGCTAGGCCTGCTTTCAAAGGGGAGCTTTGTCTGAGTGGGGGTAGATGACGTTGATTTGATCTCCCCCTCGCTGGTATCTAGACCTCTGGGGGAAGGCGGGTGAGATGCAGTCTCACTGGGCGGCCCGCTGGATTTGAACTCATCTGTGACAAGGCTGTGAGAACCAGGAGATCCAGACTGAGCCCTGGCCCGGGAGGAGGAGCGCGAGGCTGGAGAGGTGGATCTACTGGAGCTCCTTGTTCCTGAGGCATCCTGCTCTGGATCCGAGTTCTGCTTCAACAGAGACCTCCTCTGGGTTTGGTTCGGTGCCTGTCCCTGAGTTTTCCTCGGACTGAAAATCTCTCTCGCCTGCTCGATGATAAACTGTTTTTTCCTCCCCCTGTCCTGTCCCTGGATGTCTCTGACTTCGGCGAAGAACGTGACGCCCCTCTTCTCTCGGTCCAGTCCTCCCGGTCCGCATGAATATCTGGACATTTGATCCAGCTGCTCGGAGCTTTTACTCAAGGCTGACAGTCTCGTTAACTTGGATGCCCCGAGCTCTTCCATTGACTTTCCTCTTTGAGCGACGACACGGACGCGCTGCTGGACTTCAGGGGATGGCTCGAAGGAGTCCTCGATGTCACTCTTCTGGGGACTGAGAGAGATTCAGTTATCATCACAGACAGTCCAAAGATAGTCCTACAGATAAACATGTTCAAGAAGAAACAGGGCATTTTTATTCTTCTTGATGTACGACCCATGAATAAATCTTTTTAAAGGGAATGTTGGTATGCAGGAGCAGGTGGGTGTTAACTCTCCATTGCTACAATAACTCACATGGAGATTTACGGTCGGTGCCACAGCACACACATCTCTGACCTAATACTCTACTGACCTAAAACCGATAAAACATGTCCCAATTTTTCTGTTATGCTGGTACATACCTCCAGGTTTCCGTGGTGATGACTGGTGATGGATCCTTCTCAAGTGCCTGCAGACCCAGAAGAAGAAGCAACACATAAAGTACACTTTAAGAGGTGCACTTTTAAATCGAGCCAGAAAAAAAAGGGACTTTAAAGGGATATTGTGGTGTAAAACGAAGTTAGTGTCAAACACACAGTAACACCGAGTTAGACACCCACTCAGGAGATGAATGTTGCCGACCGCTTGCTTCTCTAGTTATACCAACTTTAGTAACAACCGCACGATAGCAATATACATTGGTCTATGTCTCCACGCGCAAACCTCAACCAAAGAGCCACTCTATAGCCACAAATAATGCTCAGAACAGCACCTAACTTCATCAACAGTACATATAGGGTCCCATATAGAACAACCCATCAAACAACTTTTTAACTTCGCCTAATTTCTTTAGCAAAGAGACCCAAAACAACTCACCCATGCTCCTCTAGAAGCTGCTTGTTTGTGGGGGAGCCCTGATGACTCAATTACCGATTGCAGCGGAGTTTCGCAGCTCAAGGAAGAACATTTATGATCATTACTTCATGGAAATGCACTTAGACTGAGACACAAAGGCAGAAGAACTACCACGTCTGCAGTGCAAAATGATTATTACTTCATTGAAATCATCCGCTGCACTCTGTGATCAACTCGTCAGAATGACCCCTCAAACAAGCAGCTGCTGGAGGAGAGTGGGTGAGTTGTGTTTAGTCTCTTTGCTAAAGAAATCAGGCAAAGTTAAAAAGATGTTTGGTGGCTAGTACTATGGCTGGGACCCTATATGTACTGTTGATGAAGTTAGGTGCTGTTCTGAACATTATTTGTGGCTATAGAGTGGCATTTTGGTTGTGGTTTGTGCGTGGAGACGTAGACCGCTGTGTATTGCTATCGTGTGTTCATTGCTAAAGTTGGTATAACTAGAGAAGCAAGCGGTCAGCAACATTCATTTCTCGAGGGGATGTCTGACTCAGTGTTATGGTGTGTTTGACCATAATTTAAATTTACGCCGGAATATCCCTTTAAGGTTAAAAACATCTAAATATTCCACACAAAACATTTGGTCACTGAGCAGCAGATGTCAGATCGTTGAGGCGTGTTTCTGCAGGTAATTTATGGTATCTGATTTCATTAGACTTACTTGAAATGCATGTGGTGTGGATTTGGATCTGTTCCTGGTGAAACTAGGCTCCTCTCGCTGGTCCAAAAGACTCTCCACTGAAGCAGACTTCACCTGAGACGGAGCATGGCTCTCCCTAAATCTGGACTGATTCGACTGGCCGCCATATTGGCCTGAACATGACTGAGCTGAGAAGAACTGAGCATACCTGTACGATAAAAATCAAAAAAAGGTTAATCTAAAATACCAAACAACAAACAAGTTCACGCTCGATTTCTGGATTCTGTTCTCGTCTGTTTTACCTGATAGAGCTAGTGGAGGAGTCCAGGATTCGCCCAGCAGAGTGGGGTCTGAGGAGTTTCTTCTTGGTGTTATTGCTGTCTTGGTTTGCTGATAGAGGTCTGGGCCCCCAGTCAAATGGTTTCTCCCCTAGAGAATGCCTCTGTCTAGACGGAGGTGGTACCTGGGGTGCTGGTTTCTGTGGTTCCGCCACTTTCTGACCCGTCTTGCGCTCCATGTACTCCACTAGAGCCTTGTGTTGGAGATGTTTCAGGTTTGTCTTCGAAGCATTGGAGGCTGAAAGAGCTCGACCTCTTGACTCAAAGATCTTCCTTCGAGCCGCGACCAGTCCCAGCTCTCCTTGATGCACTTGATCCTCTTCCTCACATTCAGCTGAAAACACGTTTTCACTCTCATTACCGAAGGAACGGCAAGCAGAGTGGACAGGGGCACCACCAAGCTGGTTGAGCTTCTCCGGTTCGGAGTAGCACATCTTTTTCTGCTCGGGAGTCAGTCGCCTCCTTCCCCCGACACGCCCTACCTGAGGCTGGGCCACATTCGCTGGTTTTCCGTTTTCTTTCTCAGTCTCATTGTCCACTTCCTTCACACTCTCGCTGACTTCCTCTTTAATGCTGCCTCTCTCTGTCTCCTCGGAGGTCAAAGAAGGAGTGATCGTGTCTGTGGAGGTCTCAGAGTCCTGCGATGAGGAGAAAACATGAATCACCGCAGGCCTCAGCTCGGGTTTTTGCTTCATGCGGTGCGGCCATGAGAGTTGCAGGTCCCTTCTTTTGAACGATGTCTCCCTCAGGACTTTTGACTGGGCGTCCTTCAGCTTCTCTTTGTAGTACTTTTTAAAGGAGTCATCCAGGGTATTACAGGCAGAGGCAATATCGTCTTTGTCATTGGTGCTTGTATCACTCTTAAGAGGTCTCTCGTTGTTAACTGGGATAACTTCCTTGCCTTTTGAGCCGAAATCAGATGTCCTTTTCGGTTGTAATGCTGCCCTGTTGGCTCCAGTGAGGTGGTAGAGAAGTGGGGTCGTTTCTTTATTGATCCTCTCGCTGGCTACATCTGCCAAAGGCTGCCGTTTCCCCCTCTTTGCCTGGTCCTCTTTCTTGGCATGGACGGTCTGCTCATTGCTTGTCAATGAGGTAACCTCTTTTGTTTTCGTCACTGAGTGGGGCAGGCAGTTTCTTTCTGGTCCACAGTAGAAGATAGGGTTGTTGGCAGTGTGACGGCCAATATCTCGGTTTTGCACCATGTCGATTTCTTCCAAGGTGTCAAAACTTCTAGATGAGCGCACTGAGGAGAGGGATAACCTGCGATTCTCCTGATCCTGGCTCCTAGAGGAAAACTCTTTCTCCTGGAAAGCCTCTTTGTCCTCTGAGAATATACTACTGGAGGAACGAGAGCTTGCCTGGAGAGGTCTAAACAAACTGTCCATTGTGCTGTGGCATCTTTCTTTTTCTCTAAGGCGAAACACAGCAGAGCTCTCGCTCCCACTCTCAGACCCACACACGGATGCGGAGTGAGTCCTCATACCAGATTCAGGCGGCTTACACACTCCTGTGACGAAGTAGAACTGACCCTTATGCTGGATGCTGCTGTTGATAAAACTCTGGCTGGCGTTCCAGGGGCTGGCTGCTCGGGTCGACTCTGAACTAATCCAATCGTCAGCCGAGTGCGCCCTTTTGCGCTGACTTTGAAAGTGGATGCTGCTACTACTGGACTTCTCTTGATGGTTTCCGTTACATCCAGCGTTGCTTGAAGGCTGTGTGGGATTCAGGTGGTCGGGTGGACTCGTGGTTCGAGGGGGCGATCGGCTTAAGATGTTTGTTGATTTTTGCTGTTCAGAGGCGGACTTGTTGTCGGTGATAGAAAGGTATTCTGGGTTAAACTGTAGATGGGGGCGGTAAACCGGCAGCTGCTGCTGGGTTTGTGTTTGCTGCTGCTGTTGAGAGCCCTTCCAAACTGAGAAAACCGGGTCGGAATTCAAGCTTGAGTTCCCTGTATCTGGGTTAGCCGACTCAAGTCTTTGCGTCGTCAGACCATGGGGATGTAGGTGAATACGATTGCTGGTTCTGGGCTGTTGTTTCGCCTGTGGCTGCTGGGGTCGACACTCGGTATCTTGTTGGGGGCTTCTGCTGTTCTCCAAGTTTTTTGTAGCTATAAAGCTATCCAGGCGTGCCGGGACTGGAGGGGGACGAGCCAGAGGCCCATCTTTCTTGGACAATGCTTTGTTGTTGATATGAAAACCATTATTCTGGTTGTGGTGGTTGTCGTTGTTGTTGGTATTGTTGCGATACTGCTGTGAGATCGCTTCAACTGAGCGATAAAGCTGGTCCATGGTTTTCGAGTCGGACTGCAGAACCTGGGTTGGATTGTAAATGGACTTCACATACTTAAGATCAGCATAGTGGCTGAAGTGGCTGGACTGTAGATCTTCTGGGAGAAAGGGGGAAGGGTAGTCCGGGGCATTGGATCCACCAGAGAAGGAGCTGTAGGCGGAGTCTCCTTTGCCGTGCTGGTGATGGGCGAGTTGATCCGCAATGCTGCTGTTGGACTTGGCTGGGGAGAGCCGGCTGACTGGCAGGCTCAGAGGATGCAGGTCCACGTTGCTCATTCTCTCAAAATGGAAGCTGTAGGAATCCATGGAGGACTGGGACGGATGGCAGGAAGGGAAGGGCAGAGTTTGGACTTGCCTGGGACGTGGATGTGCGCTGATGCATGTGTCTCTCTTGCGGATGAAAACCGGGAAATTACCACCAGCACTCTTGCACCGGGTTGCCAGTCACGCTTGTTGCTAATTAGGTCATTTTCCTGCTTTTTTTGGTGTGTTTATTCGAAGCCTCTTGAAGTGTTCTGCTCAGTCGCTCCTGGGGGAGAAAGCATAAACACACCACAGACTTGTTATCAAGACTGAAATCTTGTGTTTCAGTCATACTTCTGTGCCAAACGGGCGGCTGCACAAGAGTGAATAGCTAGACAAAAAGTGTGTACATTTCCTGACAGATACTCACTGCCTGTCACAGCATGACAGTATAAACACACATGTTTGTATTCAATTGTCAACTTGGCATGTCCACCAGGCTGATGGCACACACAGCTCATTCCCGCAAATGAAGTAAAATATGTTCACTTTCTAGCTGTAGGGTTTCTGTAGGTTTCAACAAGTCAAGTTTAGGACTTTTTTTAAGACCATAATAATTACAATTTAAGATCCATTTTACATCCATACCGGCAAAAAGCACAAAAGACATGAACATTTTAAACTAAGTTCAAATCAATCTTATTTGTAAGTAACATCAATACATTTTTAAGATCTTTCACATTTGTATTTAAGACATTTTATGAGGTTTTAAGAGAATTTTAGACATTTTAGGCCTTGAATTCAAATAGTTGGATTTTAGATATTTCAAGACTTTTTAAGACCCAGTAGAAACCCTGATAAAGGGAAATCTCCAATGCGCTGTTTTAAGGGAAAATGTCTCTGGCAGAAAAGCCTGCTATTTTCAACTCAAAGTAAGTGTTGAAAAACTTTGCCTGGCATTTTTAGGTCAAATTCCTCGAGTGAATTGTTGCACCATCTGCTATAAGTTGTAAAGACAAATTATGCTGCACTTGACTCAAAAATGTTCACCAGACCCTCTGAAAAAGGGGTCTGGTGCTCTTCTGCACTGAAGGGTGAATAATCCAGCTGTCCTAGTTTTGACTCTAAAATGATTCATGAAGCTTTTACACTTGTTAACCGTTTAACAGAGAAATCCTGAGTTGAATCAAGATGAGTGTTCATATCCAAATAAGGGGAAACAAATATGGTGACTCTGCGAACTGAAGCTTGATTTGTGTAGGTTGGTACAGCTTGCCACCTGTTGAGGGAGTCTGTCTGCATCAGTGAGGTCTCTCAATTAAAGCTCGAGGTTCGCAGTGCACGTTGCAGCGCATGCATAAGAAATGTCAGGAATTCCATATGAAACTGCAGAAATCTGTGAGGATTAGTCATGTGAACCATGTAGAAAGCCTTATAGGCAACATGACCCCTGTAGGACTTATCTACCTTACCTGTGTTATTTAGGGGATATTAAAGAAAATCATGAGGGGATGTTAAACAGTCCTGTTTTAAAGATCCCACGGAGACATGGCAAAGACAGTTCAAACCATGAAAACCGGAGATGAATAGAGGTTCATTTGCTTCCTTTTTGGCCTCAGTCTTTGCTTGGTTTCCCTAAACCTGCTGTCATCATCAGCTATCCAAAAAAAGAAAAAAAAGTCCTTGTTGTCACAGAAACTAGCCCCTGCAGGTTAATGATAGGTTTCAGTTTTACAGTGGACTATAATGAAAGAGTAAAAGTAGGCTGTCTTGTGACCTGCATACCTTTCCATGGCATACCTGTCATGCACACACAGGTTAATAATACCCGAGTAATAATGACAAACCATACCTGTTAATCAACTCTAATAAAGAAGTTGACAACTTTGGCCTCATTTTTGATGGGAGGGAGTTGCATCCTGTATGAATCAGCTGTTTTTCCTCCGTAAGTTATTTTAACCGGCAAGCATAAACTCCAGCTTATCAACTCGGACTGATGACCAAAAACTCCTGAATAATCAATAAAAACAAGTAAAATCTTCCTCAGTTTTTTTGGCCCAGGCGAAAAAAGCTGAATCAAAGCTGATCCTAGGTGGTCGTTTTGCATACACACAAAACACACCTCCCAAAAGCCTTTCAAACTACAGTATTAAGGGGGATTCCATGTGTTTATGAAGGGCCTTCTGATCTGTGATTGTGTGTGTGTGAGTGTGTGTGTGTGTGTGTGTGTGTGTGGCTTCCAGCCCTCCTCTTCCCTCTGCGAGACACACAGAGAGAGAGAGAGAGAGTCTCCCAAACAGGGGAGCACTCAAGTGGAAGTGATGGAGGGGACAGGCAGTGACAAAATGTACAGAGAGGGGAGAAGGAGGGGAGGGGAGGGTGAAGCAGAGGGTGACCAGCCCAGACAAATACCCTCACACGCAAACTACAACAACAAGAGACAAGAGAAGTGAACAATGACAGCGGGGCAGGAAAGCTGAACACGAGTTAGGAGTCTGGAGCAACAGTCACAAGGAAGAGTAGGAAACGCTGAGAGGCTGGTGATTTGGAGAAAATACTCAAATGGAAGTTTGTAGACTTAAGAGAGAAGACAAAAGTGGAAAAACTCACCCAAACTTTGAGGATAAGTTCCCCACGTTCCTGAATTCCATCTGAAAAAGAAAAAGTCCCTTTAGCTTTAGACTGAAACAAGACTTGTAGAGAGCTCTCTGTCCTTGTTTCTTTTCAGAACATCTTTCTTCCTCTATAGAGGGACCAGACCGAGTAACCAGGAGAGCTACATATTAGAGGGAAGACTTCCACCAAGTCCTTTCTCCCCCCACTGAGAGCCGAGGCTGCCCAGTGGGAGCCACTGATTGGCCAGCCGATGACGTCCGGCTCTGAGATGCACAATGAGCGCAGCGGAGGGAATATTTCACTGCTGCAGATAGCTGCTAGTGCTGCCGGCCGCCCGAACAACAGGGAGAGAGAGAGAGAGAGAGAGAGAGAGAGAGAGAGAGAGAGAGAGAGAGAGAAGGCTACAGAAAAAAGGAGGCCTCGCATTCCTGGCTGGCTTCAAAGACGGAGCAGAGCCGGGGCGCCATTCATTCCCAAGGCCCTGAGCCCTGCACATGGAGACAAGCCAAAGCAGGAGGGGGTAGTAGCGGTGGTGGTGGAGTGGGTGGGTGTATGGGTGACCTTCCAGCCTCAACCTTCTAGTCCAACATACTAACTAGCCCCTTCTCTCATCCTCATCTCCTGACTGGACTCCACCTGTTGGATGACATCATGGCTTTTCATTCTTTGTTGGGTCAGTAAGACAGAAAACTCAGCACACAGGAACTCAAGCAGAGACCAAGACACAGATCTGGTCTCATGTCCGGGTCTCAGGGTTACGGTGTGTTTGACCATAACTTAAATTTACACTGGAATATCCCTTCAACATCAGTGGTCAAAACTGAATTAAAGATGTAGTGTTCAGTATTTATCGGTGCCTAGTAGAACAGATAGAATGTACTTAAATCCACTTTCCAGACATGTTTGCAAGAGACCTCCATGACAGGGGTCAACACGCAGGAAAGACGGGGGGGGATCAAGGATCAGCTCATGACAACTTTCTGCCTCGCAACTGAGCTAAGCACTATTCTTACGCGTCTTAAGTTTTTCCTTAAGACTTGTAAGAATTTAAACACCACGTGTGAAAAAAACATCCAGCGTGGTCCGGCGAGGGAGTCAGGGTGGCACACATGTCGGAATTCATAAGATTGGATTTACAAAACCGATGAATGAGAGCAAGAGGGCGACGGCTGATGGAGAGAGGCAAAAATGAAGGATGGGAGGGGGGTGCTAAATTCCTTCAGATTCTGTTTTTTTTTTTAACTTGCGTGGTGATTATGTGTTCCAGCGTGACCTTCACTATGGAGCCACGAGACAGGACCACCAGACGCCACAAAACCATAGTCAGAATTTCGATGGAGAAATAGAGAATAAGAGAAAAGGGTGATGAGAAGATTGATGGTGATATAAGAAAAAGAGAAAGCTCAAATGTAAGACCGAGAAAGAAAGAGTCAAACACGAGGAATAAAGCTGTACAGCAGAGGCCGTGTGAAACCAGCGGCCAGCCAATAAACGAACGTGCCAAAACCAATAAGCTTGTTAGACCTTCTGGCTCGGCTAAGTCTGTTGAGGAAGATGGTTACACATGGACAGACCTGCAGACCTCTGACTGAGGAGCTTAATGGACTTGATTGTGTCCTCGAAGAAACATGGAAAATGCATTTAAAGCTATCAAACACAGCGTAGACACGTGTTCTTGACTGTGTTAAAGCCATGTTAAATTTTAAACTAAGTTAGACAGTTTATAAAAATCTATCTTGGAGTCAAGGCGAGCTCTGAACCAGGAAGAGCGGTGATATTAACACCTGCTGACGAGTGGTGCTGCATGACAAACAGTAATAAAATTTGGCTCATAGTTCAAAGTCAATAACATTTTGGACGAGTCATAAAAGGCAGCGAGCGGTAAAGTAAAAAGATAAATAGCACCTGAGTGAACTCAGAGCTTTCCACTGAAAGTTTAACTCCTATTACTTATTTCTTTTCCTGTTTTTTTCCCCTTTTCATTGTCGATTTAACTCATTAAATCTTTCTTTGTAAAACAGTAAAACACTTTGTCACCTACCAGTGTAATTTGCTTGTAAAACTGCAACACGACAAGATGATCTCACTCTGAAAAAGCTTTATTTTGGCATTGTAATCCTGGTTAAATATATTTGATGGTTTAATCAATGTTTCCACTTGCGTCAAACTTTCTGATGTATAATGTGACCTTTTTTTAACTTGTGGTACAATATAATAAATTCCTGTCTTTATTAATCAGCATTTCACAGAACAGACTTGGTAGAAGTGAAATAAATATTTTTAAGTATGTTTAAATTTGTGTATAATAGGTGTTTTTGAACATAAAAACAGAATCATACTTAAAATGCAGCCACTGCTTGGCTTGGGGTGAGCAAGGGAGCATTCCAACTTAAGGCGAAGACCACTTTTTACCTCTAAATATCCCCATTTCTACACATTATTGTCGGGCTGGGCGATATGGCCTCAAATCAATATCATGATATATTGAGCAGTTCACCTTGATAACGATAAATGGACGATAACTACTCCACAAGCTGCTCACCCCCTCCCACATTAACTTCATCTACTTCAGCCGCCGCTCCAGTCACTACAACTTTCGAACCGTCCTCCATCTCCTCACCTGTCTTTCCCTCTTTGTTACGGACTGGATGGGGTGGAGTCACGTCTCTGACGTAGGACAGAGTCTTAAAAGGATATGAGACCATAGCCTACCTACACACATCCAAAACCAACTTTTATTTATTTATTTTTCTGACACCGAATATATATTGATATAGGATCAATGTTGTTGGTTGTCGACGTAAATTTCGGTATCGGTAAATTTTCGGTTTATCGCCCAGCCCTAATTTCATCCTAGGCGAAGACTACTTGTTACCCCTAAATATCCCTGCTTCTACACGTTATTGCACCATGTGCAAAGCTCTTGGCAGTATTAAGAAGTTCACATTAGCCAACAGAAACAGGCAGAATCAGCCAACCTGGTTGCAGGAATAGAAATGATAATCTATAAGCATAAGCTCTGCCTCATAATAGACCTTTTTAGTGTGAGTAAACAGTATGAGGTTTATTGTCAGGAGACGTTTTGGGTCTCTTTGAGTATGTGAGGTCACTTTAATGCCCAGGACTGGTGGTTTTGCTTGTTTCCCTTTTTAAAGTGGAACAGATTGGCTGCTTTAACCCAGTAGATTAAAGAGGAAAACAGAATACTTAGTAATGCACACAATGTGGATGTCACTCACAAGGCATCACTCATGTTCACATACGGATGATTTAAGCTCCTTGCAGTATGGGATTAAAATCGTTCCAGTAACCTCTTGGTCCACAAAGGCTTTCATGGAAATGTAAACCACTTTTTTCTTGACTTTGAGAGAGCGTTAAAAACTCCAAACTTAAGGGACACAACAACTTAACTTAGCAGCTTCACATGAGAAATGTACTCTGAACGTCTGGAGTCCCACAGGACCTTAAAGACATCACTCCTATTGTCCTCGATCAAACAGAAACAGACAGGAAGCTGTATCTGAAAAGGTGGAAGTGGCCGGTTGTTGAGCACTGACAGAGTAAAGCATCCAGTAATGGGAAAAGGAAAGCCGTGTTGCCACACAGTCAGCGTCAACAACAGCGCCCACGGTTCCTCTTGCATGCGCGTGCGTTAAGCTCAGCCTGTCTGTGAGACCGAAACTGTGTCTTTGTGTTGCTGGGCAGTGCTCACATCAGGGTCTAACACCTATAGCTGACCAAGACAAGCTGTCACACTCTAATAAGCTCTACATTCCTGTCCTCAGGACTTCCTGGATGTTATTAGCATTCAGCTCACCTACATTAACGCTGATCTTGAAGTGATATTTTTAAAGGATGTGTTCATGCTCAATTTAAACTATTACTCTGTTTCTGCTGCTGTGCTATCCATCTGGGGCACTTAGCTGAACGGTTTCATGTTACATAACCGCTCACCTACATGCACAAAATGCCTCATAGTCTACACAAAGAGTCTACACCACTGTCTATCCTCCGTGTTTAACGATTAACCAGGAAGTACATCACACCCAGAGGCATCGAGCTTAAAAAAAGGGACACTGGCCTCTGCGAATGATAAACTTCTTATTACTTCCAAGTGGCTACTGAGAAGAAGACAATTACTTTTGCATTAAGGACCCCCCTGAGGGGCTGCAATATGATCGAGTCACGGTGAGTTACACTGGATACTGTAGGAATGTCTCTGCACTAGAATAGTACAAGGCTGCAGGTGATGGAGGTTTGTTCGTGTCGATTTGTTTGGTCTAAAAATGGACCGTGCAGAATTATAATTCTTGCAGCGTATGCAAGTCTGAGACCGCACTGATCTGTTTCAAATTTAGATCTGAAGTGATGATAAAAGCATTATGGGGCAATAAAGAACCTCACACTGTCATCTCACACACTTTTTTATACCTGAAATAAAAGGTCATGAAGCAAACCATGTGCTCCGTTAGCAAAAAATGACGTCCAACTGAGCAGGAGCCAACAAACTCATCCCAAACTTCTGATGTAGGTGAAGGTCAGAGGCTCGAGGATCACATGTTTCAGTGGCTAAATAGCATCTTACAACACCTCAGGGATGTAACGGTAACTGGTGTAAGGGTAAATCGTGATAAACATGTTGATGATAACCATTACCAAAAAAAACGGTGTGTGTGTGTGTGTGTGTGTGTTGGTGTAATGAATCAGCTGTGAGATCACCGACGATAACTCGCTAGTTAATCAGCTCTGTGATTACCGTCAATAACTTGCTAATGCTAACCCCCAATTTCCACCGCATCCGGAACGGCTACGAAAAGGCCGTATCTGTCAATCGCAGCTGATCGTTTCCATTAAAGATAATGTGTCAATTTCCACCGGCTTCTTTCCGTTCCGCTGCGGATCGTCGGACTCCGAAGCCGATCGTAAGATTTCTATTTTTTTCATAATACTCGGCATAGCGTGCTCTGCGGTGCGCCGCATGTATGTATACTGATACATATGAGTCTGAGGTCGAGCCACATAAGAAAAAAACTATTTTTTAAGTTGTGGCTGCTTTAATTTAGCTGTGACACTGTGCCACGATCAACTGCATGTAGAGGAAACCCTGTGTTAATCATCCCAGCTTCATCTGAGTCTCCTGAAGTAGCTGTGCAGGCGCACTGTGTAGCCTACAGTATTAATGCTGCGTTCGAGTTACCTCGGAAGTCAGCTGGGAATGACGTCACACCCAAGTCACCAGCGTTTCAGTTACCAAGTCGTAAAATAAAGTTATTTTGGCGCTTGCCTTGTCCTTGCTTATATTCGGACAAGACAAGCGCCAAAATAAATTTCGTAGATGTAGCCATCTTTATTCCGTCTCCAATATTCCTTTTTCCGACTCGGTAACTGAAACGCTGGTAACTCTGTCTTCTGACTTCCGAGGTAACTGGGACGCAGCATTAAACCTTCTATTAAGTTTGAAATGGAATCATGGTGGAAGGAGCTGATGATGGCGCCGAAGACATCCACCAGCCCTCTAAGAGGACCAAGTCGGTATTATGGGCATATTTTGGGTTTCATAGGAATGTCGAGGGAAAACTTAGTTGAAGACAGTAATCCTGTCTCGGTATGATGAAATGTGAAAACAAGGCAAAATGCCTTTGAATACATTTTTAAAAATACCACGATAATACCGAAAACCATGATTATTTTGGTTGCAATAACCATGAGGAAGAATTTTCACAGTTACATCCCAACTCCACAAGCAGGAGATTACTTTATTCTGAGCAAATGTGTGACACCACGAGCAAGAAGGGAGCCACAGGGACAAAAGAGGACCAGTCTGGTGAGGAATGTATGAAAAGAGAGAGGAGGGGGGAAAAGAAACCCAGAAAGTGAGAAAGAAGAGACAGCCCTCCAGGAAGCTACGGACAAACAAGAGAGGGGAAAAACACAATAACAAATGACCCACTTCCTGTTCAAAGGTGGGGAAAGTCTCATAACACCATCAGAACGGGAAAATTCTTACCCTTCTCGAAAAAAACACCAATTGTTCTGGAGTCCCCAGAGTCTCCTCAACCTCAGACCTCGTATCTCAAAGATCCTTAAAGATGCACGGTCTCAAACAAACAGATAAGGAGATAAGTGGGCTTCAGGGCAACACTTGTGCAACACCTGCCAATATCCCCGCTCTTCCTGTGCACATCTTTTGCATCTTTACTCATTGATTTTCAGCCTTTTCAACCTTTTCTTCCACATTGGCTGCAAAAATCGACATGAAACTGAAGTGTATTTTTCATAACAAAAACATAACAACCTCATTTCGATTGATTTGATCATGTTTTGGATGTATAAGTAGAATAGTTCGAACAGCGAAATTTGTCTTCAGGTATTATAAAACACAGTGATTCTACAAACAGGCTGTACCAACAAAAGAATTATGCATCATGTAACCAAGATATCTGGCACAAGTTGTGTGGAGGATTTGCCGAGCACACAAATGTCATAATAAAATCGGTCAACCAGCAAAGTACACCGAACCGCCCTAAAGTTTTATTAGATAACTGAAGTATCATCTCATAAACCAGATATGATTCAGAAACTTCAAAAAGATCTTGTACCAGAGGGCACCAGGGCAGTTTACCATGTAGGTCAGCCTGTGTCATCTCATGCCTGCAGCTGCCCCCCTCGCCTGATCGCCCTGCCAGGCTGCAGGAACCATCTCTGCCTTGTTATATAATGAGCTGTAGTCCCACCAGCTGACCACAGACACAGAACAGACGCAGGAATTCACCCATGGTGGCCCCCCGAGCTGGTACTGCATCAGTCGTGACACTGCATGACTTCACCCTGGAGCACATGAGATTTAGCGCAGTGAGCCAGACTCCCCAGGGAGACACCGGTCCTACAGTACACGTATTGTTCTTGTATTACAACTAAAAATCGTCCAGTGATTCATATCTCATGATTAAGGCTCTATAGAAGCTCGCACTTTTCTTGTAATTCTGTATTGTTTTATCCAAAGAACAAAGAAAACACAAAAGTATGCACATTTTGAATTTTATACTCGTCATATAAGGAACCCCATGAGACTGAAGTCGACATGACTACACTTAAAGAAGCTGAGACGATGATGAGCCCACAAGTTTGTGCTAATCAATATTGGTATCGTATCAGGGGTAAAAAAGTTGTATCCGGACACTCCTAACTGCTTTGCATCACTGCGGCAGCAGCGCTAGAGACCAAAATTGAAAAAAAATGACAAGGCCCAAACCAAACTCCATACAGTTGACTTCTGACCCTCAAGGAAGAAAAGAGGAGACAGTGTTAAATTCAAGGACTTATCTAAAGAGAAGCAACCGAGCCTATAAAAGGGTTCAATAAAAACACTTTCCATCGGCACAGTGCGGGACGCACATGGTGGAAATATGAATCACCTGACTCTTTATAGCACTCTGACCCTTGCCGCCTTATCGCTGTATGTTTGTCTGGTTTGGCTATTTAGACGGAGCACACGGAGAGAGGAATGTGTCTGATAAGCAGTTAGGGCAGGTAAAACAAACAGGTTTGTTTTATACAGCACACACACACACACACACACACACACACACACACACACACACACACACACACACACACACACACACACACACACAGCCATCCAGTTTGTTTATTCAAACTAAATATGCAAATCAAATTCAAAGGATAACATTTTCACATTCTGACTTTCACTTCTCAGGCGACAGATGGTTTAATTACCTCTTATGTAAGAAGCCGAATGCTAAGAACGGACGAGGCTTGTTCAAACACTATATGAAGGCCGGCTGTTCTCACATTCAGTAAACCATCTCTGCAGTTGAGGGTCTGCCAGTCAAAACTATTATATAAGACAGAGCTTATGCATCAAATCGTGCAAGTTAAACAAGCGCTAATGTGGATAAAACTGTATATGACTTACTCAGGAATAGGGCTTGGCGATAAAACCTCAAATCAATATCACGATATATTGAGCAGTTCACCTCGATAACGATAAATGGATGACTCCACAAGCTGCTTAAACCGTCCTCCATCTCCTCACCTGTCTTTCCCTCTTTGTTACAGAATAGATGGGGTGGAGTCACGCTTCCGGCGTGGGACAGCATCTTAAAGGGACATGAGACCATAACCTACCTACACACATCCAAAACCAACTTTTATTTATTTATTTATTTTTCTGACACTGAATATACTGATATGGGCAAAATGACGTCGGTTATTGTCGTAAATTTCAGTATCAGCAAATTTTTGGTTTATCGCCCAGCCCTAACTGATACAGTAAGAGCTAGGTTTCAATAACTAATTTGTAAACTGTAAAAAAGCATTTCTCAAAGAGACCCAGTCCATGATATCCTGACCAACAAAATCCAAAAACGAAAACAAAAAGCAGCAAACAAACTGAAGTTCTTTTTCATCATTTAAAAGAACAACATCTTTTAAGCTTAATAGTAAATATAACATTTTTATCAATATTGTCCCTTCTGACATACTATTACACTATACCGAAACAGGACACCATCGTAAATTCCCGTATTGGTAAATTTTCAGTTTATCGCCCAGCCCTACTCAAGAAGTGGACCCCAGCATCTTTTAACATCTCCACATTGGCTCCACTGTACTCAAGACTGGATGTTACCATTTGGGTCATTGTGTGGTCGAATGTACACGTGCGATGTAAAGTGAAGAAAAAAACATTACTGAAAGTCAAATTCAGTCAGGCGTCCTGATTACTACATTCGCAAAGCTTTATTTTGCCACAAGGACAAAGTTTTAATACTCATTACATAATAACATTAGATAATTAATCCTGTTTTATGTGGGGTTGCAGGATCAATACCGCCTCGAGTAGGATTTGCAGAAATGTTTGAATAGATAAATGCATGAATTGCCAATAAGTTCTGAGCTGTATCCCTATCTCTCGGTTCTGGTCTTCTTCGTGCATCTTTTGAAGCTACATCTAAGCTCGTCAAGACTGTAACCAACATCTTTCACGGGGGAACACACAAAACTTCCTAATCCCGAACCGTCTGCAGCTGCAGGAAAATCCTAAATCTCTACATCAACACAGTATCCTATTCAGTTTAAACACTAAGACTGCGTAATTAGGACTGGGTGTGTCCCCTCGTCTGTAATCGCTCGACCTCCTGGAGCGGCCAAAGTCAGGTTACAGAACTGAGCGACCTGCTGAGCTACATGACAACACTTTCAGCATTCCTCTTCTGGCTCGTTTCCTCCCTGGACCCATCTAATAAGAAGCAATTACAGCCAATGAATGGACAATTCAATCACACTGGGTAAAAACTAGCCATCCAGGGCCACTTTACACCACCATTTTTACTCCAGTATGGGCCATACAGGTGTTTCGAGTTACTTTCACTTACGAGGTCGGATACTGGAACTATATGAGGTCTAACAGTGGAGTCATTAGTGGTTATTAGTAACACCTGTGCTTCTTCTACTTAATTCAATACCCTTTGGTTACACTGCCAGCACAATTCAGGATTCCTGTGCTCAGACTGAATCCAGATGGAGTCTTTGAAAGTCTGGACGTCAAGAAAGTTGCGTGAAATGTGGTTTTGTAATTGTAATAGTGTAAATTTTTCTGATCTGTCTCAGTCAGAATATCCAGGCGGCTAAAATCAGGTTTCAAATGTCTTCATGAGAAAAGGACAACGACCTCAACAACACCAGAAGCATGGAAGTGCATCAGATACCCCAACTACTGTGACTACAGCTATGAGTTTCTCATGAAGGTGAACAAAAAGAACAACAGTCTTTCGAAACGCTGTTTTGATTATAGATTATAGATCACTGATTATACATCTGCAGGGAGAATAATTATACACACGCTTGCTCGTGATTAGTGCGAGTTGTTGGTTAGTTATGTAACTTGTTTGATAATCGTTGTTTGATTTCCAAGTTCCTCAACTGCCAACTCCTTCAGTTTGAGCTGGAAACGTTTCCCTGATACTTCATGTCTTAACGGTGTTTTGCCACATCATGCAGTTCACAGACCCCCTTTCACAGCAGACATTATGACCCATCAGGCAAGAAGCAGAGGTGGAATTAATCACTCATTCAACGGCTGCAGGTATGTCGATAACAGGGCCGTGTTACTACCGAATCTCTCTCGCTTAAATGGGTGCTTGCTAGGTCGATAACTTTTGATAACTTCAGTTTTTATCTTCCTTTGTCTGCCATCAGAGGAGTCTATTTCAGAGGGTGAAGTTTCACCTGAAGGTGTTATTTTTCTCACATTTACTGATGCAAAAAAGCTGTCAAGTAAATCAGATTACAGTCTAATCCAAATCAAATCACCTCTGGGGGGTCCAGCATGAGTGTGCAAGGCCATCAAAGAAACAGTTTGACATTGTGGGAAATTCAATTATTTCCATTTGATTGGATTATTACCATTCCTATATGTGCCTATAGCTTGCATATGATTAGTTTAGGTTTGCTTAGCTCAACTGAGCCGCGCACAAAGACTGAAAACCCTCGGGAATAATTTGCCTCGCTCAGTCCAAAGGTTAAAAACACTCTGCCTACCCTCCAAAACCTCAAAATCTTACTATTACATTTAATCTTTTTTCCTACTATGCTTAAAAATAATTATGACAATTCTGGGAAGGGCAGCAAATATTAATAATTAATTAATAATATCTTTAGAGAAGAGTTGTTGAAGCACGTCATATCTATTCTGCCACCCTGACAAGTGTTGTCCCCCCTTTATAGTCGCCCACAGACCCTTGCTCTGTTTGCTTTAAAGTCACACATTGTGCTCGAATGACTTCTCCTCTGTTGCTCCTCTATCTCACTGATTGGTACGTTTGTTTACCAAATGTGACCGTTGAAAAACTAGAAAAACAGTCTCATGGATCAGAAACTATATCATCGTTTACCGGAACGCTGTCAACTCGAGAGTAACGTCCTTTCCAGCTCCGGCATCTGACTTCCAAGGTAACTGGAACGCAAAATTAAGCATCTCTCCCAACCCCGAAAACTGCGCTGGCTCTTCTCCCGCCACCCCGTATGATGGATGACGTAATGCTGCGTTGGAGTTACCTCAGAAGTAAGATGTCCGAGCTGGGAATGACGACACACTTGAGTTACCAGCGCCAAGTTGGAAAAATCAAAATCGGAGGCAGAAATGAGATGGCTACATCTAGCGCTTGCCTGGTCCTTGCTTATATTCGGACAAAGCAAGCGCTAAAATAACTTTCATAGACGTAACCATCTTGTTTCAGTCTCCGATTTTGCTTTCTCCCAACTTGGTAACTGAAACGCTGGTAACTCAGGCGTGACGTCATTCCCAGCTTGTACTTCTGACCTCTGAGGTAACTCGGACGCGGCATATGTCTACGTCATAAGCCCCCCGCCCCGCCAAAGTGAAAAGCTAGAGGAAACAGATGAGCAGATGAAAGAGGAAAAAAAGCTCTTCTCAGTTTGCACACAGAGAGGGGAAAAAGGCTCACTTGCTGAATGAGTCATCCACGCATTCATCTGTTGACGTTACATGTGGTTGTCAGTGACATCATGTCTGGTGAAGAAGTAGAAAGAGCAGAAAACAAAGAAAAAGTGAGGGTAAAAAGGATAAGGTGTGAGAAAATGGGTCACTGGCCACTATCTAATACAGCGTGATGAAAGTGAACAGTCATGCCTCTAATCTCTCCTTTCATACCTGCCAGGATGCTTTAAGGGGCATGAAAAGGATGGTCCAGATACACGATACGCTGCCCTGCAGAGCAACTGCAGCAAAAACAACAAGGAAAACATTCGCTGCTCGGTGTTGGATTTGAATTGCAAAATATCCCCGGCAGGCAGGCAGGCAGACAGAGACACTGTGTGAGGGCAAATGGTTAAAATTCAACTTCCCCCACTGACCCCAACATGGCGGCGGCCGCCGAAACAAACAGAAGACCCAAGCCAAGACGGATTCTTGAGAAAGTGTGTTATTAATAATTTCGAGGAGAGAGCGGGCGCTCTCTCGCTGTGACCCGCCTGTCCGGTCGGTTTCACAGATTCCGAGTGTCAGCAGAAATTAAGCAAATGAAAAAGTAAAGGACATTCTCCACATTTTTCTGGTCACACATTGATGGTGGAAATTATAAAAGCTGCCAATCCTGACAGACGGAGCGGATGAATTCAAGTGGAAAAGATGAAAACCTTATTAAGTAGAGGAAGAATAGAGGATAACAGGTGTCACTGCATGCATGAACATTCTTTCCCAAACTACAAGTCAGAAGGCCATTTGACTTTAGTTGGTTTACCCTGATTTTCTGTCTCGCCTATCACTGTTAAACAAACTGAGATTGGGGCGAATGAACAAACTGCTGTCACATCATCACAGTTACTGGTCAAGGATCACTTCATGCCCGACTTAGGGACTGTATTTGTTATGTGGTATCCGGGTGAAACATCCTCTCTGAAGTGAACCTTGTTGGATCAAACTAAGGCCTCGTCCACATGTAGCCGGGTATTTGCTAAAATGAATATATTTTTATACATTTTGCAAACGAAAAAGCAGGATTACGTCATTAAAAACAGTGCTTCTGGAAAACTCTGGTTTTGCGTTTGTGTGTGGACATACATAACCAGTTTATATGTGTTTATATCCGCAGTAGACCTCGGATCGAAACGATTTCTGCCGACTTTGCAAAGTCAACTGCAGAATTAACAGCGTTCTGAATGAACGGCGCTTTGATAAGTCCCGCAGCATGTGTTAGACGTCACCATCTACACATGGACCAATCAGGGGCTGCCTTTCCCTGTTGTCCGGGGAACAGCGGAAACACAGTCACTGATCGCCAATACACGCTCCCAATGGGCCGAAGTCCAGACTGTTGTGGGAAGGAACGGCAAGTGATTCACGCAACAGGATGGCCCAGCCAGGCTATGTAAAAGTACCCATAAAACCAAAGGGAAAGTTTCAGTGAGTCTGTAACCTTTGTGCCAAACATCTAACTTAAGAAAAGTTCCCTTCCTCTGTCACAACCTCAATCTTTACATTCAGTCTACAGGCGAGTTTTTCTTTGTAATTCAGAGCAGAGCTGAGAGCAGGAAAATTAAAGCTCCACTTCTGAGTTTTCATGTGCAGAGACCCCAGCTTTCAAACTTGCTTTTCTACACCTGAGAGTTACCAAACTCTTTAAAATCACCCGGCTGTATCGTTATAACTCGAGCAACTGTTGGCATTAAAGCCGCAACACCTGTTGACATTCAATTCATCTGTTCCAGGGGTAACATTTAGCTACTTATTGAGCAGATGTTCAGTGAAACACAGCCAACCTTTTCTCCAAGAACAGCCTGATAAGTCTCACAAATTGAGTAATCCTCCTTTTGTAAGCGCTTTTCTCTAAGAAGTTTGATTTATGCTGCAGAAATCTATAGAATGAAATAACGTGAGGGTTCAAAGTAAACTGCGTTTTTAAGTGGCTCTCCGTTGGCTCACAGCACTGCTAACGTGTCGGTTGAGATTTTGTCATACCAAAAGTCTCTGAGAACATCAGAGGTGAGAACATACGAGTTCGTAATGTGCTGATAATTACAGTCCCACCTACACCTCAGGCTTCAGACAGCAGATGATCTCTTCTTGTATGAGCTCCCCCGCCAGAAAGAAACTAAGTGTTAACTTTTAATTGTCCTGCTTTTGAAACACATACAGTAACCTAATAGCTCTGATCATCCTGCTCAGGAGTCAAGTGATTTCTAATCTCTATTGTGCTTCCCGGCACAGAGTCTGCCTCTGTGGCGAATTTTTGGGGAGCGGATCACAATGGGCTTCTTTTTACTGCTGGCAGGCGTAGGTTTCCTACCTAAGAGGGGGGGATTACAGGAGGAAGGGTGGTTTTAAGGATGGAGGGCGGGGGAGTGTGTGTGTGTGTGTGTGGGGGGGGGGGGGGGCTGTTACGGCTGTAAAATAAATCACACAGAGATTAAACTTCACCGAGAAAAAGCGCAACAAAGTCTGGACTTTGTAACCTGCGGGAGAGAAGGAGTGTGGCGGTCAGACATTGCCTGAAGACACATAGTCCAGACTCAAAAAATGGAAAAATTCCACCATCATTTCCATTTTTCTTTCTGCTCTCAGACAAATTCTCATTTTACTTTATTTACTGTTATTTTTGCTCAATCAGGCAGACATGTATTCGTCTCAAAACTTGTAATAAGAGAAGAAAAACTCCCTGTTTTTAACGCAGGGAGACAAAGTTTTAAATCATACTTAGATCATGATTTGTCAACAGATTCCTTTTGAGATTTTGAGCTTGAAATGATTCGACAAAGTTGTCTCCTGTGACAGAGGTTGTATTGAAATGTTCCAGAAAGCAAATGTCTTGATTGGTTTAGTAAAACATCCAGCTCAGACAACATGGAAAGGTGTAGAGCCTTTCATTTTAAAATCTGGAATTCAAAATCTTTCACTTTTCACCCTTCAAGCAACCTGCATTTAATTGGGAAAATGTACCAAAAGCTACCAAAGCTCAGCCAAAGAGTCAAGAAGGCCAGTCAAATTCGAAAAGAAAAATAAGTTCAGCTTCTGTTTCTACTTTCAGACATGTCTGACAGCTGTTAAAACCTCTTTTATTAGTCGATATCACAGCCGTATTCCTGCATCAGCAGCTGGCTTGAGTCTCAGTGACAACCCCTCACCCACACCTTTTCATCAGGGGCTATGAAACTTGAGAGTCCCCCTACACAGACCTGTTAGCAGTACGGTCCATTCCGGTGGTGCAGTGCAAGCACGGACCCGAAAGTGTGTGTGCGTTTTTTATTTCATCTTCTCCATACTCAGCAGTCTTTCTGGATGCAGACATGACCTCTTGAAATTAACTCAAAATCTGCAACCAGTGCAGCCAGTGTGTCTTAGATTTGTATCTTATTATTGCTGCTACTCATGCAAACTTGCATCTTGGCTGACTGCATCAGTGCTACATGGACTCGAAGATGGTTGAAGGACATCCTGTAAATGCTATGTGAACAAGTAAGGTGTTTTTCCTCACGAGTCTTTTGGCTTCATGCATCGCTGAGCATTTTTCACGTGAATGACCGCGGCCTCATCTTTGGCTCTGTATCTTGTTCACGCACGAGATACGAATTCTCGTCAATGGTATTAATTATCAAGGTGCTGGTGATTCGCCAAAATACACAGGGATCTCCTGGAAGAATACAGCTGATCGTAACTAGAACTGGATGCAAACAATGAAATATGATTACATGTTTTACTGGATATCAAACATGTAGAATCCAGGGATGCAAACTAAAAAAAAAGATAATCAGCTCCATCACATTTAGTTGTTTTTGTCTGAAGTTGGGAAAAAGAGCAGAGGACATATTCAAGAGCCTCCCATACAGACAGCAGGTCCCTCACACACATCCTCCGATGACATACGACACTGTCAAGTCCAACAGAGAGCCCTATAGGGCCTCACAATAGTTTAGGTGTGGTCCTGTCAGATAACCAGAATAGGCGGACGGACACACATAACCATAGACACTTCCCAGCCTGCCCTCAGGGGGTCTCATATTAGCCAGAGATAACCTCTGTGAGCTCCTTTCTGTCCATGTATGAGACCTGAAGAGGCCTCTGTGTTCACCCAGACAAAAGAAGGAGGGTCCGGCTATAAATTACAACCACAGACCCATGAGTGGTCAAGAAAAACGCCCGACCCCGCCGCCTGTGGAAATGAGTTGTGAAATAACAACAAGCCAAAGGTGGCGGAAGGATAGAACTGAGGAAAACGCTGGATGCTTATGCTTATTGATGATTCGTGTACCTTTTTGAAATAATGAAAGTTTATCCTGCAAATATAAAAAGTCTAGCAATCTTCTGAAGGTGTTTCTGGATATGTGGGGGTTTAATTTTCTTTCTTTTATGTTTAGGTCTATACAAGTTGCTCTCTAATACATCTGACACCTCAGTCACTTATTGCTTATTGTTTCTTTCTAAATAAAAAGTCAGAAAACACAAAAAACATGAGGGAAACCTCAGTGGTGCCAGCCGCTTTGAGTATCATCATTCACTCCTACAGACTGAAATTGCTCTCCATGTAAGAGCTGATTAACCTGATGATTTTAGGTTTAGAGAATATGTTAACAAAACTTTAAATCTGAGTGCAGTAGGGCTGGGCGATAAACCAAAAATTTACAGACGTCATTTTGCCCATGTCTATATATTCGGTGTCAAATAAATAAATAAATAAAAGTTGGTTTTGGATGTGTGTAGGTAGGCTATGGTCTCATGAAAGACAGGTGAGAAAATGGAGGACAGTTTAAAAGTTGTAGCAGCTGAAGCGTAGATGAAGTACATGAAGTTAATGTGGGAGGGGGTGAGCTGCTTGTGGAGTAGTTGTCGTCCATTTATTGTTATCGAGGTGAACTGCTCAATATATCGTGATATTGATTTGAGGTCATGTGAATCACAACAGCCAGTTTCTTCATAATCATTATCAGACTTTTAAACACCATAAACTCAGCATGTCTTCAGTAACTTTTGAAGTCTTTATTATCAAATAGCCAGTATCTACTGATAATAATGAAAGGTGTTGTTGAGATTTTTAAGACTGCTTTCATCCTGAACGTCATTAAAAGCAACACTGGGGTATTCCCCTTTAAACAACAGCCTGCTCTCGACAACATCAGCAAGATATTTTTCCAATAACTTATTAACCTCATGGGGAATTTTCTGTCATCTCAAGCAGGCCTCTTACTTCCTCCTTTGTGCTTCTTCATCATTCACCCTGACCTTCCTATCAGCTGTAAAGAGACCTCACTGGTTATTATTGGGATGATGTCACACTCCTGATTGTACCTGAATACCTTTGCGTTGCGATCATAAAGTCGAAAACGTGTGGCCGTCTTCTTATCAGCTCTTTCCAAGGTAAAACGTTACATCATGATAAGTTTCACAAACAAGATTATCGCTCATTGTCAAAGCTATACCCTCAGTGCCAACTGCAGTTTATTTATTACACTGTGATGTTAAATACACTGCGCGCTTTAGCGTTATGTAATGTCATGTGCTTGTCTTTAATATTTCAATAATAATAACAATCCTGATAGATTTTTTTCACATAAGGGGGCTTGTTCATTTTTTTCTGAAGATACTAATGCCAGTAAAAGACTCACTTCTTATGTAGTGAAACTGGAAGATGTGGAATTGCAGAAAGATCACACCTCCATATGTAAACACCAGCAGTAAGACTAACAGAAACCAACAAGCTGTTAACTGATTTATCACTCTGACACCTTCCTGCTACATCCTTATTCATTATCTAAGAGGCACCCTCACCTCAGCTCAAAATGACACTTGAGTGAAAAACCACAAGAACATTTATTAAGATTTTTAGGACCCGACCGATCGGCGAGCCCATAAAATCGGCCAATTTTAGCCCATTTGAGACTAATTGGTAATCGGCTAAAACTCTCATGACAATCTTCATCCGCTAACTACCTCACAGCACAGCAGAGTGACGGATCTCAACCCACTTCACGATGTTCCCCGCTGTGCTGGTCTCGGTCACGCCGAGTTAACGGTGACGCACCATATAATATGCAAGCTAAAGTTAGAGTTAGCCACCTGCTATTAGCCTTGCTGCACTGGTCAATGCTAGCCGTGCCAGTAACGGTAGAATAAACAACAGTACACATTACGTGATCGAGCTACTTCTCTTACTGAGGTAACTTGACCAGAAATGTGTAACGTGAGTTAAGACGTGGAGGCACCGATTGGCGATTCGGTAATTGAATCCCCCCCCCCAATAATCGGTATCGGCATTGGCCCCAAAAAATCCATATCGGTCGGGCCCGAATCAGAATGTCCTTTATTGTCTTCATACTAAAGGTATGAGATTGGAGAGCTTCTCCTTTTCCAGTGCAATAGACAAGTAAAAATAAGGTAGTAAAAGTACAAATATTTGTAAGAAAGAAGGTACTATATATACAAGACAAGAACTCTACAGAACAGTAAAATAAAACATACGTATAAGAATAAAATAGAAAGATAAATACTAAAGAGAATTATCAAAAATAAATATATATATGTGTGTGTCTGAATATATGTATATATGTACATTTTTTTAAATGTATATGGACATGTATGGCACAGGTTAAGGATATAATAATCAACACAGCAGCAGTAACGTTGGTAATATTGCACTTGTTACCTCATCTAGGGCAGGGCTGGACCTGGTTTAGGGGAGTTTAAGATGGTGAAGAAGCTGTTTTTTGAGTCTGTTAGACCTTGCTTTGATGCACCTGTAGCACCTCTACTATGTAATCCAACAAACACATTCAGGATCAAGTTTTTCGTTGTGATTATTTGGGGTTTTACGTGAGGTTTCTTACAGCTGCAGAATTGCTCTCAACCCATCTAAACTCTCTTACAGTACAACCAGTCGGTTCATCCTTAAGAGCAGACATGCTCTGTGCAAAAGGTCACAGAAAGAATGTAAACAACCAAGTCCAAACCCCACATTCAAACACAACACCAGCCGTCATTCCCTTTGGAAATTAAGCAACCCGACTCACATGAAACAACAACACATCTTATGTATTCCCAAGCCTGTAATTAGTTTCTATTTTATCTCTGTGCATGCCGCGTGTTTGTGCAGGGTGTGAGAATTGGGACTGTGATCGCAGTGTGACCTATAAACGCCCTAAAATGCATGTCAAGAGCAAACTGGTTTAATGTTTTTATTTTGACGTTTTTCTGGCGCCGGTGCTGGACAAACAATCTTATTATGAGGAGAGGAAAAAGCAGAGACGGAGATCAGGTTTCAACACTCCGGGTCGGTTTACATGTGTGAGCCACAGCTTTGTGACCCTTCTCTTATTTTATAGCCTTGCCCCTCTGTTTGCTTCCATCTTTTGTTTCCTGCTTCCTTTCTTTTTTAATCTTCCTGCAAACACACACCCACACACCACCCAGCCATGCTATCATTCATACATGCCTTGATTGCCAAATGCGAGTCTTTCCACACCGCATGTTTGGTTACGTGTCGAATTATGAAGTGGAACTTTATCAATGACTTCAACCATCTATCAATCTATCTAGCACGGCTTTTTTCCATCTGTATGCTTCCATATCAGTATGCATTACACCTACACACACCTCAACTCACATTTCTCTGCAGCCTCCAGGTCAATCTCTGTGGGCACAGTGGAGTCCAGAAGGGGTCAGCTGTCTCAACAAGGCCATCCAGCAGCACCACCACACACACACAGAGAGACCACTGTGCTCCTCCTGCTCCCACCGTCCGACTAACGCACTTCATGAGCGCTTCGGTTTCAGCCGCAGCACAAAACACCAGTGTCTGGTTTCCCCACAAAGCAACCCTGCCGCAGCCCGGGTGCCTTTTGTTCCCACTTTAAATAAAACATAGTCCAGTCATTAGGTAGAAAGGCCATCCTGTGCATAATTCAGAGCCAGGTATCAATTGAAAATAGGGAGATAAGGTTAGAGAAGGAAAATAGCCTGTTGTTCTTACAGTACAGGCAAACAACAGGCGTTTCATGAGTTAATTACAAGGCACAAGGCAACAGCAATTAAATGTGGTGATGACAGTAGTTTGGGTTGCTGTTTTTCTCCACTCCACACCATCCATTACAGGGCTGCAACTGACCACCATTACCATTACTATTGTTTTTATGGACTTGAGGTGATGGTTTAAAAACACTTATCTCTAAAGTAGTACCATAAAACCCTTCTAAGTTTTATAGATTGAAATGATTGTTTGTAGGGGTGGGAGAAAAAAACGATTCACATAGGTATTGCAAATTTTTGTTTTACAATTTTTAAATCGATTTTTATGTTAAAAAAACTGACTTATATGTGATGTGTATTTTTTGGGGAAATATGCTTCCTGGAATAGTCAGGAGACAATCATTATCATTAAACTGTTTCACTGGTGTAAAAAATCCAGATTTAAGGTCCTTACACACCAGGAATGATGGAAATGTAGGACGCAAAATTAAGAAATATTTGGAGGCCAGTTTTGACATGCCTGACGTAAACAATCAGCTGGTCGACCATGTTGGATATGCCGGTGAATCTGACGTCGCAACAAAACGAAATCTGATTGGTCAGAAGTGGACACAGAGTATGCCAAACTTAAGAAAATTCGACCGTGATACGAAAAAATTAATTCCGCAATATTGCAGGACGGGAAAACATTGCTGATGTAAACACTTGTATTGACAGGATACGAGTTCGGAAAACAATACTGACATCTAAAATGATTGCACGAAAAAAACGCTCCCAGTATGTAAGGACCTTAAAGATCGAGAAAATCGTCAATATCAAAGAATCGCAATTTAAATTGAATCGGCATCCAAAAAATCGTAGAAGAATCGAATCAGGAGAAAAGCATATCGTCCCAGCCCTAGTCTCTAAAGTAGCAACATAAAACCCAATTAAGATATTGATTGAAATGATTGTTTGTAGAAATTGGGTTACTTTAACTATTTAAAGACAATCTACCTACAGATTTGAACAGTTATTATTAAAACAAAAAACACCAATGCAAAATACTAAAAAGGCTATATCTTCTGGGATAAAACACCAATTAAATAACGTCAATATAACATAAAATAGTGTCTACAACACACTATTGAGGGCTGTGACCCTGCAGAGCTGACCTGAGAACAGTTGTAGCTTATAAAAGAACAGAATTCATTTCAACCAAAACGGTGTACAAACTTTTAAAAACCTATGACTTCCCCGAGAGATGAAGTTTGCTCTCCTACAGCTAATATATGATATATTTTAGAAGAAAATAGACAAACATCCTCCAGGTTGACAGTTGGTAACCGAAACTCAACGGTCACAGCGATACCAAAATGCACCTGCTGCTGCTTCACGTACCTGTTGATTCCCAACTCTCTCGTTTCTGCTGGATGTCGTCCCTCTTCTTAGACGAATAACGGTTTAAAATTAAGATAGAAACTGACAACTAAAATTCACTTTCACAGGCAGGCTGGCGTGCCTCTTCCTACCCCCTGGTAATAAGCTTTTCCTCTTCCTTCGCTCGCTGTTAGCTTACCTTATTCCCTGGGGCGCGGAGCGGATGAAAGGTAATAGAGGAGCGAGTGAGCCAATCAGAAGCTGCAGGAGGCGGGATTTCTGATAGAACACGATATCCTATTGGTCGATGGGTGTTAATGGCGGAGTAGTGAAAACAGGGAATTTCTCTCCAATGTTCTTCATCATTTGGAAGAGGCAGGAAACTCGAAACAGTGACTTTCTCTGTGTTAAAGGACCAGTTTGAGGCTAAATGTACGCATCCTTTAAAAGTATTCTTTCACTTAAGATAACAAAAAAGTCCAATAAAGAGTTTAAAGACTATCTGACTGTTAAGAAAGAGTTAAAATTCCAGGGGAGGCGCAACGTGGATTGAAAAGGGCTAATCATTTCTAAGAGGCTCTGCAATGCAAAGCTACATAAACTACTTTGAATGCCTTTGTTTCAGGCACACAAAGATTAACTATGAACATCTTTATCTAACAGAATTTGACAATAAGCTGGCATTAATTGTTGCTCCATAATTTATGAGACCTACAGCATGATTTAATGTCAAAAACACATTTCTAATAATAATGACATGTCAAAGGCAATATATTATGTGATTACTAAAAAGTCCCTTAGACAAAATAACTTAATTTAGATGGTTAAATTAGTGCTATAGTTAAAAAATGGTTCAATGGTATGTTTTAAGACACCAATATGCCTTTATTTTACATAATACCCAAGCCCTTCTTCACTCATTAACCCCTTTTAAGTCAAATGAAGCTTTTTATGTTGTTTTTGTGAGACGTGAGGAGTAGATTCTGTCTTATTTTTTAAGATTACACTTAAAAAAGTTTCCAAAATATTCCCAAATAATCATATTTTAGAAAAAAATCTGTTTTCAAACTCTCAATCTTGACCATTTCAATTGTTTCACAAGTACTACATTTGTGTCATACCTATCAACATAATAAAAAGCACCGACTCTATTCTCAGGAATATAAAGGCTCAAAATGAGCGAGGATCACAACAGCAATGGCAGTAACAACTCGTGTCCACTTGGTGGCAATTTCTCCATTGGGAACTGAAGCACAGGACAAGTGTACAGGATGTCAGTCTCCTTCTGTATGAGCTTATCTATATCACTGTGAGGGATACAGATATGCAAAATAATATAATCAATGTGAGAAGGGACTTAAATGACAAGTACAGGTGAATGTCAAACACTAGAACATTGGTCACTAACTTTCAGTCAACTGTGGTAAAGTTGTTTTTACATTTACATAAGATAACATTTTCTAGTACCTTTTATTCATTTGCAATGTAGAAGTGGAGAAAGACGGGTCTGGAGTTAAACATTTGTCTGAATTTGTTGGCTTGAAACATAGTGACACAGTGCTACTCCTGTGGAAGTAGTGTAGGCTCATGGATTAATCCATAAATGGTTCTTGGCAGTAGAGGTTAGCACTGTCGTCTCACAGCAAGAAGGTCCTGGGTTCGAATCCGGCTCAGGTATGTTCTCCCTGTGTCTGCTTAAATTTTACTCCGGGTACTCCGGTTTCCTCCCACATCCCAAAAAACATGCCTAAGTAGGGTTAGGTTAATTGGCCACTTTCAAATTGCCCGTAGGTGTGAATGTGAGCGTGGACGCCCAAAGATGCTGGGATAGGCTCCAGCCCCGCAGCGACCCCTAATGGGAATAAGCGGTAGAAAATGGATGGATGGATGGATGGATGGTTTTTGGCGTTGTCTCTTTTGTCTGGAGACATCATGTTGGTAACCTCTTGCAAATTAACTTTGTGGGGAGTTGTTCCTCGCAGGAGTGCGTTTTTCTCCCACAACATAACTTTTCCCCTCTCCCAAATTCCGTTTTCACATTTGACTATGTCCCAGTTTTGTTGGATTTGAGGTTGTAAACTCAAGCTGTGACTAACAATTTTCATTTTAGATAAATTTTTTCTATTTTTATTTCAGTCCAGATGTTTTGTTCTGATTTTTCAGAGAAGGATCAAAAACAATCTTACCATGCTTTTCCTTGAGCCAAACCAACAGATATCCAGTTTATTTTAACAAAGGAGTAACGGAAAATAAACTGAAAAGAAAAGAAATATGAATATCTTAAGGTGTCAGCCTCACGATCGAGTATTTTCTCCTGGAAATAAAAAAAGTGACGCTCCTTTAAACATATCCATATATATTTTATTCTCAATACAGCAAAATACAAAGAATATTCAGGACAGACTCTCATTAGTCACAATTAATACTCACTTCACAAGAATGCTTTTAAATTACATAACCTAAGTTTGAAGATCAAACTCAATGAGTACCTTTTATCATATTGCATCCATCATATATAGTATCTCTATCATCAGTTCTCTTAAAACTAATCCAATTTAGTCCATTGTACATAGTGTATGCTGCTGGTCTCACTCAAGAGACGAATTTTAGAAAAAAAAAGATGTTATACAACATACTGTATAAACTGCTACAACTGTTTTGACCTGTAGAGAAATACCTCTGTTTCAAAAGACGTGTTGGACCAATTGTTCAAAAGGGACAAATAGTAAATACATCTCTCTCATGAGGACAAAACAGACAGGGTTTTACACAACAGACTGTATACACAATCCATCCATCCCATGAGATCAACAATATACATTTCATGAAAAGTACATACCTCCATATCAAATACAGAGAAGACAAAATATTTGCACTTGGATCTAAAGACAATTATGATTATGTGGCAACCATGATACTGAAAGACGGTGAAGCAGAAGACAAAGTTTACGAGCACAGGAAGAAAGAGACCGAGAAAACAATCTGATATACAGTGTTAAGAGACGAGGATGTCATCTCTAACAGCTTGGAAGAAGAAGAAGAAGAAGAAGAAGAAGAAGAGAAGAAGAAGAAGGGGAGGAGGAAGTAAACACAAAAGCCCACAGAGAGAAAAAAATGTGCATTAAGTATCTCACGAAATGTATTTACATTTTTAAATTTCAATAAAAATGTCAACCTGTAGTAGAAATTCACCCTTAAAGAAAAGTTATATTTACAATTTATACATTTGTATTTAAATAGAAACATGCAAGTGTTAACATCTTCCTACTGAATGTCCAAAAAAAGGAGAAAAAAAGCTCATCTTACCCTGGATTCGTTCAAGTTAGAATTAATATTAATTACTACTTACAATGAAATCTCATCATGAACAACCCCAATACATTTACATCTTTCTATTTCATAAAATTGTACTCCTTAAAATGGCAAAAATAGAAAAAAAATATTAAGCAAAGGGGCAGAAAAATAAATAAGTGTGAGTAGCAAACTATTAAAAATTATTCTAATGCTAAATTTTATACACTTTACTACAAGATAGTGTAGGGAACACAAGGCGCGGACCTGTACTTACAAAGTGTACCAGTGTATGAAGACAGAGACTGGGCCAGCAAAACCCAAAGAGGAACTCCAATGAGAAAAGTGGCCTCCAGCTTTCAGTACAAAATGGCTCAAGCCATCTGCGTTTGGTTATAAAAAACAGATCTATATACATATATATATGTATATATTTATACTCAACCGGTACACAAAAATTGCAAGAGCTAAAGGCATTGGACACTTGAGTTAAACAGGTTTCTCACTGAGGTGGGAAAAAAAAACAGGAGAGGGGAAAAAATCCCTAGCCTAAAATTATTCTCTTACCCCACAGAGATGATCTTTGTCCTTCTTTTTGTTTAGTAAAAATCCTGCATAGATTAAATTAATACCTCCTCTGACTTTTTTTTGTTTTCAAGTGCAAGAGAAAATAACAGTATCCCCTCCTGCAATAAAGGCCAGGGAGCCGGTGAAGGAACAAAAAAAAAACACACACAAATCAAACTTAAACCTCGGCCAAAGAGTAACTCTTTAAGGTTTGTTGTTTTTGTCGTAAATAAAGGTGCATAATGGGGTTAAAGTTCAAAGATTACGCCAAATTTGTGTACAAAAATGTAGGAAAAGCGCTTTCACTGTCGAGCACTTAACTCCAACCGAATTGCTTCTTTGGATACTGTTTGGCCCAGGCTTAAATTAGTCCAGCATGTTTCATAAGGAAGAGTGAAAAAAACAAAAACACAATAGGACAGTCCTTCATGTTACAAACCAACGACCCAATCGTCTACTTAGATATGGAGTAATTCGAACATCTCTATTCAAACCAAGTCATTTCCCTCAATGACGACTTAAAATTCATGATATCTGACAGAAATGTTTATATCTGGAAATCCAACTTTACTCGGTTACTTTTAATCTTGCCTGCAGTACCACGTTTACAATTAGCTAAGACATGTCTGATCTACCATCACGCCATGAAAGCATGATTAAGATTTAAATAGGAACAATTACATAGACAAATACTTTCCATCTTAAGACCCATGTTTGACCCTGTCTTCAGATTATGAAAGGTTATACTTCCGCTTGGACAGAGGACAAAAAAACTGCTCGGTATATAAATAAAATCTGTATCGACCGTTATACTTTTTTAGCTTTCAAATATATAATCATAGATTTAAAACTCTTTCTTCTCTAAATGCAACACTGCTAATCTGCTTTACTAAACTCCTTTCCTGTCAGGCTAATTTCGCTGCCAAATTAGTTACCCCCCCCACTCAGGCCCGATTTATTTTAGAAACTGCATCATAAATAACTGCATTGCATTTGTGGAAAAGGACTTGAATACTTCAGACACGCCCTACTGATCCTTAGAAAAATACACTCTGAGCAAGCAAGGGGTTAAAAAAAGAATAACACTGTCTGAAAGTGACGCGGGAAATGTCGCGACTAGCATAAAACATTTAATCGGAGGAGGCTTGAAATCTGGTGAAACCTCTTATCGAGAACATGGATGTGATCGTTTAAGTCTGAGCTTCTATGAGCTTCTATGACGGCCCCTGGAGGCCACTATATTGCATTTTATAGGGCAGTTCATGATCTTGGAAAATTACTGTATTTTTCGCATGATAAGGCGCACCTGATTATAAAGCGCTTAAGCCAAACAAAACAGATAAGTCAAACTTTATTTAACTCGTTCAATAACTCTGCGAGGCTACGGTAGCTGCAGCGCTCCGACAAGCCGAAAGGATTTTAAGCGCGCCTTATAGTGCGAAAAATACGGTACTGTTAAAATACTATTATACTGATCAATACGTTTATAAATAAGTGTGTGAACATGGTTTTTATCTGCTGTGCTCAGTAGCCCTTTCCTTCAGCGTTCAAATCTTGAGGCCGCGCTCCATAAATAAGTCTACGTACCAGGAGACTCGAAAGAAAAAAGGTAAAATCAGGATGGAAGTTTCATTCGCTGTCAACGCCGTTTCTACCCCTGAATGTCAGATGCTTGGACAGGACCTGATTTCAAACCAAAGGACCTCGATAAAAATCATGATTGATGCCAACCTCCATTCACCCCTGACTGTTAGAAGAACATATCAAATGAGTTACAGCGGGGGAAAACAAAAAAAACAAAAAACAAAAAAAAAGGTGTTTATTTGAATATAAGGGGTGGCTGTTGGTTTTCCTGTAGCTCTCATACAAGGCACAAAAATGATAAAGAGAAACCTTCATTTTAAAGCACCTTTGGTGTTCATGGGAGGTACTTTGGTGAAAAAAAAAAAATAAATCAAACAAAAAAAGTTAAAAACCAAAGTAGCCTTAAAACCGCCCCTCCCCACCCCCCCTTTTTAAAAACATTTTCATAAATAAGTCAGCCAGCGCTTCCATGCCGAGTAGATAAAAACAACGGCCTTCAGAGATTTCATCAGAACGCCGATATATGAAGCATGGCGGTAAGCGTTTTTGTTCCTGTGCTGCAGTTCGGATGCGTTTCCCTGTGTGATGCTGTTGGCGCTGTGAGATGCTTTAAGTTGCTCAGTGTTTTTGGCAAGCTGGTGTCGGAAATGGACACAGTGTTGGAGATATGTCTGAGGTCCATCACATGTGTGTTTCTGTGTGTATGGATGGAGGACCAGAGGTGGACTCTGTGTATGAGTGCACACAGTACAGAAGAGTGTGTGTGTGTGTGTATGTGTGTGAGCATGCTTGTGTGTCTTTGAGCATGAGAGGCTGAGGTGTGTGGGTGTGGAAGCAGCGCGCACGGGGAGCGGGTCCTTTACTAGGGAATGAGCTTAGCATCCATACGCAGCCAGTGGAGGCCCTGCCGTGTGTAACGAACCAGATCTGTCATGCTGCTGGTGTTGAAGATCAGAGGACCCATCACCTTGTCCAGCTCCAAGAAGAACTCTGGGAACACAAAGGAAAAACAGTCAGTTTACAGGGATATTTTTATCATAAAAGATAATCAATGAGTCAATAATTAATGGTCAATAATGGTTCCCAAGGCCAATGTCTTAGGACGATGTCAAAGTCCCAGTTGAAAATGAACTATTTCCTTTTTTTCAAGGCAGTAAAATAGTAAAACTTCACATTTTCACAATCCGCATTTTATTTAATGAGGCCAAGATTTTTTTTCTCAAAAACACTCAAAATTTGGATCAGCTGCTTGTTCATTTACTCATGCTTTTAGCTGTAAGTGGATCTACTTTTCAGTCCAACCTGGAACTGTGAAAAGCTTTAGGTCATGTTCACACTACAAAGTAGGTTTATTGATACGAACCAAATCGAGGATGATACGTTGATGATATATTGTTGCAATTTCTCAACTGGTCCAGTTCACGTTCACAAAGGCCAAACTCAAACAGTCCAAAAATTGTCACGTGGCAGTAAAAGCCGTTCAGTGATTGCTTATACAGTTTAGGGTAGACGACAAATGCCGTGCAATTTTTACTGTACATCATGGAGCATCGTCCGCTCATTTTTATGGTGCTGATCTGGACTGAACGAACAGCGCACACGAACAGCTGGGAAGACTGCGGCAATGAAATAATGTATTAATACACGGACGTTGCAGAAGATGCTTTGGATGGTCATATCACAGAAGACGACAGGCAATAATGAGAGCCTACTTCGATGTTTTTTCAAGGCACGCTTCCTGTAATTGTTGCTGATGGGGTTCACACCGAAAGTAAAGCGCTCTAGAGTTCACTTGATAGCGGTCCCAGGCGGACCAGAGAGCGGTTGACTGGTCCGCACCATAGTTCGAGGCCAGGCCTCTTTTGTATGTGGATATAAATCGAATATAGATCCGATGTGACTGCAGTGTGGATCCACAGGTCGCGTTCATCCGACCCATACGTCATCAATATGCGACAAACGTCAGGTGCGGAAAGCAATTTGTGCTTTGTGCGCATGCTGGTCACTTCACGGACGCATTCCGTTCACATTAGATGCCGCATTCGTTGTTGTAATGTGAACGACCGCACAAAAAGATCGGATTGAACAAAGAATCCGAATTGTGCATCAAAACCTGCAGTGTGAACGTAGCCTTAGTTACAGCCATAAGTCCTCTTTTTTGATTTTGTCTTTTTCAACCGTGTAATTTAGACTGATGTTTGCTGTAGGTTAGCTGTGGTAGAACTTGAATGTTCAGCTCTAGATTTAAAGAGTAAGACCGTCTTTTAGTTGGTGTCCATTTTTTACCAGGATGATTCATCTCTGCTGATTTATTCCTGACAGTTTTGTTTTTTTTTAACATAAAATTTCATCCTCATTTTTCAAAACAGCCAAATTTATCACTCGCCAAGAATCTGTCTGGACGACGTCAAAGTCTGTTTCTGCGCCCGCTTAGTCACACACCTATCCTCGCTACTAAATCCATCATCAAAACAGCTCCTCTTCACCACGACGTCTGTCTTGTTTATTTCAGCTCCTCAAAAAAAATCACTATTAAGTTCACTTACGAGCCAAAAACCCCCCCGCACAAGAGCTCAGAGCGCAGTCATTTTAGGAAACCGCCTCGCTGTGCCCATTAGGGATGGTACTAGGAACAGTATTTATCACACAGACCAGAACAAAAAAACACTCAGGACGTATTGATTCAGCTCAACTCCCACCAGGGGGGGAACCCTGACGGAGATAATGTTGGTATACTCTGAGGACTAATTAAAGAGTGATCTGGCTCTCTAACAGAAAGTCCTGTATTGATTCATTTAATGATGTAATGACTAATTCTTTATCTATGCGAAGGGAATTTGAGGTTCATGATGACCTAATACACCGTCATATTTCCACCTCGAGTATTTTCCCTCCAACTGCCAAATAATCAGTGTTTTCTACAGCAGGGAACAGATAATATATCAGTATTGAAATAATTATCCTGAAAGTATTTATTGAATGCTGTACCCTAAATCAAAACAGCAGCAAAGAATGAAGCCTGCATTAAGGACATAATAAAGGACGGACAGGAAGGACATAATACCAAGAAGACTGTAACAGCTTATGCATGGGTTACAGTAAGAGGAGATTGTCCCCTAATTGACTGCAGATGTTGTTGTTCTCTCGGACGTATAACGAAATAAAAATGTAATCAAATTCCCTCCAGGTGTTCCTGAGATATCCCGATCACGATGAGACCAGAGCGGATGTGGATGATGAGGAGATTTCGGCTCAGGTGAATGATAGCGCAAAATTTAAGAATACCCTCCGGGCTTTCCTGAGATATTACGCTCAAGAGACTGAGACGAGATGTAAACAGAAGCGTTTTTACGGGGTAATATAAAGTCACAGCACAGCTGACCTTTGACGGCTCAGAAGCTTGCACCTGTGTTTATTAGTTGTGTTTTTTCAGAATCACATAAAGGTTGGAGGAATATTTTTCTGTGTGGTAATAAAAATAAAAATAATAACAATAATAAAGCAATGCTAGGTTACCTTTCTGCTCCTTTGAAAGCTGCTCCGCCTGGTCCCAGACCTCAGTGGCGTACAGGAAGTTAGAGGTGACCTGGACGTAGCTGGCGGCCATCTGATGAATACGCTGAGGTATAGTCACAGACGAGCTGGCGCTGCTAGTGCTGCTGACCGACGAGTAACCACCGGCTGTGCCTGGTGACAGCTTGGGAGACACGGGAGAGGGCATACCTGCTGCCTTGCTGCATTGGGAAACAGACGCAAAACATAAAACAGTGAGTCGTTTTCAGAGATTTTGACCTCTCACTAAATTGAGGCTAACTTACAACTGAAAGTATCGACTGTTTCCCTTTGACGTTCTGATCTTAAAATTGGAAATAAACATGCTTTTATGCTGCTTCAAACTTTATAAATCTGACAAATTATTATCATTTCATAGGTTTTAGGTCACTTTCACACCTGACCAAGTGGACTCAGTTCGATTGTGGATGAATGAATGAATAACTAAAAAAGACAACAAACGGTAAAAATCTACATGGACTTTGGGCCATTTTGAAAGACAAAACAAGACGTTAAAACACGGAAGTGCTCACAGCAGCTAGAGTTAGCATTGGAACACTGTAAACAAGCATTCTCATCTCTACTAGCCGGATAACTTGAGCCTCTTACAGGGATCCTATGCAAGTATGGAAAGTATGGAAAAGTACGAAAGTAGTTTGATAAATTTCCAGTTCTTAAAAAGTGTGGTAAATGAGAAATAAAGTATGGAAAAATATCTATGCTGTCAGACAAATCTAAAAACTGTTTTCTAAAATAGAAAGTAGGTATTTCTAAAGATAATTCTAAAAAGTAAGGTATGGAAAAGTATGGAAATACACAACTGTGTAAGAACCCTGCTCATATATCATATCCTACAACATTATATACTTAATGTATCAAGTAGAAATCTTAGTATTACTCCTTAACTGTTGGTTATTAGGTACAAACTGGTACATTATTTTAGAATCACATGAATAAAGCAAGAGAGCCGCCATTTGAATGTGGTCAACTGTGATTTGTTTGCTTTAAAGTAAGACTTTATAGATTCAGACTTTATAGATCCAGACTGCGCTTCACAACAAGACGGAGAAACTGCTTCTAAAAATCTGCATTTAAAGAATATTTTAAGCGACGCATAAATGTCAAACTTTTGTGAAACACAGATGTTTAATTTCCAGTTACTTCTAGAAGTAGAAGGAGGAGACCGTGACTTACTTTCCCATTCCAGGAGAGGGAGCCTGGGTGTTACTCAGGGAATTCTTGTGGAGCAAAAACAGAGGAAAGACATTATGTACACGGACAGGAAGCAGGTTATGCATCCACAGAAAAACAGCATACATGGAATGTGGTTTTTGATAGTTTGCCAAGCGAGACCTCGTGTTTAGATTCAAGGAAACAGGAGTACCTTTAAGTGTTCAGTGAGTGTTTTGGAGTATTTAAGTGCGCTGTCTTTCCTCAGCTTGAATACCCGCAGGTAGAGAAGGGACTGGCATCGTAGGCTGCGAAGACAAATGGATTAATATAGATGTGAGACTTGCCAAGAAAGCAATACCCACAAGTATGCGGACTGCTTAAATACATAAGGTTCCTTAATCTAACAGGCCTGAATCTGAGAGCTTTGAGTTGAAGGCTAAAGACAGAACTGTGCCTCCTGACTATAAGAAAAAAGAAAAAAATCCATCACAAGATGTCAATCAGCTGACTTACCAGAGCACAGCTAGCCTCTTGTCTGCTGGCGTCGCATCTGGGGCCATGTAGCTTTTTAATTTCATAGTGTATCTAAACACAGACGGACAGAATGTTTAAAGAGGAGTCAAAGGATTTAACTTTTAATTTTAAAATCTGTGAGGCTGATCCAGATTCAGATATTCGTCCTTACTTGATGAGTTCCACCGTTTCTGCATACATGGGAAAGGGAGACTTGGACTCTTGGGCGCTCTTTTCCAGAGCGTTCCCACATTCAATAAAAGACACCACAGCGTCCAGATAATAAACAGCCTTATCAAAGCGGTCCAACTGTGAAAGAGAGAGCGGACAGGGACAGAGCAAAATTAAAACCACTGTCAGTCGTACGCAGCCAATCAGCAGCTGAGGCATGGACTCATTGTTTGGCTGGAAATGCTTGAATTTTGATGCGTCCTCAAGGACAAACGAACTCGAAACTGGTTTTACTCTGAGGTCCATGTTTTGTTGTTTCACAAGCCTCTCCTCTCACTGCTTTGCATGCAGCAACTGATACCATAGCATCGCAAATCCATATGCAAATAGTCCGAGGCTTGTTCTTACCAGTGCATCTGCATTGTGTTTCAGCTTCTTGGCCTCTTGTAAGTAGTGATCTGCTGAGTGGACTCTAGAAGAAAAACAGAAGAGGGAAAAATGGGATCGTTTTCCTGAAATGTTTCTGAAAAACTTCAAGAAACACAAATATCTTTATCTCTTTTGTACAGTGGCTAGAAAGTGCAAATCAAAACGACAAAATCTGAAACATTTTTACAAACTTTTAATAAATGTATTTTTTAAAATAAATAAATTTTTTAAAAAAGATAAAAATTTTATATTATAGTATGATAAAAATTTCAAGTTTTACTTTGAAAAAATTTCATGTATGTTAACATTTTATCCTATTGTACTATGACATTTTAATCATACTATACTATGACATTTTTTCATACTTTAACATTTTTATCATATTGTACTATGATATTTTTATCATACCATACTATGACATTTATCATAGTCAATATATCAAAATATCATAGTAGTGTATGATTGAAATGTCATAGTACAATACGATAAAATGTTATAGTAAAATATGATAAAAAATGTCAGTATAGTATGATTAAAAGGCCATAGTATGAATGATAAAAATATCATAGTACAATATGATAAAAATGTTATAGTAAAGTATGATAAAAATTTCAAATATTACACTAAAAAAAATATGCCATGGTATAATATGTTAAAAAATGACATAGATTAGTGTCATAATAAAAAAAAAATATTTCGGTATAAAAAAACATTGTATAGTATGATAAAAAATTATCATAGTATGGTATGCTAAAATGTAAGGATAGTAGAAAAAAAAATTCAAATTTTGGTATGAAAAAAAAGTCATAGTTTAGTATGATAAAAAATGTCAGTAGAGTATGATAAAAAATTCCAATATTTTTTTAATGAAAAAAATCATACTATAGTATGTAAATTTTTTTTACAAATTGTAAAAGTGTTTCAGATTTTTTTGTGATTTTGATTTGCACTTCCCAGCCACCGTACTTTAGGCACAAACTGCTAATTAAAAGGCATGAAAAAATAAATAAATCAAGACCATGTTGTTTCTTAACTGCTGCACGTAATTACAGTCTCCCAACTGGGAGCCCTTTAACATGGAAATTTACGTCATCCCTCCTGCATGCAGGCACATCTATTCATGACCTCCTCAACCTCCTACGGCTTTATGCATCAAAGGCAACCCTAGATCCTCACAGCAGTTCTTTCTGCTCTACCCTGCTGAGGGGGTTATCCGCAGTGGAAAGAGCTCCTCTTACCTGTCCTCAAACACCAGCTTGGATCTCTGAGACTTGGAGCCGTCAGTGGAGAGCGGCGGCACAGCCAGCTGGTTATCACAGCCCTTTGAGGATTTCTCCTGCAGAGACAGGGAATAAAGTTTCAGGGGAGGAAAAAGTAGGGGCCTGCTGTTTGAAGTGGAGGATGATACGGAGGAAAAGGTGAGACTGAGGGTACGTGGAGGTAGAAATGTTCTCTGCTGTATAGATATTGGGCTCGCTCAAGTCAGTGATTAGCTGCTTGGATGTTCTCACGCACAGTCAGAGCATGCAGAGGCGGTTAAAGTCCTCAGGGAGAACAGTGCACAGTTGGTAAACATGATGAAAGCTCGCATGCACAGTCCCCAAAAGCTTTCCAGGTATTCAGACACGCAGCGAATGCTCAGTGAGAAGGTCACTCGCACTGACCTTACTGTCCCGTGTACTGCGTCCCTTGTCCTCTCCTTTTCTGTGCTTGGAGGTGGAGCTGCCCTTGGTGCTGTGGCTTCCTTCCTTTCCACTTCCAGTCCCGCTGGACAATGAGGTGGAGGACTGGCTGACTGTTCTCTTTCGGCTCGGATGCTCCGCTTTGGGCGTCCGCTGAAGACCTGACATGGAGGGAGAGGGGACCGGCTCTTCTTTTTTCTCCAGAGACCTCTTGGACCTGGCAGGAGTAAAACCATGTTTAAGCTTCTTAGATATAAAAACTATTCAAATGGACCAACAGGGCTTGACACTAACTTTTTGCACAAGGAGAACCTGTGCTCCTAAGTTAAACAGCAAGGAGCACACAAAGAACTTTAGGGGCACAATGAAAATTGATCAAATAATGAGTGTCTTATTGGTCGACATAAGTGCTTCAATTTGAAATCTATTTTAGGTCTTTTGGTCACATGACATAGAAGCTTTTGAAGCAAATGGTCAAAAATTTGTCTCTTTAGAGGACAAGTTAGGGAAATAAAGAGGTGTGTCTTATTGTCCAACCTTAGTACTATTATTTAAAATCAATTTTGGATCAATTGGTCACATGACATGGAAGCTATTGAAGGAAAACAGCCTTTTTTGAGAACATCAACTGGTAATTTATTGATGGTCCCTTTTTCAACACCCGAGGAGATTTAACAGTACAGTGGGGGAAAGTCCCGCCTCCTTCACCTCTGATTGGCTAGAAAAGCAGGAAACGTCATCACACGCTCAAGCCAAACGCGGGCTGTCGGCTCTGTACATCCAACAGAACATTACAGAACATTATTGCACTTCTGAATCTCCTAACCCTCATCCTAACCCTAACCCTAACCCGACAGACCATGACGTTTCACAGCCATTAGGAATAACCAATCAGAGCCCAGCACTTCAAGTCAATAAGAGGCAAAGGAGGGCGGGACCTTCCCCTACCATCCAACAAAAAAAAATTTGCGTCCGGGTTTGTTCGGCTTTGTCTGAGCAAGTTTATAAAATCCTTCAAATGTCTGCGGTTGCGATCGTAAATTTCGATTCTGTGTCATGTGGACTTACTGAGTTAGAAGCACATAAAAAACACTTGATCCAACCCGAAAAACTCTCAAAATTAACTTCGTGTGAGTCCATGACCTCGGCCCTGTGTAGTCGTGTCCTCTTTTTTGGAAAGTCAAAATATGGTCACCCTACTCTAAATACATTTTACAATTCACATACATCTATTTTTAGTCGCACATGTGAGTAAAACGGTCGCACTGTTGGCTAATTTTGTAGCAGTGACTCAAAAATCAAGTATTGACAGACGGGGTGGGGGCATCACTCGGGTAAAAGGTTAACAGGTGCAGCTTGGAGAAGCTATAAGGTAATAATCAAGCTGAGTCACTGAGCTCTTAAAGTGCCCATTAGAGTTTACAGGCTGTCTTTTGTGAATTGTACAAATAGAGAAACAGACATCTGGCGAGCGTTATTTTGCCTGTAACCAAATTAAGTACTACTGTTGCAGGGAGGGTGCCAAGTGTCCCCAATGTGCAGATGGGTTACTGCGAGTGACAATCAGGAGGGAGGAAAGGAAGAGTACATACTCTTTACTGCTGTTTTTGTGATGAGAGAGCGACTTCTCCTCCAGCTTGCACCGCTTGCTCTCTGGTTTGGTTCCTTCTTCGTCATTCTGGAGGACAAAAAAAAGAAAAAACATCAAGACTGATTAAAAGCAGAGACACATTAAAGGATTTATATATTCCTGTTGATGTAGCGTTGATTGGGAGACGAGCTAAAAAATCTTCTGAGCTGCGGCACAAAACGGACGCACAACTCTGTTACATCATAACATCACAAACTCTTTCTAGTAGTTTCCCGGCTAAACAAAACAGAAGTTCTAAATCTGGATCTCCACCAAAACTGAATCCATTGTTCCTCTAACTCAAAGGTGTTTCTGTCTGCTTTAATGGAAATCTGTCCGGAGGTTATTCTAAGAGTTACAGGATCCTGGAAAGGCAAATAAGTGAGAACATTTATAGCTTCCATGAAGGGACAACAAACAAATAAACGCTTGTTCGGTGTGCATAATCCTTTTCGAACACTTGTGTGTTTAAGAGTAAGACAAACTTTTTTAACTTTCTTTTTAAACTAGTGACAGATTTAAAGAAAGTGGGCTTAAGTTAAGGTCCAAGTCTCATACCTTGTGTTTTCTCTTGGCCTTACTCGAGCTCTTCTCAGAGCTCTGCTTGCTGAAGTCTTTACTGTCTCTGTCAAGAGAGTCGTCTCTCTCCACTTTTATCTCCACAGGTTCCTTGTAGGGCCGCCCTGGGATCCGAGACAGCAAGCTGAGATCTATAGGAAGAAGGGAGGAAAGGGAAAGGTAGGGGAGCTTTAACTTGGTCTGCTTAAGGAGCGTGTCCTCCGGCTAGATGAGTCAAACAAAGTTACAGAAACATCAGACTTCTTCTTCTTTCCTTTGAAAAGTTTCTACTCACCTATCTTCACCAGTAGAACCTGCTGCTGAGGCGGCCTGAGAGGATACCGCTCCTCTGGGTCACTGAGAGGAGACAGCAGCTCTTTCTCTTCCATAGGAGAGAACACGCAGACCGGGGTCCTGATGCTCTCCGTGTACTTGGGCGTCTGCGATGAAGATGGGATGCTGTCATTTCCCTCAGAGTCTGATGATGAAGAGTCCGTTTCCACAAACTCCCGAGACTTCTGGGATGTCTTGGTGGGCGCCTTGGCCTTGCGTTTGTCCGCGGTGGTGGTGACGGCAGGTGCAGTCGGCCTCGGGGAGGATTTGGGTTCTTTTTTGATGCTCGGTTTCCGGGAACCTTTCGTAGCAGCTTTGGGCCGGTGAGGAGGGATCTCAGGCGCCGGCTCGCTCTCCACCCTTAGACCTCCTTTGGGTTCTTCAACCACTGGAGGCTTCTCCGACTTTTTCGGCTGTTTCTTACCAATACTCCTTCGCGGATTTGTACCACCCTCGCTCTGGGCGGGGGATTTTTGCCTACCTCGGCCACCCTCGGCACCCTTTTGCGCCGCCCGAAGGTCCCTGCTTGGGGTGGGTGTTGCTGAGTCTTTTGAGCTCCCTCCCTGGCTGCTGTAGCCACGTCCCGAACTGTTATCCCTGCCTTCTTTCTTGCACTTTGTTGGGACGTTATTGTCTACCGGAGACGCTGGGGAGAACTGCTTTGCTTTCTTGAACCAGTTGTCCAGCTGCCACTTGTTGGCCATGGGTTGTTCAGGCTGGGGAGGGAACAGGAGGACACAAAAATATTAGAAACTAAGCTGACAGCTCGTCAATCAAAACTGAAAATATCAAAATGTGATTTTCTTTTCAGTGGTATCAGCGTCTCCTCACAATCCCATCCCAGGATCAGCCGGCGCTGTTGGAATTACTAGTTAATAGAGTACAAAATCATCACTAAGTAGCACTACAGATTTGAACCAAGTTACTGCTGAGTCATTACTTCAGGAGAGGCGGGCCGTGGGTGCTCGTTGGCTTCGCTGTCGGTCGTGCTGCTTTCGCTCTCACTGTCTGAGCCTGAGCTGCTCTCTGAGCCGCTGTGGCTGCTCGAGTCGTCCCTGGATTGCTCCGCTCCTTCGCTGTTATTGCTGTAGTAATGAAAAAGAGTCAAACTGTATTATACTGTGAGTAAAAGCTATACAGTCCACACTTGATTGTTCTTTTTTCACACATTGAATAATGCATTAAGCGAGTGCATCTTGTCCTGAGATACAAACCCTGTGTCCAACGTATGACTAACATTATAGTTCGAAACTTACAAAGCCGTGTCTGTGCTGTATGTTATCTATCAGCTGTTCAAAACGCTGACACTTAAGTAGCTGAAGGAAGGGATGCACCAGTCCACATTTTTTCACATCCGATCCAATCTCAATTCCTGGATTTGGATATCTGCCGATACCGATGCAAAATTATGTTGGTTTTTGTTGTAAATTTCAGTATCAGTAAATATTTGATGTATCGCCCAGCCCTAACTGATACCGATTCGGCTCGGCTAAGGTTCAATAACTGATTTTTTAAGGCAAAACTTTCAAAAGAGCGTTTCTCAAAGAGACCCAGTCCATGATATCCTGACTAGGGGGGGGCGATATAGGCTACAAAATTTATCACGATTAGTTTTGCCATTCTACCGATAATGATAAAAGTCCTGATAAAATATATAATAATTCCAATCTATATTTTTGACTCATTCTGTCTTGAGGACACCGGTTGGTGAAGTCAAATAAGATTCTTAACCACAAGTTTGAGTGGTAGGTTGTAGAGATAAGAGATATATGTTGCTCGCGCTTACGTCATCAACTTGCATTTATCACAAGATGGCAAATATTTATCGTGGAGGAATTTTCTGACGATAAACCGTGAACGATAATTTATCACCCATCCCCAATCCTGACCAACAAAATACCAAAAAAAAAAAAAAAAGCAGCCAACAATTTAAGCTCTTTTTCATCATTTAAAAGAACGACATCTTCCAAGCTTAAGTAAATAGAAAATATAACATTTTTATCATTTTGTCGCTTAAGAAATACTATTACACTGTACTAAAACCGGACACCATGGCTAGATCTGAGTATATTTTCTTGTGACTGAATCACAAACAATCCTGTTTAGTCTGAAGTGAGACTTAAACTACAGCAATAACCATAAAGTTATCTAACTTGTGCACCATAAGATAAGGAAACGTGACAGGAAATACGCCTGTGCTCATAATCAAGCCAACACTAAACTATTGTTGCCTCAAACTTTATCTGGAGTCAACATCGCCCAGTCACAGAACCCAACATTCACGTTTCAAAATCGTTTAAATCCTCTTTTTTTACCTCGCTGATGTGTTCCTTGAGGCATTCTTGGCGGAGTCCTGTTCTCCGTCACTGTCCTCGCTGCTGCTCAGCTTCAGGTCATCTTCAAGCATACTGCGATACAGGAAGGACACAAACTCAAGTCTTTGGTTTTTATTGCTTCTCTTTACCTTTTCTGCATGACTTAGGGAGGCCATACATGTACGCCTGGTTACTGACCGAGCTCATCATGAATATTTGTATCAGTATCCTGATCTCTGTTGTCAGGACTCAATTCTTGGAAAACTACACACACAGACTTAAGATTGAGAGGAAAGGATGAAGCACTCACGTGGGCTGGTCATCGCAAGCTTTGGGCTGGTGGCTGCTTGAGCTTTTGGAAGAACTGCCTCGCTCTGAAAAACACACGGCCAAAACTAAGAACTGACATATGACACAATTTATATATGAATCCTTTTTCAGATGAGCTTTGGGGTGTTGAGGTGTCAATCAGAAATGTGCAAAACTTACTGTGTCCACTTGGAAAAGCGTGAGAGTCCTGCGGTGAAAAAAAAGAGAGATTCTGAATTATTTCATGAACGCATTTATAATTGATCCTCTGACTTGAAATGATGAAGTGAATAAATCAGTTAAAGAGGATTTCTTCATGTTTGAGTTTGTGGCTAAAATCACCCAAAACGACTAGGAAGAAAACCTTTCTCTAAAGTTAAATATTTGCTCATAAGTAAGTCTCACTACTTAATATAACCCGAGTTCCATCATAGCTGGGTTACTGTGTGAAATGTTGAAATGAATTTCACAGTTTGCAAACCATTGATGGGCTGAATTTGATTGAAAGTAGTTCAAGCCAACAAATTAGATGTTGTAACTGGAAAATGTTTGAATATGAAGCCAGACGCACATTTCAAAACACTCAGGAAATGGGCAAGAAAGATGACAACAGTTGTGTAATGCCAAAAAAAAAAAAAGTTTAGAGTAGTTAACACATCCAGGAAGTCACCGATAGGACTAGATAACAAACAGGTTCTGGGGCAACAAATGCTGCCATCCAGAAAAGACCTGACACAACACAGCAAGACGATGCCGAACTATATTTGCATGTATCACAACAGCGTGATTTCATAGGAGAAGAGTTCAAGTGCCGGTCTGCAAACCTCCAAACATGTCATCCGCTGAAAACATCTTCACAAGCCATGTTTACGTGAGCAAAATTCCTTGATCTGATTAAAAATTTGAGGGATTGGAAAGTCTGAATCCACTATTTATATGGACGCAAAATCCAATAACGCGATCATGACAAATTTTATTCAGATTAGAAACTTTTGGACATGCGCAGATTTGTCTGATTTCACTAAAACAAACGCAGAAGAAGAGCTGTATTCACACCTTTGCTGTCAACATACCAACAATAGTGGCTCGCTTCAGCCAATTCAGGATTTTACCCTCTTTTAAATGTCATCACTAGATGGCGCCCTTGCTTACTTATTTGACTGTTCTGTCAAAGGTTGCACCGTGCGTGCAGATGTGACATCATAAGCTGTATGTACGCCTTGTTATGTTATCAGAGGAGCAGACATGGCACCTGAGTGTTAAACCTCCTGTACTGACCTCAATTAATACAAAGACTGAAGAGTGAAGAATGAGTCAGGTTAGAAAGTCACGATCGGAATAAGTGTTTACATGGACGTGTTTCGGAATAACTATCGGCATAAACCACCCCTCTCCATCGGAACACAATTTCTGTCCGATTGAGCTTAATTGGATTGCAATTTTCCGATCGACATGTTTACATGACGCATTTTTATTCTGATTGTTTGTGCCCATGTAAACGCAGCTAGTGTGATATCAACAAAAAAACAGGATAAAACCAAGCTAGAGTTCTGGAGTTGAGCTGGAGCTCTTTATCAAGCAAGAACGGGACAAGATTTAACTTTTAAAAACCCAGAAACGAGTCTCCTGGGTTCCCAACATTTACAGAAAAAAGAACTAATACTTTACAATTAAAAAACACAATTTTAGTTTCACGTTCAACTTGTTGTCTTTGCACTGTTTCCAATTAATTATCAGCCTTTAAGGATTTGCAAACCATCAAACCTTATGGAAGTGTAGTTGTAGTTACTTGTTGTAGGAGTGTTTACACAAAAACTAATATCACAGCTTTATTATTTGATCATGCCACATAATCATTTCACACAGGAATCGGTGCAAAGCTGACCTTGGTAGGGAAAGGAAACTTGGAGGGCTCTGTTTTACAGGGGGTGTGGATGGCTGTCAGCGGAGGAGGCCACGACTGAGTCATTTCCTGAAAGAAAAGAGAAAAAAAAAAAAAAACGCACACAGACACAGGGAAAAAATGTGCAAATTAGTTGAGGGTGAGTAATGTGAAATGCCCTTTCATTCACTTTTTCCTCTGAGCGCCCATACCAGAGAATTTTCTACACATACCTTTAGAATTTCATCGACACAGTTGGCATCCCCGGATCCCTAAAGACAGACACATTAAGTTCAGCATGTGTTCATAAACGGCACGGTGTTGTGCAGCAGGTGAGCATCCATTTTAAGGAGCATGAGTCACCCTTTAGACATTTTATGAGGGTTCAGCTAACCCAAGTATAACATGCTGTTGGGAACATGGGTCTGGTTATCCTATATGGAGGCTTTAAGCTCTCAACATAAACACCGTTTCTCTTATATCTGCAGTTCTGCATGAGAACCCACTTGTTTAAATAAGCTGCAGATTGTAGATTAATTCAATATGAAGTATGCGTGAGCAAACTGTACCTCTACAGGCTGTGAGGGGATCTTGAGTTTGGACAGTGAGGCCTTGCTGTTGGACTTCATCTCTCCCATGGTGCTGCTGTGCGACTGGCCGCTGTAGCTTTCTGGCTGTGAGCTCTTGGGTTCTGCAGTTTCCTGGCCGTCCATAGGCCGAACGTATGCTGTGGGCTTTTGCAGCATGGAGCCGGGTTTGGACATTAAAGACGGGGGAAATGCCTGACTTGAGTGTTGACCGCTGGGGAAGGAGGTGTGAACCCGCGAGGGGGAGTCCCAGTTGGCCTCTCTGTCTCGTGGGGATTTGGAGCGATATCGCTCTTTGCTGTGGTGCTGCTCGGCAGACAAGGAGCTCCGCAAGTGGCTGTTGCTGCTCGAGGAGCTGAGGGAGCCTTTGGCTGGACTCGATGTGTGTGACTTTGAGTGCTCTGACCCTCCGCTGTGTTTACTTGACTTCTTTTCCCGCACCTCCCCTCCGTGTCTTTGGCTACTGCTGCTGCTGCCGCTACTGCCTCCGTTTCCCCTCTGGCTGCTTAGTCCTGAGCGTTTCTGGGACTGGGATGAAGACGCACCCCCGGCAGGGCCTACTGGAGTCCACTTACTGCTCTGGCTGCTGCCACTGCTACCAACGCCACGCTGGTCCCCGCTGAATAAAGGCGGGCCTGATTTCTCCTCGGAGGAAGACGAGCTGTTAGAAGGTTTACAGCTGAGCTTTGGAAGTGTGTCACCAATCGGTTCTTTCATCTCGTCGTAATTGCCCAGCATGCTCTGAATACGGCTGGACAGTTTATCTTCCTTACTAGACTGAAGAGAGAAGCAGAGAATGGGAGGAGAGGAGAGAGTGAGGAGGAGAAAAAAATAAAAAGACAGTCAAAGAGGAAGAAGAGAGAATAAGTGAGAGGGGAGGGGGGCAGAGAAAACAGTCATTATGGGCACAAGTTCAACACTCGGGTTAATTGCTTTCCATGAAAAACATTTAAAAATGGAGGAAAAGATGTATCACTCCGACAAAGACACATTCAATGAAACATGCAGAGTGAGTTTAACTGAATGCAGATTTTCATCTTTAAAAGAGGGACAAATTATATCTCAATCCCATGTGTTGCCTGTTGTACTCTCAAGATTATTGACCAAACGCTGAGAAAATAATCGATTGAATAGAGAGGGCCTTATCTGCCTATCACACAGTCAGCTTGTTCAAACTCTGCCCACACCCATCTGCGAGGACAGATAAGCGTCTACTCATAGTTCCAACACAGTGGTTAATCAATCACTTTGAGGCTGCCAGTTCCAGCTGACATGCTCGCAATCAGCCCATGACAGAAGTCTGTACAGAATATCCCGTTTCACAGGCGACCTCAGACCTCTATTTTGTTTGACGGATTCATTTAGAGGGTGTGGAAACTCGGGGCCGTTATCTGCAGCAGGAAATGTAACGAGCTTTGGTCATAACATGATCCCTCCACTACCTCCTGCCGGGCTGACCCAGCTCCTGCTGAAAATTTGTACAATCTGATTTCCATATGAGGAGTTTGACTTTTTAGTGGGCAGATCAAAAAGGCGTTTCTAAAGAACTTTGGATTTATGTTGACATTTGACAGAATAGAAGTAACCCTCTGTCTTTTCAAAGGTTGATGCTGCTCATATCAGTTGATATCAATATATATCACGATATAAAAATTAAATTTAACAGTGTTCATACAATACAATAAGCTTCTGTATCTGTGAGGTCTTTGTGTCTTTTCTACGTTTTGTCGTAAGGCGTTGCGCTAGAGAGAGCGGACTGAATGGTCGCCTGTTTAGGCTGCACAGGAGCCACGGGCTCCATGCTCCGCTCGGGGTTTGTAACTTTTTGCATTGCGCGTGCTCTGCCGCATGGCACTGCTTCAGGTCGTGAAAAAGATCTGAGGTATTCCCCGACTTTCTGCGAACATGTACTCAACATAATTTGAAGTGCACATTACTCTGCTTCATGTCCGATCTCAAAAAAACAAAATACCACAGACGTTTCCGTGCCAGTGTTGTCGATTGATTAAATTAAATTTTTAGCCCGTTTGAGACTAATCGGTAATCAGCCAAAACTCGCCAATTTTCACTGATATTATCAGAAATAAAGTGTGGAGAATAAGATTCTCTTCGAAAATGTTCCGCCATTTGCAAAGTTCCCCGACTTATCCTGTAGATGGCGCAGTGACATCATGACAATCCTCATCCACTAACTACCTCACAGCACAGCAGAGCGACGGATCTGAAGCAGAAATGCTTTTCTGGTCCGAGTTTGATCAGTCGGTCTTCCTGTCCGAGTGGTATATCTACAGTATATAGTATAATGTAGATATCTACAATATATATATATATATATATATATATATAATGTATAACTTTTTAAAAGTTAAAAAAATTACTAAAAATTTAAAAATCGTCCGATTAAGGGCCCTACTAAGTACCCTCTAACTTTTCAAAGGTTGATGCTGCTTTCATCCTCACTAAAACAATCTTGATACTCGATTCTGATCGAGCAACAATCACAATCTAGCAAATTTTTCATTGGTATGATCTATCAACCTATCGCAGAGCAGAAAGAAAACAACAGCAGACCATCGTCTTAGTAAATGGATGTCTGGAAGCTGAGAGAAAAACGAGCAGCAGATCAGCTTGCAGTAGTCAGAGCCCTAACAAAGAGCACTAGAGAGAAACACAGATTTTTTTAAATACAGGGCTGCTCTATTCTGTGTTTGAAGTTTGATGAAAGACTCCTACCAGGACACTTGTCAAACAGACGGAGTTATCATAATATGAAAAAAAAACACCAACTCTGAAACATTTATGAAAAGAACATTATTGCACTTTTTTTGTTATCTCATGAGACACAAAGACTATATTAGAAAGTGCTTGAGTTGATTTAGGAACAGCTGAATCATTGCACCATTTGTCGGACTTACTCACTGTTGACAGACTGAGCAATTGCAACACTCTCTAGTGTGTTGGCAGAGTCAAAACAGGTGATGTACATGCTGTACTGCACGTTCAGGGAGAAAAGAAAAAAAAGAAAACATCCTTTCAAAAATGTGATGATACAGCCTGTTCCTTCCCCATAAATTTCTGTTTAGGATCTCACAAACTGTAGTTTGACCAGAGGTACTTACACTGAGTTTTTACAGCCCTTAGGCAGTACTTTCCTGCAAGATAGGGGCTATCCTTTCCAATATCACTCAAAACAATGATTTTCAGACAGCTAAAGCGAAAAAGGAAAATATACTGTTTTCATCCCTCCTGGAAAAGTTATTGTTTAAAAATTAAACTTTTTTGTCATCCTCCCAACGATCTGTCTGAACAAGGATGCACAGCTGACAAACGAAGCCTTTAGTTTTACACCGAACACCCATCATGAGTCTTTGTGATTCTAAATCTGCAGTCCAAACATAAACATGTAGATCGCTTAGTTTCCAGGGAAAGGTATATTTTTCCTTCCTTCATGATTTCTTTATTTCTTTTAAAGTAACCCCTGATTTGATTTGATCTGATGTATTTCCTAGAGTTAGTTTAACTTTTGCATTAACAACAAGGTGGGTGCAATTCATCTCTGGGTTCGATGCATCGTGATGCTTCACGTGACGAGTCAGTACAAAAAAACACCTAACCGGAACCTTAAATGCGCGTGCTGCCCAGACTGTTTAGTGGGTGGGACCACAACAAACGGAGCACGTTTGTTTCTTTGCAAAATGGCAACAGCTTCAGCAGACTCCAAAGAGCGGCTGATTCTCTCGCGACCACGGTTGACTGCAACCGTGTGGAAGTACTTTAGATTTTATACGGGAGCAAACGTGACAACTGACAAGACCTACGCGATTTGCAAAAAATAAAGACCCTCAGCAACACCACAAACATGAGGTAGCACCTTGTGCGCTTTCATCCAGAAACAGACAAGGCTCTACGGGTCGCGCCCGCCACACAGAGGACCATCCTGGAGGCTGTCTCCAAACTTCCCAGTTTAAGTTAAGTAGGCCAAAGTGCAAATGTTACATAACAGTCAGAGTCATAAAATAAAATATTTTGTGTCAAATGTTACTTATTGAATCTAGTTTTAGAGGAACTGAGTTAATTGATAGTATATTTATTTACAAATGCAACCACAGATGAAGAAAAAATTAATCTAGTATGGAAAAAAGCATTAAAAATGGCAATAATCAAAGAATCGTGGCATCAATAATCGAATCAACAATCATTATAACCGAAGAATCGAAGTTCCTATAATCAAATCATGAGGTACCCTAGTTGGAACACCCCGAGCAGATCACTTAGTTTCCAGGGTAACGTATATTTTCCCCTGCTTCATGATTTCTTTTAATGTAACCTTGATTTGAATATATATGTATTCCTAGTTTAAGAGTTAAGTGTTGCATTAACAACCCGAACCAGTCTTGCAGAGGCTTTACTTCCACACAGATACTGTTTGCTCTTCATATTTTGAAGCTGAGGTACAAGTGCGTGAACTGTGCACCATAAAAAAATGTTACTGCTCTGCTAGTCTACATCTGGGAGGCCGCAGCTGCAGCTGTGCGCACACATGGTCTTTAATGCAGAACACAGTAAACTTCCACTTAGTGAAGCATGGCAGAGGGAGGGGGGAAAAGGCAACCGAAGCTTATATAAGACCGAGACAAGCAGGAGAAGAGATATGACGTGTAGTGTAGCGTAGTGAAGCCAGTGACTTGAGCAGTTCGTGTTGTCTGCATTTGTCTGCAAACTTAATTCTCTAAAAAGTGGTTTCTGAAGACGAATGTTTGTGTCTCCCCTGAAAGGAAAAAAAGAACTACTTGCTGCAAAAAGGTCAAGGACTTCTCAAAAGTCAGTGTTTACTTTGTTGTGGTCCAAAACACACAGGCCCTGCACGCATCGCTCACCTCTGGTACCCTTTCTATTCCCAACCTGTCAGGACACATTCCTCGCTGCTTCTTTGATGGCTTGCTCCGGCTAAGAAGAGGAGCCACTTACCTCTGCTCAAATCTGGTTAGCGACAAAGATTAGACCAGTACAGAGAGCTCAAATCCTCTTTACAATTACACCGGCTGGGTGAAAGCTGGCTGGCCTACATTTGTATGTGTGTCTGTGAACACGGGGAGGAAAGAGGGGAGAGGCTGGTGCGCTCTTTTGTTTGTCTTCTTCGGTTGCAAAAACAAAATGGTTAACAAAAGACAGGTGTTGCCTATTCCACTGACTTTTCCTGTGTTTTGTGCGGTTTTCTAATGTCTTACAGCTTCGTCGTGTTCTTCGAAGCCAAAAAACCGTTTGGAAAAGCATTGGTTATTCTTTCTAATGCCTATAATCAACCCAGCGACATATTGTGCTTGAAGTGTGCATGAGATCATCTTGATTAAAAGAAGGACTGTCAGAGCAGTACAACTTGTTCAGACATGTCACATAAAACAACTCCGGCTGAGGTTGTAAAAGTGGCATAATCTGAAATTACCCTCTTTAATTTTTTATAGCTCATAACAGGCATTGTCAGGAAGGGTTCTGGAAAGTTATTGAGGTAAAAAATCAAATCACAAAGCCTTGCATCTCATCTATGAAGTCGAAAGCAAAAACTAGATTAAATAAAAGATTTTTTTTTAGTCAATCCAGCTTTTTTGAGAGAAAATTTTCAGAATCAGAACCAGAATACTTTATTTATCCTAGGGAAAAACTGTCAATTTTTAAGAACTGTCAAAATAATTTACAGAAATATTTCCACAATTTCAAGACTCAATCTGAATACCAGGTTTGGACTTGTACTTTACGTTTGAAGGCCTTAAGTGCATTAAAAACGTGATCTTTTGCAGATTTCAGAGAGACTGTGCGGCTGTGCGGTAGCTTCGCTAACAGGCTGCTAACTCACTAACAGGCTTTTTCCTTCAATTCGATTCTGTGTCGTTCTGTGAGTTTGTTTGAACAAAGATAACTTGTTTATCCAGCTTAACCACATTGTGGGTCTGAGTAACATTATTCTGCAAAAATATAGCCCTACATTACAGTCAAGACTGTCTGTCAAGTTTAATATAAAATACGATCGAACTCACCAGAATCAGACAGCAGCATTATCTCACCCATGTCTAAATAAGGTTTCAAAGTTTTCTACTCGGTCGTAAAAGGCTGGATGTATCATCTGTCTATTTACAGATCTATGGACACCACCAGCTTGAACTGTTCCTTTAAATTTCAGGGCTTGACACTAACTTTTTTCACAAGGAGCACAATGAAAATTGATCAAATTATGTGTTTTCCATCATAAAATGGAAAATTTGAAATCAATTTTAGATCATTTGGTCACATGACATGAAAGCTATTGAGGAAAAGGGTCAAAATTTGCCTTTAAATTAAAACACAAACATTTTTAGAGGACAAATCAGGGGAAAAAAAGTGTGTCTTATTGGTTCGACATAAGTACTATTATTTGAAATCAATTTTAGGTCTTTCGGTCACATGACATGGAAGCTATTGAAAAAAACAGCCTTTTTTGAGAACGTCAACTGGTAATTTATTGATGGTCCCTTATTCAACACCCGACGTTGACAGCGAGGAGTAGAGAGAGTGAGAATACACCAGTAAATCTGCAGTGAATGTCTGTAAAATATCCAACCTAAAACTAACTTCACTGCAGTTTGGATTTAACCACGCTGCTCTCAGAGTCGTTGACATCTCAAATTTTGATTTGAGAGGTCAAGAAATTTATTTAGACACATTTTACTATGATCTCTGTGCTTTTGCTTTTGCTTTGCTTTGGCAGATTGTCATCACTTTCTAATCCTTCATGATCTAACATCGTCAGATCACACGCCCCTAGATCACACCTTCCGCTTAAGCACACTCAGCATTATTTCCTGTATAACTGAAACATGGCAAGGATACAAGAGAAGACTCAAACACAGTAGTTAAACAAATGACTTAAACTGTAAAAGTAAGGAGCATGCAATGCACTTTAGGGGCACAAGGAAAACTGATCAAATAATGTTTGTCTTATTGGTCGACATAAGTACTATTATTTGAAATCAATTTTAGGTCAATTGGTGACATGAGATGAAAGCTATTGAAGGAAAACAGCCTTTTTTGAGAACGTCAACCGGTAATTTATTGATGGTCCCTTATTCAGCAAGGGTGTCGAGTAGATTTAACCGCGCTGCTGTTGGCATTCCCGGTTATGGAGAGTGAGAAGACACCGGCAGATCCGCAGTGAATGTCTGCAAATATCCAACCTAAAACTAACATTTGATGCCTTGGCTGATTTTTTTTTTTATGCGCACGTGCCCCTAAATACATTTTACAATTCACACACATCTAATGCAAGTGAAACGTTCGCACTGTCGAGCCCTGAATATATTGCAAAGGAAAAGCTGAAAAGATATCTTTTATACCAAGAAATACTTTGTAAATTACATGTACCGTATTTTTCACACTATAAGATGCACCATCAATGAACGCGTCTATTCGTGTCTATTTTCATACATAAGGAGCACCGCATTATAAAGCGCATTAAGCCAAACAAAACAGTCAGGGCCACAAGGATTTTAAGTGCGCCTTATAGTGCAAAAAATACGGTCGTTTATTTTACCAGCCTGAAGCAGCGGTTGTATTAATGTTTAAAAAGAATCATACTTCAAAGAATATATCTAAATTCAGCATTTATACTTGTTAAGATAAAGAGTTTCCCAAACTTTCAGCGCTCGGTATGATCCCTGTTCTTGAAAAAGATTTAGGATGAAACTGATTCATGTGGCGCAGAAAAGTTTCTAGTCTGAGGTGATGTGGGAATGAAGCCAAATAACACATGGTGCACATATGGTGTCCTCATACACTTCTACAAAAGCATGCAGGACAGATAAAGTTGAAAGAGTTAAACCTGCAGCTTCATGTTTCCCAAGAAATGTGATGACGAGACTGTATCAACGTGAGCACCTCTTGTTACGTGCGCACTTCTCACTTCCTGTGGTGTTGCGAATTCTTCAAAATTGACTCATGAATCGTATGTTGGGGATGAACATGAGGTAAACAAACTTACCACTTTGTAGGGCTCAGGAAAGAGAGGGGAATTTGCTGGAAAGGCCTCTCCTCCTCCCTGCTGGATTTCTTGATTTCTCCTTTCTCGTTCTTTCATTCGGAGCACATTCCGGTCCTCACGGTTCATGTTGCTGTAACACGAAAAGAAACAAAGCCGGGTCAGTATCAGAAACATGCGTACACGAAACGAAGACGATAGAGACCCAGAGTAGTAAATTTGTGACACTGGAGAGGTTTGTGAAATTTACCGTAGACTTAAAAGTCAAGTGGCATGAAACATCAGTCGTGCTTTCTTGGTTCTTAAATGAATAACAACTAGTTTCCAACTCTTCCACACAGTCAGGCTGCTATCATGTACTCTCTACTTTGAGTCAGTTTTTTGGGTAAACCACAGATTGGACTATCATTAGCAAGCACCCGCACATAATAACAGAGTGGAAGCAGCCTAAGATGAGATGGCCGGTGGAGAAAGTAGGCCCTAATAGGCTTAGGCTAGTCTAGACAACATGAAGTAGTCGACATCTACAGCAGAATAAATCTCTGTATGAGCTTGCGGGACAAATTTGGACCTGAAATGACAAGATTCAGTGTTAGCATACGCTGACGAGTTTATTTTCAATCATTACTGAGGTTTACAGCTCGCCAAATCTGTACTTCAAACATGCCGCCAGCTCTTAAAGTACAGTGGACGTCACAAGAAGAGACATGAATTCTCCTGATGAACTGGATAGAAGGTAAAACACTGATAGGCTTTAATAATAACAACCTTCTGCTGCTAAACGGTGGCTCAACGCCCAAACTGCTCCCTGAACACACCTCTCTGAGCTTACTGTCTTTCTTAGCAGTGTTTGTTGTGCAAACATTAAAACAGGAGGGCTATTCGAGGTCAAAGAACTTGCTCGAGAACGTAAGGGGGTTCATATCGCAGGCTGCAGTGAAACTGGACCGCGCTTTAAGACGTCAAGTCAGAGGGGACCTCATTTCATCCTGCTTGCTTTGTGTCCTGCCTCACACTCCATGTTAAAAGCATAAATAGAAACAAATCATGTGTCTTATATGAATCCTTCACATCAGGGTGTCTTTCTTTTTTGACCTTATGCCAAACATCGATGACCTGTGTTTATTGGCTCGACAAATATACACCAAGACTTTTGTTTTTTTTGCTTGGTGTATTTTTTTTGCAAGACTTTTACTTGGTGGTTAGTAAATTCTCAAACTGATCATCATCATGTCACACTAAAAACACAACATAACGCTGCTTAAATACTCTTTATCCATATCTTTAATTCCTACAACAAAAAAGACACAAGATATAATTATAGTAATCTACAGGTAATTACTGTAGCCCAGCCCTTCATTGTTTCCTGGAGCTAACCAAGTTCTTACTGGAACCATTTTCCTGCTGTTTCACAGATGGGCCAGATTTGGCAGAGAAGCCGAGATGATATGACTCTGTTTGGACTATGAGAGTACACTGACACTGTGTTTTGGTTTAACAGGACAGACAGCAGTGTCCCGAGTCAAAGAAAAACATCAGAGCATGAACTAGAGATCTCAAAAGAGCTCACATTCATGTAACCAAGCCCACCCTGGTGAGATAGCAGCCTCTTTAATTAAAAGGTGGGGTAGGCAGGAATCCGTTAAAGAAGCATCTTTTTTTTGTGGTGTTTATACAAAAAGGCTTTTCATATCAGTCAATAGCTGTTAGTTATTGATGACATTTGGTAATATCACGATATCGCTGTGTTTTGTTATGTCTGTGTAGTCAACATTTAAAATTTTCAGAGCGCTCTGCTCTTTCTGACTGTAAATAAAGCCGTTCCCCGCCTCCACCATCCTGATGATTGGTTGTGAGGCACACGCTGCTCTCCCCCGGTGTGGTTCACGAGTTCAAACAAAGTTAGCGTGCTACAATATCGGACAGTAGAAACCAACCAGAAAGTACAGAAAAATTGTCTGAATCCTCCTTTGGCCACAACTGCCAACACAAGCAAGAAAACAGACTAAATACTGGAGACTCTGGTGGAATGACGGGCGCTTAAAACAGAGGTAGACCAGACAAGAGCTAAGAAGCCGGGTCAATATAAACGATGGGGGACGCGTCAGGATCTTGGTGACCCTGTAACCTTTCTGCTGGACAGGTAAACCACTTTAACAAAGTAAGCCAAGAGTCTGTAACAGAAGTGTTTTTTGTCAAACCGCTACACCGTTGACCTCAGGTCCTGGACTATGTCACTTTATCCTCGTTGTAGAAGTCCTGCAAACATTTTGTTTGCTGGTAGTCTGTTGGCATCTACCGTAGCACCAATGCTATTTACTTTCACATTGACTGGGCCCCATTTGTAATTATCTGAAGTATTTATCTGCATTATATCTGAATTTAGTTGAAACGATACGAGCGAGCAGGAGCGTCTGTTTGTGGGCGGGGCTTGCTGGAGCAGAGAGGGAGGGGAGAGGAGGAGCTGAGGGGAAAACTGGTTGGGATGGGTAGAGTTTACATTCAAGATTTCTACTCAAAACTGTCACTTCCTCAGATCCTGCCTACCCCACCTTTTAATTCAGTCCCTTATGTTTGGTTTTTCGGTCATATAGCCAGCAGTCATGTCACTTAAACTTGAGTCTCAGTCAATTCTTGAATCTTCAGTGTTCAAGCCCAAGTGACCTGAGAAGAATCTAAGTCGAGTCTCTGTTACCCCAAGAAGGGCTGGGCGATAAACCAAAAATTTACCAAAACCAAAATTTAATAACCGACGTCATTTTGCCAATATCGGTATATTTGATGTCAAAAAAAATAAATAAATAAAATTGGTTTTTGGATGTGTGTGGATAGGCTATGGTCTCATGTCTGTAACAAAGAGGGAAAGACAGGTGAGGAGATGGAGCACGGTTCAAAAGTTGTAGCGGCTGAAGAAGACGTAGTTAATGTGGGAGGGGGTGAGCAGCTTGTGGAGTAGTTATCATCCATTTATCGTTATCAAGGTGAACTGCTCAACAAAGGATTACCTCACCACAGGTTTGGAGTCTCCTTTTGCAGCTCATGCTGGCTTAAATAATGTCATTCAAAGGCATTTTACTGTTTACACTCAAGTGACAAAAACCTGTCTTCAGAAATAGATTACAAGAAATACTCTACCCAATGCCACTTGTGCCATTTGAAAAGAGTGTTTGTCACTACCAGATTGACTAAATGGGACTCTGGTCTTTTGTGCGCCTTGGTTCAAAGAAAACCTTCCAGGTTTCTAAACTGGAAACATGTAGGTGGTCAGCCAGGCATGTTTCCTCTTGATTTAGGTTTGACAGCTTCGGCTTTGACAATAACAACAATGACTTCAAGGGTGTTGACTGAGAGGGCTTGTGTAGCAGCCTCCTCCTGGATCACAAACAAAGCGTTCAAGGGTGTTTAAATCTTACTATGAATGAAAGAGAGTATGAAAGGAAACAGGTGACTGATTGAAGAAGAGGGACGAGAGCTGCACGAGAGGAAGTCAAGCAATGTGTAAGAGGTAGAAAGTAGAGGGTTTACCCCTGAGAGTTTCGAGGAAGACTTCTGTATTTACTGACAACTGACCAGGACGGTCATTTCCCCGGTCATTTGGTCGACTAAATCTTGGCAGCGGTTGACTAAAACAGTTCCAAGATTATATTATTGCATGACTTCAGACTGATTCTGCATAAGCTTATCAGCAAGTCGAGTAATAAATTCCCAACCAACCTCCCCACAATCCCTCTGTCTGCTTTACATCATCAACAACAACCCCAACTATGAGTCATCGCTCGTAACTCAGTGGAGTGATTTACACACTATGTACTCGGCTACATCACAGCAAAAGCTCAGGAGGGCCATTACTGCCGTGAGCTGTCTGATACACACCGTTAACACCACTTTTATCAGTGGAGGTGTAAAGAAAGAAACCGTTTGGACTATCGATGATCCAAACATCTCCATCATCCCCCTGCTGTTATCACCTCTTCACTTCATTTTACTTGTAGACACAGGATCAAAGCAAACAAACAACACATAAAAATGCACAATATCAAACAACTGAACCGAGAGAGAAGATTTACTCTAGCCGCAGCAGAGTAAATTCTGCTCCATGTTGGTCATTTTGCAGTTGCCAACTACCATTTGAAGGTCTATCGTGGAGTCCCAGATTTCTGCTCTGGGAATACAGACGACCACATTTTAGCTGGTTGGACAAACAATCAAAGAAAAAGGATGTATTTAGAGTCCTAGTGCTCCTTCAAGTGTCAATAATCCTGTCGAGTAAGTGAGCCTGAGTGTGTGAACAGAGAAACAGTTAGCAGAGTGCCAAATGATCAAATACCCCCAAGCACAAAACCCGTTGTAAACACTGCTCCTTGTCTATTCGGCACAACTAATTGGCCTGATCTGTTGGCTTTTATTGGTTGAACAGGGGGTCACACCCTGCCATACTGTAACACAGCAATAAAGACAACCTAGCAGGCAGGAGGGTATCAGTTTCAATGAAACTGGAGCTCATACTAAAGTCTGTGCAACCCAGTTTGACTTTAGTGAACTTGTTCACAAGTTCACAAATGTCTCCCATTAATCTGCTGTAGTTGTTAAAAAAAAAAAGATCAAAACTTTGGCTCCACCTTGTACGTTTTTTTAAGATCTCAGCAGTGCCCTTGATAAACAATCTTAAGAGTGCCATTGGTTTGTATTAAAAAAAAAACCCACATCAAGTAAGTCTGGTCTGGTGGGGTTTGAACTGTCCAAAGTTATGACTGCCAAATGCATGGTCCCATTAATCCATCAATAAATATTTACGACAACCCAAAAGCCAACATACCGTTTTTTTCATACATAAGGCGCACCGGATTATAAAGCGCCAAACAAGCCAAACAAAGTGCTCCGACAAGCTATCAGGCTGTGCAGCTTTGTAGCTTACTTAAGTCTTAATAAAACACTTTGACAGATTTTTGAGCGCTGTGTACCACATAAAATCGGTTCGAGGCCAGTACGCACAACCAGAATTCATACATAAGGCGCACCTGATTATAAGGCGCACTGAGGATTTTTGAGAAAATGAAAGGATTTTAAGTGCGCCTTAGAGTGCGAAAAATACGGTAGTTGCATTCAGGCCTGCAGGATATGAGAAAAACATGCAATGTTAGGGCTGGGCGATATGGCCTCAAATCAATATCACGATATATTGAGCAGCTGTTGATAAATGAACGATAACTACTCCACAAGCTGCTCACCCTCTTCCACATGAAATTCGTCTACTTCAGCCGCCACTCCAGCTGCTACAACTGTTGAACCGTCCTCCATCTCCTCACCTGTCTTTCCCTCTTTGTTACGGACTATATGGGGTGGAGTCACGTCTCTGACGTAGGACAGCGTCTTAAAAGGCGTCTTGAAAGCCTACCTACATACATCCAAAACTAACTTTTATTTATTGATTTATTTTGACACTAAATATATTGACATGGGCAAAATGACGTCGGTACATTTTGGTATCAGTAAATTTTCGGTTTATCGCCCAGCCCTATGCAATGTGCAGTAACAGTTCTATGTTGAGATTATGTAAGCGAGACGAACAGACCGAAGCAAAATTTAGATCAGACTTTACATCAACCACCTGTTCCTTGTTTTACACGATACCTGATTTGGAACTGCAACGCTTGCTCATCACAACTTAATCGTCCCCGGTTGATCTGAGGGCAGCTGATTGCTAACTTCGGCTTTTGATGCCATCAGAAGAGTGTCTAAGCACGGCCATTAAACCCAGACTTATATCTAGTAGGTAAAATGTAAAGTAACAAAGAATCGCATGTGCACATAAAATGATAACTCTTACATGTTGTTATGAATTCAGACTCTAGCAATGTCCCGATTACAATCAAACTGCAATCAATGGCTTAGCCCCACTTAGATTCAGACAGATCTATGCACACTAACTACTGTCAGCATGGGTCAAACAGTCTGTAAAAGTATTTGTTTACAACAGTTCAGAGGAGGTAAGACTTCTTCTTGAGAGAGGAAGCTTTGATACACATCTTATTGTAAAATCTGTTCCAGGGGACAAAAACAAAGAGCTGGTTATGCTCAATGGTTTTATGGGTCTGCTGGCTTCACCAAGTTTTACAGCCCTGCTCTTGTTGAGTTAGATATTACATTTGCAGCCTACTGTCAGCTCAAATCCATGCTCATACCAAGGTTTCTAATAGTGAGATAGCAATATTGAGAAACTTACATGGCCCTAAAACCAGGTACCTGAACAAAATAATAACAACATACCTTCCATGTTGAGTAAAGGACTCTTAAAAATGTCAAATCAGCTGCACTGTCTAAATCACAAGCGCTGTGTGCAACAAGTACGTTAGCATAACAACTGGAAAAGAAAACTGTAAAAATAATCCTGAGGCAATGAAGAAACAAGGCCCAACATGACACAGAAACAAGTTTACAATCCAAAAACAACTAACAGCCTCTTACTTTCAAGCTGAATTATCTAATTTCTAAAACAGACTTGTGGGGATTCCCTCCCTTGTTATGGGGATGTTTGTTATTTCAATCTAGGAGCGGTGACAAAGATTCCTGGCAGCACGAAAAACTATCAGTCTAAATGACAGCTGCTTTTTATTGAATGGAAAATCGTACATCACACTAGAACCCAAGACAAGCAAGCCTTAATTTCTGTTTTCCTTGTTATAGCAGCAAATGTTAAAGGCACAGATCACATCTGAAACCAGGATCCATTGAGGACTGGATTTCACACTTTTTCTTCACTGAAAATCGGTTACATTTAAAGCTTATCGATAACGCTAATAGGTCTTCTAAGTCCCATGATATAACATTTCATCTTGAGTTGATCCATGTTTGTTAAATCCAATCGGTGTTGTTTTTGTTGACTTTTCACGACAAAGACGTGACGTTGACGAGCTAAACATAAGTATAAGTCTTGGATGACTAAAATGGGACGAGACGAATGTGCGTTTATGTCGACACGAAAACGTTAGTGATGGATGACGAACAGAGTTGCGAACTTCATGAGCATTTCATCAGTCAAACGCTAAACATTTATTCTGCAGTGTTGTTTTCGTTGACGATGACGTTGACAAAATATTTTCGTCGTCATCGTCAACGGGAACGACACTGAATCCAATCACTCATCCAAGGAAAATAGATGACTTAAAAACATTTTAAAATAAAAATCATTCACTTGAAAAATTCATCTTTTCCTTCTACCATGTAATAGAGACTAAGGGGTCTAAATAATAGCATCAATAACAATCCCCACATGTTGGCGTTGGTTTGAATATTTGCTCAACCTGTAGCTAAGGGTCAAATCCTTATCAAGCTCTCCGTTTGCCAACAAAGCGAAGTGGGGAGACTGTTTCAAAACAAAAGGAAAGCCATGTTTAAGCACGTTTTTAAATCACAGTTATTACAATTAAAGTGAGGTGGTCTGCTGCCTTGAGTGTAATCATTGTACAGTGTGCCGCACTGAAAAGGTCAAAGTCTGCAGAGTTGAAAAAGGCAGTTCACTATGTACCAAAATAAAGAGTTAATCTGCCAGGTCTACTCTTCAACTCCATATTTTACAGAAACTGCTGGTCACCTTAAAACCAGGAGTTTAACATTAGACCTCTCAGACACAGTCATTATGTAAAGCTATCCAAAAACATGAAGTATGGCTTGTATAACACAGCTGAAATAAAGTTACGTGTTTAAGTCTGCCAAAGAAGAAATAAGTAAAGCAGCCAACTTGCTGTGCATTTCTTACCCTGACTGAGAGGCCATGGCCCCAACCACTGAAACATTGGAAGGAGGAGGGAGGAGGGTTCAGGAGATCTCCCAGGGATTCAGAAGTGTTCTCCTCATGACTTGTCAGCTTAGATTTCTAACTCAAACCTCCTCAAGTGAAGAAAACCTGTCCTCTTTTTCTCTAACTTTCTCTCTGGATGTCAAGCGTGGAGAGAAAAAAAAAAAAGTGTAACTGGAGTTCCTTTACTCGACTCGAAAGGTAACAGTGTTATTTCCTTGGAGTGGAGACAAATCTGACTCAGGGAGGGGAGGTGACTGCTCGTGCTCGGGAGATACCATGTCGGCAAACGACGGGGTTGGTCACATGCAGGGAGAAGTCTGGGAAAGCCACAGAGTTTGATGCGTTTGTGTTGTGCTGTGTTTTGAGCATGTGTGGACATCAAAGTGAGCAATAAGACAAAAGAGAGGGATTTAATTTGTGTTTTTTTAATCTAAAAGTGCCATGTTGTCTTTTTTTAGATGCCAACAGCACTTAAATTTAACTTTGTAGAAAAAAACTACTCAGGGAGAAGCTGAGGTATCTATAAAAGCAGACAAAATGCTCAAAATGAAGAGGGATATGTTCAAGAAGAAATCCCTGTCTAGAGAAATATCTAAACTATTACATCTTGACGCTTTTTTTCTGCATAAGGAAAGTCACAACCAGAAAAGAGAGAATAAATCTGTCCTACAGCGGTTTGTCATGCTTATAAACTTTGAGTCAAAGTGACATTAATTAGATTACTCAAACGCCGCCTCACAGCGACATTAAATTTACATAACACTATCAAAAAGGGCAATTAGGCCGAACATCTTCCACAGAGACACACACATCACTGTGGAAGCACCGAGCAGGGAATCAAATCTCACCCTCCTCTGAGAAATGGAACGGCCCACCTCCTCCCATAAAAGGACATGTTATTTTACACCATAGGACCTCTCCTCCGTGTGATGTCACGGCTCTCAGTAAGAACCAACCAATCGGAGCGCCTTATTCCATCAACAACCGCCCCTCCCTCCCCCCAACTCTGCCCCAAGCACAGGGCACAGCAGCCGAGCAGTCCTCTTAAAGGGACGGCGCGCAGTTTTCAGGCAGGTTGTGGTGTTGTTACAGGAGAGGTTTTTTTACATCAGGCAGATGATGATGACACATGCTGACAAATGTGTTATCACTGCATGCTGCAAGTTTTACAAAACTGACGACATCTTCACGCCATCTCGCCTCTGGGTGCTCGTAAAAGTTTCCTGATATGTTTGGAGCGGATTTCAACATTTGACCACCATCACTGACAGTTCAGAGGAGCAAAATTTCTTTAATTTACAGCTTAGTGCCTTAGTTTTGGGTCTCTCTGAACAACTCCTTTCTCCTGTTTTCCTCTATAAGTTTTTTTGTGGGATTTTTAAGGTGTTGTAATTTCTTGTTAAAGCCATTAAAGTTGTATTTTTATAAATTAAACCACTCTATTTATGCTATCAAGCTTTGAAAACTTTTCTTAAAAACCTCTCTTGACTAAAACCCTCTCCTTTAAGGTCCTTTCATACCAGGAACATTTTTTTTCGTGCGATTATTTTGGACATCAATATTTTATTTCAAACCCGTATCCTGTCAATACAAGTGTTCACATCAGCAACGTTTTCCCGTCCTGTGATATTTTGGCATTCATTTGTTCGTTTCACAGTTGATTTTTCTAAAGTTTCACATACTGTGTGTCCACTTCTGATCAATCAGATTTCGTGTTGTTGTGACGCCTCTCAAACATTTTAAAAACTTGCTTCTTATAGAAATTAATTTAACAAAAACACTGTACTGGACATCAGCATACATATGCTACAACTCTTGGCAACACACATGACTCTTAAGGAGACAATGGAAAACGCTCTTTTGAAAGGGGATTTAAGTCCAAGTTGGGAAACTCCCTGTGACTCAGTTCAGAGTCATCTTTAGAGACATTTCAACACATAATTTGTCAATGGAAACTTGAATAAAGTACACAATTTTTAAAGGTTTCCAGAATCAGTATTTTAATAGCAGCAGCACCTGTACAAGGTCCTCCTCCTCCCTGCGACTACTCACTCAACCAGTCCTGTGACACTACTGCAGTTCATGAAGAGTTGCTCTTTGCGGTTGCTTCACATCCATTTTCTTTCAATTGGTCATCTTTGACTCAGCTCCTTGTGAGTTTAAACATCCCTATTTCATGCCAGCACTGTTTTCTTATCTTCTTTTCTCTGCTGGGGAAAGGTCAACCATTAACTACATTTCTTAAGTTTTGTGCTCTCAGAGGAATATAAAATCGTGTCAACACAACCTTTCGCTGAACCTCTTTCTTCTGTATGGCGAAGTCAGTTATTTTCAGCCCACTTATTTTATATTTAGAAACAGGCAATTTCCCGGCACTGATTTAATATCACAGAGCGTCGCTGCTTCTGTCTTTAAAAACGTTTTTACTGCCTTGAATACAAACGTAGACACAAAAGGTATTTTATGATGTTTCCGAACAACAAGCTCAAAGTAATGGGTACAGATGGACGGTCAGGGCGCCTCCCCGGGTGCTTTTGAAGGAAACGTGCTGACAGCAGGAATTCCAGAGGGAGTGTCTATTCAAATGGTGCAAACCTCTCTCATATAAGCAGCTGTTTTGGGGACCATCAAAACCACATGTATCTATAAGGAGGAAGTCCTCTTTGCACATTAAACTTCTTACAGTAAATACTCTTAATTTAAAACAATATTTATCCATTACTGTGTGAAAAAACTGCAACATTTTGTAAAACAGAGTTAAACAAATCCAACATTCGCTGAGTCCAGACTCTTACTAGTGAGAAATTACAACTTTGTTATTTCTGAAGGTTGATCAAGAGTCCTTAGGCTTTTAATTAAAGGTTGGAAAAAAGGAAGAGACCCTGAATAATGGAGACGAGCATTTTGCCAGGCAGTGAGTTAATTATGAAATCAACCACATTGATTGAGATAAGAAAATTGTGAATTTGCAAAAAAGGATCCACACCTTTAAAATAGAAACACAATCTCATAGATCTCAACCTTAATTTCCTTCATGTTTTATTCATCAACGACAAAAGAATAAAGACAATATTTAACTATGGATTAGGTCTGGGTATTGCCGTATTTGTAATTTCCATTTCCTTGGATGTTTCCACACGGGGTTCAGATTAACTCCAATTAACATATCAAAATAAGCGGCTAAATCTTGATTGGCATGCTCTCTCCACAACAGCTCACATCCTTTCATTCATGCAGGTTTGAAGCATTTACACTGACTCACTGCCTGGAATGCCTCCACTCAGCAGGAGAGCATTATGTGAAGCAGAGGAGGGGGGGGCTGAAAGCATTTACCAATCAGAGCGCGGTGCTGTGGCTGTTCTGCATTTAAGAACTAATTAATGATAAATTACAGCAACTACAGGGAGCTTCGACTGGTTATGAAACAGCTGCAATCTAATACAGATGCCTCTCTTTGGTTTACATAAGAACATGAGACCATTAGGTTAAAAAAAAAACGGCCATACTCATGACGACTGTTGGCAAGTCTGACTTTCTGCTCAATCAGAAGATATTATTTTTGGCATGTGGACTGTAAAAGCATGTTTTTTACATTTTCTTTCTCAAGCGTCCCATTAGGGCTGGGCAATATGGCCTCAAATCAATAGCACGATATTTTGAGCAGTTCACCTCAATAACGATAAATGGACGATAACTACTCGACAAGCTGCTCACCCCAACCCCCATGAATCCATCAATAAATATTTAGTACAACTCAAAAGCCAAGGTAGGTTGTATTCAGGCCTGCACAATATGAGGGAAATATGCAATGTTAGGGCTGGGCGATACGGCCTCAAATCAATATCACGATATATTGAGCAGTTATTGATAAATAGACGATAACTACTCTACAAGCTGCTCACCCACTCCCACATTAACTTCATCTACTTCAGCCACTGCTCCAGCCGCTACAACTGTTGAACCATCCTCCATCTCCTCACCTGTCTCTGATGTAGGACAGCGTCATAAAGGGACATGAGACCATAGCCTACCTACACACAGATAAAACCAACTTTCATTTATTTATTTTTTTGACACAGAATATACTGATATGGGCAAAATGACTTCAGTTAATGTCGTAAATTTCGGTATCGGTAATTTTTTAGTTTATCACCCAGCCCTAAGCGATACTGTTGCGGTTTGGCGCCATCCCTAGCTGAAGATTGCCTTTTATCACTGCATAATACATAATAGTAAAAGCTAAGGTTTGATGAGTGATTTGTAAAGGCAAAACTTTTGAAGAGCATTTCTTAAAGAGACCCAGTCCAGACCAAATTTACCGATACTGGCAAAATGACGTCGGTTGTTGTCATAGATTTTGGTATCTGTAAATTTTCAGTTTATTGTCCAGCCCTACATCTCATTTTACTCTTCAATGGGTAGCAAATTAATCAAAAATTTTACATTTGTCTCACCATTTATCTACTTTCAGGGCAATTTTATCCCCACCGAATGTTTTTACAAACAACTATACCTGGCTTTCGAGCTGACATAAACTGAGAGGAGAGAACAATTACTATCAGAAAACTCAAAAGTACCACTCTTGCGTCCAAACTCTTGGCAGGCTCTTTGTGTTTATGACACTTTGAAGCAACACTGACTTTTACCTTAGGATTCAATCTGCTTCAAATTGAATATAACCTTGTTCTTTTTCCACAGGATAATGTAATAATCCTCAACAAACACTTGTAAACTTAAGAATGAGAAAAAAAAATGATGAGCTCTCGCAGCAAACTGCTCTAACTTGTAGCTTTGACACAAAAACACAATGTTCAGAGTAATTGTTTCAGTCTTACTGTTGGTGGAACATGACACACAACACCCTCATTATCTTGGCACAGCCTCCAAAGGAACCTGCGTCATTCAAGCTCCTGAATGTGCACTCCAAGCTTGTCGAGCGGTGTTTACTTTCTTTTTGCAAGACTCTCTTCACCCGTATCTGAACCACAGTGAGACTTTTAACAAACTCACAATCGCACACACTCGGCTTTCAGTCAATACTGAATCAATGTAACAGAGTAGAGCTTAGACTCGGCATCTTTTAACCTGTTTAAAAAGATCAAGTGGGCTACAAGTTAGACACTTCAAGACGGACAAATACGAGAATCAAAGTGTTGTTAGAATACTTGAGGGAAACACACCCAAACAAAAACATTAACTGCAGATTTATGGTGCAAAAGGCACTGCACTCCGAATAAAACACGCTGTTGGTACAGTAAAGCCTTTAAGCCTGATTGGGAAATGAGCACCGAGCAACAAAACGCTACACAGAAAGTGGCAGGTTGTTTTAAGTACAAAATGATTGTTTACGCTGAGGTTATTGCCGATCTGTTCATTCATTCTGGCAAAGGGAGGTTCATGGTCGTATTCTGCCGAAGTAAGTTTCTCACGCTGCTGCTTTGAGCAAATAATCATTATTTTGGCTTGAGGTTCGTTTAATACCATCGAAGTACTAAAAGCAGGAAAAACGGCTGTTTGAACCGTCTAAATTAATTTTTTAATCATCCTTGAGATAATGAGTGGTTATTCATTCACTCGAGGACGAAAATGCAGAGAATACACATCTCTAACCTTAAAGGGATATTACAGCATTAAATTAATTTATCATAAATCAAATAATTTATTAATCATAAATGTTCTTCCTTGAGCTGCGTAACCCCGCTGTAGTCCATAATGGACTGGCCTGAGATCTTGATACAAACAAGCGATGCTGGAAGAGAGTAGGTAAATTGTGTTTAGTCTCTTTGCTAAAGAAATCAGGCAAAGTTAAAAAGGTGTTTGGTGGCTAGTACTATGGTTGGGACCCTATATGTACTCTTGATGAAGTTAGGTGCTGTTCTGAGCATTATTTGTGGCTATAGAGTGGTATTTTGGTTAAGGTTTATATTGCTCCTTAGACCGCTGTGTATTGCTATCGTGCGGTCGTTACTAAAGTTGGTATGACTAGAGAAGCAAGCAGACGGTAACATTCATCCCTCGAGGGGGTGTCTAACTCAGTGTTGCAGTGTGTTTGACCCTAAATTAATTTTATGCCAGAATATGCCTTTTGAGCCTGTTTTGGCTGTGTCATCATCATACAGAGCCTAAAATCAATTACGTGTTTTTCAGACTCAAATGCTCGACTGCATGAATCACTCCTCCGAGAAGCCCTAATGCTCCTCCGAGAAGCCCTAATGCTGAAAACTAACACAAACTAACCGTTTCTTTGAGACAGTGATTTCTTTCTTGAGAAACATCTGTTGTCTCTAGCGCCCTCTATATAGGGCCAGAACTCTTATATTATTAAATTGTTGCTCATTTATCTCTTCTTTGTGAAGCAAAAAAAATGACTAATTGTCTTTTTAAGATTAAATTTATCACTCACAACGAATATCTGCTGTGGGAAAAGAAGCTACAGTGGTTGCCCTTTCTCATTTTGTACATCATAGTGACGCACCACTGCTTATTTTGGTCTGTCACAGGAGTTTTCATTAAGAGATGTAATAATAACCACAATAAAAAAAATTCTCTAACCTAGATGACGTGATATCTTAATATAGATCTCCTCACAGAGAGTAGTCTAGGTTTAATATGTCACTGGAGTATCTCACTGTCTACAAATAGAAGCAAGCTAACCTGTAGCTCACTACTCTGAGCCTTTAAATAAACCTTTGCTCTCCTTTTGAAGAGGCTATTTGATACAAGCTGCTTGAATTGACACAAGGTACCAGTTCCTGAAGATCCTTTTTTATGACTCATATTTATATTCATATTGCCATGCTGATTGCAATTACAATTTTTATCAGCTAGTCAAAAACTCCTTACAGAAGTTTGAATCAAAGCTGATAACTCTCATTTGACCCCTCTAAATCCATGTGACTGTGCAGAATTTCTGCTGTTTTTATGAAAAACAAAACAGCTTCAATGCTATTTATTGGAGATTTTACTGCTATGAGTGATGCCCAAACCTCCAGGCCAACATTATCGAGCAGCCTCTCTCTGCACGGATGTATGCTAGATCTGTGAAATGAAATGGCATTAATAAGTTCACCTCCACTCCACTACACTACATGAGAGCTTAGCTCACATCCTTGAGAACAAAAGCATGAGAGGAACCAATACACCGGGTCAGGACGAAGTGAGAAGCATGTTTTTCTGCTGTGTGAGCAACAGCACAGAAGTAACAGGGAAAAAAAGGAGCTGCTGATGTCTGATTAGATCGGCGCTAATTAAACTGGCAGACTCTGAAAGAGGCTTCAAACAACTTACTTTCTACGAGCCGCTCTTTCCCAGAAAATGAGATTCGACTGTAAACTTACAGGCTTCAACTGAGGACATGATTAGCTCTTACAGTGGGATTAAGAAAATAACTACTTTGATCCCTTCTTGGATATTCATCTATGGATATGTTATGACTGCTATCAGATTAATGGAGTACATTATAGAATTCTGACAATATTTTAGTAATCCGAAGGGACTGATTTCCATCATGGTTAACCACTTTACTGTATGTTTTAAAAGAGTTTTCATAATCCTGCATTTAAAGTTTAAAAAACACACTTAGCAATATAGAAGGGTGAAGGAACAATGTCAAAATCTCACAGTACAATAATATTGCAATATTTCACTAAATAAATAAAGACTTGGATAAAAATACTCTTGATACAGCTGTGAGCAGCTCATAGAGTCAACCTCTCCGTGGTCAGAGGGGTGCACTCTTCTTTGGGTTCTTTGTAACTTCGGCTGTTGTCTCAACAGTAGGGAAGTTTGATAGGTTGTTATGTCACAATTTAAATCTATTTCATTTTCAGCTGGTAGAACCTGAAGTATAAAGGCAAACTTCAGACTCCTTCATGTATTCAACCATGTTTTTCTTTATTTGGTTCAATACCCACTGGCTGGGAGTTAAATATTTAAAACTTTATGAGATATGGGATTAATGTTTTTGCACCACTGAGATTTTTCCTACACTGTTAAGTTGTAAAAGCAGCCCTAGGAGTGTTAGGCAAAAATAAAAGCTTGTGTTTTGAAAGGACAGCCTTACAACTTCATATGATCACTTGTTTTTGTTGCACAGCCTAAATGTAGGTAATGTTTATAACAAACCATCCAGCCAGTAAAACCAAAGTGTCCAACCGCTGAAATCTACAATAGCCGTGTCCAAGCCAAAGAAAACATGCACCCACTCCTCTGTCCAGAACGGACAAACAAGTGACCATAACAACGTCTCAGCAGAACATGTGCATGTGCCTTTTGCCCGGCCTCAGCGGAAACAGTTACACTGAAGCCGCACTCAAAACCTAAACAGGAAGTGAGGAGGATTTCACACTGAGCTGCATCTCAAAACTTGACAACAGACCTTTATCTGCCATAACACATTGACCACATCTATGCAAACTGCATTAGTTTTTAGAAGAGGCAAAAAGGAAGTATTTTAATTAGATAACAAACTTGAAAAAACTTAAATCGTCCTGCACAACTTTGTTTGAGTTGAAGTTTCATATGTCCGCTGAAAAGCTTCTCATGTGCTGTTATTTGTAAGCAACAACATCAAACCATTCTGCGATCACATGCTTCTACCTCCTCTGTACATTAACCTCCACTTTTCTTCTACCAGAGAGCAACATTGCGAGCTTGTGCTTTGACAAGTCACAATCATCTGCTGTATCCTCGCTCCTCATTAATTACTCAAAACACAAGGTCAATATCAGCGAATTGTAAAATCATTAAGATACTGACCTTAGCTCTAACTTTTCTCAGCACTTTTGTATCACATTGTCTTAATCAGTCTTTCTGTCTTATTTTGTTTGAGCTTACAGCAGGCGTCATGCTTTATTTGTCTCATTCTAATTTTGTACATGGGACTAAATTCAAATTTTCCATTTTCTTTAGTTAGATCGCCTCCAAAATTACAAAAAGAGCTAAAAAGAGTCCAACTGAGAGGCTTTTATAAGTATGGATGAAACCATCTGACCCAGACTTTGAATTGCTGAGTGAATGCAGTTAGAATAGGGCCGATTTTAAGGTAGCGTTTCATGTACTGTATGTTTGCATCAGTATGCACAACATTTTTTCCCCTAACCGCTTCTATGATTCTTCTTTCTGCCGTTTCTTTGCTGATTTTAAAAGCAGGACTGTGAAAAGGAAAAGTCATTCCTGTTACAGACTGCTCCCAGCCTCTTCAACACAGCGAGATATTCAATTTTTCAATTTTACACTTGCGCTGAATCTGTCCGAGGCTGATACCCAAAGTCTAGGCAAGGGTGTGATGATGATTCTCTTCAACATGGATACACGTCCCGGGAGAAGTTTCACACCGAATATAAAGAACAACAAGTCTGTACTGATAACTCTGTACAACCTACAAAAGAAGACTATAAGACCAAAGACTGATTGTTATCAATTATGTAACTGTGTTTTCTTTTTGCTTTGGTCTGTCATCTCTGTCCTCAGGTCATTGTCAAACAATGTGATTTACAACATGCAGGGCAGAAGTGCCATTGTTTACAATCATACAGAAACAGGATGAGGGTTCCCATCAGAGAGCCTGACTTATACACGTACAGCACAAGATCAGCGTAAGATGTGACGTTCTGCTTTGTCCTCTGGGGACGTCAAAATAGAAACAAACTAAGTTCCCAAAAGCGGCTTTAGCTTCTGATTCAAGAGGGAGAACTCTGCATGTTAAAAAGACATTACTGTGTAAATAGGCATTGCTTAAGACCATTTTTTGTGAAATGCACTTCTGACTGGGTAATCAAGTTTAATTTCCTTGTCAGGTGTCAAATTCACGCGTAATGACTAGGGATGTAACGATAACGGGTAAAATAATAATATGTGGTAAAATGTCTGATGGTAAGTACTACTATTTCAAACTTTAATTGCCGTTAAAACCGTGTTTGATTGCCGCACTCTGGAAAGCTCACAGTGATACTGCTCAGTATCACTGCTCAGTACTGTGATAAGCAGCCGCACGCAGCAGTCCTTTCGGACACAGGTGCACCGTGTACATGCGCAGTATACAACTTGTAAACATGGCGGAGGGCAGTTTTGCTGACCATGTTGGAGAGATTTTTCTGGTGTCAAAGAAAACAAAGTCCGAAGTCTGGGCGTATTTCGGCTTCTACAAAGGGTTGCAAGGAAGCTTTTGTGCATCCCAGCAACCAGCGTGCCATCCAAGAGGCTATTCAGTGCCAGCGAGCGAATCGTTTCCCCTCGCAGATCACGACTCAAACCAGGAAAGTATATATGCTGACATTTTTTCATTTCAATGTCAAGTGGTAAACAAAGTCGGCAGCAGCACCTTATGGTGGAGAAAACGGACAATTGGTGTGGTTCATTTAATTTGTTTACATATTTGATGTTATTTTAAACACCTGCACTACACATTTGTTTACATGTGGTTGTATTGTTTCATATAGAAGTGTTGCTGTTTTATGAGTAGATTTTTTGAGCACTTAAGATTCTTAAAATTTGCACAATAAGGAATGTCATTTTATTTAAATATTATTCATTTGTTATTATGTTAATGTTTACGCCACTGGCACATTACACTGTACTTTGTTATTACTCGTACTAGTGTTGATTACCTCTGGCTCTTTTAAAGCCCCATCTTTAATTTTTTAAGCTTATACTTCCTCTGTTATTTAAGGTTAAGGAAAAGTTAATTCTGCCTGTTATTTTAATTGTTTTTTCAAAATAAAACTTGCGTGTATAAGTACTTTTTAAACATTTGAACATATTTCAACAATACCGTGATAATACTGATAATCGCAAAATAACTGTGATGTCAAATTTTCATATTGTTACATCCCTTATGACAACAATATCCTCATTCCTGCATGTCCACATGAAGACAGAACCCTCCCTGACCAACAAATCCATGCTCTATGTACTACATAAACTACACCCACAAACCAAATAGCCTAAAACCTCCATCTTTCAACTGCCTACATGTGTTGGGCCACTTCACACTGCTACCTGTCATAAAACGGGTTCATGACCCTCAGCTACCCCCACCATATTGTGTCACCCAAAACAAACAAGTTGATAGCTCTGTCATTGCCTCAATATGTCAGTGGAATACCGCTTTACTGTATGTGTGCACGTCTAATTGAGATAATCCCGACTGTTGAAAATAACTCTGGACTTATGATGCATTTTCTGGCCCTTCCCCCTCAACTGTGGCACGTAAAATGGCTTCCCAGAAAAGCAAATCAGCTGTCTCTTTTTCTCTAGAACTAAACTAGACTTATGACCTATTCTGCTGTCTTAAAGTGAGTTTAAGTTAGTGGGGATACTGGTAATGCAGGGTAAACCGTACAAAGGCTGCCGGACAACAAACCCCTAAAGTTTTCCCCAGTCACCGTGACCAAACTGATCCCTGCAAAAAGCCAATCATATGTTTAAATGCCTCGTTTTAACAATAATACTGCTCATCTGCGACTTTTGCAGCTTGAGATGTAGTCGAATGTGGTATAAACAAACAGTGCACAACTTCGGTTAATCGATTGCCCTTGTTCGAAAGTCGATTATCTCTTACTTGATTGCACGCGTTATTAATAGTTTGCAAACTTCGTCGAGTAAAGAGTTTTAACTGGTAACACAGAAGAATACAACCATTAGACGTCATGACCTCTTAGTCAACATATCACGATAACTATCACCAACGATGTTTGCTTTACTTTTCATTCACTACTCGAACAAATCTCACATTTAACATCGACTTTATATATTCGAACCCTGAACCTAAAGTCGAATTGAGTGCAAAGTCTACCTTGTTTAGCAGAAGGCTAACAGCGAGGCTACCTATAGGGATACCTGCATCTGTACATTAGCATTATGTTAGCTAGCCGAATCTGCTGATAACGTTAAGAGGCTAGGCTAGCGGCTAGCATGCTATGAAACCATGAAAATTTCTGTCGAATTTTAATTTAACATTCTCTAGAAATGTCACATAACAACTGCGCACAGCTTCATTATTAAATGAGACATTTTGTGAGAAAAGCCAACCTTACCTCTTGTCTTCTTTTTAGGCCCAAACCATTCTAGCTATTGGAAAGCTCTTTTCTCTTTGTCTTTTCCACTTCCAGTTACACGCAAAATGGACTCAGCAAAACGCAATAACAACTAAAATATTAAAACCAAACTGGCGCTCTCCATCTTTCCTCAAGGCGCAACTGCACGTCGAGTGGCAAACGACAGGAAATCATTTTGTCTCTCGTTCATTTTGATATTCCTGAACTGAAGTGACTGATAGGTAAAGGCTGCTAGCTAAGTTAAGTAGCCAGCAGGTACCACAGACAGGACTGGATGCATGTATGGCAGCAAAGCGGTGCTGCATTCACTTGCAATCGGATATGTCTCAAATGAACGACCTATCCGAGTAAACACCATAGGAATGTTTATGTTTTGTAAACTTGATAGAGAGCGTAGATGGCTTTTAGGGCACAAAAGACGATGGATCTGATTGAAAACATAAAAGTCTATCGCTTTTATTATTATTGCTTGAGGTTTACAGACAATGAGTTACACGGTGCGAACCGTCTACAAACAGAGAGTCTAATGTCAATGACAATTCCGATATTTATTGAATGCAACATTTCGGTGACGCACAGGTTGCTCAGACCTGACGTTGAGGACGGATGTCACCGTGAGCGTTTTATTGTTTCCTTCTGTTAGTTTATATCTATATTTAAAATTGAATTGTACAACTAAATCCAACATCAGATGTCTTTTGATTTATAAATGACTGAATAAAAACAATCTAAATTCAATAACATGTAGTATTTAGACATTTACCCATGTTTTTATTGCTAGTTTAGAACAAACAATCAATCAATCAAAGTTTATTTATGTAGTACTATTCATACAAATGAAATTACATCAGGACAAGAAAAATAAAGGTTATTAAAACAGACTAAAACAGACAATAAACTATAAACTTGAATTTATTAATAAGATAAGGCAAAAAGTGATACTAAAAATAAATTAAGAACCTTATTGATCCCCGAAGGGAAATTCAATTGCCTGTTGTCTCACGTAATATGTCTATAAAAGTTATCTATTATTTACACAAGAGTTATAAAGTCTGTTGGTACAAAAGTTCCTCTAAATCTTTCTGTCCTGCAGCGAAGAGAGAGGCGCCGTCCACCACCATTTGCCCTTTGGTCCATCGAGGTGTTGTGAAGTGGGTGATCCATGTTCTTGAGAATAGTCTCCACCTTCCTCAGTGTAGATCACTCCACATCGTCAAAGACCACCCCGAGATGGGAGCCAAAGAGGCGCTTCATTCTTGCTATACATCTTCAGACCTTTCGTGTTAATTGATGTGAAATAGTCAGTATTCTGAATTGCCGAATGATTTCTCTGGATATATGTATGGGACCACAAACCTGCTCATTGAAAACCTTCAGGCATCACCTGACACCAAGACTTAAATGGGTTTAAAGATATTTTGGGCATCATGACATCGGTCAGCTGAGGTTTGTTCATTTAAGTCACAGCCAACTAAATTATTTCAGGAAAGTAATCACAAGCATAACAACACTTGGAACAAAAAATAAAATAATAAACACACTGAAAAATAAAAATAACTGCACTTTTAGTCTACGAGGTTGTTGCATTTGAGATGATAAGAAATATGCAGGAGACTTAGAAACAAAAGAAAGTTTATTTTACAGTACAACAATTTAAAGTAACAATACCCTCTAGTTTTAAACGTATGTAAAATTTTACAAAGAGAACATTTATTTGGTAATCTTTAACAATTTCTCATCTCAGTGTTTTTCATTGCTAGTAATGGTTCTGCTTTGTTAAGACTGTGGGCTGTACAGGTCAAGTTCGACTCAAAAATATACTTTAGTACAAAGTCACTGTTTTAACATGAATATGGACATTAGTTTTTTCACACCCTTAAAATGTTTATGCTCAGTAGATCTATAAACTTGAGAAAATATCACATTACTAGGAGCAAAAGGGAAATTACATGTTGAAAAGAGTTCATAAGACTAAAATAAAAGCCTCCTTTCTGATCTCTAATTCTGTAAAAGCTGTACAAACATTAGGCAACTTAAAGATGAAGATATCCTGTCCCTTCAGATCCGAACAAGTGGGAAGAAATCAAGGGATTAACTTGGACAGGTAAAAATGACTTTTGGAAACAAACAAGAAAACAAAAACAAAATAACATGTTTATTTCTTCTTTTTCTTCTTCTTTGGAGGTCCTTGATCTGAATCGCTGCTGCTTCCTGAGTCTGAGCTGTTGGAAGATGAAGAGGAGGAGGAGGAAGAGGAAGATGAGGAAGAGCTGTCATCTTCGCTGTCACTGCTGCTGTTGCTGTCATCCGAAGAGGAGCTGGAGGAGTCGCTGCTGTCTGATGATGAGTCACTGGAAGAGCTGTCTGAATCACTGCTGCTGTCGCCGGGGTCTTTAGCCCTGAGAGCAAGTGTCAGGGAGAAAAAAACAACACTGTCAGAAAACAACACAGTGTGTTATCTTATAAACCTCTCATGCTGTAAATGTCACTGTAACGCCTTTACTGTTTGGAGTTTTCTCACTGAGGAAAGAAAGGGATCAACTCAGGAAAACACCAACACATGTACTCTTTCTCATCAGATATAAATTAGGCTAGAGTGGTTTGACAAAATTCAAAAGAATAAGTGTATAATAAGCATTTAAGTTTTAATCCATTCATTTTATATATATTTTAAAAACTTCTTTATTGTAAGCCACTGACCAGCAGAAAATGAAGCCTGAAATTAAGTTCATCAGAAAATTGTGTCTAGACATCACAGGTGTGAGATTATCAAGTGTTGCATCGCACAAACATTATACAGACATGTTATGAAGATTATATGTTCATTTGCTGTTTTCGTTTAATTCAAACTGTCGGAAAAAAAGCCTGCATGATAAATAGAAATTGTAAAGACTGGGCATTTAAGTGTGTGTAAGGCGGTACCTTTGCATAATTATCAACAGGACTTTAACTTTAGAGGAAAACACCAACAATTTTTGGGAAAAATGAAAAGAAACATGAATACTAAAAACAATCACCTGTTGAAACCTGTTTGGCAGAATTATGGTCATAAGGATAAAAAATAATAGATAAGCATATAAGCTCTGCAATTTGATGAAAAAGGATAATTCTGTCATCCATATTACAACTCTCCAAGCAGTTATCCAATACATTACACGATCCATCATCCACTAGAGGGAGCTATAACATCACTTCTTTGTACACTTTTCTCTCAGATGGTTCCCTAAAGTCAGGGATTTGAAGTAAAAATAGGATCATAGAGCTCAGATGAGGTCATTTATCATCACCAAAGAGGAAAAAACCACACTTGTTTCTCACAGTGCCACTCTGACATCCCTCCCCAGGGAGATTTTCACGCATTTCAAATGTTAATTTTCACCCTCACGGGACTTTCATGTGACTCCAACAGCTCACATGCAATGAATGAGCCGGTGGGTCTGTGAGGATTGTCAGTCATCCGGATCACTGTTGTTCAAAGTTAAAACAAACGTCAACAAGAAAAGACATTTTTCCTCTCATCCTGGTGTCTTCTTTAGCTCGAAACTTACAAATGGATGGAGCTGGTTTTAGAAATCTTTGTATTTCTTTAATGGTTAGTCACAAAAGAAATGTCAGAGGCTTCATGTGTGTTTGATTTTAAATATATTTGTGCAAAATTACAACTGAAACTCATTCACAAAAACAATACAACATACTCACTTCTTTTTAACTTTCTTCTCATTGGAACTTTCACTTCCTGGTCTGTAAAGAGAAGGAAAAAATACATTAGTGCCAAGAAACTGAGTTTGTTCAAAAGGGTGCTGCCCTTTAGGCTTTAAGAAAAGCTGCCAGCCGTGCCATGTGTAAACATTACTGTTGATATTTACTGGTATTGCTGGGGCAGATATATCAGTCATTTTAAAACATGTATTAGGGCCAGACCGATATGGATTTTTGGGGCCGATACCAATACCAATATTTGGGGGGGGGGGGGGTCCGATTACTGATTAATCGGCCACTTTTTAAAATTTTTTATGAAGTTATAAAAAATATATCTATACTTTAGATATACTGTAGGCTACTGCTCTTCATGCTGACAGGAAGACCGACTGATCATCTCAGTAGTATTCCGACCAGAAAAGCGTTTCCTATTTATCCAAACAAACCCCTAAAACACATTTCCTAACTATGAGCTGTTTGTGAAATGTTCATACAGAACAGACAACCATAAACATGCAGGATGCTGTATTTTTCACTCTGACCTCTAGATGGGGATAAAAGGCAAAGCACTGTCCTCTGATCAGATTTTGCCCACTGACAGTGTCACAATAAAGACTAACTTGTGTGCTCTTTTCTGTGGCAAAACTCAACTTAATGCCCTCAATGTACATGTTTCTAACTAAAATTGACTTCTTTGAAATGCAGTCATGTTGCACCTTTTGTTTGAGACCTATACGTGGAGCAGATGAGTGTTAGTGAGAAGAACACTGGCTTTTGTCTGTATTCAGAGGCTTCAGAGATGTTAACCTTGAAGAGCAAAGCAGTCATGGATGAAATTTAACTAGATGTCGTTGTTAAAGAAATGGGAAATGTGTGGCTTTGAAAATTAACCACTTCAACAGCGAGAAAAGCCTGGAACAGGACACATAAAAAATTATATGTCTTACTGAATCATTTTTAGCAGCTTTTCAAACACCCTCCACACTAACTTGATGATAGCGCTTAAAATCTGGGCTTTAGTCCTATAATTGTGTTGGCACCAAAGCAGCTTTAACACAGATGAACAGATCTCATTTTAACATCTTACCCAGTGATGCCCAGAGGAGCATTTTCAACCTCTTTAAGTTTCTTTTTCATCTCAGTCGTTCTTGTGGGTCTGTGCACATATTTCCGCTTCCCTGTGCATTCATACGTCCAGTGTCCCATCTCCAAACATTTCTGGCACCGCACATGTTGTTTGTTCGCCTCCCTGTGAGCAAAAACACAGAAAAAGGTATGAGGGAAAGATAAACTATCACCGCAGTCACAGCTAAAATTCCCTCATCAGTTTACAGTAAATCAACTGTGGGATGTTTTGTAGCATTTGCAACTTTAAAAACTTCATTAATTAAGTGGCTTGCTGAGAATTTGAATTGGAAATCTGCAATTTCACCCCTTGAGTCTTCTCCATATTGAACCAAACTGTGACAATTGAACCAAACTTGTAATGTAATGACGCCTGGGGAAACCTGTGCAGGTGCTTTGAGTTTAGTAGATGATTAATGTGTGACACTCGGTTTTTAACATTCATGACCTGCAAAATTTGGGCTGGTTTCTTCACAGTATTCTATTTTTTTGAATTCTGGTTTTTGTGGGTTTTATGAGCTGGATGCCTAAATTATGCAAAAATAAACAAATAAATACAAAAAAATCTAAAATAAATGGAATTATGTAAATAAATAAACTTTTCAGTGATATTCTAATTCTTTGGAAAGGGTCTGTATCACAACCAGACTTTATTTTTCCTAATGATAATAATAAAAAAAAAATAATCTGTTCAGCTCTTTAAGCAGAGTGTTTCATCAGTCTTGTTGATGACACATATAGTGGGCTATAGGATTGGGCGATTATATGATCTTGATTAATGATCTTGATAAATTTCAGTTTGATTACAGTGATCAGCTGTGAACATATTCAATCAAATATGGCGAAAATGTGCATCACAACAGCCAATCAGAGTCGAGCTTTTCCTGCTCACTTCTGTAAGTTGCAGGACAAGTAAACAGGGTAACTGAACGTGGAGCTAAACGTAGAGCTGAGGGCAGTAAAATAGATGTCAGCCATGACTTTGAGTCATCCTCCAAAGATGTTATTGTTAAGAAGAAAAGTTATTTCACGTCTTATTTTGTATTTATCTACTTTTGTCATTCTGTTGAGTTAAAATAGTTTTTATATTTTTCTGTTTATCTAATTCTGTTTACTTTGTTATTTACTTTGTATGTTCATAAAATGTTGAACTAAACTCTAGTTTGTTTGTTTTTTGTTTTAAGTACAGATGCTTTAAAAGTGGCAGTTTAAAAAAAATCGGGATAAAAATCGAGAGCGGACAATATGACAAAGTATATCGGGATCCTCTTTTTGGCCAAATCGCCGAGTCCTAGTGTGCTATATGATTTATCTATGTGTTGGTACTCTGTTGTGACTGATGAAATGTCTCAGTGGAGGCATGTTTATTCTGATTATATGACCTCAAATAGGCTACATTGTTAACGCAGACTATAAAATATACATTCAACCGTTAATGATGTTACTCTATATTATTGTATTATTGTAGACGTTTAACATGTAGATTATGTTAACGAAAAGATCACTTGATCGTTAAAACACAAAACCAACGATCTTAATGAGTGTTTTGAAGGTAAAATAGTCTCATAGTTAAATAAGACTTACTCATTATTCAGCAAACATCGCGGAGCATAAAGCCATGTAGGCTTCGTAATTTAAGTCCTCTATCTATCACTAAAATCTTGTAGTCTCGACATCCTTTGTTTTTAAACCTGTCTTTTATCCCAAAGATATTTAAAAAATATAAATATATAACAAGTTTTATTGATAATACTCACGCTTGCCTCCTTGCTATTATTCTATGCATGGGAGTCGCCATGTTGCAGTTTACTTTTTCTTCTTCGTTAGAGTTTAGCTGGTAGAAATTTCCGGCAATTTCAACGCAATTATCGCCCCCTTTGGTCAATGGTAGTTACTGCATCTATATTTTAAGCTTTGATATTTGTTCAGTTACCGTAAGTAATTACCTTATCCGAACAATTGATTTTAATTGTTCTCAGATAATGAAATAACTGACTTAACCCTTTAATGCCTGAAGCCACAAATTATGGCCAGAAAATTCCAATCTTTTTTGGAGCTGAAATGTTTATCTCTCTTACTACTGAAAACCAAAAAAATCAAAATGTCCTTAAAATTTAACAAATATATTTATTTATCTTGTTTGATACATTAGATGTTTTTGGCAACTGATAAACCACAAGAGAACATATTAAGGTGTTTTTTTTAGTCATTTGTTAATCATATTGATTTGATAGACCTATCATAAAAGTAAGTATCAAATATGATACAAAAGGCAATAAAGGGCTACAATGACAATGAGCATTGGGACTATGCTGATGGTGCATACAGATGCTGATATGAACATCTGTCTTTCTGTGGCTATCTGTGTTACCTCTGCAGTGCACCCTTCCCTCACTCAACGGTCACTACACCCACTTTTGCCACAGAGAGATACAGTCAAATGTAGTTTCAATTTGAAATTCTTCTACCATTTCATCTTAAAATGTATCTCAAATAATAAAAAAACACATTGTTAGAAATTTTAATAGCATCCTTTGACTTTTAGTGAATCAGAATCAGAATTAGAAATATTTTAATAATCCCCAGGAGGAAATTGCTTTTGTCACCAGAGCAAATACAGTAAAAAGAGGAGATAAATAATAGATAAAACAAGTAAAAATAAAGAGATAATATACAAGTATTTGCACTTTATACAACACATATAGTAACATTGTATCATTGTATGCATGAACTTTTAGAATATCTCAGTATAAACTGTTTGTACAGAGGATTAGATAAAGACCTTTACTATCCTAAATTAAAGTAAAACCCACATATATTACCAACAGCCTGGCCATCTTTACTTTTTGACATGCTTCTTTCAATTTTGAATTAGATTATTAAAACAAAAGTATTTTTCAGCGACATAAAACACTTTTAAAGTTCACTTTGATAGGTGATATTTCAGTAGCCTTATTATTCCTGTTCATTTACTCACGAGTTTAACCTGTGTGGTTGACTGGTGAAATGACTTCATACATTCAACACCCTCTTACAGCAGAGTCTATTTTTACTCTCCCACTTTGAATCAAACCCAGGCTTTAAAAAACAAAACAAAAAAACTTAACGATTTATTAGTTTAATTATACTTCTCAGGACACTCTAAACCCCGAAACTATCTCAGAAAATTCTGGATTTTTCCCCATAAGCCTCGACAACTGCTCACATGGTTTTAGAAAGGTCCAGAGATATCTAGAACACTGTACGTCTCGCGATACTTCCCGGTGAGCCAGCGAGAAGTGAAGTCAAACCACCTTGCTGCTCCTCCAGCCTGCCAGAGCAGATCAGAGGCACCGGTAATAATCAGCGGTGTGAGGATTATGACTACAAGTAACCCCACCGAAAACAGCGCGCTATAACTGTCACACCCGACTTTTCTAACAAGCTAAAACCGTAGCTGTGCGTTTTGTTATTTTTCTACGTCAAGCTGAAGATAACTGTATTGCTATATAAAGCGTTTGTATATCGGGGAAGATGTCAGTGGTGGGGTTTGACTTGGGATTTCAAAGCTGCTATGTAGCTGTAGCCCGAGCCGGAGGAATCGAGACAGTCGCTAATGAATACAGCGACAGATGCACACCGTAAGTATCTTGATCTATACATTTTAACTTTTAAAGAAAAGACTAAATGTGTGGTCGTTTTTTTGCCTCACCGGTGTCAGTGCAGTGCACGTGAATGCCGCTTCAATGCCCAGCTAACCTGTAGTTAGCCTTATGTCTACCACTCTGACGGTTTATGATAATTAAAATCCTCTTCTCTAAGTTAAATATGTGGAAATTTTCTTTACGTTTACATGCTTAACGTATAACAAATAGGAACCACCCTTAACTTGACAGCTCGCTCTAACGGAGCTAACTAGCTAAGCTCCCGTTTTTTTTTCTCTTAACGGCACTCTGCTATGTTTGGCGTTTGTTTTTGGTTGCCAGTCGTACACAAGCGGGCGGTAACGACTACAACTCATTTGAATTCGATAGCCCCGACTCAACCGGCGTGCCCCGGGTGTCAAACCGAGCGCCTTACACTATGTCCTATACGATGACGACATCAGCCAATCGCCCGTTGGAATATTCTAGCAATTTTAACGCTTCAGAAAGAGTTTAACGAGTTACACTCAATGTGTTTATTATTTATTTATTCGAAAACATACATATGTATACGAAAGTTTTTATGACGAGCTATATTTTCTTTGTTTTTATGGCCTGAAGCGGCACACTTTGTACCTGCAGTGGATGCATTTACTGTAGATCCTGTTACTGAATGTATACCATAGACCAGTGGTTCTCAACTGGTCTCACTCTGGGACCCACATTTTTCCATGGTCCTTAAGTTGCAACCCACTTTTATAACATGCAAACCAAGAATTTATTTATTTTTATTAAAAAAGAAAATCAAAGACTTAAAGGTGGGGTAGGCGGGATTCCGTTAAAGAAGCATCTTTTTTGTACAAAATTTACAAAAAAGCTTTTAATATCAGTCAGTAGCTATTAGTTATTGATAACATTTGGCAATATAACAATATCGCTGTGTTTTGTTATGTCTGTGTAGTCAACATTTTAATTCTTTTGAGGGGCCACTCTCTGTGACTGTAAACAAAGCCGTTCTCCACCTTCCCAAACCAAACGATGATTTCGTCATCGTCAACGAAAACAACACTGTACTGGAGACTCTGGCAGAATAACGGGCGCTTAAAAAGACGGGCAAGAGCTAAGACTCTGGGTCAACATCAGCATAAACATTGGGGAACGCTTCGAGATCTTTGTGACCCTGTAACCTTTCTGCTGGACAGGCAAACCGCTCTAACAAAGTAAGCCAAGTGTCTGTTACAGGGTTGGGAGGGGTAGTGTTTACATTCAAGATTTTTTCCCAAAAACTGGCACTTCCTCAGATCCTGCCTACCCCACCTTTAAATCTTCAACATAAATACACTGATTTTATTGAGTACAGTGCTTTTCAGAGAACATTAACTGCGGACGACAGCTACTAAAGTTGCATATACAGAAAATATCAAAATGCACAAAATGGAGACCAGCAAAATGAAAAATTTGACTTACATGCATCTCTGCATTCAGAGCATATTCAGAAGCACCCGAGGAGGACATGCAACAGCATGGACAAAGGTGAATAAATATCAAATAAAGACCAATAAAAAAAATCATGTATTTTTACTGCATTCAGGCCACATTAATAAGAAACCGAGGAGGACTATAGCATAACACTTGCCTTTTAAAATAAGGTACTTTTCAAAATAAAAGACATGTCAAACATTAGATGTGCATTAAATATTTACTTTTTTGACCAGCTGTTCACGGCCCATCTAGAACGTGTCCATGACCCACTTTTGGGTCAGGCAACACCAGTTGACAACCACTGCCATGGACTGTATGTATTATACCTATGAGTTAGAGGAAATTTCACTGGGACTTTTGCCATCATTCATGAATTGCTGACATGTGTGCACGTACTTATACAGATATTGTTACAGAACTAAAAGGTAGGACTGCGTACAACAAAGTAGTAGACTATATATTTATCTTTATTCAACTTATAGAGATGATTTGGGATCCAACCAAATGAATTGTTCATGAAGGAATCTACAATCATGGTTTAAGTGACAACAACCAATTCGTCTTGTCTTCTTGTTGTAGGAAGTCAAAGAGAATACGTTTAGTAAACTTACAATCAATGAAAGACGATTTTTTTTTAAACAATTACCTCAAGTTGCTTTATTATAAACATACATTTCTTTTATAGGTCTTACGTTTTCTTTAACTTGGAGATATGTATTGTTAAATGGAAACAAAGGATTACGCGAGATTCATTAGCTGACCGGAGACAAACTAATTAAGGCATAGTATAGGCAGATCTGGTGTGAATTCTAACTTTAAAACCCATATATTTACTCAAATATCACAATTATATAAGTACTTACATTTTCTGATTACTGTTACTGAATACTGAAGATAGGCCTCCTACTCTTCTTCCACAACAGTGTTCCTTTACAGTTTGAGACTGGTCAATTAAAATGCAGAGTCCTTTCTACTATATTGTGTTGTGGGTGTATTATAAATACAGAATTTAAATATCTTTGAAACCAGTCTTTACAATCAAAAAGTGTTGAATATGCATTCAAGAAGTGCTACTGAAAGCTCGCCTACAGCTGCCTTTGAGTAACTCTGAGGATGTTCCCAGCTTTCTCTTGTGTATTTTCTTCCTTTAGATCATTTTAGTGCTTTGCTAGATGTCCCTGTTTTTTTCTGCACATCTCATCACTAAAAATAAGCTTAAGAACATCACAGCTTTCAGCTTACCAATTCTCTCTCCGGAGTCATAATGTGGCTGAGTGCATGTTAAGCCAATGTTCATCAAAAGCCAGCTGCGTTGACCCCTCTTTGACATCTCTAACTGCGTGAAGATTGTAGCGCTGACATTTGTGTGTGAAGTGATGATGGCTTACTGTGGTACAAGTTTACTGGCTACCTCGCATTGGGTTCATACTGTGGTTGTAAACTGTCAAAGATGGGTCTATTTCTGCATTTGGAGATATAGAAAAGGATAATAACCTCTGTTTGGAACAAATTATTACAATAGCTGAGACCAGTTTTACACCACCCTAAACAAGCAGTCGGATTTCACTGGGAAACAGTCTCAGCTTCATGTGGGTTGGGCTCTGAATTGTTGTGTGATGCGTAGACACAAGACCATGTAATCCCTTAATTGGTATTTAAGAGGCATCTGACAAGATTTGGGGTGTATTCACCAAAGGGAGAATGATACAGCATGTCCTCAGAGAACAACTAGTGTACCCTTGCTTAGGAAGTGAGGCATGTATTTATTTGATCAATTTTTTACAGTTCACTTTTCTACCATAAGTGTCGAATCACAAACAGTGTGATTAACTCTAGGGCCCGATCATCTGGATTTGGTGGCCGATGCCGATACCAACTACCAATTAATCGGCAAATTTTTTAATATTTTTATGAAATTATAAAAAAAATATTTACTGTTGGTATCTTCAGTTTAGTATATAATGTAATGTGACCGAGACCAGCACAGCGGGGAACATCGTGAAGTGGGTTGAACTGAAGCTTGTTGACTTATTGTGTATTTCACAAACTGGTTAATTTACCGTTGAGGTGGACCACTCTCCTCCGTGCGTCCCTGAGCTGCCTGCTTTAGATCCGTCACTCTGCTGTGCTGTGAGGTAGTTAGTGGATGAAGATTGTCATGAGGTCGCTGCGCCAACTACAGGATAAGTCGGGGAAATTAGCATTTCATTTCTGAAAATATCAGCGAAAATCTGCGAGTTTTTGCCGATTACCGATCAGTCTCAAACGGTCTAAAACGGGCCCTAATTAACTCGTCTTGCTCTGGTGAGTTGACTTTTCCTCCTGGTGTCTTTCAGGTCATTTGTATCATTTGGACCAAGAAATCGGGCCATAGGAGCAGCTGCAAAGAGCCAGGTAAGACCAGTCCAGTAACCCAGCTGATACATTACAAAAAATAATAGTAATAAGATAAATGCCAAGTTTTATTACCATTATGTCAACTCAAAGTTCTTTTATGTTTCTTACATTTTGACCAGGTGGTGACCAACTGTCAGAACACAGTGCAGGGTTTCAAGCGGTTCCATGGCAGGGCATTTTCAGACCCGTACATCCAGTCAGCCAAAACTAACTTGGTGTATGACTTGGCGCAGATGTCCTCTGGATCCACCGGAATCAAAGTAAGATTTTTTTTTAAAAATAAAAGTTTCCTTCTGCTGTTTTGGTACTGACATAACCTAGGGTGGTGGCAGAGAGAGAAAACATTCCCAAAGTTCTTTGAAAGTACACAAATGACACAACTTGGCTGGCACACAAACCCAGCCTGGCGTGTTTGTGTCCCAGTGGAGATAATTAAAGTAAGTCCTGAAGACAAAATCGAGCAGAAGACACAACAAATTGAGAGAAATTAAATCAAACTGCTGGTGGCTGCATATTCCGTCCCTGCTCTCAAGAGTTTTCTAATTTCATTTTGACTCAGTACATATTTACGGTGGTTATATGATGTTGGGACCTGTGATTTTAGTTTTATGTATACTTAACTCATTTAAACACATCACAATATCCCTTTTCCCAATTATAATAACGAAAGAATAGTTTGTATTCTCTGTAAAGTTTGTATTTTAATCTGTAAACTTAAACAACTGTCTTTTTGTTTTTGTCAACACCAGGTGATGTATATGGAAGAGGAGAAAGTGTTCAGCATTGAGCAGGTCACTGGCATGCTGCTGACCAAGCTGAAGGAGACTGCTGAAAGTGCACTGAAAAAACCCGTGGCAGACTGCGTCATTTCGGTAAGCAGTTGTGCAGACAAGCGCGGCTTTCACAGCTTTAGTTGTGTGTTCAAGAATCCGTGCAACTACTTGAATAGATTTGTCACTGCATGAGTTTTATTGTAAAAGATGAACACTTACATAGGTTGGGAAAAGCAGAGAGCCAGTGGGTATTTGAAATCCTCACTACATCAGATTTACATACTTAGTATTCAGAGTGGCAGGATTTGCAGAGCTAGTTTTGCATTTTGGGGTAAAAAACAAAAAAAGAAAGCCTTGTTCAGTCTGCCTCGGAGGTGTTAATGTATCACCACCTGTTCATGTGACATTTTTAACTCTGTGCACTTCACCAGATGTCTTGTCTGAAAGCCTTATTTCCTCTCTTGCACCTTGTGGGTCTCAGAGTGGGATGTGTGTATGTGTGTGTGACAGTGGAGCCTTTCTTGCTGTGCTCAGTATATGCATTCAGCATCTGTTATGTAACGTCACAGATTTCACACACACAAAGGCTTTTGCTTTCACTGGGCTTAAATCTACAGTTTACATCAGCCCGAGAGACAGATAACATGTTATTATTACTGTGGCCAATGGCTAAATTTAGCCCCTGAGCTTTTCCACAAGGAGATGTTTTGTTTTGGCACCCGGAGTAACTAACATGGTAACATTACCCAGAGATCTTGTGATGCAGGGGATTTATTTTGGACGTCTTCAGCGATGTCTTAGTCTTAAAGGGATATTCCAGCGTAAATTTAAGTTATGATCAAACACACCGCAACACCAAGTTAGACACCCCCCCACGAGAGATGAATGTTGCCGACTGCTCGCTTTTCTAGTTATACCAACTTCAGCAACTACCGCACAATAGCAATACACAGCGATCTATGTCTCCACGTGCAAACCTCAACCAAAACGCCACTCTATAGCCCTAAATAATGCTCAGAACAGCACCTAACTTCATCAACAGAACATATAGGGTCCTAGCCATAGTACTAGCCATCAAACATCTTTTTTCATTTCAATGAAGTAATAATCATAAATGTTCTTCCTTAAGCTGTGAAACTCCGGTGTTTTTCCCGGCTATTTCACGTCTTAGCCCACCACATCTAAAAATACCTCAAATTAGGGGATTGAGGATGTGACATTGCCTGCGTCTGAGCAGAAAACAATAACAACGCAACTAAGCGATTTCGTCTCGTCTCATTTTAGTGAACGAAAATGAAAAGACATTTAAGCAGGGTTTTTATTTGGTGAATCACATTTAGTCTCGATTATTCATCAACAATCTTGTATTATATATTAAGTTATAGTTATTGTCACAAGACCGCCATCTATGTTTCGTCCCGTCTTGTTTTGATAAAGGTTCGTTGACGCCGATATTTCGTTGTAATTCTCATTGATGAAAGCAACATTACTGCTGTGTATTGCTATCGTGCGGTCGATGTTGGTATAACTAGAGAACAACATTCATCTCTCGAGGGGGTGGGTGTTATGGTGTTTGACCATGACTTAAATTTACGCTAGAATATCCCTTTAATGTCAGGTTTTTGTTTGTGAATGTATAATATGCTGATTATTGGTTCTAGTGAGGCTATCCATTTTATTACTTAAAATACATCAATGTTAAGACTGCGATGTTTTCACTTCCAAGGTCCCCACCTATTTCACCGACGCTGAGAGAAGGTCTGTCATGGATGCAGCTCAGATCGCAGGCCTCAACTGTCTACGGCTAATGAATGAGACCACAGCAGGTACATTTTGACACAGCTCACTCTCAACACAATCCCCCAAAACGTGTCCTGTAAGAGACGTTTGATAAAGGCAGCTTTAAGCTATCTTGTATGAGACATGTTTTCTTTTTTTTTGTCTTGGAGCAGTTTCTCCTGTCAAATGAGCTCTGAGAAAGTGTTTAGCTGTCCACGTCTAGCCAAGCATATGACCAAATGTAGCCTGTGAGTCATGGCTGAGCAGAATTACCCAGGGTTGAGACATGCCAGAGCTATAAATCTATGAAAACATGATACAGCAGAGCGACAGTATATTTTCAGAAACATGCTGCAGCTTGCAAATCATGATTTAGTCATTTTCATGAGATACAGTGTAGACATGTACAACAGGGCCTGTGTTTAGTTTCTATGCATTCACAGCATGTTAGATAACATACATGTTAATAACCTTTTCTGACAGTTCACACCCGTACACACGTTTTTGTTGCAGTGACCCTCGCATATGGCATCTACAAACAGGACTTACCAGCACCCGAAGAGAAGCCCAGGATAGTGGTGTTTGTCGACGTGGGCCACTCAGGTTACCAGGTGTCAGTTTGTGCCTTCAACAAGGGAAAGCTCAAGGTGAGTGATGAATAATTTGTGCTCGTTTTGAAAAGAGACTCTGAAAAGAGAAATATATGAAGACGTGCATGAACTGACCTTCAAGCTGGTGAAGAAGATACCAAGGTTTTCTTAAAGCACTCTTCATGCTAACTGTCTTTCTTTACAGCGTTTTCTTAAAAATCAAGAATAAAACATATAAACTGAAATCTTATGATTGTACTTAATATTTTGCTGCTTATAGATCAAGGATTTTGTTTCTTGATATCGAGTGAAGACAAGAAAGTTAACTCATTCAGTGCCATTGATGAATTTGGACAGATTTTTCAGTTTTTTTGTTTTCCCCCAGAGGTCGCTTCTTCCAAACATGTGGCTAAGTTTGGGGTCGTTCTGAACGCAGAAAAGCCGACAAATACATCATAATCATGTTACAACAACAAAAATAAGTACTCGCCAGTGAGAAGTGTGCCAGTTAGCCCAGTTGTGGAGTGTTTTTTTCTCTATGAGGAGAGTATGAAAACGCCAAGAGAAATTAGCCAAGAGTTAACGGTCTCCGTGCATCGGCTCCCGTGGGCGCAGTGCTACCGTCTCTGGATCCAGTGGAGATCCTGGTACCTTCAAATCGTCAGCTAACAATTAACGAAACAATTTTCCGGCGTGTCATTGTGCCGTCAGTGCTGGTACTGGTGAGCGAGACTGAGCAGTCAATGGTGTAAAATTGCATAAATAAACCTGGCACTGAATGAGTTAATTTATTCAAAAAACGTCTTTAAAAGTAGACGTGTGTATCTTTTATTTGCCACCTCTCTTCATATCTTCCTTCTTCTCCTCCACCATCAGGTCCTCGCCACAGCCTTTGATTCAGAGCTCGGCGGGAAGGACTTTGATGACATCCTGGTCAGTCACTTCTGTGAGGAGTTTGGGAAGAAGTACAAGCTGGACGTCAAGTCCAAACCCAGAGCCCTCGTCCGACTCTACCAGGAGTGCGAGAAGCTGAAGAAGCTGATGAGCGCAAACTCCTCAGACCTGCCTCTCAACATCGAATGTTTCATGAATGACATTGATGTTTCAAGTAAACTCAACAGGTGGGTTTGAAGTTGAAGATAAGTCCCGCGATTACCTAGTTTTTTGTGTGGAAATTTATGAATAATCTTTGACCGCGTGTCCCCAGAGGCCAGTTTGAGGAGATGTGCGCGGGGCTGCTGGCTAAGGTCGAGGCTCCTCTTCGCAGTGTCATGGAACAAACCAGTGAGTAGAGCTGACTTCAAAAGCAGCTGGACTGTCCCACATCTGCATGTGTGAAGTTACGTGAGCTTCCCTCAGGCTGCACAGCTGCTCTCCTACCTCACCTCAACCTCTTCTTTTCTTTCCCTCTCTGCATTCAACTAAATAAACCGTAGTGCCTGTGTTGGTCGTTGGTAATGCCCGTGCAAACACCCATGTGGCTTTACTTAACACAGCTGTACTGTTTGCTGTCTTATTTCCGTAATATCAGTGTTTATGACCAGATCTGTAAACTCCTAATATGCCTGTTTTGTATCATCCTTGTCTTCTGTACCCAGAGCTGAAAAAGGAGGATATCTATGCAGTGGAGATCGTCGGAGGTGCATCCAGAATCCCTGCCATCAAAGAGAGAATCAGTAAATACTTTGGCAAAGAGCTGAGCACCACCCTGAATGCAGATGAGGCTGTGGCCAGAGGCTGCGCTCTGCAGGTACAGCTCACCTGGCACGACCAACAGTTTCAGTCCTGTTAATGACTCACGCAGCAGACTCACTCGCTGGCAGCTGTGGTGATAAAGTGGGAGGAGATGTTGAAGGATAAGTGTTAAAACATGGGCATGTGCTTTTGTTAAAAGCTGCTTTTCTTCTCTTTTAATGGATATGAAAAATGCCAAAACCTTTCTTTGATTTCCTTTTCAGAAAATAATAACTTTCTTTCTAAATGTTCGGAAATGTAATATTGTGTTTGAGTCATAATTTCTTTCTGTTTTGCCGAAAAGAAAGGAACTTTAGGATGAAGCTTTAAACTGTAATAACTTGTGTAATGTTTTCTCCTCCTCAGTGTGCGATCCTGTCACCAGCATTTAAAGTCAGAGAGTTCTCCATCACAGATGTTGTCCCCTACCCCATCTCCCTAAAGTGGAACTCAGCCGCAGAGGAGGGACTGAGGTAAGATTTTGTTTTTGCACAGGAACATCTTAATCGGAGTTTAGATGGCTCTTTGCTGGCTGTCTGTGTCACACTGAAAGAATAGGAGGAATCATTGCATATTGGAACTTTGTACAAATGGTAAAGAGACTGTATTGACGCCTCAGTATGGAGACACCAGGACCTGAAATTGAAGGATACCGCCACATAATTTTATCAGGTGTCAGCATGAAGTTGTTCCTTGTGGACTGAGGTTTTAGGAGGAAAGCCTTGTTGTATTAATTAACATGTCTGGGGTCCTGTTACCGTACCAGTATTGTTTGTACCTCTATATCCTATATTTTAATTAGTCTGTTATGAAATAGTTCCCAACAGTATTAGTTAGAATTGTTTTGATTGGCTCTCATTAGGGCTGGGCGATATGGCCTCAGATCAATGTCACGATATATTGAGCAGTTCACCTCGATAACGATAAATAGACGATAACTACTCCACAAGCTGCTCACCCCCTCCCACATTAACTTTGTCTACTTCAGCCGCAACAACTTTTGAACCGTCCTCCATCTCCTCACCTGTCTTTCCCTCTTTGTTACGGACTGGATGGGGTGGAGTCAGGTCTGAGACATGAGACCATAGCCTACCTACACACATCCAAAACCAACTTTCATTTATTTATTGTTTTGACACCGATTATATTGACATGGGCAAAATGACGTTGTTGGGTTATTGTCGTAAATTTTCAGTAATTTTCAGTTTATCGCCCAGCCCTATGTAGCTCTCATTAAAATAACCTCCTCAAAACCTGCATTGAAGACAGGGTTAGAAGTCTAAATGTTTTTTTTCTTTTTTTCTTATACCTCTGCTGCCACCGTCTCTTCAGATACATATATATACTTATAGATTTTCTTACTTTGTGCATCATTTACCAAACTCTGCATCAGTAAAAAAACCCTGATCTTCATCTTTGGGATTAAACTTCATCAACTCCTCCTCCTACTGTGTTTTGTTTTTCAGTGATTGCGAGGTTTTCTCCAAAAACCATGCAGCTCCCTTCTCCAAAGTCTTGACTTTCTTCAGGAAAGAGCCCTTCACCCTTGAAGCCTACTACAACAACCCAAAGGAGCTCCCCTACCCCAGCAGCACTATAGGTACTGCCAGTTCAACATCAGGGATTACCCGCAAAAGAAAAGAGTTTGGATATGAAGTGTGGAACAGTCATTTTATTTCCCTGAAGAAGAAGAAAGTTAAAAACTAATGGTGTTTTATGTAAAAGATTGTTTATGGAATATTACTGATTAACTTATTAATTTAACATTTAACTTTTATTACTCTTTAAGGTCCAAAAGGTCATTTATAACTTGGTGTGCTCCTGCTCTGTATTGTATTTGCCACCTGATTTTAATGGGTGCTGCTATAAATCATTCTCACCTTTAGTCTGTATAGTTTCATATAGCTGTGAATTATTAAGAGTTATAAAGATTAAAAGTAGTTTTTTATTTTCTTTATAGGTAGTCTCAGCCGAGCCTCCTGAGTGCATATGATGACATTAGTTTTCGACCCTATAAGGCCATGAAGTGCAAACTTTGACCCTCTTCTCTCACCCTAAAGGTCAGTTCTTGGTCCAGAATGTGGTTCCTCAGGCATCCGGTGAGAGCGCGAAGGTGAAGGTAAAAGTGCGAGTCAACGTTCATGGCGTTTTCAGCGTGTCCAGCGCCTCACTGGTTGAGGTTTTGAAAACAGGAGAGGGGGAAGAACCAATGGAGACGGACCAGACAGGGAAGGAGGAGGAGGTGCGTACGGTTTGTGTTGACTTTGTGTGTGAGAGAAACGTGACAGGGTGTGTGCGAGTGGGTGTGAGACGGAGATTGGTACGAAAACGGACAGAGGAACCCCTGGGTTTATTCTACGCTTTGTTTGCTTTGTATTTCACTAAAGGTCTTTTTTTCCCAGAGACAGCCAGGCCACACCTTTTGTTTTAAATGGGTAGTTATGTCATCATTATGGAATTTAGAGATCTTGCCTTAACAGGCTACAGACGGCTTCAAATCCCTGCTGCTTTCTCTCCCTTATGCTTCATTATCTGCTCTCAAAAGCCAATTTTGCTTGGCACCAAGACCAGCCTCTTTCTCCCAAATTAACGTGTTATAACTGTCCTTCGAGAGGTTGGACGCGCCGTCAGAAACACCTGTGTGGTTAATACTGAACTCCCATCCTTGAATGTGGAGAAAAACAGTCCCAGTTTTTATCTTACACAGTCTGTACTGTGTCTTTTTCTTGTGTTATTGTGTGTCAGAACAAAATGCAGGTGGACCAGGAGGATCAGAAACTTCAGACTGGAGACAACGGAGACAAGAAATCAGAGACGGAGGAGATGGAGGTAACCTTGTGCTGGGGGATAAGGCGCTCGCCTTTGTGTCCATACGCTGCACACGGAAGGAGTACACTCTTTCCTTCGAGCGCTTGGTAGATGGCAGGAGGAAAAACCGTAACTTGTCAAAATCCTCCTGTCCCATGTTAACGAGAAGGCAGTGTTCGAGTTTAGGATGTCTTTTCAATACAATTTTTTTTTAAATTACCCACAAGTACAAAAACATTTTCAGCTCCTTTACACAGAAAACAATGTACTAAAGATATAAATCAAGCCCGTGCTAGTAGAGGTGCAATGGATCAAATAGTTTGGTTCATAAATTGACAGAAAAAGAGATACCAGTATTTGTAAAATGTTCCTCTTCCTTGCTAAGCCTTTATCAAAACTGCATTTCAAAGCTAAAATAGTTTTAGGATGACAATTTCAATGTTGCTTTTACTTTAGATTATTCAAAATAAATCTTAAACTTCCTGTAAGGAACTTTTAACTGGATTTGAAAAAAATCTGGTTTCTGCTGATGTCTCCCTGTCGGCTGCAACAACGAATGAACCCGTCATTGAGCACTCAGACCAGAGACGACACGTGCATTTTTTCTCTTTATTTTGCACGGAAAACACACATATGACCGTCACTACACAAACGGTGACTACGTCTTGCAGCAGGAAACTCCTGCAGACGCTGTGTCATGCTACAGCTGCAGCCGCGGAGTAAGAAGCTCCTCCACACCGGAGACAGACAGGCAGAGCAGCTCTGTGTCACTAACCTGAGTAGTTCTGCTGCTCCACGTCTGTCTCACACTCCACGGCGGGCTGACCCAGACCCGCCTCCCATTTTAAATACATCTACAAAGTTAGAGTGCCTCAAACTGCTCACAAAAAAGTTAGTTTCTGGAGCCAGATAAGTGTCTTTACGACGATTTGCGCTAAAACACTACCGCTTTTGTCCATAGTGGCCGCCAAAATCAACAGAAAATGAAAACTCTTTCCAGCTGCTTTAACTAAACTTGTAGATCACTCGACTCGATTAACTTCTAGCCCTGTGCTCCAGGGGTCATTTTAGTCGTTCCAGTCCAGGTCAACGACATACTCTCTTATTCTCACTCTGCACATGTTTTAGGACTTTTACTTTGGGTAATAACTGCGTCCACTCTCGCTGCAACCACAGTGTTTTCAGGACTGGAGTGATGTTTGGTCTCTGAAGAAAGAAAGAACCCTCTTAGTGAATACATGTCCCCTTGTTGTATCCATGAACATGTGTGTCCGGCTTTTGGGTTAAACTGGCATCATCATATCACTGCCAGAATTTTTCGGTTAATCCTAAAGGAGACTAATTATTGTCACCCTACTAGTGCAGTAAAAAGCAGTGATTTGTCTGTTCTTTTTAATTGTTTTGAACTCTGAATTCTTCACACTCACTCACACAGTCCAAATATAGGCAGGGCTAAAACACACACACACGCACACATCTTTCTCATACTTATCGGTACTTATAACGTATCGGTTTCAGAAGTCGTTAAAGCTCATCATAACTTTTATTGTACAGATTATTTAGAAACATAATCACTCCAGCAGATCCATTGCACCACTACTCATTTATTCTCTTTCACATTTATTATTTTATTGAACATTGATAAAACACTAATAATCTTTCTGAGACTGAATTTTTAAACTACTGTTATTGATAGCTAATTTTCGCCATATCACCCAGCACAAAGGTAACCACAGTTAACTGTCCTTTGGAGCTACATTTTTTTTTTGCACTAGATGATTCATATTCGCCAAAGGACTCTGTCGTCATTTTCACACATGATAATAACATTAACAGAGGATTTAGAGTTTCATCATTTTTCATCATGTGGTCACTTTTTTTTCTCATTAGCTAAGAGCTTTCAAAGGAAGAAGTTCAATATAACCCGGCTAAAAACATTTCTGAAGAGTGAAATAACTATTTAAAATTCTGACACACAACCACTACATGTAAAATAACTCCCTGTGTATGTATACATGACAAAGTTGTTCAGCCACTACAGTGATTTGAATGTATCTGATAGAAAAAAAAGGCTTCAAACCAGTTTGATTTACTCAGAGCAGGTGTTCATGTGTGTACGTTCATCATTCTAAACGCACAACAGCAGCTGTGTTTGCAGAGACTGATTTTTATCCCCTCTCTTTCCAGACGACGACAGACGACACCAACAAAGAGAAGAAGACCGACCAGCCCCCTCAAGCGAAGAAGCCCAAAGTGAAAACGAAGACGATCGAGCTGCCCATAGAGAACAATTTGCACTGGCAGCTGTCCAGTGACGTACTAAATATGTTTGTAGAGAATGAGGTAATGCTCTAAAAATCAACAGGAATGTCCGGCATGCACAAACTCAAACAGTGTGTTAGTGGAACCTGCTGGTCCGGATCCCATTTGGACTTTTATTGGGAGATTAAAAAGAAGAGTGTAAAGCAAGATATTTAAATTTTAAAAACTGTACTTTATCAGATGACTGCAGTAACTGAAAATGAAAGATTTCCCATCTTTATTTAATTTAACTTTAGTATTAGTATTAATATAAGAGGCTATAATTACTTCCCTTAGAGTAAAATAATCATACATAAGGCGCACTGTCAATTTTTGAGAAAATTAAAGGACTTTAAGTGCGCCTTATAGTCCAAAAAATACGGGATGTGATGTAAAGAATTGAAAGATATAGAATTATGGGATAAGGTTGGCTTACCTCTCATCTTAAATCCATCTTTTTGTGCACTGCTTCACTTCTTTTACCCTGATTGTTACTCCCACAGGGTAAGATGATCATGCAAGATAAACTGGAGAAGGAGCGAAACGACGCGAAGAACAATGTAGAAGAATACGTGTACGAGATGAGAGATAAACTTCACGGCGTCCTGGAGAAGTTTGTGAATGAGGCTGTGAGTATAGATGAGACAAAACTTTCTTTTCTGATTCTTAGCTGATCTTTTTACTTTCATTCAGTTCAAACAACAGCTTGAGTTCTGCTTTTCTGATGTTCATATAAACTGTGTATTTTCACCTGTTTGCAGGATCGTGATGCATTCTCACTAAAACTGGAGGACACAGAGAACTGGCTCTACGAAGACGGAGAGGACCAACAGAAACAAGTTTACATCGACAAACTGGCTGAACTGAAGGTAACTCGACATGAAGCCGTTTGTGTTATTTAGCGTTAGTGAGAATTATCGGTACAGCTTTTGTCATAAATGTCTCATAATTTAACATTCTTTATTACAGAAAGTGGGCCAGCCCATTCATGAGAGGTACACCGAATCTGTGGAGAGGCCCAAAGCGTTTGAGGAGCTTGGCAGACAAATCCAGATGTACATGAAGATTATTGAAGCTTACAAAGCAAAGGTAACACCTAGAAGTGGTTTCTCAGTAGGGACGGGCGATAAGTTATCGTTCACGACATATCGTCAGAAAAATCCTCCATGATAAATATTTGCCATCTCATGACAAATACGATAATGCAAGTTGATGGCACGAGTGACGGACTCGCAGCCGTAGCCCACACAGAGCAGAATAACAAACAAACATGGCCGAAGGAGAAGGCGTTTCTGAGCAGCTTGTAACTGAACGAGGCTCCACATCCGGGATTTCCACTCAAACTTGTGGTTAATTATCTTATTAGACTACTCCAACTGGTGTTCTCAAGACAAAATGAGTCAAAAATACAGGTTGGAGTTATAATTTTTTTTATCGGGACTTTGATTGTAATCGCGAGGATGGCAAATCTTATTGTGATAAATTTTTTAGCCCATATCGCCCATCCCTATTTCTCAGTTCGATTTCACACCTAGCGTTTTGTAATTGGTCGCTAAATGTGTCATGCATCTGATCTTATTAATAACGCACCTCAAATCTTGTTTTTCAAGTGTAAATAAACTGTAAAGCAAGTGCAGTCGGACATTTTTATCAGTTAGTTTAGCAGCATAGTTAAACTGGGCTTCTCCTCTAACAGGAAGAGCAGTACAATCACCTGGATGAGCTGGAGGTGACTCGGGTCGACAAGCAGGTGAACGACGCGATGGTGTGGATGAATGGCAAGATGAACCAGCAGAACAATCAGGATCTGACTGTGGACCCGGTGGTCAAAGTGTCAGAGATCAAGGCCAAGACTAAGGTACCGAGGGGACGTCTAACACCCACAACATGATGAAGAAAAAAAGGAGTGTATGAAGAATAAAAAAGAGGAGAAAGAGGAAACTAAATGTTCTTTTTTTAATGCATGATTTTTTACACAAGTACAGCATGTCATTTTCTTTTCAGAGGTTTACATAAGATTCAGTGAGCAGTAGAATTTTTTAAACTTTACAGCCAGCAGTAAAAACAATTTTCAGCTTACAAAACAACTGCTGTCTCCAAAAACAGCTGCACTTTCAGCAGAAAAATAAGTGTGAAATAGTCAAACAAGCCGTCATTGTGCAAGTTGGTGAGATTTCTCTTTATTAAAATAAAATCTGCTTTTTCTCTCAAACAATCCTTGATGTTTCCCTTTCAGGAGCTTTATTCAGCCTGCAACCTGGTGGTGTCCAAACCTAAGCCTAAGGTGGAGCCACCCAAAGAGGAGAAGACCGAGAACGGGCCAGTCAACGGGCAGGAGGGAACGGAGAACCAGCCATGTAATCCAGACAAAGCCACACCAGCAGGCGGGGAACAGGGAACAGCGGAGAACAAGCTCCCTGAAATGGACATCGACTAAATGTTGCAGCCTCCCTCCACTGCTGAGTCCCACCTCTGTTTTTCCTGCTACCCACTCCCAAATCTGTGGTTCTTCTGGGATAGTTATTGACGTCAGAGTAGCCGCTCTCTTGAAGACACAGACCGCAGCATCCCTTATCAATAGGATTCATCACTCAGCCTCTTGGGCATGTCATATCTCATTTTCTCTGATGAATACAAAAATATCGCTTAATATTGATAATAAACGGACGACTTCATGACCTAAAAGTTGTGAGTGTGGGATGGGAAACTCTCTCTCTGTGTTGCTTCGATGGCCGTTGTGTTAAAGATTGTTTTGTTCAGCACCCTCTGAGCATATTTAATCCAAGAATGTCAGATTTGTTGAATTGTAGGCAAAGTGGCTGTGCAGAGGAAAGCTAGTAATACAGAATTTATATAATGTAAAATATTGCAGTATGTCAAAATGAGATAGAAGCAGTTAAAAATGTAAACCATGAAATATAGTGCAGTTTTTCCACTACAAATAATTGTATCTGATGAATTACAATGTTTTAGGTTTTAAAAAGACAGGCCGTTTATGTTGAGTTTACTTGTACTGTATGTTTAAACTAGATACTGCAAGTTAAAGTCATGCAGGATGTCATTGTCTGGCTTTTTCTCATTAAGAAGCAGTGTTCTGTTGGTTGTTCTCTGGTAGCCTTGTATTGCTTTTTTTTCTACTTGACGGTGTGGATGCTGGTCCAGCAAATTGCCTTCTGGGTGCTGCTGTTGTTGCCACATCACCATAAAAAAGCAAAATAAATCTTGTCCAAAAAAAAGCATATTATTGTGAGAATTTGATCATTAATAAGCAGCCGTGATTACTGTGGATTTCTTGCCTCAGTGTGAGCTTTGACTTCTTATTTTTCAACGTTAAGCATTTACGACGGCGCCTTTAATGACACAGGATCTTTGGTCTAACAGATGTCTAAATGTAGCCTAGACCACTGGTCCAAAATCAGGCTATCACGGGTCTAAAAATGAAAGCTCTTTAGCTGTCGAAATTAAGACTAAATCTAAATCTGGGCTATATCTATACTACGCTGTATGTTGCGCAACGGCTATCGTAATTATTTAGGTTAAAGGGATATTCTGGAGTAAGATTAAGTTATGGTCAAACACACCGTAACACAGAGTAAGACACCCTCTCGAGAGATGAATGTTGCCTACTGCTTGTTTCTCTAGTTATACCAACTTGAGTAACGACCACACGATAGCAATACACAGCGGTGGTCTACTACTCCACACACAAACCTCAACCAAAACGCCACTCTATAGCAACAAATAATGCTCAGAACAGCACCTAACTTCATCAACAGTACATGTGGGGTCCCAGCCAAAGTACTAGCCACCAAACGTCTTTTTAGCTTTACCTAATTTCTTTAGCAAAGAGACCAAACACAACTCACCCACTCTCCTCCAGCAGCTGCTTGTTTGTGGTGGAGCCCTGACGATTTGACCACCGAGTGCAGCAGAGTTTCGCAGCTCAAGGAAGAACATTTATGATTATTACTTCATGAAAATGCAATCAGATCGAAAGGCAGAAGAACTACCGCGTCTGCAGTGCAAAATGATTACTATGGCGATCATTTCTTCAAAGAAAAGATAAAGAAATGATAAAAAATGTTCTTCCTTGAGCTGCAACACCCCACTGTAGTCCGTTATGGACTGGTCTGAGGTCTTGCTACAAACAAGCGGCTGCTGGTAGAGAGTAGGTAAGTTGTGTTTAGTCTCATTGATAAAGAAATCAAGCAAAGATAAAAAGATGTTTGGTAGCTAGTACTATGGCTGGGACCCTATATGTACTGTTGATGAAGTTAGGTGCTGTTCTGAGCATTACTCGTGGCTATGGTGTGGCGTTTTGGTTGAGGTTTGTGCGTGGAGTGGTAGACCGCTGTGTATTGCTATTGTGCGGTCGTTGCTAAAGTTGGTGTAACTAGAGAAGCAAGCAGATGCCTCTAAATTAAAAAGACGAGTTATAAAGGGAAACATAAGCTTGAGAAATCTTTTACAATTGTTTAAGAAAACAAAAGCATTTCTACCCCACTGAGCATTTTTTTTTTGTCTATAAAAAGGTCTAATAGCCCTCTAATGAAACTTTTTTAGACGTCTTAATTTAGATCAAGTTTAGACTAAATCTAAATCTGGGCTATATCTATACTACACTGTATATTGCTCGACGGCCATTATAAAGTACTTGGAGATCAGTTATGCAATTCACAGTTGCTTTTTGAAATTAATAGTTATCTAATAATGTGCAACATCTAAATTCTGTTTGAAAATACAGAATCTGGACAGTTGAAATTAGCTCTAAAAACAATAACTAGATGTCGAATAGCCGTCTATTGCTCAGTGGGGAGGTATTATTGCTCATTGATTATAGGTTCTTGCCTAAATCAACCTGTAGTACCGTGACCATCCTGCAGGCATCGCTGCCACAACATCACTGCCCTCAGTCATGAACTAGTCAGAGTCCAGGAGTCACTAAACGGGTCATATAAGGTAAGAAAAAACGTGTATCTACCTCGCTGATAGTGTTGCCTCGTGTTTTTTGCTTGTAGCATCTTTGATAGAAGCTGTATTAAAGAATGACGCTACAGAGAAAAAGTTAAGTCAAGCAAAACTCTGAGTGTTGTCTCTGTTTACACTAGCTAGCTCTCCCAGCTAGCTAGCTTAAGTACTTCATGAGCTTCGGAGTTCTTCAGCTTACCTTTTTTAAGACGTAAACTTTAGTTATAACCTCACCCTGGTTACACTGTTATTCAGGAGACGGTTAAGTCGCTCTGTGACAACAAACACGTCTACTCTGAGTCAAGTTTCTTCTTAAGAGCTAGCGTTAGCATGCTAACCATTGAGCCAGCATTGCGCCGGTGTTAGCTCAGAAGAGCTGATGTTATGTCACGTTAGAAGTAAATAAAGATCCTGTGTATCACTGATAAAATATCCACTTATTATGTATAAGAGTATAACATTAAATCTGGGCATGTGCTGGTGTGGTTGATTTTGTTTTGAATGTGTCTATAGTTAAAATTGAGTTATGGGCAAATATAAGAAATCTAGTGAAAATGTCAAAGCACGTGTTGGCAAGAATGTTGAACACTTATCGATCATATGAATCATTCACTTTTTCCAAAACATATTCTCATTTACTATCATACATTTTACACCTTGATGCACTTGTGGTGGGCAATGATAACACAGGTGACACTACCACTAATGATGTGATGAGACCAGTTAAAGGGATATTCCGTAAATTAAGTTATGGTCAAACACACCGTAACACTGAGTTAGACACCCAACTCTAGAGATGAATGTTTGCGACTGCTTGCTTCTCTAGTTATACCAACTTCAGCAATGACCGCACGATAGCAATACACAGTGGTCTGAGGAGCCATAAACAAACCTTAACCAAAACGCCACTCTATAGCCACAAATAATGCTCAGAACAGCACCTAACTTCATCAACAGTACATATAGAGTCCCAGTCATAGTACTAGCCTTCAAACATCTTTTAGCTTTGCCCAATTTCTTAAGCAAAGAGACTAAACACAACTGACCTACTCTCTTCCAGCAGCCACTTGTTTGTAGTGAGACCTCAGGCCAGTCTATTACAGAGTGTGGAGAGTGGGGAAAAAAGTGTTAATTCTGCATTCCCTTGTCGCTACCCCTGTTGAACTTTTTTTTTTCAGGTTTCTTAATAAATGTCTGAGGACAAGGAAGCCCAGGAAGATGAGCTGCTTGCTTTAGCAAGTATTTATGATGAAGAGGAATTCCACCGGGCAGACTCGGCACAGGGGGGAGAGATCCAACTCCTCCTGGAGCTCCCTCCTGATTTCAGAGTTGTTGTCAAAGGTACAGCTCTTTGTAGAGAAACAAGTTCAGGGTGTTAATATGGTTGGTGCTTTCTTATATTGACTTTGGTCTGTTCAGTATAGTTTTCATGATATTTGCTAACTTTTGGTAACTTTTCCTTTGAGATGATCTCTATTCTCATATTTTGTCCCAGGAGAGAAGGAGATGGAATATAACATCTGCTTCTTGCCTCCTTTGGTGCTCAACTTTGAGCTCCCTCCAGACTATCCATCCACGTCCTCTCCAGTTTTCACCCTAAGCTCCAAATGGATGACCAGAGCGCAGGTAAGACTGAAATTAAACTGAGGTTTTATCTTTTTTAATCGGCCAGCAAATGTTGAAAAGGTTTCAAATTGAAATGAGACTCTGTATCTGATTCTGTTCTACTTCATCTCTTCAGATTAGTGCTCTATGCAGACGCTTGGATGAGCTGTGGGAGGAGAACCAAGGCTGTGTGATCCTTTTCACATGGATCCAGCTCCTCAAAGAGGAGGCCCTGGACTACCTTGGTATCCAGTCTCCTCTTGAAATAATAAGAGGAGGAAGCAGAGCGGGTGGTGAGCGTAAGAAAACCGACTCTGCAGCTACAGGTACGGTCGTCTCCTTGAATTTTTTATTAACATGCTTAACTGCATCTGCGCTCTCTTTCTCAGTAAAGCTCGGAGGCAGAATTCAATAAAGAAAATATTCTCTTTCATGATAAGTTGAGACAGCAGTACTAACTCCACAATTTTTATTTAAAAAAACAAAACAAAACCTGGTTTCATCTTCCTGTGGTTGTTTTGGTGTCCAGCCTTGGTGCAGTGCGAGAGTCTCGCTGAAAACGCGGAGCACAAAAGGGAAATGAAGAAAAAGAAGCCTGACCCTTCAGCCTCTCAATTGGACCCACGGGCCGTTCTGTTGATGGACCCACGTGCAGACCTCCTACCTCAGCTCCTGGACTTTGATGAGGCGCAGCGCCAGAGGGTTTTTGACAGTAAAGTGTTCTGTTGTGGGATCTGCTTCATGGAGAAGCTGGGCGCTAACTGCCTCTGCTTTAAGGAGTGCCAGCACGTCTACTGCAAGGCCTGCATGACGGAGTACTTCCAGATCCAAATACGGGACGGCAATGTTCAGTGCCTTAACTGCCCTGAACCCAAATGTACCTCTGTAGCGACACCACTGCAGGTATGAACATCTTTTAGTCAGTGTATGTTTCAGTGTTTTCGTTGGGTTTTTTTTAACCCTTGGATCCATTGTGTGACCTCTCAGGTGAAGCAGCTGGTGGATGAGGAGCTTTTCGCCCGCTATGACCGTTTGCTGCTTCAGTTCAGTCTGGACCTAATGGCCGATGTGGTCTACTGTCCTCGCCAGTCCTGCGGCACCGCTGTGATGGTGGAGCCGGACACAACCATGGGCATTTGTTCAGCCTGCCAGTATGCTTTTTGCACACTGTGCAAGCTGGGCTATCATGGTCTCTCTGCGTGTAAAATTAATGCAGGTAACATGACTGTGGTGACAAAGTTGACTGAAATAACATAACCCTGAAATTTAATATGAAAACTGACTGTTGTTGCCATTTCTGATCTGGATCCAACACCAACAATTAGACATCAACTCAGTGTTACTTGGCTCCTATCTCCTCTTGTCTTCAAGTGTATGTAAACCCCTCTTCTTAACTCTCCATACTGTGACTTGTGCCATAGATGAATTGCGTAAACTCAGAGACGAGTACCTGTCCGCCTCAATAGAGGAGCAAAAGTTCATGGAGCAACGCTTTGGGAAGAGGGTGATCCAGAAAGCAGTGGAAGAGTCCTATAGTAGGGAGTGGCTCGATGAGAACTGCAAAGCCTGCCCTCGCTGTGGAACTAATATACAGGTAAGGCTCCCCCTGCTGGTGAGAGTGCGTCAGAACAGACCAGAACTAGATAAAAATGGCTTGTAAAGTCCTCAGTCGTTCTGGTTTGAATGTGTAATCTGTGATGTTTGACTCACCTCCTGAGGCGTGTTCTACTAAAGCCTCTTTCTCTGTGTGTCTACAGAAAGCAGACGGCTGTAACAAGATGACCTGTACCTCCTGTAGACAATACTTCTGTTGGCTGTGTCTGGGCCTGCTCAGTAAAGTCAACCCATACAGTCACTACAACAACCCAGGTTCACCGTGTTACAGCCAGTGAGTGATTCATCTCTCATCTTTTGTCCCCAACTTCCACTTGAAGGTGGGGTAGGCAGGATCTGAGGAAGTGCCAGTTTTTGGGAGAAATCTTGAATGTAAACTCTACCCCTCCCAACCAGTTTTCCCCTCAGCTCCTCCTCTCTCGTCCCTCTCTGCTCCAGCAAGCCCCGCCCACAAACAGACGCTCCTGCTCGCTTGTATCGTTTCAATTAAATTCAGATATAATGCAGATAAATACTTAAGATAATTACAAATGGGGTCCAGTCAACGTGAAAGTAAAAAGCATTGGTGCTACTGTAGATGCCAACAGACTACCAGCAAACACAATGTTTGTAGGACTTCTACAACTAGGATAAAGTGACATAGTCCAGGACCCGAGGTCAACAGTTTAGCAGCGCTACAACACGCAGCAGGTCCGTTTGACATGAAACACTTCTGTTACAGACACTTGGCTTACTTTGTTGAAGCGGTTTACCTGTCCAGCAGAAAGGTTACAGGGTCTGTAAGATAAGGTGACCAGACGTCCCCGATTTCAGGGTGACCTGTCCCCGGCAAAAGCTGTCCCCGAAAATGTCCCCGATTTAAGCATTTCATGAATGAGAACAAAAATGTTGCGTGTATGCTAGAACAACGGTTATTACAGTTGCCGAATGGGTAGGAAGCACAAGTAAGCAGTCCTGAACAACAGTTTTTACGGGGGTTATTACAAGGGGCGTGCGCTGCTACTAAATAGTACAGAGATGTTGTCTCTGATCACGCAGCCCATGCACCAAATGTCCCCGGATTTCATTACAGAAATCTGGTCACCTTACTGTAAGATCCCGAAGCGTCCCCCATCATTTATGCTGATGTTGACCCGGCTTTTTAGCTCTTGTCCGGTCTACGCATTATTCCGCCAGAGTCTCTGGTATTTACTTCATTTTCTTGCTTGTGTTTGCAGTCATGGCTAAAGGAGGATTGAGACAATTTTCCGTACTTTCTGGTTGGTTTCTACTGTCCGATATTGTAGCACACTAACTTTGTTTGGGCTCCTGAATGATACAGGGAAGCAGCGTCCGCCTCACAACCAATCAGTTTGGGGGAGGTGGCGGACACAGACATAACAAAACACAGTGGTATCGTTATATTCCCAAATGTCATCAATAACTAATAGCTATTGACTGATATTAAAAGCTTTTTTGTATATACACCACAAAAAAAGATACTTCTTTAACAGATTCCTGCCTACCCCACCTTTAATTGCTGACAGATATTACGTGTCTATAAACACGCTGGTTTATAACCTCTCCCCTCGCTCGTTGTAGGCTCTTTCAGGGTGTGGATATGGACGAAGAAGAGGCCTTCTGGAGCGACGAGGAGGACTGACACCGGCGCAGTGCCTCACAGCTGTATGCTCCATTTGAATGCACTTTATCTCACATCACTATCACAAGGAGAACTCGAAGACGTCTGCGTTTACACATCTGTGCCACAACGTCCGTGTACCATCGTTTATGTTTGGAATACTTTCAGAAATCATCAGTCAGTCAGACATGCTCAGAGAGAAATGGAAAAAGATGATTTTGATAAAAAGGAGATGCTCTTTTGGCCACTCCAGAGCAGATATTTAGTTATCTTACGCATGGTTTTATCTTTGGATATGGCCTCAAATTTTCACTATCTGTAGTCGTTTTAGTTGCTGAGCATCTAATAGAAATGAGCATGATTTGAAAGATTGCTCTTTGTTTTACTGAAGCCCATTACTCTAAATGTGAAGTCGTAGAAACAAAATAAGTTTGCGATGAGTTCGGAGAGAAATTAAAACCACTGATGGAGCTGTGATTGGTCGATTCAAGGTCAGGGCTCATAATTACCTAGCAGCTATCATCAGGACTCGACCCTGTTGTGAACACCTAATTATATGTCAGAAATGGTGTTCGGGTTCATTTCACTTTCAGAAACCTAAATGCAAATAACAGAGTTTGTTTTGGTGAACAAGGAGTTCATAGACTCATACCAGTGATACGAGACTGAACAAAGGATAGGATTCATTACCAGCTCTCATTTGTTTTGTTGTTTGTTTCAGCTAGTTCAGTTAACAACCAGAATATCCAAACCTCAGACAGACTGTACTCAGGAGTGAGTTTCTAATTGAGTTCATCCAAAGTAATGAGGAAAAATACGCCTGGATTATTTCACATCCAGGTTTATGTGTTTCTTTTAATGTTGCCAAACACTGGTGTCAAAGAGGGCAGATAATCGTAGTCATTAATCGAGATACAAACGTTATTTTCTATGACGTGTATTAGTTTTTTTCTCTTCTAGTTCTTTCTACGTTTTATCACAAATTAGGTGATTTGATGCAAGCAGTTCTGTCGGTGATTGCTTCAAAACTGTTTGATAATGGCAGGTTTCTTTCAGATATGATTCCAGTTTGGAGTGGTTAATAAAAAGAAACAGACAATCATAGTTAAGCTCACACATGGGTTCACTGTTCCATTAATACTATGTCTCCAAAAAACAATCTATAAGGATAGGACCTGTAGAATCCTGATCAACAAACTGTTCCTCTGAATAAAAGTCAAAACCTCAAATTTGGTCTGTTTCTGTTTCACAGATTTGTGATCTTACTAGTTTAAAACTTGATTTCGCTGGTACTTTTTGCGCAAATACACAGCGAACTGAACACACTTAGATAATCAGCAAGTGGTACAAGACTTACACATGTCCTTTTATTAATGGTAATTTAATTTCAGACATGGAAAATGTCACCTGTTCTCAAAAGTCCTTTTTTTTTCTTTTAAAAAGCAGAGAAAAAAATTTACATCACAAGCCATGGACATGCAAAAAGTATCTAAAATGTACGCTTATTTTTTTTTTGTTTGCTTGTTTGTTTTTTGCTTGAAAAATAGAGGAAAAGAAACATCACAAGCCATGAACATGGAAAAAGTATTTAAAAAGCTTTTATTTTTGTTGCTTAAAAAAATAGCGAAAAAAATCACAAGCTGTGGACATGGAGAAGTATCTAAAATTTCTGCATATTGTTTTTCTTTTCTTTTATTTATTTATTTTTATGGCTTTAAAAAATAAATTTAAAAAAAAACATCACAAGCCATGGACATAGAAAAAGTATCTACAATTTTTTTTCTTTTTTTTTGCTTTTAAAAAATAAAGAAAAAAAAACATCACAAGCCATGGACATGGAAAAAGTATCTTAAATTTATGCTCATAGTTTTTATTTTTTGTTGTTATTTTTGTTTTGGTTTTTGCTTTTAAAATAGAGGGGAAAAAATTACACCACAAGCCACAGACATGGGAAAAGTATCTAAAATTTAGGCTCATTGTTTTTTTTTTTTGTTTTTTTTTTTACATTTTTGGGGGGTTTCAGTGAAGTGCCCAGATTGATAATGTGCCAAATATACAAATATGATCTCAGTGAGGTTTCTTTCTTTTTTTCATTACAATCCTTGGACATAGGAAAAGTATCTAAAATTTAGGCTCATTGTTTTTTTTTTGTTTTTTGTTTTTTTACATTTTTGGGTGGTTAGTAAATGAAGTGTCCAGATTGGTATTTTCCAAATATCAAATATGATCTCAGTGAGGTGTGTGTTTTTCTTTTTTTTTTTTTGAACTTAAAAAAAATCCACTCTAAAATGATTTAAGAAGCCTTTGCAGCATCTTACCTGAAAAGTGACCCATATTTACCCTGTAATCCAGAGGTTATGCTGTGACAGGGAGGGAAACAATGAAGAACTAAAGAAACAAAGAGCCCTCGTTGTAGCCTGAGACTGAAAAGGAACGACAACATGGTGTAATCCCTTTGGCTAGAGTTGCTGACAGGGGATAACCCTTTAAAATGGCCCCTCTCTCCCCCCTGCAGCCCCTGTCTGTCTTTCTCCACACACTGACTGACCGACTGCCTGAACTGTTACTATGCCTGTAAAGACACCTGCTCTCACAACACAGGAAAACCATTCCTGCCACCAGCAGCACCTGACCAACACGGAGGAGCTTCACTAGCCCTTAAAATCGCCCGTCAAGGTCTCCTCGCTGAACCGTAAGAGCAGGAGAAGTCTCAGGAAAAAAAGGTTAGTGGTTTTTGGTGTGGTGGCTGATGGGATACGGCCTGTTGGCGCTCAATTTGTGATGACGGGAGTTCACAGCGAAGAGACGTGTATGTGAGATCTGCAGTCAGCCATGTTTATGGAGAGTTCAGTGCTGCTCAACATAATGCTGTAGACTGTTAACATGCTGTCATTTGTGAATCAGTGAAAAAAGTTGTTATAATGTTATAAGGCAGCTTAAATGACTAGAATAAAGACAATACCACCTAAAAACAAAAAAAAGGTATCCTACAGCACCAAAATATAATCTAATAAAATAAAACAAATTATATAAGACAGTATGTGAGTCTGTAAAACAGGTTAAATCCTAAACAATATGTAAATAAATAGAGTTTTATGAGACGATATAGAATAAAACTCTGTTAAAAGTGAGACTAAATAGGTAGGTCTTATATATTTAAAAAAAAAATATGGATTCTCTGCGTGGCTCTGAGGTCTTCAGGTCGGCTGTCCCACAGACACGGGCCGTAATAATAGAAAGCTGCCTCACTGTGGGTCTTTGTTCTTACTTGAGGCACAATTAAAAGGACGCTACGTGAGTTAACTCATGGGCTTATGTGATAAAAACAAGTCTGATAAGTTTGAACAAATCCATGAAGATTCGCTGCATCTGAGTTTTGGAGCAGATGAAACTGTAAGATGTTTTATTTTAGGGGGACTAGATAGGCGGGCATAACAATAGTTAGTTCTACATGTGGATAAAACATGAATTAGTGTCTCTTCATGGTTTGATAGAGAAACTGTTACACTCTGGCGATGTTTTTCAGGTGATAAAATCCTCTTTTTTCCTGATATTTCTGATATGTGGCCCAAAACGGAGATCTAAACTTCTTACATGGTTTAGATATTTATTATTATAAAAAACAGCACCTCATCATTGATTATTATGTGGGACATGCTGAAGGAGACTGAAAGAATCTGTTCCTCTTTCCCTCAAGATTCTGTTTCCCAAGACCCAACCTCAACTTTTCCTCCACTGTGGGACCAAAGACTCGGGTCAGGTCACATTATGATCGAAAGTGACAGAGAGCTGTCGTCCATGGTGCAGGAGCTGTGGGACAATGACGTCAACAGACTCAAACCTGGGAAGGATTACAAGATCTCTCTGAAGGTGCAGCTTTTTCACATCATGTAACGTCACCGAATACTGAACCGAGTCTGACTTTGAATTGAGAATGGTTTTCTTCCTGCTGTAGGGCAAAGCTGGAGACACCATGGCCAGCAACGACAACAACGATGGAGCAGGATATCCTCTATTTACGTTTGTCGACGAGAACATTTTCAAGAAGGAGACTTTTTTTGGTAACAAAGTTGGATATTTGTGTGTGTTTATCTGCTTTGGGGTAAGGCCTAAATCTCTGTATCTCACACAGAAGTGTTTGATTCGTCATGGTCTCCTCTCAGACTCCACGTCACTGATAGTCAGTTTGATAGGATCCTCCAGTCAGAGTTTTCATCTACTGATAATCTCCTTATGACGAGCAGTGGGATGTTGCATAAGCACAGAGCATGACAGGTTCGCTGCGCTGTGTACAGAATGATGCTCCACCGACCAGTCACTGACTTCTTCTTTATTTCTCCCTTAGATCTAGTTACGTCTTTACAGAACCGGTTTATAGCTTGTGTGGAAATCATACTCCGGCACAGAGCTGTGAAAAGAGCTGGGTTATGTAACAGTTTGTATTCAGAGTGCACCCTGAGGCTGCTGTCCAATTGAAAAAAAAAAGAGGCATCTGTCCTTTTTTGCTATTTTTAATCTTTGGTTAGACCCTGGGCCTCTGCTTCACCGTCCACCTAGGTCATAGAGCCGTTGATTCTTATAGTGATTAAGAATCCTAGTGATTCCCATCAGTCAGTGAAAGTTGTCTGTTTCTGTTTCTCCAGCCTTTATCTCTCTGTTGGATAACTATGAGAGCGACACCGGTGAGCCAGAAATTGTAACCCCTGAGGAGGTTGCAGAGAATCACAAGTTCCTGGACTCCATCATTCAGACTCCAACTATGAAGGTACCTGTGGAAACTTCTGGAAACGTCACTATAACTTAATCTAACAAAGGCCAATTTCTTTTCTTTATAAAGATTTACTATGGGCTTTTTTTTAGCCTTTATTGACTGGTTGGAATTGAATCTGGGCCCAACAAGCTATCAGCACTACATGAGGGCAAATGACTAAGTTTTAAGGAAGGCTGATCGGGTTGAACAGTTATTAATAAATTTGATGAATATTAATAAAATGAGATTAAATTGAAAATGATGAGACAATGTGGCATTAGATTAGCTAGAATATAACAAGGTTAGAAAAAATAGCATAACAAAAGAGAAGATGACATGACAGGACAAGATGAGATGAAAAATGATTACATAAGTAAGGATGAGTGGACAAAAGAGATGAGTGGACAAAAAGATCAGTAAGACAGGATGAAATAAGATGGGATAAGATGAGATGATGTAGGATGATATATGATAAATGAAATTAAATGAGATGAGGTGAGATCACATAAGTAAGGATCAGAGGACAAAAGATCAATAGGACAGAATAAAATGAGATGGTATAAGGTGACATGACATAAGATGAGATAAGATGATGTAAGATGATATATAATGAATGAAAGAGATGAGGTGAGGTGAAATAAGATTGGCTGGGATGAAGTAACTACATAAAAAAAGGATGAGATAAGATAAACATGATAATATGATAGGGATGAGATAAAATGAAATGAGATCTGATTAGAAAAGATAAGATGATTGGGAATGACATAAAATGAGGCGAGATGAGATAAGATAAGATGATGTAGGATGATATATGATGGATGAATGAAAGAGATGAGATGAGATGAGAAGACAAAAGATAGGATGGGATGACGTAACTACATGACAAAGGGTGAGATGAGATGAGATAAATATGATATGAGGTGAGATGAAATTAAATGAGATCAGATTAAAAAAGATAAGATGATTTGAGATGACATGACATGAGATGACATAAGATGAGATAAGATGATATATAATGAATAAAAGAGATGAGGTGAGATGAGAGGAAATAAGATTGGTTGGGATGAAGTAACTACATGACAAAGGATGAGATGAGAAAAATATGATAGTATGATATGAGGTGAGATAAAATGAAATGAGATCAGATTAGAAAATATAAGATGATATGAGATTACATAAAATGAGACGAGATGAGATAAGATGATGTAAAATGATATATGATAAAGGAAAGAGATGAGGTGAGATGAGATTAAATAAGTTTGGGTGGGATGAAGTAACTACGAGACAAAGGGTGAGATGAAATGAGATAGATATGATATGAGGTGAGATAAAATGAAATGAGATCAGATTTTTAAAAAAAAGGTGATTTGAGATGACATGACATGAGATGACACGAGATAAGATAAGATGATAAAAATGAATAAAAGAGATGATGTGAGATGAGATGAGAAGAATTATGACTGGATGGGATGGAGTTACTACATGACAAAGGATGAGATGAGAAAAATATGATAATATGATATGAGGTGAGATAAAATGAAATGAGATCAGATTAGAAAAGATAAGATGATTTGAGATGACATGAGATGAGATAAGATGAGAAGAGTGAATATCACATTATATTAGATCAGATAAGATCAAATGAAATGAGATAAGATCAGATAATTTCCAACAGAAAATTTTTTGTTGTTTAAAAAAAACAGTCATTAATTTTATACAAATGTAAAATACAGTTGAACACTGTTTAAAAAAGTAGACATTTTATTGCATGAAAGGAACTATGGACCATAGATTTGTGTATATTTTATTTAATATGAAATATATAATTGGTGTGAAATGCTCGTGGATAGAAGGATTGAGTTGATGTTGTGTTTATTTGTGTTATAACTGAACTTCTTGGAGCAGGCTTGTTTGAACAGTCCGGCTGGACCAGGAAGGAGGATTGTGGTATCTCTCATTCACACGCTGCAGCTGAAACAGCCTGCCACTGAAGGAACAGACCAGGGAACAAGTCTAATAATAAAAAATCTCACAAAATTTGAGATGTAGAGGAATATTTATTAACACTATCATAAATTAACTTCCTCTTACCAGAATAATCTGAATGTTTTAATGTTTTTCTAATGAGCATGAGGCTGAGACTTCTGTTCTTGGTGTGTTTTGATGACTTGTCATAAATATCTGATAGCTATTTCAGTCCTGGGAACAACCAAGAGATTCGGCCTTTCCTTGAACCAGGCCTTGAGAGTGACTACAAATGTAAGAAGCAGCATTTTACAGAGTGTTCTTGTTGGTTCACAGATAGCTCATAAATACCTGGTGGAGAAGCAGCTCTCTCCAGCAGATAAGAAAGAATTCAAGGAGCAGCTGTACAGGATCTGGTTTGAACTGTACGCCAGGAGAGGATCCAGCAGGTGGGTGGAATATGGCACAGCACAAAATATCACTTCACCAGTGGAATCTGGCACTTTGATGGTAACCGTCCCACTCTGAAAAACTGACTCTGTTTACCACATTCAGTCTCTCTCACTTTGAGTGGAGCATGTCTGAAATGAAATGTAGTCACACACACAAAAAAAGGACATTTCATCCAGGTGACACACAAATTAGTCAGTTTCTCAAATGCAGAGCTGTCAAGCTTACACTGTGATGAGCTGAGATTTGCACAGAACATTAAGCGTGACGGTGAATCAGCAGGTATGATAGCGGTCCAGCGATTGTGTCTCTCTCATTAGGCCAGACTCCTCAGGGTTTGAACATGTGTTTGTTGGAGAGACAAGAGGAAGGCGGACGGTTATCGGCTTTCACAACTGGATCCAGCTCTACCTTCAAGAAAAGTTGGGGCATGTCGACTACAAAGGCTACAGCGTCAATGCAAATTCACCTCAGGTATGGTTTTATTGTTATTCTCGCTTTAAGTTAGACCAAAGTAGGACAAAAATGTTTTTACAGCCCTTCTCTGTCTACGTGATATATCATGTCAAATGAGAAGTTATCATTTATGTGTAATTTCAGTATTTTAGAAAGTTATTTTCATCCTATTTATGACAAAGGAATACATTTTTTCATGAGCCTACATTTAGAGACAAAAACTTGAATTGACTTTGATCACATACACAGTACATAACCACAAAAATCTCCCATCTTGAGTAAACTTGCACTCTTCATCGTTTTGCTCTCATCAAAATTGTCGCACATAGATGAGAAACCTCACACCCTGTTCTGACTAAGTTTGTCTTGCAAACCTTGGCATTTCTCGTGGATTGTAGTCTGTCGGTTGTTTAGAACTTCAAGTGATGGAATTATTCTGTAATTTTCCAGCAGTTTTTGCCTTTCTTAATACTCGTGTTGAGGTATAGGTATTAATTTATTATGCTAAACAGTAGGACACTGCAGGTAAAAAAAGGTCATATACTCACCCTTAATTTTTGCTTTTGTGGCAAAGTTTGAAGTGTAAACCAATTGTACCGCTCTATTTTTCTTTTTTGTCTTTAAAAATAGGCATCATCTTCACATTTTATTTCAGTCCATAATGCAGTTTCTAATGTATAAATGCAACTACATGCTGATATACAAAAGTCTGTGGATTATTAACATAATGGGAACCTAAACAGTCACTCAAAAGTGTGCAACATCTAAGTCAAATTATGACTCAAAAAGTCAGAATTGTGAGTTACTTTGTCTGGATTATGGGGCATAGGATCATTATTTGCGATAAACACATGGTACCTTGTGCTTTAAAGGTACTATAAGGAGTTTTCAAGTGGTAACAAGACCATCAGCAACAAGTGTGATTTTATCTTTGCTGTGATTCTGATGCCTGAAATCGTTGCACGGGGGTAGGTTTATGCCAGATGGTTGATAGCAGGCTGAAAAAAAAAACTTAAAATTTTTTTTTTCAATACCAAAATATTCACTGTGAGCGATCATTTTCAACAGAATGAGGGTTTTGTCTGAAAAATTTACTTTCACATGAGAAATTAGGGATCACTTTGTGCACAGGGGACACCAGAAACCAACACAAACTAAAAGTTCCTCATAGTAGCTTTAATAAAGAAGGTAAGCGCTCACTCGGTGAAGAAAGCCATGCCACCATGCCTTCATACTAATTTTCTCTGCTGTTAAGTTTCATAGCCTACCACATGGCTCTAGGATAGACGTGTACAGATGGACAGCAAAAGCCAGAGCATCACTGGAGCTATCAAGTGGACATCTCCCTTCGCTTCGTGTTCAATTAAGTTAGGCCTTTTAAGAGAGGCTGAACAGTTGTGCTGGTTGTGTATCTGTCATGCCAACTTCCACAGATCCACAAACAGAACTTCATTATATTCCAACACTAAGAAGGCAGAGCCAGACAAAGAAGCCTGTACGGGCCAGAATTCACCCTCACCAGCTTAGTCTGTATGCTCTACTTACCCCCTACCCATCAATTTTTACAATGGCTGAAAAGAGAGGAGAGAAAAATGTCAAAATGGAAACAAAACAAAAAGATGTTGACAAGCAAAGTCAAGATGATGGCCTCAAAAAAACGTACGATAAAAAGTGAATTTTTGTCCGAAATTTTTGTGTCATTTTGGTTATGAATGGCAAAATATTTTAAGAAATAAATGAGATATCTGAAAGACAATATCACAGACAGTTAAAATTGAGAGAAAATACAAGTAAGGTTAATTAATAGAATAAAAGCATCAAAGTTGTGAGATTAAAAAGTCTTCTTGTAACAAAATCTTGATGCTTAAAAACCTAATTTTTTCTTTCCTCATCCTCCACCACTCATTTCCTCTATCATCGTATCTTTCTTTTCTCTCTCTTATGGCAGCCTGATGAGAACAAACACATCCTGGCGCTACAGTTCAGCTGGAAGAACGGTATAAAACCCAAGGGCAGCATCTTCATCGGCGTCAGTCCTGAGTTTGAGTTTGCTCTCTATACCCTCTGTTTCCTCACTTCGCCCAATGAGCGTGTCAAAGTCCAGTTCAGTTTCTATGATGTGGAGATTGTTTGCCACCACTACAACCAGAAGCACATAGGCACCACCTACCCGGTGCTTCTGAAGTACCAGAACCCTGGGAAAGGTGACTAAAAGTCAAGACAGAAGTTGGCCAACTCTTGAGCTTGCATACGAAGTGTCACAGGTATTGTTGTTGCCTTTTAATTTTAGATGAAGATACAATAAAACCTTTTAACACCCAGTTTTACTTGTTTTCATTACACAACACCTAAAATTTGTGTGAGTAGAGTCGTGCATTAAACACTACTGTTGTTCAAATTTTATTGCATAATGTATTTCAGATTTGATCTCCTCTGAAATAAGGGTTGATGTAGAACAAAGATGATGTTTTGGAGTATCTTATCCACTGTGTTACCATTCTTTCAAACCTACATGCCTCCTTTATCATAATTTACAGTACCAGAGTACACTTAAGTTCTGTTTTTGCTTAATGATAAAACATTTTAATTGTTTTAAAATGTAAAAGTAATCGTAGTTGTTCTGTAATGTTTCACTTGGGGGCAGTAAAGGGTTTGTTTTGGCCATTGACGTCAATCGGCTGGATGTTCGTGGCTTTGTTAAGTTAGCTACACTTCAGCAGGAAATGATAGATACAGATTTGAAAGTAAAAGCTTTGAAAGATTTGGGAATCTGACCTGATTTCTTTGGGACATGTTTGTTTTATTTTGATATTATCTTGTTCTATGATGTGTAATAGTTGATTGCATATGTAGTCAAATGAGTTGTCCTAATAATTCCCTGCACGGATATTCTAGCGTAAAATTAATTTAGGGTCAAACACACCGTAACACCAAGTTAGACACCCCCTTGAGAGATGAATGTTGCTGACCACTTGCTTCTCTAGTTATACCAACTTTAGTAACAACCACACGAGACTAAACACAACTCTCTTCCAGCAGCCGTTTGTCAGTAGCGAGACCACAGGCTCGTCCATTACAGACAACAGCGGGGTGCCACAGCTCAAGGAAGAACATTTATGATCATTACTTCATTATTTCCTTGAAGTTATAATCACCATGCAGTCGATAGACTTGCCCGGAGGTCTCCGTACAAACAAACGGCTGCTGGAAGAGAGACAGTGAGTTGTGTTTGGTCTCTTTACTAAAGAAACCAGGCAAAGCTAAAAAGATGTTTGATGGCTAGTATTGTGGCTAGGACCCTGTACTGTTGATGAAGTTAGGTGCTGTTCTGAGCATTATTTGTGGCTATAGAGTGGCTTTTTGGTTAAGCGCTAGCTCTGTGTATTGCTATCCTGTGGCCGTTACTAAAGTTGGTACAACTAGAGAAGCAAGCAGTTGGCAACGTTCATCTCTCGACGGGGTGTCTAACTTGGTGTTATGGTGTAATTGACCCTAACTTAATGTTATGGCGGAATATCCCATTAAATCAGCAGGTAAGCACCACTGACAATTCAGTACCCAAGACCCAGACATACCAACTGCTACATAAAAAAACTTGGTTGTTTGGCCATGCCTTCTTAATAATAATGACCTCATAGCTAAAAACAACAACCCAGAAACAATACCTTGCACAGTTTCTCGTATTTGGCTTTATTTTGAAAGGCCAACCGGAAGTCGCTTATATTGTCCTGACTGTGTTCTAACTTGACTATGGTAGGATCGTCACTGAGCAGTCGAGGGTGAAGCAGCTTTTCATTGTGGCGAGGATTGAGTTTACAGTTTGTACAGTTATATAATTTGTTCTTTCTCGGGTGTTTCGGCGGCGTTAATCTCCTCTGCGGTTGATTACCAGCTCCGTCTCACGTCGGAATGGCCGAGCCGAGCGCCAGATATCAGCAGGTAACGACAAACACCGACCGTTAACGACGAACGAGCGAGAGAGCGAGCACGTTAAAGATTTAACACGAGAGCACGCGACGGGATCATGTCCTAGTTAGCCAGCTAGGCTTTGATAACAGCCACACCTTACCTGAAATGAAACTAATACCTGTCCAGGCTTTTGTCGTGAAATAATATGGAATTTTTTATTGTTTAAGGCTAACCGTGAGCTTACTCGTTAGCACTGTATTGACGTTTATTTGTGTGTCTGTGCGAATGTTAATGTAGTGATGCTGGGACAGCACATGACCGTCAGCGGTGGGTGTGTCGTTGTCATTTTCATCGATTAACCGTAATATAATGAACACCTGGGTAATATTATGCAATCCAATTAGACAGCTTCACCTTAAATGCATCTACTTTTTAATTATTTTGTTGTTGACACGGTAATACAGGTGATAATTGTTCTGTAAACTAATTATTACATTTGGAGGATTGGTGCTGTACTTAAGTGTTTTAGGTTGAAATGTGTGCCTAATATTTTGTCCCTTTTATGTTTGGTAGAGAAGTAGACAAAATATAAGAAAAACCTTTTAATTTAACACAATATAGTAGGGGAGAGTGGGGTAAGTTGAGACACCCCCTGTTGCTTGGAAATGGTTAAAGAAATTGATCATGTGACCAAATACTTAGGAGATATGCATCAATACATGGAGTCTGCGAAGGTTAGACATTTATTTTCATTTTTCACTCTTGCAAAGTGATTTTATTCTGTCACCAGTTTTATTAGAATTATGTTCAGACCAAAAAAGATCATTTTAAATTTGTTTTACACATCAATTGTTGTATCTATGAGCGACAACATGAGGTCAAAAACCTAGAATTAAAGTCCACCATTTTAGCTTAGAGGACTAATACAGTCATAATAGTAGGTCTGGGGTAAGTTGACCATAGGAGACCACTTTGTTTTTGGCATGCTATATTATCAAGACAGTTATGTTTACACTCATTCTGTTGGTTTGCAGGGATGCACAACATCCTGAAATATATGCAGATACACAAATTAGAGACAAAACTATCATTGTCTTGATGTAGTGATCCAAAATATGAAAAATGGCTCATCTTACCCCACTCTCCCCTACATTACCACCAGCCCTCACTTTGCCCCTTATAATAAATTTAAAGAACAATAACTACCAGTCTGATTATATCCAAAATGGAAGATATAGTTAATTTTTTAATAGATTAAAGCTTTTACTTTTGTGAAACTCTTATAAAAAGTCTGAACTCTTCTTTTTTTGGGGATGATCTTGTCCAGGTCGTACAAGTCCCTAACCCTAAATTGGTCTTGGATCAGGACCTGGTTTCTCTTCAACCTGCTGGGCCAACTGTAGATTTTGATTGACTTATTTATCAGTTAGATGATTTTGAAACTAGGGCTGGGCGATAAAAGGGTAACGATATATATCAAAAATTAATTTCCCTCAATATCAATATTAAACATGGTCAATATGCTTTTCAATAGTTGGCATTCTGTAATGTTTTGGTAGACTATTTGAAAAGCCAATGAAAAGGGGAGTTGCTTCACGCTGAATTAGAACCAAATAGCAAACAGCTGCGTAGTAGCAGGCTGCAGCTACACGCAACCATAACATTTTAACACGTGAAGTCGACAGCACTGTTGGTGAGAAAAAAAGACAGGAATTATGGCTCCATGTGGCAAAGCCCTACGTCAAAACGTAGAAGAGACACAAAGACCTCACAGATGCAGTAGTTTATTGTATTACAAAAGACATGCTCCCAATAATCACTGTTTAAATTTCATTTTTTATGTCGTGACATACATCGTAATTAGCTGATATGAAAAAATATATTGTGATAGACTTTCTCCCATATTGCCCAGCCCTAATTGAAACTTTAATATAGGGTGAAAAGTAACTTTGTGATATTTATAGCTGAATGTACTTAGTATCCTCAAGACTTGCTGAGTAATGTAGAAGTATCTGGACGCATTTCCTCTGAAGTTTCTAGAAAGAAATCGCGGGGATTCCCATGTCCCGTGATTTCCCCCTCCAAAAGAAAACCAAAAGTCTTCCTTCTCTGTTTTTAAACGCAATGATAAAATGACTGATTGGTATTCAGCCCTACCTCCTCGTCCTCTGAGAATTTTCTTAGGTTGTAATTCGACAAAGGGACTTTAACCTTGTTAAATGAGTCAAAAGGTAGGAGCCGCTGAGTCAGGGGTTTGTCTGTACTAAAGTGACTCTCCTTCCCAGTCTAGACCTCAAAGCATCTGTCCTCCTCAGCACTGATGTGGTGTGCTGACTATGTTGCCCTTTTTTGGATAAGTCAGCATGTGTTACCTCTTTGTTGATTTTGCCCAGCACATGTGAAATGTTCTAGATTCAAACTTAAAAAAAAAACCCTCATCCCTCTTTCTCTTATCTTTGTGACTTTTTCTGCAGCTTTTTCCAAATTGTCTTATCTGACGCCCACACTGTGGCAGTGAATTCAGACGTAGATGTAACAGTGTAATAAGAGTAAATCACGTTGCTGAGTGTCTTCTTTGTAGAAACAGACTGAAATGAACTCATACTGCTCGAAAACAAACACTTAATGGGAGCTGTAAACAAATAAGGACGTGGTTTTTCTCTCTTTGTTACAGCTGCCAAATGAGGAGGACCCAGAGGAGAGGCCACAGGTGGCAGCTGATGCCCCGCCCCCGTACAGCAGCATCGCAGCAGACAATGCTGGTAAGACTCTGACTCACCCAGATGTTCCTCAGTGCTGAGATCATCTGCAGCATATGTGGCATATGGGGGAGCCATAATTTTGCCGGTTTGCACAGAGAGAACCTGAGTGTGGAAAATAAACAAAAACAGTTCAGGGAAGTCAAGCAGCAAGAAATTCAGTTCCACTTCCAACAATCTCCTCCTATGTATTTACATACGTAAGGAAACTCTTCAGATAGCCTACCACCAAGTTCACAAAGTATTTCACAAAGTAAGATCTGTGGTCTGCACCCGATGCGTTGTCGGCGAGAGAGTATTCTCCCCTGCCTGTGACTGCTCGGTGAAGCAGTCTGACTCCAGCATGCAGATTTTTTCCTCTGCAAAACAATACGGAAATGACAACCGATAACAGCAATCTCTGACAAGTCACAGTACTAAAGCCTTAGTATAGGTAGTTTAGAAATAATAAAAATGATGTATGTCTTGAAATGAAACTTCCACTAAATAGAGAGGCAGCTGGTTTAAATCTTTTGCTTTATATTCAGGTGTATTTCTCATTTTGTATAACCTGAACTGTTTGTTCTTACTATGGTAAAGCTTAAGTTACTCAAGTTCTAGTATAGCTAAAAGTTTAGCAAAGGATAGAAAGAAAGAAAGAAAGCACCTTTCGTGTTAGTTTTGCTTATGTGTATTTACAGTTTTGCATTCATGTCACTTTCAAACAGAGACGCTGCATAAACTCTTGACACAGTTCTCTGTAAGTTTGGGAGTGAGACATTTTGACCTATTTAATCGTACTTTGTGGAGGTTCCTGAAATCCAAAACAGCCAAGTTCAATTTGGGCGTGATGGCTGCCAGCAGTTTTTATTTTAACAGGCTAAAGGCTCATTTATGCTCGTTATACGTATAATAATGTACACGTCTGTTTCAAACGATTGTTCTGTCACTGCCCACATAGTTCCATGCGCCCTTTACGGATGTTAACCATTGCAACCACCAGGGGGCAGGCCAGAGTCAAAAATGGAGACAGAAACGGATGCAGCGTTGGCGGAGGCGTTGGTCAGTCAGGCCACTAAATTCCTCGCGGTTGGAGGACAGAGAATTCTTTTCTCTAGTTGTACTGATGAGAGAAATTGATGACAATCCTCAAAAAGCCCCGCCATTGTCTTTCTCATTTCTCTCAAGAGATTCTTATCGAGTAGTCACAGCAGCAACACTGCCCCCGTGGTTTCTGGTGGTACTGCTCTGTCTGGCCTGTATCTGTAAACTTCAAGGATACATGCAGAAATACAGTTTTCCATCGCATCCGAAACAGCTCCAATCCAGAATGGCAGCGATTTTTGCCGTCCGCCAATTCCTACTAAATCTGTTTGTAAGGCGAATTTCGTAGCGGATCATGGATAGTGGGAATCGTGAGAACTCACAAGATCCGGCATGCTCTGGCGTCCAGAAAAAATAGAACTCTTGTGATCAGCTGCGGAGTCCGGCGATCAGAAAACAGAAAGAAGCCGGTGGAAATTGACACATTAACTTGAATGGTTCCGATCAACTGCGATCGGCGGATACAGCCTTTTCCTAGCCGTTCCGGATGTGGTAGAAACTGGGGGTCAAAGTGAAAGTCTCTGCTGGTGAATGTATGAAGCTTCTCATGCAGGATTCACTCTGTCTAAAAGTGCAGGTTGGCTGTGAATACAGTCAAGTGTGTCTTATTGAAGAACCATGTAAGCTAAAGAGCCCCTGAAACCCACCCTTACCGATTCAAACTGCACTTTAATTTTCATCTCAGAAGGTCACTGAGTTTCTTTTGTCTGTGGGGGTTGGTCGGAAACTCTTGTTCAGATATTTGCTGGGAACGGTTTCCACTTCAAGAGTTTCATGAGCGTCTAAGGAACACATGTTAAAATGTTAACTTCAGTTTTGTAATGCGTTTACCAGTCAGCTACTGTCAAAACAAGCCTTTCCGTCGGGAGCCGTCTTCCTCTGATTTCGAAGATGTTCTCGTTTCTTTTTCAGCCTACTTCGACTACAAGGAAGACGGGGCTTTCCCCAAGCCTCCATCATACAATGTGGCGACCACGCTGCCCTCCTATGATGAAGCAGAAAGGACTAAAGCTGAGACTACTGTTCCCCTGGTAACTGGAAGAGTGAGTGTCTCTCTATATTTCCTTTTATGGCTGCGGTCACATTTAATCACACACACACACACGCTCTGTAGCTGGTGCTCAAACACTTCCTGTATAGTTTGCAAAGAGAGGCTCAGCACCTTCGACATGGAAAGTTTATTTTGGTGTTTCTCAGTACTGAAGCAGTACGCCTACTTTGCATATCTGATGGAGACTTTTGGCTTCCTGTATAAAATGTCGCAGCTGTTTTTCACGGTTTAAGCAAAAGAATTAAAAAGATTCACCTTTAAGAAAAATCACCTCAGAAAAATAGGACTAAAAGACCCCCTCCCTCTAACTAAGCCTCTGTGTACTTAACACCTGGGTTTGTTCTCCTGAATGTGAGTAAATATTGGTGCAGGTTATACTTACCCGAGGTGTAGCTGTCCAAAGAAGTTAGTGAGAGATTGTTTTGTTTTTGTTTTTGCAGGTCAAGTATTTCTACTCCTACCCCAAACAATTCCAGTTTCTCATATGAGCTCATTTGACCCTGATTTAGTTGTTGATTCCAGAAATGTTGGGTTGTAATTTCATCCCTTATTTATCAAGGTAGAGATGAAATTTTCAGTCAATTGAGCATTTGTAATTTAACTGTTCAGGGTTCCTACACAGTTGAGATTTCCATACTCTACTTTTTAGAATTATTTTTGGAAATACCTACTTTTCTATTTTATAAAACAGTATTTTAATAATCAATATTTTTCCATATTTAATTTTTCAGTTTCCAAACTTTTTAAGACCTGGAAATTGATCACATTTATTTCCATACTTGCGCAGGAACCCTGACAGTTTGTCTGAAGTAGAGATGACTTTTCTTCGAAGAACCCTTTTTAACTGAAAGCACATTCAACATCATGTTTTGAGCTTATATACTGTAGTTTCCACAGCTCCACTGGTATGAGGAAAAAATGTGTTCTAGGGCTCGACAGTGCGACCGTTTCGCTCGCATTTGCGACTAAAAATAGAAGTGTGCAAATTGTAAAATGTATTTAGGGGCACATGTGCGCATAAAAAAAAATCAGCCGAGGCAACAAATGTTTTTTCATGAAAATCTGCAGATCTACCGGTGTCTTCTCACTCTCCATAACGGGAATGGCTAAGGCAGCGTGGTTAAATCTGCTCGGCACCCCCACTGTCAACATCGGGTGTTAAATAAGGGATCATCAATAAATTACCGGTTGATGTTCTCAAAAAGGCTGTTTTCCTTCAATAGCTTCCATGTCATGTGACCAATTGTCTTAAAATTGAATTCAAGTAATAGAACTTATGTCGAACGATAAGACACACATCATTAGATCAATTTTCATTGTGCCCCTAAAGTTCTTTGTGTGCTCCTTACTTTTTCAACTTAGAAGCTCCTTGTGAAAAAAGTTAGTGTCAAGCCCTGTGTTCTTATTTGACTAAAAATATACGTATGTGTTTTTTCTTTTCTAGCAGTTGCACTATTTCCTTTTTTCCATAAAGGGTTAAGCAAATCTTGTTCTATGACATGCCATTAACTTGGATTCAATGCCTGAGGGAAAAATGAAACTAGGAACTCAACCTCCCAATGTGCTTACTCTTTGCTTAAACACAGGAGAAGTCTTCTCTGACTCTGTCTGTCTGCCACATCAGGAACCAAACACCCATAAATACAAACCTGACGTGTCTGGAAAAAAACTGCTGTTTCAGTTTGAGGTTCAAAGAAAAGCAGAAATCATCTGTTCGACTGTAAACTGACAGCTCAAGCCTGACCTCTAGTGGTCACTCTCTTGCTTTACTTCTGCATGTGTGGGGCGACCATGTTTGATTTGACTGTTGGTTGTTGTGTTTCTCTGCCACTCATTGCCTCGCGCTCGGCAGCAGCAGCCTCAACACAGGGAGCGCCTGGAGACTTTTGACGATGTAATTCGCAGTTCACTCGAGGTAACTGGGAGGAGTGTGGAGGATTTGTAATTGGTCCTGGTTTGGTGTGTGAACACGGATGTCTCCTGCGTTTTTATGTGTGCAGCACCCAATCTGTGTCATGTGTGTGTGTATTTAGACGAGTCAATAGCTATACTCACACTGACTCTGGAGGTTAAACACAGGAGTTGTTAAGTAGTCTTGTTGTCCTGTGATAGTCACACATGGTCTGTTCTTGTGTAGTTGTGTAGTTGTGTTGTGTTCCTCTCTGTTGTCAGCTTTGTTTTGCTAGCAGTTGCTCACCTGTGCTTCATTATTCTTTTCTTAGTCAACAGTAGTACATCTAAAAAAAACCAAAACAAAATCTAGTGATTTTCATCCAACTGTCCGATTGTCTGACTGTCCGATTGTCTGACTTTTTCCTTGTTTTCTCTGGTCTCGTCTTCCACAGGATGAAGAGTTTGTAACCAGAGATGACTTTGAGGACGCTGATCAGCTGAGGATAGGAAATGACGGCGTTTTCATGCTTACTTTTTTCAGTAAGTTACCCAATCTTATCTAAACAACCTTTTTCTTGTCTCTTCTCAGCCAAGATCTTATCTGAGTGGGATGAAGAAGTGTTTTTTCCTCTTCTGACATGTCTGACATTCTTGTTTCCCTCCCTTCAATCTCTCTCTTAGTGGCATTCCTGTTCAACTGGATCGGCTTCTTCTTGTCCTTCTGTCTGACCACATCGGCAGCCGGCCGCTACGGGGCCATCTCAGGCTTCGGGCTCTCTCTCATCAAATGGATCCTCATAGTCAGGGTGCGTCAAACAAAAAACACTTAAAAAACACATGGAGAAAGACTCATAACATGCGGTCTTGTGTGTGCACAAACAACACTAAATCCTCACTTTGGTAGACTTGTTGATACTGCAGATTTGTGCCGCCTTCCTCCTTTACTCTAATCTAAATGAAAACAGTGCCATAGTTTTTCTAACCAGTCGTTTCTGTTGTTTTGTTGGGTTTTTAGTTTTCCACATACTTCCCTGGTTACTTTGATGGACAGTACTGGCTGTGGTGGGTGTTTCTGGTTTTGGGTAAGTATTTTGAGTTGAAATCAAGAGTATAATAATCAATAATCAGGGATTTTGTTGCTGCAGTATCCTTTTATGTTATAGTCGTGGGTTAATCTCCAGATTATTTTAATGTGTTTACAACTAGGGCTGGTCGATATAGCCTTAAATCAAGAGACCATATGGGACAAGAGACCATAGCCTACCTACACACATCCAAAACCAACTTTTATTTATTTATTTTTTAGACACCGAATATACGGATATGGGCAAAACGATGTTGGTTATTGTTGTAAATTTCGGTATAGGTAAATTTTTGGTTTATCGCCCAGCCCAATCTACAGCCTCCTGTAATTTGCCGACTCCGTTTCTTTTCAGTTTAATTATTTACACGCACACACAAACGTACTCTGTGGCGTTTCCCACCTTGTCTTTATGTCAGATTGTTTTTACATTTCATTAATATTTCATAAATGTAACCTGCTAGGTCACTGACTGTGCTTGGAAATTTCAACTGGACTGAAGAAAAAAGAAACTTAAGTAGGGGTGTCCCCACACGATGTTGATGTCAGATATCGGTCCGATATTGGCAAAAAAACAAATATTGAATTATATCGGCCTGCGTCAATAATCTCAGATATCAGCACTCGGATTCAAACAGTCCATTCCAGACTCCGCTCCAGCAATTCGATGTAGCAGCGCCTGGATTTTTCGTCAAAGTCCGAAAAAGACATTACAACTGCAAAACTTGTCATGCACAAGTTTGTGCCAGTATTGGATCAATATGGGTATCGACCAATACTGAAGGTTACAATATCAGTATCATATCTGAAGTAAAAAAGTTGTATCAGGACACCCCTAAACTTAAGCGGCACTCTGAGGTTTTATCCATGTGTGGGACAGACTGAATATTCGTATGGGAGTCAGTGGTTTAGCCTTGTGCCTTTTAATGTTTTGAATCAATAACCTGACATTTGAGGGAAATGATCTCAGGATGTTCTTGTGATTTAACTTTGAGAACATCCTGGCATTTCATTTCTGCATAATTATGTTGATATATCAAGTAGTTTTTACCTCCTTTGCTAAACTGCCCTCGGGTCAACGTTGGTTTATCTTAAAACCTACCCCTGATATAGAGTATCAATGTTGTTTCAAGAGCTGATTTGTTTCTGTCTCACTCACCTGCCGTCTGTTTTGGTCTTTTGCTCATCAGGATTTTTGCTCTTCCTCCGGGGATTCATCAACTACGCCAGAATCCGCAAGATGGCCGACACTCTGTCCACCCTGCCCCGCACCCGAGTCCTCTTCATCTATTGAGCTCTCTCTAAATCACATAATCGTTTTTTGTCCTTTTTAGGTGAGACGAGAAGTCTGGCTTTATCGAATCAAAAAGGGAGAAAAGAACTGTTTTTCCTCTGCTTGACATGACGGGGACAATGCGTCGCCTCTAGTCCCCTCTCGGTGTAAAATAGTGAGTGCTGAGAAATGTGTAAAATCCTTCAGTTGTTAGTGGTGAACTGTCAAGTGCTATTTTGCATTTTTGAAGTGTGTGATGTTCAAATTAATGCCTTATTTACTGTTTTAATATCTGTCAGTAGCATCAGCATGCACTGTTTTCCTGCTTAGCCACCAGGGGGCAGTCCTGTTTGTATTTTTTTTTCCCCACAGGCTACTATCTGATGAAGTCATTTGTATTGGAGGTGGTTTGCTGCACAGGGGTCAGCGGGTTACTTTGGGATTATGGGTGGATTAACTCAGTGTAAAATAACATATTTGAAGCACCGATTTAATGTGTTTTTTAACCTTTCTGAGGATTACTTTTTGTGCCCTCTGTGAAAGAGTATTTCAAGCAGGTTAGGCAGGACTAGTAAGGGATAAATTCGCTTTTTTTTTTTTGGAAGTTCACGGTCTGAAAAGGTTCGAGGACCACATTTAAAAGAGATTGGGGGCCTACAGTTTCCTGAGAGCATTTTTTTGCCTCTTGTGTTTTATCCGTGCGAACACTGTTATCAAGAAATTGTTTTCTTATATATATATATATAATATATGTCAGCAGAGAGGAGGAGTTGCAGGGGTGTCCAGGGAGGCCAGGAGCAGAGCCACTGCCTCGTCTGGTGACACAGTGTTAGTGGTGGAATGGGCCGGTAGTCTGTCACTGGATCCACGTGCAATGAAAAAAAAAACCTCTGATTGAATGTTTCTGAGGCCCTGCTTTAGTCAGAGGGCACCTGTAGACCCAGAGTTAATCCAGAAACTCATTTATCAGAATTCTATCAGTTTTTCTAGTATTTAAAAAACAGCTTTGCCAGACTGTTTACTGTCATTCATTTGGGATTCTTTTAAAATCAAAGTGCAAACCAGTGAAACTCAAATATTACAGTCACTGTTTCGATTTAACCTACTGAAACTACAGCAGTCATTTCAACCTTTAGACATATGCAAACATTCAATCCATAAAAAGCATTATTTCTGCCTCTCTGGATTATTAGGGCTTGGACATTTTTCAATATGTGATTTTTTTTTTTTCTAATTTCAAAACGCTGAAGTTGGAGATCTGTATCAATAAATTCTATGTCAGTGGATAATAAATTGCGTGAGACTCTGCTGCTTTATGTTTTGACCTCAGCCTCACCTTGATGGTTTTTATGGGATCTAAATATAACCTCTTTGGAGTGTCTTCGGAAAGGTGGAGATCCGCAGAGAGGAGGAAGCCTTTGCTGACCACGATGTACAGCGCCTGACATGAGAAGGTGCTTTTAGCCATGCTAAATTTAAAACCATGGGCGTGTGTGTGTGTGTGTGTGTGTGTGTGTGTGTGAGCAGGACTCGGGATGATTTACTGCTGGTGGCTAATTATACATGTCAGGGATGTTTTTTCTTGCAGTTGGAACAGGAAGTGAAGGTCACCCCACCTGGAAGACACCAACTGAACAGTGTTTGGTTTCACTGGAAACTTTTACAGTCCTTCAGTGTCAACTCACCACCTTGCCTTGTTACTCCACCCCACTATGGCAGGATACAGGCCTCTTGTGGTAGCTCAGTTGATATTAGCTCCGTACAGGTCATATTTCTTGGGACACAAGGGGAATGTCACTCCTAATTCACTTAAACGGTTATTTTACAACCTATGATTCAACTACTCCCAAAAGCAGAAACACAGAGGACCAAAATCCAGATTTTCATGTTAGCTCAAATCCAGGCTAAAGGTGCGTTAAGCCTTTATGGTGCTATAAAGTGGAAGTGGTCAGCAATCCTTAAGAGACCTTTTTATACAAGTTGAATTGTTGTTAAGTGAGACCCGATGATGGAAAGTTCCAGATTCGACACGAGTAAAAGGAATCCGTTAAATATATGTTGACATTTTAACAAATGTTTCCTCCATTGTTTACCTCGGACTTGCCGCGCCAGTGCTGCTTTTAGTAAATCAGATTTCCTGAAGTCATTTGGTCTGTTGCATTGTGCACTTTAGAAAAATAGAAACAGCTGTTGGTCAGAGACGACAGATGTTCAGTAGCTCTGGGCTGAACTCAGAACTTTTAACCAGCTCAAGGAGTTCATTACTTGTAAATTTAAGGATATTTTTTGTCCACCTTTAATTTATAAAGTAGAAACCAGAGGAAAGTTCATACGATTAACCATGAACAAGCCTGCCTGCCTGCCACTTCAGTACCAAAAACGTTCAGATGAGTCTACTGATCGGTGTTATTGCTGTAAATCCTTGCAAAGCACATAACTCGATTCTTCATTTTGTACTTGAATCCCTTCGTAACGCCGCCCCTCCTCTGCTCAGGCGGGGTCACCCAGTGCAGGTGTTCTTGTTATCCAGATGTCATTCATAAAAATGACTCCATTGTGCCAAGAGCTGTCTGTGTCTTGTCAGCTGCCCTCGATTTACAGAGACGGAAGTATTTCTTGGGGTAATTGATGGGAATTATGTGTGCTAGCCAAGTGCTTGCACTGCTTGAATGTTTTAGCTATCAAAAGATAAGAGGGGACTTTTTGATTTACAAAACCTGGGAGTGAGCCATCTTCCCACAAAAGACGTGCTTTACTTTTCTGGCCTCTGTAAAGCATTTTGTGCAAAGAAAATCTGCCTTTGTAACACTGATTAAGACTTGAAATGTGACAAAAAAATGCACACTACCTAACTTAAAACTGCTTATTTTGAGCAGCTCAAAAGTAAGAATGGTCCCCTCCTTTATGCAGAAAATTTGAGCTTTTTGTGACTTTGGTGATCTCTATATCGTTCCATAAATTTTGCATCAAAACTTCCTACACTATCTGCCTTTTTACAGCAGGCCGGCCTTATCAATGCCTGATCCTCCCCAGCTCAAACCCTCTGCTTGCAGTACTTTTAAAAATTGATTAAAAAAAAAAGATAAAAATTCTTAAAATAAAGACAATTATAACATGAACATGTAAAGAAATCAATGTAGCTTATATATTTATTGGTAAAACTAACTTTTTATGCCATGAAATTTAGGTGTTTACAGCCATGATATCTGAACAGGCAACCTGTGAGTTTGGTTGGTATGGTTGTCCCATTGCAAGTCTGAGCAGGTATCACGCAACACCAACAAACAAGACCTTTTCCCACTAAATTTGAGGTCTTTCAGCAGTTTTAAACATACCTTACACAGTTTTCTGTAAAGTTTAAAGTCCATTTGGAGTTATTGTTCGGTTAAGTACAGACTGCATTACTTTTGTTTTGCCAAGAAATGAGGAAAATGGATGACTGACTAAGAGGACTAAAAAAAGAGGACTGTTTAAAGATATGTGGAGGCTCACCTTGTGGTAACATCATGCACCTACTTTGATAAGGAGAAGGACTGGCTGACCAAGCTGCATTAAAACTGTAAGTAAGCTCAGTGAGTGATAAATAATGTGTTTTTAACTGTTGTGGTTAGCCTCAGGCTAATGTTAGCTGCAGCTATCTTCTGGAACCGGAAGTGTTCAAACCAAACCGCGCTCCAGTTAAGGGATTTTCTAAGTCCACATTTGCTCTCAGTAAAACTTTGGTTTTGGTTCTAGTCGGTGTTTGCTGTGTTTTTGATTGTTTTTTATGCATTTTATGCTGGTATTGCGCGACACAGAAGTCACGTGAGTTGTAGGCTACCGTTGACGGTTAGGTCGAGGTAGTAGAATTGTGACGTTAGTGAACGAGTCGCTCGTTTGAACGGCTCTTTTGAATGAACGATGGGAACCGATTCACAGTGGTGAGCCGGGCCCAAACGCCAGGTAGAGTTGTACAAGTTTGTATTCAGATTTTTATCATGTCTTAATTTTTATCAGTTAAGAGTTATCTCTAGCCTGTGTAGTTTCTTTCCTACCACAAACCTTTTTCTAAAAATCAAATCAATATAACAATGAGCCAGTCTTTTGACATCTCTTTGAAAGGAACAGCTCCCATCAAAGAGACATAAATCGTGTGTGACTTTAGTGAACGGGACAGTCATTTGAACGGCTCTTGTAAGTGCTAAGTGGCGAGCCGTTCGTTTGCGAGCTGTTCTCTTGTGCAAATTGCCTATGCTGCCTCCATGTGTCAGGTAGAGCTGTACAACTTTCTATTTGCATTTTTATCATGTCTTAATTTTTATCAGTTAAAAGTTATCTCTAGCCTGCATCGTTTTGATTGTACCACAAATCATTTTGGGTGAGGTAAAAATTCAAAATAGTGATCTCACTGTTAAAGCATGGGGATATGGCACCACCTTATGGAATATTAACAATATTTCAAAATAATTCTCATATGTGTACCCCTGGTTGACTTCTAAAAATGAAATCAATATAACAACGAGGCAGTCTTTTGAACGGCTCTTTAAAAGGAACAACTCCCATCAAAGAGCCATAAACCCCATCTCTACTAGTTTCTCTTAATTACTGAATTTATCAAGGGCAGGCCATCAGCTGCATGACAGTCAGTCAAAAAACTCGAAAAAAAGATCTTACCAAGCAGAAAAGTCTAATTTCCAGTCACTTACAGTCAATTTATGTTCATTATGTTTGGATTCATCTAACAAGCCTTCATGCACAGCCAGCCATGACTGCTGCAGTGCGAAGGAACATCTACAAGAAATGTTCGGCGCTGATTTGTTTATTTGCAGCTTCAGTAAAATGCCTCTGAAATACGTGTACAGTGCTAGAGTGGATTATTTTTGTACTCTTTCTACATCTGATATTCATTAATGTCATGTTGTTGTGTTTGAAAATTGCCATAAAACTATTCAGCTATGCATTAGCTTTCCATTCATTATGTTGCTCTTACTGAATACATAGAATTAGTAGAATAAGAAACATACATTTTTAATCAATAGTACATTTGAACAGCATTAAACGGTATTAAAAATAGACCGAACATGCTGAGATACATGAAAACAAATCATGGACATTGACCTTGTTAAGAGGAAAACAATACAGCAGCTTATATGAAGACGTACTTGGCAAGATTAGGTTGTAGAGCTTGAAATAGTTCCAAAAAGCACTGTTTACTACTAATGGAGCTAAAGCACGAGAGTTTTTCTTAGAAAGGCAGATGGAAAAAATCACTTGTAACATGCTTATCCTCCCTGGTAACATGGAGATGGGGAAAATTCAGCTTTAAAAAGATCCTCTATTCTGCTAACGACATGGTGTTTCTGGGAAATGTGGTTTGACTCAACAGGGAGAATTTAGAGGCGGAGGGTCATCCACATCAGGCGAGGCCAAGATATGAAAATTTATGTGACCCGGAAGAGATGAGCGCTGTAAAGAGAAGTTTGGACGCCTTGGGTCCAATGCAGGGATACGACTTAAATTTTGTATTTTTTCTTTATTATTATAATTTAAAGTATGAATGTCATCCCGGAGAAATCCCATCCCAAGAGCCTCCTCCTGTCAGTTTCCGATGGGAGGTTTCCCAGGATGTGGGAAGGATGTGGGTTGTATCCAAAGGATACATCCTTCTCCGTCTTTGCATGTGTGTGTTTGGTGTGTGTGGTGTGTGATTGGGGCTGGGTGAGGGGTGTTATCGTTGATGTGTGAGTCATCCTGACCCTCCCCTTCTCTTGCTGCACTTTATGTGGCGTACGCATTTACGAGTGTGTGTGTGTGTGGATGTTCATGTGCTTGTTTTTATGTTGTGCGGACACCTTTAACACTTCTGAACAGGTGTGGACATTCATGTGCGCTGTGTTTTTCACATGTTTGTCTCTTCTTAACGAACGGCGTGAGCATCTTTTTGGTATCGTGTGTGCTTGTGTGAGAGGGAGAGAGGTTGGTAAAGCAGTGGTGAGTCATCCACAGGCCAGCGTTGCCTGTTACCATGGGTCAAACACAGCAGGTTCCCCACCTCTCCATGTGCTCCTTATTTTTTTTTTTTTTTACCTGCCACTCTTCCTTATCTTCTTCCTCCTCCTCCTCCTCCTCTTCTTTTTTTCCCTCTCTGACTCACTGATGACTCTCCCACCACCACCAGTGACATCACTAGCCCCCTCCCTAACACTTTGTTGTGGTGAATCATACTGTATGTGGAGATTTTCTCCCGTCTTCAGCCAACCAGCAATGCCAACCTGAATGTCAGCCGTTCATTCATAAAAAATCAGACTACAGTCACTGATGCGTTTATCTCTGAATCCTCTGATCTGTTGGGCAGGTAGGTTATGTTATTGATGCAATCCACTACATCCTACGCACTGTGATGTAATAGGACGATTAGACCCACTCGGATAGACATATAGAAATATGGCCAAAATATAGGAGAGAGGACCAGATGTAGAGGAAATGCTTCTTTTTTACTGTGCATTCCTGTTAAAGCTAGGACCCAACTTATATGGATTTTTTACCGAGTAATTGGCCGATTTTTATGAAGTTATAAAAAATAGATATGTAGATACACTGTAGGCTACTGCTCTTCACGCCGACAGGAAGACCGACTGATCAAACTCGGACCAGAAAAGCGTTTTCAATTACCTACTCACCGTTGACTCGGCATGACCGAGACCAGCACAGCAGGGAACATCGTGAAGTGGGTTGAACTGAAACTGGTTGACTTATTGTGTATTTCACAATCTAGTTTATTTACCGTTGAGGTGGACCACTCTCCTCCGTGCGTCCCTGAGCTGCCTGCTTCAGATCCATCACTCTGCTGTGCTGCGAAGTAGTTAGTGGATGAAGATTGTCATGAGGTCGCTGCGCCATCTACAGGATAAGTCGGGGAACTTTTTAAATGGCGGAACATTTTCAAAGTAAAACCAAATCTTTTTCTCCGCATTTCATTTCTGAAAATATCGGCGAAAATCGGCGCGTTTTGGCCGATTAGTCTCAAACGGGCTAAAATTGGCCCTAGTTAAAGGGACTACAACTTCTTCAACATTAATAGTATAGTATCTAGAAACTGAGCAAAACCTTTGAATATCCTCAAATTAGGCAAAAAATTAGGCATTTTGAGGACTACAGGACAGGAAGTAAAACGTCCACCTAACGTGACTGATTGTAGATTAAGCATTGAGGATATTTTCGTGGTGTCTGCATAGAGAACAGCCTAAAAAGATGATGCAACCAATCCGTGGAAGCTGTGTACAAAAAAGGGGGACATTTAGGCACAATAAAATAATGCTGTAAATCATTTTTCTCTTCAGGTCAATAATATGGGTTAAAATAAAAAATAAAAATTAGGCATTTTGAGGACTAAAGGACAAGAAGTAAAACTAACTTGACTGTTGTTTAGACTTGGAATTAGGGATAATTAGGGAAAAAAGGGGGACATTTAGGCACAATAAAATAACACTGTAAATCCTAAAAATTAATCTACATCAGTGTTTATGGTTTTTTCAGTACCCTCACTTTACTTCGTTGATGATCAGTTGACTATTATGTAATGCTATCAAATTTCTCTCTATCAGTTTTTACTGTTTAGTCTGTGAAACCCCGTCAGACTGATTGCAGAGTGACGTTCCTGCACACCTTTCTTTCTGAATTTCACGGCATGTTCATCCTACGCATGCTCCCGGATCATTAGACGTATCAGACAGAGTGGCGTGTTTCTCCATGACATCATGCTGCAGTGATGTCAGAGAGGCGAGAGTGCAGTCACCTGGTTTTTTTTCTGTCTCTTAACTCTGTTTTTAAATCATCGGCGAAAAGATGTGAATTGTGAATTGTGAATTGCATCAAATGGGGGTTGTATTTAAATGTAATATGAAACACAGACACCTATAACAGTATATCAGGCCAAACTTGATCATATTGTTCTGTACTTTGTCTTTCTCTCATCATCTATTTTTAGATTTAAATTCTTTTTCATTTTTTAATCTGAGCTGCCTCCCGACACCTCAAACACACTTCTTGTCAACAGTTTCAGTTTTCTTACAAATCATTGCTCTTGGCTCTCAGGCTCACACTGCCGTCACCATGGCAACAATAAACCCCTGCACAAGATTAAGTAACTCATGCTTCAGCCAAAGATGCTCACATTGTGTTTTTTTTTTTTCTTCTCTCTTTTTGCTCGTTTTTCACGGTAGAAACAGTTAAAGTCGAGTTCTGCGATGCTTTACAGATTTGTGTAATGTGTAATCTTCAGGTGCGTTCTGGTGATGTGGATCCACCTTTCACTTTCCTCTCTCTCCTCTTTCTCTCGCTCTCTGTCTGCTTTTTTTTTGTGAATGGAGACTTGCTGCGCTTTGACGGGAGGCATGAATGGGAGAGATGGATGTGGGGACGCATGTGGCGAGGAAATGGGAGGGAGGGATGGAGGCTACGTCACATTACGTTTCCGCAGTGCATCAAGGGAACTGGTCTGTCTGTGACTCATACTGTCAGGATGGGGAGGGGAGGGGGGGTGACGGAGGAGAGAGCGAGAGAGAGAGAGAGAAGGGGGGTGTAGAGGAAGATGATGAGAAAGAGAGATGGAAAGGAGGAGTATAGTCTTTTTTTTGCTCTCTCTTTCCCTTTTTTCTCTCTCTCTCTCTCTCTCTCTCTCTCTCTCTCCCATCCCCCCATCAGTGATGTAATACAGGTGACCTATTCATCACAGGGAGGAAGTCTGGCTCCTCTTCCTCTCCTCTCATATTATCTCTGTCTCTCCTCTCTCCCTCCCTACTTCCTCTCTCCTTGCTCAGCTGACTGGCTGAATGCATGAATGAACAGGCCTCTCTCTCCTTTTATTGCGGTGGGGGGAGGGGAGGACACAGGAAGCGGCGAGGCAGACGCAAAGCGGGAGAGGTGGAAAGAACGAGTGATAAAGAAAGAGAGAGAGAGAGAGAGAGAGAGAGAGAGAGAGAGAGAGAGTTCCCATGGCATCTGAAGAGATACACACTGACTGCTGATCTCATCCTTTACGTGTGAAGCTGTTATTATTGTTGGTCTGCCTATGTGTGCAGGTATAAGAGCAGCTTTTGTGCGTTTATATATGAATGGAGGCATCCTTGTGTCTTTCATGGACATTATGTATGTGTCTGTTGAAAGGCAGACACTTCCTCACTGTCAGCTAAAACTGCATTATAGAAAATATAAGAGAGGGAAGGTAAAAATATGAAGCCATGTCCGCAAACGTCTTATATCATAATTCAGTTTATTAAAATATAATTTAAGTGTTTTTATCGTAGCTGTGACTGTAACGTTTGACAGGTCATATCGGCAACTTTATGCTAAAGGAGGCAGCTCAAATGAGGCCTGTTTGATATGAGAATCATATTTTAATATGCGATCACAGTTTCCAGCATTAAAATGACAAGTCTGAGTGTGAGATAAGCAAATATTTAAGAGTGCATACCAGCTACTGAACTGAGAAGTGAAGTGAGAAACGAACAAATCACTCAAGGAAGTGATTCGGTTCAGTACGATCAGGTAAAAGATTTGGTTCTTTTGAACGAATCGTTCGCGAACGAAACAACACATATATAATTAGTTTTAAATATCTATATTGGCACCATAGACTGTATATAGAATAGACGCTGTTTGCCTCCTTGCAGGGTGAAGCCACCGCGAGAACAGCACCCTCTGGTGACAGGCTGCAGTATAGGTCATAAACCCCGCCTCCTCCAGTAATCCCTATGGAGCTGTGGACAAACTTAATTACACTGAATATGATATTTTCTCCCCCCTGGTTGCGATGTTGACAAGTAGTTACTGTCAGACTCTTTTGTGCTCAAAACTACGGAGACTAATATTTTTCACAGGTGTGGTAGAGACCGAAGAGAGGCTTTAAGAAAATAGGCCCTGATTGTTTGGATGGAAAGACACATTGTCAAGCTAAGACAGAGGGCCGTGTGTGTGTGTGTGTGTGTGTGTGTGTGTGTGTGTGTGTGTGTGTGTGTGTGTGTTGATGATCAATTTTGATGCTGTTTGAGAAGGCGTGCTCAGAGGATTATATTGAATAATGTAATTTAAGTCTGTACTCACCTGGTCTATTTTTACCAGCAAGGGTTAATAGTAATGGTAGCACAACTCGGAAGTGTTGTTGCCATGGTTACCTCCAATTCAATATATCCTGCTCACTGACTTAGAGCAGTGTTTAAAGTGTTAACCAGACCTGGTTGAACTGATATTATTTCAAAAGGCTCCGAACACGAACAGGGTCAAACAGCAACTTTTTAAAACATGATATAATCTGAGAAATTAAAGACAATATTATGTTAAAATGCATTTTATAACACAGGACATAAATAAGATGAGACAACAAAAGTGAGTGACGCAGAGGTCATATTACCTTGTATGTACCCCTTCACTATGAATTTGTGTACATATGCATTATGTCATAAGTCCCGCCTCCTCCAGCAATCCCTATGGAGATGTGGACAAACTTTGGAAAGTAATTACTCAGAATATAAATGTTTCTCCCCCCTGGTTGCGATGTTGACTTGTAGTTACTGTAGGACTGGTTTGTGCTCAAGTCCTTTTTTTCTGTGCAGCTCTATTTTGAAAAGTAATGAGGGGGTTCATGTTTTCTATGATTGACACCTGATACAGCCCATGGGCGTACAAAGATCGCGTAGCTCGTCCAGGGGACGCTCTGCTCCTGTCTGAGCAGAGCGTCATCACAGCGACTCTCCCGAATGCATAAAATGCTACTGTGCAATGTTGGTTTCAGGAAGTGGAGAAAAAAAACGGAAATACCGAGAGCTTTTTGGCTTTAAATCCATAAACTGGCGGAAGTTGTCCACAGTAAAAACAGTCGATGGTTGAAACTTAGAAGCTTGTTATCTGTCTAAAGACAGCTTTAGCACCAATTTCTAGATCAGAACTACCAGATTTGTGGTCTGTGCTTGTTTATGTCTGGAGAACAGAGCATTATAGTATCATTGGCATATGAAATATGTATAATTGTGTATGTGTGTGTACGTCTGTCCATATGTGTGTGCATGTGCATGCTCGGTGCCAGTCATCAGACCCTGGTTTTCTCTGCCTCCACCTTGTATGAGTCAGAGCTGCAGTACAGTGTGGGAGGGGTTGCAATTGGATATCCTGCTGGTGGCTCGTCCACATGCACGCACTCACATGTTTTCACACGCAGTTTAGTACTTTTATTCTTACTTGAGCAAAGGTGAATGTTTCTAAAATCAAAGCAGTGATGGCGAGCAAAATATGCACAAAAATAGGTCACGACTTAAACATCACCAGGTGTGAAGATGTACGCATGTGCATGTGGACGTTTTGAGTACAGTCAGACGAACACATGGACAGAAAGACACACAAAGAGACAAAAAGCAGCGGCAGTAGATAAGACTGCACTTAACACATAAGTGCACATACGTACAGTCTACAGACACACATACACAAACACAGCATGCTGTCACATCCGGCCCTGCGCTCCACAGCGTGGCCTATAATTAGCTGCCTGCAAAGCTGACTGCCTAGAGATGAGATGAGCTAACCAGAGAGAGAAGGAGAGGAAGAGAAGGAGATGAGCTAACCAGAGAGAGGGAGATGTTTCTCGACTGAGAGAAGAGGAGGGAAAAGTTGGGAGATTTAACCAAGAAGAGGTGCATCTTCATTGAAAAGTAGGATGATGATGACAGAGCTCATTCATAGAAACGCAAAGTGTGAAATAGCAACACTGACAGCATTGGATAAAACACCGAACTCTAGCAGTGACACACACTTGTCATCATCCTCAACTCATTCAGCTCCACAAGACACGACCAAATAAGGGATTGGAGATCTATGTGTGTTTGTGTGTGTGTGTGTGTGTGTGTGCACATGTGCCTTCCTCAGCACACTCTCAGAGACTGGAGCGTTTTTATGAATGGGGCTCCGGCAGCCAGAGCGGTAAAGTATGTCAGAGCACTATAATGAGAGCTGCGCTGGTCTCTTAAGTAGCACGATTTCATCTGTGTAACAAAAGTAGGCTGGAGACTCGGCTGTGAATGAATGAGTCAGGATCGACGTAACCCGGCTACTTCGACTCTGCTGGGGGGGCTAAAAGAGAGAGAGAGAGAGAATGAAAGAGGGAGGGGTTTTTGTATGACTCATACTCTCTCCTCTCATTGTCACTCCACTGCAGTAGCTTTGGAGGACTTCTGGCCTGCTGTGGGCTCTCCCTCCTTTATCTCCGTCTCCCTGTTTGCCTCTCTGTTCCTGCTGCTCCACAGCGTTTTCTCCTGCCATCTTTGAGTCTGTTCTTACTTAGCTGCTGTGATCATTCAGGTGATAACTTTATAAAACCCTCTGGTCCCAACATGTCACATTGTCTAAATTCTGTATTTTCAGAAGATTTCGTTTCCAAAATGCATCGTGTTTGCACTCAGGCGATCTGCTGCCTTCGGCCTTTTTTGGAGTTGTGTGTAGGTTGCTGCCTGGTTTTGCACCCACATGCATAGCCACGTGTGCTGGTTGTTAAAGCCCAAGTGCACCTCATTCAGTTTTCTGATATCATGAGATATGCTGAATAAAGCAAGCAAAACAGTGCAGGATGAACTTTCCAGGGCTGCCATGTGAAGTCTGTTTCCTTTGATTTTCTGCAGCTTAATCCTTAATCAGTTTCACATTGTTTTAATATTGTGTAAATATTAGTGATAATTCTAAATTGGTGTTCTTATTATATCCAAAAAGGTTGATTATCTTGGGAAAACACAGATGGAGCATGCCGGATAAGACAGCAAAGGGAAAAACTTCAAGGTTAGAGGCAGGAATGGTTTCTACTTCTAGCTCCTTAAAGTCCAATTCCGATCATTTTTTTAACTACTTAAAGTGTTCTCAGTGGTCTTTAAATTGTGATTATGAAGTTTTTTTAAAATCCAAAATCACGTTACCTATGTCATTTTAAAGGGCTTTTCTTCTGCAGAGCTCCAGTAGATCATTAGCAATGAGTGGTGGGCGGAGACAGCGCTGCTCTGCACACTCCTCGTCACGCTAGCATGTAGTCTAACATTGACGATTAGTAGAAGTAGCAGGTAAGACACGATGAAAGTTGATATCATTGTTAGCTTTCTTATGAGCAATGTGCTAACGCACACACTTGTCCCGCTACCGCCCTCTGTATGTATCTGAGTGTGGCCTGTATAGCTCAGCTTTGGGGGCGGGGCTTGGATTTGTGATGTAAGAAATCTCACTGAATCTGAACCTGCATTGGAGTGGATCTTCAATTTCTCTGAGAACTGTATTTGCATTTAACAGTCAAGCATTCCACATGCTACACAGTCATATAGTAATTAAAAACCACAGTGGAAAAAGTGAGAATCTTTTACTCCCCAGATGTAACCACAATAATGATATCAGTGCTGACAAATGGATAAAATTGAAGACTAAAGACACCCTTGAGCAGACAAAAATCTGTTATAAAATGTAATGTTTGCTTTAAAGTAGTTCCCCTGGAAAAAAAAGTCTATGTGCTTGACAGAAGATGGAGAGATGTGTTAAAGTGAGAGGGACATACATTTTACATGATGGAAATACCTTCTGGTGGTAGTTTCGGGGCAGAGGCCAGGTTGGTAGGGGGCTTTAGCTGCTCATGTGTGCGAGGTGCGTTCATTATTATTCCATGCCTTTCCTCGGCCTGAATAATGGGTGCACTGGGCCCTGCACTTTCATGCTGGGCTGCAGAAGGCATGGAAATAAGATACAGGGTGAGCCGAGTCAGTCAGTGGTCATTACAAATCAACCAACAGCTGGTAACCTATGGACTGTACCCAACCAGAACCAAAGGTCTTTAATTAGGAGAACTTGAAAAAGTGCTTCAAAAGTTCTTGTCTCTATTGAAAAAAAAAAACAGCAATAAGTCTTTTTTTTTGTTTACTTCTTGTTCCTTAAATGACCTTTTTTTTGGTGCCTGATTTTTAACACAGTGACACAACAACAAATTAAACCCTGTTTATTTTTAGTTGATCAAGGTAAACAATGATTTTAACTGTTGGAGTTTAAAAGGCGTCATCCCTACAGTACTGCATCCGATTGCAAGTCAAACAACCAATTCTGTTGTTAGTAGATGATCACACTGTAAACTGGTTTTCAAAGATAGTCACAAGCACACACTGAGAGCTTATTATGACTTTGAAAGTCGACGTTGACGTTGCAAATATCGGTATCTGTAAATTTTCGGTTTATCGCCCAGTCCTAGAGGGGGTCTAACTTTTTGGCAAAAACTACCAACTCCAGGTCTGGCATGCTTATAACCGCGGTCAACAACACATGTATGCGGTTTTGTGTGGATGGGAATTTACTTGAAATCGATAGTGTGTGTACGTGATTTTTTATTATTTTTTTTACACAGAGGGGGTTGGACATTCGTTTAAGAATACCCAGCTTCATGTGTACAAGGCCTAAGATTTGAGAGACTTTGTTGACCTCTACAAAATAACAGAAAACAGATTTGCTGTCTTTTTTTGTGTCAAACTGTACATTGGACCCAAATAAATCATGATTATTGCGGCGGTTTATAGTCCTCGTGAGCAGCTTTCAATGCTTACTGTTTTATTATTTCACCTCTCTCTTTATTTCGTTGTACTCATTCCAGTCCAGAGCTTGAATCCTCCAAGTGATCCAAAAGACAGCTCAGACCACTGCCTTCATAAATAATCCCAACATTTCTATCGTGACATTTCTCAAATTAATACCCAAAAGTACTTATGGGTCAATATTTGCTCAGAAAAATTCAGCAAAAGTCCGTCTTTAACAAAATCAGATTTTTGTTTTTTTTCTGTTTCCGTGCAAAACGAAACACAATTTTGATGTTATCCAGTTGTCAATATTATTTAAAGCCTTGAAACAAAGATGTTTAAGTTTATTATGTTAGTTTCTCTCAAATGATCCTTAAATAAAAAAGAAGCATTTTTTTGGAGGACTGCAGCGCACTAAAAATGTCTCAGAGCGATGTCAATAATTCAGTTAAATGTTTCTGACACGGTTTTATGCATGCATTATTATGCTGAGTTGGCTATTATCAGCAGACCTATATCTTTGTCATATAATACAGCAAAGAAATAGGAAAGTTTAACCATTCAAATTAGATTTCAGGGGTTGTCTTATAAATAAGCCCTAACTTACAATAAAATTTAATTTGTCTTTTGAGTAAAATACAGAAAATATTCATAAATCCACCCAGATTTCAAAAATGTCAATTCAGATTAAAGAAGTAAAATACAAATGTTCATTAAAAGCATCATCGTGGTTTTATTTTCTAAAACTTTCCCCAAATAAGTGCTACTTTTACGAGCAGACGGGTCAGCTGCTGACAGATGTGAGGTGTCACAGGAACAGCGAGTCATTGTGGAGCGCTGGCCAGAGGAAGAGGGGAGGAGAGGAAGAGGAGAGCAGAGGTAATGAAGGTGTAATTTGCTAACCATCTGTGAGGTGCCTGGCTGCCCCGGGGGTTTCCTCCTCTCCGGAACTCCCCCTCCACAGGGGCACAGGTGCTGAAGGGAGGCGGCGGTGGAGGAGGAGGAGGAGGAGGGGAGGACGACTGGTGAAGAGGGGAGGGAGAGGCAAAGGTATGGAGAAAAACTAGGCAAAGTGGGAAGACAGATGAGGAGGCACAAAGAGAGGCAACATGGTGGTGGTTTTAGGACACAAAGGCAGCTTTTTCTTGAACCTAAGTACCTAAAGGATCCAGCTGACTTGAACAGTTTAACTCTTGTGTACGTTTTATATCCGTGCAGAAACCATTTCCTTTCCCATCAAACGTTCCTTCTTAACCCTTCGCCTCCTCCTATAACTCACCATGTATTTCTATTCTGCAGTGCATAGACCCACTGACCAATTTGACTCACCTTCACCGATCACTTGTCTATAATTGAAGAGTCCTTTCAATCAGACCAGCAAGACCCGACTATCACAAAACCCAACTCTTAGCGATCATCTCCTTCCTCTTTGCCCTGTCAACTCCTCACTTCCCCTTGAACATGCAGGCTGGTGGAGGTGGAGATGGTGGCTGGGCTCCTTCCTGCTTTGAAGTGCTCCAGTCAGCTGTGTTGCCTCCGACTGCTCTCTCTCTCTGAGGGGCATATAATGGCTTTAAGACGCCCTGGCTTCCTCCATAATAACTGCTTCCTCTGGTCTTGTCTTGGCCTGGTGTGTGGGCGGCTGGTTGGCCACCTGACAGGCTGACCACTGCTTAGCTGACATCTGTAGTACTACTAAAACACCACTGGTATTTAGGAGTGTCCTGATACAACTTCTTTACTTCCGATACAATACCGATATTTTAGCCTTCAAGGGCTTAACACTAACTTTTTCCACAAGGAGCGCATGTGCTCCTAAATTGAAAAAGTAAGGAGGAATGGACTGCTTGTATCAAAGTCCTTATATCGGAGATTTTAGATCTGATATTAGTTTTTTGGCTGATATTGGACTGATATCCAATATCAATATCATATGGGGACAGCCCTACTGTCATTGGTTGAAATCTGTTTAGTACTTCAAGTCTTTGCGACGTGAAACCCAAAGTTAGTAGTCGCCAACATGGAAGTGCTCACTTAGTGACTTTTGTTTAATCTAGACACAGCCAAAGAGGTCATTGCCAAGCTGCCTCAACACCTCTGTCTGTCAGTCAACTTTGGCAAACTTTATTATTCAAATGTATGCTTCATAAAATCACAATAGATTTGTTATATTTGAGACATTTATCCACTGTACAGTTTGACCAAAAATCGGTTTATGTGCCGGGTCTAAACATGTTGAATTCTGCTTGAAAAACTCCAACATGAGTCCTCAAATGGGGACTCGATGACTTTTACATAGGGTGACCATACGTCCTCTTTTATCCAGACATGTCCTCTTTTGGGGGGGCTGTCCAGCCTTGTGCGGGGGAGTTGATAAAATCCTTCAAATGTCCGGGGTTTTGTATGGAAGTTTTAAGTTTTTGTCGTGTGGATTTACTGACACTCAATCTGACCGAAAAACTCTTAAAATTAGCGACGCACGACTCTGTGACTCTACCCCCATGTAGTTGTGTCCTCTTTTTGGGGATTCAGAATATGGTCACCTTATTTTACAGCCAGCCTTGAGTAGACCCTTGAAGAACTGAACTTTGGCTTTATTTGTTAGAGCCCGAATTGTTCGCATGGTCCCAACCTGCAGATTTAGCTGCCTAAATAGCAAACAGATCCACTAGTTAGTTGTTGTGTTGATTAACTGGTGGGGGGGATGACTGATTGGAAGCTGGCTCCTTAAGTAGCTGACTTATTGGCTGAGGAATGCAGCAGGTGGTTTCAAAATCTGCAACTCTGTGTGTGTGTGTGTGTGTGTGTGTGTGTGTGTGTGTGTGTGTGTGTGTGTGTGTGTGTGTGTGTGTGTGTGTGTGTGTGTGTGTGTGTGTGTGTGTTTGAGTTTGTGTTTTTGCATATGTGTGTCTGGGTGTGTGTTCTTTTCCCATGGTTGAATCCATTAGGTTTGTCTGCAGGCCTTCAGATTGCTTCTCTAATCTGGCATGTTTCACATTCCCAATTTCCTCTGCTGATGCATGACTCCTCCGCTCCGCAGAAAGGAAAGTACGACAACTGCCCTCCTCTCTGTCGGACTGTGCGCCTCTTTTTCTTGTTCACTGGAGCTTTCTCCTTTCTTATGAATCTTTTCAACTGTACATGTTTTGTATCATCTTCTGTTTGTTTTTCTGATCACACCTATGCCGCTAAAACTACAAAGCTGAAAACTACGACAATAATACGAGATTAGATAATAACAGAGTAAAATGATGGTTTGAAATTGGATAATAAAAGGAATAACATTTTGCACCACTGTCCTTTAAGACGGTTGAATTAAAGTACCACAAAGAAAGTAAAAACAAACAGTTTTTGAGACTTCATGCACCGACTAAATGCTTATGTTTGTTAACTGCAAAACTACAACAGGGAATACAGAGACTAGTACGGAGAATTAGGGCCACTGGAAAAAGAAATAATTCTATATAGTTTTTATTATTATTCTGAAATTAAAGTCAGAAATCTGAGAAAAAAGTCAGAATTCTGAGATTAAAGTCAAAATTTTGAGAAAAAAGTTAGAATCCTGAGATTAAAGTCAGAATTCTGAAATTAAAGATGAAAAAAGTCAGAATTCTGAGAAAAAAGTCAGAATTTTGAGATTCAAGTTAGAATTCTGAGATTTAAATTAGAATTCTAAGATTAAAGATGAAAAGGTTCAGAAGTCAGAGAAAAAAGTTAGAATTCTGAGATTTAAGTCAGAATTTTGAGATTTAAGAGGAAAAAGTTAGAATTCTGAGATTAAAGTCTGAATTTTGAGATTTAAGTCAGAATTCTAAGAAAAAAGTTAGAAATCTGAGATTAAAATCAGAATTCTGAGAAAAAAGTCAGAATTCTGATATTATCATCATGACTTTTTTCTCTTAAGATTAAAACAGCGGACATTAGCATGATTCTCTCAGAGGCCATCTGCCGCATCTACAATAGAGAGTCCATGTCTTACCTGTTTTGCAACATAGGAGTGGACGTCTGACAAACTAGCTAAACTGGAACACAACAAGAATCTGAAGTGCTATTTGCCTTTTTAAATCGAAAACTTTAGATGCATAAGATGTTGCACAAGTCCTTCCATTTAAATATCAAATACTAGTCAGCCATCCACTCCTATGTTGCAAATAATACTTTAATATGAACAATACTTCAATCTTAGAATTCAGACTTTTTTTCTCAGAATAATTATAAAAAATCCATATTGGACCTTTTTTTTTTCTTTTTCCTAATCCTCTTCCGTAGCAAAACTGTGATCTGAACTTGAAAAAAGGGCATAGATGGGAGGGAACCTTGTAGATCATCTTTTATAAGTTTCAAGTCTTGCAAATCATCAGGAAATGCAAAAACCGTTCCCCCTTTATTGAAAAATATCTGCACATAACATGATCCTGGAATGAATTTCTCCTAAAGTAGATGTATCATATTCAGTGAGAAGTATAGAAACATGTTGCCATAGACGAACAGTTTCTCTGGTTATGCATTATATTAATAAACATACATGACTGCATTAAAGTGGCCTGCTTAAGGCAAAGTGGAAGCTGGAAAACTCCCACATAATCAGACGTGTTCATTGGCACACACACCCTCACCGAATCGCTTTATCATTAGGTAAACAGAGGGCAGCGGAAGCGAAGGAACACTCTATCAGCAGGCTATCTACAGTCCTGTTGACTCTACCTTCCCTTATCTATTACATGAACTCTACACTGTCACATAAACATGTTCTGCCTGTCAGTGTGTGTGTGTGTGTGTGTTCATGTGCACGCATATTTAGCCATTTTGCTTTCCATATGAAGAAACCACATACATGATAATGCAGTGATTTTGCTAGGTAAGCATCTTGCGTCTCTGATGCATCAAAAGGATTCCGTTTAACTCAGTGTCCGTGCATCCCAGAGACCCCCCCTCATAATATTACCTTAGTTCAAAACAACAGGAAAGGAGATCCTGTTAGTGATGGGAAGATCAGTTCTTTTGACTGTACTGAATCTTTCGAATCCGTTCATTAAAATGATTTGTTCAAAAAGATTCGTTTACCGAATCAGTCAGTGCTTTGGAGCCCCACCTTGCTGGGTGTAGTAAATGAGTGGGTGACACAGCGGCGCTGATCGGGAGTGTTCATCGAACGAGCCCCTGCTGAGGTCACAGCGTCGTTCACTGGGTGACACGTGTCGTTTATTTGCAAAGTCCTGAAGGAAGCGTCACTCCCCTGCCCTGAAAAACTCACCTCTCTGTGCTGCCGCCGACCTTTGCATTGCGATGCGAGTGAAACAACACAGCAGCAAGCAGCACGCCCGCTAAACGAGCGCGAGTCAAAACACAATGAACGAACCGGTGCTTGGCAGTTTGTGAACGATGCTACGCCCTTCCCTCCTCTGCCTGCCACAAGTCGTTTGGAAGTCGTTCTTTTCTTTCACAGTCTGACTGATACATGTCGTTTATTCCCTGTGAGCAAATCACGAGACTCCACCCACCCGCTTGCTTGCTGGCTGACTGTGTGTCGTTCGCCAAAGAGTCAAAGTTCCACTCCTAACCGGCACGCCATGCTTGCGGCTGAGCTCAACTGAACTAAGAAAGGAACGAATCAGGTCTTGGAGTGATTCCATTTATGTCGTTCACTCAGCAGTTCAGTTCTTTTGAACGAATCGTTCTTGAACGACACAACACCAGCTCTTGTTGACTTGAGGGTTCAGTTGTGTTTGTGTCCAGCTCTGGGGTCACTCAGCGGGATGATTATGAACCGGTTTAAGTCATAAGTGAATGTTGCGCCGTGATTTACACATGAATACAGGGAGATTGTGGGAGTTAAAATGGATTCATCGGTGCAATGATTGAACAGTTATAGTTCGTTGGTTTTGCAGTGAAATAATAAAAGATCTAAAGTTATGATTGGCCGATGGATTTTTTAATCTACCTGCTGGCTTTGCTGGTGAGTCAAAAAGTTACAAGTTCCTGCTGACACTGATCAGCATTAGTTTGCCAGATTGAAGCTGGTGATACAACTCAGTCTAACTCAAATCAGCTTCGACAGACCGAGTACGAAGCCAAACTCAATGACCACAATCTGAAATGACAATCCTAACTTTCTCTTTATCTCTCATTTAGTTTCCCAGGCAGTCACCTCCTTCTTCCTTACTCACCTCTGTTGTTTTCCCCCTCGCTAACCCCCTTTTTCTTCCTTTCTTTTCTTTCCCCTGCTGTCCCCTTTCTCCACGCGAAATGAAAACCAGACGTTCCGCAGACCTAATCAAGATGTCCTCAGCTGAATGAGCCTTATTATGGGATGGGTAAACAGTGAGTTCCGATGTTGCCGGGGGATAAAGTCCCGGGACAAACCAGGGTTGATTGAGAGGAACGAGACATCTCACAGCGAGCTCTTGTCAGGTACAACTGCCATTTGTTGATGTCTGGAGGGGAGAGGAACAGATCTTATCGGCCTGACACGAGATTCTCACAGATAACAAGACTTTGAGAATTAGGAAGAACCAACCAAGCACTGCAACCTTGCAAAACTTTGTTTTTATAGAAGACGTATCAGCACAACATGAAGCTTTTTACCTCAAATTAGTAGCTCATGTGTTTGTTGTAACTTTTGAACTCTCTAAGGGAGAGGTTTTGTGAGTTTCCTGTGGATTGCTGATTTTAGTGATCCTGCCATAAACTCTGAGTGGGCTTGTGTTGTCCTTGATGATTAGAGACTAACAACTTGCACATAAAGCACGGCTGTAAAAAGATGCATGGCGAGGCTGCTCACGAGTGTTAACTGTGGATCAGATTCTTTGTGGCAGATGTCAAACCCTTAACATTCATTGGAGGAGTTCATTTCACAAAATGTCTCTGCCTGGGGTGGGACTCATTTTTATATCGGTACGGCACGGACAGTCTGTGAGTCTTGAGAAAAGCTAACAAAAGCAACTCTGAAAAAGGACCCTAACTGTAAGGTCAATGCTAGAAAATCACATTAAAATCAAAAGAGTTTTATTTTTCCATCAGACATAAATGTGCAGCTTTTAAAAGGAAACAGGAAACATTATCAAGTAAATAAATAATAGCATTGGAAGCGAAGTCAGGAACAAACTAGTAGTCTTTTGTCTTGAATGCAAGGGTTTGTATCTGCGTCCTGAAGACAGAAGCGGCGGTGGTTATGGAGTCTGCATGAAGTGTCAGAGCCTATTTGTAATCCTTGAATCTGCCATAAATGGGGTCTAAATAGAAAGGGTCTAACTTTTTGGAAAATATTAGTAACTCCAGGTCTGGCACACTTATAACCGCGGTCAATACCTCATTTATGCATTTTTGCGTGGATGGGATTTTATTCGAAAACGATGACGTATGCATTAGGGCCCGACCGATTTATCAACGAGCCCTAATATATATATATATCTACAGTATATAGTATACTGTAGATATCTACAGTATATATGTATTTTTTATAACTTCATAAAAAATTTAAAAATCTGCGGATTTATCGGTAATCAGATTTTTTTCCCCCCTAATAATCTGTATCGGCATCGGCCCCAAAAAATCCATATTGGTCGGGCCCTAGTTCTGAGCATTATTTGTGGCTATAGAGTGGCGTTTTGGTTGAGGTTTGTTTACGGCTCCTCAGACCGCTGTGTGTTGCTATCGTGCGGTCGTTAATAAAGTTGGTAAAACTAGGGAAGCAAGCGGTCAGCAACATTCATCTCTCGAGGGGGTGTCTAACTCGGTGCTGCGGTGTGTTTGAGAACATCAAAATGTTTAAAGCTGATGTCTATTTAGGTTTTTGCTCAAATCTATTGGTAGGTTTGACCTTTTGGTAGGGTGACCATATTCTGGATCCCCAAAAAGAGGACACTCCTCCAAAATTTTCAGGGTTTCCAGGTCAGGTCGAGTATTTTTGACGCCCTTCTAACTCAGTTAGTCCACTCTACACAAACTGAAAACTTCCACACAAAACCACGGGCATTTGAAGGACTCCCCCAAACAGGCCGGGCAGCCCCCAAAAAAGAGGACATGTCCGGGTAAAAAAAGGTCACCCTACCTTTGGGAATCCTGTTTGTGCAAGACATACCTTTGTGCATTCATGCGTTTAGTAAATGTAATCCATGTTTTGAATATTGTTGCAGAAGTACATAAAACAGTGCTTTCTCCTCTTGATTAATCCATTAGACGCTAATGAGCAGAGATGCATAAGCTTCATGTGGACAGGCAAAGGAAAAGTTAGTGTATGACTGTCTTAAATTCTCTAATCTTTGGTGCAACAATACACAGCTATCACAGCGACCATCTTAACCCCAGTGAGATGAAAGAAAAAAACTACCCCTCTGTTTGGTCCTGTTATGAGCGTAGATGTACCAGCCGGACTCAAATCACCAAAAGCAACAATTAGGTATTTTTATTCCAAACTCCCCACTGTGACCTCTCTGTTGACTGCAGCTCAACTGTTAGTCAAACAGAGAGCCCTTATCATAGGTAAACATGAAGTGGCCACTCAGCCATCCGGCTACAGAGATAGGCAGGGAGGGATAAACATCTCCGTATCGCCATGCAGACCTGTGCTCAAATCGAATTTCCGCACTCCAATTTGGAGGCTTGTTTACGTCCAAAAGCATCTGGAATATTAACATGCCCCTGAAAGAATTTCCTGCAGTGACCACATGCGTCTCTGAGAGCCGTATTAGTGTAAATGTGTGCATGTTTACTAGGCTGTGTCCCAGTGCGCAGAAGGGTGAACATACTCTCAGTTTTATGTGCCATGCATCCCTATATGCTGATTAGTTTTAACTACCTTTATATCCTCTTGAGTGTAAAGCTTGGCAGAAGTTTGATAAAGTTTTTTTTTTTTTCATTTTGAACTCATTTACTCTTCCTCCCCAAATTGTTTTGGCCCTTTGGGGATAAGGCTGCTGCGATTCTATTTTTGAACATTTCTCGCTGTCGACAAATCTCATGTAAGCATCAAAAACCAAGTTCGCATCAGGCTGTCCCTCAGTATGCTGAGACTTCATGTCTGTGCTGTCAAATCCATTTGGTCTTGCTACAAATAAAGGCTAACCAATATATGATTTTGTTTTTAAAAGCCAGGACAAACTGGAACTGGACTATCTTCAGCTGCAGATCAAATCGAGTGTGTTTGCAGCACCAGAAAGATTAAGACAGTATAATAAACCCATGTTTATTATAATGAAGAAATATGCAACCCTGTATTCACTAATTTGTGTATTTGTTTTTCAGCTTTGGTCCACATGCTGAATCTTGATAGCAACTTAAAGACCCACTCAGATGAAAATCGTGTTTTTCTTGTTGTCTACATGTTCAAACAGCATTTTTCTGATGCTACAGGACATATCATGAGAATAGTAAGTGCAAAATTTGATTTCTGAGTATTTCTGCATTCAAATCGCTGTAAATCTCTGGCAGACCCAAACGGCAGGTTCAGACACAGTGAGATTTCCTACATCACAAATCCAAGCTCCGCCCCCAGAACCCCGCTACGCTAGGGTGACCATACGTCCTCTTTTACCAGGACATGTCCTCTTTTTTGGGGGATGTCCAGGTTTGTCTGGGGAAGTTTATAAAATCCTTAAAATGTCCGCGGTTTTGTGCATAAGTTTCAATTTTGTTGCCATGTGGACTTAGTGAGTTAGAAGCACATAAAAGACACTTGATCTGACTCAAAATACTCTCAAAATTAATCTTGTGTGACTCCGTGACTCCCCCACTGAGCAGTCATGTCCTCTTTTTAGGAAGTCAGAATATGGTCACCCTACGCTATGCAGGCCAGACCCGGAAAAGTAGAGAGGACGATCGCGGAACAAGTGTGTGCGTTAGCGGATTGCAAGCTAATTATGATATCAACTTTCATTATGTCCCCAAAGACATTAGTGTCTGATAGCTGAATAGCTCCTATGTTGCCTGCCACTTCTACTGCGCTAGCAATGTTAAGCTGCAAGCTAGCATGAAGAGGAGTTTGCAGAGCAGCGCTGTCTCCGCCCACGACTCAGAGATGAATTTCTAATGAGCTACTGGAGCTCTGCAGAAGAAAAAACCCTTATGACTTTAGCTAAAAACTTCATAATCACAATTTAAAGACCACTGGGAACACTTTAAGTAGTAAAAAAGATCGGAGTGGGACTTTAAACACATGATTTTTCATATGATTTATATCCAGCAAATAATCACCAGACAATTTAAGATGCTTAATCTGTTCTTTTTCTCTCTTTCTCTCATCATCCATGTCTTTGTTTTGACGTAAATAACAAACAAAAACATTAAAATTCGTAATAACTGAAAAATATGACTCCATCTTTATCTGTTTATAAATAGCTGCGCTTGCCTGCGTGTTCATCTCCCACTTTTTTTTTTATTTATGGGCACGCATGTTGCCACTCAAAAGTTTGTTCCCCACAATGGACCTGAAAACAGACCAGACTTCGGCAAAGGAAGTTGTAAAAAGTCTAAAAACAACTCCCATCATGCTTTTTTTGCCCTTGTTTTCCTGCAGCACACCAGTTTTTCATTTAGGCGAGGGATGGAGGGATGGAGCGCAGAGAGGAAGGCGGGATCGAGTGCGCAGCGCTGACAGTATTTATAGCTCCATGTTCTGACCAAAATTATCAGTGTACCACAAAATAACTTCCTCTAGCCTCACCGCCAAATAACAGGAAGCCTTCAATTGTGCGTATTTATTAATTTTAAGGCGCACACATGCTCTCACGCGCGGACACACTGAGTTGTGCACAGGCAAACACAAACAGATTACACATCGAGCTCATGAAAACACGCTCTTGTGTACACACACACACACACATATGTAGCGATGGTTTGCTGTCTTTATAAATAGAGCAGCTCCTGGAGCTCTGCAAAGTCGGCTGTGTAAACTTCCTCTGCTTTCTGGAGTTGGTTTGTCTTTGTACGCACAAGCTCGCTCTCTCTCTGTCCGTCTGCGTCTCTCTCAGTCTGTCACACAAGCAGACAGACACATGCAACCAAGTATGAGTGCACACGGAGACACACACATGCAGACATGTACATGCTCTCCAAAGTCTGGCCTCCATTAGAGGCATTCAGAGGAGTTTGGGCCGGGGGTCAAAGGTGACGGCGTGTTAATGTGTGACGTGGGGGGTCTTTTCTGCTCCACTGACCATCACTTCCATGTGAACGCACACACCGACTCACACATGTAAAAACCGACATATAATACAGCCTTTATGAATCATATTAAGGTCCTCCTTTCTCCTCCACCACGTCAGTGTGTCCCTCTCTGTCCCTCTATGAGTTTTACCTCTGGGTCTGTAAATCACAGGTTGGATGTTTCAGCAAAGCACAAAATACAATTGCAGATGCTGCACCTGGTAGACATGTTAGTGAGCACGAGCACATGTGCGCCTCTGTGTGTACACATGCGAGCATGTGGGAGTGTACACCCACCGCTTCTCTGCAGATACAGTAGGTTTTGACAGCTTCCACCTCCCTGTAATCGAAGCACTGGATTTTTAAAACATCTATGGTTCAGCGTTTCAGAGTGATTTGGGATGAGTTCATTAGAAACTGGGGTCAAAGTAGGGCTGCACGATTAATCGATTTTAAATTGTAATCGGATTATTTGATTATGACAATGTCAAAAAATGTAAAATCGTCAATTCAGTTTCCCTCTCAATCTTCTCTCGCACCTCCAGGCCACCATAGGCTCCCCCTTCCTGCGGTAGTGCTCCCCACTTCCGATAATTTCGAAGGCGATATTTTCGTGGGCTAAAAGGGCCAGAGCAAGTCGGTCGTGTTGAATTGGTACGGCTTCACAGTTTTGGACGAAGAGCAAACCACTCCCCACTGCAAGTCTGTCTGAAGGCGGTATCAACCCGTCCACACGGAAACGAATTCAAGAGGAAACGCAAAAGTTTTTTGTCGTATTGGAGTTTCATCCATACGAAAACAGTGTTTTGAGTGACTGTAAACGGTACTTTTCGAAAATGGGTTAAGAGTTAGGGTTACTGGGGAATCACACAGGATCCGGAACGGCTCCACTCCACTTCAGACTGGCAGGCTGATCAGATCCGCAAGCATACAGCGCCCACCGGATCCGATCCGCCGCTGCCATCAGAGGAGAAGCTCTCGCGAGATTAGCGATATTTCTCGTGAGACTGGTCGAGTCAAAGAATAAGATCCACCGATTGGTGTTTATAAATGGCGGTGTATATAAACACCCAAGTTAAGAACAGCTCAATGTATTGACTTTATTTTATTTTGTAAATTAACCGGATATTTTACTCTGTAACCGCATAAAACTTCGGCTGCTGCTCATGCTGCTTTGCACTGTATTGAGGTCCGTTCCGGATCCTGTGGGTTTTGCCCGTCAGGGTTGCATAAATCCGTAAACGACTACTATTTCATCTCCGTGTGGATGCCTATCTGCATCTCTCTTGGAATGATTATGTGACACACAGTGTAACTCTTTTATGGCGCCTGCGCGTGTCTCTCGTTTTGAGAGATGATAGAAAAACTTTTGTTTTTTTTTTTAAGTGAAGTTTGGTGCAGTTGTCACTGAATAAAAAATCGAAACCTAAAATTGAGTTTTCAGAGAAAAAAATCATTTTATTTTTGGCTAAAATCGCTACATTTATGGTCCAGCTTTTCAGGGTTATTTGGGATGAGTTTTTGTTTATTAGAAACTGAGGTCAAAGATTTTAGACCTTTAGACAGATTTGTAATGTAGGGCTATGATACTTTAAGATGGGTTAAAGTTATAATTGTTCAGATTTTTCCTGATAATATCTTTTAGAATTTGTTTAGACATTTCTATACTTGTTTAGTATAAAAAAACAGACAATTTATAAAGGCTTGATCAGTTTACTCTGATTTATAGTGTTAAATCTTCGAAAAGTGGTATTTTTCAATTTTTGTGTTTGTGTTCAACTTGTTTACAGGAAACACTTTCTGCCATCTGCCACTTTCTGCTCTTTCCCTTCTTGTTTGCAGAAGCGTTTTTGTTTTTATGTCATACTGTAGAGTCAAACTCACTAAGATAGCATTCCTCACACAGGTGAGCGCTTTATCTGTAGCTGTATGTGTGTGTATGTGTTTGTGTGTGTGTGTGCTTGTTTGTGTGTGTAAAAGAGAGAGGAGTTGGCTGGGGTTGCGTAACCACCATGTGCCTGGGTGCCTGGAGCCGGCAGGTCGTTAACCTGCCTTCCTTCCTGCTGTCACCTCAAACTAAACAAACACAGAGGCTATCTGCTGTTCATGCACATGTGCACTAAAACGCGCACATTGACACTCACTGTTACACACACGTATACGCATGTACAGGAATACTTCCACTTACCCCTACACTTATGCACATTTTCCCCCCTGCTTGAAGGAGACTCTCTAGATCGTACATCTCTTTTCTGATCACACGCGCGTACACAGTCGAGCACTTAGAGCTTTTATTTACCCTGTGGGGAGGATGTTACAGTTAGGATGGGATACAACATGTCATTAAGGAATCCTGCCTCTCTGACAGTCGAAAACAAGCTCTGTGTGGACTTTAACCTCTGCAGGCGGCTCATTGGCACCTGGCTGAGATCAGCAGATGTTGTGATTCGGGGATGATGTGAAAACAAAACACAAAGTATTGAGCGAGGATTATTAATGACGTTTCTGCCAAACTTAACCCTTGTGAGGTTTAAGGTCCTGACATACCGGGAGTGTTTTTTTTGTGCGATTATTTTGGACAACAATATTTTTGAACCTGTATCCTGTCAATACAAGGGTTCACATCAGCGACGTTTTCCCGTAAAGTTTCGCATACTGTGTGTCCACTTCTGACCAATCAGATTTCGTGTTGTTGCGACATCAGATTCACCGGCATATCCAACATGGCCGACCGGCTGATAGTTTACGTGTCGGAGAACAGAGTGCTTTTTGATAAAAAACACAAATATTACAAACATAACGACCTGAAGGACAACTTGTGGAGAGTCATATCGTCAGATTTCTCATGTGACGATGTTTTGTGTGCTTTAACAGTTTGCTAAACGTCTTTGTTTTAACTTTCATCTGTGCTAAGTAAATTTAGCTCGTAAGCTAACCTGTTCAGATACAACATACCATAAGTATTTTCACTGTCTCAAACTCAATTGCGTTGCTGTCATTGCACCATTAGGTCTCGGTTGTTACCTTATATTTATGGATTATAGTTTTATGTGCTTATCTGGTACTGGCCCCGACTCAGTACATGCTATCATGACAGACAGCCATCTCAACACTAGTGTCTAATCAGAACTGAAAAACAGTCAGTCTGCTGTTGTGTCAGTCTTCTCGTTTCCACCCGGGACACGTCTTTTTTTCCCCCGGAAAGTCGCAAAATCGCATTGCGCCTGTTTTGAAAAGCTCTACTGCTTATATGGTTATGTGGCTGTCTTTATAGAGACAACCCGTTATTGCGCGATTGTGTGTGAATCCACAGGTTCTTTTGAGTTCTCGCGATTCCTACTGTCCGAAATCCGCCAGAGCAGTGCCATTCTGGATGCTGTGGAAATTGGAGGTAATTCTTAATTCTGCTCCATTGCCTCACTTCTTGGTCAGACCCAGAATTAGAACTGACAGAAATGAAAAAAAGATATAAATAAACAAGGGTCCACATGATATGTTACTGTGTAAATTTTCTGATCATAGAGCCTGTTTAGTTTTGATGGTTATTCATTCAGGTCTAAGCTCCTTAACTCTCAGACTCTCCTGCAAAGATCTCCTCTTTTTCCCCTCGGAAGTTGCAAAATCACATCGCGCTTGATGTGCATAGTCAGGCGCGTCAAAAATCGCCTCCAAATATTTTGTAATTTCGCGTTGTATATTTGCATCGTTTCCTGTGTGTAAGGACCTTCTGTCATGTAGTCACTGCTTTAACTTTTTAATCAGGAGTTTTTACTGTTTTTCGTGTCAGGCAAACTTCTCTATAAATCCTGCATGTATTACGACTACAGACACAAGTTCTCTTACTTCACTGTTTTCCTACAGTTTAATTTTTAATCAGTGCTTTAACTTCAGACATTCTACTCAAATGTCTCTATTTTCCAGAGCTGATCTTTTATCCTCCATGAAGGGTTCATAAAAAAAAAAAAAAAAAACATTAAAATGATACCCAACAAAAGAATCAGGGATAACATAAGGAAATGCTTCGCAACCATTACTCGTCAAAAAAACACAAGACAAGATCAAAATACTCTTGGACATCCGCTCCGATCAGAAGAAAAGCTCGACTTCATCTGATCTTAACTTTCTTTCTCCTGCAGGCTTTAAATGACTTTAATACTTCAGCTTTTCTTTTCCACAAACAAAAAATCATTTCAAACCACATGTAACAAACCCACATCAAGACCTCATGTTTGTTTCATAAAAAAATAATGACATTAACATACTCTCCTATTCTCTTTTTTTCTGAACTTGGACTGAGTATTTCAACATGAAGTTGTCTCGGGCCTCCCAGTCGGTACGAGTTTCTTTCTTACAAAAAAAACTAACACAGGAACATGGGGGAGGAGTAGCAGTGGAAGCATTAATAAACAGAGAAATAAATAATGTTTATTGCTAGCTAGACATCACAGTGGGTTTATGGCTGGACTATAAACTAGAAGACTCAGCTTAGAATTTACATAATTACTTCCTGGTGTAAATTACTCAGCCCCTTCCTCTCCCACTCTTCATCTCTCTCTCCCTCCCTTCTTTCTCTCGTCTCCATCACTCCCTCATTTCCGGGTCATGTCATCTATATCATGTGACTTATGTTAACACTGGATTCCCTGCAGCATTTTTGAATGTTTCTGTGCATCTTAAAGGGTTAAAATCTGAGAACAAAATGCAGAAGATGTAGTAACAGCTAATGAGAACAAAAGTCAATAGTTCCAACTCTAAAAACAAACGTGTTTTATGCATTTGTGACTCTTCAAATCCCCGCAGTGGTGAAGCTGAAAAGAGATGACTTGTAAAAGTTGTTTTTTTAGTGCCTTCCAAACCCTCGAAAACAACTCTTAACCCCCCCCAAAAAAGCACTTTCGTCACAAATTTGGCAGTGGAGATGTTAAGAGGGAAAACATGTCCATGCATCGGCTTGTGTTGGGAAACTGTATTTAAACCACACAGTAACTCTCTGGTGGTAAAATATGAAGCCAGAAGTGCAGCTCCTCAAGTGTCCTCTTGAGGGTGGCTACAAAGTCGAGAAATACCAGGAAAAAAAAAAAAGAAGCGTTTTAAAATACCTCCCTTTACAGGAACATTCGTCATGTCTACAGCCTGGTACAAAAAAAAGCTTTCAGTCTTCGGTCAATTCAAGACATTAGGGCGCCACCTCACCACTCTCCTCCGTCAGAATGACAGACCATGTCTAGATAAGGTCTTCTTAATTAGGTTGGAATGTAGTTTTTAAATCAATGTAAGATCTTATAGTTTGACAAATAAATAAGCAGTGTGTGTTTTGTGTGTCTGAAATAACTGATTGGTCATATATTTCCAGTTAAGGATGCAATCATTTGTGCCCTCAGGATCGGAGCCAAATAGGCCAAAAAGGAAACTGAAGATAATGTAGTTTGAGAGGACATCTTTGCAGGAGAAGCTCAGAATTAAAGAGCTCAGACCTAAAATTCTGGACATGAAAACCAAACAGTGTTCGAATTCTCATGTTGGCTTCTGGCATGTAGTGATGCTAACCTGATCTCAGCTGATCGTTTCCTTTGAAGTTAGTGTGTCAATTTCCACCGGACTCTGCAGCCGATCGCCATAGTTCTATTTTTTCCGGACGCCACAGCATGCTGCATAAATTAAGCATCCGGCTTCTTTTCAAGATAAAACACTTATTTCTTATTTCACCCCATGCAAACGGGCGGGGATGAACAAGTGAAAGGTTTTTAGATGTCATTTCATCCCGTTGACACCACAGATGAGGAGATGCTGATTCTAGAAGTCTAGAAGTGGATTTCTTCCTCTTGAAGGACACAATCTACTGCTCATATGGTTATGTGGCTGTCTTTATAGAGACAACCCGCTATCGCACGATTGAATGTGAATCCACAGGCTCTTTTGAGTTCTCGCGATTCCCACTGTCCAAAATCCACCACGAAATTCGCATCACAAACGCTTTCAGTAGGACTTGGCGGACAGTTAAAATTGCTGCAGTTCTGTAGCGGTGCCGTTCCAGATGCTGTGGAAATTGGAGGTAATTCTTAATTTTGCTCCATTGCCTCACTTAGTTTCACTTAGTTTCACTTAGTTTCGATCGTTATTCAATCAGGTCTAAGCTCTTTAACTCTCAGAATCTCCTGCAAAGATCTCCTCTCAGTTTGCCTCTATTTTTCAGCTGCATCAGCTCCTTTTTAAAGTTAGGAAACAGGACATCAAAAGGTATTCCTGACTGTTACAATAGAGTTTTGTGCATTACAGTTACAAGAAACATATAAAAGTTCTCATCTGACATTTTTACTTTTTATTTTATCTGACTAATAGACCCTTTTTGCTGACATAACCTTTTCAATGTGGAAACTAAATCAGTCTTGGGATTTCAGTCATGGTTATAAAATGACAGACGTATAACTTTGAGGGGTTATTTTTGTTTATAATGGATCCAGCCTGAAGGAATAAATAAAACTGAAGCTTTCCCGTCAAAAATTATTCTTTGTTTTTGCGTTACAACTCTCAAGATAGAAGCTGTTTATCTGGGAGCTTCAGGGAGTGTTTTCTTGGTCTCTGGTCCAGTGTTGGATTGTAGAGCACAGAGTTCGGTTAGGTTAGTGGAGGTCAGGGAACACAAGGACAAATTACTAAATGAAACGTCTCTTCCCTTTAAGGTCTGAATCTCTGCCTTGTGTGTGTTTATGGTTGTTCTTATCCAAGATGAAGGGAGGAGGTTAGGCTGACCTGGAAGTGAAAACACCAGCCCTCACTTTTCTGACCTGTTAATGTCCCTCATTGTAGTCTTTTTCTCTTTTCTTTCACTATCTTTCTCTTTATTCTTTCCTCATCTTCTTCTCCCTCTTTACAACTTCCCCTCTCTCTCTCTCTCTCTCTCTCTCTCTCTCTCTCTCTCTCTCTCTCTCTCTCTCTTTTTCTGTCTTTCTCTGTCCTTTGCTCCCTTTTGGGATGTCAGCCATGTGTTTTGGAGGCCCTCTGAGATGTAACCACACATTGGAGATATAGCAGGGGGTAGAAAGAGAGAGAGAGAAGAAGAAGAAGGAGAAGAGGAAGGCTCCAGAAAAAGCTTGGTTGCTGCTCCCAGCCAAGACACCAGCCAGAAACCAAACTGGATGTGGTCAAACTGTCAAATTACTTAAGGAAACTGCAGCAAAACCTCAGGAGGCGAAAAACAGAGAGGGAGAGGAGAGTTTTTCTTTTATTGCACTGCAAAACAAGCAAAGCAAAAGGGTATTTTAAAAAGGATTTATCATTTTAAAGTTGTCAGTGGTGAGGGCATTTTAGAGAGTGCAGTTTGAAGATATCCTACACGTTTTTTCCCCATAATTTAATATAAATTTACTGTTTTTGATGAGAATCAGTCTTTGGTTATTAAAAAAAGACTGAACCCATGTTGGTATGCAAACTTTTTTAAGATATAAATGAACTACGCTACACAATTTTAATCTGTGGACCTTTTTGTGTTCTTTTTTCACGCTGTTACGAAGGTAAAATATTTTACAATATTTGTGGGTTACAGTCATGAAGAATTAGGATACCCTGTACATGCCAGCGTTTAAAGGACAATTATTTTTAGGTGGATTTTTAAAGCTCCTGTGAGAAGTTTTATGACATTTATGAAATAGACTAAAATTCACATCAGTGCCTTTTTATGGTGACCAAAAGCAAACAAGACCATCAGAGACAAGATGGACAGTTTGTACGCTGTAATTTTAACCGCCTGAAATCATTGTGGTAGGGGTAGTTGTCAGGAGAGACAGCCCAGTTTTCACATTCCCCACTTAGCTTATTCACAATAAGCGAACATGTTTGGCCATCAAAGTCAGTAGGATTTCAGAAACCACCACCCAAGCACAAGGAGGATAAGATCAGCAGAGACCGATTTGTCCACAGGGGGCGCCAAAATTGACACAAACAGAAAGTTTCTCACAGGAGCTTTAATCAACCCTCTAAAATGTGATACAGATTGAATTAACAAATGAGCCTTTGTAAGAAGTAGCTAAAAGTCAAAGTATCTTGATTAATTAGCCAAACGAGGACACAACTACGTGGGGGCGGAGTCACGGAATTGTGCATGGTTAATTTTGAGAGTTTTGAGGTCGGATGGAGTGTTTTTTATGCGTTCCTAACTCAGTAAGTCGACGCGACACAAACTCAGGATTTTATTAACTCCCTCAGACAAGGCCGGACAGCCCCCCAAAAAAGAGGACATGTCGGGGTAAATGAGGACGTATGGTCACCCTATATTAGCTTATCTAAAAACAACAATAATAATTTAACTTAATAGACTACATAATCTCGTTTGAAACTTTCTGATTCATTTCAGATGTCGCAAACCTTTTTAATAGGAAATGGTAAACACTGACCCTACACATTGCATTCTTACAATACAAACACATTTTTCTGCCACTTGTAAGGCACAATAGATGGCTGGAGCAACATTTCTTTTAGTGCACAGTTGAAAATGCAAAGTTGCCTGACACAGGTCTGCAGTATTTTTTTGGAAGTATTTCAATTACAAATATCAAGTCTAGGAGACCATAAACTTTCAGTTATTTGTGAGTATACTGATTTCTTGGCCATCCCCACATCCAGCAAAAAAATAGAGATTCCATTTCTTACTTGTCTTGGCACCAATCGGTAAAAACTCACAAATTCTTTCTCCTCTCTTGGAAAGTACATGGAGTTTAAGTGACAGTAATAAAACAAGAAAGCTCCCAGCAGCTTCCTGTGATTTTACTGCTTGTTGAGTTTGGACATTACAGGATGTTCAGTCCTTCTTACTCAGCTTGACTTACAGCCTGTTTGCTATTTCTGTAAGTTATATTTTTTCAACACAGGATTATACAGCTTTTTATTAAGTTTGCACCAAAATTTTGTAAGTGATACAGGATCTGTGTCTTATGTAACTGAAGAAGAAGATGTAACATGAAGATGTTGACATCAGGGATGAATCAGCTCAAGGCCTGAGTGGATCATTAGGTTGTTATAAATCACGGCTATATGTTTCAGATAAAGTGTTACCATTTGTGTTTTTCGTGCATGTGTGAGCGCGTACGTGTGCGTTCGTGCCCTCACACCATGCTCTGGCTCCACTGAGACTCCATGCCCAGCAGTTATAGACGGCAGACATGGCTTTAACTTCCACTGCCCCCTTTTCTCTGTCTCTCTTTCTCTCACACACACACAGGCATGCATTCACACAAACATGTACACACCTCCTCCTCACTCCATAACAAACAGCGAGGGTCCGGGCCCCCAAGGCTTCCTGTATCCTACACACAGCCAGCAAATAAACACAATCACATTCATTTACCCCTACCCCACACACACATATTTACTACCACACACACACACACACACACACACACACACACACACACTGAAGCATTTATTTGTGAGCAGCCATGTTGCAAACATACCAATACATCAACGTACACACAAGCTCACATCAACACACTTTGACAGAGCGGGGACTCGGACCGAGCGGATAACCACCGCTATTTCTTCCCTCGTTAAGCAGCAATATTATGAGCTGACACTTAGAGAGAGGCCTGTGGGGTAGACTCGGTGTCCCGAGGTTTCCACTGTGGGAAAAAGAGGGTCCGACACTTGAACAGGAAAGGAAAACCGAGAGAGTCCGCTCAAATGAGTGGGCTCATATTTTGTAGGGGTGGAAATCACTAGTGGACCCACAATACTTGGGCCAAAATATGATATCATCATGATGCTTGGGCCACAATACAATATTATCACAATACTTGGGCCACAATTTGATATTTTCATGATACTTGGGCCACGATACAATATTATTACGATATGATATTATCGTGATACTTGAGGCACAATACGATATCATCACGATACTTGGGCTACAATATGATATTATCACAGTAATTGGGCCACAAAACAATATTATTGCGATACAATATTATCATGATATGATATTGTCACAATAAAATATCACAAAACTTGGGCCAGAATACAATATTATTACGATATGATATTATCGTGATACTTGGGCCACAGTACAATATTATTACAATATTGGGCCACAATACGATATCTTCAGGATACTTGGGCCACAACATGATATTATCACAATACTTGGGCCACAAAACAATATTATTGTGATACAATATTATCACCATACTTGGGCCACGATATAATTTTATTATGATATGATATTATTGTGATACTTGGGCCACGATACAATGTTATAACAATACTTGGGCCATGATACGATATCATCACAATACTTGGGCCACGAAACAATGTTATTGCGATACGATATTATCTTGATATGATATTATCACAATACAATATTATCACGATACTTGGTCACGGTACAATATTATCAAGCTGCTTGGGCCATGATACGGTATTACTGCGATTTTTAACATTTTGCAATACAGTGAGTATTGCAAAACAGTTGTGATTCACTCTTTTTTTTTAACTGTTTAGCTAATTTAGCATTTGCCTTTCTTTATGTTTGTTTTATTTACACTACATTTTATTTTCATGTAGCACATCTCACAAACCTTATATATATTTGCTGTACTAAATTTCTCCTGCTCTATGATTTCACCTCTGCCAACCTCACTGGACAAACAGTTAATTTTATTTTTCCATTACCATAGATTTGACTTCATATTAGCAATTAATTAGAAAAATCGATACTTGGTGGATGAGACAATATATCACCAGAAAAAATATTGCAATACTATGCTGTATTGATTTTTTCTCCTACCCCTAATATTTTGGGGGCTAGACTAAGAAAAATGTAAATGAGATGGTCCCAGAAAGGTAGGGGATGACTTGTCTTTCATTTTATTTTAATGTGTATTAATATCCGTTATTTATATTTTGTTAAAATGCCCTCCAGTTTCTGATTACAAGACAGTAAATTTAAACCAACCAACTTGATTGTCCCAGGAAAAAGACGATAACCAATTTCAATTTTTTTTCAAAGTTTAAACTATAAAAAACAGTTTGAATCTTCTTTTCAGCTCCACAAATATAATACTTTAATTTTGCTTGTACAATCAACATGTGTTCATAATCTCTCTTTCCTCTCCGTTGTCTTCATCCACTCTGGCGTGTGAAAAGAAGATACCAGGGTAGCAACAGAGGAAACATAGCAACCACATAATTGGTAGCCAGGATCAAACTTCAGTCACATTGTGCTATCAGCTGGGCTCTCTACCCTCTTCTTTCACCATATATCTCGAGTTGTAATGACTGTGACACTGCTCTGCTGCTACAGGCGTCGGTGGTGGCATCGGGATGTATGTTATTCGGTTTGCAGAAGTTGCGTTCTGCAGTCAGTGAGATGTTCCAAATTTTTAACTCTTTTGTCTGAAAATGAAAAATTCTGTGCACTGCATGCGGTTAAAGATAAATTACAGGAGTACATTTTGAAGAATAAGAGGTCAGGAGTTTTTGTGCTTCGATTCCTGAAACCGTGCAGCTGCAAAAGTCCAAGGATGGGCTTGTTGATTTTAGAAGAATGAGGCTGTTCCTGTTATTGAAGGCAGACACCGAGGTTGTGGACAGTTATGCAATAATGAATATCACGGACTTGTGAAGTCTCAAGTTCAGAGGAAAAAATAGTCTTTGATGTATGGGCTGTAATGCAATGTCCCCATTTCCAAAATACTTCCTCCTTTTCCTCGGGTTTGACCTCATTTTGCTGTGTTTCCCACAGAATGATGCTTTACATGGTGGTGATGGAGTCTACTGAAATTACTTAAAAATAACTTTTCAGTCACCTTTTATTTTAACTTGATGTCATCTATCTATATTCGTCCACTGTGCTTTAGATTTAACCTGTTCTCTTTGCACCAATAGTGTCCTTCCCAAAAAAAACTTAACTCACAATCTGAAATCTTTTACTAGATCTTCCAAGTGATGTGCGTCAGCTTGGCAGTAAGAGAAGGTTTGGATCTGCGTTTGAGGGGCGGGGCTTAGAAATAGGTCAGTTGTAGATGTTTGTATCACGGGCCTCCATTCGCACACGCTCAATTGAAAGTTTCCCTCTGCTTTAGGTTTTAATATTTAACATGAAAAGTCTTTTTTTCTTGAAGCTTTTGGAAAGGAGAACACGATGAGCAACTTTCGCTGGTGAGATTGCTTAATTCCTTTTGAGGCCCCCCAAAAATCTTCCAACTGTGCTGGTGCCAACAGTGTTTTAAACCAGCATGCACTCACTGATGTATGCCGTGTCCTCAGGCAGGTCCCTCTTAACTTCTATTGCTCGACAGCATAAAGAAAAAAACCTTATCCTATGAATCAGACTTACATCAAGATGTTTGGAAATTTATGATCACTTAAGCTTGTTGGATGTACAAGAAACTGAAGGAAAACAGAGAAAGAGTTTCATCTAAACATATTACTGTGTTCATCACCTGATGGGGTTTAATATGACTTTTACATTTTGCTGTCATTTCACGCCTTTGCAGTCACATAAATTTTGCCTTCACTAGAATAAAAAAGTTTGGAGTTAGACGAAAAAAAACAAACTGTGACTAAATTTTAGCACAAATGTGTGTCTGAAGAGAATAACCACTGATTGCTACCCACGACTGTGTCTGTGTGTGGTGTGTGTGTGTTTAATGTGTGTGTTTGTGTGAGTATGAAAAGAATCAGCCGGCACAGACAGCTAGCTTGCTGTGCTGTTTGCTTGTCCCAGCAGACACAGGAAGTTACAGTGTCCCAGGCGTCATTGTACTGAGGGACAGAGGTGTCTTTGTGTGGGCCGAGGTCGCCAAGCAGGTGCTCTGTCTCTGTTCCCTCAGTGTTTGTCACTCACTCGCTCTCTCTCTCTTTCTCTCTCTCTTCTGGCTCCCTCTGTCTCTTTATATCTCTGTCGCTTTTCAAATCTCCATCTGTGTTCCTCTGCATTTAATTTGCACATTTAACACTTAAATTGAAACAACAACTTCTTGACATTGAAGCGGAAGTGATCTGTCAAAGGAAAAAAAAACAGCGGCTGTGATATTCTCGGTTTGATATTCAGTGAAATATCTTCAAGGCAACACGAATATTATGATGAACCTGACATTCAAAACACTCCGATTTCTGCCAAGAAAACAGAACAGTTTTTGCCAGTGACAGAAATCTTCTCCAACTGCGCAGCAGATGTTTATGATACCCATATTTTTATGACTTCCTTGAGTTTGAGATTGCTTTGACATGCCTTAGAGGAAGGAGGATGTAAGGCTAAAACTTACTGAATAAAGAAAAGCATTTTAAAGACATAATCATGAATGAGTGAATCAGAAAAACTTGCTTTATAGTAGAGCAGTTATTTATCTTTTCTAAAACTGAACTTTGAGTGGATCCTTATTGCTTTGCCATGCCGGTGGCAGCTGTGTGATTGCAGTCACACAAAGAGCATTTTGGTTTAAAGTATGAAATCCAAACATGACTAGCCATGAAAACCTCATCTTTATATGCTGCTGACACTTGGCCAGCTAAACTTAAACCAGCTGATGAAAAATATATTTTATTAACTCATTCAGTGCCAGGTTCATTTATGCAATTTTCGCTCAGTGCCACCATTGACCACAATAGATATTTCCGAATCTTTCAGGACCCACAATAACTCAATAGAAAGGGGTGATTCTCTTCTTTCACCAGGAAAAAAAGTTAGTCTCTAACCCACTCCTGTGTTTAGTTATTGCCTGCATAATGCAATGTGATTGTATCATCTTTGCCGATCTGGGAAAAGAAACATGGAAAAAACATTTTTACGAAGGAGAGACTTTCAAGCAGAACTCTGATCGTCAAACTGCTTTACCGGTGGCATCAAGGTCACTCCTCATCACTCTCGAGATCCAATTTCGATAGGTCACGCCGCGACGTAAACCACATGGACTGCTTGCGACTTCCTTGCTGGGACTGTCGCCGAATTCTGGCTCAGTCTCGCTCACCAATACCGGCACCGGTGGCACAACGATACACCAGAAAATTGTTTGTCTGCTGACGATGTGAAGGTCCGATACCAGGATCTCCACTGGATCCAGCAATGGTAGCACCACGCCCACGGGAGCCGATGCACAGAGACCGTTTGCTCTTGGCTAATGACTTTGGTGTGTGGTCGTCAAATTCCGTCAATGGCACTCAGGGCAAATAAAAAAATCTGTCCAAACTGAATGAATTAATCATGTACTTGGTCCTTAGTAAGCTTTTCCTACTTGGTTATTCAGTGTCAGTTACGCTCTGCAGCTAAGAAATGCATGGATGTTTCAGTCTCGGTTCACACCGTTGTAAACCGTCAGTTGGAAAGGAAAGGAAAAGATGGTTTGAGACTGCAAGGAAGTATTGAAGACAGCAAGTGTATACACACACACACACACACACACACACACACACACACACACACACACACACACACACACACACAGGCCCAGGAAAGAAGAACGTGAGAAAAGAACGAGAGGGAGATTAGCACACTAATCCAATATCCGATGCTCCTGGACGGAGGAACGGCTGTTGAATGATGCCTCTCTCTCTCTCTCTCTCTCTCTCTCTCTCTCTGTTTTACACACACACACATAAAGACACACACTTTTGCAAGAAGACTCCAATGCAAGACACTGCAGAGGGGGTCGGAAGGATCCGTCTCGTAAGCATTTTGGTGGGACCGACCACATCCTTGGCTATAAGCCGCACAAACAGGCACACACACAAACTCACACACACTCACAAAAACACACACAGCCACAGTAACAGTATTCTGGGCCAGAGGGCTTTCAGGCCAGACCACTTCTCACAGACAACACCATCGCCACAGAATTTATAAGGTTTGCTGCTAATATACATGCAGATACAGTTTTATGTCCGTGCAGGGGTATGTGCGTGTGTTTTTGTGAGCCTGTGGTTCGACCAGCTAGTTCCTGTAGTTCCTCGAGATTCCCATTTCTTGGAAACCATTACCTAAATCACTTTTCACAATAGTTGGCAGAGACGTGAATCCAGAGGGTCCATAATTTATTCCTTCTCTCTGTGTTTTCTAAGGTCCTGTCTTCAGAGACCTTTTGATTGGCATCTGGATTCAACTATTCTGCTGCTTTTTCGACAGGGGGCACAAAAATCAACACAAAGTTTAGGTACCTCACTGAAGTCTTGGGCAATATCACCCGAGAGGGAGTAGTGGTGTTGATTGTATCAGCATGGCTGTGCCAGGCACATGGTCACGGGCAGACTGCCGAAGATAATCTGTTAAAGTACGACAGCATGACTTTGGGGTGTGATGTTGATTTCATACAGAAGTACTGAAAGAAGCACATATTGACCAACTGCTTCAACTTCATTTTGTAGATCTTCTGCAGTTTGTTTTTGCATTTTTACCTCTTTTACGTTTTCTCTCTTTTCTCTAAGACTCTTATTTAATATATCCTAATGCCCGAGAACCTTTAGGGGGATACATTTTCAATGGGAAAATGGGTGAAAACATTAACATTACCTGGTTGTTGTTGAGCTTTAAAAGGATATTCTGGCGTAAAATTAAGTTATGGTCAAACACACCATAACACAGAGTTAGACACCCCTTGAGAGATGAATGTTACAGACTGCTTACCTCTCTAGTTACACCAACTTCAGCAATGACCGCACGATAGCAATACACAGTGGTCTACGTCTCCACGTGCAAACCTCAACCAAAACGCCACTCTATAGCCACAAATAATGCTCAGAACAGCACCTAACTTCATCAACAGTACATATAGGGTCCCAGCCATAGTACTAGCCATCAAACATCTTTCTAACTTTGCCTAATATCTTTTGCAAAGAGACTAAACACAACTCACCCACTCTCCTCCAGCAGCCGCTTATTTGTAGGGGAGTCCTGATGAGTCGCTCACTGAGTGCAGCGGAGTTTGGCAGCTCAAGGAAGAACATTTATGATCATTACTTCATGGAAATGCAATCAGACCGAGACGCTAAGGCAGAAGAACTATTGCGTCTGCAGTGCAAAATGATTAATATGATGATTATTACTTCAAGGGAATGACCCGCTGATTGACCCCCACAAACAAGCAGCTGCTGGAAGAGAGTGGATGAGTTGTTGTTGGCGAAGGCAGGCGACACCCTGGACAAGTTGCCAGTTCATCGCAGGGCTGACATATAGAGACGAACAACCATCCACGCTCACATTCACACCTACGGGCAATTTGAAAGTGGTCAATCAACCTAACGCCACTTAGGCATGTTTTTGGGATGTGGGAGGAAACCGGAGTAAACCCACGCAGACACAGGGAGAACATGCAAACTCCACACAGAAACACCCTGACCCGAATTCGAACCAAGGACCTTCTTGCTGTGGGGACAGTGCTAACCACTACACCACTGTGCCGCCCTAGGGCAACGCTAAAAATATGTCTGATCGCTAGTACTATGGCTGGGACCCTATATGTACTGTTGATGAATTAGGTGCTGTTCTGATCATTATTTGTGGCTATAGAGTGGCGTTTTGGTTGAGGTTTGCACGTGGAGAAGTAGACCGCTGTGTATTGCGATCGTGCGGTCGTTACTAAAGTTGGTATAACTAGAGAAGCAACATTCATCTCTCAAGGAGGTGTCTAACTCAGTGTGACAGTGTGCTTGACCTCAACTTAGATTTACACAGGAATATCCCTTTAAGAGGACCACAGACTTTAGTTTTTGTGCTACATATAAATTCAGTAGAGCAGTTTTTAAAGAGTGAAAAGCCTCCTGCACTACTTTGGTCACAGAGGGAACATGAGTGTACATAATAGTATCATCAGCATGAAGGTGTATTTTTGCTGTAAGGTCCCAACCTAGAGAACAGAATGGGCCCATGAATAAACTGTGTGGGAAAGACATAATTAAATGAGTTTTCACAATTACTTAAACTATGTCTCTGTGCACAGGTTTACAATATCTAATCCAGGCACTTAGTTCCTGTTTTTCTTAAATTCCAGCATAATTCATGGAATGAAAAATATACGCTGTGGCAGATATTTCAAGTTAATATCTGTACCAAGGATAATATACATCTTTCTTAACAAATACACAGTGCAGCTCACCTCGACTGAGAGATCTGTGACCTGAGAGAACAGGGTGCACATGACGGGAACCTCACAGGAAGAGGAAAGGTCAGCCAACAGGAACATGAGAGGACCAACAGAGCTAAAAGGAAACATTGAACTGCAGTGAGACATGCCAAGATACTCCACCCTGAGGTCCTAAACATGCAGGCGTATATACACACACAGATACACACACTCTGATATACTCACAGAAATGCACACAACTCTCACATATCCGTGAAAACATTGCCTGACGTCTCTTCCCTTTGCCTAGATAGGTGAACTAGTGTTAGACGTAGAGCAGGGTTAGATGCCTCTGATGGGTTGCCATGGTGGTTTTCCTTGTTTCTCAACATATTGACTAAACAGATGTATGTTAACGGGGAGGAGAGAGGGCATCTCAAGGTAGAGGTCTGTTAGTGGTTTGGTGCTGAAGAAGAAGTGACCCTGTAAGAAAAGTTTCACAGGTATCCCCTATTTTCACCTCTTATCCTATCTCCTCTCCCTTCCTCTTGTCTCCTATCTCCTCTCTTGTTCAATATAATACACTACGATATGGTACGATACAACACAATCAGACTTGATATGATGTGATACTGGACAGTGTGATGGGTTACGATATGATACTTAAGCAATGTAATAAAGTATGTTGCACTACGCTTCACTACAATATGACATGATACAATACAATGTGAAATAGGGATGTCCCAATCAGATATCGGTCCGATATCAGCAAAAAAAAAAAGAATATCGGATTATATCAGTGTGCATCTAAAATTACCGATATCAGCACTTCGATATAAGCAATCCATTCCAGACTCCACTCCAGCACTTCTATCTAGCAGCGTCCAGATCCAGCATGCAGAGCCCTCGTTACCATAACAACATTGTTTACTAAGGTACAAAAGAAGTAGCAAGGAGTAGGAATGATGTTGGCTTTGTGGCAGTATTTTCCGTTAAAGTCCGTAAAAGACGTGCAAAACTTGTCATGCTCAATTTTGTGCCGATATCAGATCAATATCGATATCGGCCAATACTGAAGGCTACCATATCTGAATTGTATCGGAGGTCAAAAGTTGTATCGGGACATGCCTATGTAAAATGATGGGATACGATACAATAAAAAACAATATTAGGGCCTAACCGATTTATCGGTGAGCCGATTAAATCGGTCAATTTTAGCCCGTTTGAGACTAATCGGGAATTGGCCAAAACTCGCCGTTTGTCGCCAATATTTTAAGAAATAGAATGCAGAGAATAAGATTCGGTTTCACTTCAAAAATGTTCCGCCATTTGAAAAGATCCCGCGACTTACGCATTTCTACAATATGATTGGATACAATCCAATACCATGGGAAACGATACAATACACTGATACAACATGATACAATGTGGTAAAATATACGATATGCTACAATTTGATACAAAATGATATGATATAGTACCACTGTAATTCAGAACATTTTGCTACACTTGCTAAGATATAAGATACAAAACAATATGACATGATACAATACAATAGAATGTCATATGTCATATGATATGATATAATTCAATCAAATACAATTTGATCCAAAAGCCACAACCCGTACAACTCTTACATTTTTTTTTAATAGGAAAAGTACAATTTACATCTCAACAAGAAGATTGGTGTCAGCCATCATTTACCCTCTGCTGCATGTCTTCCCCTGCTCTATGCACTTCATAGATTTCCTGTCTTTCTTCAGTCTTCCTATTCAGTAAAGGCAAAAATTCCCAAAAAGTTAAACTTGGAAAAAGCTTCCAGCTTCCTTTTGATCTGAATTTCTCAGTCATCATGAGTAAATACAAAATAGGTATGAAGCAGAAGTTCAGCTCTTTCCAGGAAGTGTTGTTATTTGTTGTGTCAAGTTAGGACATTAAAATAGAAAATGATGCAATCAGCTTAAATCTGATGTAGGACAAAGTTCCAGGGTCAACCTCACCTGTACGATGGACTTATTTTTTTTTAACTTGTATCTCTAAGTGACTGAATTTCAGGCCACTGCCAACAGCCCTGACCTAAAATCAAACAACACTGTCCCCGCGCCGCAGTCAGAATCAAAGTGGACATTGATTTGTCCCTCGGTGTCCAACAACAACAAAGCCTCATTGTGGATCGTGAAGCTAGCACACACATTAACACATTCACACATGCAAACAAGATACACACAAGGCAGTGAACAAACAGACACACACACACAGACATACAATAGCACTGACTTCCTGTGAAGTCATAACTGTTACATAAGTCTCTCCCTCTCTGTCTCTCTTCGACTTGTTTGTGTTTGACGTGTTCGGAGTTTGTCCTGGTGAATCAGAAACTGGAGGATAGTTGGACCGAGAAGAACAAAATAAAGATGCATTTAGAAAACATCTAATCTGGAAAAATTAAAGTTAGTCAAGACTATTTCCTTCAGTATCAAATCTAGAAGCTACAGGGAAGAATATCAGAAGCAATGTTGTAGTTTTCTGTTCTTGCTTAGAATTCTTTACTTAAATCTTAAACTTAAAATTATATTTTAACTGGTGTTTCAAGTATTGTCAAGACTATTTCCTTAAGTATCAAATCTAGAAGCTACAGGGAAGAATATCAGAAGCAATGTTGTAGTTTTCTGTTCTGTTCCTACACTAACAACAACAATAACACAGGTAGAAATATTCAAAATCGTATTTAATTTGCTTAGCTCAAGGGTTTTATTTGGGTGTGGATCATATAACTTCAGGTCTCCCATGGTGTATTTAATTTCTGTCTCACCAGACTTGAGAAAGATCGTCATGTGGTGTTCACACATGCACTGAACTCCCTAAAATTTTGGGTTAGCAGCAAATGTGAACTTGACACAGAAAGTTCTGCAGCGGACCTTCAGATCAGTCCATGCTTGTCTGTCAGGAAAACTAGTGTTGTGTCCCTACACTAACAACAACAATAACACAGGTAGAACCGAATCATTTCCTCTAGTGATGTATGCGCTACTTTTTCAGCAGATGAGGTGCACGCTACTCCTCTTCTCTGGTGTTTTTGTTGGGGGTTACAGGGGCGGGGCGCACGTGCACATGCATCGTCTGATCATACTCCGACTTTGCTGGTTACATGGCAGAGAAAATCGAATTCCAATCCCATTATCTGGGTGTCGTAACTACACTCTTAACTACACTATCTGGAATCAATTTTATTAGACGAAACTACCTTTGGTTTTTTTTGTTTTGTTTTTTTTTCACTGCTAAATTTCCACCACAACAACTTTCATACAATAGGACACAGCATGTAACAAGTAGTGCATTAAACCCGCAGCATTCTATCATTGCAGCTGTTTGCGAGGGAACGGTGCATGTTCAGTGCGAGTTCTTCGAAACGTTCAGTGAACGAATCACTCACTGAGCAGACCTGATAAATAGCATACCATAGGACAGTACACTTAAAACATCATGACTTATAAACAAGTTCATTTTTACAAACCTGTTTGCCAAAGCAACACAGACAAACACTCAAACAAAGCTATGAACTGAAATGAATCCTGAATCGTTCAGCTGTGTATCAGTTCAGAAGGTCAGAGTCTCCTGCCAAATGCTACATGATTTGGTGATTTAGTGAATGTATCTTTTGAACTAATCTTTTTAGTGAACTGATTCTAGTGATTCAGCACATCTAAAAGAACTGCCGTGCCCATCACTACGGCTGCTATGCTCAGCCCAGGTTTCAGTCTCGAACTGGATCGGGAAAAAATGGATCGGTGCATCTCGAAAAACCCTCAAAATTTTGTGCACATAGTAGTGTCCTGGTGCGGCTACAGCTTTCACTACACAGTAGCAGGAGCTGGTTGGGCTTGATGTGCCGGGACAGCTTGTACACGACCCAGAACCTGTCTGGTCTCACGTGGTATGAGACTGTAATCCATTGCCTGGAGGACAAAAGGTTAGGGGGAAAGGGACTAACAAACCAACTCCAAAATACACCTGAAGCCAGAAATGGTGGAAGGTTGGGCTTGGGGCTACGACTCCAACTCGTAAATAATTGCATATGCAGAAACCGCAAACACACTACTAGCGAGGTGTGGTTGCGGCCCTAATGCTCCACTAAGGAGCCCACAGGAATAAGTCAAGTAGTGTCCTCTTTTTGGGGATTCAGAATATGGCCACCCTATCTTAGGGATGTGTGAATATTTTTCTAAAATTTTTAGGGAGTGCACATGTGAGCCACATAATCTGATTTTAACCCTTCAAAAAAGTACTGTTATTTTTTTTTATGTATAGGTGTCAATTATTATATATATTAGAGAAAAAATTAAGATATGTAGAGAGGAGAAGAGAGCAGCGACCTGAGCCGTGTCATATCGTGTACATGTGTGTGCATGTATGTGCGGTTATTTCTCCTGCATGTGCATCAGCTCCCTGTTTGTGTCAGTACTGAGTGTAAGTGACTGAAGCCAAGAGATAAATGTATGAAATGTTATTGTGGCAGGGCTGGCCCGGCTCCAGAGGAAGTGCTTGGCTTTGACAATGCTCTCACCAGGAATGCACTGCAGGCTGCCGCCAAGTGGGCGTGTCGCTGCTCTGGGGTCGGAAGCCAAGTTTGGTCGGTTCAGTTTTTGGCCCCTCCGACGCCTCGGGGTGGGTGGGTGAGTGGGGTGGGAGGGGGTGGTGGTGGTGGCGGGGGACTGTTCTGCTTTGCTGTTGTTCAGAAAAAAAGGGAGAAGAGAGAGAGGGGATAGAGAGAGGGAGGCTGTAGGTTTGTGTGTTCTTGTAAGCTTAGTTTGTATAGATTTGAATGAGTGTGTTTGTGTGTGTGTTTTCCCTTTGAGAGGAGGATCTGAAAGGAATGCAACTGTTCCTATACACATGTCCACCCCCCTTAGGCAGCCACAGGGCCTGTTGAAAACAGACACGCATCCATGACACACACACACACACACACACACACACACACACACACACACACACACACACACACACACACACACACACACACACACACACACACACACACACACTGAGAGAGGTTGTGGAATGAAAGGAAGTATCAAACTACACCGGCAGAATACTTATCAAGACTGAGGAGCAAAGCTACCCATTAAGATTCCAGACTTTCACCGCTTAACTTCTGCAATCTAAGAGAATAATAGGATCACAGGAGAAAAAGACAAATAATACGTAGGAAGCCACAATGTTTTGGGCCTCAAATCTTTTAAGTGTTGTGGTCTTGGAGCCAAAAGTTGGAAAAAGTTGGAAATCTGACTTCTTAAGTTCATGCCTAAACTTTTAACACACACACGAGGAACGTAACGTATTCTCTCTTATAAAAAAACTGTATTTGATTGGGTTAATTTGTTTTCTGCCCGTTTTGTCGACCCCTCTGAAAGCTGAAATGCCCCCTCTGCTCCCTCCCTTGGATACAGGCTCAGTATAATGGTGGTAAAAAGGCTGTAACAGAAAGCAGTAAAGGGGGCCGCTGTGCTGTGCTGGAGGCCTCGGTGTAGATCTGCAGACTGGCAGTGCCTGGTGATAAGAGGCTGCGGCCTGGATGGCCTCTCTGAGGGGAAGTGATGCAAGACAGTGGCTCTTTGTTTGGTGGCATTACTTGGTCCCGTGCCAGTGGCCCCGCTGAAAGAAACGGAGCGGTTGGCTTGTTTGCTGGCTGGGTGACTGGCTTCATGGTGGACGGGCTGACTGCCTGGCTGACTTGCTGGTAGGCCGGCAACTGTGGCACTAAAAATCGTAGCTAATCTCTCTTTTCTCCTTTTTTTCTTTCCTCTTATTCGCCTCCTTGGCCTCAAAGGAAAACTTAAGCCGTGAACGGGGAAATATTTTGTCCCATAAAAAAAAAGCTCCAACCACTTCCTTTTTTTATTACTGGAAGGGAAAACTATTTGGTTGTTTCTCAATAGCTGTCAGGGCTGAAATAATTCAGGAAACGTTGGGATGTTTTGATTTCGTATGTGCAGTTGTGGCTCAACCACACCTAAAGCTGTCAAAGACTATTTTAGGATTGATGCACGTGAAATCAGTTAAGCTTCTCCGAATCCACAATCACCACTCCTCTTTAGCTCCCTGTTTTCCTCCAACTGTCCCTTTGGTTCCCGCTCTCCTCCTCTCATCCTCTCCTTCCACTTCCCGAGTGTTGAAATGTGTGTTTTTCCTGCAGCTGAAGCCGTCCTGTCACACTTAGGTTCATTTTACTTTTGAATTCCAAAGAGGAAAGAGAGCAGGGGAAGCAAAGGGGGTTTCATGTGTGTGTACGTGTGTGTGTGTGTCTGTGTGTGTGTGTGTGTGTGTGTGGTGGGAGGCAACATGATTTTGCAATCAGCCGGTCTAAATGTCAGGGGCTCCATTTCCAACCGGCGTGCACTTGCCATGTCTGCCTCATATAGGAGCGAGCATTCCTGCAGAGCTGCAAAAGATCTCATATGTTTAAGAGCGTGAACCCTTCCTCAGTTCACACACAGACGTGTGTATGCACACATACAGTACGGCTCCTCAGTCAACCTGCGCTGTTGTCTTCTTGCCTTAATGTGAACAACAAACTGAAATATCATCTCAGATTGAAAAAAGGTTTATGCTTCGGTGAGGGACAGAGAGTTTTAAAAATGCAATAATGTGACAGAAAGCGATGGAAACCAGCTTTTCAGGCGTATGATCCATTACACTTTATTACAGCAAGGAGACCAGGATTTCAGATCTGTACGGAGACTTAGGGAGACTTCTTTAAATGTATTTACCAACAAACGTGAATATATTTTTATTGTATTTCATACTGTTTACTACTTATTACTTTTTATTCTTATTTTTCTCATTTGGACCTGTTGTACCTCAATGTTCAAACCGTACCCACTAAAAGAATAAGCACTTTTATTTTTAACTTTTACGACTGCTTTCTTTTGTATTCGCTAATTTTCTGGAGAGTGACTTAAACTTCACAAGAAAACTGACTTCTTTGTGCTGCTCTGTTTATTATTTTCAGAATGAGACATTAATTGTAACCAAACTTTATAAAAGCTTGTATAAAAGTGAACAAAACCACCGTGTCTTCATTGAGGGACTGATCATAATATAAAGTGCTGCATGACATGCATGATCTGAAGCAGACTACTGCGATCTTACTTTTACACTTTACAAACTGTCGCGGACTAAGAAAGATGTAATCAGTCAGTCTTGAATCAGTCTTAAACACCCTAAAATATTATGTAGGCCAGATGAGCAAAAACTGGAATATTGCTTCAAAATGAATGTGTTTCAACTTGCTTATCATGTCTCAAAAGTAGGACTGAACAATTTTGGAAAATAATGTAATTGCAATTTTTTTCCTCAGTATTGCGATTTAAAATGCAATTTTTTTTTCAAGGAATTTGTGTGAATGGAGTCAAAACTTAACAAATGTAGGATCACACATCTGTTCTTGCCCTTGAGGGCCACTGTCCCTTTTGGAAATTCACAGACAAGAGGGGTGAGCATGGGAGCATTTCATTCTGACAGCCGAATTGCTAAATATTCCCATTTCTACAGACTGTACCTTTAATCCCTGAGGGCTGGAAAGACACATACAAGAACAAACAGAGATATGGAAAGGGAGTTGTTGCTGAGGGCTTACGGGACTTTAGCAATGCCCAGGTAGCAAACCAGCATTATGGTTTATCTGCATGGTGACCCTCTGGTTCTTTAAAGACCCACTCCGATGAAAATCATGTTTTTCTTGTTGTCTTCGTGTTCATATGGCGTTTTTCTGATGGTAAAGGGCATATCATGAGAAAAATAAGTGCAAATTGCTTTTCTGAGTATTTCTGCATTTGAATCGCTGTGAATCTCTGGCAGACCCAAGCAGCAGGTTCAGACACAGTGAGATTTCCTATGTCACAACTCCAAGCTCCGCCCCCGGATGCCCCCTATGCAGGCCACACTTGGAGAAGTAGAGAGGACGATCGCGGAACAAGCGTGTGTGTTAGCGGATTGAAATGCTCGTAAGAGAGCTAACTATAATATTAGCTTTCAGCGTGTAACCAAAGAGATTAGTGTCCGAGAGCTGATTAGCTCCGATGCTACCTGCCACTTCTACTACATCGGCTACAAGCTAGCGTGAAGAGGAGTGGAGAGAGCAGCGCTGTCTCCGCCCATGATGAGGCGAATTGCTAATGAGCTACTGGAGCTCTACAGAAGAAAAGCTCTTAAAAATGACACAGGTAACACGATTTTGGCTAAAAACTTAAAAAATCACAATTTAAAGACCACCAAGAACACTTTAAGTAGTTTTAAAAAAAATGATCGGAGCAGGACTCTATCCCACCACAGAACGCTTGACTCTTAAATTTCCAGTATCTGATGGTTTGGGCCCTTTGGCAAAACTTTGGCAAAGTCGTGTTGCACCTGAAAGATACCTCATGCTGTTTTCTCCTAGACTTGTTTTCATTTCAATAATGATTAAAAAGAAAACCCCTTTATTGATCGATCGGGCTCTATAAAACAAGAGCGGGAAGTGGATGAGGGTTACAGGAAAAGACAGAGGAAAGAACGGATGTGTACGGGTTTGTGTGTGCATCTGGGGATTGTCAGTGGTGCAACGGGGGCTCAGTTGAGCGCTACACCAGATGTGAGAATGACTTTTGCAATATGTCATCTAACAGCAGACTGTGGGGGCTTTAGCTGAGCTGGCTTGAAGCACATAAATGCTGGAGAGAGACAAAGTTACAGTGAGCGTCTTGTAACTTTAAAACAGATCCGGAAACCAGCTGAGGGGGTCGCATCCCTGCGTCGTTGGAATCTGGTCGTGTGGTTCGAATGTATTATAAATGTACGCAGATGCTCTTTGAAAATGACAGTTCGCCCCGTTTCAGTTGTATCTCAGGTCACATCGATACAGTGACTCAGCAGAACGAGTTCTCCCAGTTGTGAAACGCAGCAGATAAGGCGGCAAACATAAGATAGGTCAAGCCGGATTATGCCGCTCGGAAGTTTCACCCCATGATCCCTTTTGTTTGCGTTATCGCAACTCAACCGCTATTTTCAACCGCTTGTTTGCAGTGATGTTACGACCTCTCCCTCCAACACAAACACTCATCAATACTGGTTTTAACCGAAAAAAAGGGTGTCATTCAACCTGTGGGACAATGACACAGATAGATAGATAGATAGATAGATAGATAGATAGATAGATAGATAGATAGATAGATAGATTGGAATAAGTATAGATCAATAGTAATAGATAGATAAATAGGTATAGATGATTAGAAAGATAAGTTTAGGTATAGATAGATAGATAGATAGATAGATAGATAGATAGATAGATAGATAGATAGATTGGTAAAGGTATAGATATAAAGGTTTAGATAGGCAGATTGGTATAGGTATAGATATATAAATATAGATAGATAGATAGATAGATAGGAATAGGTATAGGTATAGGTATAGATCAATAGGAATAGATAGATAGGAAGATTGGTTTTGGTATTGATATAAAGGTATAGATAGATAGATAGATAGATTGGAATAGGTATAGATTAATAGGAATAGATAGATAAATAGGTATAGATAAATAGATAGATAGAAAGATAGTAAGATTGGTTTAGGTATAGATATAAAGGTATAGATAGATAGATGACTTTAGATGACTAATCCCTGAAGGGAAATTAAATTGTCATGGCAGTCCAGCAGAATACCATGAATTAAATAAAATACTAAAAAGACCAGAGAATGAAAAAAACAAAGATATAAAAATATATATACATGAAACCTTAAATAGAATACCTAAATATAATGAATCTTAATCTTTAACAAAATAAGATGACCCCTCTCTCACCCTACTATCCTGTTTTCTCTCTTTTTTTTAAATAATATTTAAAAAAATGAAGCCAATTTAATTAGGAGCTTTTTCTTCATGGCTAATTTGAAGGATTGAATTATTTTTCTCTTGTAACACAGTCACGCATGTGTTAGAAATTACTAGCACAATAGAAATACTCTGCAATAACAACAGCTGATGCGTGTTTGTGTGCGCTGGGTGTGACGACCTTATTCTTATCTTATTGTATAATGCTGCTGTAAATGAAGCGCGGCACGAATGCAGCTGCAGAAGTCACACTTATTGGCTCCTGTGCCGCTGAGCAAAGTCAGTTACTGTGATTGTGAAAGTTCAGATATCATTTGCAGCACTTTTCTGGCTGTAGTTTGTTGCATTGTCTCCTGCGGTAAACCCAAACGTTTAGGCAGCACAGCGGGCCAAACCTCAGCACCGATAATTATTTGCATACACAGGGTCCGACCTGGGACTGGTTCCTCCTCCGTGAATCCAGCCTGCCAGAGCCGATAATAAACGGTTTCTCCTCCACCTGCCTGATCCGAAAGCTTCCTGTGTTGATGATATGTATGTGGCCCGGTGGGGTGGAGATGACAATGTAGGTGTGGAGGAAGTCAAATGCAGGTGTTTGTGTGTGTGTGCTGTCCCAGGTGGGTGCTGACAGACCGGCAGGTAAACAGGCAGGTTGGTCTCTGATCTCACCTGTTGAAGCAGACAGACACAAGCCTGCAGGGCTTCAACAGCGGAAACACATTTCTTTTTGTGGTGCAGGAAACAGCTCCTCTCTTCTCCTCTCTCTTTTCTGCTTGTTCCTTTTTTTTCTCCTTCTCTTTCTGCCGTTATCGCTCTTTCTTGCCGTGTTGTGTTCACTCCTGCTCTCCCAGGTGCTCTCGTGTAAACACCCAGGAAACAAGCTTATGTGGGGGAGAAGAGAGGGGTTACGAGGAGGGGGGGGAGTTAGGAACGCCTCAGGGTAACAGCAGCACAGGTGGGCCGGGGGGTGGGGGGTGACAAGTGTGTTTGTGACAGGAAGACTTTGTGTGCTCCAGCTTCATAAGGAGGTGCTTTGGAGAGAGAGAGGAATGTTACACATCCAGATTATAACAGACCACCCCTATAAAAACTAAAAGGAAGTCAGTTAAATACACAAACAGAGCACACACACACTTACGCGAAGCCGTCTGACTGCTTAGGGTTTGAACTTATGAAGTCGGCAAATTATTTCCTTTAACTTATGTAATGTTTTCTTTCAGTTTTGAGGTCAAGCTGCTTTATTTGGCCTTCGGTGCCCTAACAGTGTTTTTAAAGAGAGACACCTATTCAGACACAGGATGTGGGGGGAGATCTATGGGGGCGAGAGTTGACTTAAAAACAACCCGAAATTGCATTAATGTTAATGTGCTAAAGAGTTAAAGTGAGATAGTCAGCATCCTGTGATTGATACACATCTATTAAAAGGTCTCGACTAAGCATGTGTCTCCTTTTCGGTGAAATCAGGTTTTCACATGTGGAAATTGTTGCATAAAGCTCCTGTGAGGAGTTTTAAGTTTGCAATGAAGCATCCTGAAATAAATATTGATGATAGTTTATTAGAAACACAAGCTAACTATTCAGTCAGTGTCAAAACTTGTTAAACCATATGGTTAGTTTAATGTTTGAAACTGCTGCTAATGCTGCGGGGTAGTCAGCTGAGAAATAAGAGGTACTGCTTTGACCACAGGGGGCGCCAAATTCAAATGTTCATCATAGATGCTTATGATAAATAATTCGAAAGAGGTTTTATGGAGAAGGAGGTATTGGCGCGTTCCCATCACCCTTGAAGTCGGAGCTGGGAATGACGTCACACCCGAGTTATCAGCGTTTCAGTTACAAAATCGGAAAAAAGTAGACAATGGCCAAAAACGGAGGCAGAGACAAGATGGCTACATCTGCAAAAGTTATTCTCGGTCTTTAGTTAATAACGGGCGAGTGCTCTTAACAACTGCAAACACGCATTTTATCAAATATATGTTGATTTAAATAGATTTTTTTTCAATGTAATTTCAGCAGTTGTCTGAAAAATAGGATATGTAGGCTTTTTACAACTGGCGCCGTTAACTCGGGGGTTGTGTGGAAAGTCCGACTTTTCCGAGTCAGAAATCCAGCCTTCAAAGCTCCAAATCAGAGCTCGTAAATCCCAACTTCCGAGTGCAACTGGAGCACACCACAAGTTTGTGTTCATGTGTATGGAAGCCCTGTGTGGACATACATCTATAAATTGTTGCTAGTTTGTATTTCGTGAGGTTTTGAGTAAGCTTAACTTTCCTTCTTCCTTATATGGGTCATGACAGCATTGCATATCGTGTCCCATCATAGTGAGCCGCCTATTATTTCGATTTCCAGATCACCAGAAAATTATTACATTATCACCATAAATCAATTTATTATCATGGAGGAACCAGAAAACTAAAAAAACATGTCAAAAATTATGAAGACGAATAAGATTGACTAATTATTGCAGGAATCACTGTATTGTTATCTCCATGGTAACGAGGAAAATATGTTAAAACCTCAAGAAAACATCCAGAAATTATCTAAGGAAAGCAGAGTAAATAAAATAAAATGAGCTCTTCTGTTTGTGTGACGTGTGTGTTTTAGGACTCAAAAAAGTAAAGACACAACTCACGGGTATATTTAACAATATATATTTCCATTGTCAATGTACATTCCATTTTGACATAAGCTTTCTTCACAAACAAAAAGTTGGCATCTAAATAAATACTATATAAAATAGAACTTCAAAATAAATATATCTATAAAGGGAACCTTTTATATGAGAGATTTTTTTTCTTTTTGTTATATTTAAACAAAACAAAAGCACAGATCTCTTTCTTAATCCCCAAACGTCGACATTGCAAAAGGCATAAAGGAATGGAGTAGCATCACCCAGCTGTATGAGACTTCCTTTAGTTTTGGATTTGAAAATAAAAAAAATTTCAAAATCAGATGGTGCCCGCAAACGAGCGACACGTTAAGGGGTCTGTAAAGGTCACAGCATCGTAGCAACAAAATAAAGTTTTCATATTTAAGTTTTTCGTCGTCTGTGATTATTCCTTGATCATGCTAGCAAGCACATTGGAAAGTATAAAGCTAATGTGAAGTGAAGAACTCTTGCGGTGAAAGAGAAGAATCAAGGCAGCGACTATTTTTTTTTGAAGAAAAAGAGGTCTGCTGGTTTAAAAAAGATGGCACAGAACAGAATTTGTGAGAAAAACAAAGACAGAAGAAGAAGAGAGGAGGGGGAAACAGTGAGAAAAAGGAGAGAGAGAGAGAGACAGGCTTGTCTTTCTCCCCCTCCGTCTCTGTGGTATGACAAGTTTATGCACAGCAGCTGTGTTTGTCAATCAAGGCCAGGGGTGTTTGTTGGACAATTTCTCAGGGAGAGGAAGGAGGGAAGAGAGGAAGGAGAGAAAAAAAAAACAAGAGTGGGAGAGAGAAAGAGAGAGAGAGAGCTGAGACACTGAGCAGTAACAGCAGGAAATGGGTTGATCCGGATAGGGGTAGATTGTGTTCCCTGTGTGGATTCAATGAGTCCACAGTCTTTAGGACTCGGAGAGGAACCGGGGAATTAGCTTAGCCTCTCGACTGCTAATGAGCCATGGATAGCATAAACAGCTGAGCTTTTTCTCTCTCTTCTTTTTTTTATTGCCGGGCACACTTCTCTAAATCAAGTGCTTGTGATAGAAAGACCTGTCAATTTTGTTACCCCGTCTCAAACCTCCCTCTCGCCACCCTCCCTCTTTTTTTCTTATTCCTCAAAAACATCTTCCCCTCAAAATATATATCTAATATATTTTCTATATATTTTGTACTGAATTGTAGTTATAATGTACCATGCAATCTTCCGAGGACATTTAAAAGTCTCATCTAAAGAACACAAATGTTGTGAAACTATTTACAGCAAAGAACATTTCACCTGCATAGCTCTATTCCTAAATATATTGTCAAAACATTTGTGATTTTTGTCGCCCCCGCCTACAGGTACTAGGCCTTGGCCTAGCCGCACAATCATTCAAAGTTTTGGCACCTTTCTGTCAGACTGAATTGCTAGGTTTTGAAAATATTGCCTCATACATTCAAGACTAAGGACAGTGTGTTTTTCTTTCTTTCTTTCTTTCTTTTTCTTTTCCTGTGTGATATCAGCGTTGTGCAACAAGAAAAATACAGGTATGAGCAAAGTTAGGCATCTTAGTGGAAGTTAAGGGCCCAACATGAAAAAGGGAGGTGTGTTTGGAGCAACAAAGACAGTATGCCAAACAGAAAAAGGCCATCTGTATTAAAGGGCAGCGTGTCTTCAAGAACGCAACTGCCATCAACTCCATTTGGCGAGAGTGCATAACAACTGTGATCACCCAGACAGCAAAAAAAAAAAAAAAAAACAAGCTGCTGTATGCTAGCTTCCTTTGGCAACATCCTACGAATGTCATGCAAGCCACAAAAATAGACACACTATCTGACTGACGCAGCAATGCAGCATAATGTTTAGAATCGGATGAAGACACTGTGTGTAGTCGAGGCGGGCTAGGGCTGTGTAGTGCACGCAGACGCAATGTGAGATAGCTGAGGTGGTTAATACTGTGCTTTAGTACGTCCTTTTAAGGGGTTTGCGTCTTTCTAAAAAGGTTGTGCAAGTGGCAGGTTTCCGATTTCGACAAAGGCTGTATAGATACGAACACGACAACGACTTCGCTATGCCTTCTCTCCCCCCCCCCCCATGCTCGTCGCTCTCTCTAGCACTTGCTCCCCCCCTTCTCCTCCGGAAAACATTATTTTCTGGCTAGTTTGTCTCTGACTTAGCTTGCTTGTTTAAAATGATTAACTATTGCCTTTATTTTGCGCCCTGGATGTTTCTTTGCCGTCTTGTGCAAAGAGGAAGAAGAAGACCGGGCTCTTTAGGCAGTTTTTAGAAATCAACGTACTGTAGGCCAAGTTCTAGAGAGGAGTACTGTAACAGTCCCTGAGAAGGTTAAGTGTACTTGTTTTTTACACGTTTCTCTACGACACATCAAATTCTAGCACGGTGGGTAACCATTAGACGAGAGCATGCGGGTCATGACATGCATTACCTCTGAGGTGATTGGTGAACAGCATTCAAAATCTACTCTCTAGGCTTCAAACCTCAACATACTCTCAAGTGATTATCCCTCTTGTCACTTGCAGCACAATTTCTGCACAATAGAGTCCAAACGGGGAGTATTTGAGACTTTCAAATTATACGTTTTTACAGTTAGCATTACTGAGCTAGCATCTGTAAGCTAAACAAGGAAAACTGGTGACACTAGAAGATCATACTGGCGGAGAGAGTGAGCGAGTAAGTGGTAGTTTCACTCTCAGCAGTAGCCTATCATAAAGCCACAGTATAGGTAACCACTTGTTTTTGTCTTTGTTTAAACCAAGGGACTCTGGGCTGTGCTTTTGGAGGGGTTTGGGAGGGAGGTTGTTCAGATATTTAGCTCCATCAAATAACCTTTTTATGCTATCCCAGAATCAGCAATAGGCTTCTGGTTAGTTACCGTTACAAAATTAGCTGAAAAATACAGAGCAGCAGAGAGGAACAACGACTTTGTGCCTTCGGCCATCTTTGCAAAAACAACAAAAACACCATTCCCACAATCTAGTCTTTTCTTCTTGTGTCACTCTTACAAAAAAAAAACATCTCAGAGGGCCTGTTGGGTGTTCCTACAAGCAGACTTTCTAAGATCAGGCCCCATTCGATCATTCACCCTATCAAACATAGGTCAAGAAGCTATTTAAGTACCTTTGTTTTACATAAGTCATCTTCCAGCAGATTAATGGGGTAGTTTAAGGGGTTGGTGTTGGATTGTCCAATCCAAAGAGAGCAAGCAAGTACTGTGTGGTCCAGTCTGTTTCTTGAGCACGGCCACTATTTAGCCAGTTTGGTCCAGTATCATGACCCTTGCTGCTGCTTCTCTAGAGTTCCAACTTTTGCTTCCACGCCCCCATTTTTACACACAGGGATGCTCACGCCAGCTTGCAAGTTCTTGCAGCGGCAGCCGGGTCTACTAACATTGTCGTAACACTTCTGTCCCAGTTTGGCCAGGCCTGTAGCCGGCAGGTAGCACACCAGGCAAGGCAGGACAATGGAAAGGGCAGCCATGAAGGACCAGCGTGCACAGCAGTTGGCTTGGGAGCACGAGCAGGGCTTGTCGGCGCACGAGCCCTCGTCGTCCTCGTCCTCTGTGCAGTGGTAGAAGATCCCTTTGACCAGGCACATGCAGGTGGCTGTATCCACCAGGCTCTGAGCAGAGCACAGGCACTCCTGGTTGCAGACCCAGCAAGAGGGTAGGGTTCGGGGGAGCGTACACTCTGTGCATCGACACTTCCCGCAGTGCTCGCAGAGAAGGAGGTGCTTCTTCTCGGCCGGGGAGGAAGGGATCAGCGCCAACCCCTGCTGGCCTCCAGTGGTGCACACACCTCCTGCGGGCATCTTTGCTGACTTGAGGTCCAGAGATTTAGAGGAGAGAGAAGTCGAGGAAGAGGAAGTGAGGACTTTCGATTCAGAGGAAGGGAAGCAGCCTGGAGGTCGGGTGGTGATTGTGTTCACGGTGCCTTGGTGGGTTTGCAGGTTTGGGTGGTGGTCCACTGTTGGGTTGGGCGCAGCGTGGTCCAGCAGCCTCTGATCGGATGAGGTGCTGCTGCTGCTGCTGATAGAGCTGGGCCTCCCACTGAAGGAAATCCAAGGGTGGGTGGTGGTATCCTGGTGGGGGTGGGGCTCACACCTGCCCTGTTGGTGGTGCTGGTGTTGATGATTGTGATGGTGGTTATGGTTCGCCCCAAGGAAGGCCTCCTGATTCTGACCCAGCCAGGTGATCCTCCGATTCACAGACTTCTGGCTTGGGGGCTGCTGGGAGACGACGGCGGGGCTGTCGATGTAGTCGTTCTCCACATGTGAGGACTTGATCTGATCGATGGGGTAGATGGTGAGAGGGTGCTGCAGGCGACCGTAGGGCACCCGACTGTCCAGCAGAGGCTGGGATATGAGGGAGGAGGACACTCCGGGGATGTGGTGGGGAACCCTGGACTCCATGTGTAGGCTTATGCCTTGCACGTCTTCACTCTAAAGCAGCATTTAGCAAAACTGCAAAGACAGACAGACACAGAGAGACGGTTATGACTGGCTGCTTCTTTTCTTGTTGAGGATTTACGGTCCTAAAAACGGTACCACAATATTACAAAAAAGGCAAACCATTCATGGAAAAGCGTGACATGAGGAGGATGACTGTCGGAACATGGTGTCTCTTAAATTGTTGTTAATCAAAGCTGGTTTGCAGGAAGTACGGAGAATTTTTATCGAAATAGAAGGACATATGAACACAAACCAACCCTTCATGTGTTTTCATCCTTATATTCAATCACAAATTATAAAGTCTCCTTAAGAATCAAACCGTAAAAAAACAGATTGTTTTATACTCTGTGGCCCAGTTTTCTGCAGGTGTTGAAGACTTTGGCCTTTTTCTTCATCTCATGACTTAACTGGTAAAACTACTTCCCTGACGTGAGCAAGACTTTCAGTACAGCTGTAAAAAAATATGCCAATGTAAGAACGACATTGATAAGTAAAGCTTGAGGATTAAAAAATTAATGGAAAATTGTTGGGAATAAAATGTTCGAATGCGCATTCAAAAACGTTTCTCCGGGTCAGATCCGAATAATCCGAATGTCGAGTTTCTAACGATCTTGATCTTTCAGAATGAACACAAACAGCGCTTCAAAAACTCCTCTATTCTAACTTTGACATTAGAACAATAGAAGTTGGGTTCTCTTCACCTCCTTTCCAAAGAGCAGGGAGCACTAGAGAGCAGGGCTTGCATGCAAAAGACTCAAAGATGCAAAACAAGGCAGAGCAAAGAGAAGAGAAAGTGGCTGGACAGAAAAGAGAGACTTCGACAAAGCCAAAACGAACACAAAGTGCGAGAGAAATAGATCTGTGTGTAGGCCACACCATTAAGCCGTATAGGAAAAGGAAATAGAGCTTGAAATATGTCGAAATATTTTCTTTTCTCACAGTGTACACTTAAGCTGAATGAGACAGGGATTTGTGAATGGATCCGGTTTGCTGAACTGCAGGTTTTTTTGTGAATGAAAGGTGCTGGTTGCAGTTGGTGTTGCAAGAATGAGAGCATGAATGAGTGTGCCCTGATCATGACAAGCCTGAAAGGAATAGGTTTCATGAATTTGATGTAAGAGGAGTACAAACAGGAAACTAAAAGACGATTGCAGATGAAGGAGGCCAGCCAGACTTTACCCTCTCACACATCTTAAAAACGTCTGCAGAGTACCACACTAATCCAGATTATTTTGCTTTATAATTTAGGTATTTTGTACGAATTTCCCCATATCCCCGAGTCTGTAACACAACTGCTGTAATGATCGGTTGATTTTTTTAATGCAATCGTCTGCTCTTATTTCTCTTCCCCCCCCCAATTTTTCCTAAAGCCTGTTTGAGAAACCTGTTGCGACATTGCTGGCACCGACACCAGGCGCTTGTGATCGTCAAATCTCGACCATTATGAGATCCAAGCCGGAACAGTTCGTGTGCAAGTGCGCGCTCATGTGTGTATGTGTATGTGTGTGTGTGAGTGCGCGTCCCTCCCTTCAATATGTGAATGGACTGAGTCATAAAAACCGGAGGCGGCCGCTCGGCATACTCAAATAGCATGTTTATGAAGACGATGTAACCACCGATTTAACGCGATATCTCCTGATCGGCTTAATTATGACATGGATAAAGAAAAATCAACACTTGGTGTTTTAATCGGTGGCTGTTAAATGCGTATTTTCATGCGTAATTCTTGAACGCCATCGCTTCTGAGGCGAATAAAAGATACATGTTGACAATTTATAGGAAGTTTGTCGGGTAAAATGTAAAAGTTGACGACAAAAAACACCTGACACAACCGATATGGTGCGCCAAACCAAGCCGATCGCTGCAGCGAGGAGACACGCAACAGAGCTGGACGACAGCATGTAGTCAGAGTGGACGGAGATCGAGATAGATATCGATCTGTTTCAGTGGTATTTATCGTGACAGTGGCGTCTTTACAAAGCTTGTACAGCGGCAGGGTTGATGTCGAGATGCGTTTTTGCTGTCTGGGATTAAATCGGAGCAAGTTAAGTTTTAAAACACGGCGCTGTTTTCCCCTTCTCTGCGCCCTCAACCTTGCCTTTGGCACGAAATTGGTGGTTAAATATTGACTCAAAGTGCAAACACTGGTCGGGGGGAAACAGCTTGTTGCGATATAGAGTTTGCAAGAGCGTTTTTCATGCCTGCGATCCAGCAGATAGAGAGGGGAACAGTCGAGCGTAGGCAGTAAACGCAGTAAAGGAACAGAGTGATCGGTAAATAATGCCCAACACCAACAGATCACGAGTATTTGACGCTTAAAAACACAAAAAGTCTTCACTTACTGTGGTTTCAGGATAAAAATCTCATCTCTTCGTTGCGCACGACGTCTGCGCGCAGGTAGTCCAGTCCAGGCGAGTGAATATATCTCCACAAATGTTGAGTAAATAAGTCCAAACGTGAGGGGGGATAATGTGAGTACAAATAGGCGAAAAGGAGAGCGGCTCTCCTGCACTCTATTTTTCACTCGTTGGTGCGTAAAAGGCGACTGCGGTTGTGGACGCAGAGCTCTGGATATGATGTTGCAACCACCGAGGGGGAGGGAAGTGAGTTTTTATGAATGGGAGGGTAGAGGAAAGGAGAGGGACGGCACTGCGCAGATGCATCGGCGTTTTCTCTCTCTCTCTCTCCCTCTCTCTCTTTTTTTGTGAATGGGAGGGCAGAGCGACTCGGGAGGGCTGGAAATGCGGAGGTTACATTTTTATGAATGGGGAGGACTCCGAATGGCATTGCGCAGGCGCGATGCCGAGATTTTTATGAATGGGATGAAATGGCGAATGAGGTGTGTGAGTGAGAAAAAGGGGGCGAGAGAGAGAGAGGGAAGGTGGGGGATTTTTTCTTTTTTTTTTTTTGGTCACAAGGGCAATGTCAGGGCTGATTTACATAAGGAGTCGACTCATCGGCTGTGGTGCCACTCTTGCTTTATTTTTGCCTGTTAATTTATTTATCTATGCAGTTCTCGCTTCCTGCTTTACATTAAAGGAGACGTGTTTATGGTGCTGTTGTGTAATAGGAGAGGGAGAACTGTGAGTGGGCTCAATCTGCAATGAATTAGTGCGTTTTTCCCCGAAATGTTGAATAAATATCCCCCGAGTCAAATGAGGGATAATTTGTGAATTATTCCCCCACTTTAATCACATGCTTCAGCTCGATTAGGGCGAAATAATGTCCGCTCCCTTCGTGTCCTGTCCTATCTAAAGGCGTTTATTACGAACAAGGACGTGCCCTTCCTTCCTCTGCAACAATGTGAGGTATGACTACAGCCTCTCTGTGGTAGTGTAAAAAAAAAAAAGAGGAGAAAAGGAGGAGGAGGAGGAGGAGAGGGAGGGCAGTAAGGGGGGGTTATAACGCCTACCCTGAAACGCAAACCAGCATGAGGGCAGGCAGGATTCACAAAAGGACAGGATGTTGTTGATTTGTACCGAAACCACACGGAGGAAATGAGTGTGAATTTCCTTTCTCTCTGACATCCCAGTGTGTGTGTGTGTGTGTGTGTGTGTGTGTGTGTGTGTGTGTGTGTGTGTGTGTGTGCGCCCCCCCTGCATACCCCCCCCCTTCCCCTCCCTCAGCTTGGGGCTTTTAACCAGTCAAAGGTTAACAGTTGCCCCATTATCCGTTTGTACACGTTACCATGGCAACCTCTACACCTCCAAATTGGGATCATTGTTTTGGAGGAAACTGGAGACAGACCTACAGTCAGGATTTGATCATTAAATTTCATTTTTATTTTATATATTCTTTAAGATTAGCGATGACATTTAAAAGCAACAACAATAAAACAACTTATAAACTTATTTCAAATTTTTAGAAAGTATTGTACCTTAATAGAAGAGAATACAGGACAGGATAGGATATGAAGGGATAGGCATTTAATTGCCATTGCATTAAGGAATATCATAAAGCTTTTACTTTTTTGTAAGATTGGTAATGACATTTAAAAACAACGACAATAAAACTACTTTTAAACTTATTTCAAATTGTACAAATTATTGTACCCTAATAGGAGAGACTACCCTTCCTCCTGTTAGCTTTTACTATGCACCCACTAAGTTAAGGGTCGGTTTCGACCTGTGTCTTAAATCAGCTGTAAATTACACTAAAAACAATTTTGTATCATCCAGTTTGGTTCTTATCTCTAGGTTATCTTGTAAGGCTTCATTGTCCATTGCTTATTTGGGTCTTTTTTTGTCAATATACCCCTCATACAGACATCTATACTGAATTGATCTTACATGCCTGGACATGCCTGTTGTTGTTTTTTATGCAGGGAAAAAAACATGGCAAAATGAGAATTTCCTGAATCTCACATGATTGGAAGATGATCTGACTGTCAGTGCACTTATGATTTCAGTTTTTGCTTTAATTATTAGATATTGATCCAACCGGGTCAACAGCGACCCTAACACGACAAGTGCCATAATTTTAATAAGAGCATTTTATAATTTAGTCTATTTCGATTTTTTATTTTTTATTTTGTTGAAATAGAGGTTCCTGACAAAGTCAAAAAGTATTGGAGCAAAAAAGCTAATTTATGTGATTCTTTGAAGCATTTAAAGACAAAATCGTGTCAGTGCAGACCCTGACACAAGAGGAGGGATACAGTAGGACAGGATAGGATGTGATAGTTTTTGCAGCAATGCTAACAAAAGATTAAAAAAGAAACATCAAATATATATATAATATATTTTAGGGTTATTTAAAAAGAATATTTCAAGAGCAGGAGGCCTAAAAAAACAGTGAAATCTTATTTAATACTATGGGAACCCTTATACAGATTTCATGGAGTATCCTGTGAAAATTTGTACTCTTGTTTTTTTTTTTACTCAACAATATTTTTATTAGTTTTATACAAATTATACAAAGAAAACACATTACAAACACCCCTTTGCCCTTACAACCCTGTCTACTGCTGGCTATTCCTATTACTGTGCTTAGTTAACAAATTCTGGAGCCAAAACAAAAGTAATATTTCGGAATTCTGCTGGAGTTCGGGTTTTGTAGATCTTGAAATACATAAGATGTTGAGAAATAAAAAGTAAAAGGAGAATAAGTTAAATGAACTACTGTACGTTAAGAGAAATACATATGTAGACAAATCGCTGAGAACTGAAAAGGTTCATAAAAGAGATAAGATTTTAAATTATATGATTATAAAACATTGTACTTGTGTTTTTTTAGTCACTCTTCCTTTGTACTGTTAGACATCAATGTATAAAAACAAGAAAATGCATTGCAGAATGTTAAGTGGGCTTTAATTTATAGTATTTTATGTCTGCTCAGGGTTCAAAGTGTCTCCTAGAAGCCGTTTAAAAGTCTTGGTAATATTTTATGACAAACTGTGTATAAATCTTACATGCAGCTTCTCTTTTCTTTTCCTCCCTCTAATACACACACGGGGAGAGACATACAGTGGATACTTGCAGATAGCAGGCATCAGCCAACATAAAGTGCTTGTTGAATTGTAGATTTCTTGTCGGTGTGATCATCCAGGCATACATGCATAGAAAGGAGAGGCCTCGACTTCTCTCCAGAGTCTCTCCCTCCTAACTTTCCTTCCTGCCACATCTGCTGGCGACTGCCGTGAGCTTTGAAATAGACAGACATATGCTTTTTACAGTACTATCCATTCTTCTTTCTAATTTTTAGACTAACTTCACCTTAAACATCCACTCACACTTTTATCACCAGCTCAGACTCTTCTGTGTCAATCAAATTACTCTATAAATACTCTCTTTGTTAGTCTATCACTTGATGTCTGTCACTAATCTATTGCTGTTTACCAGTCCTGTATTTCCTGACTGTTTCCAGACACAACAACTTGACAAAAGCTGCGAGTAGTTCCCCCCGTGTGTGTGTATTTGTGTGTCTGAGCAGAGTGTTAGGTCACAGTGCTTTAATGCAAATCACAGCAACAGCTCTGCAGAGCGCTCACGGCTCACATCAAAAGCTTCCTGTCGCAGGTAAGCCGTCATTTACTACAATCCCTCCTTTGCACTCTGCAATACACATCTCTCACCAATTAACAGTTTTGTGGGCGTGTGAGTGTGAGCGTGTGACAGGGGGAGGGGGTTCCTATCAACAGCACAGCCCGAAGATTTGGCCCTCAAAGTGGAGTTCACACCAGGTCAGCTTGTCAGCGTGATCACAGCTCAACCCCCACAGATATAAAACTACATTTCAGTGAAAATATCAGGATAAATAAGTTTTATAAAAGAAAGAAAGTGGCTCTAAACAGAGTCAGTGTGCAAAGACTTAAATGCCAACAGAAATACACACAAGTTGTACAATTATGAAAATAAAATCTATAGGTATAAATTTTTCATTTCATACTTTATTTCATTCAGTTAATATTCAAAACATTCAATACACACAAGATAAAATCTCAAACATGTGAATGAAAAGGAGCAGAAAGTAGAAAAAACTTAGAGTCTGCCCCTCTTTCATAAGATGTTCATCAACTAAACACATAATAAAAAGATATATATTTCGTATATAAAGGAAACAAACATACAGACAGCAAAAAGTAGTGTTGCTGAGCCGTCATTTGACTTTGTGTACTCATATTTTTTGTGAACGTACTATTTAAAAATTTGTTACGTCAAGAAAAAGTGTTTTTTCCCCAAAAAAATTTGACTCAAAAAGTGAAGCTTCTATAAATTCTGGTTTTATTACATACCAAGAGAAATATTTCAAGACTTCTTTTTTTTGTTTTGAATCTTGTCTATGGTTCATGTATGTGCTTTACCCTCTTGTGGAGACGATCAGTCTGTGGCTCTGTTGGATTGTCATGGAAGTCCAGGTTGCCCTGATAGCTCCTTCTGTATCGTTGGTGTCTCTCACCTTTCTTTCAGTGATACTCCAGAGATTCTCTATGGGCTTCAGTAAAAACATAGTGGTAGTTTTGGCCCTGTGAGAAGGTGTCAGGTCTTGCTGAAAAAGTAAATCTGTATCTTCAGAGAGCTTCTCAGCAGATAGAAGCATGAAGTGCTCTAAACTTACCAGTAGTATTTAGGCTGCGTTATTTCTGATCTTGATTCAACACTGTAGGCCAACACCAGCTGATGACATGGCACCTCGAATCAACACAAACTGGTGGTGTGTCGTTCGCGAATGACTCGTTCAAAAGAGCCAAATCTTTTAAGTGAACTTACTGAACCGAATCACCTCCTTCGTTCCTCAGTTCAGTTGAGTTGAAGTGAGAAACAGCATTGCCAGTCGAACAGCCGGTGAACGATGGACCACATGCACCGACACCTGAATCACTTTGTGAATGAATCACGCATTGAACTACACTTTCTGGAATCATTTTTGTCAGACAAAACTACCTTTTTTTTTCACCGCTAAATTGCCACCACAACTTGCATACAATAGGATACAACATGTAACAAGTAGTGCATTAAACCCACAGCATCCTAACATTGCAGCGGTTTGCGAGGGAACGGTGCATGTTCAGTGTGAATTCTTCTAAACATTCTGTGAACGAACAACTCACTTAGCCCAATTTACCGAGCAGACCTGATAAATAGCATACCATAGGACAGTACACTTAAAACATCATGACTTATAAACAAGGTCATTTTTACAAACCTGTTTGTCAAAGCAACACAGCCAAACACTCTCATTCCAGAAGCTATGAAGTGAACTGAATCCTGAAACGTTCAGCTGTGTATCAGTTCAGGAGGTCGGAGTCGCAGGCTTTTCCCGCCAAGCTCGACATGATTCGGTCATTTAGTGACCAAACTTTTGAATGAATCTTTTTAGTGAACTGATTCTAGTGATTCAGAACATCTAAAAGAACTGCCGTGCCCATCACTAACACAAACTATGGAAACTTTACATTGGACATGATACACCTTGAATTCTCTGGTCTTCTTTGTGTCTCTAGGACCTCTTCATAAACTCTTATGGTGATAGCCATTTTTATATTTGGCGATCATGTTACTTGAAAGCATACTACTGTTTTTTAAAGATGACAAATGACTGATTATGGTGAAATCAATGATTCAGAAATGCAGCAAAACCCTCTTTAAAGGGAAAAAAGTGTTAAAAATATAAATAGCTGCATTAAAAAGCTATAAAGTTGATAACTGCTCTATGCTCATATCCTGTCAATATTTTTGTTTTTAAGTATCAGTAAGAAGTTTCAATTCCACCCCCTTGCTGCTGTGAGCATTGATCAGCTGATATGAGGAAGTGGGTGAATGGTCCCACACATCACATGAACTCTGCTTGGTCATGATGAATTTCTTCTTGCCAGAGGACGTGATGTTTGTTAGTCAAATTTACCAAAGGATGTTGATGCAAAGATGGATGACAGGGATATAGTGAAGGTCACTCACCCTGTAGTGAATCATCTGTGTGTGATGTGTTAATATCAAAACCCAATACTCATTTTTCTGTGTATTTATAGGCTTCTGTTCTGACTATGTAGCTTTGAGAACATTTCGATACAATTTCCATGATCTGTTATTAAATGATTCATAGGTATTCGTCAGTGTAAAGCTCAGCATTGTTGGTAAAAAATAGTTTAATGTGGTTAATGAATGGCAGAAATATAAAGACGGTTGTCCAAAGTAGCAGGAAAGAATAGTTAAAATCATGAATAGGAAGTGGAAAAAAGTCAAACATGACAAAGCTGTAACTGTTGGCTAAATACATAAAAGAAATGATATTTTAAATGTAACTATCAAAAAGTTGAATGCTTTGGACAACTTGCCCATCCTTGTGGTAGAGAATCCATGTTCTGATATCTTTATGTCCGACTTTGTCAAGACTACATTTACAGAATCCTAGCAAAGCATGATTTTTTTAAAATCCAGTCAAATTGATTTTTTGAACAACATAAGATACGATACAGTTTGATACAATCGTTATGATACAATACAATACATTATGATACAATACAATACAATATGATACTATACAATACGAAATGATACTATTCAATACAATACAATATGATACAATACGATACGATATGATACAGTACGATACAATAGGGTACGATACGATATTACACTATACGATACGATACTATTCAATTCGATACAATATGATATGATACAATACGATATGATACCATACAATACAATACGATACAGTTCAATACAATAAGATATGATACAGTTCAATACAATAAGATATGATACAATTCATTACAATACAATATGATACAATACAATACAATATGATACGATATGATACTATACAATACAATATTTTACTATTCAATACAATACAATATGATACGATACAATACGATATGATACTATACAATACGATACTATTCAATTCGATACGATACGATACTATACAATATGATACTATACAGTATGATACTATACAATATGATTCAATACAATTCAATATGATACAATACAATACGATACGATACAATACAATACATTTTATTTTCCCCTTTGGGAAATTTGTCTTGGACTTCAAGAGCTGCACAGATAGTTGCCAATTGATAACACAAAGTCTTTAACCTAACAAAGACACAGTCACATAAGTTCTAGCTGGACTAAGTTACATGGAATAAGTTGAGGACTTCTGTCATGGATTCTGTTTACTTTTAGTCTGTGCTTTTAGTGAGTTAAATTAATACAGTTCAAAACGTGATCTCTTGAAATGGTATTTGTTGTTTTTACCAGTTAGCCCTAAAATCAGAAAATTTACTCCAGTAGTTGAAACTGTATCGACCAAGCCATGAGTAAACAATGGGTGCATTTTAAACCTGCAGCCAGTTTCTGTTTCCAGGACTCCTCAAAGCTAAAATACTTTGCTAAAAATAGTCAATGTAGTATGTGAAGTTAGATGGTTGAATGGCCCAAAGCACTGAATAAATGATTGTTTAAAGTAAAAGGTTAATTGCCAGCTATTTCCAAACTCCGTAGCAGTACAATGAAGGGAAAAAGAAACAGTCTTCAGTGTAAATCTGTAAAAAAAACATTGCGAACATGAAGTTTGGCGTGGGCCTTAGGTGAATTTGGAAGGCCTGGGGGGTTGGTACCCACAGTGGCAGAGTAAATCTTTCTAAATTATGTTAAGTGTTATTGTAAGAGTGAATTTCTCGTTTAAACAGAAGGGTAGGCGCTGGGCCAACGGTAACATAATTAATGACTGTAACGACATGTTGTAGCCTCACCTACATCAACACTCAGACTGAGCTGCATTATGTAAATCTCTATAGTTTGCCTACAGTAAGAGGCGGATCTGGACCACAAGGCCAGGTAGCTGCAGCTTCTCAAATATTGACTTCCTCCCTCGCCGCCCGCCTGCTCAGGAGGTGTGTTTGTGTGCTTTGGAGTCAGGAGAGGTGTGCGGTAAGAGAGGTAGGAAGAGGGAGTGGGGGTGCATGTACATGTGGTTGTGTGAGTCTGTGTGTCCACATCCATCAAAATAAAGAGTTTGATGACTTTGGCCTGCCCTCATTGTACCATAATAGGATACATTAGACCTAATTCATTTAAAGCCATTAGAGAGTGAAAAAAGTCCCGTGAAGGAATAGTAACACAGACACCAAATAGGTTCCCCCAGAGTCATGTGCCTCAGGAGCAGGTTATTTTCTTACAAGATCCCTGTTGTTGGATTTCCCATGATTGAATTCGAACATTTATATACGATGGATAAAGAGGCGTATTCATGAAACTACTGATAGAAATTACTAATTAAAAAAAGGTCAAAAATATCTCTTTGAGATAGCACTGGGCGAATTGGCAAAAAAAAAAAAAAATGAACGCGATATATCGTCTGATCTCGATTATTATCACGATTTTTCTAAAACTTTGTTTACCTGCCAGTTTTACAGGATTTGTACTAAAAACTAAATAAACTAGAAATTAGTTCAACATTTTTTAACAAAGTAAATGACAAAGCAAACTGAATAAGATAAACCTAGAAAAATATAAAAAAACATTTTAAAAGTAGATAAATACTAAATAATACAGTGAACTAGTTTACAGTATTTAGAGTGTTTTTGCAGGTTTGCAAGACCCAAAATAAAAAAAAATCGCCCCCTCAGAGATCATGAAGACGCCTTAAAATGTGAACATTAGATGATGATAACGTAGATGATTTGATTGGTTGCCACTTTGGTTTGGTGGCCGCACCAGTCGTACCTAAACTGCTAACGCTACTTGTGCTGTTAGCAGTGGCAGGCTGTGCAGACTTTCCTCACTTGGGAAGTACTTCTTAAAATAATCAAACAAATCTGTTGAGGACATTGACCGCCAACATACTTTGCACATCGGTTTAATTGCTCGGCGTCACTTTGGAGGTACCTGAAACACCGCCACATAACAGACGTTGAATAACTTTTCTTCTCAATAACGGCATCTTCAGAGGATGACTCTAAGTCAGCTCCGTGTTTAGCTCCATGTGTGGTCATTCAGTTTACTTCTTCGGCAACTTACAGAAGTGAGCAGGAAAAGCTTGACTCTGATTGGCTGTTGTCACGCACATTTCTGCCATGTTTGATCGAGTAAATATGCTCACGGCTGATCACTGTGATCAAACTGAAGTTTATCATGATCATATAATCACCAAGTCCCAATTTGAAATGATAAATTGCTTCTGTTTTCACAGGAATCCGACCAAATTTCTCATCAGAACGACAGCATTTGCACTTTTACCAACAACCAAGCGGTTTTAGTGTCTCTATCCTCTGCTATTGTGCAACTTTCCTCCACGTCAGTCTCAGTGCTCTGCCTGAGAATTTGACATTTCAGAAACAAAAACTTGTGACCAATAATTTGTCATGGTTATGCAGCAGGAAATGGGTTTCGTGGCTCCAAATAGTCCCACCCATTGTTAGAAAAGCTTTGGTTCCTCAAAGAATCGTGTTGTTTTGTATTTCCTCAACAGCAATGCCAGTAAATGTGGCCTCACCTTGTCTGGGTCTATTTATACCCACCAACTTCTTCAGAATTTACAGTTTGCAGACGCCCTAAAGAAAAGAATCGGACTTTCCTGCTTATTACACAGCTAATTTTTTAAAGAGTGAAGAGTTTTGAGATATGAAATGCATTGAAATTAATGCTAACACCTTTATATGAGCTGCAAAAACAAACAAGGTCATAAAAAAAAGGCTGACCATTTCTCTGAGTCTTCCATCGCTGGCAGGGAGGTAGGTGCCGGTTGTAGTGAGTAACAGCAGACTGCTGAAACTGCGTATTTCTACATTTTCCTCAGAAAAGACTTGAACTGAGTCATATTTGTCGGGATAAAACACAGTGAGTTAAAAACAGGGTAATAAAACTGCTCCGTAAGAGTTAACTGGTGCTGATATAATACTACCTTCAAGAAAAACAAGATGTACTGGTGCAAATCTTTCAGTGCTGTAATGTTCCAACCAATCAGAATCAAGTATTTAACACAGCTTTGTAATAAATAAAACTAGAAGTGAGATAGTAACTCAAAGATTTCTAAAAGCTGTGATAAGTTTGCTTACACACATGAAAAGAGTTCAATCAATGTGACACTCAGCTCTCTGAACTGGTGACTGATGGACAACATAATGATCCTGATTTTAGAACCTGCTGACCCCGAGGTCAGGTAGACTATATTTTCACTGGGAGACCTAGACACAGAGTCCATGTTGACAGGCATCTGCCCCGCTGAAACGCTCCACAGCGAGACCCTGAATCCATGTCAGCTGCAGGGGTGCTGCTCTGTCGCTGACCCTGACCTCTGAACTTCCTGGATTGTTGGGGAAAAAAAGGATGAAAGAATTTCCTTGTAGGGATCAATAAAACCATGTCATTAAAAGACTCTGATACAATCATAGCATGGGTGGTCTCACGGAGAATCATATGACGAAGGATTGAAGGATTTAGTGGGCCTAAACTCTAGACGCTTTTCTTCTTCATCATTGTTTTTTTGCTTTTATACAGTGGTCGCCAACCCTCCTAATCTGAGGGAGGCCAAGCAGCCAGTTGAGTCAAATGAACTGATGTACTCCAGCATGTTTCCACTGTGGAGTGGATATTACTACAATCCTTTTTTACACTTTTGAAGAGTCCATTTTAAACTTAGGACTAATCCCAATTGTCACTCTTCCCCCTTCCCCTTCGTCTTAACCCCTTCCCTTTGGCCCTCTGTTTTGAGGGCTAATGGCAATGATCAAATACGCAAGCATTATAATCAATGTGTGTCATTCCACACAATCCGTGCGGCTCTGCTGTGGATCGGCTCCAGCGGGACAATACACAGCACAGCGCATCAATTCAGTGCAGCGCAGCACGAGCAGTAGCCGAAGTTGTTTGCAGCTACAGAGTAAAATATCTGGTTGATTTTCAATATAAAATAAAGTCAATATGTTGAACTGTTCTTCACTTGATAATAGGAGAGGCCAGGGTGGTGGCAGCAGATCTGATCCGGTGGGTGCTATATGCTTGCGTATTTGATCAACAGAGAAACAACAGAGAAAGTATGAGATTACAAGTTAAGTGGCTAATGATAGTTAGAACTCGTAGTCCAGCATATATCCTAATCTGAAACTCTGTTCGACTGTGAGAGATTTAACAAGATTTCCAGTTATTAGAGTTAGGACTCTGGCCGCTAGTAGAGAAAGTCTTTCGTCTGTGGTGTGTTGAGGAATAAACCACTTATCCTTTACTTTCTCTACTCCATTTACCTTTTATTCAAATGTTTATCCTTTTGGTATAACTGACTACTCAAAACATTATCCTGGATTCTGAGAAAACAAAGTTGGTGGAGGTCATTAATTTTTTACTACAGATGCCCTAGAAGGAAATGTCTCCAAAGCCTCAAAACTTTATTTAACCTGGAGTGTTTTTGTCTTCATTGTGGGGCTGCAAAGACATAGTTGAGATCCTCACCACATTTTCCTGTGACAGCAGCCCCAGACTGACCCTCCTGTCTCCATGGATACAGTGGAAACTATCACAGGACACTGTACCAGGCAAAACAAAACGTCGGTCAAAACATTTTGTGCCTTTGTAACAGAGCGTAGCATGAGCACTGTTTGAAGCCTCAAGATAAATCTGGCGCTCTCTCTCTTTTTGAAAACTCTTGGCCATTAAAAGAAAAGATGCAACAGACTCTCCTGTTCGCATATGATACAGTGTTTTGCAGTGATATATCACCCATAATCCATTATTCTTCAAGTTGTTGAGAAACTAATGTGTCTCATCTTTCATCTGACTCCTGATCCACATTAATGAACACAGGGCTCGTGCTGGAATCACACATGAAAACACAACCCTAACTTGGCCCTTCATCTCAGTTTCCATAGTCAAGCGGCTGCCTGATATTTTGTCTAATTCCAGGCATGTAATTAGTGTGCAGCCTGGTCTAGTTCTGTGAGTGTGTGTGTGTGTGTACAAGTGCATTTGCAGTGTATGCATATAGACTATGTGTATAAATGTGCGTGTGAGCGCAAGTCTGATAGGGTATTTGCTTCGCTTGTACAAACACATACAGTAAGTGTGTCCTTGGTACTCTAGTGCCAAGGATACCCGAGTAGTCATGCACAAGTACATAAATAGCAAAGAACAACTAATGAGGGACTAATGCTTTTTGAGTAGACGGCCGCAAAACATACACACCACTCAAATTAAGAGTCCTGAATGTGCCAAACCAAGCAAGCTGACATACTTGAACATTTTTCACTTTCAAATTTAGTTGGAATGCTAATGATCCGTGTCCCAGCAAGTGGTAACAGGGCACATCAAAGCGAAAGAGTATTTTAAAGAATAACAGCATGTGTGGTTTTCAGTGCGGCATGTCTGAAACTAATTGCGACACTCTGACGTATGCCGTGTTTGAGCGAAAATCTTTAATTATCCGGGCTAATTGCAGAGAGGAGATGATTTCATGTGAAGTCCAGGTTGGCTTTTTTTTGGAGGGGGAGTTATGATGAAGCGCTTGTTCTGTGATTGAGGCTTAACTAGCTCTAGGCTACAACTGAAAGTTACCATTGATGCAGGCTCTCAAAATGATACTCACACAATCATTTTTCAAAAAGTGGATCTAGACTTTTTACTAGCTGGTAGCTTTTCTGTTGTTTCTTTACTTTGTATTTCTACTAGGGTGACCACACGTCCTCTTTTACCCGGTCGTGTCCTCTTTTTTGGGGCCTGTCCGGCTTTGTCCAACCTTGTCCAGCCTTGTCCGGGGAGTTCATAAAATCCTTCAAATGTCCAGGGTTTTGTATGGAAGTTTTGAGTTTTTGTCAAGTGGACTTACTGAGTTAGAAGCATTTAAAAAACTACTTATCCTGACCCGAAAAACTCTCAAAATTCAGAATGTATTCACTCTTATTTCTACTCTACTTTTAAAACTTGAAACTTAAAAAAAAATCAATACAGTGTAGTATCGCAATATTTTGTCTGGTGATATATCGTATCGTCAATACAGTGTAGTATCGCAATATTTTGTCTGGTGATATATCGTATCGTCTCATTTATCAAGTATTGATTATTTTCAACATATCAATTGCTAATATGAAGTCAAATCTATGATAATGGAAAAACAAAATCAACTGTTTGTCCAGCGAGGTTGGCAGAAGTGACATTAGAGAGCAAAAGAGAGTGAGTACAACAAATATATATAACATTTGCAAGATGTGCTACATGAAAATAAAATGCAGCGTAAATAAGACAAACAAAAAGGAAAGACAAATGCTAAATTCGCTTAACAGTTGAAAAAAGGTATAAATCGCAATAAATTGTATCGCAATACTCACTGTATTGCAAAATGTTAAAAATCACAATAATATCGTATTGTTGCCCAAGTATCATGATAGTATTGTATCGTGACCAAAGTATTGTGAGAATATCGTATTGTGACCAAAGTATTGTGATAATATTGTATCGTGACCCAAGTATCACGGTTATATCATATCATGACCCAAGTATCATGATAACATCGTATAATGGGGCCACTAGTGATTTCTATAAGTAGCTACATTAGATTGAAAGAACACCAATCGCCTTATGTAAACATTGTATGGGCTAACCATGGATTTATCCCAAAATTTAACTAAGGCGGCTTGGAAATAATCTGAATATAGTTCAGGTGAAAAACTGTTTTTACTCACACAGAGAGATCAGTATTGAATGGCATCATAATGTATCAACTGTATTTAATCCTAATGTGATTTGTAAAAAGTTAGTAATACCAAATCTGGATAAATATACATTTTATGGGTAAAATCCACCTCAAATAATAACATATTTGCTGTGTTGTGTTATTTTATTTTAATGCAGACTTTTTGTAATACTCTGCATTTGACCTCTGTAAAGGTCAAGCATAGCTGTGAAGACACAAATTTGATTAGTCCATTATGAAATCCTACCGTCTTGATCTCTAAAGTAACTCTTGCCATCAAAATAATAAATGAATATAAAGTACAACAAATTAAAACAAAGTGCAGTATCTAATTTAAATTAACACTTGAAAAAGTAATTGTGAAATTTTCACGTAACGTGTGTATGTGTGGTGCATATATCAGTGTGTGTGTGTGTGTGTGTGTGTGTGTGTGTGTTCATCCCGGGGATTCAGGGATGATATGTGCTCACAGCGACACTTGGAATGCCTAGAATGTGAGAGGTAAAGAGGAGAAGCGAGCTCCTTTGAGGGCCACGCCCCTGACGGCAGGTCACGCTTCAACGATTGGTTGGTCCCCGGAGGTCGAAGTGCGGTCGGGGTCCTGTCACTCCTCTGAAGAAAGGTCACAGGTCAACTTCCACCGGAGCTCTCCTTTCCTTCCTTCGCCCAGCGGGGTTCTCCCAGCTTAGACGAGAGGCACCAAGTCAAACCCAAACCATTTTTTTCTTCAAGGAATTTTCTCGACTGAGGAGAAGAGAAAGCCCCTCTGATGTAGATCTATTTCACCGTCTAAACTTTATTTTCATTTATGCAGGTCGAAATCTTAAGAAAGGGTCAGAAAGTATTTGGTAAAGGGATCATTTTACGTCCTCCAAATGGAACTTTACATCGGTTAATTCACAGTTTGTTTGCTGTCACAAACCAACAAGTGAGTTGTTCCTTTGCTCCAGAAGTTCAGGTATAGCTGCGGCATCAACAGTATCCGACTTCAGCTGATGACAAACTAATATGAATCTTTCAGAGGATGGACAAAAGGAAAGGAGCGTAGGAAGAAAGACAAGAAGATCAGGTAAATGGGAAACAGGAGGTAAAACAATAGGAAGTGACCGTGAGTAGATGAGAGGATTGAGGAGATCAAAGGGGAGGAGGAAGGATGTGGGAGGAAGAGGAGATGAGGAGGTGGGGGGAGGCCGAAAAGAGAAGAAGAGAGGCGATATGTGAGGAGGGAAAGAATGAATGTGGGACAATTACAGTAACTTCCTGTCAAAGAGGAAGCAGACCACCACTCTGGTATTGTAATTTTTATCTTATTTAGGATACAGAGAAGTTATTTTTGTCCCTGCCAGACATTTCACAGTTACAGCTAGATGAGGCAATACAAGGCATAAGGTGAGGCGTTTTTAACTGGTTGCAAAACAGGCCAAAACTAATACTGATGAGTGTTTATGGCCCACTAAAGCAAACATGACCATGAACATTTATGATCATTTCTTCATGGACATACAATCAGACCGAGATGCTAAGGCAGAAGAACTACCGCGTCTGCAGTGCGTCTTTGCAAAATTCATCTCTCAAGGGGGTGTCTAACTCAGTGTCATGGTGTGTTTGACCATAACTTAAATTTACGCCGGAATATCCCTTTAAATTTCCTCAAATTTTCATATTATTCCCTGTCTATTGAATTTTATTTCCTTTCAATTTTACCAGCGTTGTTTCATTTTTTGTGTGAACATTTTCACTTTACGGATAAAGAAGTTTCTCATTCCTACCATCAAAAATGAAAACCGGTCTAAGTCTGTTTGATAAACAGGCGTAAGTGACTCAGTGTTGCCTAACAGTTCACCTTTGAGATGTATAAACTGTTCAGGATAATTACCTGTAAATAATAATCTGCAAGGTAAAAAAAAAAAAAAGGTTTTTGACCCTGTGAGTCGATGTGTGTTTTTGTGTATTTGTGTCCAGATGTGAATACAGCGAGTGTGCTTCACAGGCCTCTGATTAATATAACAAGGTCTCCTCCTGAGCTGATAGGATGTGGCTCGAGAGGGATGCGTTGACTCACCGGCTCCTTTGTTGTGATGGATGATGAGGTGGTCAATTTCCGAACTCAAGCCCAGTCAATACAGGATATGAATCAGGATCCATTTCAATATGAAAATAAAATCAAAAGCAGCTCTACTCTGCAGGGTTTATTTTTACACAATTGTTACTTAAATGAATCATGCTGAGTCAGCTGTAATGATTACATCCTGAGTGTCAGCTCTGCTTATTGTATTCAACAAAAACTAGTTTCTCTGCATCAGATCAGCTGTGTCACTCACTCACTCACTCACTCAGCCGAGCTCCTGAAGAGACACCTGGTTAGGTCAGGAATCAGACAAATCCAGCACACGTGAATTTAGCTGCTGTTCAGAATATCTTACTTCTTACTTAAGACTGAGACTTGATCGTCTTCCATGTGAGCAAACCTGAAATTTTCTTAAAGTTTCAGGAAAATCTTCATCCCTCATTCGCAGAGTGAAGTCTTTCCTGTTAGACTCGGGGTGTGGATGAGTGATGGTAACTCTTGGCAGGCAGGCGGGACACTGTAGAGACACCGGAGACCTGTGGTTTGATGACAGTTCTCACATTTGTATCAGTGCTAAGTGTGAACAGATGTGCAGACGTTTTGAAAATGACTCCCTCTTTAATTTTGTTTTTCTTTTATTCGTCCATTTTTTTTGTGTTGCACTAGTGCATGATAGGATGTCACCCACCTCTGCTTGATGCTTGATTCTGATTGGTAAATTCCTCCTGACATTGGTTATGAACTCTCAATAGCTAAAGCAACATTTTGGATAACCTGATCACCCTCTTTAGAAAGGAGTTCAGGCACATCTAGTCTGCTTTTTACAGAAACAGTGAAGACGCTTTTATATAAGTCTCACTAGGGCTGGGTGATTAACCGAGAATTTACAGATACCAAAATTTACGACAATAACCAACGTCATATTGCTTGTATGGGTAGATCCAGTGTCAAATAAATAAATAAATAAAAGCTGGTTCAAAGTGTCATAAACACAGAGTTTGGATGTAAGATTGGTACTTTTGAGTTTTCTGATAGTAATTGCTCTCTTCTCTCAGTTTGTCAGCTCGAAAGCCAGGTTTAGATGTTTGGAAGAATTTCACCTCTTGTTAAAGCAACATTTGGTGGGGATAAAAATGCCCTTAAAGAAAATAAATGGTGACAAAAGTGTTAAAGTTTTGATGAATGGGCTGGGCGATAAACCAAAAATTGACCGATAACGAAATTTATGACAATGACAATAACCAATGTCATTTTGCCCATGTCAATATATTCAGTGTCAAAAAAATAAATAAATAAAAGTTGGTATTGGATGTGTGTAGGTAGGCTATGGTCTCGTGTCCCTTCTAGATGCTGTCCTACGTCAGAGACGTGACTCCACCCCATCCAGTCCGTAACTAAGAGGGAAAGACGTGAGGAGATGGAGGACGGTTCAAAAGTTGTAGCGGCTGAAGTCGACGAAGTTAATGTGGGAATGTTAACGTCCATTTATCGTTATCAAGGTGAACTGCTCAAATATCGTGACATTGATTTGAGGCCGTATCGCCCAGCCCTAAGTCTCACATTATTTCTAGAGCACAAATATACAGATTTGCTATTAAGCGGTCATCAGCAAAGGAATGAGGATTAGCAGCAGGTAAACAGCACAGAACTGGGTTTTTTTTAAAGCACACAGAGCAGGAAAAGGACATTGATTAAATTGAAGAAAACAAGCATGAAGCAATAAGCGTAGGTAGAGTTACAAGACCAGGAGACCAAAGGGAAACCTGGAGAAAGTCTCACCTTTTCTTGTCTCAACCTGTCTGGATTGTATTTGGCATTATCAATTACACATCCCCGTCACACATGACATTCAGGCAGTTTCAGTACCACAAATGTTTAAATATCGAAATGTTTGAGAAATAACAAGGCTCATTGATAAAGGTATTGGTGTTTTTTTTTGGTGCAGTAACATTAGTGAACTCTCGCTGAATGAATCATTTAAACAGTAAAAATCTCATACACAGGAACATTATCTTTCCTGCAATAGACATTTTAGTCTTTTCAGGTTACTTTTCTCTGATTTTAGAGGCTCCTTGTTCTTTGAAAAGACATTTATCTGTATAATTGATGTGTAAATATTAAATTCATTGCAGACCCTACCTTCTTTCTTTCTTATCATCACACCTTCATTTCCTTAATTGATCCCCACATCCTGCATATCAGGCAGATTAGCCCCTGATTAGCCAGGTAAACACAGCAAAGAGTGTGTGTGTGTGTGTGTGTGTGTGTGTGTATGTGTGTGTGTATGTGTGTGTGTGTGTGTGTGTGTGTGTGTGTGTGTGTGTGTGTGTGTGTTAAAGTAGAGGGGGGAGTCGAGTCTTTGATCAGGCTAATGAGCTGCCAGTCCTCCTCCAGGGCCTGCTGGTTGGCTGGGGGTGTATGGACACCTGAAACAACATGGAGACCACGCATAGCCTCCAGTGTCACACTCACACACTCTTACACACACACACACACACACACACACACACACACACACCCGCATCCTGCCGCCATTATTCCCTGCCTGCCACCTCCTCCCACCCCCTGCTAGTCATCTCTATCCATGTGTCAGTCACACCCTCGCCTCACCTCCAATCTCCTCTGCAGCTCCCACCCCACTAACAGTAGCCTATCCTGTCACAATGGTCACACCACCCACCCGCTGCCTAACCCCCCACCTATCCTCCATTCTGGCGCTCTTGCACCTACTCGCACCATCCCCCGCTCACCTCACCCATTGTTCTTCCTTAAATGAAGCTTAAGTGTCAAAATGCCTCTTGAGGGAATTCCTCTCTCTTCTTTTTTTGGTCATTGTTGCCATGGCTACGCATCCATGGAAGTTTATGTGAGTAAATCACAAGCCATCTTTAAAAATAGACACCGTAAGAGTTCATAGACTGTGACGTCAGATGATTTAGAGCTCCCCCTACTGACTGGCTGCTGTATAGGTCATAAATAAGGGTGAATGATTCATCTACAACATCGATGTATCGATTTGTATTCCTCAGCAAGTTGGCCTTCCAGATGACATATATCGATCTAACATCGTTTTAAAATTTAATAAATTGATTTTATCGATACCAGGAAATAACCCTAAAGATTTAAGCACAGCAGACTGTACATGGATGGTTTTTCACTTTTAAGCGTTACTCGATTCAGTCTACCTGTCTGTGACGTCATCGCCACATGCCAGCAGACAACAAAACATAGCATGGCGGACGGCGGGGGAGAAGTCAGTGAGCGAGAAATGATCAAGCCACCATTGCAGTCCAGTGTTTGTCATATTTGTATTATTTCTATGCTGAAAAACAAAACAAAGTAGCAGGAAAACCAACTGTTGATTCAACCTGAAGAGATTTTATTTTTGATATTAATACTGTTTTATTTTTGCTTTGAAAAACAGCAGCAGAAGTAGTAGAAATGTTGGATGCACTCATCGGATTGAGTGTTTTTTTATGTGCTTCTAACTCAGTAAGTCTGCGCTATACAAACTCAAAACTTCTGTACAAAACCCTGCACATTTGAAGGATTTTATAACCTCCCCTGGACAAAGCGGGACAAGGCCGGGCAGCCCCCAAAATTTTCGGGTAAAAGAGGACATATGGTCACCCTAGTTTATGGAGTCGTGTTAAGTTCCTGCTGCTAACAACATGATATTTCTTGCTCATTTCATAATAAAGGCACTCCGACAACATGATAAAATGGGTCTTATAAAGAATTTTTCAGAAAAGAATTTGTCCAAAATGTTGGAATGTGTCCATCATATCAATTTAAGGCACATTTTACCGCAGATCACTTCTACCTACTATGAAAGAGATTAAAATAAGGCTTGATGAAGGGATTGAGCCGAATGTTGCTGTTGTTAAATTGCAATCATAGTCGAGTGTCTGTTCCAAGGAAAATAAACCAGATGTTCCACTTTTACACAGATTTTAATCGTTTTTCACAGTTAAAGGGATTAGGAGTGATTGGGTCGTGGTTTGACTTCCTGAGATTATTTTTGGTCAAACGGGGTCAAAACCTGTCTGTCCTGCAATCACTGCTTTTATTGTCCCCCCTCTGAGGAAGTTTACAACTCTTCACACACACACACACACACCCACCCACGTACATCACACTTCCTCACCCCTGCTGACCCTTCAACCCTGATGTGTGTCACTCAAGGTGGTGACAGTCAAGGATGGTGCTGCTGACACGAGGGCACTCAAGCGATAAGCATTTGTCTATGCATCCTTGCTTTTTCCTCCCTTCTCTCTCTCTCTCCTTTCCTCTTTCTCTCTCTCTCTCTTCCTCTGCTGCTGTGTGACTCATTGACCCATGACGTGATTGGTCTCTGACAGCTATCAGAGCACTTTCTTATTTCACAATGACAGCTACAGAACAATATACGACTTAGATGTGTTTAAAATGAGGAAGAGAGTTAAGAGCTCGGGGCGGCTGGGTGTTCCGTCAAAGCAAAACCCAGGATTTATTTGACTGTCTGAAATAGGTTCAAACTCATATACTACTCTTTTCCATGCGTTTGTTATGTTATATAGCCGAGGAGCCTTTTTAACCCATCATAACTCAAATTACAGGTCTATAATGACGAGGAAGAGAGACGTGATATTACGGTTCAAAAAACTCCTGAACCTTCAGTCCAGTGGATCACATGGCTTATCCAAATAACACATCTCCTGAATACGCTCCCTACTCATCGCCCTGTCTGGAAGCCATCTTACAATAACCCGAGGAGTTCATATTTACACAGCCCACGTTACAGCGAAACGCTTATCTGCACACTTCTAAAACCTTCTAACCGCAGATGTCTCTGTGTTATATTTAGCTCTCTGCTGTAGCAACACTTTCATGCGTCTGCTGAGACTAAAAAAAAGTTTCCGAGGTGAGGAAAATGGAAACAAAGTTGAAAAAAAATACGCTTGTGGCCAGATTTGGTGATGAAATATGGTTTCAGAGCGTGCAGATGTTCTTAGAAAAATGTCTTTAAAAAGCTTCTGCGGTCGCCTCAAAGGTTATCTGTACAGGATCGTGACAGATGTGGTTTGTCAGTTTTCACTTATCTGTCATATCGAAAAAAAAGGGGGTTAACCGTTTGACTCATTTGTACATTTAAAAAAATGATTTTAATGCAAAAATCTAAAATAATATTTTCCTTCTTGACTCAAAATAGGAGCTTGAGTAAACTTTCCATTAAGTACAGTGTGCACAATTTGCGTGTGTCGATGTGCGCGTTCAGGCGTCTCGGCGTGTGCTCAGGAAGTGTTCGCAGCGCTTACTTTTGATGGGGTGATTTACATCCTCTTAGACCTTTTTTTTTGACACACATACACGTACACTAAAGCCACACAGACACACACACACGTACACAGAGCAAAGAGCGGAAGACATGCTCAGCAAGAAAACAGGTTGCTGATCAAACTGGTTTAACAGAGGCCTTCTGATGTTTGTACAGAGAACTGCTCCTAGAAATCTGTTTCACATACTCAACCCTGACAGCACTTCCGCTCAGCTCTGGATGTGAGGGTGATGGATATTTCAGAAGTCACTTTGGTCCTGTCACACAAATATTCTGCTTTTTTTTCTTTTAAAACACGGCCTTCCTGGCACAGGATGTTCACTCTGATAACGCAGCAAATCTACTATAAATGTGAGTACTAACAGTGACAAACCGCTTGTCCAAGGAACACATCATCCTCATTATTGAGTTTTCACAGAGGAAGGTTTAATTACATTTAACATGAAATAGTGGGCTTACAGTATCCAGTCAAACAGCGTATCCCCCGGGTGAGCTACACCATCTTCGTACACCCATAGGCTGTATCAAGTGTCAATCATAGAAAACATGAACCCCCTATTAAGTTTTAAAAATGGAGCTGCACAGAAAAAAGAGGACTTGAGCACAAACCAGCCTGACAGTAACTACATGTCAACATCACAACCAGAGGGAAGAAAAATTAATATTCTGTGTAATTCATTTCTAAAGTTTGTCCACAGCTCCATAGGGATTGTTGGAGGAGGCGGGATTTATGACCTATACTGCAGCCCGTCACCAGAGGATGCTGTTCTCACGGTGGCTTTACCCAGCGAGGAGGCAGATGGCGTCCATTTTTTATATAGTCTTTATACATGATATTTATAAAGTAAACATAAATTCATATTGATTTCTTTTCATGTTTTACAGAATCAAACAAGACCATTAGAAATACGATTAACAGTTTAATGCTGTAATTTTTAATGTCTAAAACTGGTGTGAGCAGGTAGGTTTCAGCCAAGCAGCTCAACAAAGTGCCCAGTTTTTACATTTTCTGCTGTAAACATATCCACAAACATTATACATTTCACAGACAGAAGTCAGCATGTAAAAAACAAATATCAGGCACTTAAAGTAAGTAAAATTAATTAATTAATCAACATAATCCAACACTCCATTTTATGTTACATCCCTCCTATAAAATTATGCTCATTTTAAAGAGCTGGCACTCTAAAATCTAGAAAATATCGGATGTTTGATCAGTGTACAAACCCTTTACCATTGTACTTTTTCTATTTTAGATGTTATTTTATTGTAGATAGTTATGCCACACAGGAATAGGCCTTTCTTTCGTTATAAGTGTTTATTACCAGATTTTGTTCAGAATGTACCTTAACCATGAAATGAAACTGTGAGTTTAGTTTAATTTACATGTGATGGCTGAGTTATCTGAATTGTCCAGATTCAGGGTGTTCTGGCAGGACACCAAACTATCCCTGGAGCATAGAAAATGCTATTTGGCCATTTTTTTAAAGTACAAGTGCAATGTGGTAAAAATCTATTCCTACTAAATCTGTTTGCCAACTGCTTCATGTAGAATAGCTGTCTTACCTGCAAAAATACAATATGTTACGTGCATAAACTACCCTAAAGGTTACTACCCTTCAAAACTTTTCACAACCAAATTGTGCCGAAACTTTGCTCCTCCATTATTTTGAATTGATGTTTTGGTTCAAACTCACTTTATTCCTGCTCTCCAACAGCCTCTCTCTCTCTCTCTCTCTCTCTGGTACCTCTTTGTACACCTGTTGTTCTCCTGCTCAGGTGAAAGGGATCCTGGGAACAGAAAGGTTCCAGCTTCCCAAAAGCTTCTCATTGCTGGTAACTCACAATGGAACAAAGATTGTCTCAGTGTCGGGGTGCTTATGGGAAATCCAACCCAGACTGTAATGGCCATAGTTTGAGAACTAGGTAGTAACTGGAGCGAGGAAGACAGGACAGGGCTACTGTACACGCCAAAGAGAATGAGATTTGTACACCCTAATGTTTTGAAAGGATGAAAATCCTTCTGCTCGAACATCTTGACCAGCATCAACAACTTTGACGTCAGTAGTGATTGACAGAAAGACAGAATTTGGATTATTCACAAGTTTTGACACCCCAACAGAGCCTCTAGTGGTCAACATGTGTGGTGGTTTCAGGCCAAGAGGCAGCTCCAACTTTCAGTAGAGGTTACACTGGTCCTGTGTGTTTCTCCTCTGTGACTGAATTTTAGTTTAGAAACCAATAAAAGTCATTTTGTTTACTTCACACTTCTTTGGGGTTTTTAACTCTCAAAAGGAACTTAAGATCATGCTTCATAGAGAGCAGCAACTATCCAAAAAGACTGTCCTAGTGGACACAAGAATATTGTGTATATTTTTTATCCATGTGTTCCTGGTTAGGACTGGGTGATTTGGCAAAAAAAAAAAAGATCACTCTATATATCGTCCAATCCCGATTATTATCAGGATTTTTTTTTTAACTGCCAGTTTGAAAGCATCTGTACTAAAAACTAAAGAAACCAGGGACAAGTTCAACATTTTCAAAGTCGTAACAGTGGAAATAGATGAAGACTCGGATCATTAGGGAGGCTCAATAACGATAATCCCACCTGGTTCAGACCAGTCTTGTTAAATGCATCATCTACAAAATGTAAGTCATCCACTATGACCAGTATATCGCCACCTACGTTGTGGGAACAAACCAAAGAACATTGGTACCTTCGAGACTCTGTACAGCACGTATTTCATGACCCCCAGATTGTTAATTTTTGTCGTTTTCAGGGGAGTTGAATCCTCCTCTATGTTGGCATGCTAGTTCTGCATTAAAATATATGAGGCAGGTGATGTTTAATGCAGGGCTAGGGGTTTGTCTAACCACGGCTCAGAATCAGTGAGAGATTTTGTTAGAGACTGCATGTCTGCTCATCCAGAATCTTAATTCCCTGACCTCAACCCAGGTTACAGAGTGAAACCCTGGTGTAAAATCCCCAAATCTGTGTCCTGTCTAGTGTATATCTGCCCGTCTGTCCATCCATCCAGTTGTGTGGGTGTGGTCACGCCTGTCTGTAGTTTCCGAGGCTTGGAGCGAAGCATTGTACAAAGTGACAACCCCATCAAAGAGAGCGGCCGGCATAAAAGGACGTTTTATGACTCTGCCCTTCAAAAGAGCTGTTTGAGGAGTTCAAAGCACACACACAGGGAGAGGCAGGCTGTGGATGGAAAGTTCAGCGCAAAAACCAAACACAAGACAGAGGACGGGAGAGGAAGAGAGAGGAACATAAAAGGTGAAGAGAGGGAAAGCCTCAAACGCCATTTGATATCTCCCATCAAAGAGCCGTACGAACCTGCTTCATTCATTTCAGGTTTAAACGCTAAATCTTCAACATGAGGTTGTCATTCCTTCCACAGCAGACGCACATCAGGGCAAGCTGGGGTGTTCGATTGATCTCACCCGCTTGCATGTGTGTTTTTTTTATCTTAGGGTTCTCACCTTCAAGCCACATGCTGGACGAATCTTCAGAAGACAGGAAATACCCTTTATTTGATTTACAGTGAGGTATTGATGGATAGCTAAAAAAGGAACAATGGTCAATGCTGATGGACTCGGCTTTAAGATTCAAAGCCTTGTGTTGTCTGGCTCCGAGGCAGAAACCTGCTGGGATTTTAATTAATGGTAGCAAATCAAAGTAAAGGTCCTTACACACCAGGAACGACGCAAATATACGACGCGAAATTACAAAATATTCTGAGGCGAATTTTGACACACCTGACTATACAAATCAAGCACAATGCGATTTTGCGACTTTCCGGAGGGAAAAAAGACGCATCTCGGGTGGAAGCAAGAAGACTGACACAACAGCAGACTGAGTGTTTTTCAGTTCTGATTAGACACTAGTGTTGAGATGACTGTCTGTCATGATAGCATGTACTGAGTCGGGGCCAGTACCAGATAAGCACATTAATCTATAATCCATAAACGTAAGGTAACAACAGAGACCTAATGGTGCTGTGACAGCAACATGATTGAGTTTGAGACAGTGAAAATACATATGATATGTTGTATATGAACAGGTTAGCTTGTGTTTTTTATCAAGAAGCACTCTGTTCTCCGACACATAAACAATCAGCAGGTCGGCCATGTTGAATATACCGGTGAATCTGACGTCGCAACAACATGCAATCTGATTGGTCAGAAGTGGACACACAGTATGCGAAACTTTAGAAAAATTGACCGTGATACGAAAAAATAAATGTCGCAATATCGCAGGACGGGAAAACGTCGCTGATGTGAACGCTTGTATTGACAGGATATGGGTTAAAAAAAGCTATTGATGTCCAAAAAACGCTCCCGGTGTGAAAGGACCTTTCGTCTGTTGTAAAAACTGTCATTTTAGCGAGGGTATTGATCGGGTCTCCTGGTTGTAAAAGGCAGGCCTCAACTGGACACCGGAGGAACTGCAGTTTTTTTTTTTTTTTTAACTTGTCCTTGTCTGAAATTGGGTAGAAATCATGTGAGGAATGCCATTGCACAGTTTTGCCTGCATGGTAACATTTAAAGTTTTCTCTTTTCTTTTCTAAATACTATTTCAGGGATTTTTTGCCTTTTATTTGATATGAAAGCATGAGAGAGTAAGGAAAAAATGAGTCACGTTGGGACCAGAAATCAATCGTAAGTCGTGTGATAAAGATGAGGCGTCTGAACTGAGCTAAATCAGCATCCCTACACCATTGTGTCTAAATGCTGTGGTGAGTGTATGATTCAGATGGTAAGGAGGAAAATCTGAGACACATAATCTTATGTGTGTGAGATGCATTCTGGGTTTTGAGTTGCTTTAGATTAACATGAAAACTCTTGTTTGATAACTTGGGATGGGAACGTTTTCCTGGCACCTCCAACCAAAGCCTCTGTGTTTACTTTTTTTTTTCAAAATGGTAAACCCCTAATCAAGCTGATTTTGCAGGGCTTTTTATTTAACATCTTCCAGCTCATATATTAGTAAAGGATACTGTTTGTAGACTGATACAGCCCTAATTATAATATCCATCCATGAGAAACTCTAGAAAGTGAAGCTAATCAACAAAATGAAACAAAGACTGAGGGAGAGATTGGAGACAGACGGCAGGTAATGGCTCATTCATTATTCATTATGGAGAAAAATGTTGCCTTCCTTATTAAATCATAATGTAAAACACAGATGGTCCTTTCCCCCAGATGACTGTAACAGTTACAGTACCATAATGAGCAGATAATGCAACAACTAACACTCATTTGCACATATTAGGCCGAGCAGGAAGTACAGCAAACATCTGTGAGCGGTTTGAAAATCAGTCCTTGGCTTACATTTTTAGGTTTAATATTAGGAAATTATCTCAAATTTCAAAGTGAGGCCCGTCTGATATGAAAGCAACCAGTCAACATTTGTTGACTTTAAAGGGGTGTGTTGCACTGGTGTTGGTGATTAAAGTTGGAGGTGTGTGGTATGGTGTTGGAGGTGGCAACCCTACCCTCACCTCCTGAACTAATCCCCAATAACAAAAGCCTGCTTCTCTGCTCTGCTGGACTCTGAGCCCCGCCGGACTCAACCTCGGCATCCAGGCCCAAAAACCTGCTGTTTACAATTTCCCTGTTCCTGCTTTTAAAATGTTGAGAGAAATAAGGGTGGGGTGGGAGCTTTAAGATAGAGGGAGAGAGACAGAGAGGTAACAAAGGTTCAGTTTTGTCCACCCAGGAACAAGAGAGCTATTACATGAGAGATGGAGGAAGGAAGGGAGGAAGGAAGAAAGGGAGATTCAGGGAGAGGGGGCTGCGAGGAGGAGGAGGAGGAGGAGGAGGAGAAGGCCCCAGTGGGGATTAGCTGGCCAGCTGCTCCCTCAGGGACCAGACATGAGAGACACTTTTATTCTGACAGGAAGAGCGACTCCGGAGAGCAGTGAAGAAGAGACAGGAAGGATAACCGAGGAAGGATAAACATTTAAAAAAGCAGACGAGCAAAAACAGAAGGGCAAATGTGAAAAGAGAAGAAGCAGAGGTCTGAGGACACTGTAGTAAAAAAGCGGGGATGGGATGGGAGGTCGTTCATTAGGGCCCGAGCGTAGCTGCTAAGCAGCTGCGAGAGCCCTATTATTCCTGATGGATTCTTCTTTCTTCTTCTTCTTCTTCTTATTATTTTTCTGCCCCTTTGAACTGGAAAATGGCCCACTTCCCACTGGTGAAAAGTCATGAAATTTGGCAGGACGACCGGGCCTGGTGAAAAATTCGATATTCTGAAGTCGCCCAAAAAATCAAATGCAAAATGGCTCCATAGCGCCCCCTAAGGTGAAAAATTCACATGATTGAGTGTCACGCCTGTACGCTTTGTCAAAATGACACAAAATTTGACACACACGTGTATCTCAATAAGATCTACAAAAAAGTCAGTGCGGGCGTATCTGTCAAATGTACGGTTAAAGGGCTATTTCGCATTTTTTGCCGATCCGCACACATTGGAATTTCGCTAACTCCTCCGAAGGCTTTCGTTCCACCGGCACCAAATTTGCTCAGGCCAATCTACACCCCATGGCCATTAAAAGTTGTACAAATCATGACGCTGCATCCCACGGTTTACGTTCTAGGGGGCGCCAAAGATAACCCAGAAATCCACATTCTTAAAAGTCGTATAACTTTTTATTTTTGTCCTCACTGGCCTCCAAGTTTTCTAGGATGATGCAATGTCCAGCCATCAACACATTTGTGAAGGAATTTTTACTCCCCAAAAGAGCGCCCCCCCATGGCAGGAGAAAAAAGTCCATTTTTTCTTGTCTCCTAAGGCGAAAATTCACACTATTGACTGTCACGCCTTTACGCTTTGTCATATTGACACAAAAAATGACACACACATGTATCTCAATAAGATCTACAAAAAAGTCAGTGCGGGCGTATCTGTCAAATGTACGGTGAAAGGGCTATTTCGCATTTTTTGCCGATCCGCACACATTGGAATTTCGCTAACTCCTCCGAAGGCTTTCGTTCCAAAGGCACCACATTTGCTCAGGCCAATCTACACCCCATGGCCATTAAAAGTTGTACAAATCATGACGCTGCACCCCACGGTTTACGTTCTAGGGGGCGCCAAAGAGGACCCAAATATCCACATTTTTAAAAGTCTTATAACTTTTTATTTTTGTCCTCACTGGCCTCCAAGTTTTCTAGGATGATGCAATGTCCAGCCATCAACACATTTGTGAAGGAATTTTTTCTCCCCAAAAGAGGGCCCCCCCATGGCAGGAGAAAAAGTCAAGTTTTTCCTGCCCATCGCTCAATGGCTCAAACGCATCGCTCTCTCTGCAAAACCGAAAGGAGGAGCAACTTGCCATTTGGATATATACTAGCTGTGTTTGTGCCCTCACTCATGGTCCAGACTTTTTTCAAATAGGACATGTAGTTTGTCTGCAGCGAGCGTTTTGGTAGAAACTGCGCCTCCCATTCATTATAATGGGAAATGACCACAGACAAGTGCGCACACCATCTTTGGACCTTGAGTGTGACGCGATCGGGAGGGGGAGGCGGTCGCGCTGGGGGCGGCGCGACGCGGCTCGGGCCCGACAGTGCCCCACCGGGGCCCTAGTCTTTTTTATTCTTGTATTTTTTCTTGATATAAAGAAAGAATAAAGGTAGTGCTGTGTAAAAGTGTATAAAAATGTTGTCCATGCTGGTTGATCTGTTCGAAGTTGCGTAAGTGTTAAAAGAAGAGTTTCAAATCAACAAAGGCTATGCTCTTGCTCAAGTTGTCTGTGATCCATCATGTAAGACCAGAGTTTGGGAACTACAGTTTAATTGAGCGATACAGATTATTAGGCTCAGCATGAACCGGCTCTTTCTACTTCCAAATTCCCTTTGTTAGATTATAGTCTCAGAGAGGGAAGTGTGAGGTTTGGGACAGAAGACTGAAGTTGTTATTCATGCAATACCACTATTTCCAGTTTAACTAGCAAACTAAAGAGCTATCCGAGAGCTTTTTGTTAGCTGCACCTTTATGCAGATATTTGTTAATGGACATAAATAAAATCTTCAACTGTTGTCACACATTAGTAGAGATGTTCCGATTCTGATACCTGTATCAGAAAATGCTGGCATCGGTATCGGTGAGTACTTGAGTCCAGGCACCGATCCGATACCATGTAATTTATTAAATTCATCATTTATTTCCTGGTTAGCTCCGTTAGGTCTGACACAGTTCTTCTTCACTGATCTAAAACGGCGTAGATCACATGATAGATGCACAGCGTCAGAACCAGAGCTTGTTGACACAGTTGACGAGGCTCGAACCCAAGCTAAGTAGCAGCTAATTAGCACTAGCGTCATGCTAATTTGATTCTAGTGTGAAATACTGCTTTTTATTTAAAAACAATGCGGCTGCACTTTAATTTAAAAAAACATAATTATACCTAGATTTATTTAGTTGAATAGCATTCGCTCTTGTTTTATACTGTTCTATCTAAGAAATCGTGTTTTACAAAGAGTTTAACCTGAGCCGGACCTTACCACCATGATAATGATATAATAATCATGCAGGTCTGGTATGATGTTTGTTTTTCATAACATACTGGTATCGGATCAGTACTCTGTATCCGCCAATACCCACAGCACAAGTATCGGAATCAGTAAAATTGGTATCAGAACAGCTCTACACGTTAGCTAAAGGGTACAGGCATTTCATTTCAGTGTATTATTTGTGCCTTTTTTTCTCTTCACTTAAATGTTATTCCTGCAAAACAACAACAAAAAAAATCCATTCCTAGGATGCACTTTTACAATTTTATGTCTCAAGATGAAATTTGAAAATTGTCTTTTTCTGGCCATTACTCATATAAGAGATGATGACACGTCAGCTCTTTAGAAGTGAAGCCAAAACATTTAGCTCCCTCCTAGTAACTAACTGTAGAGTCTGTCTTTAAAGGCCAGCCTCTTTTCTATGTTAACAAATGGGACTCAAGTCAAACAATGAAAGTGAAACAGACGTAACTGAACTTTTCCCCAAGTCTACCTTGAGCTGGCACAAAAATTGTACCCTGCTGTGACCCATCTTTAGAGGTATTTTGGTAAAATTGTCATCCATCACCATTAAGTCAGTTTCTCTTGTTTCTGTATTGACATGCAGAATTTGTTAGTGTGGTTTTATGCATTTTATTCACCATGTATGAATGAATTATTATCGTTCGACTGGACTCTGCTGGGTTTACGGGGATTGATTTCAATGCAGCAAATGTCAAAACTGTGGAGTTAAAACAGCACCACTTTATCTCGTAGTAATCTCGACTCCCACAGATGTAGCTGCACCGAAGGCCTCACATGTGTGTGTCAGAGAAACATGTCCCTGTGGACCGCAGACACGGTGTGAGTGGGGTCGGGTTTACAGCCCACAGAAGTTGTACATCTCCTTACAATGAGACAGGATTGATATCCTTATCAGCTCGATGAGACAGCAGGCCGCTCAGACATGCATTCTTCAATTCATGTGGTACAAAACATGAATCCATCCAACAGGAAATATAAATACAGCTCACAAAAGGGTCTTCAAAAATCGATTGAAATTTCAAAACCCTTGACAAGAAATTTACAAGGCCAGAAAAAAAAAGGACTCAGAGCGAGTTTTTCCTTCCTTCCCTCCTTCCTTCCATCTCCTCTGCTTCTCTTTCTCCATATGGCAGCCATTTGTCTGGAGGAGGTCTGTCAGACATAAATAATAGGTTATGAAAAAAACAGTAGGAGGGAGGGGGACGCTTGCTTTCTTCCTGAGGGACAGGATCTCCAAAGGCCTGGTGTCCTTCACGGCAAAACAGATAGAGAGCGAGGCAGAGAAAAAGAGGGAGATGGATCGAAGGAGAGATTGAAGGAGAAAGGGGAGAGGCTATGCAAACTTCTAACAAGTGAAGTGGTCAGTTTAAAATAGCTGGAAGCATAAAACCGCAGAGATTTCTACCCTTCACTTACGCTTGATGGCTTTTACTGTAATGCAGCCCCTCTTGACCTACGACCTCTATGAAGCAGCGATTTTTGGCACCGAAAAAACAAGACGAAGTTTGATGGATTAACCGGTCAGCACGGCAGGAAGACGACAAGCCAGGAGGAGGAGAAAGTGCAGGAAAGACAGAGAAGTTGGAGGGTGTTTTTGGAGAGCGAGGCAGGGAACATTAAGGCCTTCTCGAGTTTGCGCGCCCTGATTTTCATCTGAAACCAATTAGTTCCAAACCACGAAGACAACACCAAGCCTCGTTTTTAAAAACATCCTCTCTTTCTCTCTCTCCTTCCCTCCCTCCCGTCCATTCATGTGTCAGGGTCTGCAACTCTTTGCACGGTCTAGACTCTGGTGTGTGTGTGTGTGTGTGTATGCCTGCAAGCACATTTGTGTGTGTGGTGTGTGTGTGTGTGTGAGCGCGTGCACTTAAAGGCATCGTGATTAACATTCGCCCCAATTCGCTGAGGGACACGCATTCTAAGCCCTTCCTTCCTGCTCCGAGTGGAATTCTCATTAGCTGATAACTACTTTTCAAGAGACTGCTGCATTCCTCTGCTGGATACCAGGGGCCTTACAGGACACACACACACACATGCACACTCAATTGTGCACACATGCATGCACAAGCAAAAGCCGCAGATACAAACACGACTTGGCACAATGACAGGCAAAGAAACTAATAGATACACTTGTCCAAAGTCTGATTTCGGTACGCTGGTTGTTTTCAGACTCCTATATCCGTATTGCTCCCTAACAACCCTCATAAGTTCAGCTGTAAGCCAAAATTTTCCACCAAGACAGACAGGTTAACAGGCTATAATAATTTGTTGTATGTTCCTGCTAAATTCTGCCTTCCTGGGCCAGAGGAAGAGAGCACTTTCCTTATTAGATTCTCTCCAGAAGTTTATGGTGTCTGTTAGCATTGAAACCAAATGCTTCCCTGCGTTTCTCGCTCACTTCCAAGGAGCGTGAGGCTGCCAAAAGAGACCAGGTGGGGGGAGATGGAAAGCGAAAAGAGAGGTGAGAGTGTCTGTTTTTAAGTGGGGGCAGACTGAGGAGAGACAGGGACACCTGGTGCTCAGTTTTCTCGTCATCATCACACCTCATTTGGTTTCATCTGATTTTGAACTTCGGCGAAAGCTGCGTAAGATATCGAGTACAGTCGGCGGGATCTGTCATTTATACCCCTTTGGGAGCGTTAAATCTGTAGTTGGCGTTAAGACATGGTTATACATGGTGACATGGAACGAAACCAGAAACACACTGGAACGGATGTAGGGTACCAGCAGAAAGAGGGAGAGAAGTTATTTGGGTCTAAAGTGAGACGTGTCTGGCCAGAGTGTAAATGTGCAAAAGGTGCTGAGAGAGATTAGGCAACAAATGAGCATCTGTCTCATATTCTTCCAACGATGCATATGTAAACTCGCTCCCTTCGCCCTACCATCTGCCTTTTCCCTTACGCCAACGCAAGCCGTTTTGGTTTACATCTTTTAATTGTCTGAAAACCCTGCAGATTTCTCCTGCAGCACAAATGTCAACACAGCAAGTATCACGTCAACACACTGATCTGTTAATTTAATGTTTAATGCAGAGTGGTCTGGTGATTACAGAGAGGCTGGAGGGGGAAGTCTATACACGGTGAAATTAGACGACATAACACAATCAGGGTTGTGAATAACTAAGATGAAGGTTTTGATGTTAGTGATCCCAAGAGGACATACCCAGAAGACAGTAGCGATACACTGGACTCTACCAGCTAATCAGAAAAGTAAGTTAACACGTGTTTTTGTCAGGTCACTTAAAGGTGGGGTAGGAAGGATCTGAGGAAGTGCCAGTTTTTGGGAGAATCTTGAATGTAAACTCTACCCCTTCCAACCAGTTTTCCCCTCAGCTCCTCCTCTCCCCTCCCTCTCTGCTCCAGCAAGCCCCGCCCACAAACAGACGCTCCTGCTCGCTCGTATCGTTCCAATTAAATTCAGATATAATGCAGATAAATACTTCAGATAATTATAAATGAGGCCCAGTCAACGTGAAAGTTAAAAAGCATTGGTGCTACTGTAGATGCTAACAGACTACCAGCAAACACAATGTTTGCAGGACTTCTACAACTAGGATAAAGTGACATAGTCCAGGACCCGAGGTCAACAGTTTAGCGGCGCTACAACACACAGCAGGTCCCGAAGCGTCCCCCATCATTTTTATTGATGTTGACCCGGCTTCGCTCTTGTCTGGTCTACCTCCGCTTGGTTCAATATTGCACGCAACATGCTTGCTCGCACTTTCTACCTACTCGGCTACCATAAAACCGTTGTTCTAGTCTACACACAACATTTTTTTCTCGTTCATGAAATGCTTAAATCGGGGACATTTCTGGGGACAGCCTTAGCCAGGGACAGGCCATCCAAAACAGGACTGTTCCTGGAAATCAGGGATGTCTGGTCACCTTATTGTGGACAGTTACAGTTGCTGGCATGGCTGGAGACGTTAGGTGTGAGATTGAGATGGTCCGGTGTAGGTTCTAGATCTGCTCGGGATGCCAGACAGGCTTGGGGCCCGAAGCCTGTCACGCTTTATGATTGGCTTGAAGTTGGCTCGGATAACGTAGAAGATTGTTGTTGGTCCGAACAAATATGGAAGCGGCCAGATTAGGTTTCATGGGATTGTAGTTCTTTGGAGAAAACATGGAAGAATATTACGAAGCAATCTATCGCTACTTATCAAAGGGGACAACCGGACTACCGCCTCTTTTAGGTTGCCAAAGGAAATGTGGAATAAACCATCTATTGATAGACGGAGATCCTGTGTATGTCTTTGTTTCCTTTAGAAATATAAACATATACAATTAAAGCCATCTAAAAATTACAGAACAGTACGTTTTAATTCTTTGTATTTTATGGAGAGAAAATTTCTTGGTCAATTGAATGAAGCGCAATGTAGTTTGTCCGAGTGGACTTGTAGTGTGACGTCTTCAAAAGGCACTGGGCCCTGAGCTGATCTGGTACCTTGGCTTTTTGACTGATGTTCAGATCAACATTAATCTAATGATGACCACTTTGTCCACAGGGGGCACCAAAATCAACACAGATAGCAAGTTCTCATAGAAGCTTTCAGCAATGTTGGCCCATTTTGGGGTATTTCACCCTCTCAAATGTTTAGCCAACACATGTCATATTTAAATCCAAAGACCCTAAATGTGCTACTTATATTAAAGCTGTTGTAAATAAAATGGTCTATTGTAAAAATATTGGTCTCCAACCTGTCCAGGCCATACATTTTTTTGTTGGATGGTAGGGGAAGGTCCCGCCCTCCTTCGCCTCTAAATGGCTTGAAGTGCTGGGCTCCGATTGGTTATTCCTAATGGCTGTGAAACGTCATCGTCTGTTGGGTTAGGGTTAGGAGATTCAGAAGTGCAATAGTGTTCTGTAATGTTCTGTTCGATGTACAGAGCCTGTGTTTGGCTTGAGCGTGTGATGACGTTTCCAGCTTTTCTAGCCAATTAGAGGTGAAAGAGGCGGGACTTTCCCCTACCATTCTACAACAAAAGAATGCCCCCCTGAAGGTCGTGGACATCTTGGTGCAGAACAAGGCTTTTCTACTCTGAAGCCATCAAAATTAAATTCACATGAATAAAAATCATGAAAACACCAGATAGTTTAAGCATCTCTTTGTTGACATTTCTAATTAATTTTAATTTTAACAATAACACATGACTTTTTTATGAGAGGGTCCTGGAGGGGCTCAGCTTCTCTACAATACAAGAGAGTGAAGGACTCAAAAAAGTGAACCACTGCTCTTAAACACTTTATTTGTTGAAAAATGTTGTATCTCTTTCTACTGCTCTTCATTTTGAACTCATCTGTCATATAGGAATATGTAACAGCTATTCTGTGCCGGATGAATATGCTTGTTTCTGTTCTACCTTGCCTGTGGGTCCAAGCTTTCCTGTTGTCTACCTGTAGGACTGATGAAGGCCAGTAGCTGTGTAACAGACCAGTGTTGCCACCCACTTAGCTCTCATTCAGTCATTTGTCTGGCTCCATCCCCTCTCCAGGAACACTTCCCCTCAGCCTGTAAAATGATCACCGGATGGCTACTTGATTTCCCTCTCTTTTTCTCTGTCTCCTCTCCTTTCCTCCCTTCCTCTCATCTCCTCTTATTTTCAATTTGTCGTCCCCTCCTCCCCGGCTCACCCACCACCACATATAACCTTAATTCTCCCAGTTCTCCTCCATCATCTTGCCTTTCCTTCCGTTGCTCTTTTCCTCCTTAAAATGGATGCTGTTCCCTCGGGAGTGGTCAGCAGAGAGAGGAGGAAGGAGGAGGCACTTACAGTAAAGAGCGGCGGTGCCTTAACGTTGAGGTCAAGAAGGTAATTCATTGAAGCTATTATGTGCTGACAGTGACGGATAATTCCTGCTTCTTAATTAAAGTTATTAACACTGTCTGTTGTGCTCAACTGGATAATATTTTTAATATTCCCACCTCATGTGAGACATAAAACCAACCGTTCATCCATCTATTACCTATACTGGCCGACCTCCTGCAGGTTCATGCGAGTGGAAATACTCCCAAGCATACTTAAATCTCAGTTTAAAACTTCCAAGACCTAAAAAGTCTTAGAAGTCTTTGTTTGTCCCAGTTGAAGCGAGTGCAGGAACTTTGGCATTTACTCTCACCAGGTAAATCTTTTATGGAAACCGGATTGTGGTCTTAGCCAGCACTCAGGCAGAGGTTTATGGAGAGGAAGAGTACCTTCCATAATTCATGTCTTTTAACTAACTGTAAAAAGTTTGTTTCCAGCGCTCACACTTACGAGATTTAAGCTGGAAACTCACCTCCCGTCAATCGTGCATGACTGTGTTTTCTCAATCTGAAAGAGCAAAAGACTGGGAGAACACTTTGTGATGTTGTAAACACACCTCGCATGTCGACATTGCACTTCCGAGAGCGTATGTTTAAAATAGCAGATGACAAAACAGGCAGAGAACTATTTACACCCACACTTTACTCTCTGTAAATGATGATAACTTTATTTGAATATGTCCGTTTAGCAGAGAGAGGCTGTACTGTATTTACCCACCTCACACTGACACTCTGACATTGATTTGAACGCCACCTCTGTATGGATTAGTCTCATCATTGTGTTCTGCTGCCACCACTGGCATTCTCAGAAGCTTCTATTGACAAGTTCTCGGTTAAACCTAGTTAAACTTTAAAATGCATGCTTCTCTCTCATGGACATTTTCCAGAACTGACTCTGAGCCCAACAAGAGGCAATATTAGGAGCAGTGTAGCCACGAGTATCTGTATTATCTGTTCTCCATCTCTCTCTCTCTCTCTCTCTCTCTCTCTATCCCCCTTTTTCCTACTTTCATGCTCCATGGAGCTCCAGGAAGATGGCTGTTTACCATGTGTTTGGTCCTGCTTGAGGTTTCTGCCTTTTAACTCATTCAGTGCCATTAATGGATTTCGACGGATTTTTTAGTTTTTTTGTTTTTTGCCAGAGGGCGCTCCTCCCCAACATACAACTAAGCCAGTGAGAAGTGTGCCCTAAAGTGTGCCGATTCGCCTAGTTGTGGGGTGTTTTTTCTCTATGAGGAGAGTAGGAAAATGCCAAAGTCATTAGCCAAGAGCTAACGGTCTCGGCGCATCAGCTCCCGTGGGCGCGGTGCTACCATCTCTGGATCCGGTGGAGATCCCAGTACCAGACCTTCACATCATCAGCAGACAATAAAAAAACAATTTTTTGGCGTGTCATTGTGCCGCTGGAGTCGGTACTGGCGAGAGAGACTGAGCCGGAATTCAGGAGGACGTGAGCAGTCTATGTGGTTTACGTCATGGTGTCAGGTTCTTGGAACCAATACGACTCCCAGCCGTCACAAAGCGACTATCACAATTGAAACTCTAGAGTGATGAGGAGTGGTGTCCGAGGAGGGAGGACCTTGATGCCACCGCTAAAGTAGTTTGAAGTGAAATTAAATAGACGATTAGAGTTCTGCTTGATCGTCTTTCCTTCGTAAAAATGTGTTTTTCCAGATTGGCAAAGATGATACGACCATGCTGCGTTGAGCAGGCAATAACTAAACACAGGAGTGGGTTAGAGACTAACTTTTTTTCTGGTGAAAGAAGAGAATCACCCCTTTCTTTTGAGATATTGCACTTAATTCTAGTCCAAGCACAAGATATTCTGTGGGTCCTGAAATATACAGAAATTTCTATTGAGGTCAATGGTGGCAATTGCATAAATGAACCTAGCACTGGATGAGTTAAAACAGTTTGCCCACAGTGAATTAATGATGAGTCTGTGTAAATAATATGACACAAAGTACAACTCTTATAATCTGTTATAATTTGGCGTCTTGTAAATGACATTCGATGGATTTACTCCATTCAGTATCTGACAGAAATGTAAAAGAAAATAACAGTCGACTTTCCGCCCCAAACTTCACTCTGACCCCCAGAACCTCCAAACAGCCGGCTCTGCACTGACCCTGAGCCCGGTGCCCCTGTTGTTGCGTGATCAGACAGGCTCAGGGGCCCCGCTCGCCCTGGCTGACTCCACTTCTTTTCAATGGGGTCTTCCGCTGTCACAGTCACAGCCATGGCCCTGAATTCCCGTCTAAACACACACACTTAGGCACACATACACAGTCCCTACCCATCTGCTCACACGTGCACACACACTCACAGACACCAGGGGTGGTAGAGGCTGGAGCCAGGGGGATGGGGACCGGGAGGGGGTAGATGGGGGGGCACATAGGGATAGCCCCGACCGGAGGCACGCTTCTAGACTTGTGGATGAGGCAGAAAAGCCATTATGGATTGTTATGGTTGGCTGATCGCTCCCTTTCAGCTGCTGAGCTGCACACAAAAGCGGCAGGCAGAAGCTAAAATAATGGATCTCTTTTCCACACACCGCCCTCCGGAGTGCATCTGACTTTATGTGATCACAAATGCATGATGGGAGATAGGAGGGGTGTACGCTTGTGTGTGAGAGCCTGTGTGAAATTGAAAGACTAAAAAAAAAAGGAGAAATGTTACTGTCTTTTCAACCTTCGTCCAATTATTTTCTGAATGGGTTCAGAGCTACTACAGTTTCATTGACAAAAAATTCTCACGGGAACTGATGCTCTGGAGGTATTAGTATGATCCTCAGGTGTTACCAAGGAAACAGGGCTATATTTAGTAAAACACACACACATAAATGCACGAGCGCGGACATAAGACTCCCACACAAACATGAAAAAGAAGCACATCCTGCTGAATGAGATGCTGCGCAGCTCACTTCAGAGGAATTGTGATGCTGAACGCAGTCGGCGGTGATATAAGATAAACTGACAGAATTATCGGAGATGATGCCGTTGATCTCAAACGTTACACAATGACAGTGGCACATTGGCTCTTGTTATGTCATGGGGGTGTGGTGACATTGAGCACAGTTACAGCTGTCCATCCATCCATTATTCTATAAATAGACCAGGAGCCATTTATAGACACATGCCACAATGACGCTTCATCTCTCTGTCAGTATCAGAATTGGACAACAGGGTTATGTCTCAGTGACGGTCTTTTTTTAAACAATTGTTTTGCTAAATGAAAACCAGCGTACAGCTATGAAACCTCACCCCAGCTGCCCGCTTACCCCAGTCAGGGCTGAATCATAACTTTTAGCAAAAATACCCTGTCCAGGGAAATAAGATATACACTTGTTGACTGTACTGGGACCACTTATTATAAATCTTTGTTTATATCCGTTAATATTTACATATGATGTATGACCCAAAGAGTTGCTCTTGGCTCTGCAGGAATACTTGTACCTGTAATAGTAATTGTATCGGTATAAATGTCCGGGATGGGTTTCTGTCTCTCAGGAGTTTCATAAATTCTCCAGATAAGGTTATATTACGTGATTTTTTGTGTAATATTTTAAGTCCCAATTCAATTTTTTCTTTTTTACTTAAAGTGTTCTCAGTGGTGTTTAAATTGTGATTTTAAAGTTTTTAGCCAAAATCATGTTACCGGTGTCGTTTTTAAGCTCTTCTCTTCTGCAAAGCTCCAGCAGCTCATTAGCAATTCGCCTCTGAGACGTGGGCGGAGACAGCGCTGCTCTGCACACTCCTCTCCTCTAGCCTAGTAGAAGTGGCAGGTAACATTAGAGCTACTCAGCTCTTGTTTAAAGCTAATATCATAATTAGCTGTCTTACGAGCATTGCAATCCGCTAACACACACGCTTGTTCTGCAGTCGTCCTCTCTACTTCTCTAATAATGCGTTTGAGTTACCTCGGAAGTCAGATGTCGGAGCTGAAAATGACATCACACCAAAGTTACCAGCGTTTCAGATGACAAGTTGGAAAAAAACAAAATCAGAGGCGGAAACAAAATGGCTACATCTACGAAAGTTATTTTAGTGCTTGCCTTGTCCGAATATTACAAGGACAAGGCATCTGATTTCCACGGTAACTCGAATGCAGCTTTATTCTGGCCTGCATAGCAGGGCTCAGGAGGCAGAGACTGGAATTGTGACATAGGAAATCTCACCGTGTCTGAACCTGCCGTTTGGGTCTGCCAGAGGTTCACAGCGATTTGAATGCAGAAATACTCAGAAATGCAATTAAGCACTTATTTTTCTTGTGATCGGAGTGGGTCTAGAAGGTAAAAATACTGACTATCTATGCAAAGTGTTATTTATTCCCCCTTTTTTTCCACTTCCTACCCTGTGAGGTGAAAAATTGACCCTTAAACCTCATGATGAATGAATGTAGCTAAGTCTTAAATATAGCTCAATAACTTTGTAATGATCTTTTTTTTCCCCTTGCTTTTTTCTTTTTACTGATGCATTTTTGCTGTTGTTCTTACCTGCTTCTTGTTACTCTGAAAGGCCACCGTGCCGGCTGTTGCTGAATCAAACCCGTGACCTTTGATTAGCACTAATAGGACCTTTTAATATGACTTCCTCTGCGTGCCATAGGTCACTCTACCCCTGGGGTGCACTTTCAAAGAGGAGTAAATTTTTCATGTCTTGTTCCACTTGGGCAATCACTGGATAAATGTCTATTTATGGCCACTGTCAGAGCCATACAGAAGCAGCCCTGCAACAAAACACTGGCAATCACCGTGTGCTACTATCCAGTGTTACAGATACTAATCAAAAATATTCCTTTGACAAGTAAAAGGTTGTTGAAAATGGTCTTCAGTGCAACATATGGTGACGTAAGTCAACCACACTTGTATTTTGCACGAGCTAACTGATATGTGAGATTAAATAAGTTTACAATTTAGCTTGAATCCTATGTGTGTGGAAGGTTTTATTATTAATAACAATCTTTTCCCATTGGGAACTGATGAACCGATGCTTTCTCGACTTAGAGCACACACTTGTATAGCACATTGAGTGTGTATATTGATGGACAGTACTTCTTCACCTACTTTTATTACAAAAGTGAAGCCAAAATACTCCTGTGATAGGTACAGATGTGCTGATTGGTCATCCACTCAAGTTGAGACATTTTCAGCTCCTCCAAATTGGCTTCATTCGTGCCGCCAGGGGGGTACAAGTCTAAAGGTCCTTACACACCGGGAGTGTTTTTTTCGTGCGATTATTTCAGACGTCAATATTTTTTTTCGAACCCGTATCCTGTCAATACAAGCATTCACATCAGCGACGTTTTCCCGTCCTGCGATATTGTGGCATTTATTTTTTGTATCATGGTTGAATTTTCGTTGAAAGTTTCACATACTGTGTGTCCACTTCTGACCAATCAGATTGCGTGTTGTTGCGACGTCAGATTCACCGGTATATCCAACATTGCCGACCGGCTGATTGTTTACGTGTCAGAGAGCAGAGTGCTTTTTGATAAAAGACACAAATATTACAAAGATAACGACCTGAAGGACAAATTGTGGAGAGTCATAGCGTCAGATTTCTCATATGACGATGGTTTGTGTCCTTTTACAGTTCGCTAAACGTCTTTGTTTTAACTTTCATCTGTGCTAAGTAACTTTAGCTCATAAGCTAATCTGTTCAGATACAACATACCATAGGCGTATGTATTTTCAATGTCTCAAACTCAATCATGTTGCTGTCACTGCACCATTAGGTCTCTGTTGTTACCTTACGTTTATGGATTATAGTTTAATGTTCTTATCTGGTACTGGCCCCGACTCAGTACATGCTATCATGACAGACAGACATCTCAACACTAGTGTCTAATCAGAACTGAAAAACACTCAGTCTGCTGTTGTGTCAGTCTTCTCGCTTCCACCCGGGACACGTCTTTTTTCCCCCCCAGAAAGTCACAAAATTGCATCAGGCTTGATGTGTATAGTCAGGCGTGTCAAAATTCGTCACTGAATATTTCGTAATTTCGCGTTGTATATTTGCGTTGTTCCCGGTGTACAAGGACCTTTAGACTTACAAGGTTGCCTTGGGTTAGTTCCTACTTTTTTATGATTGGGTATTGATATAATATTTTTGTTTCTTGAGGTTAAGTTATGTTATCTTGTGCACATGACATCCAATGAGTTGGCTCCGACAATGGAAAGCTAACTTACAAGCTTGAGGACAGACATCTTTGTTGTAAAGTATCGTTATAATCAGCTCTACATGTTGAGATAAAACTAGGAAAAGACGATCTCCTTTCAAAAATATTTTCAGTCTTAAGGTTAATATTGAAGAGAGCCGATCCACAGATGACTAAAATTCCTCATCCAAAAAATGTTAGCGCTGGATCCCGGCATACTGTCAGCTCTGATCGCTGTGATTCTTGGTCATGTGTGAGTAATAAAGCCTAGCACTCTGTTTATTTCCTCAACCTGACCTCTTTTTCAGTGCATGCATAACTGGGATTATTACACCCACCAGAGTGATTGTTTTCAGAGGTCGCTCCTTCAACACATGCCAAAGCAAGTGCTGTGTGTCCTTGTGTGTGTTTGTGCGTGCATGTGTGAGATTGACAGTAACGGCTCTAATTGTAAGAGATTGTGTAAGAGGAAAACAGTCCATTCATCATATTTTGGTGTGATGTCAGAACCACTTTCGTCACTTTCCCTCCCAACACCTCATCTTCGTTTGCTCTAATTCCTTTTTCTCTTCTTATTTCCTCTCATCACTTTGCCTCTGTCTTTTTTTCTGTATGCGTCTCTCTCTCTCTCTCTCTCTCTCTCTCTCTCTCTCTGTCTCTCCTTGAGTCTCTCCCCCCTCTGGCCTTCCCATGGGCTCACAGGAGATGATAAGGTGATGTCATACCTCCGCTTCCTGGGGATGTGAGTAACTGTACACTGTGTGCCTTGGGCCATGTCAGGGAGTGTGTGTGTGTGTGTGTTTGTGTGTAAGTATGTGTGAGTGTGTGAGGAGCGAGTAGTTTGTGTTTGTGAATGAGACAGAAAAAAAAACGCTGAGAAAAAGAGAAAGAAGGGGAGGAAGAAGAGGAGGAGGAAGAAGGGAGGGGGAATGATTGCAAAAGCTGCTTGGACAAAATGTTGTGAAAAGATTGCCATGAGCTTTCATTTCCTTTCTCTTTAACACATACTTTAAACACACAGGCAGTAATTTATTCCAATAATTACAGTCCTGATTGTGTGTTTGCACATTAAGGTTGCGGATGTAACCTAATCCCTGTCACATATGCACTACAACCTTGAAAAAATACCAGAGACTGCACAACAGAGGACGCAAATGTCCCAATCAGTTGGACCTGAGATTAAACAGACGTTGCCGGCAGCCCTCTAGCATAGAGCCAAGGTAATGTCTGCTTGAGATGTGCGAATAAAGCAGGCTAAGAAATGTAATCTTGTTATCTTCCCAGCTTTTCATTGATATGGTGAGATATCTGGAAAAAAACAGTCATCGTTACAGTCTTTACTTCCTGCATATTCTACCTCAGCTTTAACTGATCACAACATGAACGCAAGATGTCCATGAAGAGTAGGGGCAGGTCCAACACAACTGCAGGACAATGAATCTGCAGGGACAAACATTCCTGTCACAATTGAAATCAGCAAATTAAGAAAGCAAATTTATTGAACTCTAAGTTTCTTTATTCTTTAATTTCTCTTTTTGTATCTGTATTTATGCTGCTGTAATTTTGGAATTGACCCCCGTGGGACTATTAAAGGAATATCATATCTTATCTTAAGATGTTTTTTAAGAAGTTGGCATGGAAACCTGTAAAGCTAAACACAAAAAGTCCAAGACTCTTAAATCTTTGCACAGAGGAAAACGATAGAGCAATGGGGTGGAGACATGCTGGCTTTGACTTCTATCTAAGTTTATTAATAATAAGTCAACTAAGGCCATCATCAGCAGCATAAATATATTAACCGCCTCAGTTGTGTATAACCACTACATCCAGCAGTAAGTTATTACAGCATAACCCACAAAGTGCACAGCCAAGTCTTTGAAAATGCAGCTAGTAGATGTGCAGCAGTGCATATGAAAGCGAAGCGAGTATATGATTAAAAAGAGATTATTTACTTGTTTAGCATTTCCAAAACACAAGTTATAAATCAGTATACCGACAAACAAGGTTAAAAATCAAAAAACATCGGTGGCGCCAGAGGTGTAGAGCTGAGTATCATCTGCATAGCAGTGAAAGTCTATACTGTGTCTATGCAGGATTTGCCCCAGGAGAAGCATGTACACAGTGAATAAAAGAGAACCCAAGATAGACCCCTGTGGGACCCCACAGTAGAGACGAGCACTAGAATAGGAGGAGGCATTTCTGAGCACTACAAAAAAAAAAGACATATGGTAAATTAACTTTTGCCACATCGCTTATTCCAACAGAATGTTTCCGACCAATAAAGACATATTTACCTCTTTTGGCGGGTGTTTTATTTGACGCAAATTTCAACACTGCGAAACTAAAATATTCTCTTGATTTGCAACATCCTCTACTGTGTGTATTTAACATGATTATATTTGTGTCAAGCATCACCTAATTCATTTAAGCTCAGGTAGTGATTACAATTGTTTGACAGCATGTTTGACAGCATGATTCCCTTTGAACGTAAAACTATGTAGTTCAGCTTGCACAATCAAATAGATCCTGATATCCAAAATTTCACAGCCACCTTGTTACAAACTGTTCCCACGCTGAGTTCCCAGAAAAAAACAAAACAAAGACCTGGACCACAATTGCAGACAAACATCTTGGGACTTTGTTATTTTTACATATTGAGCAAGTTGTTTTGAGCGGCTGACTCACAAGTCTCAGAAGTCAGAGTTTCCCATGAGTGTCATGTGAAAAGTCGGGACAAAATATTGTTCTCGATAATGGAACGGATTTGGTACGAAAATGTTTCTCATCACAGATGGATGTGGAGGAAAAACATTAAAAGTGAAGTGAACAAAATATTAGGGACATCTTTTAATAGAGCACATTCCTGTACACCACAACATCACCCATCAGTTATAATATTTAACAATAACATTAATGATCATTACTAAAAGCTATGAAGCTTCTTGGAGGCAGAGTTTGTGGTACATCTTTTAAACTGGATTGCATTACTGGTGTTCATAATGTTATGGCTGGTTGGTGTGTCTATAACTGTGTCCTCTTAAAGTCCCACTCTTTTTTCTTTTACTACTTAAAGTCTTCTCAGTGGTCTTTAAACTGAGATTATGAAGTTTTAGCCAAAATCATGTTACCTGTGTCATTTTCAAGGTCTTTTCTTCTGCAGAGCTTCAGTAGCTCATTAGCAATTCGCCTCTGAGTCGTGGGTGGAGACAGCGCCCTGCACACTCCTCTTCATGTTAGCTTGTGGCCTAACATTGCCAGTGTAGTAGAAGTAGCAAGTAACATAGAAGCTATCCAGTTCTTGGACATGATGAAAGCTAATATCGTAATTAGCTTTCTTACGAGCGTTGCAATCCGCTAACGCACAGGCTTGATTGCTAACGTCCTCTCTACTTCTTCAAGTCTGGCCTGCATAGTGGGGCTCTGGGGGCGGAGCTTGGATTTGTGATGTAGGAAATCTCACTGTATCTGAACCTGCTGTTTGGGTCTGCCAGGGATTCACAGTGATTTGAATGCAGAAATACTTTTTTGATGATATGTTCTCTGGTATCAGAAAAATTCCATATGAACATGAAGACAACAAGAAAAACACGGTTTTTATCAGAGTGGGTCTTTCCCTCCCTCTAAATGCTGTTTTGAGTGAAAAGTTGTTAGCATTCATTTTTCATTGGTAGAATTATTTAGAAGAAAAATTCTGGGAGGGGAGAAGCAAAAAAGAGTTACAACATAGGGGGTCTGTAAAGCTTTAAAACTGTTTTAAGCTTGAAGTAGTTCTCCTATGAGTAAATCAAACATAATACCACGTTGGCACTGGCGTGAAGCAGCAGCACTTTGAACCACAATCACATGAAACCCAATCTCTTAACAAAGGCAGAGCCGTTTCTTCAAAGGTGCTCTTTAAAGGATAACACCATGTTGGTTATAGCTGGTACCAATCTTCTGCGACGTTGGGGCTAAGTGAAGTACTCAGTAGAGTTAAGGAAGCGTTTGATACTGCTATGATTAATAAGAGAATTAAAACAGGAGCTCTTTCAGCAAAAATAATTGTTTTTATTTATTAAGACATCCCCAGCCAAGTGATGAACGCATTTTGATTTACATATACAACATTTTCATGTGTGATGCCATTTCTTCCCCTCCACTTTTGTCCTGTTTGCTCACCTTTCCATTAGTCCCTCCACCACCCCACCCCCCCATTCACCTCCACCGCCTCCTCACCTTCTGAGGTCAGCAGACAATGGGTCACTTCAAAAGGCCGGTCTGCTTTGGACATTCTTTCTGGAGAACGAAAGGACAATTATAGCTACTCCTCTAGCCCGAGCACAAACACAAAAAAAGGATGTAGCCTAAAAACAGAAAGGAACGGAAACAGGGACGGAATAAAACGGGGGAGTGAGCGAGACTGAATGAAAGAGGGAGGAAGCCACAGTATCCTGCAATGACATGGTCACCACCACAACCAAACAGTGTGAGATATCTGGGATGTGAGGAATGTGAGGTATTCTCCATGAATAGTCCTCCATGTTTGTACAGAGAGCTATTTTTCCCTCCGTTTTTTTTTCTTTTTTTATTTTCGTGTTCTGAATGACAGGAAAGGGAAAGGGAAGAGGAACAGATAAGAGGTTAAACTCAGACGTTTCTTTCCCAGAAAGGAGACTGGGCAGCGACGCAGAGAAGAGTGGGTGTAATGGTTTTGCTTACGCATTCATTGCCAGAATAAGACTTATTCCATGACGACTTCCAGGGAAAGAAAGACAGAGGATACTTTCATGGCTTTTGCATCATGTCCTTGACACCAGTGCGATCGTACCTTTAGTTTTTTTTCTCTTTTGTGTGAGAGGCATTGGCTCTATGGGCTTTGTCTATTTTCTGTTACACTCGAGTTGATATATTTATACAAAAATAAATCTAAAAAATATGAACAATGATAATGAGATTATGAAGACTATAATGTCTTTTTTATTTTCTATCGGGCAATAACTCACGGGGATCATGAGTAATGGCATTCTGCCTTTAAGGGTTTATGTATACTGACAGTAATGCAGAACAAAATACAGACAAGGTGAGCAGGACCTCGATACAAACGGAGGGCTCTTGCTCACCTTGAAGGTAAAACTGCTTACTGCTATTTACCATTATCAACTAATTATTGATCAACTCATTTGTTCTAGTTCACATTACACAGAATATTCCCACTGAAATCCTGTTAGACAAGGTAAAAGGGACTTTAACAGTAATACTCTTTTCATTGTTGCTATTCTCCACCTCTTCATGCTTAAAGTTACAAAAGTGGATACTCTCAAGAGTTAACTCTCAACCTATGATGGAATTTTATTTTTTAATTTTTTTTGCCAGAATTCATGAACAGTTTTTGCTATTTGTATTAAAATATTTCGGATTAAAAATTCTGTCTCAATGTGACATTTTAGCAGTACCGGAGACAGAGGGTTGAGGGGTCTGTTTGTGTGGATTGGTAGTTGTCGTCATCTTGTTTTAAGTGAAAAAAACAATAAACAAAACAAAACAAAAGAACCCATTTTTTTTTCTTTGACTGGTTTTGCACCGCCATGTTGCTTCAAAGTACGATTGTGCAATCTCAAGTCATGAAAGATCCAAAATTCATGGCTGTTCAATCGCAGAACAGAGGAAAATGAGTCCATGTACTTGGTGGCCAACGGATTTTTATTTTTAAATGAAAAATGAAAATCAGGAGACAATCAGTAAGGAATCTAGAGATGAAAAATGTAAAACAAACCATTTTTCGTTTTGATCATAAAAATCGGAGACTGAACAAACAACTCAGTATCTCAGTGATGTGGCTTTAAATGGAAATCGAGAATGTATTAAGTTTCATTCACTTTTTAGTCGTGACCCAGAAGTTGTGACTTTGGCTCTCGTTAGCACAGATACATATATAGAAAACTAGATACGCCAGTGCGCCATAGCAGCCTGCTTAGCGACGTGCCTATGTGGCAGCCATCTTGGCGGGGGCAACGTTCTCGCTCCAATCACAACTTCCACGGACACAACAAAAAAAGTAAAAGAAACTTGAAACATAAAATTTCCACGCATGTAATTTGATCTTCGATTTCCATTTAAAGCCAAACCAAAGAAATTCAAATACTGATTTGTTTCTTTACTCTCTGATATTTATGATAAGTAACGCTTCGTTTTTCCGTTTTTCATCTCCCAATTCCTTACTGGTCATCAGGAGACAGCTCGTTTCCCTAATTTTCGTTTTTTTCATTTGTGAAGGAAATCTATTGGCCACTAAGTACATGGACCAAAATGCCACCTCTCTTTTTCCAATCAGATCAGCAGTTTTATCCTGATTAAAGTATTTATAGGAGCCATTTTCACTCCTATATGCTCAATTTTTCCATTTCTAATTTGACTAGATCATGTAATTTCCCCTAACAATTACTATTTCAGAATGATTAAGGTAATTTTGCCACAGTGTCAACAGGCAGAAGTGAAATATGCTTTCAGCAGCTAACCAAAATCAAGTGTTTGACACGGCTGGGTAATAACAGATCTGAATTTTGGCAATTATTAAAATATTAAATGTTTCAAATACAGAAAAAATAATCTGGTAATAGTATTTTTTGGGATTGTGTATCAGTATAAAAATTCTTATTTATGCCGTGATGATAATAACCGTCATCATTTCCAAGCAGGTGACGTCCTTTCAGATGACTCTGTTCGTTTGTTCTTTGTCACTATTCTGTTGTTAAAATAGCACGCAAGTGAATAACACCTCTAAAGAACTCTTGTACAATTGAACAGTGGGCTCTTTCCTGCGCTGTGGACGTCACCAGGAAGTACACAACGTCACGGGGACTTTAAAAGACGCAGTAATAAAAGTTGTTTTCAGCAGAAAGAACTCGAGTGCAGCTTCCTATGGGATGCTGAGTAATATAGGTCACGTCAAGACATCAGCTGCCTCAGAGTCTACAAACCTTGGGCAAACTAATATCCCTGACTTAAGTGTGTCTGTGTTAGTGGGAGTGAGTGACTGCCAGAATAATCTCTGGTGTCATTAAATTCCCAGGATGTTCAAAGCATAAAAGCAGCAGAGAGAGGTATGACTTCACCGCTCACCGTTTCATTCGGGATATTTTTGACCATCGCAGGCGTCATCAGTGCAGTGGGTCTGTGTGTGAAAGTGTATTTGTGCATGTGAGACATCACAGCTGAGAGGACAGGCCAGCTTCCGGTCTCGAGACTAGTTCTGTGTGTGTGTGTGTGTGTGTGTGTGTGTGTGTGTGTGTGTGTGTGTGTGTGTGTGTGTGTGTGTGTGTGTGTGTGTGTCAGTGACTAAAACAATGGATGACAGTTCTTCCATATTCGGAAGTTCAAGCAGTGACTGAGAGAGTCACACTAGAAATGTGTGAGACTGGTGTGAAGCCTGTGTGTAAGTGAGAGCGAGATATGTGTGTCTGTGTGTGTTTGTGTGGGAACAAGCTGTACTAAGCGCAGGTGTGTAAGGGGAAATAGTCACTTCATCTATTACACTCTATGTCTCATATTTTTAAAAAATGTTTAAGTCTCAAATAATATTTTAAGTGTGTAATCTATCCATATTGAAGAGTCTTTCCACTGAGACTATACACATGAGTTCCAACAGGTAAAGAGCTAGAACTCGTTCTGGCGCGTGATGTGACAATAAAAACCAAGTTTCCAATATTCTGTCTTTGAGTATGGTGGCCCATTTATTTCCATTCAAACAAAGAGAACGTTCACCTGCCGCCACGCTGCCACGGTCAAAAATCTGTATAGCTCCGCCCTCCACACCTGGCTCACTACCTGTGCGTACTTAAATGGCGCAAAGAGCCAAGGAATAGAAACAGGAAATGAAACAAGCAAAAGAAACTAAATAATGACTCCAACACATGTACGACTATGAAAGAGGATGAGGGCCACATGAGGAGAAAAAAAATAATTACAGGGAGGAGATACGCCAGTGCGCCGTAACAGCCTGCTTAGTGACGTGCCTATATGGCAGCCATCTTGGCAGGGGCAACGTTCTTGCTCCAAGTCACCACTTCTGCGGACACAACAAAAAAAGCGAATGAAACTTGAATAATCAAAATGAAAAACAGAAAATGGTTTGTTTTCCATTTATACTTAATTTATTTATGACCAGCAGGTCCTGGCAGAAAGGTAAAACGATATGAGGAGAGAAGAGCCAGCGCTCAGTGAGCATAGCTTAGCATAAAGACTTGGCAGAATGACTCGGCTAGCTAGTCTCAGAAAAGAAAAGATCCACCCTAGCTTGTTGCTAACTTAAGTAACATTGCTGCTCCAGTCATGACACTCAGGGCTAAAATACAAACCAAAATGGTGCTAACCACAATCCTGCTTGTTTGAAGTCGATTGAAATAAACTAAACTGGCATCTTTGGTAAACTGACACATATTTTAAGGCTCAAAGCTAAAGAAAAAAAAACACTGAGTCACTTTGGCTTGTGGTTTGTTTTGCTTTATTTTACCAACATAGTTTCCAGTTCTTAGCTTTTTTTATTGCTAGCATGCAGGTCATAGGTCACATCCCGACAAACGAGTAAAGACACCAAAGACGTTTGACTCTTCATGTCCCAAATTGAAATCTCCTGGAAGCTCCTCTTCGTCTCTTTTTTTTTTTTTTTTTTTTAGCTAAGGGTCTCATGGTTGACAAATGCCACTGGCTGCTCCCACTCGGAGGGAAAGCTGCATGTTTGGAGCCCCTGCAGAATGTGTCGATCCAGCACAAATCATCTATTAGGAAAACAGTTGCTGTAGGGGCCAACCACAAGCATCCGGGCAATCCTTGGGGTCGTCCCAATGTTCCCTCTCTCTTTCTCTGTCCCTCGTTTCTCTCTCACCCCTCTCCTTCTTGTCTCAGCAGCTGCAGCATAAGGGGGGGAAAGACGCCTGTCAGCGTTTTCTGTTGGATCAGCTGACGGATATGCATCCCCTATATCCGCTTTGGTATAGGTGCGTTAGTGTGTGTACTTGAGTTGTGGAGGAGGAAGGTGAAGGTAACAGCGTGCTTACAGCGATGTCGACAGTGCATCTTTATTTTCATGATGAGGCCACAAGACCAGGATGAGAGTAAAGGAAGAGCACAAGAGGGGCAGAGATGAGCAACCACAGGGATCCAAAGGAATTATAATCTAATTAGAAAAAACAATATAAATATGGAAAAGATGGACAAATCCCTTTTTGGTTTTTCCATCAGGCTCGTGTGCAACATGATGAAATTTACCAAGCTAATGTATAACACTTTGCTGAGCAACTTATGCCCCATTTTTGGGCTGTAAAATCTGAACCAATAGCAGAGTGAATATCCTGAATATGCTGTTAGTGTCTGCAGCAGCATCACACCTGTGCTGCACCTGTCATTTCTTCTGTTAAAGGAATATTCCGGCGTAAATTTAAGCCATGGTCAAACACTAGTGACACCGAGTTAGACACCCCCTCAAGAGATGAATTTTGCCGACTTCTCGCTTCTCTAGTTATACCAACTTTAGTAACGACCGCACGATAGTGATACACGGCAATGCAGCGGTTCATTTCCATGCAGTACTGATTTTACCGATTGTCAAACTCAATGTCTTTCACTCTTGCTTGTTTGTTCATCATCAGGAAACATGACCTTCCTGACTCCTTTCGAAACTTTTTTACCTTCTCATCTGGCCTTCACGCGTACTCAACAAGACAAAATGGCCATCTTCAGTTACCTCTCTGTTAAACTTCTTCGCATCAAACTATGGGATGATCTGGATGTATCTCTAAAATCAATATTATCCTTCAAATCCTTTAAAATATCATTGAAATCTCAATGTCTCAATGTCTTAAACACGTCATTATTTGTTATGATCATTTTTCTTTCCTTTTTATGTATACTTATTGTCTTATTGTCTCTATCTCTGGTTGATAATTAGTCTATGTTCTATTTATACTATTTATTATTGTATATGTTTTGACCTTTCCCTACTCATTGTTTATTTATAACCTGTCTAGTTGGTAGTTCTTCTGCCTTAGCGTCTCGGTCAGATTGCATTTCCATGAAGTAATAGTCATAAATGTTCTTCCTTGAGCTGCAAAACTCCGCTGCACTCTGTGATCGACTCGTCAGGTCTCCCCCCACAAACAAGAGGCTGCTGGAGGAGAGTTGGTGAGTTGTGTTTTGTCTCTTTGCTTAAGAAACTAGGCAAAGCTTAAAAGATGTTTGATGGCTAGCTACTGTTGTCAGGGGGAGTTTATAAAGTCCTTCAAATGTCCGGGGTTTTGTATGGAAGTTTTGAGTTTGTGTAGCATGGACTGATTGAGTGATAGCGCGTAAAAAATATTCAACTGACCCGAAAAACCCTCAAAATTCACTACGTGCGACTCTGTGACTCTGCCCCACATCGTGTCCTCTTTGTAGGGATTCAGAATATGGTCACCCTATAGATGCAGGTCAAGAGACTTTCTGAACAACAGCAGTCAACCTAATGAGTTTAATAAAGCTAGTCATGGCTGTAATAGTAAAAGGTCCTTTAAGAGGAATGGCTTTGTCTTTGTTATCAACCATATGATTAAACCAGAGTTAGCAGGGGTGAATAGTATGTAACTCTTGACCTTTGACCTTAAATATGGTACGTTTTTGTTTAAAGGACTGTAGCGAAAAGAAAAAAAGAACAAAACTAGGATACAGGAAGAGGAGAGATGTGATAAAAAAGTGGATTTAGTACAAAAATTTCACTGAATAATAATTTAAGATGGTATCAAAAATTAAGAGGCTTTCTAGCAGAGGCGTAAAAGTAATTCTGGGACTGACTGATGGTGAGAAGCGGTAAGAAAGACAGAGGTTGAAAGAAAGAGGCTGAAATTAAGAGACAGGAAAGGAGTGTAAAGAAAGACCGAGCTGAGCGAAGAGAGGAGTAACAAATGAGAGAATGTATCCCAGTTTCAGGGTGTGTACGTGTTGATCTGTGTGTGTGTGTGTGTGTGTGTGTGTGTGTGTGTGTGTGTGTGTGTGTGTGTGTGTGTGTGTGTGTGTGTGTGTGTGTGTGTGTGTGTGTTTGCTAAAGTGGTTTGTGTTGCAGGGATCTTGGCTGCTGTCAGGCTCGGGGACTCCCATAGGAAGCCAGTCCTTGTTCAGTTTACAGTGAATGATTCCCTTCCTGCCCCGCACAGCCCTGCAGGCCATCAGCCAACCAGGTTTGTGCGTGTGTGTGTGTTTATATGTATGTATGTGTGTGTGTGTAACAGTCAATGTTTGCATCTCTGTGTCCCCTCAGTGTCTCCAAGTTTGACAAACCTACATGCAGTTTTTATTTCACTCTGACCATTTTCTCAAAGTGAATTATGACGGTTTTAATCACACATCAGTTTCTTTCCCAACATGAAATTTCTGATTTGACTTTGTTTCATTGGTATATTAGAGTTTAGTATAGTGTGGTTATTGTGTCCCAAAACACACTAAACAGAAAAGCAGCAGGACAAGATCACAAACTTTTACTGAAGTGGTGAGAACCGGATCTGAAGAACAAAGACAATATAACGAGCCGTGCATGATAATGATGCAGAGAGGTCTCTTTATTGTTTTTTTAGAGTTTTTCTGCATGCAAGAACAGATCAGTGCTTTAAAAACTGTTGACTATAAAAACAAATTAATGTTGTCTAAAACAAAACAAAAAGAGAAAACTTATTAAAAGTTCAAAGTTAAACATTTCCCAAAAATGCTGTAGATGAGATAAAGATTGAACCGTTGGATTTTAGGTGACAGAAATGAAACTCTATTTAGAAGTTGTAATGCTTAATGTCACAGAAGTATGTTGTTTAATTTTGTGCAGAAGTTTAATCAAGAAAAACACATCAGAGATTAGGGAGTGACGTTACGCAGAACAAATCTGCTCCTCTCCATCCAAAAGGTCATGGGCAGAGAACATTTCGAACATAAAACCGTTGACAATTACGAAACTGTAATTTATCACACTCTTCAAAAACTCTGCAGTAATGTTTCCTCCCCGTTCATTATAAATCTCACAGGAGATTGCGAGTTGTTGGAGTCTTGATAGGCTCCAGTCCTCCAAAACATATTTTACGCAGGATCCTTTTTTTCCTGGCACGTGTTGTTGTCTGAAACAGGCCGTGTTCTCTCTCAGCCGTTACGCATTAAGAAAAGATTAGATGAATAATTTCATCGCTTCCAAAAATGTGGTGAGAATAGTCGATCGGGGTGAACGGAGGTCTTTCTGGTATCATCTGTCGCAGCTTTGCAAACACGATCACGCTCAATGGAGAGCAGCGAGACTTCACATCCAGACTCCCTGATAATGTACACATGCAGTCGTCTGCTAATAGTATAGTACAGCACTTTTAAAAACAATAATACATCAAGTACAGACAGTTGGCTCATATTGTTTTGCTTATTATGACAAAGGTTGTCTACTTTTGCCTGGGTTTGGACAAAGCACTTGTTGATTTAACTCTATATTTATTCTTCTTATTATTATTTTATATGTCATGGTAGAAAAACACAAAAAAGATCACAAAGAATTAGCTCATTCTGTCTCATTTGGAAACTTCTGGAAACTCTTATTTAGATAATTTTACATGAAAATATATTTACCTTATGATGGGATCTGTGTACTTCATAAACTGTTAAACCAAATATGTCGTTTTTAGAATTATTGTATCATTAAATAGTGCGTTTAACTGAATGTTTGCTCACAATTACATCTTAAAATAAAACCAAGAGTAAAACAGTATAACTTTAAAACACTGCAACCCTACGCAAACACACACAACATTATGCAATGCTGCTATCTTGTGGCAGTACATTGTTACTTCTTGTCAGCTCAACACCTGAAAGTTCTCAATTTATGAACAAAAACACAGAACTCATAATAATGTTTATTGATAGAAATTCATTTTCATTCGTAATTCTATAAACATACAAAAAGCTGGTTGAAAAGCAACACAGGTACCCAATTCTGGATTTTACATTTTGGCTTAAAGATATTTTTCACTTTTTTAAGAAACAGAAATAAATGATAATAAATTAAAGACTTTGTACTATACATTTAAATAAACATAATACAATATGTATTACTTCACAAAAGGTGATCATGTTACCTTTGGGCTTCTTCGCTGTATAAAACTGTAAAAATATCTATTTTATTATTAATGAGTAATTTAAACTATTATCAGAAATAAAACGTCACGAATAGATATTCACAATAATGCGACAGAAACTCAGAAGAAAAAGAAAAAAAATTCACAGAGAGATCTACAGGGAAATGGAAATGTTGTCCAAAAAATACAAACGGTCCCTCTCTTCCTCCTCAAAACTTAAATGTAAAGGCTTCACTCTTGTTTACACTCACTGTCCCGTTATTTCTTAACATGCGACTCAATACTAATTAAGTTTTCACAGAAGACTTTCAACTGGTTTTTACATGTTTAAAAATAATAATTAGCGTTATAACCCAAGAAGTGTTGGTATTCTTCTCTCTGGTCAGTGCAAATCATGTCACAAACAAAAAGTAGTCCTTGTGTCCGTACATTATGTCATTTTCGCCGTTGCATTCACCTCTGAAGCAGAACAATGGCATCTGGCAGTGTGGTTACTGACTGAAAACAACTCATATCTGCTTTTTTCAACCTCCTCTTTCTTAGTTTGGCCCTACAGTTTGCTGAGCAACAGGCAGGCTCAGTGGAAAAGGAACGACTCCCTCAATAAAAACAAACTGCTCCTTATGAGGTACGAAAACACAACATTTCCAAATATCCGGTCTATTTTGAACAATACAGAATTCCCTTTTTTAGCAATTACTCTGCAAATAGATCCCTTAAACATTAGTACTTCATAGTAAACCAGATAGGTCCCATTCTTCAGGTGATCCTACCATAGACTGTTTATACTATGGACAACTTGGCTGGACCTATGAATTTGAAGCTGAATTGCTCTTGATATTTCCAGGATTTTTTTTTAAATTTAAGAGTAATTCTTAAAAACTGACTTACATGTGATGTGTATTTTTGGGGGAAATATGGTTCCTGGAATAGTCAGTAGACAATCATAATCATTCAACTGTTTCACTGGTGTTAAAAATACAGACTGAAAATCGAGCAATTCGACAATATCGTAGGATCGCAATTTGAACCGAATCAGCATCCAAAAAATCTTTAGAAGAATTGAATGAAAAGCATGTCATATATTTAAATTTATATTCTGTGTAATAAATTTCTAAAGTTTGTCCACAGCTCCATAGGGATCGCTGGAGGAGGCGAGATTTAAGACCTGTACTGCAGCCTGCCACCAGAGGGTGCTGTTCTCTCGGTGGCTTCACCCAGCGAGGAGGCAGACGGCGTCCATTCTATATACAGTCTATGGATCCTACATACTGAACTGCTCCACATAGATCACAGTGAGTACCAAAGTAAGTATTAAACAGTCTTGTACTACAGTAAAGACTATCAGTCACTCAGAGGTCAGTGAATATCCACTCTGCTGCACTAAAGCAATCATATCATTAAATCCTTAAATCCCTGTTTTGGAGACTTTGTTTTCTCTCTGAAGTTTTAGTTCAATCCAGATGTTCAGCCTTTTATGTTTACAACCCTGTTTGGTTTTCTTCATGCCAGACGTGATCAACTGTGAAAGTATTTCTGTGTAAAAGCAGCCTGAGCTATCTTCCAGCAGTGGTATTTCATAGCAGGGTTCAAAATGAACATCGATTCATCAAGAACGTCATGAGCTCATACTGCAGACAGTTTCTCTTTCCACTGAGAGGAGCTAGATGTGCTGTTAAGTAGACAGCATATTATCTGATATCCCGCTTATTTCGATTGCGATATAGGGTGCTTGGCTCACCTGCGCAGAGTAAAGGAATCGACTCATTTAAGTTTAAAAAGAGCTTTTAACTAAGTGTAAAAAACAGCATTAAGTGTTCGCCTCAGGCTGTACAGATTCAAAGTGACCTCTTCCTGGGAAACTTCGCCCAGATCTTTTAATATGCACATAAAGTCTTTAGTGAGCGTGTCCACGGTTCCTGCTGATGTCTCTGTTTACACGCTGCCTGCAGGCCTCGGCAGGAAAAAGACGGCCTTCTGACCCTGGTGGGTGTCAGGTCCCGCTTTGGGTTGCCCGCTCCTCTTCAGACCGACGTACCAGTTGTATTTCTGAGAGCGGTACGTGTTGTAGTGGTTTTCTTCATACTTTTCCAGGAAGTAACACTCATCGTTTAGTACTTGCTGGGACAAGAAAGAGGAGACAAGAGTTTAGACTGTAGTTCTTGATTAACGATTGACGTGTAAAAAGTGCAGACTGAGACGAGAGTGAGTATGAAAATTTGTAATTACTGAATCAAGTTAGTTAGTCATAACGTGATATTGCTCACAGGTACTAGTATAAACCCTTCAAAGCTGGGATTTTCCAGTCTAATGCAGATTTGGAAATAGCCAAGCTGTTACCAAATTGCAGGATTAGTGAGCTGTCACGTAAACAGACAGACTGTGAACAGCTCCCTCCAATGACAAGGTTACAGTTGAAAAGAGTGACAGGAACTCTTACTGGTCACATCTGTACCACGAGTTCATACGCCAACCTAAATATTTAAGAACAAACTCACCGATCCGTAGAGGCGTCCTTTTTTGTTCATAGCCAGGTACCTCCCAGACATCTCCCCCTTGATGACCACCACCCCCACACTCACAGCTTTTAGCCTTAAGACATCTGAAATTTAGACATTTAACAATGTGAGAGTGAAAAAAAAACAAAACTCAACCTAACCATGTTTTTTATTCAAGGAATAAATACTCAGGAAACACTGAGCCTGCTGTGCAGATTTGAACACTAGATAGAGACCAAATAACAGACCGAATAATTTCTAGCTACAGATTCTGCATAAAATATAAAAGTATGTCAAAGTATTAGGGTACATGTAAGAAAAGAGAATTAAAGATGAAGCTATTATGAGAGTAAATTCAAAATATTATCATAAATACAGTTTTAATGTTTGGAGAATAGAGTCATTTAAATACAGTTTTTTCTGATGAAAATGCTCGCTTAGTAATACACTTCATATCTAATTGATATTAATGATAATGCGGTACCACAAGATTTAGTAATTTAGTCATTTGTAAAACCTGAACTGACACATTACTTCACAAGCATTAGCATTGCTTGCTAAAATAATGTTTAAGCTAACTTAAGTCTAAAGTTATAGCGTTAATCTAGGATTCTTCTTTCATGTCTGCTCTGTTATGTAAATTATACCTATTAGGATATTGGGATAATTCTGGTCTCTGCTTATTATCCACCAGTACATGAAACGATTATATCAGCTGTTGTACTGATGGAAATTTACTTCAAATTGTTCTTTAACTGCATGCTAACAAGGTTAAAACTGGTCAGACTTATTGGACAGAAGCACTTGCTTGTATACTGCTAGCTACAGCAGTAGCCCTGAAATGTAAGCCGTTGCTGAGTGTTTTCTCCTCATTCATAAGGTAGTTATTTCTCCTTGGCTTGGCGCTCAGAGTGGAGAGTATAAATGCTGGTTAAATGTTAAACTTAATGGATCCAGTTCATCAGTTGTGCAGTTTTAGGGTGTCTGACAATTGTTAGCATTCGATATTTCACAAACCGATTAGCAACTGGAACGACAATAACAAGCAAAGTCCTGATGTTCGTACTTTAGCGGTAGAGTTGTTGCGATTGTGATACAGTATTGTACCGATACTGTCGTAAATGCTAGCATCAATATCGGTGAGTACTGGAATCCAGGTACCAATCCAATACCATGTAATTTATTTCATTAGTAATTTATTTACTGGTTAACTTTGTTACCTCTGTTCTGTTAAAATTCCCTTTTTATTTAAAAATATTGTGGCTGCACTTATTCCTAGATTTATTTAGTTAAATTGCATTTTCGATCTTTTTTATACTGTTCTATTTAAAAATAAATGGTTTGAATTTGCTGTATTTATTTGTGTTTTACAAAGGTTTTAACCAGAGCCAGACCTTAGACTGTCACGCAGGCCTGGTATGATATTTTTTATAACATACTGGTATCGGATCGGTACTCGATGTCGGCTGATACCCACAGCACAAATATCGGAATCGGTATCAGGAAGAAAAAATTGGTATTGGAACATCTCTGTTTACAGGTAACTCACACTTTCATTCACACTAAACTGCCACAGTAACAGTTTTCTTTCACTCTCTGGCGATCAGTAATGTTAGATAGTAAACAAATACTAATGCTAGCCGCTGTCTGGTGTAGCTAAAGGTTTGTCTGATGTTTTGTTTGAACTTGACCACATTTCCTCCAGATTTTTACCTTTGAGAGTGTTTTTGGTTGCTTAGAAAATGTATAGGCTGTGAAACGGTCATAGTTTTGGTCAGATACAACTAAATTCAGAAGATTTGAGGACCTTGAATGCAACATGACAATATTATATCTGAGTCCAGTCTTCACTTTTCCTAGATAAATTTTTGCTAAAACATCTTAACTTTACTTCTTACATTTTTGATCGTCTTATTTAACCTCAAGTACTTTTATCTGTTAAGTTAAACTTCCACTTCAACCAAAAAATGTCAACATTCTGAAACTATCTCTGTTTTACTCTTTACAGAATTCCTCGTTCAGAGATACATCCTTCCAGAAGAACAATAATACTAAGTCTTTCTCACCATAGGGGTCATTCTCCTGCCTGCCGCCGCTCACAGTCCCGTCAGGTAAAATCCTCAGGTGATATCCTCCGTTCATGCTGTACAGTCTGGTGAGCGTCCGGCTCTCTTGCCTGGACACATCCACGGTTGCAGGAGAGAACGACAGCACTGTAACGTCTCCCTCAGACATCCTGCAGAAAGTTTGAGGCTGGGGCGAAGCGGAGTTAAGTCCCGGTGTCTGAAACGGGTGATCAGATTCATCATTTTCTCTGTTTATGTCTCCTGAACTATGTCTGAAACATGAGACAAAACAGGAAGGGGAGGACGACTTCATGATAAGATTATAGTAAATACTCCCTCTGTCTCTGTCTCCTTCTTTATGTCTCTCTGTCTCTCTCTGTCAGCCTTTTAAGGTACTGCTTTTTTCCTCCCTGGTGTGAGGGAATCAAACCTGGACCGAGGCCAAACCACATGACCGGGCTTGTTTTCCTATCTTACATCACTTAGATTCTTTCTTTGTAGAAATAATTTCCAGATGGATATGATGTAACTTCACCTGAAACCAGTGAAAAGCAAGAAAACAAAACAAACACGTGGACACAACAGCAGTGGTTTTACTCCTTGCTGGAAAAGTTGCAAGTGCAAGCAAAAGTCTTACAAGTACATGTGACGGATTAACTTATTACTTTGTAGTCCACAAGTGAAACACTGGAGCTATTTTCCTCACACTGCTGCTGAGGCAAAAATGCTTCAGCTGGCTTTGGCGTTTTAATGTCAAGTCAAACAAAGTTGCACCCAAACACTTGAAATCTTTCCGATTGTAATACTCAAATCCAGCCAGCCCCTTTCTGTCTTATCCCTTAAATGTCTGCTTCCTGCAAAATAACCCACCATCGAGACAAATTTAAAGCCACAGCGTCCCCTAAGATCCCTGAGCAGAGTATGTCTTGTCCTTGTTATCATTTGCAGGGAAAAAAAAAGGTAGAAAATAACAGAGCTAGGGTTGGCTCGATCCCACATCTGGAATATCTTGGAAAAGCATCAGAAACAGATTAGAGAAGAGAGGAAGAGAGTTAGAGAGAAGGAGAAAGAAAGAGCAGTACAAAGCCGCAAAAGGAATGTGAGGCCGACCCACTCACTGAGGTTTTTCCTGAGAAAATCAGGCAAAATCTGCCGTGTTACGGGATATGAGAGGTTATTATGTAGCAGGCTGGTCCACAGGGACCTTCGGACGGAGGTGCTGGTGGGAATGACGTCAAAGGTGCTTTCGTTGACAGTGTCAGAGTGCAGGTGCAGAGCGTGGGAGGAGAAGGGGACCTGTGTGTGTGTGTGTGTATGTTTGGGTTTAAAGGGGGGCAGAGATAGTTGGAGATTAGAGAGGATCATGTCTGGACAAAACCTGGTGGAAATTTAGATGGGATTCAAATATTTCAAATTAAAATAGGCTTAAATTCATATTGATGCCTTTTTATGATATACAAAAACAAACAAAACCATTAGTGACGAGATGAACAATATTTATAAACCGAAATCGAACGCCTCCGATCGTTTTTTTTTTTTACTACTTAAAGTGTTGTCAGTGGTTTTTAAATTGTGATTATGAAGTTTTATCCAAAATCAAGTTACCTGTGTCGTTTTCGAGAGCTTTTCTTCTGCAGAGCTGCAGCAGATAAGTAGCTATTAGTAATTCACCTCTGAGTCGTGGGCAGAGATAGCGCTGCTCTGCACACTCCTCTTCACGCTAGCTTGCAGCCTAACATTGTAGTAGTGATGGGCACGGCAGTTCTATTAGATGTACTGAATCACTAGAATCAGTTCACTAAAAAGATTCAGCTCTCGGACACTAATGTCTTTGGGGACATGATGACAGCTAATGTCATAATCAGCTTTCTTACGAGCATTGCAATCCACTAATGCACACGCTTGTTCCGTGATCGTCCTCTCTACTTCTCCGAGTCTAGCCTGTATAGCGGGGTTCTGGGGGCGGAGCTTGCAGTTGTGACGTAGAAAATCTCCCTGTGTCTGAACCTGCCGTTTTGGTCTGCCAGAAAAGCAGAAAAGCAATTTTGCATTTATTTTTCTCATAATATGTCCTGCAGCATCAGAAAAACGCTGTATGAACATGAAGACAACAAGAAAAACATGATTTTCATCAAAGTAGGTCTTTAAATCAGTGTTAGGCGGGTTGGTGTAATCTTTCCAGTCTCCACATTGACTGTTCGCAAAAAGTGATGCATTAGCTCGTCAAAAGTTAGCAATATTGAGATTTTTTCAAGACTGTTTGTCCACAAGGGGCGCCAAAACTAACACAAACCAAAAGTTCCCCATTGGAGCTTTTAAGATCTGTTAGTATCAAGTGTAAACTATGATTACCAGCCAGCTAGAATCCCACACATACAACAATGAGTCTGTAAACCTGTGAATCAGTCACCTACCTGTGATAAAGTCATGTGACAGCACCCCTGATGATCCAGCATGTCCTCCTCTTTTCCTCTTTCTTACTGTATTTCAGGTGAAACTAACTTTTCTTTCGTGGCAAACTACCTCCCTCTTTGCTCCACAAGAGAAGTGACCAGACTTTAGTTACTTGAGTTGGTATGTCTGTATTTGTATCCCCACGTCCTGTCACCTCGCCACCCTTCTAACAACGTCAGAGGACTCATTTTCACAGCCTAACGTCAGAACTCAAATTACCACAGACAGAGCTATGTAAAGCATGCAGGCCGTGGGATCCTGGAAATATCTGACTGAGTGATGAGACGGGGAAGAGCCATGTCTTCCTGGAGACACTGAAAGCAGCACAGTGTTAAAATCTCCCGTGGCAATCTTAGTTGACTTAACACTTAAAACTTTATAAATTCACTTTTAAACTCATGGAAACGACATGGACTAAAAGAATGCAATCATCAATCTTGTCGTTTAACATGGAAATATTTATCTTGAACATTTTATCGCTGAAAAATGGATGATGATGAGGGTTAAAACTACACGATAGTAAACTCAGAGACCTCAAGAAGCATCAGTAAAAAGACCGAGATGCTGTCATGCATCTTAAATGTGTTTGACAGTGCAGAGTAAAATACCTTAGAAGCTGTATTTATAACTCTAGGTCAGTAAATTCCTGAATCCACACTCAGGAAGACTTCACTTCCCAGAATTCATCTGTCGTAATCATTACTGACTTTATGAGGTCAGAGAGGACGGTGTGTCATTTCAGCTGAAATTTGCTGTAAACGCCGAGCAGAATCAGTCTTCCATTTTTAAAAACAGGACGCAGGACATCAGAGTCTCAGCCTCTCAGGTTGCAGTTTTGTCATTTGAACCTTTAAAAGCTTCGAGCTGGAGGTAATGCTGACACAGTTCCTCCACAGTGACTATCAAAAAATAAAGTTTATAACTCATGGAGTAGTAAATACCTTTCTGAAAACATCACCTCTTTCTGAGTAAAAGCTCTCAGACGGGATTGTATTTCAAAATCTGCTCTGTGTTGTCGGGTTTTCTCGAAACTGTGGAAAAAGGCTTCTAAGAATCTCGGCTCTATTTTTGCTCTCTCTGTCTCGCACACTCATGATAATAAACAGCAGTGGTGTGCAGGAGGCTGGGTGAATTATTCACAGTGGTTACGGCGTCTCTGTCTTCGTCTAATGGATATTTCCAGCACCTCTTCATAATTTATTCTTGACAGCATTTTTACATTTTGAGATATCTTTGGCTGTTTTTTATCGTCATTCTATTGTTGTAAGATGTCGGATTTTGAAAGCCAGGATAAAAGAGGAGAAGAAGACATAAAAGCCAAAATTTTGACCTACTTTTTTCTCACCTGTTCAACACTGGACTTCTTTTCCTCTTAACAGAGGAAAAAAAATACCACTATTCCCCAGGAGATGGCAGTGTAGGTCAACTCAGGCAATGAAAAGTTGCCTTGGCACTCCTTATCAGGTACTTCACACCACAAGACTTAAGGATGTAAAATCACCATCAGTGTTTGGAAAACATTTGTCTATTACAGGATATGAGGATCTAGATTGCCTTGAACTAATCTGAACTTTTAAACTACAGTACTTTTCTTAAAGCTCCTGTAAGGAACTTTTTGTTTGTGTCAAATTATGTACTCAAGCAGGCCGTGCCAGAGGTTAAAGGGATATTCCAGTGTCAGGGTCAAACACACCATAACACCGAGTGATAATAAAAACCATCACATTTTGAGAGCAAAATGAACTCATCAGATGTTGACTGAAGTATATCTGTTGCAGTAGGATGTAGAGCCACCAGAGGGCGTCAGAGAGCAGTGGTGGTTTTAATCCAAGGCAGATTCCCCTCCACAGAAATTCCCCGCTCTGCCTGAAATGACATCACCGTCTCCTCCCACGAGCCGGACTCCCTGCCCGCTGCACACAAAGATCGTCTATGCTTGGACAGATGCTCGGCTCCGTATAAGAATAGTTTTACACTGTAAAATTCACACACACTTTTTTTTCCGCTTTGCAGCAGCTGACCTTGGAGCCCCATTGTACAATGTTGGCTGGAAAAGGGTTTTGCAAAATGTGCCACATACACACCCACTCAAACTAGCCCATCTTCGTAGCTGAAATAAACATGTTTAAAACACAGTTTGGGTCTGAAAAGATGATTTCTCTACTCACACACACTCTACAGGCCTTGATTGTCATTAGTATTTTTTCCTCAAACGACTCATTTGTTTCAAGGATGTAAAAATAGGATGTAAACATGACCTTTCCGCTAACTTCTTTGGTCATATTCTCGCCGTCATCTCCTGTGCCTAGATCGTAAAACACCTGTGCATCATCATTATTGGTCCCCAGCAGTTCACTTCCGTTGTGGCTTATTTTATGAGCATCCTTTTATTTTCACAGTAACTCACTTTTTTTTCTTTTTTTTTTTTGCATTGCCACTGTTTTTTATGCCGTTAATTTCCATTGTGGCTTTTCAGATTTTTTTTAATCTGCATCGCTTCTTTTTTTATTAGCAGCGGGCTTCGGTTTCCTTTTTTCTTTTTGCATCAGTAACTTCTGTTGTGACTTTTTTGTTGTTGCATTCTTTCATTATCGCAGTAGGTAACTTTTTTTTTCATCGCGACTTTTTTTTTGTGTCGTTAACTTATGTTGTGGCTATTTTTTTATTATCTGCCCCGTTTTTTTTTAAAAATTATTTTCAGCGGGCTTCAGTTTTTTTTATTTGCATCGGTAACTTCCGTTGTAACTTTTTTTTTGCTTTTTTTTCCACAGTAAGAAACTTTTTTTCCATTGCCACTTTTTTTTGCACCATTAACTTGCATTTAGGCTGTTTTTTTTATCTGCACCGTTTCTTTTGTATTTTTAGCGGGCTTCAGGTTTTTTTGCATCAGTAACTTCCGTTGTGACTTCTTTTTTTTGCATTCTTTTTTTTTTTTTACAGTAAGTAATTTTCTTTCCATTGCCACATTTATTTATTTATTTATTTATTTATTTATTGCGTTGTTAACTTCCGTTGTTTTTTTTTTCATTATCTGCGCTGTTTCTTTTTTTATTTGCAGCGGGCTTCAGTTTTTTTTTCTCTCTGTTTGAATCGGTAACTTCTGTTGTGAGACTTTTTTTTATTTTCTTTTTTTATTTGCATCAGTGGCTGTTCTCGGCCACCGTACATTAGTACATACTCTCACAGAGAATATCATTTCTGAAGAAAATACCAGAGTGAGACATCGTCTCTCTTTTTTTCCATCTCTATTTTGGAATAGCCCCCCACAGTCCCGCCCCGGACGGTCAATTCTCAAACCGGGCCTTTCCATTGGCTGAGGGAGACATCACTCAGTGGATTATCTCTATCGGGGTAGGTTGATGACCGTGTGCAGCCGCGTTGAGCTGAGCGGGGCTGCAGTCAGAGTGGAAGCAGAACATTTAAAACCGCCCAGGGAAGACACCACATTTACGAGGCTAGTTTTGGTTTTCTGCTGCCTCTCCTCTTCTTCTCCTCCTCCTCCTTCTTCTTCTCCTTCTCGCCCCTGGATGACTCTGTCCGGTCCACAATGAGACGGTCGGGAGGAATGCAGCAGCGGTTTACCTGAGCAAGTGGACACTTGTTTTTCTCTGAACACTCAGACTCTCTTACTCTGACTTTTTTTCTCACTCTCATTGAATCGGACCGGGAGTTGGACTGCTGCTGTTCAGCTGGAGTGTCTACCGTAAATTCTATAAAAGCCGGGTTATGTAGGGAGGCATTTCTCGGATACACCTCCGCCCAGTTTGTTTACATGTTGTAATTGGATTTTCCATCAATTCCAGCAGCAGAAGCTCAGGGGTTCCTCCTCTTCCCTCCACCTCCTCCTCCTCATCTTCTTCTTGTTCTTCGGAGCTCTTTGCCGGGTCACCTAGAGAGAAAGCAGAAGATGGGACTACCTGCTCTGGAGTTCAGTGACTGTTACCTGGACAGCCCACAGTTCAGGGACAGACTCAAGTCCCACGAACTGGAGCTGGACAAGACCAACAAGTTCATCAAGGAGCTGATTAAAGACGGGAAAGCTCTCATCCAGGCTCTGAAATGTGAGTACAAGTTTGTATCTGAGGTTACTTAACAAGAGGGTGTTGATTGACAGCTGTCCATTAGGGGTTTTGGTGCACGTGCTTTAACAGGAAGAGCTTTGGGATGCACTCAGATGTGGGAGTGGGTCCAAAACAGACCTGGATTTCTCTGGAAGTTTTACCTAACCCACATTAGACTCTTATAATAACAATCAGGGGTCTTTAAGAAAAGTTACGTTTAGGTCCTTAGATGGACAAAAATGTCCATCTCCTAAAAGTGCGATAAAAATATTACACATTAGTATTTTTTTCACTTTTTTTTTTTTCTTCAATCTTTAAATCAACTTCATTCCTGATCATATTTATCATATATTAATTCATTTTCAGAAATTTAACTCTTTAGATGCCAGTTTGACTACATGATGTCACTGTTATTTTTAATGGGAGAGAAAGGAATTTGGATCTATTTTTATTAGATGCTGGGCAGGAATTTCTTAGTTTTTTTTTTATCAAGGTTTATGATGTGTCAATAATTATCAACAACATTAATTTTAATGCATTATTATGTTTGATGTATTGTCTGATTTCTAAAAAAGTCAAGTTAAGGTCCTTTGATTAGAAGCAAAAAAAAGAAAGTGGATAAAAATATTAATGTATAATATTTTTATAGCACTTTAACGTATGGTGTTTTTGTCACAGTGAATATTGACCTGATTTAATAATGGGTGGTCACGTTTTACAATTTGGAAACCCCTGAAAAAAATCATCCCATTTGCATTAACAGCCAAAATGATCAACAAATAAAGGTTAAAAAGTCACCAAAAATGGACAGAAATGTCCCAAGAGCCCCAGAGGGTGAAGCTTGTTGTGTGTTCCTGTGTGTGTGTGTGTGTTCCTGTGAATGCTCACTGCTCAGTGCACAGTGTCCCCTGAAGCTGTCAGCACATTTGTTCCCATCAGCTTACATTACATTGCATTAAGAGAGGAGGTGGAGGAAGAGGAGGAGGGAGGGAGTGTGAATGGTGTACTTTATTCACACATGTGGGTGCTGGTATGTGATGCTGTTGTGTTGATAGGGGGTTCATATCAGTCTCTGTAAGAAAAGGCGTAATGTCACTGACTTGGAAAGCAACATGGGATGCCCATTGTTATATAATACGATTAGTGAGTGAAAAATCTACAGGTAGTCTTATTTTTTACGGTGGAAATGTAGTTGTATGAGTTTTGAGCTGAAGCACTGTGAGGAGCCCGCAGTGTAGTGAGGCTAGTAGTGGTTTTGTTGAGGTGGTATAGGGGTCATATGAGGCTGGGGTGTTTTAAGAGATGATACTTGTTGGAGCCTATTGATTCTGTGATTATTGTGAATTAATTAATTATTAATTTCTTTGCTGCTCACGTCCCTCCTCCTGGCCAGGCCTACCTCCTCCTGTGATGATGAGGGAATGAGGACAGCTGCTTTCTTTTGGTTTTTGCTTGGTGCTGAAGGAGTGAGGAGTGAAACAGTTTATCTACAACTGAATTACGTTTTTTATTTTGCTCATTGATTGAAGTCAACTCGGAGAATGTTTAAATTCAAGATTCCTCTTTTCAAGCTGAAATATCTCCGCGAGTGCTTATTATTTAGCAAGTCATAGACCTCCTCCTCACAAACTACTCTGATGTTTTTTGACCTCCTTGTTAAACGCAAGAGTAGCTCTAACAATACTCTTGTTGGGAATGATCCAGGACTGGACGTAGCAGCACAAACTGACTTCATGAAGTGACAAACTGATGTGCATCAATCACTGCAAAAAGTACGGACACGTGGATTTGCTGCTTGCTTACTGTCAATTTATTCTTTACAAACTAAAAGGTTCAGAAAATCAATGTGCAATATTCTGTTTCATCAATTCATCTCAAATATTCTTGCTATATTGACCAAAAACTAAGACAGTTTTATACTTTTTGCCTCTGGAGCCCCCACAAAAACTGCATGTTATATACCAGTTCTAGTTATATTCTTCAGTTAATGGTAAATTTGTGTATTTGCTTTATTTGTATATATTTTACGTAGGACAGCATCTTAAAGGGACATGAGACTATAGCCTACCTACACACATCCAAAACCAACTTTTATTTATTCATTTTTTTGGCCCCGAATATGTTGACATGGGCAAAAATGACGTCGGTTATTGTTGTAAATTTCAGTATTGGTAAATTTTTGGTTTATCGCCCAGCCCTAATATGTTTGCTTTATTATGTATTTGTTTTACTTAGATATTGAATAATGTACCAGTTATTGTCGTAGGTATTCCATAAATCCATAAACCGTCAGTGTCATCATTTCTATGTCGCTATGTAACATTCATACTGCAACACATGCGTACTGCAAATACTAAAGGTATTGTTGTGTGTTTTGTATATGCTGTGTTTATACTCACTGTCATTTTCACATGTGGGCGAATGCTGGACAGTCCAGAGTAGACCGGCCCTCAGTTTAGCCTGAGCTTTCCAGGCCTGTGTTATCATCTGTACCCTTAAAAAACAAACTCACCCGCTCGTCTGTCACCACAAAGCCCTGTCAGCTGATGTGCAGCCATAAAGACAATTCTGCTTTTGTCCATTGGTGAGGTCTAGAAATCAAACAGCATGGCCCTGATTCACTGGGGCTGCGCTGAGAGTCGGCCGCTTGTTCTGTGCCATTGTAGCCGAACAAAGAGCACGTCAGCAAATCGTCTGAGTTAATCTTTTTATACCTGTACGACACGGTGTTGTCTGTGTTTGCTGGCCTGGCACACAAGATGAATCAGTTACAAAAGGTCTTCTCTAACAAGCACACTGAAGCTCTCCATGCAGCTGTTCTTCTGTTCTGCTGGGTCCTCCGTCACACCTTGACCTCTTCTGCTCTTCCTCAGACATGTAGAGGATGTGTGAGTGTGTGTGTGTGTGTCCTGGGAAGTTCAGCTCGGTCTCTAATTGCTGCAAGAGGAGGAGGAGGAGGAGGCCCAGAGTCTCCTGAAGGACGTTACATGTGTTTTTGTTGTAATGTTAGAGAGAGGGAAACCTTTACCATGTGCCATAGTATCTTTAGAGGGAGTTACGTAAGCCTGCTGTTCTCCCTGTTCTTTCTAATGATTTACATCAGACAGCACAAAAATTAACATGACTCTTTTCAAGATTTTTAAGTTCATATGACGTTGTCAAGAGTAACATCTGGTCCTTAAAGTCTGTGGTTCTTATAGGTTGAATTTAAATGAACAGGACACCCCTGTTGATTTGTATTTGCATTAATTCTGCGCCAAGACACAAACATTTCCAGCTGATATTTTGTCCTCAAATTGAAATCTTTGTGTTAGGGCTGGGCGATATGGGAAAAAGTTTATCACAATATATTTTTTTCATATCAGTCGATATCGATATCATAATATAAAAAATGAAATTTAACAGTGTTTATTGGTAGCATGTCTTTTGCATTACAATAAGCTACTACATCTGTGAGGTCTCTGTGTCTCCTCGATGTTTTGTCGTAAGACGTTGCACGAGAGAAAGCGGACCGAATGGTTGTCTGTTTCGGCTGCACAGGTGCCATGGGCTCCTTGCTCTGCTCGAGGTTTGTAACCTTTTGCGTTGCGCGTGCTCCGCCGCGTGGTATTGCTTCAGGTGGTGAAAAAGATTTAAAGTATTCCCCGACTTTGTCCGACCTCAAAAAACCAAAATACCTCCACACCACCGACGTTTTCATGCCAGTGTTGTCGACGATGTCGTCATCTGTTGAACCTTAATCTGCATTTCTGCCGGGGGGTAGCACTCATTTTAAGGTTGCGTGTAGCTGCTGTCTGCTACTACACAGTTGTTTGCTACTCGGTTCTAATTCAGCACATGATTGGTTCAACCTGGAGCAACTCCCCTTTTCATTGGCTATTCGTATCGTCTACCAAAACATGACTATCGAAAAGGGTAATGACCATGTTTTATATCGACATCGAGGGAAATCAACTTTTGAGATATATCGTTTTATCGCCCAGCCCTACTTTGTGTCAGATTATAGTTAATAAAATCCACAAATGTACCATACATTGACTTAGTTCTTTATTAAAAAGGTCTATTTTTAGTCTATCTCATTAATATAACCAGGATAAACAAAACAATAATGACACAAGCGTGCAGAACTGTAATGTACATGCTTAAAAGTGTTAACAATTAGTTATTACAGCTGTAAAGAATTAAAAACATTTGAACTACAGATTATCAAACTCATCTTCCTCATACTGTGCAGGTCTGATAAGACTTTAGACTGACCTCTTTAACGGTTCAGTGCCATCTGAAGCAAGTGCCGGGGAATTCAGCGTGTGACTCATCTCTTTGTTTTTCAAGCTGGTGACAGTTTTAGTAGGTAACTATAATGAATGTATTTGTGCCCAGTTTCCAGACACTGTTATTATTTTCTTTTCTATTCCTGAGAATCACACACATGAGTAATATTTCAAAAAGATGACAGTTTCATCCCTTTTTTAAATTTACTGCAGCTCTGTCCTGTTTGTGGCTTTAACAAGTAGACGAATTCAAATATATGCCATTCACACGCACACACACATAAGACGAACGCAGAGTGTGTACAGACTCTGACGACCACAAAGTTTCCCCTCAGTGTCTGCTTCTGAGATGTAAACAGACTAAGAGGGGAGATGCATATGAAGTGACACAGATGTGTGTGTGTGTGAGTGTAAATGTGTGTCGGCCAGATGTCATTTCAGGGCAGATGTAGCTTGTCATTACGGGGCCTGTAGAAATGTTTGGTTCTCTGCTCCACCTCCAACATGACACGGCTCAATCAGCCAAACAACCCTAATTACCAGCCGGGTGTTCGCTGCTGCTGCGACGGAAACAGGACACCGTGTTTAGATTCTTTATGTGACACCGACACATGATGTTGCCATGTTTACAGCTTGAGTTTGAAGTCCCTTGGCTTCAGGAGGAGGAGGAGTAGGTTGGCTGTCATATGTAGGGCTGTAAAGTCCTCGTCTTCTGGTCAACTTATTGGTCGATACGTGCTGAGTCGACCAGAATTCTGATCATCAATCATTAATTTATAGTCTATGGTTAATTTCATCAGGAGGAAAGTACCAAGTGCCAATGGGGGTGTTTTCAGAGCACCCCGGTTTCACAGGTAACAGCCTTTCTCAGAACACCCCCCTGGATTTTACCATTTTGGATTTGCCCAACCCACTGGAGACTGGCTGGAGAGCGTCAATTAATATGATTTTGTGTTTACATGCCTTCTTGTATTTTTCTGAAATTCACCCCGCCGAGCCGCGCTCCACCGAGCCGCGTCATCCCCCGCCGCAGAAGGGTTTGCCGTCATAGTCGGAAAAACCGATTAGTCGGTTTTGGTCAAAAATTTCTGGGTTTTCGTTGATCAAGAATTTCTTTGGTGGATTACAGCCCTAGTCGTATGTTTGGGCTGAACATAAACTTTAAAGTCAGCAAATGTATATTTATTGTTATTATTTTTTTGTCATGTAGCAGATATTGTTCTTATTTGTCACAGAATCCCACAAGTATCCAGAGATTAGATAAATTAACACGATGAGTGTAATATTTGGATTATTCCAGAAACGACATTTGTATAAAGAATAAAAATAATAAAATATAATTCATAAAGAAACACATCTATAAAATGTCTTTGCACCAGCCCATGCACATTTATAGGTAAGTTTTTAAGATGCACAAGTATAATCAAGTCTTTAAAACAGTGAATATTTGGGATTAGGCATGCACCAATCCAATTTTAAGCATCTGCTGATTTTTGAGTACAGATCCGACAGCAGTGTCAGATCAATAATCTACATTTTCTCTGTAAGGCTGAGACTGAGCATTAATTTTATTTAATGCTTGTAGTTGATGTTCACACAGAATAGCAGGGAACTGTACAGAATAGATCAACCCCGCGAATTGGTTTAATGTGCAATACCCGATGTAGAAATTTGAGTCAGTATCAGACCGATATGTGAACTCTGTTTGGTTCACATGTTAAAACAGGTTTTTGACTGAGAACAGTAACAGGCTGATTACAGGTCAACCAGATTAGTGGTAATACTGTATCTCAACCTTTACATCATGTACTTGATCAACAGGTTATTGCTGCATTAAAAACATTGCCAGATCCTGTATCTATAAACGTCTCATGGCTTTTTATTACTGGCTCAGAGTCCCAGAGCTCAGCTGTCATGAACTCATTTTTAACAATGAGGTTGTTGTCTGACGCTCTGACAGTGCTGCTTCCTGGACTTAGGAATGTTTGAGTCTGAAGGCCATCTTACCATTAGGACATGTAATAAGCACATCATCACGCACTGTTTTGGACACGCAGACAGCCGTTCAAGTCAGAGTACAACATGTCCCATTATAAAATTCATTTCTATATTTCATTTATTGCTATGAAAGTCCCACTTCTAACTTTTTTCTACTACTTAAAGTCTTCTCAGTGGTCTTTAAATTGTGATTATGAAGTTTTTAGCCAAAATCATGTTACCTGTGTCTTTTTTATGGTCTTTTCTTCTGCAGAGCTCCAGTAGCTCATTAGCAATTCGCCTCTGAGTCGTGGGCGGAGACAGCGCTGCTCTGCACACTTCTCTTCACGCTAGCTTGTAGCCTAACATTGCCGGTGTAGTAGAAGTGGCAGGTAACATCGGAGCTATTCAGCTGTCGGACACTAATATCTTTGGGGACATGATGAAAGTTAATATCATAATTAGCTTTCTTACAAGCATCGCAATCCGCTAACGCACACGCCTGTTCTGCGATCATCCTCTCTACTTCTAAGAGTCTGCCTAGCAAAGTGGAGCTCTGGGGGCGGAGCTTGGAGTTGTGATGTAGGAAATCTCACTGTGTCTCAGCCTGCAGTTTGGGTCTGCCAGAGGTTCACAGAGTAGAGTCGCCACTCCAGCCGCTACAACATTTGAACCGACGTAGGACAGCGTCTTAAAGGGACATGAGACCATAGCCTACCTACACACATCCAAAACCAACTTTTATTTATTTATTTTTTTACACCAAATATACCGATATGGGCAAAATGACGTCGGTATTTGTAAATTTTCGGTTTATCGCCCAGCCCTAATCGATACTCTGGATTTTGTTTTGCCAATGAAACAATGTGACGTTTGTTTTAGGGGTAAAGTCGACCAGAACTCAAACACGTCTCCAAAAGCTGCTGCGCAACAGCAAATTTAGGATAATGCTGAACAGAAAAATTCAGCACATACATATCAAAGGCTTTGCCCTGAAAGCACACGCATTGTTCAGGCATGTGTGTAAAATGTTACTGGTTAAAAACAGCCCCTCGACCATTAGTGCTGTCGTGATAATAGCTCTGTTTTCAAGCGCTTACTGTGACTTCAAATTGAACCTTTTAGCTGCCCCGAGGAACCTCACAAACAGGCAGCTAAGGATGGAGACTTGTGTGTAGGAGAAGAAGAAAAGTGGGAATTCCCGGAGACGGACAACGCAGAGTCGTCTTCTCTCTTTACCTCCCATCTTTGTTTTTCTTCAGCCACCCATTGTGCTGTTTTCGAGGAATAAGGAGGGTTAATAGCAGTCATTCAGAAGCTCAACTGTCAACTACGCTGATAGATGAGGGTCACACACACACACAAACGCACACCGCACCAGAACTAATGCTCAATTATGGCTGATGGAGGGAGCAGGACCTCTTTCTGAAAGGTCCAGAGCAGAGGGAGAGTATACGCCGAGGGGCAAAAGAAAGAGAAAAAGGGTGTGTGTGTAAGAAAGAGGGGGTGGGGGTGTAGTTGTCTTTAACAATAGTGTTCAAAAGGCGACATGGCCCTATTTTGACAAGAGATGGAGAAGAGTAATCTTGGGAGGGGGAGAGGTAGAGGATGGAGGGGAGAGGAGCGAGATGGGGTGTCACCCTCTGAACGCATTCCTCTGCATACATGACATACAGTGAGACGGCGAGTGTGTGTTTACGCGTGCTGCATATCATCAGTCTTCATTTCCTCACATGGATATCGCAACTTACATGTTTCTATTGTTATATTTCTGATTTAGAGAGAAATATTTATGTGCACAGTGTAAATGTGCACGTGTGTGTGTGTATTTCTGTGTGCAAGCTCTGCAAGGAAGCTCAGTGGGGGTTGGGGGTCTTCCTCTGGCTGTGACGTAGCGTGGAGGAGAAGGAAATTAGGGCACGACTCAGCCGAGCGCTGGTGCTATTGTTGCCTCGCTTTTGTTGGGGCAGACTGTCTGACAGACACACACACACACACACGCACACATACACACACAGGCGCAGACACCAAACCCACAAGGGGTCATTAACTTTTAACATCATACCGGATCGAATTTTGTCCTCGTAAAAAATTGAAGAAGTGCTGATACCAAGAGACGTAACAATTCAACACAAATTTTCTGCTGTTGCCGTGTTTCCTTAAAAAAAATACTAAACAAACTACTGTCATGATGAAAGTAACTGACTCTACAAATGCTCATTTTAACATTTGTAGACTCAAACTAAAACACCTGACGTGAGAGTCTGTGTGCAAGATCAGAGCTGCAGGTAACTCTAATTTATACACTGAATTCCTGCATTACATGGCTTTTTGCTAATAACCATATACTTCTGCAATTTACTGTTAATATTAAAGTAATATTAGATTTGTAATCGTGTTAAAATAGTGGGACTGATGCATGTAAATAAAGCAGCTGGAAAGCAGGAAGGTCCAATACAGCAGGAAGCCCGTACCAGCGATCCAGAGGAACCCATGAGGTGAGGGAGCTCAGGAAAAACTGAAGTTATAGAGTGACTCGAATGGGACGCGAGTAAAATCATCTACTCGCTTAATTCGTGCGAATATAGCCGCGGAGATGAATAGTATGTACTCGCTTCATTTGCGCGTCAACGGTAATTTCAACGGTAATCCCTGCTTATTCAACCGGTGGGATCAAGTGATATACGGGTTTTTACGGTATCATATAATTCGAGGCACCCAGACACCGATACGATCAGTTTGTCCTCCATTTTGGATACCAGTGAACAATCATCCGTTTTCATATGTCATCCGCCAACTTGCGTGCTGATTAGTTATCACGTCACGACTCTCTGCTCGAGTTGAGACATTTTCATCTCCCGCCCAATTCGCGCCGCCAGAGTAGTAGGAGCGTCTAATCGCGTCTTTGCATTGACTTAACATGCGATTCATTCGCGCGAATGATTTTACTCGCGCTTGTGTGTGGAGACAGTCATGGGAAATGATTATCTCAAAGTGGGTGACACACAGATCTACCTCCTGGTTTGTTGACCACCTCAAGTTTGACAGTTGAGCTGTTTTCATCTTGTTTTCCAGAGCCACCAGTCACCATGTTGAGATTAATAGGAGGAGGGTTTATTTAAAATACCAAGTATCCAGCAAACACTTTTCTTAGCATGGGGGAAGCTTTGTTTTTCTTGAAGTTATGCTGGTGAAAACAGGCTCATAACAAACTCTTTACACAAACATCAGATTTTTAGGGCTTTTCCTCCTTAATCATATTCAAAACAAAAGGATTTTGAGGTTTTGTTGGTTTACGAGGAAGTCAGGCCCCTAAAGTATGCCCTACTTTTTAATATCTTTTCAACAATATGGCTTCCTTTTTGCAGATTAGTGCAATTTAAAATCATCAACTGACTGGGAACCGTTTCAAGAGGTCACTAATCATAGAAGTAAGTTCATCATCTTATTGACAGCTTTTAATTGAACTCTTGACTTCATTACACTTTTAAGGATTACACCAGTCCTTAAAAACTACATGAGACAAAACATCTTATAAAAAGCTGAGGCCAGTAGATGTTTAGTGTTTTTACTTTAAACATCCCTGATGGTGGCTCTTCTAACATGAAGTTTGTATGTTTTTCCTGAGCAAGTATGGACATAATGTCAGGAAGATTTTACAGGAGCAGACTTGAGCCAGAAATTTACTCAAGAACCACTGGATTATGTCAAATCAGCTCATGTTTCAGGTTAAATTCACAAGTAGCATATAGTAAACAGCCTTTGTGTCTTAATTTGGGGTCATATAGGTCGTCATCAGCTGTTTTTAAGTGTTTGTTTTTTGAGAGGAGGGCATTTCTAAAAACAGTTCATAATCTGGTTTAGCTCAAACCAGTCACCACCAAAGTAGACCTCAGTTAAGCTGAAACTTTGATGTGGAGTTCTGGCCCTGGACTCCAGCTGGACTGAAGCTGGTAAATATTTTAGCTTGGGGACTTCTTTGGTTACTCGCCCCAGCTATCATGCATTCTCTTAGCTCCTCTGTGCACTGTGCTATTACTTACTCGTGTGTTTCTCTCATGTCATGGCAGTATGGGGCTTATTTTGCTGGTATGCCACCTCAGCTGCAGGCCTGAGAAATGCACGCAACAACAAGCGGGTGTGATGTGAAAAAATGACATATTTCCTTTTTGTCTGCTCGTATTTCTGTTGCAGCTGCTGCGAGGTGTTAATGTTCACACATATGTAAACACCAGTGCACTAAACACTAACTAATGTGTGAGAGACTGCTTCCCTGAGATAACTCAGGGCCCTACAGGATTAAAAAAAGGAGTTTAAAATGTTTATTGAAGTTGCAGCACCTGTGGTTTTAGTGTAAAAAGTCCAGAACAAGAATCTTCATCAGAGGAACTGAAAGAGGAACTGAAAAAGCCAGATTTATTCTCTCATGACATGGTTAAAAATACACTCAGACGATCAATTATCATAACTGGAAACATGTCAGTGTGAAACTATGAAGACAGAAGTGTGATTCTTAAAATTTTTATCCCGACACCTGACTGCATCACCATCAGTACTGAAAACCTGCCACCGAGAGTTAAACCACACTGTTTTTGCAGAACTGTAAGCAGCATCTGTGTTGTACCTTTTGCATATGCATGCACATGGAGATGACTCATACTGTAAATCTACTCGGCCACAAAGCCTCAGCTCTATTAAGAGAGGACGCTGAGACAGTACAGATAAGATAGCAAAACAAGGTTTTGGTTACTTGGTTTTCCAGTAATATGTCATGATCATTATTTTAAATTAAAGGGAAAGCGAGAAAGGGGAAACATGTAGAGCTCGACGATGGCCTCAGATCAATATAATGATATATTGAGCAGTTCACCTCGATAATGAAAAATGGATGATAACTACGCCACAAGCTGCTCGCATTGACTTTGTCTACTTCAGCCGCTGCTCCAGCCACTACAACTTTTGAACCGTCCTCCATCTCCTCACCTGTCTTTCCCTCTTTGTTACGGACTGGATGGAGTGGAGTCATGTCTCTGATGTAGGACAGCGTCTTGAAGGGACATGAGACCATAGCCTACCTACACACATCCAAAACCAACTTTAATGTATTTTGTTGACACCGATTATAGTGACATGGACAAAATGACGTCTTTTGGTATCAATTAAATTCGGTTTATCGCCCAGCCCTACAATACAAATAAGGTAGCAAAATAGAAACACTTGGTTTCTTTTATATTAATATGTCATGATCACAATTTTATCTGGAAGTGAAGAGTGAACTAAAGAGAAAGCGAGAAAAGAGAAACTTCCATGTAGGGCTGGGCGATATAGCCTCAAATCAATATCACAATATATGATGCAGTTCCCTTCAATAATGACAAATGGACAATGCTGCTCACCCCCTCCCTCATTAACTTTTGAACCGTCCTCCATCTCCTCACCTGTCTTTCCCTCTTTGTTACAGACTAGATGGGGTGGAGTCATGTCTCTGACGTAGGACAGTGTCGTAAATTTCAATATCAGTAAATTTTTGTTTTTATTTTTATTGTTTTATCAGAAAGTGCAGAGTAAATAAAAGGAAAAGGGAGAAAAGAGAAACTTTCATGTAGGGCTGGGTAATATGGCCTCATATCAATATCAAGATATATATTTAGCAGTTCACCTCGATAATGATAAATGGACGACAACTACGCCACAATCTGCTCACCCCCTCCCACATGAACTTCGTTTACTTCAGCCGCCGCTCCAGCTGCAACAACTTTTAAACTGCCCTCAATCTCCTCACCTCAGAAACCAACTTTTATTTGTTTAATTTTTTGACACTGAATTTATTGACTTGGGCAAACTGACATTGGTTTGGTCATAAATTTTCGTAGCTGTAAATTTTTGGTTTATCGCTCAGCCCTACAATACAGATAAGATAGCAAAATAGAGACACTTGGTTTCCTCTACAGTAATAAGTCATGATCATTATTTTATCTGAAAGTGGAGAGTGAATTAAAGGGAAAGGGAGAAAAGAGAAACTTCCTTGTGTGAGTAATGTAGGAAAACAAAATGCCGTGTAACTGGACCTTGTTCCACCTGTGTGTACTTAGAGTCGTTGCAGGTTTAATGAAGCAGTGTGCCATTAAGGTGAGATATTTTCACTTCCTGTAACCTGATGAAAAACCAACTTCACCGAAATATGTTCTTGAATCAAGCTTCAGTTCCTTCTTACTGCTGCAGCTGTCGGCCCGATTCTCCCTCTGAGATGGAAACGTTGTGGAAAACTTCACTAAATGTGATTGATTTGTAGAAATATTACCTGGAGTGAATTTAACACTCAGGGAGAAGCTCGGTTCTGCTGACTACACTCTAATTTGATCACATTACTGAACTCTTGAGATCATAAAGAGCCAGGAACGAAGCAGGAAGAGAGGAGGGAAAGTGAACTGAGAGGAATGCTTTTCAACTCTCCGCACACAGCTACCTGATCGCTGCTGTTAGCTAATAAAACAGACAGCTGCACTGTTTATGAACTGGGTTTTACTGCAGGTGGTTAAAGAGGCAAATTGTTTAATTGGGACTGTTTAAAAAGCAGATGGAAAGTGCTAGATTAATATACCTGTCACAACCACCTCATTCTGCTGCAGGGGGAAACAAACAGCAGCCTGAATGAGCTGAAATGTCAAGATTGGGTGAAAATGTGGCACAAATTTAAAACACGGGAGAGCCAATACACTGAGAACTATATCCAATAAAGTGAAGAATGTGCACATCACTGGATCAAAGTTTGAACTCTTGCTGAGGACTATAAACATTTCCCCTCTGTTCTCCTCCTGTTTGGAGGTGTTAATTTACTAAACTGCTGGTAGGCCCCCACAGAGACTCTTTGGTTACAAATATACTGTGCTTGTGTGCGTTTGATTGTGTTTGTATCACTTTCAACGTACACATGTGGGAGGGCAGGGAGCGCTAAAGCAGATCTCAAAGGGATATTCCGGAGTAAATTTAAGTTATGGTAACACACCGTAACACAGAGTTAGACACCCCCTCGAAGGATGAATGTTGCCGACTGCTTGCTTCTCTAGTTATACCAACTTCAGAAACGACCTCACGATTGCAATATGCAGCGGTTTATGTCTCCACCCGCAAACCTCAACCAAAACGCCACTCTATAGCCACAAATAATGCTCAGAACAGCACATAACTTCATCAACAGTACATATAGGGTCCTAGCCACAGTACTAGCCACCAAACATCTTTTTAGCTTTGCCTGATTTCTTTAGCAGAGAGACTAAACACAACTCACCCACTCTCCTCCAGCAGCCGCTTGTTTATGGGGGAGCCCTGACGAGTTTATCACCAATTGCAGCAGAGTTTCGCAGCTCAAGGAAGAACATTTCCTGATTGGAAATGCAATCAGACCGAAATGCTAAGGCAGAAGAACTACCGCGTCTGCAGTGCAAAATGATTATTATGATAATTATTACTTAATGGAAATGACCCGCTGCACTCGGTGATCGGATCCATGTAATAAACACTGAAAAGTTCTTAAAAATATGAACTTTTTAGCAATTGATTTTCTTTTGTGAATATTACAGGGGCCAGCTGTATCCCTCACTTTACCTGGATACAATCATTGGTGCCATTTTTTGCATATCCTACAGGACATGTTAGAGGGAGATTTTATCTCACCCCCTTAAAAGTGGATTTTCAGCACCCCTGGTTGTCATGAACGGCTTAGCCTGCAGTGTTGAGCTGTCAGTCCTAAATGTAATATTTGTGTGATAATGAACCTGACACTGTGAGCCTGCCTGCGGTGGAGAAAAGGTGTGGCTTTGACTCACTACCCTCAAAAAGGAAACCGTACGCCTCGCTGCTCAGACTTGCAACAGGTGTCGTTTTCACATTCAGCGGGAAGGTTTTGACTTTTGTATTTTTTAATGATACCAGAAACACATTCAGAGATTTGAGCCTGACAGGCGTGGCTCAAATGAGGCAGATACACACAAATACACCCACACTTGCATACTTTCACTCACATACACACACTTGCTGACACATGTAGATTAAACAGTGATTTTTCTCCCACTTCAAAGCTCTTAAAGTGAGTCAGAGTTAAAGGAAAGGAGACGGTGTTAGAGGTCAGAAGCTGGTGTTTGTATCCAGACTGGTTTCTGGAGGTTGTGAGGTGAGAGCAGGTGGTTTTGTCCAGGAGGAGGAGGAGGAGGAAGAGGAGGGATGAATTGTCTTTGATTACAGAGAGAACAATCCCTCTCTGTGGTGCTTAAGAAGACTTTGTGTTAATCTCCAGAGTTTCAGCTTTAAGTTTAGTTTCAGGAAGATGTGAATGCAGAGCAGTTTCAAAGTTCACTTCCTTTAAGGCATAAACACGTTTTGGTTTCTGGCAGCCTTGAGACGCAAAGTGAAGAACTGAAGTCTGGACAGGAGTAACTTTTAACTTTTAGTATAGTGCTGTTATTTTCAGTTTTTAAGGAGAAACAGACTTAAATTAACACTCATGTGAAGGGATGTTCCAAAAGAGCTAGTTTTCTTAATCTTAGGGCCAATCCCAATTCTACCCGTCAGCCCTCGGTTTTGTGCGTTCACGTCAAGTTTTGGTTCGGAAAAAAGGCTGTATGACCATAGATGACAACCTTGCTACTACTAGTTGGTGGGTACCTAGTGCGTGCTAGCGACAGAGTTTAGTTTGGAGAGGTAAAATAATGTTTTTTTTTTTTAAAATATACATATATTATAATATGGGGGAATACTTACAGGGGAAGAAGGCAAGAAAGAAGTATAAAATACGAAAGTTTCCTGGCCAAAATGGGATACTTGATAGCTATGTTCCCAATTCTCCGTAAGGGTAAAGGCAAGGGGTACACAGCCTTTGAAATGAAGACGAACTGGGACTTTACTTTAAAGCAAGGGGTACGATTTTAATAGAATTTTCATAGGAATATCACTTTTTATTTTTTTAACAGATATTCAATCCTTTGTTACTCCATGAAGAAGAGGGCAAGATTGTAATTTAAGAAAAAAAAATCTTGTTCTGACTGACTTCAATAAAACATTAAAACTGTGAAAGATTACACAAAACAATTGCGCCTGGAGAACCAAGATACGTATGTGAGAAAAGAGCCTGATGACACAGAGGTCATGCTGAGTGTCATTGTGATGAGTTGTGAGATTGTGGTTTGTGTGTCCAGCCTAAGGATCCACCTGACTTCAACAAACACAGTCTGTCTTTGTTGGATTTTTTCTTCTTGAGATCTTGGTGATATTTCTCAGTTTCAGCTTAAATCTAAAGTTTGTTTTGTGAGTGTGTCTTGCATAAAATCTAACACCCGCTAGGAAACACTGATGAAAAGAAAGTCTATATCTGTACATAAAACTGTTTTATTGGTGTTTGTGACATGTTCCACCATCGTTTCCCTTAGAATAGCTCCTCTCTCTGCTGTCAGGATCGCCTAACAAACTTCTGAATGAAAGTTTAAAAAATCTGTCAGACTAGCATTGAATGAGACAGCCGACCCTCTGAAACAATAGTTCACTTTCTCCTCCTCTTCCTCTTCCTCTTGCTTTTCCCTTCCTCCATCCTCTACCGGTTTGTGCGCCTTTCATTACAAACATGACGTCCTGACCCTCCTTCACCTTCATTTTCTCATCCTCCCGTCCTTCCTCATTTCCTTTAGTCAACCTGACATGGAAATACCCTCCTCCCTCCCTCCAGTCTCCTCATCCTGTCCCCCTGCCCGATGTTTCTCTTTCATGTTATTAAAATAGGATAAGCGCTTACGCAGAAACCTGACTGGACCATTATTGGAAACCGTCTGGTGGATGAGTAAAGGAGCATGTTTTAAATGAAGTGCAGGAGTCTCTAACTTCTTCCATCTCTCTCATTGTTTCAGTTTGTATCACAGCAGATGTGACCGCTCGCCTTTTGCCAGAGGTTGTGTTATTTTTATACCAACGAGACATGAGCAAAACCTCCACTGTGGTGAAGTAATCATACCGGGCATCAGTCCGAAGCAAACACTGTAGGCCAGTGTAATACTAGGACACAGAGAACTACAAGCAGTCCTTGGACTCGGAAGTTTCTCTGCGTCTGAAAATCTGATTTCTAACACTGAGACATTTCACAGTACTATTATATATACTATTATATATCATGAACTGTGCTGGATTGATCAAAAAAATGTCTCAAATTGTGATTATTGAGCTGAATTATTGAACATTGTGGATTTATCAGCGATAAGAACTTGCAGTTTCTTTATATCTCTGTCCAGATTTAGGGCCTGTGTCCACTAGTGGCATTTTTTAATTTTTTTTTTTTTTGGGGGGGGGCAACATGGTGGGTGATATTTATCAATAATATCATAAACCTTGCTTTAACAATGTGCCATTTTACATTATCGAGTATTCATACTGTCTCGTAAAGAAAACAAGCAGAAGGTTCGTGAAAGTCCTCATTTGTTGAATTCGTGCCTCAGAAACTAATCAGCGGACAGGATTCCGTCACTTGACCGAAACATAGTCTCACATGAAGGAAATCCGCAGGAATCTCCCATCTCAGCGGATGATTTAATAGCGAGACATCGGTCCACGTCCATAGCCTGGAAATAGTTCGGGTTTGACAAGGCCTGTGTCGGTCAAATTAGCGTTTTTTGTAAGACGTGGTGAAAAATGGTCGCTCAGCAAAAAATCTGTTTCATCACTTAAGAACGCACCACACAAAGGAGTATAAGCAGGATGTAAAACTTTGCAACTCCACAAGCATGACTACCGCTGAAGTGTGGTGACCATACATCCTCTTTTACCCGTACATGTCCTCTTTTTTGGTCTTGTCCAGCTTTGTCCAGGGAAGTTTATAAAATTCTTCAAATGTCTGCAGTTTTGTTTGGAAGTTTCAATTTTGTTTTGCGTAAACTAACTGAGTTAGAAAGACACTCAGTCCGATCTGAAAAACACGAATTGACTATGTGCGACTCCGTGACTCCACCCCTTCTTTCTAGGGATTCAGAATATGGTCACCCTAGTTTAAGAACAGAAGCTGCACAACACACTCAGCAGACCCTCGCCGAGTCATTCAGCAAACACATACCAGATGAAAAAGCAAGGTTTTTGTAGGATATACAAAACATTTTCTGTAGGACATCGTTAGATTATCGTTATCGAAAAATTAAGAAAAAGAATTCTAGATATATAGATTGGAGAAAGAGCTCTGTACATGCTCCACTGCATGCACACCAGACTTGTGTGGAAGGAAGACGGTTAACAAAACCTTTAATATAGAGCTGAAGAGTTCTCTATATTTTTAAGGTTCAGCATACAACCAAGTTCGTCCGTGGCGATTGGTTGTTTATGTATATGATGCAGTAGATAACCAAAGAGGAACTAGCTGACAGGGTTCACGCTTAAACCTCGCATATTTGAGGAGGAGCTTGGCTTGCAAACATGATTTTGCCTTAACACTCAGTTTTGAAGTTTGACTTGAATAATTAGCAAAACTTTAAAACCTTCACAGGATAATTCTTCAGTCAGTGTTCAGTGTGCTCCATTTTACTGCTAATCTTTTCATCTCCAGCGCTGGATCACATCAGTCATGTTTGTTGGGAAAAGGAAGCGCACCACTGGTCCGCTTCCGCCACCCACTTTTTCCCAGCTGGTCGAGGGGTTTAAACTGGCAGTCCTCCAGTCACAACCTATCGTACATGTCAAAAAATATCCAACACACTGTCTCACTGCCCTAACCGTCTGACTCTACAGTATCATTTACAGTAAAAGTAAGATCGGACGTTATAACTCTTAACTCGCCCTGCGTCTGTGTGTGTCAAGACTGAGCACGTGCAAAGGTGGGCCGAGGGGGGCGACTGGTCTCTTCTGTCGGGGGAAGCCAACCCAAACAAACCACAGTCCGCTGGCATGAAAAGCGAGGAAGGGAGTGTGTGTGTTTGTGTGTGTGTAACAGTGTGCGTGTCTGCGTTCTGCTCCTGAAATAACCCCCTGCTAAGAATATTTAATCCCCAGGTTAGCGCGCGCTCCCTTCCTTTTATTTCTTGCTCTTTATCGCACCCTCGCACATTTAATGTGTGTACCGTTCACTCACACAGACATTTAGGGGCAGTATTGTGGGGAGGGGTCTCCTGGTGTAAAGCCAGCCGGGCTTAGCGGGGGTAATCTGGTAGATGTGCCTTATTATCTGTGTTTTCTGCTGTCATTGAGTGGCGTTGGCTCTGAGTGGCGTCTGGCTCCGACTTTGGCGCTCCGATTAACGAAGGATGAGAAACTAAATATATCTTGTTTATGTATATATCAGCCGTCTCTCTCTATCTCATGTTTAGACGATATTTTAGCTCTTCCTCCTCGTCCTTTCATTGCAGACCCCATCCTGCTGGGTCAGACTGCTGCAGAGATGGGTTAGGAGGGTAAACCCAAAGATTAATGCGAGAGAGAAGGAGGGGGTCAGGGGAGAGGATTGAGTTTGGGGGGAGGCGGGGATTTATGTGCATCTCTGTGGAAGATGATAGGAAATAAAGAGAAGTTATTGGTGAGCTTGTTAGTGGCAGTGGGTGGGGTCCAAACAGCAAAGTAACCATGACAACATTATAACCCAACAGCTTGAAATGATATCATGATGCGAGTATTAAGCTGTTAAAAGAGGTGAAATAAAGGCATTAAAATAAGGGTGCCGGTTTGGCTTAGTGGTCCCATGTCTGTGTAGGTTCAGGTCTGACCTTCTGCCCTTTACCCCATGTCATCCCCCCCTCATTTTCTGTATTCCTGTTTCCTTGTCTGTGTCACGATCCAGGGCCAAACTAACAGAAAAAGGATACAATTGCAGAACAAAAGTGGTTTAATGAAAAAATAACTGAATAAAAGGCAACAAAGACGTACTCTAAATGTCCAACAGAAATATTCCCAAAGGCAAAATCCAAAAGAACTAAAAACCAACAGAGGACACTGGAAAAACACAGAGGCACTGACATACAGTGAACCGACAAAGAAACAGGGGGAGGCAAGGACCATATATACACTCACACAGGGAAACGAGCAACAAGAGGCAGGTGAGACTCTAAGGCCACTTTTAGACGGAAACGGTCTCCATAGAAAACAGAAAAGTGCCGTTTCGTTTTCAGTTTTCATGCTGCGTTTACACAAAAACGCAATGTGGTCGAAAACGCTGTAATGTGCATGCCATGTCGCTAGGTGGCGCGTGTCGGTGTGACTGCGCTCCCACATAGACCAACAACGCATACGTAGAACAACTTCTGTTCTACTTCTGTTCCCCTCCGCCGACCAACTGGCACATTAATTATTTGGTGCAAATAATTCAGACGCCTCCTCTGCTGAGCAGTATGATCCGTTAGGATTCTGTACAGGTCGGAATTGAGCTCTTGCCCGTTCAATAATGACGACAGCGCGACTCGAATGTCTAGCATGGTTGTTGTTGTTATTTTCAAGGAAGCTGCGCATGGCTATGATGTCATAAGCGTGAGCCGACGTGAGCCAGGACGTCACATGTTTGACTGTTTTTAGCATTTTTGTACTTTAGAGGAAAGCGGGACTAGCAGAGCGTTTACAACATTTCCACTCTGGAGGAGGTTTTCACTTTGTTACATTTTCCTCTCCTGAAAACGCAGTTGCCGTCTAAACGGACCCCCCTAAACGAAACTAAATTTTTCCGTTTTCTATGGAGACCGTTTCCGTCTAAAAGTGGCCTAAGACACAGGTGCAGACAATCACAGGGGAGGGAAAACTGAGGAAGTAAAACCAGACTAGAAACACAGGGAATAAACTACTTCAAAATAAAACAGGAAATGCTGGAAACTGATAAAAAGAGTAAAACACTGAGAACATGAGGAAACTGGGGTTAGATACAAACTGAAAACTACAAGACAGGACCACTGGGGAACAGAAACACAAGGGAAAATCACAGAAAATACACTCCTGGGAAACACAAAACCAGGGAAAAACTAACTCAAACAGAATATATCATGACAGTCCGCATCAACCATCATCTCATCCAATAAAAGCTGCTAACAAAGTACATAAAGCTAAAGAAAAAGGAGATGTAGAAACATTTAAAAACAGATAATGAACAGAAATGAATATTAAAAAATAAATAAAGTGATAAAATGTGTAAAAGCTAGATAAAAGAAAACTAATATAATTCACACATTGGTTTGTCTTCGGCAGGATGTTTTATTCTTAACTTCAGTTCCTCTCAGCAGTGAACCCGGTTTGTTCGTGCCTTCATGACAAATATGTAATGTCCTGCAACATTATGGTGACGTCAACTTCCTGGCACAGACCAAGGTGACAAAGATCTGCTCGGCCTCTTGCTGAAGGGAAGTTCACAGCAGAATATAAACAACCTAGTGAGTCTTCTGTCACCTCTAAGAGTGGATTTTAAATCTGCTTTTGTGGTCATTTACTGAAAGAGGAAGAGCAGCTATTCTTGTGTTGAGTCAAGCCTGCCTCCAGAGTTTAGCTATCAGGTGTTAATGTGGCAAAAATGTCATCAGAAACGTAGATTTTACAGTTTCCTTGAGTTTAGTGTTTTTATAGAAATAGAAATGACATTTATGAGGCATGAAAAAGTCTAAAGAAAAGCAGAGAGGAATCTGTTATAATCTTCTTTACAGCCTTAAGGCAAAAAAAGCGGATAATATTTAGAGTTACACTTTGGACTTTCACTTTGTTTCTATCAAATTCCATGTGAGTGCGTTAACTGAATGGCGGTTCCTAAACTGTGTTGAACCTCTAATCTCACCTTCTTTTGAGCCTCTCTTATCCCTGTCTCGCTTTGTGTCTCGGTTGCCTCAGAGGAAAGACTCAAACTGACAGGCCACCGAGCAGCAGCCTTTCGGTCGCACATCCCCAGGGCTGCTGTGATCCGTCCTGACGGAAAGAGAGAAGCAGAGAGAAAGAGGGTAAAGAAGAAGGGCAGAGAGATGGAGGGTTTTAATGGCTACACAAACAAAAGATCGTAACAGACTCAGAGGACAGAAACATGCACTCTCTCTTTATCTTTACGCACTGTAAAAGCCTGTAAACAGAAAATGAGCCTGTGTGTGTGGTTGGATGGTAATAGGGTGAATAATGGTGCCTTTAGGGCTGCTTTTAGTCTCCAACTGGGAGAGGGAGAATGAAGGGAAGGGGGGGAGGGTTAGCCTCTGTATTCTCTGTAATAAATCAGCCTCCTATAAAAGACAAGTTACAAGCTTTGTATCATTAATACACAGTGATGTAATCTCCAGTAACTCAAGCTGATTGATTCTGTAAAGTAGTTACAGTAAAATAGATAATCGTTGTCTGTTATGCTCCCATAGTATTGGGGCAAATGTGTGTGGATTAACGCGCAATTTTTGGGCTTTGAAAGTAAAAAAAATCATTCACAGAACTTTGTATTAGTTTTTAAGTATAAGGGCCTGTGTCCTCTACGCGCTGTGCACCTGTTATCTTTAAAAAGACAATGCAGCTTGCAAAACAATGTCAATTTTGTCAATAAAAACTGTGGAGAGACCTCCTACAGGCTAAAGTTTAAGTTATGGTCAAACAAACTGCAACACCCCCTCGAGAGATGAATGTTGAGCAGTGGAGTTTCGCAGCTAAAGGAAGAACATTTATGATTATTACTTCATGGAAATGCAATCAGACTAAGATGGTAAGGCAGATGAACTTCCGCGTCTGCAGTGCAAAATGACGGGAGTGAGGATCAGGGAAAGAAGGTGTGAAGCATGGTGGAGGGTATGAAGACAGAGAGATGGACTTCAAAAACACAACAAAACACCCGTCTGTTTCATTAGCTTTATTTGATCACTAATTTATGCTTAATATGGTTGCAGTGCTGTGTATATGAGCACAGGAAAAGGCCGAACTCTGCTCACTCTCTCTTTATACTCCACACCCTTTTTTCTCCTTTTGATGTTTCCACAGTTGGCCCAGATTCTCTGTAGGTGTATGAGAGACTCGACTGCCAATATTCCTGCTCTTAAAAATCATCTAATAGCTTCTGTAACACCTCCGTTCCAGTTTTTGGATCAGGAACAGTCATGTCAGACCATTTCTGTGACTTTCTGAAAATGAGGATCTGGCTGTCTTACCTGCTTGGAGGTGTGATCTGCCAGCTGAGCAGAGCTGTGAAATTAGACGGTGTTTGAAGATCTGCATGTGGCTTTCACTGATTCATTTTGACACGACTATTTCTGTCCGTTTTTCATGTGAGCATTAAAAGGCAACACTTTGAACAGCTTCTTAGGAAAAACACACACATCCCCCATCTAAACCAATTCAAATTGTCTTCCCTGTTATCGCACCTTTTCTAGGGCTGTAAAGTCCTAGTCGACTGGTCGAGTTATTGGTCGATACGTGCTGACCCGACCAAAATTCTGATTGGTCGACTTGATTATTTCCTTGTTAATTTAAAGTCTATGGTTAATTTCATTGGGAGGAACGTACCAAGTGCTAACAGGGATGTTTTCAGAGCACCGCCATCTCATATGTAATAGCCTGTCTTAGGACACCCCTCTTGTTTTCACCATTTTGGATTTGCCCAACCTACCGGAGACCGGCTGGAGACAGGGAGATTGAAGAGCGTCCACGTTACCCCAATTTCCACCACATCTGGAACGGCTACGAAAAGGCCGTATCCGCCAATCGTAGCTGATCATAACCATTCAAGTTAATGTGTCAATTTCCACAGGCTTCTTTCTGTTCCACTGCCGATCGCAAGAGTCCTGTTTTTTCTGGATGCCAGAGCATGCCGGATAAATTCAACACAGATTAACCCGTGCGGGAAAGGAAGTCGGGCACAGACGCAAAATAAAACATCCGGCTTCTTTTCAAAATAAAACACTCTGTGTTTCAGACAGATCGTATTTCCCACCATGCAAATGGGCGGGGATGAACAAGTAAAAGGTTTTTAGATGACATTTCACCCTGATGACACCATGGATGAGGAGATGCTGATTTTAGAGTTCTAGAAGTAGATGTCCCCCTCTGGAAGGACACAATCTACTGCTTATATGGTTAGCCTTTGTGGCTGTCCTTATAGAGACAACTTGTTATCGCGCTGAACGTAAATCTGTGCGTTCTTGTGAGTGCTTGCGATTATCACTGTCCATAATCAGCGACGAATTTGTTTGGTTGATTATTGCCCTAACCATTTCATCTTTATCATTAACTCAAGCGTGAGTGTAAACACAACATTACTCCACCTTTATAGTTCTGTTTGGCTCCTTGCCTTCCTTAATCTTGCAGCAGCTTGCCCGAGGCTGCAGCAGGTGTCAGAGACAGCTTGCTCACACATGCATGAATACGCACAGCAGCATGAAAACTCACACACACACACACACACACACACACACACACACACACACACACACACACACACACACACACACACACACACACTAGCACATTTCGTTTACCTTGTAGCTATGGTCACACACAATTCAGCACATAGACAAATGTGCAGATGCTGCAGTGAGTTTTCCTCTCACTCTGGCGCTATTGCATGGAGGGATCGAACGCTCAAGGGGTCAAATTTGACACCCAAAGCTTGGTGAATTAATAGGATTTCCCTGATAACCTGTTTACTTCTTAACAAGAGAAAGAGGGATTAATTGGCGAGGAGAAGCGAAGAGAGGAAAGGGAGATTAGAGCTCAGAGGTGCTTTTTCTTGCGTAAGGTTGGGTTTGCCTAAGGTTGAGGCTTTAGTGCTGATGGTGGGGGTTTGTTGGGGGGCTGGGTTTTAGCTGGTATGACTTGGAGGCTCATTCGTGGTGCCAAAAGAATATTAATTTGAATGCATATTTCTCTGCCTCAAGGGAGAGGAAGAAAGAGTCTGGGGAAAATCAGCTCGAGCAAGACAGAGATTTATAAAGAGATGTTCGGAGGCAGACCAGAAAGCCAGACGAGACACCCAGAGAGAGATCAAAGTGTAATTTCTTATTCGCTTCTTCCAGATTCTGTTTGAAGCTGGATCCCTCTCAATACCGCTGGTACCTCTTGTGAATCTTCTGCTGCCTTGGCACATGAAACGCAGCAGGGAGGATGGGGAGGGAGGTCTGGGCGGGGGTGGGGTTGCTAGGCTGGCTGGCTGGCTGGCGAATGTCAAATGGTATTGGATACACAAGGAGATGACTTCTCTGTATCTGTTCAGTGAAGAACTGGTCTATGGCCAAGTCAAAGGTTGCCATGTGTTGGCCATTCAGACGGTGTGTATGAGTTCACCGAGGCAGAAAAATGAAATGGGATCATGCTGTTTTTTTTAAAGGTTATACGTTGGGTTGTGTGTTTCTTTAGAGTGTTTGATCCAGGCTTGTCTTTGCTCTTGTTTGATGTAAGGTTTAACCGTCTTGTCTGTCAGTTTTTAACATTTTAAGCTCAGATCCAACGGCAGTATCTCTGGGCTGGTTTTTATGTCTGGGTCTGTTCAAAACAACATTTATGACACCGAAGTATACGACTTATTTCCCGTGCTGTAACAGAATGTTCCCATGCCACCTTTTGGGTTCAGATTTTCTGGCTGGAAAACTGGATGGAGAACTTACTTCCCGTTCCTGTTCTTGTTTGCCGCTTCCTCTTTTCAGCCTCTTGGATGCACGACAAACAAAGTCGGATGGGTGGTCACTGTAAGCCTGGGAAAAGTTTAAAGTGCTGAAAACTGGAAAAATTGTTCACATTGTGATGATTTATGACAAAAAGGGTTATTTTCTGCATCAAGTGACTTGCAGCTTGTCTTCACATATTTGTGGTAGTTTTGTCTCTACAATAGTGAAAATGGCAGCTTTAATAGCTTAAGATATGAATAAGAACTGCAGAAAAATCACATGTTTGAACATTAGGCATTATTGAATTTTAAGCATGTCTTCCTGAAAAATGCCATAAAAAAATAATACGATAATAACTGCAATTAGATTTAGTGGTATCATTTTGAGACCTAAAAGGAATCAGTTACTAAAGCTTTGCAGATAAATAACATAATAACTTTATTTGTTTAGTACTTTTTAGAAAACAGAGGTTTACAAAGTGTTTGACAGTAGTAGTAAAGCACAAGGAAATTAAAACAAAAAGTTCAGTTAAAACTAGGTCTCCGAATTGATGGTCATTTTCATTTGTCATAGGGAACCCAGACAATACAAGAACCATGCGACATAAAATGAGAACATGAGGACCAAAATAAAAACATAAAATCGGTTGGAAAAAAAGAAAATGCTTTAAAAAAGGGGGTTGAAAGCAGAAAGCAGGATAGTAAATATAAAAAGGCAATTTTAATAATCAAAATAAAATAATAACGATAGTAATAGTGATGATAAAATCGAATAACAGAAATGAGCAAAAGATAGAACAATGAAAAAGTCTAAAAGGTCAATTAAGAAAAGATTGAAAGTGTGACAAAAGCTGAAAAGACAGTAAAGCCAAAATAAGATAGAGGTAAACGAGAAAAAAGACGGCGTCACATTAAAGCAAGTCTATAAAAGACACTTAACATGAATTAAAGGAAGCCACTGACTCTGCACGCCTATCTCCTCTGGCAGGTCGTTCCAAAGTTGCGGAGCTCTGATGGAGAAAGCTCTATCACCTTTAGTTTTCAGCCTTGACTTTGGAACGACCAGGAGGCCTTTCGCCAATGGATCTGAGGCTGCGAGTTGACCCACAAGGTATTAAAAGCTCTGAAATGTAGCTCGGAGCAAGTTTCTTAAGAGCTTTAAAATAATCAATAAAATCTTAAAATCAATTCTAAAACTTTCTAAAGATCAAAATTTGGTTCATCCATCAAAAAAAAAAAAAAAAAAATCAAAGGTTCACTGGTTTTTAAGATTGCTACGTTTCTTGTTGTCTCTACTGACTGTCTCTAATTCCCACTCAGATTGTAGAAGTAGGCTTAATGATTCAGTGAGTGTAGTTTTATGACCACCACCACCACACTGTAAATTCCTCAGTGCCCTGCCACATATCACTGTTTTACAGACCATTTCATATGGGGAAAAGGAACCGGGTAGGACAGGACTTCAAGTGAACTCTGTGCCAGAGTGGCTACATTAGACAAACTTGGCAATTACCAGAGCGCAAATCTAACATTAATTCTTCCCTTTTCGCTCATAGATTTTCTCCATTTTCGACTTTCACTCTTTTAAGGCTTCTCCTTCAATCCTCTCTGTCTACAAAGAGGCAAAGCAATGAGGTCAAGGAGGATTTCAGCCAATCCTGTTAGAGTCTGCTGATTTATTTCCTGGCTGATGACAGAGCCAGTGCTCGGAGCTGCTGTCCTGAGTTGTCCTAGACAGAGAAGACTGGCATGTACACTAATTTCTTCAGTGGAGGCAGCGCTGGCCCCGAGGCTGCGAGTTGGCAGCTAACGCTACTGGCGTTTTATCCCGGCGTTTTTCTGTTTGGCAAGCTGCTTCACTGTAAAGCTGGCATAAAAGCCTCTTCATTACTCAAGCAATGTGTTAAAGAGCTGCATTTTAGATTGTAATTGCTGTGAAATCTAATAGATGCAGAAATGAGCAGTTTTCTAGCTTTAAACCAAACATAAAAACTCACAGTTCTTTATTTGATCAATGCTGGAATTAGAAGTACACTGACTGACCAGCTGGTGGCTGGAATTAGCCCGGTCTTCAGCGCGTTTGGCCACGATCATGACTGGTCCTTCCAGATTGAATAGTGTTGGTCCAGTTCGGCTACAAAGTCAGTACATCGGCTGATCCTAATGCCAGCCCATATCAGCAGACAGCTCAACCGATTACCTTCTACGCATCCAGCTGGCAAATGTTGAAATGTGTGTTCTATTTAAATTGCTTTAGCCTGCCGACTCTCACTGCTTTCCCCGTGAACTGCTTTGCACTTCGAGTGGCTGGGCCTTCCACTTCAGCCCCAGTCCCTTTTTTTTACTCTGTGTCTGATATTAGTGTCTGAACCATAGACTGTATATGTTATGGGCAACTTGGCACCGCCTTCCGTCATTATACTAATTCGAAGCCAAATTGCTTTCTGTATTTCCGGGATTTAATTTCTAAAGTTTGTCCACAACTCCACAGGGATTGGCGAGATTTATGACCTATACTGCAGCCCGTCACCAGAGGGTGCTGTTCTCACGATGTCTTCACCCAGCGAGGAGGCAGATGGCGTACATTCTAGGGTGACCATACGTCCTCTTTTACCTGGACATGTCCTCTTTTTGTCCGGCTTTGTCTGGGGAAGTTTATAAAATCCTATAAATGTCCGCCGTTTTGTACAGAAGTTTCGAGTTTGTGTCACGTGGAATTACTGCGTTAGAGGACACTGGATCTGACCCAAAAAACTCAAAATTAACTTTGTGCAACTCTGTGACTCCGCCCCCGCTTAGTTGTGTCCTCTTTTTGGGAAGTTAGAATATGGTCACCCTAGTCCATTCTATAGACGATCTATGGTTTCTGCTCTCTGCTTTGCTGCTGCTCTCCCTGCCTTGACCTGCCATATAGCCTATGCACATAAAGTGGAAGGAAGGTGTGCTCTTTTCGCTACAGGCTTTTGAATTCTACATGCACACGTGGAACGACAGGGTGCTTTCAAAACATACCACGAAATATAACTTATAATGTGAAGATAACTGTCTTACACCAAAGTTGACCTGACCAGAGTATAGCCAAACCTGTGTTGAACTTTGAAATTGGAAAGTTATAAAGAATGTTTTGTTTCCCTTTTAGTCATCGTTCTAAAAAGTAACAAAACTTAGAAAGACACCAAATTAGAGCTGGCAAATCAGACCTTAAAAAAATCAGAAAAGCATATAGTGCATGGAAGTTTTGTTTGGTACATTTCACAGGACGAAGGTCAGATTTTATGTTTTTTTTCTGGAGTGGAGTTGAGGATCAGAGGAAAACAACAATCTATTGCTAATATAAAGATGATTGCAAAACTGTTTTGTCTTAAAAGATAAAACACGTCATTGTAAATGCAAATCAAACAGTGATATTATTTTACCATGGCAACCACATCACTAATAGAAGAATCCGCTAAAAATAAGTTGTTTTCTCTCGAGGTTTTACCTTCATTCACAAGTTGTTGCTCATCCTATCCATACTACTAACCTTAGTTGAGGACACCATTTGCTGTAACTGAGTTCACAAGGTCATAGTTTAGTTCCTGGTGAGGTTGAGGTTTGGGTCAGGTGAGAAGAAGAAGGAGGAGGAAATAAACGGTGGCTATTTGAGGACTGACTCTAATCAGGTTAGCGTAGTTTCCTCTCCCTCTCTTTTCTTACTTTAGCACTACTACTTCTGCCTCACTGGTTTGATCCATCATGTGCCCAACATTCATTTACACTGGAATAGTTTCCGAGGACGGTTTTATCTTTCCGTAGAGTATTTATGTTGGTTTGGGTCATTATTTGTAGAAACTGCTTTGGTTAGGAGGCTTTTTTGGGAAAGTTATTAAATAAATGTGTGAACGTAATTGTCTCCCAGTGTTGCTCCAATATGATTTATTAAAGACTTCTTGTCTGCATTAGTTATAAAGAGTAAACGTTCTTTTTCCACTGTTTGTGTTGGGGTAATCTTTAGTTTGTGTTGTACCAGGGATGACCTTTAGTGTGGCAACAGCGCCTTTCGGACCTCTTCAACAAACATCAACAGAAGGAAAACCACTCTGTCATCCTCTGGCTCTAGTTTCCGTCCGTGTCTTTCGCCTTGGTGTGATTGAGGAGGGCGTGCGTGTACCCTCATGTGTTACTACCATCCTGTGTTCTTCACATTTGCTGTCAGCTCTTAGCAAAGGAAGGTCATATATTCTGTTAGGTTTCCTGTTTTGAAAGGGTCATCTTGGCTCTGAGTCAAGTCATGGTTGTCATAACAGGGAATGCTTTTAGATGAGACACTTCAGGGGAGTATTGAACCTCAGGCTGTAAAAAAAAAAAGGAAAAGTTTCATCAAGCCTTTAACAAATGACATTTCTCAAGCCTCAAAATGATTTTTTAACATTTAATAACCTATCATATATCAGATAAATAAGATAAAAAATCTAAATAAGGGGAAGATGTACATTACAAATCTTTAAATTATGGTGCTGTCTTTAGTTTAGAAGAGTCTGCTAACTTTTCTGTTGGTTGCTGAATTTATCAAATGTCTTCTGTATTGTGCTGAGGCTAAATCATTATCATGTAGTATACGGGGCTGGGGATAATTCAGACAAGTGAGGCATAGATGTGAGACGGGTTTGAAGTTCCTGTGAGGAGTTTTAGAGAGCTGGTTCAAATGGTAAACGAACTGAATTAAGATTTAAAAAAATCTTCGTGTACATAAAAACTATTTTTATTTTAGGTGAAAAACTAGAGTAGCAAACAAACCCAAAAGTAAAGTTGTTCTGATTCCGATATCAGTCTCAGAAATTGCTCCGATACTGCAGAAAATGCTAGCATTGGTATCGGCGAGTACTGGAGTCCAGGCCCCGATCCGATACTACGTAATTTATTAAATTAGTAATCTATTCACCGGTTTCTTCGTCTAAGGAGCAGCTTAGGCCTATGCTAAGTAGCAGCTAATTAGCACTAGCGTCATGTTGGCGAAATTTAAAATTACTGCTTTTTATTTAAAAAATATTGTGGCTGCACTTTAATTTTTTTAAATAATTATTCCTAGATTCTTTTAGTTAAATTGCATTTTCAGATGTTTATACTAAAAATAAATGGCTTGAATTTGCTGTTATTTGTGTTTTACAAAGGGTTGACCTAAGCCAGACCTTACCACAATGATAATCATATCACAGTCATGCAGGCCTGGTATGATATATATTTTTAAAAGCATACTGATATCGGATCGATACTCGGTATCAGCCGATACCAACAACACAAGTATCGAAAACTGTATTGGGAGGGAAAAATTGGTATCAAAACATCTTATGTTATGAGAGGTCTTTAGATGGGCCAATGTTTTACAGCTCGGGCACTGTCACATCCTCTTCCATTCACTCTCATAGTGTAAATGAGTGACAGTCATCTTGGACTCACTAACAGCAAGTGCAGCAAAGAAATCCCTTCTCTGTTTCCCATGTTGTTTTTTTGGAGGGAGCACGACTTGGACGTAATGGCAAAATTAAAGCGTTTATCAAACATAACGGGAAAGCATGAGTGTGGGACAACTCTTATTAGAAATGGCTATTTTTGCTGGGCTGAGTTGACATTGCCTGTCATGCCTGTCAACTTGATGAGGGCCACTGTATCCTTAGAGACAGACCAGGCTGTGAGAGAAAACCAGGCACTCGGTGTCAAAGAGGAGAGAGATGGACAAGCAAAGACAGTTTCCTTTCATCTTGTTGTCTTGTGCTGTAACTTGATGTCTGTCATGATGCTTTTTTAAAATGAATCATGAGATACTACATTTGTTAGCCCACCCTCTTAGAATGACCACCAGGAGATCATCCACATCAGGGCAGACAGCGCCTACGCTGTTTTTAATGCAGATGATTGACAGCATGATGAAGAAAAGCTTTTTAATAAATCTTCTCTACAGTAAACAGTCAAAGGAACAACATATTTGACTGTTTACAACTGTTGTACATATTTGACTGTTTGTTTTGCTCTTGTACAGGATGTAGTACTTTCTCCACGGGGGGCATTAACAGGACGTTTGTCACAGGAGCTTTAAATATTTGGTGGTGTTCATGGAATAACAGTTTCATACGGGAGGTTCCTAACTAGAAAGTGTTTGAGTGTCGACCGTGATAAGAGCAGTCCAATTTCTCCAAATGATAAGAAAAAGAGCTTCATTGCTTCCTTTATTATCTGCTAAACAAAGTGACAAAAGTGGGGCCTGTGTGTAGACTTATCTCACCTCTCCGTGTTGGTACATTTTAACAACAAAAAAGCCCCTGAGCGAGTGATCCAAGGGACACTCGGATACTTGTGGTATTCGCGTTTCCTTTACTCCTCTAGAACTTGCACAACTGGAGGGAAACGTGGAGTTTTCCTTTAAATTACGAGATCAGTTTTGACCAGAGTTTGGCATTTTCTGGCCCCGTGTCCTCCGCTCTGCCCCACATTCCTGCTGTGGATTTTTTCCTGCAGCAGCAGGCAGTCCGCAGGATGATTTCACCCCACAGACTCTGTTTTTAAAAAAATGAGAGGGAGAGGAAAACCTCCCCGGTTGTCTGTGTTTGCTGTGTCAGCAACAGGCGTGGCATTGCCAAAAAGAGAGCGGGAAAAACGAGAGAGAAAGAGAGGTTGAAAGAGGGTTACAGAGAGAAAGAGAAGGAGGGGGAGAGAGGGAGTATCGGTGGAAGAAGCAGATAGGGACTTAAAATAAACAAAAACAGAATAATTCAGATTTGGATTAAAAATGAAATAAGAAAAGAAGTAGAAATTTAGTAAAAAGAGCAGAGGAACAGAAAACCTGGATTTCCTGCTTTTTGTGGTGACTAGGCTTCTTTGTACCTGTTGCTAGGATACCGTAGTTATGTGTCCTGGGACAAAAGGGGTGGGTTTAAAAGCTTCAATGATGTACAGTGTTTCCCAATTTTATTTCCAGAGTTACACAGATAATTGCCAACCATTAAAGTCAATTATACAGTTAGTGCTGTGAGTTTACCCGCTGACACTGGAAAGAGTTTAAAGGTTCAGTATTCAGTTTGTGTGTCAAGATATAAGGTGACTTAACTGATATTTTCTGTATACGAAGCTTCAGTAGTTGTCGCCCTCATGTTGTCCCCTTCATGTGCTTTGAAATGCACTTTACTCAATAAAACAAGTGGATTTAGGTTAAAGATTAGAGTCTTTAAAGTTTTTTTTTATTAATAAAAATTTGGATTGGTTTGAATTCTATAAAAGTGAGTCGCAACTTGAGGACCATGGGAAAATATGGGTCCTGGAGTGAGACCAGTTGAGAACCACTGCTTTAAGTCATTTAATGAGAAGAAACATGATGTGTATAGTGGTTCTGAAAAATTTATAATTTTAGTGTTCCTTAAAGATCCACTCCGATGAAAATCTTCTTTTTTTTTGTTGTCTACATGTTGATATGGCTTTTTTTCTGATGCTACAGGAATTGCATTTCTAAGTATTTCTGCATCTAAATCGCTGTGAACCTCTCACAGACTCAAACAGCAGGTACAGACACAGTGAGATTTCCTATGTCATAACTCCAAGCTCCGCCCCCCGCAGCCCTGCTATACAGGCCAGACTCCAAGAAATATAGAGGACAATCACGGACCGTGCATGTACATTAGCTAAAACTATACGACCTTCTTCCTTCTGCTTCTCCATGATCCCCCTCCCCAACTCTTCCTGCTCTCTCAGTTTATTCTAGTTTGGACTTTGTCATTGTGTGGCTCTTTTTGTTCCCAGGCTTTATTTGGCTATTGTCGGTCACTTTGTTGGCCTCTGACTGCCATTCAGTCAGTCTCTATCAAGCAAAGTGCTGCTCCAGGACAAAGACGAGCTAACACCGTCTCGAACACAGAGGGTCTTTGATTTGAACTCTCAGAGATTTGGATGATTTAGTGAAGATGATTTCATCTTGTTTCTACTTTGTCCTTCTGTAAATTCCTTCCATAGGGTTCAGCCTCGGGATGGGCAGCTTGACGCTCATTAAACAGGAATGAAGATGTGAGCGGGGTGTGTGCAGGCAGTCTGTGTGTGTGTGTGTGTGTGTGTGTGTGTGTGTGTCTCCTGTTTTTAGTTTCATGAAGGATTAGACCCACTGTAACGGGTAAATAAAAGGGTATGGACTGTTTTAGGCTAATTAGACTAAACATTATACAACACACACATGCACACAAACACTTGTTCCCCTGATTCACTGCACTGACACGTTCAAATGTGATGAAAGCCATCTGCTTAGACAGACAAAGGGTGTGTGTGTGTGTGTGAGAGAGAGAGAGTGTGTGTATGCTGGGTCTGCTTTGTCAACCCCTGTGCTGTGTCATGCGTTGGCCTATGTTTGCTTTTATAAATGCTTCCAAATGCGGTCCTGACTGTGCCCCTGTACGTCCCCCTATGTGTGTGTATATGTGTGTGTGTTTCCCTGTGTTTACCGTCATGGCTCCCACATGTGAGGTGGTTCCATCACAGTCCAGCAGTGTTTACGGTCTACAGAGCTGCTGCTGGCATACACACAAAAGTTTTCACAACATTATCATGTTAAATGCGAAAGTGAGTTTGTAACCTGCTCCACTTTGGATGTGTACACAAATGTTTTTGTGTTATTATGATTTACAGTCAGAGAAATCAAAGTTGTAAATGAAAGCGCTGAAATCAGACGTTTCGGTTTGATCCTCTGTATTAAAACAAATGACTTAAAGATTACTTAATACACTGTAAAACAAACAGCGATCGAGTTTATTTCACTGTTTAAAATCTGCACAAATATTTAGAAGTAGTGTCGAGTTTAAGGACTAAATTGTGAGTGCAGTATTACCTAATTTCCCTCTTCTTTGCCTCTGTGGTGTAACGTGTGTTTGGAATCAGACTGACAGTGGATGGCTGGGGTACAGACCTGGTGGGGGGTATGACTGAGCTGTTGGACCTGAGGTTTGTGTGTCAGCCTGTAGTTAACCCACCAGCAGGAATATTTACACAAGTGGCGGCAATTAGCATGTGATTGAGAGGTATGTAGAAACAGTGAGTGAGCACAGATGTATGTTTGTGTGTGTTTGTACTGTAACATTAAATCTTTTGAATTGGCTTCAGTTCATATGGACGAAGGCTATTTTTAGCTCACAATGCTGAGAATAGGAAGAAGAGTTATGTGGATATTATTGACAGTTAGGTGCAAACACTCACCTCAAACTTTGAGAGATTTTAATGTTAAAATCAGTGTTTCTTCTATTTCCCCCCCCTAAAAGTAAAGTAAAGTCGTCTCTTTCTGAGTAAGTATGCCTGTGAGCTTGGGCTGTACAAGTTATTGATTTTAAATTGTTATCGGATTATTTGATTCTGACGATGTTACAAAATTGGAGTCTGTTCGGGACGTTATTGTGGCAACAGATGAACACAGAACACGTGTTTGGTCGACATCATCCTTCTTGTAACCGAAATAATTCCAGATAACTGACTTTCCTTTTCTTTTTGGCAACAAGTCTTTATTTTTCGGTGGTTTTCTCTTGTTCGTCACTCATTTTGCAATCGTTGTTGTTAGCGGTGTTGTGCCGAGAAACGTATGCCCGCTGAGAGTTGCATGCACCTCGCAAAACACGCACCACGAAAATGTACAATTTAAAACCCATACAGTTCTTATTTGTTGGGCTAAACAGTGATGAGTAATGTTACGAAAGTAAATCTCGGCGGGCACGCGTTTCTCGGCACAACATCGGCAGAAGCAGCAACTCATTCCATGTGCAGGGCGTGGTTTCCTCCTCTCTGATTTTGATTGACGGCTGGCAGGGTAGTCTGAGATTGGTGGATGGCTGCACAGCACATACAGAGTCACATGGAGTGTATCTCAGTCAGCTACCCTTGAAATTAGCTAAGTTCATTCGCCTCTGACATTGCAGGCTCTGCGATGTGACTATTGCGCACACGTACATCGTGATGACGAAGCTCAAACGATATATTGTGCAGCCCTAGTCCACATGTAAAGAAAATTAGAAGTAGACGCAAAAGTTTTTTGTCGTATCGGCGTTTCATCAACACAGAAACATTTTTGAGTGACTGTAAACTGTACTTTTTTAAAACGGGTCAGTGAGTGCATGAATCCGTAAACGATTACCATTTCATCTCCGTGTGGATGTCTATCTGCATCTCTTGAAACAATTGTGTGACACACAACGTAAGTGTTTTATGGTGCCTGCATGTGCCCGGCCAAAAAAACCTTTATAAGCATGTTCCGTACTCTTCTTCTGTCTTTTGTGCATTTCCTCGGCAACGTTACAGCGCCACTTACTGGCTTGGCATATGCACTACATCGTTTTCATTGTTTTTGTTTGAGGTTTGGTGAAGTTGTCACTGAATAAATAATCGAAATTAAAATTGATAATTGAGTTTTCAGAGAAGAAAACCAGGATATTATTTTTGGCCAAAACCGTGCAGCCCTTCTGCGAGCTTGTGTGTTTTTCAGTGTTGCTTTTGATCGGTGCTCTGACGACATGCAGAAGACACACTCTTGTTTAGAGTTTGCCATAGTTTGGAGATCATCCTGAGCCTTTTGGCTGCAGCTCGGACTGATGAAATATTTATTTACAATACAATCAGCAAGCAAACTAGCTCCTGGAAGTTGATGAGTTAAACTTCATCTTTGAGATGTTTTTTTTTTTTCTCTCCTCTCCTCATTTCTCTGCCAGTCTCTCACTTCTGTCTTTCGATTTTTGAAATGACGTTATTGCCGTAGCAGCCAACTCAAACTGACGCTGTTGAAACACTGATGGACCTTTATTATGAGCGTTAAAACTAACTTTGACTTTGTACGCACTTATAATACAATCTAAGAAACCGTTTCTGGATTGTTGGTATGCAGGGGCTGGAAAGGCTGAGTTTAATTCCCCCCCTGGATTACAGATTCACCTTTACCCTGTGAACATTAACCCACTGTCCCAGCTTGCGCCAACAGCATGACAAGGATTTAAAGGTTATATACTTAATGTTACTGGACATCATAAAGCTTTTTCCTGTCCTAATCTATGTTGGCGGATCGTGTTACAGGCGCATGATGAAGCTGAAGGAAGGGTCTGTAACAGGATCTACGTTCTCAGGGCCAGATTTGACCTTAATCACCAATACACTCGGCTTTGTGTGCACAGGAAGAGCGATGAGACAGTATATGTAACGCATCAATTTACACTGACCCTGCCTGCTCTCATGAAGCTGACTGTGCAGGATGGACGGACAAAGTGTGACCTTTGACCCCGACTTTTCCCCCCAGCCTGCACTCACCATGACAACGCCTGAAAGAAGTCATCCGTACTTCCTCGCTCTTTCTTTTCGGGACACTTTCTGTGCTTCTGGAGTGTATTGTTGCCATTGAAGTGGCGTTTCCTTCTCGCTAAATGACAAACTAATCATGTGTTGAAAATTGGAGAGCCGTTTTTTCCTACTTTAAAAAAGTGCTGTCAAGCTGTTGTGACTTTATTACGAGGGAAATGGAGATCGTATTAAACTCAGACTCACACGATTTCTATTAGTTTGTGTCTGTTTCAGCCTGAAGCTATCAGGACACCACCGTGATGATATTTGAGTCTGACAGTATTGACCTTTTTGGTATCAGCTTCTCTCCTTTGTCACAAACACAACTCTCTCTTTCTCACACACACACACTCATAGAGGAATCACTGTGCACAGAGAACAAGAGTCCTTGGCTGAGGGGAAAGTGTAGCCTGCCAGAAATCGGGTCAGTTTTAAAGGAATTTACTGAGGGAGGTAAAGGGATTTGGCAGCAAATTTAATCGAATCTATTGATCCAAATAGTGACACTTTTCTTGGTGCGTCTGTCCTGTGTAAAACTTTGGTAGGAGAAAAATCAAATTTCTATAACCAGCCAAAGACATCTGTTACACGTTCTTCAAGCTGTAGAGCTCGACCAAGAAAGTGATCTGGACAATATCGTCTCAAAAACAAAACAAAAAAAATCAAGCAGATACTTGGCAGGTAATTATAAGAATGATGTTACTTTCTTCTCTAGAAAGTTTCAGATTTTGTAATTTTTTGCACCTCTTCTTCTGGCTGATGAAAATATCCTGTTGAACAGTAAATTAAGGCCCGACCGATTTATCAGCAAGCCAATTAAATCGGCCAATTTTAGCCCGCATGAAAACTCGCTGATTTTTGACGATATTTTCAGAAATAAAATGCAGAGAGTAAGATTCGGTTTCATTTTGAAAATGTTCTGCCATTTGAAAAGTTCCCAGACTTATCCTGTAGATGGCACAGCGACCTCATGACAATCTTCATCCGCTAACTACCTCACAGCACAGCAGGGACGCATGGAGGAGAGTGGTCCGCCTCAACGGTAAATAAACCAGTTTGTGAAATACACAATAAGTCAACAAGTTTCAGTTCAACCCACTTCACGATGTTCCCTGCTGTGCTGGTCTCGGTCACGCCGAGTTAACGGTGACGCACCATGTAATATGCAAGCTAAGCTAAGTTAGAGTTAGCCATCTGCTATTAGCCTGTTAGCCGTGCCAGTAACGGTAGAATAAACAACGGTATACATTACGTGATCGAGCTACTTCTCTTTCTGAGGTAACTGCATGTCTCCAGATGAGACCGGACCAGAAATGAGTAACGTGAGTTAAGACAGGGAGGCACTGATCGGGGGGGGGTTGAAAACGCTTTTCTGGTCCGAGTTTGATCAGTTGGTCTTCCTGTCGGCGTGAAGAGCAGCCTACAGTATATCTACACTATATAGTATATATACCCCTTATAATCGGTATCAGCATCTGCCCCAAAAATTCCACATCGGTCGGGCCGTACAGTAAATCATCCAGATGACTTTTTTTTTGTGCCAAGTATTTTCTCACAGTGAAGAAATGTTTTTTGTTTATTTTCTAACCAAAAGACTTGAAACAAAACATGAAACATACTGTAGTTTGAGCCGCGCTAACAAACAGTTCATCTCTATAAATACTGTACCACATGTGGAAGTAAATTAAAGTCAAATGCCCCGTGTTTCTGTCGGTCCCGGAACAATGGCGACCACAAAGCAATATTTACACTGTGCCGTAAATTTCTTTAAGATCAAAACAAAAGTGCCCCGAGTCAAACTCCAAAGTGGGCCAGCGATGCATGCCTACACGTTTGAATTTGCCAGTCCATTGTTATTTAAATATAGCCGGTTCAGGACACAACATCCGGTGAAATGATGTGATTTTATGAAAGGGACAATATAACCAAACCGGCTCTGAGAGTTCTGTATCTGCTGTGATTTTACAGTATTTCAAAAATGTGTCAAAGTGAGAAATTTCTCTCCTCGCTTGAGGAACTTAATGAGGAGACTGAAATCTGTCATTGTCTCCACACATGAATAGTGCACAAGTGTGTGTGTATTTGTCCCACTTGATGAATAGCTTTTCTATTCACATGCTAGTGGAACAAAGCTACTGCAGAGTTCAGACTACTGCTGGATATCCTGTTGATATCACACAGGCCCATTCTTTGGACTGTGTGTGTGTGTGTGTGTTTGTGAGTTAATACACATAGCAGCCGTTGTGCAGTGCTGCTGCATGGTTGTGGTTAATTACAGATTCCTTTTGTGTTGCTCTCACTGCTGTGTATGTACGTATGTGTGTGTTACCCGGGGCTTTTGTAAGCAGGATGGCTCATTCCAGCAGTATCCAAGCTACTGTCCTGCAAATGTCATCTGTCATCAGGCTGCAGACAGAGCATGTGACTGTCATATTTGGGGCAGATAAGAACCCTCCCAGGATCTCTCTGAGAAATGTAAAATGCAGACCATCTTAAAACAACACGAAGGAACTTTTCAACCTTCATGAGATATTTAGCAAATTTTTGTGATGGTACATCATGCTGTTCCATTCACGTTACGTCACGTTACATTACCCGCTAATGTATCACTGTCTTGTTTTGGTAAAATTAAATAAGTGGTATATGTTATGCTTCCCAACGTCTAACTGTGAACACGGTGCTATGGTGTTTGTAAGAGTAAAATACTGTGTTATGCGTTGTTTACCAATGGTGTAGCTAACAACAGCTAACAACAGCTGACAACCGCTAATATCGACTGACAGCGGCTAGTGACGGCTGACAATTTTGAGCAACAGCTAACAACAGCTAACTGTAGGCGTCCATCTTGGTTTTCTGACTTGCTAACTGGAACACCACCAACTCGGGTGTGGCGTCATTCCCGGCTCCGACATCCGACTTCCAAGGTAACTGGAATGCAGCAATAGATCGCGTATAAGCTTGAACGTTAACTTTCACGTCAATGGAAGAGGGTCAAACAGGATTTGATGCGCTCATTGATGACTCAAAACAAGTCGAAAATAACGTCGTGTGTTGCTCTGCTCACACAGTGTGAGTGTAAGCCATTAGTGGTGCAAATGATCATGTGAAATTTCAGTAGCGGCGCATGTACTTCAGCAGCGGCGGCGCACCTCCGATGAGGCAAGCGCTAAAATAACTTTCGTAGATGTAGCCATCCTGTTTCCGCTTCCGGTTTCGCTTTTTCCGACTTGGTAACTGAAACGCTGGTAGCTCAGGTTCCCCGCTCGGACATTTAACTTCTGAGGTAACTCAAACGCAGCATTAGCATCGTTGTAGCTACTTGGCTTTAAGCTACAGAGCTACGCAGGCTTCTGTCTCAGCCAATCGGTGGAGATTTCCTGCATTAACCCCTCATCTGAGAGCTTTACATTGGCAGAATGAATCTACTACAATCAATCATCAGTTTTAATCCCTGTATTGATGGGTGTGTATGGACAGTGAGTTTTGGGCTATGGTTGTCCAGACTGAAATGTCTGTCAGCTTGATCGACATTTTTGTGGTTCAATAAGAAGAAAATATTTGTTGTGTTAGTTTGTTGGGAACTCTATGAAGTATCAGTTCTTGACACTACTGTTGTCAAAAATTTAATGAAGTAACAAAACACGTGCTGTATCCTAATGTTACAGCCTGCGCTATATATTGGCTTCATGGGATTGTGTTGATCAAGCCACAGATTTTCTCTTGTTAAAAATCATGTGAGGTGATTTTTAACACGTTATGAAACACATTTTAACTGCCTGCATGACTTTTTATGCAGCCTAAAGACTCAATTTGCTAGTTCCTTTTTGTTGTTTCCACATAAATGACAGAAATGGCCAAAGAGGACAGACTGCATTCAAACAAACTGTAAAAATAACATGTCAATTTTCATGTTTATGTACAACTGCAAGACCTGATTTTCTCAAACTCATGCTCAAAGTTCATAGACTGCGATTACTTCTTACTTCTTGTTTATTTACGAGTCTCCTCTGGGGTTTTTGAGCTCAGAAGGAAGTGAAAGAGAGAAGAATGAGAGGGAATTCTCTTGTATAAGTGTGAGAAGAGGGGAAGAGGACAGGGAGGCATGTGTCAACAGGGTCAGCTATTTTTAGCTGTCGCTGTCCTTTGCTGGCCTTCCTGCCTGGACACAGACATGGAAACACATACCCAAAAAGTACCAGATAGCAGTGACACCATAGCATCCTTCAGGCATCTCGCATCTGGGAGCCTTGAACAATGTGTCTTTTTTCCCCTCCAGCTGCAGATCTCATGTTGCAGATTAGAAATAGTTTAAATGGTTGATTTTTATCATTTTAACAGCAGACCTACGCAGCCATACCAATGGATGGAATTCTGCTGCAGCAGAGGGGGGAATATAATATGAAATACGGCTAAGTTTACCTCCAAGAAAAGAGCAAACAAGCAAAGAAAACTTTTCACAATAAAAGCGTTTTTGCAATTATTTAAATAAATATAAATATAACAGCTGTAGTAATGTAGATCTGATTTTAAGGCATTATCTTTCTTATCATTCTATCACTGCTCAGGTACAGGATTAGCCTGGCTGCTATAAATGCATACTGTCAATCAATTCTTGTCAGGGTATTTAATTTTCAGAAATTTACCATTTAATTTATACCATTTTAGGCAAGAGATTTGGATTATACATACCAGCAGGCCTTCTGTTGTGACTGTTTTAAATTTGGCATTTTATTTTCTAGGAAGTTAGCAAGTTAAATTCCGAGTTTCACCTCTAGTTTCGATGCAAAACACAAATATGTTTTGCAGTATGGCACGTATGGATGAATCCTGAACCTCAGCACGACCAAGATTAAAGTTAAGCCAAGTCAAGTCAAAGTTTATTTCTGAAGCACATCAAAAAACAACCTCAGTGCTGTACAGGAGTGCAATATGACCATGCATGCACTGTCTTATAACAGAAAAAGTAATGGAATAAAAGCAAACACAATGTAAAAAAAACCCGAAAAGAATAAAATAAACATGACCATTTCAAGCCAGAGCATTTTAATGTTAGAGTTTAGTCTGACTTTTTCTCAGCACTGGTGTGGAGACAGGTCTGAATAAGCACCATTTTTGGATTTAACTTGGTTTAACTTGTGAATGTGTGTATTGAAACAGACACCATATATGGTAAATCATCAGACATTCCCTATCATGCAAATTTCCCTTAAAGTCTTCTTGTCACAGCGTGTAATTCTTTATTTATTTTATCAAGATATCTGAGTCACACTGGCCAACAATGTGTTTTTGATTTCGAAACACAATTTGATTGACTTGAGAGCCCCACTTTGGCCTGATGTGTGGGCGTGTACAGATGTGAGCCAGCATGTGTGGTTAATGTTGCCAGAATCTATTGATACAGGGCTACAGGGAGCTATTTGACATGCATGATGTATCTGCATATATGGGCCAGCAAAGATTTTTATGTTACCTCATCACGTTGTTCGCCAAAACGTACAGCAAAGCGTCCTCCAAGGGCGAGTCAGCTAAACACAAATGAAAGCTTGTGAGGTTGTTTTTCATCACTTTTGGACGTGCTCTTTCTGAAGCAGAGTCATACTTCACAGTGTTTACATGTTAAGATGAACTGGGAAAGTGCTTTTGGATCTTGTCAAATGTGAAAAACTCTTATTATGTTGTTAGCAACACTGTCAAACATCAACGTCGTCATCATATCGGCTTTACACAGGAGGAAAAAATATGATTAATATTGCTGATCACTTTGCAGTGACCTGAACTTGTGGTCCAGTGAATCTGGGTTTTTACAATACATGCTGTTACTCAGCTGTGTTAAATTCTTGATTCTGATTGGTCGAAAAAAACATCATGACAACAGTGATTAACTCTAGATAGATAGGCGTAGTGGTGTAGTGGTTAGCACTGTCGCCTCACAACCAAAAGGTCCTGGGTTCGAATCCCGGTTAGGGTCTTTATTGTTTTAGGAACATTATGAACAGTGAACATACCAGTTTAAACACAAATAAAATTTAATAAAAGACACGTAACAGTAAAAGTTTTGGTGTGAATCACAATATAAGGGGGGACATGAGCTGCTTGGCGGAGGTCTGCACTCTCCGAGTGCTTTTCTAGTTTTCTTTGAAACAATTGTACCTGCTAATTCCAGATCTTTCTGAAGCTCTCCACAAGTGGTCCTTGGCTCTTGGACAACTCTTCTGATAATTCTCTTCACTCCTCTGTCAGAAATCTTGCGAGGAGCACCTGATCTTGGTCGGTTTATGGTGAAATGATGTTCTTTCCACTTCCGGATTATGGCCGCAACAGTGCTAACTGAAACATTCAGAAGTTTAGAAATCCTTCTGTAACAAATGCCACCAGGGCATTTTGCAACAGTAAGGTTGCGAAGGTCTTGAGAGAGCTCTCTACTTTTACCCATCATGAGATGTTTCTTGTGTGATACCAGAGACACCTTTCTATAGGCCATCAATTGAGACTGAACCAGCTGATGTTAATTTGCACTGACAAGGGGCAGGATTGCTTTCTAATTACTGAGAGTTTTCAGCTGTTGTCTTGGCTTTCCATGCCTTTTTGCACCTCCCTTTCTTCACGTGTTCAATACTTTTTCCTTGTGCCATTTCACATTATTACACATAATTTTCTGGACATCTATGTTTTGATTTCTTTGCATGTGTGGATTGCATGGGTTGTTACCAATATCTGGTGAAAATTTCATGTCAATAGCACCTCTCGAAATATATTTACTGAGAGAAATGGTGACGTGTTCAATACTTATTTTACCCGCTGTGGGTCCTCTGGTCTTTTCTAAATATGTAGTCATCTTAAGGAACTTTTCTTTTGCAGAGGTGGGTCAATTAAAAAATCAGAAGGTAGTGGTTTTTTAAAAAAGAGGAAAAAAGAAAAACAGAAAGGATATATCTTTTAGTCAACCTAAGTGGTTTACTGTGAGGGGCAACAAAAAAACACGGATGTTGGTGTCTGTGAAAACCAAATTTCTCCATCTTTTGGTCTTTGGATTTTAAAGATATGCAGATAATGTCATGTGTTTTGATTCAAACTGATCTGGCATTTGTTTTCTTGAGGCTTAAAATCTCCAGACCACTTTCTTTGTGCAGAGGTCTCAATAAAATCAGTGAATCAGACAGCAACAGCATGCACCAATCTGTACTAAAAAGCCCTCCAAGTAGGACCAACATTTAGGCAGAGCAACAAGTGGGTGACCTACTGCTGTGCAGTAACCATTATAAACCAGTGCTTTATACCAGTGCAAGTGTACCTGAGGCTAAAATGCTCCTCTGTTTTCTCACTCACTGGCCTGCGGTTGGTTTTGATGTTTATGAAGGAGGGCATGAGGAGTGTGGCAAGAGCCAGAGTGAAGAAATTAACATGGACGGGCATGTTTCACTCACAAAGTGCGGAGAGGAACTGTCAGTGACAGAGGGGAGAGTGAGGGGAGCGCCAGGCCAAGAATAAGAGAGCAGAAGTGCCAGCGGGAGGAGGCCGGGGTACGGAGAGAGAAACAGTTGATATCTGTGTGGCTCAGTGGACACAAAGCATGACATAAAGCAAGCTGAGGCCAACCATGCTGAATCAGTGATCAGCATCCTTAAACCCAGAATATAAGAGTTTTCATCAGCCAGCAGAAGTCAAGTGCAACTGAATGTGGTTACCGAGTAGGTTTTACATTATCTATTTCTTAAAAACTATGTCTGTAGGACTTAATCCTTCACTCACTTTTCCTCAAAGTCACCTGTGGATTTTTGCAGGATACAGTCTGCAGTGTTTCCACTTGGCTGTTTAGTCACTCGTGTATCACAGATGGTTTTGCCAGGTGCTGACATTTCTGTCTTTTACAGCAGATGAGACACACGTGAGTTTCAGAGAGAGGTGGTCATGCTCAGAAACACTTTGCTGTGTCAAATATAAACTCATATTTAAGTGATCAGCAGTGGACAAAGACGCGAGTGAGTGAAAACTGCAGTTTCAATACACTTTTTTTTTTCTGCTAGTTATTTTTCAACTTTTTAGTTGTTGAAGACCCACTGCGATCGTTTTTTTGTTTACTGAAAGTGTTCTCATATTCTCTTATTATCACTAAATTTAATGGCATGCTCTCAGCTTGTGACACAGTTTAGATTTCATTGCACTGCAGCACAGCTTGAAAGACGTTTGAGGTATTAACGGCATTAAGAGTCCACTGGAGGAACTTTTTTTCTCTTCTCTTCAGCGCACTGTCTTTGTGAAACCACAGTTTATCCTTCACGGTCAGAGTGTGGTCTCAATTTGGTCATACTTTAGTTATTTTGACGCTACGGAGCCGCTGTGACTCACTGCTGACTGACTTCCTACGATGTCTTCTGAATCAGTCCCAAGTGAGATCTGTGAGTGTGTGCACGAGCAATTTGTGTGTGTATGTGTGTGTGTGTGTGTCGCTGGCAGGACTTGCAGGAGTTGTTAGGCCTGTGTTTTATTTCTCCGACTGGCAAGCTTGCTGAGGATCTTTCCAAACTCGCACACATACAGAAATGCACAGAGGTCTTGTGGTATCGACATGAACATGGTCAATTACACTCCGTCTGTCTTCTCTCTCAACACTCACTGTCCTTTCTCTGACTCTCATCTGTCTTTCCATTAGACCCTGGATCTCCTTTTTCTTTCCTTATGTATTTTGCCTCTATGATTGTGTGTGGGTGTCTTCTCTGTCCTCTGATTGGATGACATTTGGTTTTTACTAACATTTTGGGCTAGGGCTGCACGATTAATTGATTTTAAACCGTCATCAGATTATTTTATATGAAGTTAATGTATTAACTGGCTAGCCTACATATACACATCCATCCCACTACACTCGATTTGTCTGCAATTCACAGACATACGCATACACATTCCCAAATTCATATGATATATTCAAACGAACATCATTGTGGCGTGGTCATTGCTAGTGAATATGACGATGTTAAAAAATTGAAAATCGTCAAATCAATTTTCCTCTCTATGATGTCTCCTGCCTCAAGGCCACTGTAGGCTCCGCCTTTCTGCGGGAGCGCTCCCCATTTCCCACACACACCAGTGTAAACAAACATGGCGTTTGCAATAAAAGGCGATAATTTCGTGGCTTAAAGGGGCAAGAGCGAGTCAGTCGTGTGGAATTGGTACGGCATCTCAGTTTCTGACGAAGAGCAAACCGCTTCCCGATGCAAAGTCTGTCTGAAGGCGGTATCAACCCGGAACATGGGAACAAAATCAGGAGTAAACGCAAAAGTTTTTGGTCGTATTTCATCCACACGGAAACGGCGTTTCAGGTGACTGTAAACGGCACTTTATGGAAATGGTCCAGAGAGTGTAAAACGAATACTATTTCATCTCCGTGTGGATGCCTTTCTGCGTCTCTCTTAAAACGATTGTCACACACAGCGTAACTCTTTTATGGTAGGGGATAGTCTCGCCTCCTTCGCCTCTGATTGGCTAGAAAAGCTGGAAACCTCATCACACGCTCAAGCCAAACCCAGGCTGTCGGCTCCGTACATCGAACAGAACATTACAGAACATTATCGCACTTCTGGATCTCCTAAACCTAACCCTTACCCTAACCCTAACCCGACAGACAATGGTGTTTCACAGCCATAAGTCAGAGCCCAGCACTTCTAGCCAATCAGAGGCAAAGGGGGGCGGGACCTTCTCCTATCATCCTACAAAAAAAAATATCACCTCCAGCATCAAAACTTGGAATCGATATTTTGATATTTGAACGGTTCTGGGAGAATCGGAATGTTAGTCCCGGTCCTCATCAATGCTCGAGACTTGATGCCCAACCCTAGATGTAACTGACTAAAAAATCGAGATCGAAATCTAAAATCGAGTTTTCAGAGAAAAAAATCAGGATTTTATTTTTGGCCGAAATCGTGCAGCCCTATTTTGGGCCTTAACAGAAGAAGAAGAATTAACCCAAACTCTCCTGTTCTGGAGTTATGTGAAGTATTGTTTTCTTTCCTTTAGCCTGTCCAGCAACAGGAAACATGGCTGTGAATGTGACCCTGCCTTCGGTTTAAAAGGAATCAATGCCAAACTGGCCGCGAGTGTCTGTCTCCTAGGAGCTCTTAGCGCCTCATGTATTATTTGAAAGGCATCCGTCTGTCCTGGGCTTTTTCACCGCCTCACTTGGCTAATGTGCCCCAAAGTTTAATGGAACTTTTTGCACCGTTCAGCACACACTCACATGCACAGCCACTCTTAAGTACACCCCGATGTATTAGCTGTCAACCTTCATCACTAACACCACTGGGGATCTAGTCAAAGTGTATCCTTCTGTCCATATTTCGAGCTGCTTTGCACTCACTCTCACACTCAGTGAAAGCAGACAGAGAAGTTTTCAGGAGTGATGAGTTTTGCTTTATAGGAGTTCAGGCTAGCTGACCATGAAATTTAACATTTTTAGAGCAATGCTTACAGGCCTGTTTCCTTCTCTCTCCTCTCTCTCAGGTCTGTCAACAGCCAAGAGGAAGTTTGCCGACTCTCTCAATGAGTTTAAATTCCAGTGTATCGGAGACGCCGAGACGGATGACGAGATATGCATAGGTAAGCTTGTTGATATGATATCCGAGCTGTTTTCTGTTTTCTGTTCTGCTGACAGTAGAGAGTCTGTAAATAGATGCTAGACGCTGCTTTTTCATTTCTGGAGCCTAAAATAGAAAACAGTCCTATCAGCATGGATTTAAAGGCCAGCTTGGCTTTCAGCGCTGTTATAGAAGCACCAATAAAAATCAGCTGCAGGCTTGTTTTGATATAAACTTTAAGACAATGCCTGATTCTAAAACTACATAAAAAGGGCAATTTAACTGATCTGACAGTCTTTTTTCTACAGCTGATACTGATCCCTGTCCACAGAGACCTGCGTTTAGACCCAGAGGGTTGCAGGTTCAAGTCTAAGCATCCAACATGGTGGGGAAGAAGTTCAGATACTGGTATTAGCTGCAGGAAAGGTGTCGGTTTACTTCCTGGGTACTTCAAAGTAGGGATGGGCGATAAATTATCGTTCACGATATATCGTCAGAAAAATCCTCCATAATAAATATTTGCCATCTCATGATAAATATGATAAATGCAAGTTGGTGATGTAAACGTGAGCGACAGACTCGCAGCCATAGACATAATATACGTAGACGCTTCATAGCCTGACGCTGCAGCCATCTTGGATGGGTCCCTGGTGCGCCTCCAGTGAATTAAGGTGAGTAGGAATGCCCAACCATATTGATAATAACTCTCTGCCCGATTTTCACACTGTTTGGTTTGTTACGACAGCAGGGATGTAGCAACAATACAGGACAATGTCACACATTAAAAATACCCCAAATAATTTTTAAATCTTATTTGTGAAATTTAATCCTACGTGATCTGGTTTCAATACTGCGTCAGGTTTTTCAACCATAGAGTGCAAAAAAACGGGGATAGTTGCTCATTCTCCATTGACCCCGTTTGGCTCTTGAACAAACCTGGAGTGGGGAGACCCATGAAATATGGCGGTGACGCTGGAGGCGTCTACTTATATAATGTCTATACTGGCAGCCATAGCCCACACAGAGCAGAGTAACAAACAAACATGGCCGAAGGTGATGAAGAGGACGTTTCTGAGCAGCTCGTTACTGAACGAGGCTCCACATGAGGGATGTCCTTCAAGATTGGGGTTTAGATGAGTGCAATCAGGTATGCCTGACATCTTACAGAGGATCTGCTGATGTTTACTCAGTGTAATAAGAGTTTTCAACAAATGCTGATAATGTTTTCACATTTGAGACTTGTTTGATGTCATTAGTTTTCTCCAACCTACCATTTAAACTTGCGGTTAAGTATCTTATGTGGCTACTCCAACTGGTGTTCTCAAGTCAAAACGAGTCAAAAATATAGATAGGAATCATAATATTCTTTATCTGGACTTTTAGCATTATCGCCTGAACGGCAAATCTTATCGTGATAAATTTTTTAGCCCATATCGCCCCGCCCTACTTCAAAGGTGCCCTTGAGCAAGACCTTGAATTCCCAAACGCTCGAGTTTCATATTAATTTGTGTGCAGCTTCCTCACTCTGACAGCTCTCCATCAGGTGCCTGTTTTTGCATATGTCTGAATACTTTGGTGTGTGTGTGTGTGTGTGTGTGTGTGTGTGTGTGTGTGTAGTGTGAATTTCTCCCCAGGGACTATAAAAGTATGTCTCCTTCTGCTTCTCAGTGAATGAAAATCCAAGTGGTCGTGTTGTACCGTATACTATATAAATTCAACAGCTGTAAAACATGGCACTGTTTTCACTCCATCTATATTAACGTGCAGGATTTTAATTATTCTGCTTAAATGATAAAATAATTGTCATTTATATGTTTGCAGTCCTTTACAACGTACAAAGTCCTTCTGTATTAGTATAATAACTACATTTTATTCTCCATAATGAAAGCTTTAGACTCTGAATACAGTCGTGTTTACTGTGCCAACGTTTCATTAATCCTCTGTAATGAAAACATGATTAAAGTTTCAACTTGAAGTGACATGTTTCATCGCTCTCACCCGAGTCTTTTGACCTATTTTTAAGCTCTCCTCTCGCCGTACCTTAACCACTCCTTCTTTCCAGCCAGTGCTATAATCCTCATGCAGATTCAAAACCCGACACTCTGCTCTACGAGAGTAAACTGCGTGATAATGTTGGTGTGAAACAAACAAGGACGAATGATAATCATAAATTCCATGAACTCATCCTGGTCTTTTCAGTGATCTCTGTCAGTGTAACATGCAGCAGATGACACACCCTCTCCCGCCGCCTGGCTCTGTCTGTGCAAGCTGCAGCTCCTCACTGGGTTGGCCCACCCACTCCTGTGTTGAAGTAACCCTGACTATCTTTCCTGAACAGCTTGCTGCTCAACTGGGCTGCACCCCTTAACTGTTGTTTTTAGGGTCTATATAGTCATGCTCATGTTACAGCTTATTTCTACCCTGTTGTAATGAACTCCTAATGGATCTACAGTACGTCAGTTTAAAGAACTTAAATTAAAGGATAAAAAAATCAACGTTTTCTATCATAAATTGCCTGAAAACAGCTTCTTTTTGTTTTTCCAGTTGAATATATTAGTCCATGTTTTAAAATTTGATCATCCTTCATACAGAGAATTTCTGATCCGGCTTCCTGAGAGGTTCAGCTTCATTTTATGATCTTTATTTAAGGGCTGCACTGTTGTTTTTATTGCATTCCTTGAATAGTCCCGAAGTTCTGCTTCTTTTTTAGTTTAATCTAACTTCCAGGAACCGAATCCAGTTTCTTGAAACTCTCTTTAAATGTGGACCAGACTGAGTTTAAGTAAATGTCAGAATGTGACATTAATAAATTAGCTCTATTGTCCGTGTTTTGCATGTGTGATTTCAACAGGCTGCACACGCTCAATGTGTGTGTGTTTGTCTGTGAAGTTGAGTGTGTGTGTTTGTGAAGTGTTGGACAGAGATGGAGGCAATTGAAGTGGAAACTCTGACCCAAAACAATGTAGCCGTGCCTCCCTTTCCAGAGAGCGGGGAAACAAGCAGTGAGCTGTGCTTGCAGCGAGAGCACCATAGTAACAAACCCTCTAAATTGCGGTTTCATTTCCACTTAATTACTCTGCTGTGTCATGAGTTTAGAGACATTTGTGAGAGGTCCAAGAGCAGAAACAAAAGGCTTCTTCCCTCCTGCCTCGTGCCAACTTTCTTCAAACACTCTCCCTTGTTTTCTGTGCGCACGTCTCATCAGCAGTTTTTCAAATACCAAATTTTTCTCTCTTTTCTTCGGTCCTCAGCCAAGTCTCTTCAGGAGTTTGCAGCCGTCCTTCAGAACCTGGAGGATGAGAGGACACGCATGGTGAGTATTGAAAAAAAAATCTCCAGTTTAATCAATACGATTATGTGTACTCGCCGTGTTTGCAATGTTGCAGTTGTTTTGCGTCTGTATCTACAGATAGAGAACGCCAACGATGTGCTGATTATGCCTCTGGAGCGGTTCAGGAAAGAACAGATCAGCGCAGCGAAGGTAAGCTCCAGCCACTGAACGGAGCTTCACATGTGTCGTTCATCAGTATTGATATGTTTGCAGGAAAACATTGATCAGCAAATCAATAGAAATCCTTTTAGTGCTTCTGCAGTTGTTGTGAGCTCACCAGGAGACACATCGCCCACCCAAAATGTAAAGAGGGTGATAGTTGACAGCAGCTCTTCAGTGTTCTGGCCTGATTTATGTCCTTTCTAGACAGTGACAGGTGAAAGATCCTTAGAGTCCGATTTTGTAGAATTGAGTAATCCGATGTGTGACCTTTGACACTCTTAACCTTCAGAGTTGGAAGTAGGGACTTCAATTCTTATTTAAATGACTCTGAAAGTAGCTGTTTCAGTAAATCCCTGATAAATGCTTCAGTAAGACCTTCCTGGCGTAAAATCAAGTTATGGTCAGACACACAGTAACACCGAGTTAGACACCCCCTCTAGAGATGAATGTTGCCGTCCGCTTGCTTCTCTAGTTTTACCAACTTTAGTAACGACCGCACGATAGCAATACACAGTGGTCTACGTCTCCACGTGCAAACCTCAACAAAAACGCCACTCTATAGCCACAAATAATGCTCAGAACAGCACCTAACTTCATCAACAGTACATATAGGGTCCTAGTCATGGTACTAGCCATCAAACATCTTTTTAGCTTTACCTAATTTCTTTAGCAAAGAGACTAAACACAACTCACCTACTCTCCTCCAGCAGCCGCTTGTTTGTGAGGGGAGCCCTGACGAGTCGATCACTAAGTGCAGCGGCGTTTCGCAGCTCAAGGAAGAACATTTATGATTATTACTTCATGGAAATGCAATCAGACCGAGACGCTAAGGTAGAAGAACTACCGCGTCTCTCTCGGTCGTCCTCAGACGAGCCTTCCATCGTCGCTTCCAGTCATCCTGATTCTTCATACATCTCGCCACTTCGTTGGTACTCTGAGCTCCTGCATCCTTCTTGAGTATGTCCACGTATATTAGTGTAGGACGTCCTCTTGACCGATGCCCATGTGTTGGTTCCCACAGCACCAGTTTGCTGGCTGGAAGTTCCCGATGCCTTTGGCAGAGTCCTGCTTGTCTCATTCTCCTTACAGCAATCTTCTCGCTCACCCTTGGTATTCCCTCGTACAGTGTTCTGTTGGTTACATGTGCGTTCTTGCTGATGTTAAGCACTGCACGCAACATCCTGGTGTAGCACCCATCTAGGGATTTCTCCAGGGTTGGCTTCAGGGTCCAGCAATCACTGCCATAGAGGAGAACTGAATCTACTGTCGCGTAGAAGAAGCTGAGTTTGATTTGGCGGGGGAGGTTGGTGTTCCATACACTGGTCATGCCGTTCAGGGCTCTCCATGCAAGTGCCTTCCTCACTTTTAGATCTTGTTCAGTTGAGTTGACCCATGAGCCCAGGTATTTGAAGTCCTCGACTTCTTTCAGCACAGCGCCTCCTGCTGTAGTCAGAGGTTGATGTCCAGAGTGCAAATGATTATTATGATGATTATTACTTCATGAATGTGATTCGCTTCACTCAGTGATCGACCTGTCAGGGCTCCCCCACAAACAAGCGGCTTCTGGAGGAGAGTGGGTGAGTTGTGTTTGGTCTCTTTGCTAAAGAAATCAGGCAAAGCTAAAAAGGTGTTTGGTGGCTAGTACTTTGGCTGGGACCCTTTATGTACTGTTGATGAAGTTAGGTGCTGTTCTGAGCATTATTTGTGGCTATAGAGTGGCGTTTTGACAGAGATGTAGACCGCTGTGTATTGCTATCGTGGGGTCGTTGCTGAAGTTGGTATAACTAGAGAAGCAAACAGTCGGCAACATTCATCTCTAACTCGGTGTTACGGTGTGTCTGACCCCGACTTAATTTTATGCTGGAATATCCCTTTAATGTAGTTTTAGCGTAAGAGTTAGAAGCAGTGTGTAAATACAATGATTTATAGATTTTGACCTTTTACACCGGGTTACTTTATTTATTTTTCTTTTCTTGTAGTGCTCGCACATTTGTGTGGTCTGGTTTGACATATATATAACAGCTTTATTGGGACCAAAGATTTGAAAGTAACAAAACACCAAGACAAATACCATCAATAATAGATGTTCTCGCAGACTGAAATCAATGCTCCATTACACCGTTTTGCCCATACTGCAAAAGTGAACATCTTAATGAGGCCTCAGAATTTACTGCAGGGCTCACCGTCTCAGTCCGTTGTTTGTACAGGACAGTAACACACTGAGCTTATACTATGAGACTTGTGGGGGGGGGGGGTCCCTTTAAGACAGTCTTGTTATGAAAAGCCGTATTATATTACACATACAGAATATTTACGGCATGTCTCAGAGTCAGTGATTGTCCACCAGTGTCCATGATGGTCTGAACCACAGCTTCATGACCTGGATAGGAGATTAGAGGAAAACATAATCCTGACATAAATCACTGGTTTCAACCGTGGGGGGTCTCATAAGGCCAGCAGGGCTACCTCACGGCACGCCTGTGTTGTTTCAGTGTTTCAGAGTGTGTAAATCTTCAGCAAAGGCTGTGAAAACACTGTAAAGAGGAAACCTGGGTATCAAGTCAGATTTATCGTCAAAATATTATCTTAATTCGACCCGTTTGTTTATTTTTTGCCCTGCAGAGTAAAAAAAACACTTTCTAAAACACTCTTATGTTTCAAGAAAAGTGGCATTATGTACATTTCTGATAGAAAGAACTGTACAGTAAGAAATCTTCTTACAGGAGGTCACAGAGCGGTTTCTATAGGACCCAGATGAGTCGCCTCGGGGGTCCCCCAGATACATGCAGCATTAAACATGTTAATCAGTGTATATTCTCCTAATCCGCCCCCTTTATCACAGGTCATTGTTTGATTCTGACATGATGGCGGGATTAAAGAAGTGAGTGCATAATCTGCGCAGTTAGGTCAGCGTGAGCGATGTGCTAATCCCAGTTTGGCCCTAAAAGGAGTGATCACATCTTCGCCTGGCACGGATTCACCTTGGCTTCAGCCGTGTGACACATGAGGAGACGTGCAGTAAATGGATAATGTGAAGAGACATATATAAAAAAATAAAAGGTAGTGAAACTTAAAATCAAGAAAAAGTCTCAGAAGAGGAACGTGTTACAAACAAATTGGATCAGTTATATGTCATTTATGAAACATTTAGGACACATCAGATGCTGCTTTTGTGAAGGATGTGTTGAGAAAAGTACGGCACATGACTTCTGAAAAGTCTCTCAACATGTGCAGTGTGCGGTAATCGGCAGGGGATGATGGTGCACCACGCTGCGACTGCGTCATGTTTCACCGGGACATCCTTGTAGTTGTTGTCATGACGCAGCAGCGGTGTGTGGAGTCAAACGTAGTCGTGTGAATGATGAGTCAGTGTGGTGGCAGAGCTGGAAATAGACCAAGAAGATTATTGGTGAGCGGGCTCTCTGGGAGGAGACTGCCATCTGCTGGCTGTGGATGGAAGTTGTTTAGAGTAAATATGTTTTAACCTCTTTTAGATCTTTCATCATTTTGGGGAAAAAAAGTTCAAGTGAATCCTTGATAATGTGACATTTGACGTAGCTTTAAAATTTTGCTTTCTAAAATAAGGAATTTGTTCAAAAAGAGAAGTTTTTAAAATGAACTTTGGAGCAAAAATGTCACGAGTGAACCGTGACATATTTGTTGCAGCGCTCACTCCAGACACGGTTCCTCAGTCGATACCGAAACGTCAAAATGAGAGTAAAAACAGAGGCCTTGTTGTTTAGGAGAACATTCATCTTGTCTGATGTGTTCTGCAGCTGCTGTCTGCTGTTCCTCCGCTGGCCCACAGGACCGGTCTCTCTGTTGAATCTGGCTTGGCAGGGAAACACCTGTGTCATGTGGCTGGAACAGGGTGTCTTGTCTGAGCTGAGACTTAAAATCACATTTCTTTTCTTGGACAAGATTTGAAGATTAGACACGTTAATAAAAATAACAAGAAAAAGAGATCGGGGACTACAAATCCAATAATACCATGATGCATCCCTTCACAGCACAGATGTTGTTACACATATATATTTTACTTTAAACAGAAGCATCTGGACTTCAGCCTCTGACTAATCTCATTATTTATTTGAGTTGAATTTAAAGTAAGGAAAACAGCCTTGTATTAAGGAAATATGTCTTATTTTTTGTACAACAAGAATATTAATCTTGTCAAGCATGTTTGGCATTAGAAAAATTATCTAATTTTAAGAGAAAATGTTTTCTTGATAAGATATTCCAGCTAATTTTGAGATAAAATGAACCAGAAATTGAGTAGAAAATGTTTTACAATGAAATCCAGCGGAGCAACAAGATCATTCGTCTCATTTTAAGAGTAAGAAATATACGACTTCTCAATTTAAGAATGCCATGAAACGTCCATCCATCCATTTTCTACCGCTTATTCCCATTAGGGGTTGCAGGGGGGCTGGAGCCTATCCCAGCATCTTCGGGCGAAGGCAGGGGACACCCTGGACAAGTCGCCAGTTCCTCGCAGGGCTGACATATAGAGACGAACAACCATCCACGCTCACATTCACACCTACGGGCGATTTGAAAGTGGCCAATTAACCTAACCCCACTTAGGCTATGTTCACACTGCAAGTGTGAACAGTGCAATTCTGATTTTTTCAAATCCGACCCAGGCCTCTTTTGTATGTGGATATAAATTGATATGTATCCGATGTGACTGCAGTGTGGACGCTCAGGTCGCATTCATCCGAATCAATACGTCATCAATATGCGATAAACGTCACCATTGTTCGACAACACAAACAGGCGCGGAAAGCAATTTGTACTATGTGCGCATTCCGTTCACTTTAGATGCCGCATTCGTTGTTGTAATGTGAACGACCGCACAAATAGATCGGATCTAACAAAAAATCCGAATTGTGCATCATAACCTGCAGTGTGAACGTAGTCTTAGGCATGTTTTTGGGATGTGGAAATAAACCCACGCAGACACGGGGAGAACATGCAAACCTCACACAGAAACGTCCTGAGTTGGACTCAAACCCAGGACCTTCTTGCTGTGAGGCGACAGTTTTAACCACTACACCACTGTGCCACCCGCCATGGAACAAAAACAGTATATTTATTTTTTATATGAAGATTCATACATTATCTGAGATATCAAGATGTCAGTAGGCGAGTCTGTACAACAGAAAACATAATACAATGACCAGATGAAAACTGCTAAACAACAAAGAACAACAAAGAACATGCTTGCTTGTGGAATAAAAAATACATATTTCATGAGAATTTTTTAGTATCTTGATTTAAGACAACATCACTTATATTTGTTATGCTGTTTTAAGAAATTATGTTTTATTTGAACTACTGTCATGCTCATTAATAATCCCAGATTAAGGTGTATTTTCTTGAAGTTCATTTATTCAAGAGACTAAAATTCTAATTTGATGTAACTTCATCTTCCTTTTTCATTGCTTGCTGTAGAAAAAATTAGATTAATATAAGATTTTCTGTCTTGAGTCTGTCAGGGCCAAGAAATTTGTTCTTATTTGAGATTTATTGTCAGGCAAAAAAAGCTAACCCTGTTGGCAGATTTTTTTTTGCTTGATACAAGATTATTTGATTGCATATAAGAATATTTTGCTTCTTTCTAGTCGGACTGTTTTTGCAGTGTTCCTACTGTGAAATGCTGGAGTGTCTCTTTAGTTTTTCATTAAGATTTAATTTGATTCGTTCATTACAGGAAGCAAGGAAAAGGTATGACAAAGAGACGGAGAAGTACTGCGCCGTGTTGGAGAAACACCTCAGCCTGTCAGCGAGGAAGAAAGAGTCTCACCTACATGAGGTGAGATTTATCTGCGTTTGTATCTCGCCTCTACTCTGACACGAGAAATAAAAACTGGGTTTAACCATTGAGCTAAACTAGCCGTCCAAGTTTGTGGCTTTCAAACTGTCAGGCGCACCTCATCTTCTCCTCCAGAAAAACGTTTTTTAGTCAATAACAATCCCTCTGTTGTCTTAATTTCTCATTTATTGTAGGCTGACAACCAGGTCGATAATGTCCGACAGCATTTCTACGAGGTTTCACTGGAGTACGTCTTCAAGGTGCAGGAAGTCCAAGAGAGGAAGATGTTTGACTTTGTGGAGCCTGTAAGAAGTCACTTCTGTCTCTTAATTTGCTTTTAAAATGAAGTGTGTGTGAACAAACAGCTTTTGAGAGTTGAAGACAAAGAAGAAATGAGAAAATTCCTTAAACTACCTTTGGTTTATTGTTTTTTTTTAGCTAAAATCCTCCTATCTTTTTGCTTTCTGCTCAGTTGAATATACTGTTCACGTCCTCTTTTTTCGTCTTTTTTTGCATCTTCTTTTTCTCCCTCCTCCACCCACCCACATGTGTTCCCTCCACGCTATCGTCCTTTCCCCCTCTTCACGTCTCTTCATCCAAATCTTCAACCCTCCCCTCCTGCTTCACATTCTCTTATTTTTCCACTCGTCCTTTGCCTCTTTGTCTTCCCGTAAATCTTCATTTATTTTCTACATCTGCCTCACCTGCTCTCTCGTCCTTTCTTCTCTTTCTCTCCCGTCTTTCATGAGCGTAATTTTCTCGTCTGTGTTTGTCTCCCTCAGCTGTTGGCCTTTCTCCAAGGTCTGTTCACCTATTATCACCACGGCTACGAGTTGGCAAAAGACTTCAACCACTTCAAGACTGATCTCACCATCAGCATACAGAATGTAAGGTCACTCACACACAAAGAATGAGTCAGAGGACTGATCGTAGGTTATATAAAAATTTTCAAGAACATAAAAACTGATGAGAGAAAAAACAGAGTGGTAAACTTTTGGTGTTTGTAAGACTTTTTGGTGCCTGTAATCACCAGTTTTCTGTTCTGAGGTGCAGATTAGGGAGGGTGTTATTCATGTAAACTTTGTAGTGCTACATGGAGGCAATTATATTGAAGTTTAAAGGCTGTTTGATTTGCCAAGGTCAGCCTCGTTAGCACAACATTTGAGGTTTAAGAAAAAGATGTCTACAAATTAAACTCTTGTCCAGATGTAAAAAGTACCAAAGAGGGTTAGGGCCACAATTAGAGGAAAAAGATAATCTCAGGACAGGGATTTCTTAAATTTTCCATTTTGAGATTAAAGTCAAAATTTTGAGATTAAAATCTAAATTTTAACGGTCGAAATTTCAACTTTATTCATGTCGACTTCAATCTCGAAATCAAGACTTTAATCTCAAAATTTTATTTTTTTTAATCACCCAATTTGAACATTATTCATGACATTTCAACATTTCATGATCTCAAACTTTCGACTAAAATCTCACAGTTTTAATCTTTTTAATCTCAAAATTTCAACATTTTTCACAACATTTCAACATTTTGTGAACCCGAACTTTTGACTTTAATCTCAAAATTTGGTTTGTTTTAATCTTGAAATTCCGACATTATTCACGACATTTCGACATTTTGTGATCTCGAACTTTGGTCTGTAATCTCAAAAATTTTAATGTTTAATCTCGAAATTTCAACATTATTCACAACATTTCAACATTTCGCAATCTCGTGATCTCGAACTTCTGACTTTTTTTTAACTTTTTCTTCTGAATTTTTTCTTTGTCTTCATGTGGCCCTAATGCTCTTTCATACAAAGGGGGTTCTGTGCTTTGATATCATCTCAAAGACTGATCTTATGTTGAATTTAACACATAAAAAGCACAATAAGAAGGCTTTGTCTGAACTCAAAGGCTTTTGTTTGATGGCGGGACATAATTTCTTTCATGTTTGTTTACTTTATTTACAGTCAGATGTTAAAAGTACCCTAAATGTTACAGATTTTTAGCTCCTTAGTTTTCAGATTTTTGCTTTCAGAGATGTAGAGAAAGCCTAATTGTTCGTGGGTGTCTGCTAATGCGTTTCAATCCTATCGCTCTTCTCAGAAAAAGCTCTGCTTTGTGTTGGGCCATTATTAACCCGACCACTAATACACAAATGGAAACCGTAATCCAGTCCCATCTCTTCAATTTTCATAAAGAATCTGATGATGATGTTTAAGTACCTCACAGGAGACAGCTGACAGGGACATTTCAGGTAATCTAGGGGAGGATGAGTGGTGGGACATTATCTCAAATGTAGGAAAAAACATTAGAGAAGCAAGAGGAAAACTCCTTCAATATAAAATAATGCAGAGATACCATTAGACCTCGACTAGACTTAAAAAAAAAATGGGAATAGCTGAAGATTAAAGGTGCTGTAAATGCAAAAAAGAATTGGGTACATATTTACACCAGATCTGGGAGTGCACTCGTTCTGGATTAAGGTTTCAGAGATTCAAGGAGGTTGGCTCGGTTTTATATTGCCCATACATCCAAATCTCTGTCTTTTTGGAGACAGGAAAATGGTTCCAATGGTGTCTAAAGATAAGTTCAGTATCCTAAAGATTGGGTTAAACACAGCTGCAAGACTGGGGAAAAAACAAGATGTCTCACAGCAAAGGAATGGACTGATGAAATGGTCAAGATCTCATCGTATGAACAAATGCTCTGTAGACTGAACGTTGGAGGGAAGACAACAGAGATATCGGCTCATTTTTGGCAACATGTGGAACTGGAATTACTGTAGATGATGAAATGACCATGCATGAGACTTTATTATTAATATTATTATTACTATTATTGTTATTATTTCCTCTCTCTTTTATTTCTGCAAACAGTTCTCACTTTTTAATGTCTTGTGCAATATGTGTACCAAGATGCTGCACTGTGAAAAGTTGTTTAAAACTGTTAAAAAATCTATAACAATTGAAATTACACACAAAAAAAGAAAAGAATCTGATGATGAGGCATGATAAAACAAGGAGGAAAGTCACAAAACTGAAGGTTGTGGCCGTTTTGATAGATAGATAGATAGATAGATAGATAGATAGATAGATAGATAAATAGATAGATTGATTCATTGATTCATTGATTCATTGATTCATTGATTGTCCTGCACATAAAGTGCCCAACCCTCATGGGTTTATAAGACACCAAATCCAGTTTACAACATGCTTTACAATACATTACATTACATTACAACTCGTAGCCATAAAATATGTTTTGTCTCGTTTCCCAAGCTTCACAAATATAGTCTGCTACAATAAAGGCTCCCTTAGCGAAACAGATTTCAAGTTTTTCATAATCATGTAATTCAAGGAAATCAACATAGATAGAAGACTTTTTATGAACAAATACCTCTCTTATATCGATATATTTAGGGCAGTAAAACAAAAAGTGAACCTCATTTTCAATTTCACCTAGTTCGCGAAACATGATACATTAGAACTTAGTTTGTATAAGGAACTGTGGCTCATTAATGTGTTTGCCCTTCTCTCCTGGTATTGACAGACGAGGAACCGCTTCGAGAGCACGCGGTCAGAGGTGGAGAGTCTGATGAAGAAAATGAAAGAGAATCCACACGAGCACAAGAGCGTGAGCCAGCACACCATGGAGGGATACCTGTTTGTACAGGAGAAACGTATGTATGAAGTGCAGATGTGTGTTTACCTGTGATGTGCGCGGAGGCAAACATGTTTGAGGAACGTCATATAGTTACACTCGCGCACGAACATTACTCACATACAGACGTCTATTCAGTGCGAGCGCAGAGGAAAAACAAACTCCGGTGAAAGCCGAGGGTGAAGAAGTCAATTCTCATCTGTTTGACATGTTGACAGCATCTCTGACCAAATGCAGTCACCATGGCAACTTATCTCGCACCAAAGCAGGCATGACTAAGACTCTTGTCTCTCTTTTGTGTCTGTGTTTTTAATCCTTTCTCTTTCCCTCTCTCCCTCAGGCTCATTTGTTTCAACCTGGGTGAAGTACTACTGCACTTACCATCGAGAGCCGAAGAGGGTCACCATGGTCTTGTTTGACCCCAAATCAGGAGGTAAAATGGTGAGTAGGTTATGACTGTCGGGTACAAAGAAAAATGTCAACAAGCTCTGAGGGCATCTGCTTTTGTAGCTTTCAAATCAACAGAAACACACAGACAGGAGGAGGATATTTCACGTGTTCAGAGAAAGATGGAAATGTTTCGTCTTTGCAGCTGCAAGCGTGAACAAATGGAAGTCAATATGCCTCCAACTCTTTTCACCTTGTTGGTCCCAATGAGCTGCTCACCGTCTCATCAACACACTCTTCTCTAGTGTTGTGTCATTCATGAACGATTTGTTCAAAAGAACTGAACTGCTGAGTGAATGACGTGAAAGGAATCACTCCAAGACCTGATTCGCTGCTTTCTCAGTTCAGTTGAGCTCAGCCGCGAGCGTGGTGTGGCGGTCTGGAGTGGAACTGCCGCCTTTGACTCTTTGGCGAATGACACGCTTACTCAGCGAGCGAGGAGGTGGGCGGAGTCTTGTCATTAACTCACAGCGAAAGAACAACATGTATCAGTCAGACTGTGAACGAAACAAACGACTTCCGAACAACTTGAGGCCGGCAGAGGAGGGAGGAGTGTAGTTTCGTTCACGAACTGAGGAAATAGCACACTATTTGATATCTTTAAGAGTATCAGAATCCCTGCTACAGCTGCTATGCTTATTTATTTTTAATCTCGCCACTTTTCCGCGATATAAAAGAACGACGACTCGCGCTTGTTTAGTGGGCATGCTGCTTGCTGCTGTGTTGTTTCGCTCGTGTCATGATGCGAACTTCGGCGGCACACAGAGAGGTGAGTTTTTTAGGGCAGGGGAGTGGTTCTTCCTTCACGACTTGGCGTATAAATCCAGTCCAGTCAAAAGAACTGTTCTTCCCATCACTTCTCCTCACCTTGCACGGTTTAATAAGCTCTCATGTGAAATATTCATGTTTCCATATACATAACAAAATGTCCATGGATGTCTTCCAGGAAGCAACTTGTACATGTTTTAAGAGCGGAAAGCCGTTCAGCTATTTTGAGTCCCTCCACAGAAAATGTCAAGCTCTGCGTCACTCCTGTAGAATTCAGTGCAAGAGCCGAGGAGCTTTTTCGACGCTTGTTGCCATTTCGCTCTCTTTCTCAGTCATACAGAGAGTGAAAAATTACCCTCTTTTACCACAACAACAGCGTCAATAGATGTGAGTGTCCCAGTGCCAAAGATGCTGTGAGTAAGCAGCATGACTCTGACTATTTTTCCAAAGTGTTATCTGTTATCACCCTCTCCACCTACACGCTGAAAAACTCGAAGCCGAGACGAGTCCCAGCCTGTTTTCTGGAGGATGGTGGAGCGGGTGGTTAGCTTCAGTTAGAAAGCCTTTCAGGTCAACACAATGAGACAACAATCACTTATCGCAGAGGTTCGCACAGTCAAGACCTCAAGGTCTCAAGCTTTGGTCTGTTAGATTTTATCGTGTGTGTGAATCAAACCTGCTCTGTGCATGCTGAATGAAGATGAATATGTAGCAGGGGTGTAAAATCGATGCTCTACCATATAATACAGACAGGAGTGATGTAAAAAACACACGAAAGAGTCGCATCTCATAAAAGGTAAGGAGTTGGAGTAGTTTCAGAAAGTTGTGTGTGAAGGATAAAAGGTTTCGTTCAGCTACTGCCAAGATCTTTTCCTGGGCTTTATGACGCACATGAAGAATATCAATCAAGAGAGTTCAAGGAGAGTGACTTACTCTTATAATTCTTGGGATCGTTGAGCATTTTTATATATTTTTCATACAAATGCTTTATTGTTATGGCGTCTTCTGATTTTCATGAGAATCAAAGGTAGGATAATATTTAAACCTGCTTCGCAAAATAAGGAGTTCTCATCTTGTTTTTTTAAAGCTCCTGTGACGAGGTTATTGAGGTTTATAAAACAGACTGACATTCACAGTAATGTCTTTGTATGATATATACAAGCAAAGAAGGCCTTAAGTGACAAGATTGACCATTTTTATTTGTAATATTGAATTCCATAAAGGGATATTCCAACGCAAATTTAAGTTAATGACACTGAGTTAGACCGAGTTGTGGGGGAGCCCTGACGAGTCGATCACCGAGTGCAGCGGAAAAATTTCTGATCATTACTTCATGGAAATGCAATCAGACCGAGAAACAAATGCAGAAGAACTACCACATCTGCGGTGCACATACAAGATACACAAGAACTCTGATTGCATTTCCATGAAGTAATGATCATAAATGTTCTTCCTTGAGCTGCAAAACTTCGCTGCACTCGGTGATCGACTCGTCAGGGCTCCCCCCACAAACAAGCGGCAACATTCATCTCTTGAGGGGGGGTGTCTAACTCGGTGTTACGGTGTATTTGACCATAACTTAAATTTACGCCAAAAAAAAGTTCAATTACCAGTAAGTTTGGACCAAACTTTGAACCCCTTGTTGTTTGCTGTGAAGTGTTTACTAATGCTGCTTTGTTTCTCTTGGTCAGGGAGAGGAGGAGAGCTTCACCCTCAAGTCTTGCACCAGGAGGAAGACAGACTCCATAGAGAAGAGGTTTTGTTTTGACGTGGAGGCGGTGGACAGGTCAGTGAGCGTGTTACTTCATTACCTCCGCCAAGGAGGTTATGTTTGCGGTAGCGTTGGTTTGTTTGTGAGTTTTATTGTCTGTTAGCAACTTTACGGAGAAAGTAACACACTGATTGACCTGAAGGTGCGTCTCAGCCCCAGGAGGATCCCATTACATTTTGGTGGTGATCTAGACAAAATTCTGGATACTGTGATCCAGAACACACAAAATAAGGGTGTCATTGGAATTTTCAATGCTGAAAGATAACCAATGGGCGGCACAGTGGTGTGAATAGGCGGCACAGTGGTGTAGTGGTTAGCACTGTCGCCTCACACCAAGAAGGTCCTGGGTTTGAATCCTGGTCAGGGCATTTCTTGTTTTAGGAACATTATGAACAGTGAACATACCAGTTTAAACACAAATAAAAGTTAATAAAAGACACGTAACAGTAAAAGTTTTGCTGTGAATCACAATTTAAGGGGGGACATGAGCTGCTTGGCGGAGGTCTGCGCTCTCCGAGTGCTTTTCTATTTAAGCTTGTGTGGATGACGTTTGTGATGACGTTCCGACGCCTCGCAAGCCGGTTATGCCAGGTGACTAATTCAAGAACCGGTTCACAGGTTTCGAAATATAGGGGGCAGCAAAACACAATGGAGTAGACATGAGAGTTGTTGAAAAATTGTTGTTTTTAAATAAAAAAGAATAAAATGTTTACGTGTTTTAGGTTGTCCCCATTACAAAAACACATTCACATCAAAACCCTCGCCATAATTGATGCCCTCTTCCCCTTGTTGACCCTGCTATTGTGTCATAAAGACAGATACCATATTAATAACTTTATTATTTCTGTATCTGTATCACAATAACGTGGCGTCACATTCATTCGTTTATTCAATTCAAAGCTTTGGTGTCTTTAAGTATCACTCTGCCTGTTTTACATTTATCGTCCACTTGATGGCACAGTGGAGCAAATGAAGCACAATGAAGCTTCGTCCCATGAGTGAAGCAGTCGGATGCTTCAAAACACTTCATCTCACCATCACTACTGTCAGTCATTTGTCCTCACAGGGCTCTTCCCCGCAATCGCTTCCCCCTTTCCCTCCTCCCTCTTGACTCAAACTCAACTTCAATCTGCCCCCATCAAATCAGCCCACCCTGTCATCATCCCATCCTTGTTTCCACTTTGCCTTATTGTGGGTTTATTTATATCCTGTGCTGTATGGTGCGCATCTGTCGCCGCGTGTCTCCGTAAATTTAAAGTGATAGAAGGAAATATTCCTGGTTTACTGCAAACCTTGTGGTTGATTTGCATGTTTTTTGTTATGTTTATTCATGTGTGTGTGTTTGGGATAGTGTAATTTTCTTTGAGTGAGGTTTCATGTGTGTGTGCAAGAAGTTTTGGTGCAGCAGTGTTGACAACTGAAGGTGAACGTGCTGCTTGTGCGTAGGTACACATGACCGGTATGAGACTTATAAGTATGTGTTCTGACTCAAGGCTGTCTATATCAGGGACATACTCTGTCTAAGTTGTCCACAGAAACCATCCACGTCATTTGCTGAAACTTCAAGCTGGATTGTTTGTCCTCGTGATTCTCATAAGGGGAAAAAGTTGCTCATCCTAATACAGTTGTCAAACCCTCTGACATCTTGCAATAAATATCTTTTGCTCTTGCGTAACCGAGATTTGTACGCAGAGATCCTCCTTACACAACTGTGTTTATCTGAGAAGAGGGCGCCAATATTTCTAAAAAGTGGTTATTTTTTGATCAGATTTGTTTTTTCTTATGTAAAATCATCCATTTTGGATTTCTAAGGGATCACGCTTGTTTTTAAAGTGTTAATTGTGACAATGCAATTTAACGTTTTGAAGGTGTAGCACTGATGCCTCTTTTGCCATAATTTACCATGATTTCTTTGTCAGCATTTCACTGACAGTCTTCATATTTTGATGACCAAATGTGTCTTGTGTGTGTGTGTGTGTGTGTGTGTGTGTGTGTGTGTGTGTGTGTGTGTGTGTGTGTGTGTGTGTGTGTGTGTGTGTGTGTGTCTGAAGGTCGGGAGTGATAACCATGCAGGCACTGTCAGAAGAAGACCGCAGGCTGTGGATGGAGGCCATGGATGGGAGAGAACCGGTAGGTTACCACGGTTACCGTTTTTGCTCTGGTGTGACAGTGACGAAGAGTGAGAGAGATGGACAGAGAGAGACAGGCAGACAGACAGAGAGAGAGAGAGAGAGAGAGAGAGAGAGGAAAGACATCCACTAAGCAAAGCAGCAGCTCTGAAAATAATTTCTGTGGCGTTGGCTTGACATAAATGCTAAAATAATAATAAAAGTAATAATAATAATAATGAAAATAATAATAATAAGAATAATGATGATGATAATGATGATAATAATAATAAAAATAATAAGAATAATGATGATGATAATTATAATAAGGATGATAATAATAATAATAATAATAATGATAATGATAATAATGATGATGATGATGATACCAATAATAATGATACTAATAATAATGATAATAATAATCAGAACGGCAACGCTTTCTTTTAGGGTAAACTTATTACCAGGTAATTAACAGGTAATTACCTAGCAACAACATGAAATTATCTGGTAATTACATGATAACTACGAAGTCGATACTGTCTAGCTACCAGGTAGGTAACCTTCCATCATACAAATTTGAAGCCGAATTGCTCTGATATTTCCAGGATTTTCTCCGCTTCCTGGAACCACCTCTTGCGCAGTAGTATTGGACGCATTTGGCGGGTGAGTCGCTGTGATAATGCTCGGCTCAAACAGCGTATCGCTACGCAATCTTCGCAAGCCCATAGGCTGTATCAAGTGTCAATCATAGAGAATAAGAACCCCAAATAGCTTTTGAAAATGGATTTACCATAATAATGATAATAATAATAATAATAATAAAAACGTTAATAGTGATGATGATGATTATAATACTGATAATAATAAGAATAATAAGAATAATCATTAATAAATGATTATGATTATGATTATGATTAAATGATTAAATAATTATGTTGTTATTAATATTATTATATTATTACTATGCTGCAATATTGAGGAGGAAGGGAGGGTTGAGTTTGGTTTGTCGGAAAGGTAGAGCTTGGTGTCACCTGCGTAGAAGTGTAAATTAAGATTGAATTTAAGGAAGATATTACTGAGAGGAAGTACTGTATGTAGACAATGAATTGAAGGGGGCCCAGAACAGAACCCTGAGGAACACCTTAAGAGACAGGAGAGGGATGGGATCAGAATGATTTAAGTTGTATGAACTGAGATCGGCCACAGAGGTATGATTTAAACCAGCGCAGAGGTGTGTTGGTTATCCGATTGAAGCCAGTCTGTCTCGGAGGATGCGATGAGAAATCTCAGACTTCATAATTTTATTTAGGGTTCCAAAGCAGGAGTTCAATTAAAAGAGAAAAGAAATAAGATAGACAGATGCATGAATGGTTTTGGATAGAAAAGAAGATGTAAACCAAGAATCAGAAATCGGATAAATGAGAAATTTCAGACTGCTTCTGCATGTTTTTTTCTCTGAGACATGCCACCAAAAATGATGTCAGATATCAAAAGAACTGGAGAAGCTCTTGTAACCTGAAGTGATGTGCTTGTTATCCGTGTCTTTAGAGGCAAAAAATCTGATTCCATTTTAAATGACTAATCTCAGAGGACTGAGATTTAAAACAAGCCCCAAATAGTTTTAGCAACAACAAACCCATGTTAGATACCAGGTAATTTACTTCTCAGGCCTCTTAGGGTGCAGAGAAATAAGCAGACATTTCATAATTTGCAGGGTTGAGCCAAAAACATTTGGAAACACAGAATTATTACCGCTTTGATAGTTTCAGTGTTTATGTTTCTAGTTAGAAAGTTGACTGACAGCCAGTTTCCTCCACACATGCTTTATGGCTCTTTAATACACAGCTACTGAGCCCTGGGGCTGAACGTGTGTGGTGCTGCTTTTCACACACTCTTATTTACTCACTCTCAAGTTTCAACACTCCACTCGTACGACGGTCCACATTCAAATGTGTAGTCTAAACCAGTATCCGCAGAGCTGCCACAAGCTTCAGCAAACAGTTTCTGAGCTCTGATCTGTGAAAATCAAAGTGTTTCTGTCATTTCACTCAAAGTAAAGGCGATCTAAATGAGTTGTTGTCTTAAGACTTTCTTCCTTTGAGGCTGCTGCTGTACTTTCATCTCCAGAGTCAATATAAACTCCACATTTATCATGGCTACATAAAACAACACAGCCAGTTCATTTTTAAGAGGCAAAAAGAAACATGGAGGACTGAGTAAATAAACAGACACAAGCAGACTTACAGTTGACTTTATTCATAGCCAGTATCACAATTTTAAGAAGTTGTGCAGATTTGAAAAGACATCATTAATGTGACATTTGTATGCATCTCTTATTTTTTGTCTTTTTCTGCAGGTGTACAATCTGAACAAAGACAACCAGGCTGAAGGCAGTAAGTACTTTAAATTAAAGCACATTAAAGGTGGGGATGGCAGGATCTGAGGAAGTGACAGTTTTTGGGGAGAAATCTTGAACATAAACTCTACCCCTCCCAACCAGTTTTCCCCTCGGCTCCTCCTCTACCCTCCCTCTCTGCTCCAACAAGCCCCGCCCACAAACAGACGCTCCTGCTCGCTCGAATCGTTCCAATTAAATTCAGATATAATGCAGATAAATACTTCAGATAATTACAAATGGGGCCCAGTCAACATGAAAGTAAAAAGCATTGGTGCTACTGTAGATGCCAACAGACTACCAGCAAACACAATGTTTGCAGGACTTCTACAACTAGGATAAAGTGACATAGTCTAGGACCCGAGGTAAACAGTTTAGCAGCGCGACAACACGCAGCAGGTCTGTTTGACAAGAAACACTTCTGTTACAGACACTTGGCTTACTTTGTTAAAGCGGTTTACCTGTCCAGCAGAAAAGTTACAGGGTCCCTAAGATCCCGAAGCGTTCCCCATCATTGTTGACCCGGCTTTTTAGCTCTTGTCAGGTCTACCTCCTTTTTAAGCGCCCGTTATTCCGACAAATTCTCTGTTATTTAGTTCGTTTTCTTGCTTGGGTTGCGTGGCTAAAGGAGGATTTAAGCGATTTTCCGTACTTTCTGGTTGGTTTCTACTGTCTGATGTTGTAGCACGCTAACTTTGTTTGGGCACCTGGGGGAGCAGTGTCTGCCTCACAACCAATCAGGTTGGGGGAGGTGGAGAATGACTTTGTTTACAGTCAGAAAGAGCGGAGCGACTGAAATTTTAAAATGTTGACTACACAGACTTGACAAAACACAGTGATATCGTTATATTACTAAATGTCCTCAAATACTAATAGCTATTGACTGATATTTAAAGCTTTTTTGTATATACGCCACAAAAAAGATGTTTCTTTAACGGATTCCTGCCTACCCCACCTCTAACATCAATCCATTCACACTGGTGAATCAAAACCTTAATATCACGGCTGGTTCTAACTCACATGTCTTTCTCTCCATCAGTGGCTCAGCTGGATGTCATCGGGTTCAATGTGATGAAAAAATTCATCTATGCGGTGGAGACTCGAGGTACAATGTTAATTTAGATCATGGTTTACTACCTGCTTGATCTCCTGCCTCTGTTTCTACAGACCTTTGTCGGATGAAGCTAAAATCTTTATATCTTTTTTAGCCACCATCAATAGACAAAAAATATTCCTCATCCTATCACTGCACTGATTTTTTCACTCGTTGCACAATTAGCATGAAAGCACTTCTCTCCAGTTGGGTTAAAATAATAATAACCCGTATGTATGTCAAGTTTTATTTTGTTGATCTCTCTTTTCTGAGGTTGACATTGAGTTTTTGATTTCATTTCACAGTAAAAATTGCATATTAACTCTGTGAATTGTTTCTAGTTTATTAAAGAATCACTATTAAAAGGTGTAATGCAGTTGAGTAGCAGACCTGTAGCAGTTAGTTATAAAAAAAACATCATTTACTGAATCACAAATCAACCCAAAGTAATTGTAAACAATTAAAATTCTCACAAATGAGCAAATGAGGTTTAAATTGACTTGAATGAGAGGAAAGTAGTGAATGTAAAGACGTCTCTGAAGATGCTATAGAATTGTGCCAGTGGTTGCTACTGGCAACTGAATGTTGAACCGAAATCAACTGAATGTGGTTAAAAATAGCATGCAAGCTTTTTTTTTTTTTTTATTAATGGATGCGAGTTTCAAGAGATTTCTTGGAAAACTGAAGCACAGATATGTAACATGTGATGAGAGGTCTGTGAGTGCATTAGTCCAGCTCTGGGTTTGTGCAGAAACTTGTAGATAGCTTTTCCAGACAGCAGGTGTCAGAGGTCGTCAGCGGGCGTCAAACCCTCTAAGCTCTGAGTGACTCTTATGCAACCAGAGGTTCTTCCCTTTATATATAGAGGAGGATTTTTATGACACGGGCTAAGTCACATACTTGAGCCCCTTTTGGCCTCGCATTTTCAGGAGTCATCAGTAAACACACAATTTCAGATATAAAGAAATGACACTCAGGATAAAGAAAGAGTTCAGAAGTATTTCGCTAAAACACATTAAGACATCTACCTATCCTGCTTCTTTGCCCGAGCACCTGACCAATTAACAAATCAAACAGATAAACATCGCACCCCACGATGTGGCGATGGAGTAGTGTTGTAGTGTGAGATTTCTCTCAGCACGTTGGACTGATGGTGGAAACGTTGGTCCCACGCTGAAGGGGGGTTGAGAGTTGTCAACCTGAAAATGTGGACCTTTACTCTGACATTTGAGTGCTTTCACATGCTTATACTTCAGAGACTCTGTGGGGCGTTTTCCTCCTCAGGCTGGTTGTTGTTGGAGGTGTGTGAAATTGTTTTTTGAAATTGGTTGATGCAGATGATTTTATTATTACTCAACCTAAATAATCTGTATTACCCATTAATTGGTCCCATTATGAAATTGGTTTATCTCTGGTAAAGACAGCAGTCATGCTCTGATACAAGATAAAACAAGCTATCAGAGGTTGGCCAGCTCCTTTGACTTGTCATATTAGTTTGTGTGATGAGTCACTCGACTGGTAATATGGTAATATGTAAATGCAGTGATACAGCAGCTCAGCAACTTTTGATTACAACTGATGGTTAGCATAACGATATCAATAGGCTTAGATTTAGACAGCTGTAACGTCCTCAAAGAGTTAATTTGTGTTTGTGCATGGACATAAACATGTCACACAAACGAACAAAGAAGAGGATTAGGGCCAATTTAGTTTTTTTTATTACATTAAGAAAAAAAGTAAGCATTATGACTTAAAACTCGGACTTTAAAGTCTGATATTGAGATTTAAGTCAGAATTCTGATATTAAAGTCAGAATATATGAATTAAAGTCAAATAAAGTAAAAGCTGAAGGAAAAAAAAGTCAGAATTATGAGAAATTATGAGAATTCTCAGAAATTAACTGATATTAAAGTCAAAATTATGAAAATTAAAGCCAGAATTCTAAGAAATAAAGTAAGTGCTGAGAAAAAGGTCAGAATTCTGACTTTAAACCCAGACTTTAAAGTCAGAATTCTAAGATTGAAGTCAGAATTCTGACTTTAAAGTCAGAGTTATGAGAATTAAAGTCAGAGTTATGAGAAATTCTGAGAATTCTGAGAAATTAAGTTAGAATTATGAGAAATAAAGTCAGAAATATGAGAAGTAAAGAATACTGATTAATAAAATCAGAATTCTGAGAAATTATGAGAATTCTGAGAAATTATGAGAATTCTGAGAAATTAAGAGAATTCTGACTTTAAACCCAGACTTGAAAGTCAGAATATTAAGATTAAAGTCAGAATTATGTGAAATAAAGTAAGAATCCTGAGATCCAAGTTAGAATTTTGACCTTTTTTTCTCAGAATTCTGACTTTTCTTTCAGAATAATAATATAAAAAAATTATATCGTCCCAGTGGCCCTTTTCCTCTTCTATATAATTCAAGTAGTTTAAATCAAATAATACATAAGAGCCGACATCAGCAATTATACCAACAACTCTAACATAATTAAGTATAATTGTTATGCTTCTCTAGTATTATCCACTGTTACAAGAATTAGCAGAAATGTGCAGGTACTGTAAGTGTTCATGGACGCTTAGGTTAACTCAAAGACTCTGAAGATGTTTGTAATGAAAGTAAAGCTGTTTTTTATTCTGCTCTCATGATCCGTGTGACATACAATAATTCAAAAAAAACATAGTTGACAACAAGTTTAAAAAAACAAGTTTGAAGATGAAGATTTATCTGCTGAAAATGCTCCTCTCTCTCTCTCTGTCTCTCTCTCTTTCCCTGCAGGAATCAATGAACAGGGCTTGTACAGAATAGTAGGCGTCAGCTCCCGAGTACAAAAACTCCTGAACCTCGCAATGGGTAAGAGCAAAGAAATAAACAATAGCATCTTCTCTTCTGAACTTCTTTCGTTACCTTCTCTCTTTGTATTCTTATCCATTAGATCCAAAGACCTGTGCAGACGTGGAGCTGGACAACCCTGAGTGGGAGATCAAGACCATCACCAGCGCGATTAAGCACTATCTGAGGTTTGTGTGAAAAATCTGCATTAAAGATCATGAAAACAAAACCTGTGAAGCTGCCTACCAGTATTTGGAGTTTTTGAATATGTCCTATGTTTCAGTATTCAGATAGGGAATTTGTGTTTCAATTTATTCTCAGACTATAGTGTTTACCTGCTCTACAGTCATGATGAAAGTAAATACCGTTTTCAGTCTGCATCTTTCATAGAGAAGCTTTCTAGCCTGAATCAAACCCAATAAAGTGTTTTATTTTCCTGTTTCTGTTGCATTTGCTTTTTCCAAACGTCTTAGTTTATCCGTACAGGGATTGGTAGAAACAAATCAGTCCTATTTAACTTTCTCACCTTTTCTAACAATCATGTTTTTCCTAGCTTTACCCATTTAGCAGTTAATGGTTAAACAGCTTCCTTATGAGCATCTCAACATTTTGGAGGGATCAGGGTTGTAAGTGGGTTCATGTTCATGTTCATGTTGATGTAAACGGTGGCTAAGTGGAAGCAGGAGAGCATGAAGCCAGACTGAGGAAACAGTGGTGTTCAGACTGTGCTCAGTCTGCTGTTCTTGAATGAATCTCCTCACAGTCACCAAGTACACACGCACCTACACAGACACACACACACTCATTAGCATATAAGCGGACAGCTTTCAGCGCACACACTCCGCAGACACACATTTACAGCATGAACACATCAGGACAGGCCTCATTGAGAAGCAGCAGGAGCCATTAGACTCCTCAGGCAGCAGTTATAAACCGATGTCCGACTGTGCAAGCTGGCATGGAGGAGCGAAGTGGAAATAAGAACAGGGAAACATTCTCAGAGGAGTGTTCATCCAGAACTGTTCGCATTTATTCACACCGGAAGCCAACTTTTATCTATTTCTCCATTTTTCTTATGTTCCCAGAATGCTTCCTGCTCCTCTGATGACATACCAGTACCAGAGGAGCTTCATCAAAGCAGCGAGTAAGTGTTTCTTCTTTCTTATTTTTGTTTCATTTGCCTCTTATATACGAGTGCAGTCCGCAGAACATTAGTCGGATTTTGCTGCAGCGAGGAAAAGAGAAAAGAAGAAAACAAAATCGACGCTTGAAGATATTTTAAGATCCCAGTGGATGGAGAAGGCCTCAGGTTTTCATCATTTCTAACACCGAGCTGGAGCCTCAGTGGGCTCTCCTGTTTTTGTCACAGATTTAACCCTCTTGAATCATGTCGCTTTATTATGCATCTTTTATAACCTGATTGACAGTGAATTCATTTGTTCTAAAGAAGAGGAAATAAGTCTGTAATTTCAGTAAAAGTGAACATTTATGAGTCATCTCATGTGATGTCAAGACTTGCTTTTACAATCCGGCAGCTTAACTGCTGAGATACAAGTGCTCCCACTGTGCCACCTCGACTACATTAGGCTCATGTGGCTCGGACCCCTGACTGTGCCACTTTGCGTTGTGAGTAGCGCACAGTATGTTTCTGACCTGCTGCCTGTTTTGTTTTCAAACAATATTTAAAATGTAAATTCAGCATGAAGATTGGAAGCGTGGGGAGTCGGATTTACAGACGACAGCTGAGTAAAGCTCGGTTTTTTGAGGTTTGTTCAGTCAAACTTCAACTACAAATACTCCTTTTTTTAAACGAGTGCACATTAAAGACTTTGCATGGCGGAATCTGGAGTTTGTGCTTCCAGGCTCCAGTTTGATCCAGTTTGGCTTCAAATGGTCCCAATATAATTTTATCGTCTTTTGAAAATCAGCCCTGGCTTCGTTTCGTCTTGTCCTGTCTGGACCGCTACTACAGGATATCTCATTGACCTGTTTTCTTTGTTTGTCGATAGCCCAGCCTTAAGAAAGCTGAGCTGACACGGGAAGGAACTCAAGGAAGTGACTTTGTCTCTGGCAGCCGTACCAGGAAATAGCTTCACATGAGGCCAACTGGAAGGGAAAGCGTGTTGATGGATGCATTAGAAGAGGAGGGAATATAGCGCGTGGCAGTAAAGGATGCCAGCTCGGCTCTAGGTGCTCACCTGCACTGTCATATATCTGCTCTATGATCACGGAAAAACAAACTTTTGCCAACTTGGAGTTTACAGATTTATTTCGATCGACCGTGGTACTCTTTTAAGCTTCCTCATGCTCTCTCCCACAGTCATCCATCAGTCACGGTCTGTAACCGTATTACATGAGTCAGTCTGTGAATGAATGTGTGCAAGAGTGAGCATCTGCTTTTGTCAGTGCACTTTTTGTTCCCCAAAGTAGTATTTTTCAGAGACAGCGGGGTGTTTTCAGGACAGCGTCCTCAGTTGAACTCCGTCTTTTAGCTCCTCCTTTAGGTTTTTTCCCCTACTCCACCTTACTCTCCTCCTCCTCCTCCTCCTCCTCTTCTTCCAGTGTCTTCCCGCCTTACTCTCCCCCATCCCATCTCACTCTGGATCGTAGTATCAGATTTAAACTGGGAGCAAAGTGTTTTGAGGTTTGTTTGGTCAAATAGCAGCTGCAGAAATCTCCCATTTTCTGTTTTGCAAGCATCTGATGGGTGCGGTGTGGTGGGCTGGGGGGAAAAATTTCACTTTCGAAATACACCCAGCTGTCTCCAAGATTAATCACCTAAAATCTCAACAGTTGCTACAATCATTACAGTGCATTTTTTCTGAAATGATCCATCTCAAATGATTCCTAGATCACAAAATAAAGTTCTGTAGGATGCACTGAGATAGAGAAAGTGGAGACCCTGAGGCGAGTCCAAACATAGAGACACACATACATTAATGACCCTGCTCTGGACTCTAGGTTTTGTTTGCAGCTTCGCTTTCTCAGTAACACATTGTTATTGCCTCATATTTCACCTTTGTCTAACTGTAGTTACTTTTTCTATCTTCAACAACATCTACTATCTCATGTGGCTGAACTGCTTCATTCACTTCAAGGTACCGACTGCGTAAACGCCTCACAAAGGTACTCCTACGTCTGTTTCATCGACAAAGTACTCACCTCATAACCTTGTTCACAAAGGTAAAGATGAAAGGATGAAATGTGATATAAGGGATGAAAGATGGTGGCTGTGAATTGAGTTTGAAGCCGACACAATGACATCAAGAGATCAACCTGCATTGTTGTACAGAGAGTCGCCAGAGGCTGAAAGATCCCATCTCTCTGTTGAACCAAACTGATGGAGGTTAATTTAGATAAAACAAGGAAGTATCGTGTCTCAAAACGGACTTTTAAAGTCCTGATTCTGAAAACTGGACTTTGGATCTGCCAATACGAACACTGATTTGAACTGAATTCCCTATGTTGAGCAGAGGACTGGTAATCATGTTAGCATTTTTAACTTTTTTACTGTTCAATTGAAATCTGAAATATCTGAGTTGAAGCTCATTGATGTAACATCTTTAGGGCTGCAAGAATTAAAAATTCGTTGACGTGAGAATTCAAGCGTTGACGCATTGTGATGTAAATCGCACACCAGCCTCTTCATGCTCATCTGCAGCGTTGCCAACTCTTCAGTAAGGAAAGTCTCTAGTTGTTGTCGTATAAGTCACTAGAAGTTGCTAGATGACGCCATCGCCTGATTGGCATATTTTTTCTGTCACACCCGCCACTCGATGAGAAGAGTAACATCGATACCTGCTTTCATGTCAGAGTTTCCAAACTCCAGAAAAGAATTGCCAGATTTGACGCTAGGCACTTTTTTGAAAACAAGTTGCTAGGAGGATCTGAAAAGTTGCTAAATCTAGCGACAAAATCGCGAGGTTGGCAACACGGCTCATCTGTAACTGCAGTGCCCTACAGGAAGTGCTGGGGGCAGTATAGTTTGCTTTTTACATCCCACATGGAAACTGAGAAGAAGAACGTACAAATTATGGCAGAACAAACAGACGAAGAGGTTAAAAAACTCCGACCCAAAGTTTCCGAAGTTTGCAAAACACATAAAATGCGATCTCTGTGAAGCTCAATTCTCATCTTATGGTAGCACTACGGTGATGCACGAACACTTAAATGCCGACACCCGGAGCTTCTGTGTCATCATCATTCCGCAGAGAGATGAGTTCACAATCCAGCTTATCCAGCTGAAACCATTCCAGTACTAAAACTACTCTCTACATGCCTGCCTCTTTATGGTAGGTTGTGCTTAGTAAATTACAGTGAAAGGATCAGTTTGTATATGTTCTGCTTTTTCTTGTTTCCAAAATATTGAGTTCAAGAGTATAACTTCGTTGAAATATCGCCGCTCTTCATCCTCTATTGCATCACCTAACCCAGTATCGTCACAGACATTCACGTAAATGGGCTGCAGAGGTTATGCATTTATTCTCTTTGTGATTTTATTAGACCTCTTAACCTACTCATAAAAACACAGCTTTTCTCATTAATAGCCGATGTCTTATGCTAGAGGCATCACTTGAGTTGAGCTTCTCATGATAGGAGACATTATCGCCTATGTTCATGTCTTGAAAGGTAAAAACTCTCCTTTCCGCTCTTCATGTCCAGCTACTACATGAATCAAAGCTGAAGAGGAGATAAAGGTTGTACTACCCATATTGCACTGGCTGAGTAGTCAGCTATTAATAATGCATGATAAGAAAGCAGACGGGTGGAGCTGCTGGAGTTTGATAAAAATCAGAGGATGGTCAGCAGATATGGCACGCTTCTCAAAGCCTAGCATGGCTCATTTACTCCATGTGGGTGTGTATGTGTTAGCTTTCCTGGCTTTAATTGTAAAAGTATGTACTTCATACATAAACAAAAGCTTTCCTTGTTCTACAGATAAGTGGATGAAGTTTTAAAGTAGCATGACCTTGACATTTTTTTTCATTGTCACTTTAAGTCCAAGAACCGTAGAGACGTTGATGTCTTGTGTTCAAAGATATGAATGAAGCTCCTCATAAATTAGAGAATAAAAGTAAATGTTTGTCCGCACAAAAGAAAGTGAAGTTTTCTTTACCAGCCTAATGTGCAAATTAAAAATGTCAAGTTAGAAAATGAAAGTACTTGACATTTTCAGAGTTAATTACAGCCTAAATGGATTTAAAGCAAAGTATCTTTACTCTTAACGCTTTAATCCCCTCATGAATAGATAAATACTGAAGGAAATACACTGTTTTGAATCTTGACATCTTTTAAAGGTAGGGTTGGTGATCACGTCAAACTAGCATGAATTTGAATGTAGCATCTCCTCAGGACTTTGTCTAGCTCCTCCAAAACAACGCCCCCGCTCACATGCACGAGCGCTGCTGTCTGCTGATTCAAAACCACAGACTCAAAACTTTTGGACTTTAGATTGGGAAGTGTTTGCACAGCGGGGACAAAGACGGTAACGTTAGCGTCGGGATGACCACATAACTAGCAGCATGGCTAAATACTTGATCAAGATTAAAATCGCCCAGAAACAACAAACTCTCAACGTGCCTTTCCAACAGAAAATGAGCGACTATGGCATCACTTTTAAAGCCCTTGACCTCTTTTAGTTCTCGCCATCACTGAAAAGCTGTTCTGATGTTGACTTTCGTTTTCGCCCTTGCTGTCCCCAAACTCTTGCGTCAACCTCCTCTGCCTCCATCTTTCTTTTCTTGCTCTTTTTTGCAGGAGGAGTGGTCACCATTAATCTGGGTATTGGTAGTTTCTCTCGGCTATGTGCATTGAATCAGGGCCAGTGCACGCCAGCGACATGTAAGCGCAGGAGGCGAGCACGGGATTTGATTGGTTTAAAAATGTGGGACCGACACGATGTGATCGGTTGGTGTTTTCCTGCTTTTACTCCTGGGTGTGGATAGCGATGTTTCGCGCTTTTTAAAAAACACATCATGTATTGATCGCCATGGGAACATAAAGATCATTTTAACCAGAATTACCAACCCTACCTTTAAGATATCATATCCAGGTATATCTTGCTCCTTGTTTATGCAGGTAAACTTTAGTATAACTTGAATGAAGCGGTGGACACCAGAGGATGCATAATAGGAAGTGGTGTGTGTGTTCCTGTTTTCCTGTTCATGCATCTGATTGAAGATGTGTAGGTGTGCTGGATGAGTACATCCCTGTGTATTTTACAGCTGTGATATCTCCCCCGCATATACATTCAGGATAATGTATGTCACTGCAGCTTCACATCTGATGTGTATCTCGTGTTTGTCCCTGTCGTTTGATGTGTATAAATTTTTGCTTGTCGGCTCTGTTAGCTTGTGGAAAATGTGTCCAAGTCGCAGCAGATTCTCTGTTAGTTGGGGATGTATTGACCGGTGCTGACAGCCGGGGCCCCGGGGTTGATCTAGTGTGAGTCTGCTGTCATCTCTCCATCGACTGGCTCTGCTGCCATGAGTTATTATCGCCCTTCATCAGCACCAGGTTGCTCTGCTCCGCTCTTCCTGTCTCTCCGCCCTGTCTGTCTACCTGTTAATCACCTGGACACACAGCTTTCTCACCTTTGCAGCAGAGTGGCCTAAAGCTTCCTTCAAAATATTTTGTCTATTTTTTGGTTCCTTTTTTTTTGTATTCGTAATTTAGAAAATAGCAAAGTTAACACTTTTGTCGGAAAGTGTACAGGTTGCTACAAGACCAGACAAAACCAGTGCTGTAATGGCAGAATCAGAAAGCAGCAGCAGAGCCGGCCCAAGGCTTAAGCGAACTAAGCCTCTGCTTAGGGCCCCACAGCCAGTAGGGGGCCCCCAAGAGCAATCAAAAATATATATATATTTTTTATTTTTTGCATGTATTAGTGATGCTTTCTGTATGATCAAATATATATTATTGTATTAATAAAATAAAACAAAGTAAAAACATTTTAGTCCTGCTGCTGATGTCAGCCGATGATTCTTACTGCCGATATGTCAAAGCTCCTGCTGTGAAATGTGCACTGAGCATCCTGAATGTGTTACATTTTAAGATTAAAATCCATATGCAGCACCCTGAACATCATTCATCAGTCATTCATCGGTATTATTTGCATGGTTGCATTGGTATTATTTATGTTATTACCTAGGCCACCCCCTTAAATGTGTAAAGACATGTCAGGCGCATTAAATTTAGGCGTGGGCCGGCTCTGAGCAGCAGCACATGCTGGCTCCAATATAAAGCACCGTTTCATTCAGCTTTGGAAAGTCTTTGTGGCGGAAATCTTTGTGGCGACCTGTGGCGACCTGTGGCGACCGAGCTTTCTCAGCTGTGGCTCCTAAATTATGGAACGAATTGCCACTTGAGATAAAAACATCCCCGACTCGCTCTACTTTTAAATCACGTCTTAAAACTCATTTTTATTCCTTGGCTTTTAGTTCAGTGTGAGAGTTGTGTGATCTCTGTTCTTTCATGCCTTTTGTGGTCCTTTTATCACTTCTATTCTTTTATGTTTTTATGTTTTTATTTCATTTCATTTCGAATGTTTTTACCTGCTTTTATTATTTCCTCTTGATGTTTTTTTTTCTTTTTTTACTTCCGCAGTATTTGTTCTTTTAATTTTTACTGTGCAAACTTGAATGCCTTTTAAAATGTGCGATATAGATAAGCGGATTGGATTGGATTGTTAGCACGACACGTATGTCTCACTTTATTACTGAGGTTTGCAACTGTGTTTTTTAGAGTGATGGCTTCGAGACAGGATTTCTCACAATGATGCCTAAATTTTAAGTATCACAAAGAAATTATGAGAAGAAAACACAGTCCTGAACCGTTTACATCACAACAAGTTTACTCTTCTGTTAAAGCTGACAGTGAGCTCTCTCCATCTACTCTTATTGTCTATTTAGTTTTTATTTATGAGTATTTTGGAAATAGGAAAAAAAGAGATGAATGAGTAAGAGTGTGTGTTTAAGACTGCGGTTCTTTTACTCTTATTTCTTTTTGGCTTTTGGAAAAGTACAAGGAAAAAAAAGAACGTCTCTGTCTGGCAGCAGTATCGTTTTTAAACACTTTACCTCTTCGGTGTTTGAGTTTGCTCCACAAAAGCCCTGAGATGTGAAGTCCAAGGTGAAGTCTTTATAGTTTCTGTCTCTCTTTCTGTCTCCCTTTTGTCCAGAGTTAGACAACCCAGAAGCCAGAGTGACAGAGATCCACGCTCTGGTGCACCGACTACCTGAGAAAAACAGACAGATGTTGGAGCTTCTGATGAAACACCTGTCCAAGTAGGTGGAGATCTCACACACCTGTAGTGGGATGTATCAGGCACTATACTCCTAACATCAGACACCATAACCGCGACAGCACAGTGTTTCATTTTGAACTCTCTCCTCTTGCTGTAATTCTGCTCAGCTTGATTATTGATGTTGTTCGAGGAGGATTACAGAATCATGTAATCTCTTGTCCACTTACATTAAGGCCTAAAATAGAAACCCATCCAGCCACCACCAGTAAAAATCTATTTCCTGAGCTTATCCCATGAATGGAAAGAAGGGTTAACAGTCAGGTTAGATCTTATGTGAATGACAGGATATATTTAAGCAACCTTTTGAGGACTATTCTGATTATTTACAGGACAAAAATAGTCTTTCTAAAGGAGTTGTTTTCAATGTTTGAGTACATTGAAGTTTGTGTATTCTATTCAAGAGAGGGTCCAAACTTGAACTAGAAAAGCACCCGGAGAGCGCAGACCTCCACCAAGCAGCTCATGTCCCCCCTTATATTGTGATTCACACTTTTACTTTTACAAAACATTTACTGTTACGTGTCTTTTATTAACTTTTATTTGTGTTTAAACTGGTATGTTCACTGTTCATAATGTTCGTAAAACAAGACATGCCCTAACCGGGATTTGAACCCAGGACCTTCTGGTTGTGAGGTGACAGTGTTAACCACTACACTACTGTGCCACCCATTGGTTATATTTCAGCATTGAAAATTCCAATGACACCCTTATTTTTGTGTGTTCTGGATCACAGTATCTGGAATTTTGTCTGGATCAGGATCAACCTTTGACACCTCATAAAACTCATTGAGATCCTTTTGTGTAATTTTTTACTAAAGACTCGGCCCATTTTTATAGAGTTAAATGCAAAAAAAATAAAATTTGCCCTATCTCACAATGATAAAGAATCCTTCAAAAAAATTCCTGGATCCAGAAGGCGATCCGGATCACCACCAAAATTTAATGGGATCCTCCTGGGGCTGAGACGCACCTCTGGTGAAAATTTCAGGTCAATCCGTCTGTAACTTTCTTTGTAAAGTTGCTAACAAACAAACAAACAAACCAACCAACCAACCAACCAACCAACCATCGCTACCAAAAACATACCCTCCTTGGCGGAGGTAATAAACAAAGGCGGTAATGTTGACACAATATTGAATCTATTAAATTAGCTGCAAGGGAGAAAAACGCCAGACCTCAATCTGCTTTTTGACCCGCAGTTCTCCCAATCAGTGCTGGGGAAGCTGTAGGATGCAACCCTCCCATTGAGCTGATTGAAAATCAGTGCTCTTCCCAAGGTTATTTCTGCAGGGCAGATGCTGATGAGTACTCAGATGAAAACCTTCAACAAATTCGATGCAAGACCCCAGTGATGATATAGCTTTAATCTTATATAGCCATCACCTGGCGAATACTGCTCCTTTTTTCCTTCACTGACTTAAAAACCCACTTTGGCCTCCACATATTTATACTGTATAAAGGCAAAAGTATATATCACAGTTAGGTAAGCATGTAAAACAAACAGGTTGTCTGATTTTATAACCATAAGCAGAAAATGAAAAGGGCATTACAGCATTTGCATGTGTATTATTTTCCAAATGCTGGCAGCCTGCAGTGTGTGTTCACTCTAAACCCACATTTAAGCCGTGTGGCTTTATAAGGGCTTTTCTCTCACAGCGGCTCCATGTTATATCATGGAAGGAGATAAATGGAACACCAGCCATGTTTATACAGCGTGTATTCAGGCGTGAATATAGGTAATCTGAGGACAGGTGCGTCTCAACCTGAGTTTAGCAGTTTACACTCGACTTACATGATTTAATGTTTGGATCCCAGGCAACACCTGCCACCAGAGCGCGGCTTCAGTTCCGATCAGATCAGAGGGTTTGTGGCTGAAAAAAATACCAAATTGCCGGAGGGACTAAAAGTTTCTTTTATAAAGGGAGGAAAAAACAAACAGCACACATGAGGTAGACTGTATATAGAATGGACACCGTCTGCCTCCTTGCTGGGTGAAGCCACCGTGAAAACAGCACCCTCTGGTGACAGGCTGCAGTATAGGTCCAGGGCTTGACACTAACTTTTTTCACAAGGAGTGTATGTGGTGTTAAGTTGAAAAAGTACTATTATACTATTATACTACTATATAGTACTATTATTTAAAATCAATTTTAGGTCAATTGGTCACATTTTTAGAGGACAAATTAGGGAAATAAAGAGGTGTGTCTTATTGTCCGACCTTAGTACTATTATTTGAAATCAATTTTAAGTCAATTGGTCACATGACATGGAAGCTATTGAAGGAAAACAGCCTTTTTTGAAAACATCAACCGGTAATTTGTTGATGGTTCCTTATTCAACACCCAACGATGACAGTGAGGATGCCGAGTAGATTTAACTGCGCTGCCTATGGAGAGTGAGAAGACACCGGTAGATCCGCAGTGCACTTCTGTCGAATATCCAACCTACAACTAACTTCGCTGCAGTATTTACCTGAATAAACATTTGTTGCCTCGGCTAATTTTTTTTATGCGCACATGTGCCCCTAAATACATTTTACAATTCGCACACATCTATTTTTGGTCACAAATGAAACGGTCACACTGTCAAGCCCTTAGGTCATAAATCCCGCCTCCTCCAGCAATCCCTACGGGGCTGTGGACAAACTTTAGAAATTAATTACTCAGAATATAAATTTCAACCCCCCCGGTTGCGATGTTGACATGTAGTTACTGTCAGACTGGTTTGTGCTCAAGTCCTCTTTTTTTCTGTGCAGCTCCATTTTTAAAAGTTATCAGGGGGTTCACGTTTTCTATGATTGACACTTGATACAGCCTATGGGCATAAGAAGTTTACGTAGCTCCCGCCGAATGCCTACGACGCTCCTGCGCAAGCGGTGGTTCCAGAAGGTGGAGAAATTCCTGGAAATACTGAGAGCAATTCGACTTCAACTTGTTGATACTTGTTGATACAAACGAGGAAAATCTCAAACGTGAATGAAAAGGAGCAGAAAAATCTTCTAGTCTGCCCCTCTTTGATAAGATATTAATCAACTAAACACATAATAAAAATGTAATGATGGAAGGTGGAGCCAAGTTGTCCTTAGTTTATACAGTCTAAAGCACTACCTGCTTAAAACAGTTTCACCAAGCTTTTCTTTGGAGTTCACCAGCAGAGACCTGAAGGTGTTTAGTGGTGTTAGGATAAGTGCTGACTCGAGCTTGATGTTTTGACAGCTTTGCCACTACAGGGAGTGTTACTAGGACGCCTCTGGTGTAACCCTTCAGACGGGAGTGTCTGCGTTGTTCCTGTTTGGGATGCAACTGCGGGGACACTCTGTACGACTGTTTCCTCGGGTAGCTTCTTACTATGTAGAGTTCCAAAAATGTCTGTTTGTAGTCAAGAAAGAGTTTGTTGATTTCTCTCTAGCCTACTGTGCGCAGAGGAGCAAGCTGTAAACACAACACTGACACATGATCATCTTACAAAGCAGACCTATTAAGAAGCCAAGGTTGTGGTGGTCGTGTTAACAGCCCTTAGCAACTGAATACTCCGCTGTATACTCGAGCCAGGCGCTAATATTAGTCTCCTGCTTCTCAGCCTGAAAGATAGAATATCAGGTTTAGCAGAGTTTTATCTGTGAAAACAGCTGCCTGCTGCTGAAAACAAGGTTTAATAAACTGCAAACTGTTAGTTGGGTTAAAGGTGCTGAAGTAATGTTACCACTGCGGGGGATATGGAGCTAAATCTCCAATAACGTATCAATAGAGGGGGTTATATTATTGGTAAAAGAAAACAAGTAGAACTGCTTATGTCGAGTCCTTCACTTTCTTCCTGTCTCCCTCTCAACAGCGTGGCCAGTCACCACCATCAGAACCTGATGACTATCGCCAATCTGGGTGTGGTCTTTGGGCCAACTCTGCTCCGTCCACAGGAGGAGACGGTGGCAGCCATCATGGACATCAAGTTTCAGAACATTGTAGTGGAGATCCTCATAGAGCACCATGAGAAGGTGAGAAAAGGGAGTGTGTCTGTTGAACAGGTAAACAACATGAACTCTAGCTGAGAGTTTGGTGCCATGAGGAGAATGAAACACAACTTTGGTTCTGTCTAGATGTGGATTTATGTTAATCTACATTACAGGAATTTAATATTATAGCTGGAGGAGCGCTCAGTCATGTTTACTACAGGGTGTGTGTCAGTCAACACACAGAATTTCAGTTTGAGTGAATCATTTTTCCATATTTTAAACCATTGCACTGGCGTCGTATCAGTAGTAACCACAGCAACAGGGACGATGTCAAAGAGGATGAACTTTAAATAGTTTACAACATGGTAACTCTTTCATTCTCCGAGCAATAGGGGATGGAACCAATCATACAGTGACAGCGAGTAAACTAACCCTCTGAAAAACTGACACTCATCATCCAAAAGAAATCGACTCATTCTCCATTTGTTACTGAGCTGGTTTCTCACATGACTTGAAGGCTGGTGGTTATCTCGCTCATTTTGTTTTTTTACAGTTTGTAAATTTGTTGGAACCAACCGTAAGTATGTTTGCTTTTGCATTGGCTAACATTTGCTAGTAGCTGAAACACTCCATGAAAATAATCTTGCGCTGCCAGAAATAAATTTCTTTTCACTATGTAAAGGGATATTCCGTCGTAAATTTATATTTTGATCAAAGACACAGTAACACCAAGTTAGACACCCCCTGGCGAGATGAATGTTGCCGACCGCTTGCTTCTCTAGTTATACCAACTTTGCGAACGACCGCGAGATAGCAATACACAGCAGTCTACGTCTCCACGTGCAAACCTCAACCAAAAAGCCACTCTATAGCCACAAATAATGCTCAGAACAGCACCTAACTTTATCAACAGTACATATAGGGCCCCAGCTATAGTACTAACCATCAAACATCTTTTTAGCTTTGCCTAATTTCTTTAGCAAAGAGACCAAACACAACTCACCTACGCTCCTCCAGCAGCCGCTTGTTTGTGGGGGAGCCCTGACGAGTCGATCACAGAGTGCAGCGGAGTTTCGCAGCTCAAGGAAGAACATTTTTGATCTTTGCTTCATGGAAATGATCTGAGAAGCAGACCGCTGTGTATTGCTATCCTGCGGTCGTTACTAAAGTTGGTATAACTAGAGAAGCAAGCGGTCGGCAACATTCATTTCTCGAAGGGGTGTCTAACTTGGTGTTACGGTGTGTCTGACCATAACTTAAATGCACGCCCGAATATCCCTTTAAGTCCTGACCCGGTAACATCCAGAGAGGGGCACAGGTCTGTCCCTGACGCTAACCCTCACCGGGTCCTCAAAGAACAAAATAAAACTCTAGATTTCTATGAAGGGGGGTCAGAGCCTCACATAGAGGTCTAATCTGTCCCTTCAGACCCTGCTGTCAGTTTTTGTCTGGCGGGGCGATCTTCATCGGGTACAGGGGGATGTGGGCGGTGTCAGGCCCTCCGTCTTTGCAGGGGCAAACGTAATAATGGAGGCTGAATTTTCCAGGCAGTAGTCAGATCCTTTTGCATTAACACAGGAACTTTATTGAACTGTTTATTGAACTGTTGATATTGTTTTTATTGCGTTGATTACTTTTTGTCAGTTGTCTTGTTTAAGACATACTGCCTTCCAATAGACGAACACATAACCTTGTTTTTTTTCTGAATGAGCACATAGTTGTCACACACAGCTACTATTTCCTGCATATTCTACACACACTTCAGAGCCACTTGTCCTCTGACCCCAACAGCCTGACAATCAAAGCTGCTTACAAATATCACCATGGCAACACATGAAACCGATCCACTCATTTTGTACACTCAAAAGCTACACATACTGTTTAATTGTGTTGACCCACATACAAGGTAAATGCATGGGATTGAACATCACACACTATTACACACTCACAAATGCATAATGTCTTTTTCCTTTACAGACATCTTAAAAAAACAAACTCATAAAACAAAAGGAGTCTTGATGGTGTGGTGAAGCAGAACTAAATACCAAAAGACATTTAATCACCGTCGTTGTGTCGCCGTTTACAGATAAAGAATGAATTGTCATGTGAAATGAAATGATTTCCCTCACGAGCCGCTCATGCTCGTATATGATGTACTCATATACCGTACTGAACATCTGCAGGTTTCACGTGATTCTTCCTATAATCATCCTTTTTGTGCAAGCAACACAACAGAGCGTTGAGGATGACTTCTGCAGCACTTGTGTTGTCTGAGCCTGAAAGCTACTAACAGCAATGACTGACAAAAAGATGTTAGGATGTCTAAATAAGCGTAGGAGCCTTAGCTGTGGAAAAAATAGAGAAACTCATTGGGTGAAGAAGAAGAAGAAGAAGAAAATAAACCTGAATCACACTGCAGTGTGTATTTTTATCACAGCATGAGATTCTCTGCGTCCTGCGTTTTGTGCCTCAAGGAGTAAAAAGGAGAATAAATTTCTGTGCTGTCACTATCAATACCACGGATCATAAACAGAGCTGACAATATGCCCTGTTGTGAAGTTGTTGCTTATGCAATCATTCGCTGTGAAAGGGAGTTTTAGACGCACAAACAACCAGCTTTGTTGCTGTTTTGAGTCTGAGCTGCGGTGGTTGAAACTAGGCAGCAAGAATCAGGGGAAATATGTAAGGTAATAGCTGTAAACTGCATGTTCAAGACCAGGTTTTATTTCAGTAGACAAAGGATAATTAAAACAATTATTAGAATTATTATTTAATGGAGGATAATTTAATTCTTCTTCCCTGCTGTTTGTTTTTTCAGTTGCTCTTGCTCTTGCACTTCAATGTTTATTTTTGCCTTTGCAGATATTCAAGGACGTGCCTGTCTCTGCGGGCGGTCAGACTAACATGCAGCTCAACCTTTCAAGGAGGAGAAGTGCAGAGAGCAAAGCCCCATCCTGCAGTGAGAGGCCTCTCACACTCTTCCACACACCGACACATTCTCAGAAAGGTGAACTGGACGATCTCATTTGGGCAAAAATATCTGCTAAAGAATGATTAACACGTGTTTTGATTTTTGAGTTTTTGAACTAGTTGCTTTAGCTGTCACTTTTTTCCCGATGCAAGCTTGCAGAGACCGATAGCTGTATTTTCAGGGGAGTCTGAGTCTAAAAGTGGCTACTCGAGGTGAATGACATTTTCAGTTACTGGCAGAGGAGTTGAAGTTGACGAAAATCTTTCTTAACTCTTGTAGGTGAAAAGAGGAACAGTTTAGTTAGTGCCAATGCCTCTGAGCTGCAGCAGCCACTGTCCTCCTCCTCCACCAACTGTAACAGCAGCAGCAGTAGCAGCAGCAACAGCGGCAGCCAGGGTCGAACCCCGAGACATAGCCTGACCAGCAACGATGGAGACACGCAGGACAACCGGCAGATCCGGCCCAGCTCACTGTGAGTGCAAAACAAGGATGTAATAAAATTATGTGATACTCAGATTTGAGGAGAGTGGGAGAAGTTTTCACAGCTTTTAAATCTTCTGATAATCAGCATTCTTTTTAAAACCAGTGAAATATTTCCAGAATTACCTGGTTGGCAGTAAAAACTTGTGAAAAGCTTTTACTGTGGAGCTTAAATATCTTTTTTAAAGCAGCTCAGGCTTCTGTTCATATGAAAACAGGAGCAATGCTCGGCGAAGGTTAAGTAGACCAAAATGATAGAGATTATTGGTGTTTGGTTAAGGGGTGAGACCGTAGATCTACATCATAAAGTCAAAACATTATGATAACCTGCAGAATTTAGTGCAGACCCCCCTCTCATCGAGTCAAGACCAAAACAGTCCTGACCTCACGAGACGTGGACTCTCCTAGACCTCTGAAGGAGTGCTGTGGTATCTAGCACCAAGACGCTAGCATCAGATCCTTTAGGCTCTGAAAGTTGTGGCGCGGGACCTACACGGCTCACACTTGGTTGTCCAGCACATCCCACAAATGAACGATTGAATCAAATGAACACTTTGAACTCCTCCACCTCCTCCTTCCATGTCTTTGTAGTCCCGCTCTGATGCTCTTGACGAGTGCAATGATTTACAGTTACGCAGCTTCAAACACAACAAACAGTGATGCTCCATGTGTGAACACCTTTTAATCAGGACAAGCATTAAATTCTTTGAGCAGTTTGAGCTCCAGTAACACCTCTGTTGTATCAGATCACAAGCTTCAGTTTTGAAGAAGCTCTTACTCAGTCATCTAGCTGTTTTTCCCCTCGAATACACTTGCCTGTTTTCCCTGTTTCAAACGTTAACATTTAGGGCAAAATATACTCACTAACAAGTGCTAATGTACAAGGTAATCAGTGTTAATCGCTTGACCTGTCCGTGGTCATAATGAAGCAAACATTTCGTAAACTTGTAACCACAAGAAACAGCACATACAATGCATGTGCATGTGAGGCAGTTAAAGGGATAATCCGGCCTAAATTTAAGTAATGTTCAGACACAACATAACATCGACTTAGATACTTCGTTGAGAGAATGAATGTTGCCGACCGCTTGCTTCTCTAGTTATACCAACTTTAGCAAAGACGGCACTATAGCAATACACAGCGGTCTACGTCTCCACACGCAAACCTCAACCAAAAAGCCACTCTATAGCCACAAATAATGCTCAGAACAGCACCTAACTTCATCAACAGTACATCCCAGCCATAGTACTAGCCATCAAACAAAAGCATCAAATGCAAAGAGACCAAATACAACTTACTCCCTCTCCTCCAGCAGCTGCTTGTTTGTGAAGGAGCCCCGACAAGTCAATCACGAAGTGCAGTGGAGTTTCGCAGCTCAAGGAAGAACATTTATGATTATTACTTCATGGAAATGCAATCAGACAGAGACGCTAAGGTAGAAGAACTACCGCGTCTGCAGAGCAAAATGAAAATTATAATGATTATTACTTCATGGAAATGATCCGCTGCACTTCGTGATTGACTTGTCAGGGCTCCCCCACAAACAAGCGGCTGCTAGAGGAGAGTGGATGAGTTGTGTTTGGTCTCTTTGCTTTTGATGCTTTTGTTTGATGACTAGTGCTGTGGCTGGGACCCTATATGTATTGTTGATGAAGTTAGGTGCTGTTCTGAGCATTATTTGTGGCTATAGAGTGGCGTTTTGGTTGAGGTTTGCATGTGGAGACGTAGACCACTGTGTTTTGCCATAGTGCCGTCTTTGCTAAAGTTGGTATAACTAGAGAAGCAAGCAGTCAGAACAATTAACCCTTTCGAGGGGTTGTCTAACTCTGTGTTATGGTTAAATTTACGCTGGATTATCCCTTTAAGAGCTTGAATCAAAAGTTTTAATTCTTGTGGCTTGTTAGATTAAATCCTAAAACCACCTTGTTTAAGTTCAGTCCCTCTGAGTACAGCAGCAATCCAAGCCCATCCCCAGCAAATACACTTAATAAAGTCATGTAGCAGCAGTCTTTCTATCTATTGATTGACAAGCAAAGTTTTACCTATGAAAACAAACTATGAAAAATTACCCAACATGCACACGTAGACCTACTTTTTGAAGTGCGTCTGTGATTTACTCACCTGAAACTGAACACTTCGCGTCAACAGAAATACTTTCACAGGTTTGAACAAGCCGCCCTCCCATATTTTCTCCACATTAACACTGGACACACACACACCCGGAGGTTATTAACAGGTGTAAACACACGCCTGCACATGGAATTCACAGCGACATGAGGCTGAGCACACACACTCACACACACACACACAGTGGCTGACATACTTAATCAACAGGCATTCTCACTAGCAGTGTCTTCATCAGCGTGTATGTCTTCAGGGGATTGTCTGCCCCTTCATGTTGCCTCTACATGTTGACATGTGGACATACACACTATGAATCATCTTATCTATACTGACAGAGTCTTCAGTACAATCTGTCGCTCAGATGATAATGAAAAACAATGACTAGTTTTCTTCCTATTTCTACCATTTTCATCATCACTTTCCCCTAAATCCTCAACTCACACATAGTTTCTTTCAGTTTTTTTTAATCTCCTCACCTCTTTGTGTGAATGCTGTATTACCGATACTAGAAATTGATATAATCTTTGTTTCACGTGTGTGCCCAAAAGAGAAAAGCCCCCTCTCTCGCTTTGATTGGATCAATCAGTTCAACGTGTTTGACCAGGATCAATACTAGCAGAGAGTCCTTCAAGGGGACAAAAACTTAAACAGGCATTTTTGCTCTTTACAGTTATTAGTCCCACTCCAATCATTTTTTTTACTATTTAGTTAATATCATAATTAGCTTTCTAAAGAGCTTTGCAATCCACCAATGCAAACACTTGTTCTGTGATCGTCCTCTCCACTTCTCTGAGTCTGGCCTGCATAGTGGGACTCTGGGGGCGGAGCTTGGATTTGTGATGTAAGAAATCTCACTGTGTCTGAACCATAGACTGTATATACTATGGACAACTTGGTTCCGCCTACCGCCTGTACACGGATTTGAAGCCAAAAATCTCTCGGTATTTCCGGGATTTTTCTTCATTTCCTGAAACCCGCGCTGCGCAGTAGCGATGCATGCATTGGGCCGTGCAGTCGCCGAGAGTCGCTGTGATGACGCTCGGTTCAAACAGCGTATCCCCCGGGAGAGCTACGCAATCCCTGAACGCTCATAGGCTGTATCAGGTGTCAATCATAGAAAAGTAATGCAATGATCACGCAAACCTCATCACACTCTGCCTCATTCTCTAAAACTAAGAAAACATTTTTCTACCTTAAGAAGCCGTAATTACTCTAATATGAGGTCTTGGGTATTCTTGAGCTGTGATTCATAAATAAAAACGAGGACGCGTTTGAAATGTCAGACATGAATGATATGCAGTTTTTAAACGAACTCGTAGAGTATTAATATTTGGGGCTTTTTTGGAGCCCAGCCCAGGGTCCACCTCAGGGTGTTATGCGAAGCTAAAAGTGAAATGTCATTAGGGCCCGAGCGTAGCTGCTAAGCAGCTGCGAGAGCCCTATTATTCCTGATGGATTCTTCTTTCTTCTTCTTCTTCTTATTATTTTTCTGCCCCTTTGAACTGGAAAATGGCCCACTTCCCACTGGTGAAAAGTCATGAAATTTGGCAGGACGACCGGGCCTGGTGAAAAATTCGATATTCTGAAGTCGCCCAAAAAATCAAATGCAAAATGGCTCCATAGCGCCCCCTAAGGTGAAAAATTCACATGATTGAGTGTCACGCCTGTACGCTTTGTCAAAATGACACAAAATTTGACACACACGTGTATCTCAATAAGATCTACAAAAAAGTCAGTGCGGGCGTATCTGTCAAATGTACGGTTAAAGGGCTATTTCGCATTTTTTGCCGATCCGCACACATTGGAATTTCGCTAACTCCTCCGAAGGCTTTCGTTCCACCGGCACCAAATTTGCTCAGGCCAATCTACACCCCATGGCCATTAAAAGTTGTACAAATCATGACGCTGCATCCCACGGTTTACGTTCTAGGGGGCGCCAAAGATAACCCAGAAATCCACATTCTTAAAAGTCGTATAACTTTTTATTTTTGTCCTCACTGGCCTCCAAGTTTTCTAGGATGATGCAATGTCCAGCCATCAACACATTTGTGAAGGAATTTTTACTCCCCAAAAGAGCGCCCCCCCATGGCAGGAGAAAAAAGTCCATTTTTTCTTGTCTCCTAAGGCGAAAATTCACACTATTGACTGTCACGCCTTTACGCTTTGTCATATTGACACAAAATTTGACACACACATGTATCTCAATAAGATCTACAAAAAAGTCAGTGCGGGCGTATCTGTCAAATGTACGGTGAAAGGGCTATTTCGCATTTTTTGCCGATCCGCACACATTGGAATTTCGCTAACTCCTCCGAAGGCTTTCGTTCCAAAGGCACCACATTTGCTGAGGCCAATCTACACCCCATGGCCATTAAAAGTTGTACAAATCATGACGCTGCACCCCACGGTTTACGTTCTAGGGGGCGCCAAAGATAACCCAAAAATCCACATTCTTAAAAGTCTTATAACTTTTTATTTTTGTCCTCACTGGCCTCCAAGTTCTCTAGGATGATGCAATGTCCAGCCATCAACACATTTGTGAAGGAATTTTTACTCGCCAAAAGAGCGCCCCCCCATGGCAGGAGAAAAAAGTCCATTTTTTCTTGTCTCCTAAGGCGAAAATACACATTGTTGACTGTCACGCCTTTACGCTTTGTCAAAATGACACAAAATTTGACACACACATGTATCTCAATAAGATCTACAAAAAAGTCAGTGCGGGCGTATCTGTCAAATGTACGGTTAAAGGGTTATTTCGCATTTTTTGCCGATCCGCACACATTGGAATTTCGCTAACTCCTCCTAAATCTTTTGTCCCATCGGCTTCAAATTTGCTCAGGTCAATCTACACCCCATGGCCATTCAAAGTTGTACAAATCATGACGCTGCACCCCACAGTTTACGTTCTAGGGGGCGCCAAAGAGGACCCAAATATCCACATTTTTAAAAGTCTTATAACTTTTTATTTTTGTCCTCACTGGCCTCCAAGTTTTCTAGGATGATGCAATGTCCAGCCATCAACACATTTGTGAAGGAATTTTTTCTCCCCAAAAGAGCGCCCCCCCATGGCAGGAGAAAAAGTCAAGTTTTTCCTGCCCATCGCTCAATGGCTCAAACGCATCGCTCTCTCTGCAAAACCGAAAGGAGGAGCAACTTGCCATTTGGATATATACTAGCTGTGTTTGTGCCCTCACTCATGGTCCAGACTTTTTTCAAATAGGACATGTAGTTTGTCTGCAGCGAGCGTTTTGGTAGAAACTGCGCCTCCCATTCATTATAATGGGAAATGACCACAGACAAGTGCGCACACCATCTTTGGACCTTGAGTGTGACGCGATCGGGAGGGGGAGGCGGTCGCGCTGGGGGCGGCGCGACGCGGCTCGGGCCCGACAGTGCCCCACCGGGGCCCTAGTTTATAATTAATGCTGGTGGCATGTGAAAGCAAGAGAAAAAAGAAAAAAAAAGGACAAAGTGCCTGAAAAAGAGCAGAAAGCATACGGAAAAGTGTTTTTGCGGATATTCTTTCAGTTATGAATCACATTAAAAAGGCATTAAGTGACGGAGGTGAACAATCGGTTGAAGATCAGGATCATAATAGGGCTCCTAATGGCACATGAGATGATACACTTGGAAGCTTCCATCTTCACTTTCTGCCTTTTCTCCACTGAAGGTGATGCTTGTGTATAAAAGTGCTGTCGAGTGCTCTATACATGTAGTGTTTTTATATATATATGCAGATTTATATTGTGCGTGTAATCAAGGTGAGAAAGATACCAACTCCTCTGCAGACAATTTAGACGTTAGCATATCACAATTTCTGCACTGAAAAGCCTTTTCCCATGAGCACAGTAAGTGGCTACAGCTGAATATATACATTTAAAAAAAATATCTAATGAAGTGTAAAGGTACAGTGAAGAGATTTTAGCAGCATTCAGCAGAAAAGACTCAGTAGAAATGAATATATGCTGTAATATTTTTGTTTTTGTTGACTTGAAGGTGAGGTAGGCAGGAATCCATAGTCATTGATGACATTTGGTAGTATAACTATATCACTGTGTTTTGTTATGTCTGTGTAGTCAACATTTTAAAATTTCAAAGCACTCCGCTCTTTCTGACTGTAAACAAAGCCATTACCCGCCTCCCCCATCCTGATTGGTTGTGAGGCGGACGCTGCTCCCCCGTGTCGTTCAGGAGCCCAAACAAAGTTATCGTGCTGCAATATCAGACAGTAGAAACCAACCAGAAAGTACAGAAAATTGTCTGAATCCTCCTGTAGCCACGACTGCCGACACAAGCAAGAAAACAAACTAAATACCGGAGACTCTGGTGGAATAATGGGCGCTTAAAAAGGAGGTAGACCGCCTGGACAAGAGCTAAGAAGCCGGGTCAGCAATGATGGGGGATGCTTCAGGATCTTACGGACCCTGTAACTTTTCTGCTGGACAGGTAAACCGCTTTAACAAAGTAAACCAAGTGTCTGTAACAGAAGTGTTTCTTGTCAAATGGGAGACTGCTGCGTGTTGTAGCGCCGCTAAACTGTTGACCTTGGGTCCTGGACTATGTCACTTTATCCTAGTTGTAGAAGTTCTGCAAACATTGTGTTTGCTGGTAGTCTGTTGGCATCTACAGTAGCACCAATGCTTTTTACTTTCACGTTGACTGGGCTCCATTTGTAATTATCTGAAGTATTTATCTGCATTATATCTGAATTTAATTGGAACGATGCGAGCGAGCAGGAGCGTCTGTTTGTGGGCGGGGCTTGCTGGAGCAGAGAGGGAGGGGAGAGGAGGAGCTGAGGGGAAAACTGGTTGGGAGGGGTAGAGTTTACGTTCACGATTTCTCCCAAAAACTGTCACTTCCTCAGATCCTGCCTACCCCACCTTTAAATCAGCTTCTTAATCTATGAAGGTGCAGGTCTTCACCAACAGTGACCACCATCTTGGACTTTTAGAAGAATTAATAATATGTGTTATAAATTATGTATTATTATGTGGCTTAAAGGAAGAAGAAGAACTGAACAAATGATACATACTCGTCAGCTTCTTTCCTTTAAAGGCCACTGGACAGTACGTGTAAATGAAAGAGCGTTTCAATCTAAAATCTGGCTGCTAGGTATTGGAAATTTTTGCCGTTTCGACACACTGTATCTTTAAACTCTACCAGCTCAGTGCTGACATGTGGCACAGAGTTTTATATTAAGTTCAAATATGGAGTTGTTGGGTAATTTTCAGCCACTTGACACTAACCACAATTTAAATGCTGCTCCCTGAAGGGAAGAGAAAGTGGATTTAAAAGGCGACTGGCTGGAGAAGCAAGTGAAGTGTAAATCTCAAAGGAGCTGCCAAGAGTGAGATGAAGTTGGAAGGACTGTCACAATTGTACCAGCTTGTCCTTTTTAAAGCTACAGTCTCAGGTTTTTAAAGCTGAAGTTGAATTAGAGTCAAATTACAAGAAAGATAAAACCAGAGAGAATCTAAATGTGATGAATCATAGGGCTGGAATTCCAGACAAGCTGCTCTTTGTATAAAAATAGCCCCAAGGTTTGAGAAATTTGTCCAAATTTTCCAGAGACAATGTTTTTACTGCTCTTAAATGTCTATTTATACATGAGGTGTTATAAATATTTTGCAATAAAAAGTTTATTTTTGCATCAAAATTGAGGAAAACAGTGAAAGAATAGAAGTTGAAGGAAACATTGTGTTGCCAGGATACTGAGTATATTGTGTTCAAAAACAGACTCAGTCCTTTCAGCAGCTTTTAAAAATACATTTTTTGTCTGTATGACACAAAAATAAAATCAAAGGTGACTCAGTCAAGCTGGTGTATTGTTTGTGAACAATAGCAAAGTAGCTCTTGACATCTGTGACCGAATAGTGAATATAGGAAAGTGGAAAGAGGCATGTTCCTTTTTTAATTGACTGAGAAGTTTATGGCTCTTTATTTTATTCCTGAAAATGACCTGACTTCCACTCTCTAAATAGAAAACATTCAACAAACTTTAAACATATTTCAGATTGCTGTTTTTAAATAAAATCATCCTTTTTGCCGCTGTCTCTTTAAGCCCCACCCCCAGTATTCCAGAATTCCAGCATTCTAGAAGCCTCCTTCACTGTTGCCATGCAGAAAAGTTGTGTTTCTTTACATAAAATAACACATTTTCCCCTTTTAAGGACATTCACCATCTGGTGATGTCACGATTGAGCAAATCTCGTCGTCTCACATTGATCTCACTGAATTCTCATGTGACTTTTTTGTAGTTCCATTCAGGGATTGCTTGAACACGCATTAACTTGTTAGCTTATGCTGCGTTCCAGTTACCTCAGAAGTCGGATTTCAGAGCTGGGATGACGTTACATCCGAGTTAACAGCGTTCCAGGAAACAGGTCGCAAAACCAAGATGGATGCCTACAGTTAGCCGTTATTAGCTGTTGATTACAATTGTCAGCTGTTGTTAGCCGTTGTCAGCTGTTGTTAGTTGTTGTAAGTTCTGAACAACGCACAACACTAATAACAAGTAACATAACAAGTGCTAATAAATAATAGATAAGGAGTGCTTTCACTGTTACTCTTTACTGTTGATGCACTGGTTGCCATCTTGGATTATGATGATGTAGTTAATTCGGGGTTGATGAGGATAGTTCGACTTCCCAAGTTGGAAATCCGACTTCAGGGGGGTTTTCCCGATAAGTTTCGGACTCAGCGCTTGGAAATTCCAACTTCCAAGTACAACTGGAAGTTAAAACTTTGTGTGTGTATAGTACTGACGGCCAGCCTTACCATAACATTGAAGCATAATACCGCCTCTTTGATTTAAAATCTGGTGTGATCACCTCTGGATTTCAGTCGTACTTTTAGCTGCTTGTCAACCATGAGGTGATAAACATACAATAACTTGTCAAAGTCTGGACATTTATACGGCTTGTAACCTCAAAAATGGCAATAAGACATGCCAACAATATCAGGGCAAAAAAAAGATGGCCGCTGTAGGAACATGGTTCAGTTCAAATCAAGAAGAAGAAGCTAGAAGGCTGATAATCAGCTTTGTCAACTACAAAAGGAGGTAGAGGTGCCACAAGCTATCTTTATAACCCAGCGACAGTAACATTGAGAATCCCCCTGAAACTGAGATTCTGGGCCCTTATAGCATAAAAAACAGCATTTAAAGTCACAAGCCTTTAATATTGAACACTGATTAATACATTAATAATGTTTTCTCTCCTCGCAGCTCTTTTGTAGCATCTCTTGAGCGCTCCTATAAATAATCATGTACCCTTGACTTTTTCTACCCCTGCTGAAAAGAATAAGTCAATGTCTGGCCTCTGTAATAAAGCGCGTGTGTTTTATTGATGAATTATGACCCTGAGGTCCTAAACTTTGGTCTTGTGCACTGAGGTGGTTAGTAAAAAAGACAAAAGGTCCTCCATGTGTCCCTCGAGAAAGTGAATGATTTTTTGTACTCATCCATCTCATCTGTTTGGCATTTTAAAAAGGAGAAGTGAAGAGGCAGAAAAAAGAAAAATCTCCAGTGTGACGGGAAATCTTTCACAGAAATGTTTCCTTCCCCTAGCATGTCACACACACACACGCACGCAGGGTTAGCAGTGTACATGTGTCTGCTGCTTTTTCACTCCATCAGCTGCTCCTTGATTTTCCGCTCTAATCCATTTTTCATGTTTTTGCCTTTAGGAAAATATAGACCCAGGACGGCTCACTCATGCTCTCAGATCTTAAGATCTTACATGAAGTGTTGTCAGTCACTCATCAGGGAGGCAACTTTATTTTTCAAGTAGGTGTCAAACAGTAATCCCTGGATTAAAAAGATATTTATGAATTGAGAGAGACAGAGTGGACTTCCTCATCACTGCCATCCTTTAAGTGATGCTTTAACACTCGTCAACATGTCAAGGAAGAGGCTGACAGTGAAAAGTCGACATCGGCTGTCAATGTCATAATCTTTTAAGACCCGTTTTGATGAAAATCATGTTCATATGGCGTTTTTCTGATGCTAGAGGACATATCAGGGGAAAACTAAGAGCAGAATTGCATTTCTGAGTATTTCTGCATTCAAATCTGTGAACTGCTGGCAGACCCAAACAACAGGTTCAGACACAGAGGGATTTTCTGTCATAAATCTATGCTACACCCCTGGCGCCCTGTAGTAGATAAAGTAAAGAGAACAAGCGTGTGCGCTAGTGAATTGCAACTCTCTTGAGAAAGCTAATTATAATATTAGCTTTCATCTTGTCCCCAAAGACATTAGTGTCCTGAATAGGACTGAATAGCTCCTATGTTACCTGTCTCTGCCGAGTGTGCAGAGCAGCGCTGTCTCCGCCCATGACTCAGAGGCGAATTGCTAATGAGCTACTGGAGCTCTGCAGAAGAAAAGCCCTTAAAAAGGACACAGGTAATGTGATTTTGGCTAAAAACTTGATAATCACAATTTAATTTAACCACTAAGAACACTTTAAATAGCTTAAAAAAAAAGGATCACAGTGGGACTTAGGGTGTAAGGATAAGAAAAACTAAGGCCCCAACTACACGAATGCGGATATATTTCAAACCGCACATATTTATGTTTGATTAGGCCTCCCTACCACACCAAACCGGATAAATCTGAATCCGAAAAAACAAGTGGGGAAATAAAAAAAATATCCGTATAAGTGGATTCGTGTGGTTGAACTTTTATGGATCGATGACGTCAAACAGCTTTGTTATAGCCGCCACACCGTCACGTGGACCCCATGCACTAGCGTAGCTTCCGCAAACAATGCATGACGCGTCACACTGTTACGATTCATCGGCCAATCAGGTAGCTTTGTTTCTGAATTTTTTTAAGCCGCACCAGATAGGATTGAGTTTGAAGGCTACGTGTGGACGCAGATATTTTTGAGAACGAACACGTGTGGACAGATACATTTATTTAGACGGGAGTACAAAAATATCCTGATAGATAAATATCTATATACGTGTGTGAATTAGTGAATAAGAGTGTTTTTTTTCTGAATAAATGACTAAAAGTTGCATTTGCTTGCTTATTTTCCATGCATTATGATTACTATTTCATACTTTATCAGCCTATATGAGCTCTGCCATTGTACACTACATTTTTCACAAGGGCCAGTCGGGAGAGGTATAGACTTTTTGGATAGTAGAAGCTGACTTATGCAGAGATAGCAAAAAGCATTTAAAAAAAAGTACATCAAGTGTTGAGTTGCTGGTCATTGTAAATGATGGTGGTAATTCTATAATAGGTGGAAAAAACACTGAACAGTCATTAAACCCAACCTTGTATGTCAGGAAATGGACATTACTCTGGAACTGCACTGAAGTTGAACTTACAGAAAAAACATGCGCAGACTATAAATTCCTTTAATGGAGGGAAATCAATGAGAACAAATTGTCTCGCCAGAAACCTGAACCAAGTTAGAGTGGACTATAACCATTGGAAAGGTATATTTTTGTGTCTTCTTGCTGTTACACTCCATGTAAAAACAAAGTGAAAATGAAATCAGCCTCAATGACACCTGTATGAGAAGAGCAGCAACCAAAATCTCATGGTGCTTATTATTGTATTTTATTTTTCATTCAGGGGGTCTTAAATCAGGCAGTAAAACGACATATAATCTCAGATAAAGGATCTTCTCTTACCTTGATTGAATGTTTCTAATCAATTCAGCCTAACTGTCTCCACACACCAAGCGTGAGTAAAATCATTCCCACGAATGAATTATATGTTAAGTCGATGCAAAGACGCAATTGGACGCTCATACTACGCGCGAATGACGTTAATTGGGTGGGAGCGAAAAATGTCTCAACTAGAGCGGATATTCGCATCGCAATAACCAATCAGCTCAAAGGTTGCCGGGTGATGTATTAAAACGGATGATTGTTCACTGGTATCTTAAATGGAGGACAAACTGATCGTGTTGGTGTGTGGGTGCCGTGAAATATATGATACCTTTTCTTTTAATTACCGGAAACCGGAATAAAAAGGAGTTCACCTACAGGCAAGTGAGTGAGGAGGTCGGATTACCTGGTAAATTGTAAAAAAACCTTTGTCTATCGGCTTTGACGCGCGATTGAAGCGAGTAAATACTATTCATTCACATGTCTAGATTCGCGCGAATTAAGCGAGTAGATGATTTTACTTGCGCTTGGTGTGAACGCCCCATAAGAGCAATGTATTTTTGTGACAGTGCTCAGGTTACTTGGAATAACTACATTTTTGTCAGCAGAAAACCGTAAAAACAACAAGTTCACTTCGGCTTGAGATTTTCTGTAAAAGCCATGGTAGTTGCCAAGCTGCACTGTCTGTACATTTTAGACACATGCTGTCATCGGTGGTGGCTTCTTCATGTGTCTGAGAATTGATGAGCTGTCAGCAGAGGGCTAGAGAGACAAACCATCAGTTTAATTAAATCAGCTGTCAAGCGTGCCCTGAGAGTGTGATCGGAAGAATAAAATCTCCTCCAACAAGTTGGTTCACTTTGAAGAGGCAACATTCAACTTTTTATGCTGCGTCAGAAAATTTGCCTTTTGTAAGAAGAGGTTTACAAGAAAGAGAAGAGAAACATTTTTAAGTCAGTCAAAGTAGCCTGTCAGCCGAAAGTTATATCGTCTTGTCTTAAAGCTCTGCCGGAGGGAGGGAGGGAGGGAGGCGGTAGGCAGAGAAGACAGATGGGTTTTCAAAGTGGGATCAGAAAAAGAAAAATTAAACAGAGAAAGCAGGAAAAAGCTGCCGTTTTGACAAGGAGTGAGTGACAAATTGGGGGAGAAGGTGTACAGTCATAACAGTCACTCAAAGTGACAGTCAGGTGAATTACAGCTACAGGGTTTCTCTTTTAACTTGATGTTCAATGCAAAACCAAATTTGACTGGAATGCAGGTCATTGTTTGGTTGGTGTGTTGGAGGTACGTCGGTAAAATGAATGCAATATGCAAAACACAGCCACAAATTTTTGGAGTTTGGAGAACTTTTTCATTTATTGTCTTCCCGAACTTTACGAAATACTTTCAACTCAGACACTCACACTGGGCGTGATCAGCTCCAAACAGCCACTGAATGGATCATATGGATGAATATCCCAAAAAAACTGCTGATCTTAACTTAAACATGAAATTTACACCTTCAATTTATCACCCCATCCATATTTTCACTCCCCAACATGAGACTCTCCCCGCAGAATCAGAGCCAATATTATCTGCTGGAGTGCTTTGTTGGCATCAGGAGATAGACTTCTTACAATATGTGTGAAGAAAAAAGAAACATTTATTGCTTCCCCCTCTTTGTGAGACTCAATGGGTGATTTTATTAGTGGTGGTTATTGAACTGGATCATGTGTTTGCTCCTAAAGAGAGCCACAATATGACTATCCCAAGTTGTCCTCTCTTCCCTTAGGATATAGCAGCATAACTATGGCAACCACATTTTGTGTTATTAAAGAAAAGAAAGACTTTTTTGTATCAAAACAATTTCTCCATGAATGAGTTGATTTAATATTTGCAGGAGTAGATAAGAAAGCAAAAAAAAAAACAACACTTATGTCCTGACTCACTATTTGGCAAGTGTGGAAGAACTGGAATTGATATTCTGTAAAAATCATGTGTTTGCACAGTTGTCCAGTTTTTTGTGCCAATAAATAAAGCAAAAAGCTGTTGTATTTTTATATAAACAATATAAAATTACAGGGATGGGACTTGTTACGAATTTAGGGATTCTGATTCCATTGTTGATAATGCTTATTGATATGACTCCCAGCTCTTTCTGGGAATCTGTCATGGTGGAGAAAGAGCTGAACCGTAAGGCGAGACTCTCGATTTACCGGTCGATGTACGTGCGACCCTCACCTATGGTTATGAACTTTGGGTAATGTCCGAAAGAACAAGATACAAGCGGCCGAAATGAGTTTCCTTCGCAGGGTGGCCGGGCTCAGCCTTAGAGATAGGGTAAGGAGCTCGGACGCTCGGGAGGTGCTCAGAGTAGAACCGCTGCTCCTCCATGTCAAGAGGAGTCAGCTGAGGTGACACGGGCATCTGGTGTTCCGGACATGTCCCACCGGGAGGAGACCTTGTGGTCGGCCCAGGACCAATTGGAGGGATTATATCTCTCGCCTGGCCTGGGACCACCTGAGATCCCCCTGGAGGAGCTGGTGGAAGTGGCCCGGGTGAGGGCCATCTGGGCTTCCCTCCTGAAGCTGCTGCCCCCAAAGAAAACAATGACGATACAATTCCCTATCAATTCTCCTTGAGTGAGAAATAAGAAAATATAAATGGGTTTGTTTGCATTAACTCTTTAATATTGTCACCTTTTGACAGAAGATATGGCACATCCATGCACTAATAATTTGTTATTTGACCTACCCTTTGACCACAAATCTGGTCATGATTCGGTGACATGCGTTTATCTTCGTCTCTGTCATTTTACTCTTCCCTGCCTCGATGAAAGGGGCTGCCAAAGGTTTGTGAGAGCTACCCGCTACAGCCTCTGAGCTAGCATGACTCTAGCAGTCATCATCATCTAAATGTAATTTAAGGAGATGGAAAGTATTTATATAGTGAAAGGGGGTTAACAAGACACTAACATCCACACAACAGAAGTTAGACATTACCTTCAGCATTTAAGCAAGGGTGACTATACGTCCTCTTTTACCCGGACATGTCCTCTTCTTTGGGGGCTGTCCCGGTTTGTCCAGCTTTGTACGGGCAAGTTTATAAAATCCTTCAAATGTCCGCGGTTTCGTACGAAAATTTTGAGTTTGTGTCACGTGGACTTAGTGAGTTAGAAGCACATAAAAGACACTCTGTCCGACCCAAAAAACTCTCAAAATTAACTTTGTGTGACTCTGCCCCCGCGTAGTCGTGTCCTCTCTTTGGAAGGTAAGAATATGGCCGCCCTATTTAAAGCAGATGACGCCAAGATGTTACCTCTGCTCCTGCTTTTGCCTGTACCAGTCTCACCTTCGCCAAGTAGCTTATCAATCACGTTACACTTCCACAAATTAATCGCATGCTTGGTGGACAAATGTTTCTGCATATCGGAAGTATTTCCCCCCTTCGACAAAATTAAAGCTTTGCAAGCATTGTAAGTAGTTCCGTTATCATCCTTTCGCGTGAAGTACAGCCAAACTCTGGAGTGCTTTTGCCACGACGCCATGCTGGGCTTACTACGTCATCATGCATAGACATAAGAGGAACCAATAAGCAGAATCGTCAAGGAGGCAGACAAACAATTCTTAGGAATCGAATCACTGGGAACTGGTCATCGATTCTCATCCCTATAAAACTGTTCCATAAAATGTGAAGAACTTGTTATTGTGCCAGTCTTCACGACTCAGATTCGTGACGCCAAACCAAGAAGCAAAAAAGGCATTTTATATTTACTGTGGGAGAAGTAAATACCGCAGTAAAACTGTGGCCTTAATACCGTGACAATATCATACCGTGGGATTTCGATATCGTCGCATCACTACCATTTTCAAACTTTTTGACATCTTTTCAGGAAAAAAATTGAAAGAACCTAAAACTTTTGGAGAGTGTCTTTTCCTGAAGGCCGAAATACAAACGCCCGTGTGGAGAACGGTGCTCTGTTTTTGGAGAGCATTTTTCTTCCACATCTTCATATAAACCTCTCTAGGATTTCAAGTGATCATCAATCCTTTTCCTCTCGACGGCGCCATTTAAAAACCATTCTTTTGCGAAAATGCCGGTGATTGTAGAGAAGTGCTCGACAGCGCTGTTAAGTGTGGTTCAGATCCATCAGATTTATTGGGCTAATCTATGCAAAGGTAGGAACCTCACTTCTCCAGTCTTCTAAGTGAACGAGCAGGGAGAGAAGACCCAAGAAGCACTTTTTTTTTATGCTCATCAGGCAAGATTTGTCCATTTTCTTCTCACTGTATAACTGATCTTTAAGATGCTGCTTCTATAAAAGTGTTGTAAAGTGAACATTATGCATAAAATCTGTATTTTTCTCAGTTCGTATGAGGCAAAGAGTGAAATAATGGAGAAGAAAAGCAGCAGATAAAAAAAAGAAACAGCACTTTGAGTCTGAAAGATGTTGACAGTCAAGATGCTCAACAGCCCGGCTGAATTTTATCAGTGCTGCTGCGTAAATGTAAAGTGGTGGGCGTTCATTCACTCTGCTGTTTTTTTGTTCATCACAGATTCCTCTCTCCAACGGCTGCATAATAATCTGCATATGTGTTCGTCACTGAAAAATACTTGTCAAGAAAATTATCTCAAAGCTTGTAGTACAAGCCAGCCTTTCCTTTCATGTCATTTAATTGGCTTTGAAATCACTCTCTTTTTATGGAGCTCCAGCATTTCTCCCCCAGTAATAACTCCTTCCCCTGTCAGCTTTTCACCATCGCTCATTCTAAACCATCTCTTAGCCTTATGAGCGTCCAGCGATGAAAAGCAGTCTGTTACATTTCTGAAAGTGCAAACTTGAATGATCAACATGTTTGAGAGAGTGTTTTTTTTTTTTATTATTTTGGCTGGACACGAGGAGTGAAAAATGGGTTGAAGGAGGCAAAGAGCTTGATTAGATGTAGAGGGATGAGTTATGCGTTGAAGCATCGTGTCGACTGTCCATTTCAAAATTAAATTACACCACTCAAGTTATTCCCTCCTTCATGAGCACGCAAAAAGTCCCACTTTTAGTCACAAATCTAATCTAAGATGGGATCAGAGATCGTGGTTCTAAGTTTGGATCATTTTTTGAATCCTCCCTAAAAAAATTTAAGTCCCACTCTTATTTTTTTTTTTTTTTATTATTATTTAAAGTGTTCTCAGTGGTCGCACATAGTTAATTTTGAGAGTTTTTTGCGTCGGATCGAGTGTCTTTCACACGCTTCTAACTCATGACATCCACGCGACACAAACTCAACTCAGGATTTTACTCACTCCACAGGACAAGGCCAGACAGCCCCCCAATAAGAGGACATGTCTGGGTAAAAGAGGACGTATGGTCACCCTAGATAACACACACGCTTGTTCCGTGGTCATCCTCTCTACTTCTCAGAGTCTGGCCTTCATAGAGGGGCTCTGGGGGCGGAGCTTGCAGTTGTGATGTAGGAAATCTCACTGTGTCTGAACCTGCTTTGGGTCTGCCAGATATTCACAGAGATTTGAATGCAGAAATACTCAGAAATGCAATTTCGCACTTTTGTCCTGTAGCATCAGAAAAATGTCATATGAACATGTAAACAACAAGAAAAACATGATTTTCATCAAAGTGGGTCTTTAAATATATTATTGATATTATCACATTTCCATCCTCCTCAAGTCGTGACTGTCATTTTATATCTTAGATCGCAAACTCTGCTCCGACTTCACCGCTGAGTCATGGCCGCCCCATGAGCTTTCTGCTCCTGCAGCCCGTGCATTTAAAGTCATACCAAACAAACATCATACACATGTTTGAGGACTATATCTTCATTTTTCTGAGCAAACACAATGCTCTGTAAGTTTGTGTAATATAATAAAGTTCGCAGCTGCAGACAGCAGGCAGGGAGATAAAGATACTGAGTCCTGTCGCACAAAACTGTCAGCTGATGCTCGCACGATAAATGCAGACACTGTGGGAGTGAGGGGAAGCACTGATGAGACAAAGCTGCCATACACACTGAAATATCAACACCAAACAACACTTTTTTCTCTGAGAAAGTTTGCACAAAACTGGCAAAGTGGGATCTGAAAAAGTCTGGACTGTTTTCACATTTGCAAAAGGAAACGTCAACTGCTGAGACTTCATCATCGAGGGAGTCTGTGCTTGCTGTCTTTATTGTTTCACGATAAACTCGTCCTATCTTGCTTGTTGCTTTTATTGTGTGGGCAAAAAGTTTATTTGTTGATCAGGTACCGGCATCTTTTCAGCCAAATTCTTCTATTGTAAAGTAAGCTTGATCCATTATTTGTTTTCGTCTCTGGAAAGTCCGCAAGAATTTCGCTGAGATCCAGCCTTCATTCGAGTTTGTTTTTTAATCCTTGTTGGAGCACATTCGCCAACTCACATAGGGAGCGATTAGGGTTTCAGTTTCTCTTCACAGCCAAAGACGTTGGGTGTTATTTTACCTTTTTGTTGCTGAAGAGGCTGGGAGGCCGATTGTTCCCTGTGTGCTTGTTCGGGGAACGTAAGAGTGAGAATAAAAACCCCTCAGTAACAGAACCTCTCTTGATACTTGGTGTCTGGATGATACGAGAGAAAAGTTTTTAACTGGTCATAAAACAGATTAAATCGAATACAGATACTTTTTTTATTAACTTACAAAAGTAAACAAGACCGGTAATTTCTATACTGTGATTTTTAATGGGTGAAACAGCTGTGAGGGGGAAGGTGTCGGACCAGAAAACTGACAGCAGGATGAAAAAAAACAATTTTTCTGCATCTTTAATGACTTACCAAAGAGGATTAGGGCCACAAGAAGAGAAGAAAATAATTACAGGAGGGAGATTTTTTCAAGTTCCATTTCGAGATTAAAGTCGAAATTTAAAAGAGTCTAAATGAAATGCAGCATGGCTTAAATTTGTTGTAGCCATCCATGTGTCAGAGGGCATTCGGTCCTCGGCTTCGGTAATACCTGCGCCTTAGATGCCGGGCTTGTCTGTGCCATCAGGATCAATCAACTTGATCAGTTGCCTTAATGTATCTTGTGATCCAACATAGCCTCGCTGTATAGCACGCAGGTGTAACCATCGATAACCCTGCATCTGCATCATAATCTTCGGCACAGTCTTTTCAGAGTCACAATACTTATGACCACACTGTGTTTGTGTGCTGAAAGAGCGAAGATTTCCTTGTTACTAAATCTCGTCGAGTGACGAGCGACAATTCTGTTGATTCATTATTATTAATCCCTACATTACGACTTTATTCATGGAATTTCGTCTCTATTTGCGTCGACTTTAATCTCAAAATTTTGATTTAATTCACAAAACTTTGACTCTATTCATGTCGACTTCAATCTCAAAGTTTTTATTTTTAATCTCAAAATTTTGACTTTAATCCCCTTACTGTGATTTTTTTTTTCTCTCTTCATGTGGCCCTAATCCCCTTTTGTAATAACTCGGTAACAATGATAATAAAAGATTTAACTACTAAAAGAAAGCAGGGTGACATTTTTGGGAAAAAATTCAACATTGACAAAGAAAGCTAAGTGATGAAGTGTTCATTTTTGCCCACAGGGGGCTCCAAAATCGACACTAGATCTCTTTTCGTCCTCTTGCGAGTAACTTCCTTCATGTTCTCTTTCATGTTTCTGTTTCCAGGCTGAACCCAAAGAGTCGTGGCAGCATACCAGCCAGGTACGAGAACCACATTTGACCTAAAGAAATCCACAGCTGTCTGCATATGTTACTTATTACCTACATTAAACAAGTGTAACTCTATCAAGCCTGTAAACTCTCCATTTTTCATACATGTCTCCCTCAGTGCCACATCGCCCAGTCCCACTTCTCCTCGTTCTCCCTCCTGGCCTATGTTCTCGGCCCCATCAAGCCCGCAGCCGACATCCTCCGCCTCTAGTGATTCCTCCCCTGTCAGGTCTGTCCACATTGTTTACCCACAGCTTGAACACAGGATCATGAGAAAACAGCAGTTGTGCTATTCAGCCACACAGTTTCCACACAGTTAAAGCTGTGCCATATATATCAACATGTGGGTGAACCACTTCTGGGGGTTTTCAGGACTAAGAGCACTGATTCAAGAATTCCTGAAATGCTATTCAGTAAATTATTTATTAGTTATCAGTTGTATGAAAATGTATTTTCCTGCTTTTGTCATTTTACTTATAGTTTCATTAGCGATATATTCCAAGAAAAGGCTTTTAGATTCCCTTCTGAAGAGGACAATAACGTACTCCAAGGTCGTATCATGGAACAGAGCATGACCTCTGTCCTCTCCCATGAATGAATAAGGTTTTTTTAAAAGCTAAATTACCTTTCAGGAGAAAAACAAATCATCCTGGATCTGTGCCATTCTGTTAGCCATTTTCCAAAGTCACTGAGCGGTCATTTTTAAAGAACTTCTGTTCAACCTTAATCCAAAGAGAGCATCAGGAAAATGATGAGGAAATGGTTGTCTGTGAGTTCAAATTTATGGCTGCTATGTGTCCAGCTGCCTCAGAGATTTGAAACTTATCAGATAAATAAAAGATGATTATAATATTTGAAGTAGAGGATAAAATACAGACTAGGATTTTTAGAAGTGTTCAAGAGCTGCTCATGCAGTTATTTCCCCCACAGAGTTGTGTCTGTTTTTGATGCACCGCCTGAGGCCACAACCATCCTTGTCCCTTTTTGTCTTGTCCCCTTTGTGTAAAGATCCCTCCAGATCCTCTGAATCTTGTACTGATATCATGTCCTGCAGATGATACAGTCCTCCTACAAACTCATTAGGGCCTGAGCCAACGCTGCAAGCACAGTAAATGACCTACAACACTCAAAGGCAGTCACAAGTAGCAACCATCGTAAAGGTTAAGGCTGCTCTGGAGAGCAATGCACTGGGGATGGTAGGCGGTGCAAAATGGTGGCAGTGCAATGAGGAGGTGGTTTACAAAGGTAGTGGTGCGACACTGCTCAGGCCCGTTGATGCCCCATGGGGTGCTAGTTCCTAAATTTTTTTTGCACCCAATGGTCTTAAACATGCTCCTCAATAGGTTCTGGACAGCGATTTTAACCCTAACCCCTACACCTGACCCACTTGAATGGGTATTTGTTTGATTAGCCATAAGTTTTGAAAGCAACATCGCACAGACTTCATTCCAGTACCAGAGAACTTAAGGTACATGAAATAGGGTGGTTTGGTTTTGGTCCCAGATCCCTACCTCATTCCCTTTTGGATTGTCAAGGATCACTGGTCAGTGATGGTGGTTAAAACCCCGATAGCCTAACGTAACCCTAACACTTAGAACATTTTGTCTTTTTTCCCCCAACTTTTTTTGTACCAATCATCTCCAAATGGTCTGACAAGTGCTCCTAAATAGGTCCTGGACTGTGATTTTAACCCTAACCCTAAACACTTAGAAAAACTGTGTACGATCTTGCTATACACCAGGGGTGGGCAACCATGCGCCATGGAGAGCAGAGAGGCTGCAGGTTTTCTTTCCAAGCCAAAACTCCACCAGGTGATTTCACTGATTACCTCCAAGCAGAGAGCAGGGACTAATCAGTGAAATCACCTGGTGGAGTTTTGGCTTGGAAAGAAAACCTGCAGCCTCTCGGCTCTCCATGGCACATGGTTGCCCACCCCTGCTATAGACGGTAGCAGCCCCGGATGATCCCATTCACTTGAATAGGGACTTTTAAATTGCCCATAACTTTTAAACGTTATAGAGACTTTATTCCAGTACTAGTGAGTTCGGGGTACATGAAATAGGGTGGTTTGGTCTTGGTCCCAAATCTCTATCTTATCCCCTTTAGGATCACTGGTCGGCGATTGTGGTTGAAACCCTGATACCCTAGCGTAACGCTAACACTTAGAAAAATTTTGACATTTTTCCAATTTTTTTTATACTTATCAACCCCGATGGTCTGAAATGGTGACCCATGGGTGCTAGTTGCAGTTTGATGTTGTCGAAGATTACTCTGGAGTGGTTGAAATGTTTCCGCCTCTGTGGAGTACACTTCAACCCAGTCGTATTTTTTACCTTACCTTTAATTTAACCCTGTTAGTTCAGAGATATTTATTTTTAACCTTAAAAAATCATTTTCAGCCTTTTGTTGTCCCTCTTAATTTTTTTAAAAATCTGTGTATTTTTCATGAATAGTTGCAATTTTTCCACATTTAATGAGTTAAACTCTTTATTTTTGTTTGAGCGTCTTAACTTTCGTGGGTTTGAGGTTGAAGTCCACGTTGCTAACTGCAGTACAAGGCCTTTCAGCAGCTTGGCACTGAGAGACTAGTTCAATTTGATGAATGGGTCTGGATCCAATCAATCTATTTCCTTTTTTCCAGCAGGGCATTAGCAACAGCAGCATGTGTAAGTGCCTCTCAGAGCAAAGCAGCGTGTGACGAAGTGCATAGCAACAGAAAACGTAAACAGACATCAGCATGCGGTGAAAAGAAACACAATACGCGCTGTAATTGCAGTCATTAGTTCCTGTTTAAGTAAAAACACATAATCTGGTTAGTTGTGCTGTCTTGGTTGTTTACTGAGAGGCTCATGTGACTTTATCTCATTCATCCTGTCCCATTTTCAAATAAAGGACTTTGATTGGTTTTGTATGTCTGTGGAGGGAAATCATTTAGGATGGCAGATGGTCCAGACCCTCCTGTCAGTCAAATGAATATGAGTAGGTTGATAAGTCTGGTGATGCCGGGCTTACCTTTCAGTTTCCCCCAAAAGAGTGATCTAGGACTTGCATTTATAGTTGTCACTTTGGTTTTATGACAATAACACATTTTAGTTTTTAGGTTTTTTTGGTTAATTGCATTCCTTATGGGGTGTTTGTGGTCTTTTTGCATACAGGAATCCTGTATCTTTGATCCAGGGTCTGTTTATTAGGGGTGTCCTGATATGATACTGAGATCAGAAATCGGTCCGATATCAGCAAAAATTCAAATATCGGATTATATCGACCTGCATTTAGAATCTTCGATAGCAGCACTCCGATAAAGCAGTCCATTCCAAACTCTGCTCCAGCACCTCTATCTTGCAGCACTCGGATCCCATATGTTGAGCTTACGTGATCACAACAACAGTGTGTAATTATGCCGCGTTCCAGTTACCTTAGAAGTCGGATGTCAGAGTTGGGAATGACGCTACGCCCGAGTTGACAGCGTTCCAGTTAACAAGTCGGAAAACCAAGATGGACGCCTACAGTTACCCGCTGTCAGCTGTCGCTAGCCGTTGTCAGTTGTTGTTAGCGGTTGTGATCTGTTGTTAGTTTTTGTTAGCGATACCAGTTGTAAACAACGCACAACACAGTATTTTACTCTTACAAACACCATAGTGCCGTGTTCACAGTGAGACGTTGAGCAGTACAACATAAACCAAGTATTTAATTTTACAAAAACAAAACAGAAGTGCGAATAAATAAAACATTTCGAGAGCTTTCTCTGCTACTCTTTACTGTTAATGCACTGCGCTGCCATCTTGAATTATGACGTTGTCGTCAAGTAAGGGTCGGTGAGGATCGTCTGACTTTTCGAGTCAGAAATCGGACTTCAGGGGGGCGTTCCAGATAACTTTCCGACTCGGAGCTTTGATATCCCAACTTCCGAGTACAACTGGAACGCAGCATAAGGTACTAACCAAGGAGTATAAGTGATGTCGGCTCTGTGGCAGTATTTTTTTTATTAAAGCCCAAAAAAGACGTTGCAGCCAAGAGCAAAACTTGTCATGCACAAGTTTGTGCTAATATCGGATCAATATCTGTATCAGACCATATTAAAGGCTACATTATCGGTATCGTATCGGAGGTAAAAAAGTTGTATCAGGACATCCCTTCTGTTTATCGTAGTTTCAATTCCAATTTTATAGCATTTGTATTTGCTGAAGGTCTCTTACCTCTAACTGTTCTTAGCTTTGTTTGACACATCCCTTAACTGTGCTCGGAGCCTGAACGGTTTCGGTTTGTTTCATGTAGTTGGCTGTCAGTCCGTCGTTCATAATCTGTTAAACTTTGTTTCCCAAACAGAGAGATTCAAGTCAACTTTCCTTTCAGAAGCTTCACCCCGTCTTTGCTTTCATAACTTAACCTGTTACTCGAGACCTGAGACCTCGGTCAGCTTCTGGACGTATCTTTGTCCTGATCTACCGCTGTATGTTTTCCTTCCTAAGATGACCCCGACCTGCTCTCTGACTCTGTCTCCTCTTTTCTCCAGTATTGTGGGCAGGAAAGCTCGAGCGCTGTACGCCTGCAAGGCAGAGCATGACTCGGAGCTGTCCTTCATCGCCGGGACCATCTTTGAGAACGGTGAGTCAGACTTCGCCCTCGCCAGCAGAGAGGGAATGAAAAAAGGAAAAGAAAGTGGGCTTGTGTTTATACCGAAACAAATAGTTACCGTCAGAGGGAAGAGTCAGCTTATGGAGATTATTCTGTCTATTGCCTGGGTGTTGAATTTGTTCTTTGGAACAAAATAAGTACAGTTGAAAGGCTTCACCCCATCATTTTCTCCTCTTTACCGTAGCTTTAGTGTAATTAAAAGACTCTCTGATGTTTCTTTCTACTGTTTTTTCCTTTTGTTTGAGTGTGATGGTTGTTGTTGAAGAAAGAAAGAGGTGCATTGCAAGTGTAAGAGAAGCTTTGCAGTCGACTCCATGCAGTAAATGATTGGAAGTCTGGATTTGTTTGCTGTATTGCTCCCTTTGTTAAATGTATTTTTGTGCAGCACCTGTATTTAAAAAAGGGCTTAGATGTACACTTGTGTTTACACTCTTCTCAGGGGGATATAAGAGGCTGGAAAAGCAGATGGAGTAAAGAACAATGCTTGCCGAGATCTTTATATCGTTCACATAGGAGGATTTATTTGTTTTGTTTGGTAAAAAAATAAGAAATATATAAAAATGCCCACACACATCGACTTGAAATAGTGATTTCAGACAGTATCAAAGGTACTCTGATATTATTTAACGGTTACCATTCATGTCTCTTTCTTTTCTTTCCCTCTTTCCACTCTTTATCATAAAATCATGACACAGACATTTTTGTGGCCCTCTCACGCCTAATTTCAGCCCCTCCAACCTCAAGCTGCCAAAACTGTAAATCTCTTTGCCTCCCTGTAGTTTTCCTTGGCTTCAACACTCCTAATGAAGGCCAGATTTGCAGAAATGTAATGTTTATAAAATATTTATGCAGCTTTACTGGCTATCATGCTGAATAACGGTTGAACTGAGTGATTCTCATGGCATGACTTCCCTGCAGGGGAAAATAACCACCAAAGGCTGGTGAGCATTCACTTTTTTTTCAGTTGACAACACAGTCTGTCAGAGCCCTATGACCTAAATAGAGTTAGCCGCATTATGACTGTTGCTTGTTATGTAATGCAGAGTATTGTCATCGGAGCCATTTAGGTCAAAATGCGACCTTGTGGACGTGTAATCTCGACAGGAGTACCACGGCCAGCCAGTCTGCTCATGATTTGCCGAGAATGAAGCATCCCGGCGATCCCTATAGAGCTTGACCGCCCCTTTAGTGTTCATAAGGATATTACAGCAATACTTTCATCTGTTTATCTTTGTTTTTATTTGTCACACTCAGAGTATCATGAAACTTTAAATTCCTAAGCAGGACCACGAAGGTTAAAGAGAGACGAACCCTATGCACTTCCTTCAGTTCACTGAGTTCACGTGTATGTTTTTTTCTGTCTTTGATGTAGCTCTGCGGAGGAGTTAGATTTACTGTGAGGACAAAATGTAGTGAAGGCATGATTTATGTTTGCAGCAGAGTCCTTTAAAATGACTGTCTTTAGCCCAAATGAAGCTCCAGGTCTTTTTGTTTAGTGGGTCGAGGACATAAAATCATAGTTTTCTGCGTGTGGTGCAGGTGTTTTTTAACTAACATACATTACTTCCCTAATAATGTGTACTATAGTTTACACATGTCAAGCTCTGCAGGATTAAATAAAACAGATGTGATTATGTTCACATCCATGCTGCAGACTGACTTACAACAACACATGCATAAATGTTCTTTTTCTTCACAGTTCATGCAGCATTATCTACATGAAACAATGCACACATGGCCTGTATTTTTACACCTAATCATAATTAGTAATCAAAGCTGAATAAATAATCATGATTAATTTACATCAGTTGTTCACACTTTGATTTTTAAGAGGCCGAATGAGTTTTTTCTTACATTTAAAAATAGGTTAATTAACACTTTTTCAGCTCAGTGTTTTGTTAATGACTAACAGTGATGCTGGTGGCTGCAGCAAACAAACTCAACTAGCCTCGGACAGAGCAAGTTATAGAGTCCCACGCATATTGGGAGAACCCAAAACAGAGCGGGGGAAAAAAGAGTGAATACCGACTTTCATCAAATATCATTAGTGTATTAACGATCCTCTCAAAGGCATGGAAAAGCCCACAAATTGGTTCCTCCTCTATGACAGAAATGCCTCAAAAATAAAGAAGCTTTCATATAAAAGTAAGAAGACATGTAGGGCTGGGCGACAAACTAAAAATTTACAGATACCAAAATTTATGACAATAAAATTCTCTTTTTTCTTTTATCTCTTTTACATCTATCTTATTTAGACTTATTGTCCTTTTAGCCTTTGTTTCACTTATAATCTTTTCCTATTTAACCTTTTAGACCTTTTATTGATTTTATTGTTTTTTTCTGCTCATTTATGTTATTCCATTATATCATTAATATTACCATCATAATTATTTAATCATGATTTTATTATTATTATGAATATCGTCTTTTTATAATATCCTGGTTCCTGCTTTCGACCCCTCTTTTTATCACATTTCTTTTTCTATTTTATGGTTTTATTTTAGTCCTCATGGTCTGATTTTATGTTGTCTGGGTTTCTTATGACAAATCAAATTGGCCTTCAATTCAGAGGTGTGTTTTTAACTGAGCTTTTGTTTTTTATTTGTTATTATTTCCATGTGCTGACGCTTTACAACTGTTTGTCAAAGCACTTTGTAAACTTCTGTTTTTGTGTGCTATAAAAATAAAGTTATTATTATTATTATTATTATTATTATAACCAATGTCATTTTGCCCATTTCAGTCTGTTTGGTGTAGGTATTATTATTATAACCAATGACAGGTGACAGGTGAGATGGAGGACGGTTCAAAAGTAGACATAATTAATGTAAGAGGGGGTGAGCAGCTTGTGGAGTAGTTATTGTCCATTTATCATAATCGAGGTGAACTGCTCAATTTATCGTGATATTAATTTAAGGCCATATCGCCCAGCCCGAATGACATGTTTTTAAATAGAACGTTTATAAATCAGACAAAGTTCTAGTAAAGGACTTCATTTAGTTTTGGATGGCTATGACTTAAAGACGTCCCAATCCTGATCTCAGCAATCACATCAGAGCCGATCTGGACATTTCTTAACTGATTGGAGATATGCACCGGTCTTGTTGTTGTAAAATGATCACAGTTTGCGGCTTAATTCAAGTAACTTAGGAATTTATCATTAGCAACCCAGAGGCTAAGATGTTAGCAGTGTGGAAATAATTTAAACAGAGTCCAACAAAAACTTGCAGTATTTGCAGTATGATGGAGGCAAGGGGGTGTCAATAGGTCTGTGCTTAACGGTACAGAGGAGTAAAGACTTCTGTGCTAAAGCAACAAACTCTTGACTTAAATGGCAATGATAAATAAACTCGAGACGGGGAAAAGGCCAAAAAGATTACAGAGAAGGTGGTTGAATCCATAAAAAAGCTGACTGAAACATGCCTGACAACTTTTAGTCTGAATTTTGCTCTTACATGCTATAAAGTTTGCAGTAGACACACCTCTCTGATATAGACAAAAATGGCCAATATGTCCAGTGTATCACCACAGCTTCACTCAGACTAGATTTAATTGGACATGAATAAATTAAAGGAACACAATAACCAAACAGCTTTAAAATGACCGCCTCTTCAGAAAGTAAAAACAGCTGTTTTCAGTGATATATAACCACATATAACGGCAGCTATTAGTGTGTGATGTTGCTGCCAGAGAAGTCCTCTTGAAATATTCTGATATAAAACATTTGGATAATGAACAACATGTGGAATTAAGTTTCCCGTTCCAAGTTATTTGTGTCTGACCTTCATTCCTCCTCTCCCTCACATACTCTCTGCACATGTGCTCGTATACATTGATGTCGTCATACATAAGTGCCACATATACACAAAGCTTTTCTCCTTTCTCCCTCCATTTTAAGACATCTCAGTAAAATTATTCCTTGTTTTCTCTCTCCAGTTCATGCCTCCAGGGAGCCCGGTTGGCTTGAGGGGACTTTGGACGGCCGATCAGGACTGATACCAGAAAACTATGTGGAGTTTTTATAGTCCAGGGCCCGGAATAAGACCGGATCTGGAGGATACCATGGTGGAGTAAAGCAAACTAGAATTGGCTGCACACGACAGAATAGACTTTAATAGATCTTATGCTATACTGGAGTGGCTGATTGTTTAAGAAAACGCTGGACTGGGACTTGAAACTGGACCAACAAAACCATTTTGAACTGATGTGGTGCAGGAGCTAAGTGGAGCAGACTTAAGAGGGAGACTCATATTGCACTGGAAAAAAAAAAAAAAACATGCGTCCAACTGTGGTTATGACTGTTATTGAATAAGTGTGAATGACCTCTTAAATCCTGGTGATGATGACGATGATGATGATGAGCCTGAAATGTGTGAGTTTGTGTGAATGTGTGGGAGACAGTGTGTGAGGTTTCGATTTTTCATCCCTTGCTTTATCACTTCGAACTGCACTGCCACCGCTTCAAATCTCAGACAAAAATGCAAAGATCTTCCCGAGGAGGTCACGGAGGGAATCAAATCCAAAGCAAGCGGCCTTCAGCTTTGGATCTGCTAGTTCACCTCTTTTCTGTGAGTCTCTGAGTGGTTGCTAATCTCGCTGGAGCTGGAATGGAGCTTTTCAAAGCGGATTTTAATGATTGGGTTTTGTTGTAGGGCTGTAAATGTGTTTTTGAGCACTTGCTGGCGGTCTGGTTATTCCCCAGGACAAGACTCAACCTGGCTAATGTTTAGAGCTCACAGTTCAGCAGCCAGAGCCTCGGGGCAGATCAGCACAGGGTGAGGTTGCATCCACAACAGTTTGCCAGAAGGTCAGGGTTTGGTTCAAAGCCTCTCCCTGAGGAGCCCTCATGAAAAATGTTAAAAATCCCCCAAACACTCCACAAGCAGATCAGTGGTTTAAAGTGTAACATGAATGTAACATCTGATTCCAACTGGTTGAAGTAAGCCAAGCTGAAAGGCCTCGATTTGGTTTGCTATATTTGAAAATTACTGGATTTGATTTGAGTTGAATCACACCAAACATCCCAACTATATTCAAAGTTAAAATAGGTCTGCAAACTGTTAATCATCACATGGCATATCCAAATCTGAAAGAAAATACAGTGATTTTTTTTTAATCAGTCAGTCTTTTCAGAGCTGGTCTCCTTCAGGGCTCAGAGGAATGTCTTCATTTCATGAGTCAATGCTGAACATTTTTCCTAAACCACTCCTGAAACTCCTCCTGTATCTGCGTTTCTCTGCTTTCCTTTTTAGGACACAAATATCGACAGAACATTTTAGCATCATAATGGGAAAAAATGAAATGGGAGAGTTAAGAAAAAAACTGAAATGTGAAATGAGACTACTTTGTTCATACCTGAACTTCTTATTTATGAGAGCTTCTGAAAGGCATAATTCTAAACTGTATTCATTTTGAGGTGTTTTATTGACATTGTATATACATACACAGCATTTGATAAGGTATAATTTTTTTAAGTATAAAATTTTATATTTTGTATTTTTAGCCTACTAACTTAATTCTTTAATTCCATCTTTGTTGCCCAGATTTTTGTATCATTTAAGTCTATCTACAGCCTTAAATATTCTTTCAGGTGTTTTTGGTGAATTGAAAAAAATGTTGCATTATTATTAAAGATAAATGTTGAAAAACTGCATTGATCTCAGTGTTGATTTTCTGTCTGTTTTAACACAACATGCTGCAGTTATTTTTTTGTCTCTTAAGTCAGTATTATAAAAAGGTAACAGTAGTAAAACATTTTATGATGGAAGACATTTTTTTCATTCATTAAGATTTTTTTTTTAATCATACTATACTATGACATTTTTGTCATACTAAAATTTGGAATTTTTATCGCACCATACTATGACACTTATTTAATAAAAAAAAAAAAAAAGATTTTAATAATACTATACTATGACATTTTTTTCACATAAAAAAAATTAGAACATTTTTATTATACTATAGTATGACATTTTTTAACATACTATAGCATGACATTTTAATCATACTATACTATGACATTTTTTTTCACAATAATTTTCGAATATTTTATCATACTATACTATGACATTTTAATCATACTATACAATGACATTTTTTTCATAGATTAAAAAAAAAATTATTAAACTATACTGACATTTTCGATATACTACAATTTGTAAATTTTTTTCATACTATAGTTTCACATTTTAATCATCCTATACTATGACATTTTTTAGCAATCTATACAATGACATTTTAATCATACTATACAATGACATTTTTTCCATAATGAAAAATATTTTTTAATCATATTATATTGACACTTTAATCATACTATACTTTGACATTTTTTTACACATACAATACTAAGACATATTATTCATACTATACAAGGACATTTTTTCATATTTAATTTTTTTTTTATCATTCTATACTATGACATTTTTGTCATACTTGAATTTGTAATTTTTATCATACCATAGTTTCACATTTTAATCATCCTATACGCTGACATTTTTTAGCAAACTATACAATGACATTTTAATCATACCACACCATGAGATTTTTCTAAATACATGTTTAAATAATGTTTTATTATACTATACTATGACATTTGTCATAATAAAATTTTAAATTTTTATCATACTATACTATGACACTTTTTTCATAAACATTTTTAAAAAATTTTATCATACTATACTATGACAATTTTTAACATACAATACTAAGACATATTATTCATACCATACAAAGACATTTTTTTCATATTTTAAATTTTTTTTATTCTATACTATGACATTTTAATCATGACACTATAACATATTTTTACACAAAAATTTTGAATATTTTAGCAAACTATACAATGACATTTTAATCATACTACACTGAGATTTTTTTTAAAAACATGTTTAAATAATGTTTTATTATACTATACTATGATATTTGTCATAATAAAAATTTAAATTTTTATCATACTATACTATGACACTTTTTTCATAAACAATTTTTTAATTTTTTTATCCTACTATTCTATAACGAATTTTTAACATACTATACTATGACATTGTAATCAAACTATACTGACCATTCTTTTCACACAAAAATTGTAATTTTTTATTATACTATACTATGAATTTTTTTCAACATACTATACCCTGACATTTTAATCATACTATACAATGACATTCTTTAATACGTTTTAAAAAAAATTTTCATACTATGCTATAACATTTTTTACATTCTACACTTTGACATTTTAATCATACTATACTATGACATTTTTTTTCACACAAAATTTTTTAATATTTAATCATACTATACTATGACATTTTTGTGACACTCCAATTTGAAATTCTTATTATACCATATACTACGACCCTTTTTCATGTAAAAAAAATTCTGATTTTTAATCATACTATACTATGACATTTCACATAAAAATTAGGGAAAATTTATTTCATTAAAAAATTAAATTTTTTTATCATACAATACTATGTATTTTTTGTCATACTATAATTTGAAATTTACATCTAACTATACCATGACATTTTTAGCATACTATCTTATGACACTTTTCTAATAAAAAATGAATTTTTCATCATACAATACTATGACATTTTTAGCATACTTTAATTTTTTATTATACTATACTATTAATTTTCTTTCAACATACTATACCCTGACATTTTAATCATACTATACTATGACATTTTAATTATACTATACTATGACATTTTTGTCATACTCCATTTTAAAATTTTTATAATACCATACTATGACACTTTTTTCAGGAAAACAATTGTTATTTTTTAATCATACTATACTATGACATTTTTTCCACTGAAAAGAATTTTTGGAATTTTTTTATTATACTATACTATGACATTTTCTTTCAACATACTATACCCTGACATTTTAATCATACTATACTATGACATTTTTGTCAGACGTGTTTTTTTCAAATTTTATATCATACTATACTATGAAATTTTTGTCATACTAAAATTTGAAAATTTTTATCATACTGTACTATGAAATTTTTTAACATACTATACTATGACATAAAAAAATTTAGAAAATTTTATTTTTATATATTATACTACATTATTACATTTTTTTTCAACATAAAATTCCATGACATTTTAATCATACTACACTATGACATCTTTTAATACATGTTTACATTTTTTTATCATACTATACTATGACATTTTTTACACACAAAATCTTTAATATTTAATCATACTATACTGTGATATTTTTGTCATACTCCGATTTTAAATCTTTATAAAACCATACTATGACACTTTTTTCATTAAAAAAAAAAATATAAATTTAAATCATACTATACTATGACATTTTTTTGACATAAAACAATTTTTGGATTTTTTTTATTATACTATACTATTACATTTTTTAAACATAATATTCCATGAAATTTTGATCATACCACACTATGAAATTTTTGTCAGACATGTTTTAAATTTTTTTATCATACTATACAGTGACACTTTTGTCAAACTAACATTTGAATTTTTTTATCATTCTGTGCTATGACATACTTTAAACATACTATACTATGACATAAAACAAATTAAGAAAGTTGTTATTACACTATACAATGACATTTTTTTCAACATACTATACCATGACATTTTAATCATACTACACTATGACATTTTTTTATACATTTTAAATTTTTTTTTATCATACTATACAATGACATTTTTTACAGTCTACACTTTGACATTTTAATCATACTATATTATGAAATTTTTTTTACACAAAAGTTTTTAATATTTAATCACACTATACTGACATTTTTGTCAAACTCCAATTTTAAATTTTTATACCATTATGACACTTTTTTCACAAAATTGTTTTGATTTTAAATCATGCTGAACTATGACATTTTTTGACATAAAAAATAAGAAAAATGTATTAAATTAAAAATTTGATTTTTTAAATCATCTTATACTATGTAGTTTTTGTCATATTATAATTCGAAATTTTCATCATACTATATGACATTTTTAACATACTTTAATATGACATTTTAATCAAACTATACTGACATTCTTTTCACACAAAAAAATTGTAATTTCTTATTATACGATACTATGAATTTTTTTTAACATACTATACCCTGACATTTAAATCATACTTTATTATGACATTTTTTACATACTATACTATGAAATTTTAAACATACTATACTATGACTTTTTTTACACACAAAAATGTTTAATATTTAATCAGACTATACTATGACATTTTAATCATACTCTCCTATGACATTACATAATTATACTTCACTATGATTTTTTTTATCATATAATACGATCACATTTTTTCATCTTACTTTACTTTTTTTTATCATACTATACTATGAAAGTTTTATCACACTATACTGTAATTATTTTCAATACTTTCCTGATTTTTTATAATACTGTATTATGACATTTTCAATGTACTATACTGTCATTTTTTATGGCATTTTTATTATACAATACTATGACATTTTTATCATACTTCACCATGATTTTTTTTAATCATATTTTACTATGACATTTTTATGATACTATACTATGGTATTTTTTATTATGCAATACTATTTTTTTATACTATACTGTGATGCTTTTATCATACCATACTACGACATTTGGAGTTTTTGTCATATTTGACTTTGTCAATTTTTTCTTTCTGCCTTTGTAGACTATACAAAGACAGGCTCATTGGCCCTTTTCAAAGTTGAAATGTCTGACCAGCCTGCTCCCTAATAATAAAATAATGCTTAACACAAAACTCGATAAAAAGATAAAAGGAAACTGCCACATTTGAAGTTTCTGAGGAAATCAAAGGGTGCCACAAATCACTTAATTTCTGTGCTTATCACCTCATTCTCAGCTGGTTGCTAGGCAACCCTATAAAGCCAACAGGACTCTGGGAAATCACTGTGTTGTGTGGGTTCTTTCCAAGAAATATTTCCTGCTGCTGATGTTACAGAGCAGGGCTGATTGTTTCTTTTTTTGCTTCTGCACAAAATTAACTAGATAACGGAAACAACTAACAGCTGCTCTCCAGGAGGTGTTTTATAGTCAGATTTTAAATGGCTACCTTTTTTTTCCATACGGTAGATGGCAAAAAGAAAACATTTGAGCTGTGCATTGAAAAAACAGGAAACTTTATTGTGTAAGATGTTTGAACTAAAGAGAAATCTGCTCTTCTTATTTTCCACTTCTCCACCTGCAATGATGAAAAACATTGTCCAAGTTGTAACCAACATGGTGCCAAATCTAACGCCAAAGAACAACACAGATAACTTAGTTCAACATTTAATCAAATAGGTGAAAATATCGACACTGACTACAGAAGAGGTGTAATACAGAAGTAAAACAAACTATTGTTTTTTTTTTAAACAAACATTTTATGTTTTTGTTTGTTTTTACATTGGATTACATTTACATAACTGAAATACGAACAAAACAGACTTCAATGAAAGCCATAGCCATATGTACCAGTGAAACATGATCTGCCCTTAATCTTTAAAGATAATATTTGCATGTATTTTATACAAAATAGACTTTATCAACCAATATGAGGGTAGTGCAATTCTGTCAGGCTCTGGTAGATTTACTTTCACATGGAGATTTTTGTTTTGTTTTTCTACTTTGTGACCAGTAAATCCTCACAGCAATATACATGGGAGCCAAAGTCTGGACCTTTACAAAATTTACCTTTCAAAAGAAAACAAGAAGTCCTAGAAGTTGGGTAATAAGTGCTACTTAAAATGTAACTGCTTGAATACTTCTGTTTGTAAATTTTTTTTTCCTATTCCTCCGCTTTGGTCACTCTTCCATAACACAAAAACCTCCTCCAGTCTGTGTCACCTTTCCTCCCCTACCTCCCTCCCTCCCTAATTTTCTGATAACTTTAAAACACAGTGAGCGTCCATGACTTTCCCATTGACTTTGAAGAATTTACATTTACTTCACAAGACAAACATGTTTAACACTTCCTAATTTATTCAACACATCTAACTTTATAAACACAAATGAAAGAAAAAAAAATTACTTTCCGGACTCGTTCAATGTACAAAAAGGATTGGGTAAAATAATTCATATCAAAGAGGATCAAGCAGATGTATTTAAAATCACAGAAAATATTTTCTCTCTCTTTTTTTTTTCTTTTTATTTTACAATAGATCATTCTCCAAAAGTATTGATATTTGTTAAGGGTTTATCTATTTTCCTGATTTGAATGAATCTCATTTCTATGGCTCTCTGTCTCCCTTTCGCAAGGCCTTTAATCAAACATGTAGTTGAAAGGTAAAAGAGAAAAAGTGTATAGGAGTATAGCGGTTAAGTCTATGTAAAAATATTTCGTAATAAGAGACACTGTTTACATTGCACTGGATATGTCGGCGCTGCTATATACACCTATGGCCATTTAGAAACAAGCAGGGGTAAGGTTACATCAACACGTTAAAGCTGGTTTTCTGAAGCACCACCACCGGGAAACGACTGTAATACTGTATGCAAAAGTTACCCAAACAAATAGACAGTTTCATCAAATCTTCCCCAGAATAATTAACAATGAAGTGAGCGGTGTGGTTATTTTCACAACACAAGGCCACAAGAGCGAGTGAAGCGGGGTGAGAGCTGAAAGCCTGCACTGTACATGAAAACAGGCGTGCTGCGAGGGACCGTCCTTTGGCAGAACAGCTGATTAATAACATGATGGCTCTTATTGAATAGTGGCTCGTACGCGTCTAGAGCCTGCTGTGCTGTTAGCTATAAGTAACACACAAATGAGCGGTCTCCATGGCAACCTGCTACCTGGTCTGTTAACTGCCATTCCGGGGTTACGCACGCAGAAAACATGGAGCCTACCATTCAGAATAAACAGCTGAGAATCTATAAGGTTGACATTTTAGGCATAGAGGCAGTTACAGGAAACACCGAGGAGAGTAGAACCACGTCTGCTGAGGAGAAGGGGGTGGATTGTGTTTGTACAACTGTGCTGTCAGTGTCTTAGTTCGGCCGTTGCTTTGCCTGGTACACGTACATGTACCAAGCGCTGACCGCCACCTGTTTGACAGCAGCTGATAATCCCGCTAACCTCACAATCTTCAAAATACAACGTGTTTGTGCATCTCCGTAAAAAGTCTATCGTACACTTACCTCGGATGACGACAATCGGTATATTTAAGCTGGTGTAGGTGTGATACTGAAACAAAGGAGCACTCTCAAGCAAAGTTACAAAAAAAACAACCTAAACGTTGAATTCCATCTGAGTTATCTCGCCTTCACATCTCCAGGAAATAGACATACACAATAGATCTAACACATTTGGCACTAGTGGATCACATGGAGGTGATAGAGTCACTCACAGCCTGAGCTTGGATTCATAAACTATTTGGACCGAACTGCATCTTTGTCCAAAAAGAAAAATACTTTAAAATCCTGCGCCGAGAACATCAGTTCCATCTATTAAGGGTTACATCTCATATACAAAATAAATATATTTCTGTTCTTTATCTTTAAAGCCATGTTGGGCTGGTCTGCTGATACAATACCTCGGTTCACATTTGTGCAAACACTGTCACATAAACCTGATTTGATGTCGTATTGATTTAATTTAAAATGCCGTATTTCCGTGACATGTGGTACATCTGTAACTGAAAAAATAAGCCGTCGGTTTCTTTTGTTTCACGCGGGGATGTCGGTTTGAAGTCATTAAACCTGTAACTATGGATGGAATTGCATATTAATCGGTTGCAGCGAAAGAGTTTGTTGACAAACATCATTCCAATTAACATCTCATTGATTACTCTATAATCTGAATAATAAATCTTACACAATATATTAGAAAGCCTTGTTTGAATTCCAGTGGTTTCCATTTAGCACAAAGCTGGGTGCAGCTTCTCAAAAGCTCCTTAAATAAAAAAAAGTATCTGGATTTGTCTTTTACATTATATTTCATTAAATAAAATCTCTTGGTAATCTAAAATTATACAACACAGTTTGAGAAATGCAGTATATTCATCAAATATACCTCTCGTGGGAAAGGGCGAGCAGATGAAATGGGTTTGGGACGTCTAAAAACATCTTTCAGACTTGACTTTGTGTGATTTTTAGTCTTTTAAGACCCCAAAACTTCAAATATTTCAAACTTAAGTAAGATATTTCTCTTTTGTACCAAATGCTGTTTTCCTTTCATGCGCAGCTGAGATTCAGAACAGAAGGAGCCACTCACATTAAAAACAGAGAAACCTGCTGCTTGAAGAGCGATCAGAAATTGCCAGAGTGGAGAAACTAAAAGAAAAAAAAATGATGCATAAGGATGTCAATGTTTGATTCTTTTGCAAAACAACAACGGCTCGTAAAGGATGGCTATGTAGAGCTTTAGAAGCTAAAAGGCACTGTTTTTTCCCTTCTCAGATACATCCTGTGTAAACATTTCACTGAGTGACTGTGTCTGCGTGTACATCGTATTTTAGTGTGCGTAAGCGTGTGATCAGAAATGCATAAAATAAATGAAGAATATTCCTCTAGCTGTTTTTTTTTTCTTTTTCCTCCACTGGTCAGGCATATAAATCGAATTCAGATCAATTCAGAGAAGATAACTGATTCAGAGATGAAAACAGTTCATCCTCGACGTCCTTGGTTGCAAATAAGAAACGAAAAAAAAGACTCGACAATGTCAGAGTAAGTTTCTTACTTTTTTGATCTCCTCATCAGTCCTCTGGAAACCAAACAAGTGAAAGCTCACTACATTCTGTACGCAGCAGAGCTGGGAGGGGAAAACACAGACGAGCTGGCAGGTGAGAAGAGGAGTTGAAGGTGAGCTTTAGCAGGCTGCTTATTGGAAAAGTTGGACAGAATATCAGGGGGGGTCGCGTTAAGATGTCTCTAGGTGTTGGCTTGTCAGTGAAAACAGCGATAAAACACAGCTGGCAGGAGAGGCGGGTGGCCACCGAGAAGAAACTGCAGCCAAATCCTGAGGACAGGGCTGTGGACGGAGGGGGAGGAGAGGGGGCCTTTCGCCCGACGAGACAAGAAACGTATTTCCTCTGGAGGACAAAATTCTTCCTGGTTACTCAAGAAGAAAGGTTTCAGGTCGGCAGTAGGTTATCCATTGCGAAGTTTAGCCAAAGACGGGGACAGGATTAAGAGGTGCAGTTATTGTGCTCTGAGATTAGGCTGAATGGCTGAGTCCTGGAGGGGGGCGTGGCAGAATTCCTAGAGGAGGCCTGGGAAAACAGGAGGAATCGAATCAGAGTGCAGGGGAGGCAGGAAAAAGCAAAGGCTCAGGGCTCGGGCGCAAGTGTGGGGCCCTGGAGAGGTACACGGGGAGGGCAGAACTTAAGGCATTGCTTCACAGTTTAAGGCAGTCATTTCTGATGAAACAGCAGAGGCTTGACGCTCCCGTCTTTGAATTTTGGTATCTGGTTACTGATGATCTCCGCCAGCATCTCAGGGAATTCCACACTGAGGGTTTTATTCACAAAGGTGTAGAAACAGATCTGGAGAAGACCCTCAACCATCTGGAAGAGACATCAGGGGGAGAGGAGGGGGGACAGGGAGAGTAATGAGAGTCTTTTAGATATTAAAAACCTTTTTCTTTTTTTAAATTCGCAGACTATCCTGAAATTAGCCCGGGGTCTATATTTACAGAAGGTCTGCAATAAAGAGGCTTTTATAGAAACTGTATGTAACAGAACCGACTGGAACATTATGCACTTAGAGGGATCTGGGAGTGTATTCTTCAGGGTTTAACACTAATCAGCATGGTACAGGGAACTCAGCTGAACTCCAAGATACTGACACACTTTAACCAGAGGATATGGAACAAACAGTCTGGAAATGGAAGCAGTAGACTCTAAAAATACACGTCTATAGTGATCTACAGGTCGTTCCAGGTTGTCTGCCCTCGTCAAACCGCAATAAAAATCTCTTAAAGACTTAAAGAAACGGTGCAAATGTGTTTGTCTGACCTCCTGCATGGAGTCCAGTAGCTTAGTTAGCTGGTAAAAGCGCTGCCAGTTCTGACTAGCGTTCTCCTCTCTCTTGACGATGGCTTTCCCCAGCTCCTTGATGTACGTCATCCGGATTTCATCGAACACTGGCTGACTTTTCAGGCCATCTTTTGGTACTAGACACACACACACACACACACACACATCCACACAATCGTCAACAAAACACAAAGAGAGGAAACAGCAGGTTAGTTAGAATCAGGGAAAATCTGTGAAAACCAGGTAACCTGATCTAGTCAAATTCGAGATGGGCAATGATTTTTGGTAACACTTTACAGTAACCATAATTTATAAATGGTAAATAGATAGTTTATTCATGTTTAATCATCATTTTAAAACAGCATATAGACCAGTTATAAATGGCAAATAGTTAATTAATGTAAGTTATTAGTTACTTTACTGTTAACAAGCAATGAAATTATTATCAATAATTTTCATTGATTATCGATGGACTATCTATTAAAGGTTTATATGGGGTTTAAATATTGGTTGTAAAACATCTAGATTAAAATGTGTGTCAGCAGCACTTTGTAAATGGTTAATATTTGTTTTTTAAACCACCTATAAATATTACTTAGGCTACGTTCACACTGCAGGTTATGATTCACATTGCATTGTGTATTATACCCCTTTTTTAGCATCTTTACATTGGCCTCTATTTAGTTTTAGAATTGATTTTAAAATTTGATCCATTACATTTAAGCCAGTAAAGGGTCTGGCTCCAATCGATATAACAGAACTTTTAACCCCCTATGAGCCAGCCCACACCCTGAGATCCTCGAGTGGGGGCTCCTGGTCGTTCCAAAGTCGAGACTTGTAACTAAAGGTGACAGGACCTTTTCCATCAGGGCCCCCTGACTTTGGAATGACCTTCCTGAGGAGATCAGGTGTGCAGAAATAGTCACGTCTTAAAACTCATTTTTGTCTTCTTTAAAACCTTTTACTCCTATTCATGTTTTATAACAGTCCCCTTGGTCTCAGGTTTTGTGATCGGGTTCCTGTGTTGGCTGGGTATCATGGGTTTCTATAATGTCTTTGTTTTAATGTCTTCATTTGAATGACCTATCAGCTCATGTGACATTCATCTAAGATTTTATGTCTTCCACAGATTTTTATTTTATTTTATTTCTTTATTGCTAGTCATGTGTCATCTCCCCCAAGTGTTCTCTAGTTGTTGTTGTTTTTATCTTCTTTGTTTTCCTGCATGTTAAAGCCCTTTGTAAGCACTTGTTTTTAAAAGTGCTATATAAATAAAGTTATTATTGTAAGTATTATTATGTGCATAAATATAGATTTAGATATCTCTGCCATGCCATATGGACAGCAGGTTGTGCGCATTTTAACATCCGCCTCAGAGTGAAAATCCATCAGCAGTGTTGCTATTTGTCTTAGTCTGGTCCTCATCCTGTTCTACAAACAGCACAGAGCATTAAAAGTTCATCAAATCTTACTGTGTAGGACCCCAACGAGGACCCTTAGGAGACGAAAGCTAAACACACTCAGATGCACACACATACCTCCTAACCAGAGTAGTGGAAAATATGCAAAACGGGTGCTTTCATTTAAAGCTACCAGGGGGCGGGTTACCAGACTGCTGAGACCTGGGTCAAGATCCTGAAAAAGGGTGGTTAAAGATTCGGCCCGCACTCGAGAAAATCATAAACTCTATGCAGAGCGTGAATTTTGACTCTTCTGGTCACGGGGAATAAAAAGTTGAAAACCGCAGAATAGCTGAAACAGACATCAAATGTACAGTCGTCATAACGACTGCGTAAACAAATGAGAGACTTTGTGTCAGTCTGGTGTCTGGCACTGAGCCCAGGCAAAGCCACAGTAACTGGCCCGGAGATTATGCCAAGGCACAGAGGGCAGGATCAGGGTGAATTACTGTCCGATTTACATAATCAGATAAAGTGGGAGATACCACAGAGCAGGAGCGATCGGAGCTCTTCATTATGCATACTCAGCTTTCGCCACGAGACAATCTACAAAAACTGACGCGTTCTTCGCTGTAAATTTCAGATTTGAAATTGTTAAATGTTTATAAGTGATCAGCTGATCCTGCCCTACTCTGTACCTTACATTTTAACGGCCCCTTAGTTATCTTCACTGCTTACTCATACCATGAGGAATACTTTAAAAACAGCTCAAACTAGTCGTGCCGACCGGATGGCATCTCCATCCCTAGGACGAGGGAACAGATGGAAATAGCTCCCAGGTACTAAAGCGCAACCAAGGCTGAGGATGGAAATGTCATTTCTTCGACATAACAAGCAGATCAGCGCTAAAGTGCATCCTTTCCTCCCGTTCGCTGAGGGAGAGGAGGATGGAAGAATGCCTCCCTACATGCTGAAGTGCAAAATTTACATAAATGGGAAACATTCGCTTTTATAATACTTATCTTGTACTTTGTGTTGTTTTTCAGGGGCTATTATTGGAACTAATCAAAAAGTTTGATGTTTTCGTCAACATTCATTTTACCTTGGCCAGCAGAAGAAAAAATGAGAGCTGTTTGGCATTTAACTCTTTTTTTTCCTACCTAGTTGTTGTTCTTCTCAGCTCAATTAGGAGGGGAAAAGAGTTTGTGAATTTGTGAAATAATAAAGTTATTTTTGTAACGAGTTGTCACTTTGCCAAAGATCTAACTGAATTTATCCTCAAAGGTAAGAAACTGGAAGTTACACTCAGGTTGGATGAGTTATGGTTTTCAATTTAATCTTCAAAATTAACTTTCCCCGTTTAACCTGGAGAAAACGCTGCTTTTATACAGAAAGTTACACACTGAATCGACTTCTCAATGCCAGGAAAACTGAACAATGACAGGAAAACTGGGGTAAACAAGGAGCTATTATCAAAGACCTTTGAAGTAAAAAAACCTCTTTTGATAGTCATGCAGTATTGGAAAACCGTCAGTCCTTTCTCATTAATTGCTGGATGGCTGGAAAAACGAACGTCCTTCTTGTTATGTAATATTTTCACAGAAATTGTGAAAAAAGAAGAATTCTTGATGTGTTTCGATTTAAACTTTATTCTGTTTTGATGTCTCCTCTGCCTTTGAAGAGGAACGTCTGATGTGTGATTGTTCAATTGTTCAATCAAGAAGAAAGAAAAAAAAACCTGAGCTTTGACGACTGAACGCAGATGAAAAAAGGATTATGAAACTGAAAAACCGACGTATGGCGTGATGTAAGAAAAGTGCACCAAAGTCTTAAAAATTCCATCACCCTGTTGGGATATTAGCTTTTTATCTGTTATTTAAAGATGTTACTGATTCTGATACTTATTCCGATACTTGTGCTTGTATCGGCCGATACCGAGTACTGATCTGATACCAGTATGTTATAAAGAAAATATCTTACCAGGCCTGCATGACTGTGATATGATTATCATTGTGGTAAGGTCTGGCTCAGGGTAAACCCTTTTTCACTTCTTTTTCCTCCTTTGCTTCGTGAAATCCGCCGCGCTCTTTAGCATGACGCATCTTCAGGCGTTTAATTAAGTTCCTGGTGTAAAAATCGGAAACACTCGTGCCACCTCTCGAAATATTTTCTCGGCATATGTTGCATGTCGCAGTCTTACTGGTGGGAACATCTAGCGTGAAATACTGCCACACCGCCAACATGACGCTGGTGCTAATTAGCTGCTACTTAGCTTAAGTCCGATTCTCGTCTACTATGTCAACAGACTCGAAGCATCTGTCACATGATCCATGTCGTTTTAGATCGGCAAGGAAGAACTGTGTCATAGCTAACGGAGCTAACCAATAAATAAATTACTAATTTTATAAATTTTGTGGTATAGGATCGGGGCCTGGACTCCAGTACTCGCCAATACCAATGCTAACGTTTTCGGCTGTATCGGAGCAATTTCCGATAGTGGTATTGGAGTCGGAACAACTCTACTTTTTATCTGCCTATGAGACCTTTTATCAAATATATTTGACTAATTTGACTATTTGACTAATACTGGTGGGAGCATCCAGCGTGAAATACTGCCACACCACCGACACAACGCTCTTGCTAATTAGCTGCTACTTAGCTTAGGTCCGAGCCTCGTCTACTGTGTCAACAGGCTCTGGTTCTAAACGTCTGTCACCTGTCACTGTTTTAGATCAGCGTGGAAGAATTTTGCCAGAGCTAACGGAGCTAACCAATAAATAATTTACTAATTTTATAAATGTTGTGGTATAGGAGCAATTTCCAATACTGGTATTACAAATACTGGTAAAACAAATGCACTGTGATGAAGCAGGTAGGACAGCCAGCGCAAAAGTGCAAAAAACTGCAGTTCCTTGATTGTCCACAAGAGCAAACCCCATCAGCTCCCACGGTAAAATGCCCAGTTTAAAGCAGATATAAACATGTTTACCACCAGAGTGGTTTGGGTCATTTGTTTATTTGTACACACTACATGTGGGTGATTTTATTTCCATCTCTCAATACTTCATAAAGGCTGAGAATGGCACATAAATTGGTATACTTAGAGGCAGTTGACTGAAAGGTGGGTGTGTTGTGGCTTGTTGTCAGAAGATTATATGTCTGCCCTGTAAACTTAGAAAAACTGTGCAGTCATGTCTGAATTTATTGATTTGTTTCTTTGTCAAAGTGCCATAAAAAGCTTCAAAAATGACCACAGAGGGAACATCCAGCCAGATGTCATCACTCATCATCCATTTGCATCAAAATTTGTATTTACGAAGCATCCGTCGCTGTTTCGCTCACTGTTATACTATCAGTCTGTGAAGGATTGAGGGTATTTGAAGTTGCAATGAAAAAGCAGTGGCAGTGTGTGATGGCTGATACAATAGCAAAAATTGTAGTCCCTGCAGTTTGCAAAACACTGTTATCATTTTTTTTTAAAGATAAGTGTTTTTCCATTACCTGTGCTGAGCAGTAACAGGACCTTCATGCACAGGTACTCATCATAGGACACCTGCAGTCTGACAAACTCGTTACAGATCTTCAGCATCTGCTCGCACTGGTCGGTCATGAAGGGCAACTTCATCCGGTCCCTGAAGAAAAGGAGAATGAAGGAGAAGGGAAGGAGAAGGGAAGAGAGGGATGAAGGGAAGAAGATGGGAGGACAGGTATAGACAGGTAGAGGAAGAAAGATGGACAGATTAGACTTAAGGCTCTTTTGCTTATCCTGTTATTCACTTCCCTGGAAACAGCCCCAGCAGGGACGCACAACAAACAGGCATGAGAAACCACACGCTTAGATCAGGATTGATGGCTTCCTGCATCCACCCTCCAGTAATATCACCTCCCGTGTCTTAAATCTATAAAATATATCCTTAACATACAGTAGGTAGCCTTGCTTTTAAGGTTGCCATTCATTCTGGCCAACCGCAGAGCTATTGGCATTGACTTCTTGACCTTTTCTATTTATTTTTACCACTACCAGAGTTTTATGTGTCCACTTCAGACCGCTGCTCTCTCTTTTTCTCTGTCAAGGTGTTCCCATTAAAGAGGGCAAGCTGTCAAAGTTTATGCAGAGTTGATTCTTTCTTTGTCTAAATTGAGTCTAGTGTTACTTCAGGCAGGTCACAAAGTCAAGCTCAGCCTACAGTGCAGCAGCTGCTCCCCCTGCCGCAGGCTCCGGTATTAACCATATGTTCACGAAAGGGCAAGGAGCTCTCAGAACAGAGCTATACTGCCAAATAGTGTTGGGCGGTATGACGGTACATACCATGTGACGGTATAAAGTGTCGACCCGTAGAAATTTTGCTATACCGGAGAGAGAGAGAGAGAGAGAGAGAGAGAGAGAGAGAGAGAGAGAGAGAGAGAGAGAGAGAGAGAGAGAGAGAGAGAGAGAGAGAGAGAGAGAGAGAGAGAGAGCAAATGTCTGCTGCATCTCTCTGAGTCAGTGTGTAGTTGTCTGAGCTCGCGAACAGAAAAGCCAGAGCGCATCCATCTGGGTGTTTTTCATATATCCACCAGCGTGTTGTGCATTTTGTTTGCATAGGGTTTGTATAGAAATCCTAGTTTAAAAATAAAAGGAAATTTATTTTTAAGACATTAATTGAATTCAAAGAGGGAAAAAACAAACCATGATATATCGTTAACGTGATATGAAATTACTCATACCGTGATATAAGATCTTTGTAACGTAAAATTTGCGAATGGTTATCCTCACATACAAAATTTGACTCAGTTTTAGTTGGTTTCAGTCCCACCTTTCTAACCAAACCATTTACTTCCATTCTGACCTTCACAGGTTCAACATTGCAAGGGGATCAAATGAGCCAATAGCTGATTAGCCTCCACATTACCCCGTTCTCTCCTAAGACCACAAAGGCTTTACTAAGCTAGCGCAGACACTTTCAAGTACAATCAATTTCACAGACCATGATTGTTTAAGTAATTAGCCTCTGTAATTAACATACTGTTGTTGTAACTAACCTGAGGCCTCCAGGCAGCAGGTTATTTACTACACTGCTCCGAAGTAATTGATGTAACTCTCATCCGACTCTGGGAGAAACGTGTTTTCCAGATTGTGTTTGATGTGAGGATTACAAAAGCGTGAGGGTGTTCCTTCCCACACATATTTATCTTGATAGATCACGGGAGTACTCCTATGATTACAAGGACACGTTTTTACTCTTGTAAGCATTCCTAAGTTTTTAAGTGGAAAGTTAAACGTAGGATGAGATAAATATAAAAAAAACATAAACAGATATTTATACATGAAATCAAAAATACTAAATCTGGATGGAATGAACAGTACTGAAGAGATCAGCTATTTCCTTTTCTTTCTGTTTTTATGATAAACTAGTCTAATACACGGTTAAGTGGATCAGACCTCAGCTGAAGTGGATTTTATTTCAAGGTCTTTCCCCCCCGTCTCTCATTTGTAAAGCTCAATTCCATGTATAGCAGTCTTTGTCTCTGATATCTCCATGTTAGCCTGAGGAGGATGCAGACTGCCATGTGTTCCCGCTGATAAACAAGGTGTCGTCGGCTGTTTCTCTCCACCTGATTTAACATCTTCACACGCGAGAAACTGCCAAAATGTTTCAACGTCATGTCAACAGATGTGAGATTGTGCGAGCCGAGTGATAAGAAAAAAACTGAGTGAGACTGACACCCTGGAATGAGCAAACACTGAACAAAATTGGCTGTTAAAAATGTTGTGCATAAATATAGAGCGGCAGGCTTTGGTACGCACTTGTTGATGACGAGATCGGGGGCGAAGCAGAGCATGCTGCCGTTACACTGCTCGTAGGACCTCCAACCCAGACTGAAGGACATGAGGAAGAGCCAGGAGCACTGCAGCAATGTCATCTGGTCATCCAGGTGCAGGTTGCGGAAGCCTGGGGGGAGTCAGAGGAGGTGGATTAGAGAGAGAGAACAACATTTAATCAGAGAAAATGCAAAAAGCTCTCAGAAGTTATGACCATGCTATAATAACGACATACTACCCAGAATTGTACAAACTTTTTTTTTTGTGTGTGTGAAACTCTTGTGTTTGCAAAGTGCTACATAAGCTTGGAAAAAAGAAAAGGTACGGTGGCCCCGAGGTGCAAAACACAACCAAAAAAAAAAGAGAAAACCCAACACAAAAAGAGAAAACATGATAACAAAAAAAGAGAAAACACAACTCAAAAAGAAAACAACACAAAATGAGAAAACGCAAACCCAAATCAGAAAACAACACAAAATGAGAAAACACACAAACACAAATCAGAAAACAACACAAAATGAGAAAACACACAAACACAAATCAGAAAACAACACAAAAGAGAAAACACAACACAAAAAAGAATACACAATGACAAAAAGAGAAAACACAACACAAAAAAGAGAAAACACAACAACAACAAGTGAAAACACCGACCTACATTTTCCAGTTTTGGTTAATGTTGTGTTTTCTCTTTTTGTGTCATTGTGTTTTCTCTTTTTGTGTTGTGATTTCTATTTTTTGTTGTGTTTTCTCTTTTTGTTATCGTGTTTTCTCTTTTTTTGTCATTGTGTTTTTTCTTTTGTTGTGATTTCTCTTTTTGTTGTTGTGTTTTCTCTTTCTGTTGTTGTGTTTTCTCTTTTTGTTGTTGTGTTTTCTATTTTAAAGTTGTGTTGTCTCTTTTTTGTCATTGTGTTATCTCTTTTTTGTCGTAGTTTCTTTTTGTGTTCTGTTTTTTCTTTTTTTGACATCTTGTTTTGTGATTTGCTGTTGAATTTCCTCTTTTGCCGTTGTGTTTTCTCTTTTCGTGTCATTTTTTTTTCTTTTAGTGTTGTGTTTTCTCTTCTTTTGTCAACGTAGTTTCTCTTTTGCTATTGTGTTTTCTGATTTGATGTTGTGTTTTCTGTTTTGCTTTTGTGTTTTTTGATTTGTCATTGTGTTTTGTACCTCAGGGCCACCGTAAAAAAGTTCTCATCCAATGCATCATTAAAACTGAATCACAAAACAACATAGGATCTAGTTAAGCCGATGTCCAAATTTGAGTTGAATTGTAGTTCAGCTGTTTCCACTCTGTCAAAACTATAAAAGTGGAACTGCACATGAAAAAAGTCCTTTCACATTACATTTGTTTGAAACCATGCCTTTGTTATGTAGCGCCCCCCTCCCACCCTTAACCAAAAAAGCTTTCCCTTGACGATCACGCTGGCAGGCCGCCAGTGGTGGACAATGCTCGCACAAGATGTGAGCCAAATTTGTCCCTCATTATTCTGACATACACGCACACACAAAGAGAAAAAGAAACCCTTCACTTCACAGTGTCATTGAAGGATTTCCACTCAAACTTCTAACCTTACATCTTTGGTGTAAATGTTGACAAGTGAAGTGAGAGGGGAAAATCTTCAAGCAAATACTTAAGGCGATTATCAAGTCATGTGCTTCCTTTCTCATAACAAACTCGCATGAATACTTTGAATTCCAAGCTCTTTGCGCTTCTAGTTTTTCTTTGTGAAATTAATCCGCAAAGTCTTCCCTCCCATCAATTACCTTTGGTTTTTTGTAACATGAGTTTCAGTTATTTGTTTGTGCATGACAATAAAAGTAGAACCTAAATGCAGGAGCCTTTGTTTTCTGAGTCATTTATTCAGTCAGAGCATTCACTCCACTGCAGCGATTAAACCATCAGACTTACTGACGTGACTTACACCTGAATGCTGTTTGTCGAGCAGTGTTCTCATGTACCGATACACCATAAAAACTGAGATGCCCTTAGGGGTAAATAAAGTTGCCTGAACTAAAGTGAACTGACGTCGAAGTTGACTTAAAGGTGGGGTAGGCAGGAATCCGTTGAGGAAGCATCTTTTTTTGTTGTGTATATACAAAAAAGCTTTTAATATCAGTCAATAGCTATTAGTTATAGATGACATTTGGGAATATAACGATATCACTGTGTTCTCTTACACCTGTGTAGTCACCATTTTAAATTTTGAGCGGTCCGCTCTCACTGGAAACAAAGCCGTTCTCCTCCTCCCCAACCTGATTGGTTGTGAGGCACGCTCCACGTTCTCGAATAAAGCCCAAACAAAGTTAGCGCGCTACAATATGGGACAGTAGAAATCAACCAGAAAGTACGGAAAATTGTCTGAATCCTCCTTTGGTCAAGACTGCCAACACAAGCAAGAAAACAAAGTAAATACCGGAGACTCTGGCAGAATAACGGGCGCTTAAAAAGAAGATAGACCGGACAAGAGCTAAGAAGCCGGGTCAATGTCAATGAAACATAAAAAATGGGGGACGCCTCAAGATCTTAAGGACCTTGTATAGGGATGCACCGATCCACTTTTTCACCTCTGATCCCGATAAAAATATCTACATTTTAGTATCAGCTGATATGGATCCAATTCCAATACAGAAAAGCCGCGCTGAATTACCTTTTGTTGTAACCTGAAGTTTCACCACTGCCCCTCGCAACTATTGCAAGTGGCCGTCAAGCTTGTAGGCTGAGGTATTGTGATAAAGTTCAAGATACCAGACCCCTTCGCTCGCTCCATTTTGAAAACAACATGGGCATCCGATCAGCGTGTTTACTTGTGGATCCCACTCACGACGCATAGCATAGAGTTAGACTGAATAGATTGGCCACTATGCATTGGGCCCATTGTCACTATACCAGATCCAGAATTTCCCTCAGTATCGGGACCGATACCGATATCAAATATCGGATCGGTGCATCCTTAACCCTGTAACCTTTCTACTGGACAGGTAAACCGCTTTAACAAAGTAAGACAAGTGTCTGTAACAGAAGTGTTTCTTGTGTAACGGGATCTGCTGCGTGTTTTAGCGCTGCTAAACTGTTGACCTCGGGTCCTGGACTATGTCACTTTATCCTAGTTGTAGAAGTCCTGCAAACATTGTGTTTGCTGGTAGTCTGTTGGCATCTACAGTAGCACCATTGCTGTTTACTTTCACGTTGACTGGGCCCCATTTGTAATTATCTGAAGTATTTATCTGCATTATATCTGAGTTTAATTGGAACGATACGAGCGAGCAGGAGCGTCTGTTTGTGGGCGGGGCTTCCTGGAGCAAAGAGGGAGGGGAGAGGAGGAGCTGAGGGGGAAACTGGTTGGGAGGGGGGGGTAGATTTCTCCCAAAAACTGGCATTTGATCAGATCCTGTCTACCCCACCTTTAAGTCCTAAATGCAACCAAACAATTTTTATCTCTTTATAACAGATCAGATTTACATTCATGATTTCAGTCAATGATTTGAATTGCTCACAAATTGAGAGTCAATTCTTCCTTTTCAGAATTAGGTTTTCTTCACAGAGATAATTACGAGTGAACTGTAGGAACTTTAACTTGATGCATATTCAAAAGCTGAATAACCTTGGTCTTGACCTAATTGTCGTACTATAAAAAATAATCAGGGTTTTTAAGTGAATTAGTCTTATCATCCCATAAATCTCCTCTTCTGTCTGTTACTGTGGATACCACTATAATGGAGGTTACAGTATTTTTATTACAAGGCTGCTGAAAATCTGTTGTTCCATTCTCCCAATGTCAAGAGGAATCACAAGGAGGGGGAAAAAAAGCTGTTGAATCTTCTGATTTTTCATTTTTCAGTCGGAGACAAGGAAACTTCAACTAACAGGCTGCCAGCCAAACTATGATTCAATAAGCTAATTGGTAAAATACAATAACTCTTTTTTTTGCTCTTCCATTCAATTATTCCATTCAATCTAGTACACGAAAAATGAAAAAACGAGTCAATATTTTTATTTATTATTATTTTTTATTCCCACGGTGCCTTTCTACTGTTCAACAACGTGGACCAAAAACTCCAGGCCGGAGCGGTAGAGAAAGGCTAACCTGCTGTCATGGAGATAGACGCGTCCTACGTATTATTCAAAGCCGCCAGGAAGGTCACGCTGAAGGAGGAAGATATGACTGGAGAAAAAATTACAACCAGAGCTCTGTTACAACGGAAGATTTTGGCGCTCGGACCGCTCTGTCGCATCTTTCGCCATGGTACCTGTCGCTGAGAATCATGGGAAGGCCAATGTAGCCTCCATGCATGTATGCTAAAAACAGGCGCGCTCAAAATCAATTATTGTTAATAAGATTTATTATTTCGTTTTCTTCTCTGTTATAAATTCTGTTTTGAGCTAAAAATACGAAAACAAACACTATTTTTTTATTTTTTGGTTAAACAGAAAAACAAATTAACAAAATATTTACTTGTTTTTTCGTTTACTAGATTGAATGGAATAATTGAACGGAAGGATAATACATGGAGCGATCAGACAACATTCATGTTAAATCCATTTTACAAGTTCCTAGAAAAACTATGAAACATAGTTTGTGGTTAGAAGATCTTCATCTAACTTAAAGGCAAATTAGAAAACTTGCATAACACTCCCAATCTGATCCCAAAAAAAGTGATGAACTTCTTAAACCAGCTCTATGTATAAAAAGTAACAAATGACTCCATTTTCCATCAGTGACTTGGCCCACTTCACCACACATTAGTCTCAATTACATGCTGGAAATACCACCACTGACACACTTTGCTTTAGTGGTGGCACGTCTATATAACCCGAACCAAATGCAGGATATTGTCGGGAGGGTTTTTGTTACCTGGCAGTGATTTGGCCCACTTGACTGCAGAGATGACCTGCTGTCCGCCCAGCCTGTTCAGAGTGGTCATGAGCCGTGTTGAAGTGTCAGGCAGCGTGCTGTCGTATCCAGAGTAGAGGATCTCGGGCTCGATGGCCTTGAGCACAGATAGCATGGTGGGCACGAGTTGGGGCATGCACCGAGGGATGACTGGAACGGGCATGTTGGCGAGAGGCTCTGACGATCCTGGAGGCCTCTGCGCTTTCATCTTGATCAGCTTCTTGTTTTTCCTCGCTGGGAGGCACAAAGAAGGTGAAAGGGAGGAAAAGGACATGATGGGAAAGAGATGATGTTAAATAGAGTGTATGGTATTTAGCTCGTCCTATCAGATCATATCATATTGTCTGTATTGTTTGTGATTTGTGTCTCATTTAACAACGTGTCAAAAGTTTCACTTGCTGTAATGAAGAAACACCTTTGTGCTGCATGATATAGTCATCACCAGACATAAATCAAAGCTGACAAAAGGCATTAACGTAGGTGTTGATAAGACGCAGCCACGTGTGAAAGATATGTGTTTTCTTTTGAAGCGCTCACTTTGACTGGCAGTGTCACAAAACATGTTTATAAGACGTCTTATCAATTATATTTCATATTAAGCTGATCTACTTCAAAACAAACCACGCATAAGTAAACAGAAGTGAAACCCTACAACCATAGCAGCTATAAAAAAGATGGATGACGTTACAACTTTCCAAAATGAAGCCAAAATAAACAAAAATAAACAACGTGGCTCCAATCAAATGCTGTGTTCGAGTTACCTCGGAAGTCAGATATCGGCGCTGGAAATGACGTCACACCCGAGTTACTAGTGTTTCAGTTGCCAAGTCGGAAAAAAGCAAAATTGGAGGCTGAATCAAGATGGCTACATCTACGAAAGTTATTTTAGCGCTTGTCTTTTTATTTATTTTAAGTTATTTTAGCGTCCCCTTTCTGACTTGGTAACTGAAACGCTGGTAACTCGGGTGTGACGTCATTCCCAGCTCTGACATCGGACAACTCGGACACAGCATAAGATGTCAGAGAAGTTGTTTTGGCTTCACTTTTGTTCGATATTAAGTGATAAAGACACATACTCCATCTCTTTGTACAGTCTATATCTGTGGGACATGGTTGGTTCACTGAAATTAAACCAATATATTTCCCTCTCTCAAGATTCTCTGAAGTGAAGTACCATCAACGGTGTGTTTTTGCACGCTGTATGTAGATGGTCTGGGCGTCATTTGGCGGTTTTCTCCCACTTAATGTGAAAAAACATGTCAGGAGTTGAGAGGTTACCATGAAAAACATGTTTTTTTTCCTCCCCTCTACCTTTTTTAATTTCCGCTCCTGGAGTTTCTATGGCAACTAAGAGCCTTTCTGGTGGGAATGTGTCTGCTGATGCGCCGGTGTCCATCAATTCCCTCTTTCTTTCTGTCTCTCCCTCATCATACGTGAAACAGCTTTCTCTTTTGTGCGACTAACTCTGGACTGGTTACATGTCATCTAACTCATCACTGGTTTGAATAAACCGCTGGACACAATTTCACAGAACGGCACAGTGAACCTCTTGCACTTGGGTTTCTTGAAATCTTTCCCCCTGAAGAAGAATCATTAGAGATCCAAGGCTGTGGCTCGGGCTTGACGGTGGTTAATTTAGCGATGAGTGTTTGTGTGAAGACGTGGCACCTTCTCTGTGTGCCAGGCCTACATACCAGCACACGTGCACAAGACAGCACAATCACGGGCAATGACACACGCTTACAGATGAGTGACTAACAGCAGCTGAATTACAAAGCAGACGTTTGAAGAACAAAATATGCAGGATAACTCAGACTGCTGTTCACGAGGCTAACATGAGAAACCCAATATGATTATAAGCAGAGACAGAATGATTACAAACTATAGGAGATGGTTTATAATTTAATATGGCTGTACTTGGCTTGGTAAGAGAGAGGGTATATAAAATGATTACATGGTGAATTAATGAGATAACATGTACTGGTATGCATTTTGGTCATGTGATGAGTCTTCAGCAGATACAAAGAACAAGACGGCCTTAATAAATCCAAACTTCATAGTTGTTTAAGTTTGAGCATTACAAAAAATATGTGAAATAAACTGATTAAGGACATTAAGAAAGTTTTAATTAGTGGGTTTTTTTTGTTTGAATAATATGTAATCAAGTATGAGTCTCTTTATTATGCTTTCAGTTTAGAAATAAACATGATTCAGCGACTTAAAGCTCCTATGAGTTTTTTTTTTACATTGATTGAATACTCTAAATTCATATCTATATTATTTCATGATATACGAAAGCAGACGAGACCATCAATGACAAGACTGACATGTTTTAAACTGTCATTTTTAAATGCCTGAAATCTGTGTGAGAGGGTAGGTGTCAGATGAGCAGCTGTTTCATAAAATATTCACAATAAATGACACATTTTGAGTGTTAAAAGTCAGCAGGATTAGATTTTTGTCAGAAGACACGACTCAAGGACAAGTGGAGGACAAGCAACGACTGCTTAGTCCACAGGGGGCGCCGAAATCCCCAAAATCTGGAGGGTTTTTCACAGGAGCTTGAATTTAAACAATTTCGTGCGATTATTTCGGATGTCTATATTTTTTTTCAAACCCCTATCCTGCCAATACAAGTGTTCAGATCAGCGATGTTTTCCTGTCCTGCGATACTGCGGCATTAATATTTTCGCATACTGTGTGTCCACTTCTGACCAATCAGATTGCGTGTTGTTGTGACATCAGATTCACCGGTATATCCAACATGGCCGACCGGCTGATTGTTTACGTGTCGCTTCGACCCGGGACGCGTCCCCCCTCCCCGGAAAGTCGCAAAATCGCGTCGCGCTTGATGTGTACAGTCAGGCGCGTCAAAATTCGCCTCCAAATATTTGAATACTTAGTAATTTCAGGTTGTATACTTGCGTCGTTTCTGTCGTTACACATACATCTGTTTGAGCCTTGCTGAATTCCAGTTTGCTCACATTACTTTACAAGGATCGAACATTTTAATGATGCTAAGACTTTCTGACTGAACGTATGAAATTTAGATAATAAAAAATCCACTTAGAGGGGCTTTAAAAACCTGTTCACTGCTTTAAAGGTTCACTTCCTAATGCTTATAATAAATGGGAGTAATGCTGTTCGGGGCCAGCTTGTGTCATATGTTTAACAAGGAAGGTGTGATGCCTTTGTGCTAGATATCTCCAGAGCCCACATAGTTTTCCGCTTCAGCTGCAAATACCACTCAAATGTCAGTCTCAATTAGACTTGGCAGATTTACAGACAGGTCAGACTTTTTACCTTCCAAGTTCATTCCGGCTTGAAGACATTTCCTGAAGCGGCAGGCGGGACAGTTCTTCCTCCGGATCTTATCAATGATGCAGTCGTTTCTCCCTGCGCACAGGTAGTTGTGCTGGCCTGGAAAAAAAGGAAGAGGGAGGAGGAGGATTAGACTAAGCAGCGTGCATCATGACCACAATAACCACCTGTTGACTCCACAGAAAGCCTGACAAGCCTGTGGCATCCGAACAGTGTTTACAGCTCCACTTCCTCAAGTCTGTACTTAGAACACTCAGCATAATCCACGATTGTGTAAAGAGCTATTTAAGCCCCACAACCGGTCAATGTCAACACGGTCCACATTTAAAATTGCGGCCTATGTGGTCCCACTGGGAAACTTAAGCTAGCAGTGCATGAGAGCTCATTTAACTCACTTTGTGTTTGACAGATGCAGAACTGAATCATTGGCGTATAAAGAAATAAACCGATAGATGAAATAAAACAACCATGAAGCTGAAATAAAGCAAAAACATTCAATGGATTCAAGTGTAAAGGTTAAAATAATGGGCCATCCCAGCCTCATTGTGACGAGCTGAACTGTCATACTTGGTAATTGTTCTTCTTCTAGGAAAAGATGTCACTTTATCATTTCAGCAGAATTAGCCCTGGCTATGGAACAAATTTCTTCCTCTTACCACATACTTGTGTGATATTGCCTGAGGGCTGTCACATGAATCTCATGTCCTGAGCATCAACACATTCTTTTGGGTTCAAACTGAGACATTAACAGTCGAATGGGCAAAAATGTACGTCTCAGATCATAACGGAAAACATGGCACAGCCGCAGTCAGCTCTTTTAGGTTTCACTTTGACAATTCTTTCCATGAAATACACTCGTCATGATTAACACGAATCACTTCAAATGTAGTTGAAGAGTCACTTTCTCACACTGGCTGCTGAACTCATTTCACACCGTGAGAAAGAGGTGGTGGGAAGAGATTAAAGCCTTGTACACACTTTTATAAACAAATATTCAACCCCCTCAATTTAAAAAAAAAAGTCCCGTACACGTCATCGTTTTTAAATTAAATCCCATCCACAAAAACTCACATAAATGTACGATCGACCGTGATTGGAAGCATGCCAGACCTGGAGTTAGGCCTGTCATGATAACAAATTTTGCTGGATGATAATTGTCCTAAAAATTATTGACGATAAACGATATTATTGACAATGTTTTTAAAATTATATATAATGATAATATTTTGCATAATAATGTGAGTACACCATGTCAAAAACGCTAAACTTTTATTTCTCAAGATGAACTTTAAACAAGATGAACTAACAACAACAACAAAAATAAAATGGACTCACATTCTGTTTTATCAAAAATTACATTCAAATAAAAACTTCAATCACAACTAAAAACAATAAAAAAAAATAGACCAGTTGTGGTAAGGGAAAAAAAAAACTACTCTCCACAAAAAAACAAACAAACAAACAAAAAAACTCCATTTCACACAGACCATAGAAGACACTCTCTTGAATTCTTTTATAACTTGATCTATATCCTGGTAAGATTGAGAAACCTATTGGATTTAATTCTTGAAAGTTTGTAATGTTGAAGATTAAACCAGCTGACTGAGGATCTGTGATGCTGAACTATTTATATGCTTTTAAGCTCTGTGGTAAAAAAAAAACAACAACACTACTTTCATTGGAATGGTATTTTCAGAGTGAAATTTGAAGAGTTCAACACACTTTTCGAGTCTGTGCAAATCCCTGCATATTTGGTTCTCATATTGAAGTTCATATGGGTTCAAACTTGTGTGAAATCAACATCTATCTGGTCTGTTGTTCAGAAATGATCTCTAATGGGAATAAAGATGATAACCTCTTGAGTTAAGACAGCATGAAACATTAAGGTAGTAAAACAATGATTACCTTGAGCCTGGCGGTATGACTCCCATGGTGGGTATAATAGCATAATCAATATAAACAGTGTAACACTGCCTGTGATAGCAGCAGTAATACAAAGGATAAATAAAAGCAGCAAGTCCTGCTAACATGGAGTATTTTTCTGCCTTTGAAAGTGTCACTCTTTTATGGATTTATAAATGGATGAAAATACTAAACGACAGGGTAAGTATGCCTGTCAATCTTCTGCTAACCATTATTTATTTTCCTCAAACTGATAAGTTTCTGCATGACCATTACAAAGTCAACACTGCCTTGACAAATGCCCTTTGGGACCACAAACATTGTTGCTGATCTTTGAAATCTTGTGTGTTTGATGCAGCGTTTTGAACTAAAGGGCACTCAATATGACGGTTGCTGATGCCTCGATGTAGAATTTGCTATAGAATAAATGCTACACAGTCAGTGGTTTAACTATATCCCAGAGGCGACTGCAGCAGTGTTTATTTCTCTGAAAAGCTTTCTTTGTATTCAGAAAACCTTAAACGTTTCTGAAATGATGTCAAACCAGGTTTGAACACTGTGTTCAGTAAGGATTTTACCAGTGAGTTCAAATAAATATCATGTGACTCTATTGGCCCAACAGGGTCATGAACAAACCAGTCAGTCATAAGTTGGTTGTGCATATATACTGTACATTACTATTCCAGCATGACAGCGATCATTTATAGTTTTTAAGAAAATCAGAAATTTTGGTTTGTGATGGTTCTGGCGCCCCCTGAGGACCACTTGGCACTTGTCCTGCACATGTAAAAGTAGCCTTATCAGACAAAAAAAAAAACTCATCCTCTTGTCTTCTAACACTATAAGTATTGCCCACGGTAAGCATTTGCTATCACAAAGTTCCAAGCAGGGGTGCTCCTTCAGTCTGTTGTCAATCGTCCGGTCTGAAACCTGACCCCCTCACACCAGTTTCAGATAGTGGTGGGCGGTATGATGGTATATATTGTGTGACAGGATAAAAGTGACTACCAGTAGAAATTTTGCTATACCGTTTATGTCTGAAGCCTTATCTCTCTGAGTTATTGTGTAGTTATCTGCGCTCGCTAACAGGAAAGCTGGACATCTGCGCATCCGTTTGGGTGCGTTTCCATATATTCGGCAGCGTGTCATGCAGAGTTTATTCGCTCCGTTTGTTTGCTCCGTTTGATTGGTCAGGTTTGGGTGCACTCCCTATAATCACCAGCAAGCAGACTGCTTGGCATTGTTCCGACGAAGAAGAAGCAGCTTCACCGGTGGTGGTCATGGCGGACGCAGAGATTAGTGGCAGTACCGAGCAAACGGAGGCAGCCCAACCCACCCAACATGAGGAAGAGGAGGAGGAACTCGTTCCGAGAAAGGGCGAGTCGCGACATCGGTTGTCTGGAGATTCCTCAGATTTAGAAAATCCGACAACGATCAAAAAACAATACTATGCAAAGAGTGTCCTGTGGCTGTCATTGCTTGAGGAGAAAACACCAGAAACCTCTTCCACCACCTAAAGATGAAACATGCCAAGCTCTATTATGAGAGCCAAAAGATGCGTGACGCACCTGCTGCACCAAAATCTAAAGTTGCAGCAGCTCCTCTCATTTAAAATAGGTTAGCAGAGTCTTTCGGCAAAGGTACGCTATATGATAAAAAATTGCCAGACTGGTCTTACATTTTGTTTGCATTTGTTTACAAATCTGAGTTTAAAAATAAAAGGAAAATGAACAAATGCGACAGTATGGTTATTTTTAAGCCATTAATTGAATTTACAGAAACATACCGTGATAACTACAGTTACAATAATATGAAATTATTCATAATGTGATATAACATTTTGTTCATACCGCCCAACACTAGTTTCAGGTATTAAAAATTGCAACAGAGACAGTCTCAGTCCCACTCTTGATGGTCTTGTTTGCTTTTGGAGGTCATAAAGGGGCATCAGTATCAATTTCAGTCTGTCTCTGTACTAACTCACAGTGCTTTAAATAAAAGCAACAAATCAGTATTAGTATTAAAATTATTATTTTAAGTATTAAAATTTCAGCACCAAAAATCCCATGAAAGACATAAGACCTTCTTATCTCATATTTTACTTTAGAGTCCCTGTTATGTTCGCTAACACATTTGCAAGCTTTAGTCCTCTTCAATCTATGAATAAAAGCAAGACAAGAGGCTAAACCATGTCAGCTAGACTCAACTCTGCAGTATTATCAATAATAATAATAATAAAAAACATCTATGGCTGTATGTCTGTTGTGCAGTTTGCTGTGTGCTCTCAAGCAGGTGAAAATTGATCCTGATCTGGCAGTCTCACATGTGCTATGTAACTGGTAAACACTGAATCTGGGACATAAAGCAAATGATTACCTCAGCATGATGACATTTCAGATCAGCAGCACGCTACATTTATTTCCACTGAAGTTTTATGAATTCAGCAACCTGCAAGCTGCGGCAATCGCAGGCCTGTAAATATACTTTATTCTGCGTGAACACCACTAAAGATGAATAGAATTACACTATGGAAAGCTGTGTGGGTTATTGAAGCATTGAACTGTATCTGCAGGGTTACTAATACGATAACCGGAGAGTGGCCTGAGCGCTGCCAGTTGCAGTCATGGCTGAAACAGTAAGTCACAGCAAACAATGCTGTAAACAGCCATCTGTGGTGTCAAAGTGCCAGCTGAGTCCAACCACTATCCTCACTCCCTTGTTCTGGTCTGATCTGCTAACAGGGGCCTGGCAGTACCCATTAGCATTGCTAGGTGAAACCTCTTGCTGGGTTTACAGCAAGCACCAACTCATGTGGAAACTACTAAGTGTTTGCTTTGTGGGCAGGTTGTTAAGACTGTTCACCCACTACAAGGAGGTACAGAGTTACTTAACTTGACCACCTACAGATTGGAAAAGACAAATAATGGCGTCAGAGTTCACTAAAACACAAATAACTTTTCTAGTAACTGAATCTTAAAAGTGTTTTTCTTGTTGTCTACATGTTCATTGGTAATTTTTCTGACGCTCCACGACATATAATGAGAAAAGTAAGCGTGGAATTGCATTTCTGAGTATTACTGCATTCAAATCTCTGTGAACCTCTCACAGACTCAAACAGCAGGTTCAGACACAGTGAGATTTCCTATGTCACAAATCCAAGCTCCGCCCCCAGAGCCCCACTATGCAGGCCAGACTCGGAGAAGTAGAGAGAAGGATCGCAGAACAAGCATGTGTGTTAGTGGATTAAAAAAGCTAACCATGATATTAACTTTCATCATGTCCCCAAAAACATTCGGGAACCGAAATTGAAACGAGGAATCGGAATCAGAACCGGAACCGTTTAAATCAAATGATGCCCAACCCTACTCACAACTCATTTCACTTACAGACCAGATCTCCTCCTTTTACTTGCAAAGATAGCCAGCCTTACAATGCTAACACCAGCTGATTTTTTATTTTTCTCAATGCCATCACGGCTGACCTCTTTGTGAAGGGTTAACTGTCTGTTTTTCTCGCTCATTACATAGAAATTGCTCTCTGCTGCTCGCTGGAAGGGGCCGATCTGCTGCTCAAAGAGTGTTAAGCACAAAGTGTTTCGTATGGTACTTCATTCTTCTTCTGTGAACCTGGACCAGGCAGGGGTGACTCGTACAGGAAATAAATAATTAATGGATAATCAAACTCCTTCAATCGCATACCGTTCTTTGTTATAAGCCACATCATATGGCATTGAACCTCGCTGCAGCTTAACTGGTGTGTGGATCATATCATATATCACATTTGCGGTAGTTGCAGATGTATATCAGATGTATAAAGAAGCATATTTTCTTATCCAAGTCTTCACAAAACCCTTTAGTTCCAATGCTGTCATGGGGATAAAATGAGTACACGTGTTCTTTTTGACAGCAAAATACTGTTAAAAGCTCATTAGGTTAAATTTATTCAAACAAAGCATATAAATGAAGCTTTAAACTCAACTTCTGATCATAGCTCTTTTTTTTTTTTTCTGCAGTATGTTACCGTGGACTCAGATCTGAATTTGAGGTGAGATAAACTGATACCAGTTCAAGCAGGATGTTTGCAGAAGCAGGGACTTGGCTTCAAGACATGTTATTATCAGAAAAAAAAAAAAAACAGTGACACACACGCAGCTCACATAAAACACATGAAAAGCACAGCGCGGGAAGAAAAAAGAGCTGAGATTGGATTTGTGACATCAGATCTCTAAAAGGTAAATGTAGGTCAAGTGCAGAAGAATAGGTCTCATTAAAGACTGAGTGTGAATGTGATTGTTGGATCGACCTCGGGAGAGGAAGCTGAGGTGGAGCATTCCAAGCAGAAATGGTCGGCTACAAAATGACTGACAGGCAATTGACACCGACTTGAATATCCAAATCAGAACAGTTGCATGCATTAAGAGAGAGAGAGAGTTGTTAGGGAGAGGCTTTGCATGTGTGAAAGCAGATTGGTCATATTTCAGTGCTGAAGGAATAAAAGCACAGAGGCAAATCAGAGGTCACAGTACTACCATCATCAGAGTCATAATCATCATTGTCATCAGTATTGTTATCATTTATTTAAAAGTGTGTTTATTTACCATCAGTGTTTTGTCGTGCTCTCCATCCTTCATCACAGAGACAACGACCGGAGAATGAGGTGGAGGGGAGAGAAAGAGAAATAACAGGTATGACTTTTTTCAGTGCTAATTTAGGCAGCCTTTTCAGAAATCAAGTCTTCAGTTTGAACGTTTACGTGCTCGGTATTTAAACCAGCACTTAAAAGTACGGCTCATATAACAAGCATGAAGTAAAACATGAATACTTTAGCAGCTTCTTCAGCTCATTTCAAGTCCTACTATTTTGATTTTATAGTTAATGTGTGTTGCAGTTTTTGTACATATTTTCTGAGGTAGAAGTACAGGTATGTATTTTAAAATACCGTCTTTTTCGCACTATAAGGCGCACCATCAATGAACGCGTCTATTTTCATACATAAGGCGCACCGGATTGTAAGGCGCATTAAGCCAAACAATAACTAATTCAATAACTCCGTGAGGCTACGGTAGCTGCAGTGCTCCGACAAACCAAAAGGATTTTAAGTGCGCCTTATAGTGCGAAAAATACGGTATTCAAGAACATTTTTTTAAAAATCTGCCATTTTTTTGTCCTCGAGAGCAGCGAAAAGCAAAAAAAAATCTATGTTTAGTGCGTCAACTTACATTCAGAGAAATGTAAGTTTGGCCCTTCACCGCTTTAGTGCAATAGGAACATTAGTCAAAGATAAAAAGAAAACCGAAAATAACAGAGCGTGAACGTTGCAGAGGAGTCAAAGGAAACCACAAGGCTGTTGGTCTTTGAACCGGCACCGAAACGAGAGCTCATTTCTGTGCGATTAGAAGCAGAGCTGCCATCCTAAGCGATACCCCGTCAATGCCAGTGAATGCCATAAACCAGAGAACAGTTCCCCATTCAAGCTAATTAGACATCTGTAGAGACAGCTTACGACAGACAGTTCAAAAAGCAGAAGCCATGAGAAGCAGGGGGAGATGGAATGCATTGCAAAAACACAAATTACTCTCTGTTTGTCAGGTGCATTCCTGACACTCCCAGCTTGAGATTTTGTCGAGGTAATTAGTTCTCAAGCAGCTTTCTCTAAAATCTGTGTTAAAAAGACACCAAATGTTCATGGAGCGAAGCATTAGATGGCTGTTTTAATAAGCACTTTAATACAGCTAATGTTTTTCTAGGAGGCACTTGGTTAAATCAGAGGAGTATCATGGCAGTAATAACTTTCAGTGTGTTTTTGAACGCCCTTGGCAATTTGTTGCTGTCAATCAAAATTAATTCTAGGTCAACTCTTCTTTAACACAAGACAAACAGGTAAGGCGAGAGTAGAAGAGATGCCGACATGCAAGGCCAGGACTGGCAGTAGAACCCACTGAAAGGCATGTACATGATGTGCGTCTACTAAAGGTCAACAAAATCTGTACTTTTCCCCTCTGTCCTCAGACTTTGAAATATAACTGAATTTTTTTTTGCCTTAAAAAAAAAACAAAAAAAAAACAAACAGTTGTGAAATGGCTTCATGAGCTGATCTTATGTAACTCAAATGGATAAAAAACCTCGGGGACAAAATGTACAAAGTTGATGGATGCTAACCTGCCGCTGTTGGGTGCTTTTGTTCAAGCTCAGAATCTTCTAACAGAGGTTTGAATATGCAAATCTGACAACTAATGTGGCTACAATTCATCCAATCAAAGCAGAAAAACAATGACTATTATATTTGTTTTGATATTTTCTGATGACTTGACATACTTCGCCCTCGTGTCATGTCTGTGTTAACTAGTAAACATCAAGTCAAGTGTTTGAGACTAACCTTCGACGGCCCTCTTAAAGAACACCTTGCAGCTGCCGCAGGTCACGACCCCATAGTGGCACCCCGAGGCCTCGTCTGAACACACCAGACAGATCTTGTGCGTCTGCCCACTGGGCTTGGATTGGCCTGCGGCACTCGAGCTGCTGGTCTCGGCTGCTCTTGGTGTTGAGCTGGATTGGAGAGAAAGAACAGAGAGAAATATGAAGAGAAGAGTGAGTCGCATGTAAATGTGGAGATGATCATTTCAAAGCAGAAGGGAGCAGCCTAAACAGTAAGTAATGTGTCTCCAAGGAGACATGAAAACCATTCAGACATATGAGGACTATTAAGGGTAGTATTTAAGCTGGAAAAGGACAAAATTGTTGGCGTCTCTTTTATCAAAGTCATCCATTATTACATAAACTATAAAGATAAAAATAAATGTCGACATGGGAATGAACATTGAAGGTCCCCAGTTATTATTATAAGCAAAGTTTAGAATTCAGCCTCTGTGCAGGATCTGCAGCCTCTCAGTTTCCATGTGGTGATATGAGTGGATACCATAATGAGGTGCTGCTCTGATTGGCTGCCAGATTGTTGTGTGAAGGAGGAGGAGTAGAGTTGTATCATTCCTGCACAAACTCGACCGATACAGATTACATAACAGTTTATTTTGTTTTCATTCCTTCTTCTATTTTTATTTCTATTTAGTATTTTTTAACAGAAACACAGTTTTGCACTAGTTTTCAAGATTTCAAAATAAGATATGTTTCAAGGAAGGAGACACAGTGACTGTGAAATGGCTAATCGTTGTTTTCATGTTAGGTGAGGAGATGCCATCACGCTAGGGGTGGGAGATATGGCAAAAAAATTCATGTTGTGATTTTTCTTTTGCAAAATTATGATTTCAATTTTATCATGATTTTAGAAAAAATAAATTATTAATGGAAATAAAAAATAAATAAATAATAGAAATAAAAATAGAAAAAATAAATTATTAATGGAAATAAAAAATAAATAAATAATAGAAATAAAAATAGAAAAAATAAATTATTAATGGAAATAAAAAATAAATAAACAAATAATAGACATAAATAACAGGAATAATACATAAATATTAGAAATAAATTAGTAGAAATAAAAAATATCAAAATAAATATCAAAATTTTAACAGCAAACAGAATAACATTTATCTTAACTGGATGGTCTCATTCTCAAATACGACTTCACACACAAAAGTCAATATTTACAAAAATGAAAGGTAGTCTTCTAGTCTTATAAATCATAAAAATCACTTAAAACTAATTACAAAACACAACAGATATAGAGCATTTTCTTTTTTTCTCTCTCTCTATTTCTTATGGCTGGTTCTTTTGTTTTTGGTCACAACTAAACAGCTCAAAAATCTCCTCTTTCTCTCACTCCCCTCTCTCTTCCTCTCCACTTCACTGTTATATTTAACATGACTTGTTTTTGTTGTTGTTTTTGTTAATTATTAATTATCTAACGAGTCACTAAGACGAATTTGGCAAAGCTCTGCTGCTTCTTTTAAATCTTACTGCTCTGTGCTGAAACCTGACACCATCGTCTGGCTACTTCCTGGCTTATTTGCATACTAAACAATGATTGGAAGTTTACTGAGGGGGAGGGGTGTGTGTGTGAGAGTCAGCCTGAGAAGAAACACATGAAAAAGGAAGTGAATTCTGTTTCTTGTCCTTTTTTCAGCTGATTTTTCTGCTACTGCAGTTACTTTAATCAACGTGTAACACATTAATTTTGTGGGTAAATCAAAATTTGAGAGGGCAAGAAATTTATTTAGACACATATTAGGGATACAATGTACACTTCAGACGATTCTACGATCTCTGTGCTTTGGCAGATCATCATCACTTTCTAATCTTTCACGATCTAAAATCGTCAGATCGCGTGCCTCTACATCACACACTTCCGCTAAAGCACATTTGAACGCAGTAGTTTAACGGAGGACTTAAAGTTTGTCATGTAACCCTCAAACACATAAAGTCAGTGACTGTTTAAAGGCTTCCTATTCGTGCTCTCCTGATCTCCTTCAAACTTGGAAAAAAACATATGAGTCATCAAACAAGATACCGTAAAACACGGCACAAAAAGGTCAGCTATAACTGGCAGGTGAGCTGTCCTCAGATGAACCCGTCTGACTTTAATAGTGACACTCTGTTCATTCGGTGCCCTCACTGACCTTTTCCGTGCCTTATGTATCAGCGAGTTAGCCAAACACCCATCAAAGGAGACAGCTCTTTTAAGCCCTGATTTTTTTTTTTTTACTACGCTGCACATTAAAGTCATGTCTGAACCCCTTGAGAAACTTGCGGGCGCACACGCCGAGCTGTCATTATCATCCACCGTCTATAATTACACTTCAAGTAACTGAGACGCCTGAACTGCAGCGTGAAGCTCAGCTAGTAGGCACCAACACCAATTTGTCAGATGTATGGCGGGCCGGGAGCCAGGATGTGCATTGGGGGAACGTCAGGTTGAAGAGACGTGTTTTGACCAAACAGACTCCAGACTCCAGTGTTAGACTGTCACTGCTGTGTAATCCATGACTGGAATTCTACCGCATTAGTAGGGCTTAAATCTCCACTGCCTTGTTTGTTTTGGCAGCACACATGTTGGAATGTATATGGGCATTATGTAACAGCGTTGGCTTGCAAGGCTTGATAATGACTTTAGATCCAGGCCTATAGATAACTCAGCCCTGCTTTCTTAGTCTTGCATAATTACTCTAACTAGCCCTTTAATTGTCCCACTAATTTTCTCGCTGTCCTTTCTAACTGCAGAGCCACCTTTGCCACACGAGAGCGGAGTGAGAATATAAATGAAACTTTTATGTGTCTATCTAACACACCGTGAGCCATCCCTATTTGTCTCCCCCAAACAAGCATGACCTAAACTGGCCGGGCCCACCGCGGTTGTTGGAAAGACGACACTTGCTTATTCAAACTGGACCGATGCCAAAAAGAGGGGGTATCGTTGCTGACACCCAATGGAGGAGTTTAGCCACAGTTTTGCAGTTTAAACCAGCAGAGATCGTTGCCAAAACACGCAGAGAGGATTCCGATTGCGGCTCGATTGCGTTTTTGGCTGTCATCTTAAAATATAAACCCACTGTTTTTTTGCAGATGGTGTAAACACAGAGGAGAGAGGGTGGAAAGAGCATGACGTCATGATCAGGGCTTGACACTAACTTTCTTCACAAGTAGTGCATGTGCTTCTAAGTAAGGAGCACACAAAGAACTTTGGGGGCACAATGAAAATTGATTAAATAATGTTTGTCTTTTTGGTCAACATAAGTACTTTTATTTAAAATCAATTTTAGGTTTTTTGGTCACATGACATGGAAGCTATTAAAGAAAATGTTCAAAATTTGCCTTTAAATTTAACAATTTTTTAGAGGACAAATTAGGGAAATAAGAGGTGTGTCTTATTGTCGACCTTAGTGCTATTATTTGAAATCAATTTTAGGTCAATAGGTCACATGACATGGAATCTATTGAAGGAAAAAAGCCTTTCTTGAGAACATCAACCGGTAATTTATTAACGGTCCCTTATTGAACACCTGACGTTGACAGCGAGGGTGCCGAGTAGATTTAACTGCGCCGCTGTTGCAAGACACCGATAGATCTGCCGTGAATATCCGTCGAATATCCAACCTAAAACTAACTTTACCGCAGTGTAGATTTAATCGTGCTGCTGTTGCTACTTCCTGTTAAGGAGAGTTATGCTGCGTTCGAGTTACCTCGGAAGTCAGATTTCCAAGCTGGGAATAACGTTACACCGGAGTTCCCAGCGTTTCAGTTACAAATCAGAACAAAGCAAAATCGGAGGCGGAAACAAGATGGCTACGTCTACAAAAGGGGATGCTATAAAACTTAAAATAACTAAAATAACAAGCGCTAAAATAATTTTCGTAGATGTAGCCATTTTTGCTTTGTTCTGACTTTGTAGCTGAAATGCTGGTAACCCGGGTAACCCATCATTCCCGGTTCGAACTTCTGACTTCCGAGGTAACTCGAACACAGCAGTTTAAAACGTGCTGTCATTCAACCAAAACTAGCGATATCTTATGCTGCGTTCAAGTTACGTCGGAAGTCAGATGTCGGAGCTGAAAATGACGTCACACCCGAGTTACCAACGTTTCAGTTACCAAGTCGGAAAAAAGCAATATGGAGGCGGAAACAAGATGGCTTCATCTACGAAATTTATTTTAGCACTTGCCTTGTACTTGTTATATTCGGACTAGGCAAGTGCTAAAATAACTTAACGCAGCATAACTTTTCCAGTGCGACTTTAACTCAAATATTTGGCACAAGTTTGAAAAATAAAAACACAGACTAAGAGAGAGAGAAGATTTATTCAAACTAAAAAAGAAATGCTGCAAAAACTCAAAACCAAGCCGAGTGTATTTGTCTTATTTGTAGTTAAATTGACTGCTGATCATTTAATTTCACTGCACAATGATATTTCATCTTTATATTGGTCTGACTTCTCTGCCTAGAGAACAGCAATTTACTTCTCTTCATGACTGTCCTTGTGCAGCTTATCCTGAGAGTTATATAATCTGAATTTTATAACTGTTTTTCACACCCCCACAGAAGTTCAGTGAACAACTCCGACAAAAACTCGGACCTACGTTTGGCACCTCGAATCCTACATGCAATCAGTCCCAAATGTTGTGCAACTCTCCTGCACAAACTGAAACGTGTAGGATGCATCACAGATGATGTGATAGGAGGCTGTTCTGCATTGTCAACGACTTTTTCTACAACTTCTCGAGGATGTCCCGCAGTTACTCGTTCACTGCATAACTTCAAATAAGTACGCAGTGTAACCTTATCATCTGTTACACACTATAATCAAACTTAACAGGTAATACTAGCTGTGTGAAAAAGCTGGCAGAAGCTTTCTAATATGTACCTCTCCTCTCTCTGGAGTCCGTCACTGGCAGTAGTAGATTATTATTAATAGAAGTTGTCCTGATGTTATGAGGTATACTATGTCCTGCTTCTATGCTCATCTTTCTGGCTCTCGTAACATGTCAACTTCAAGCCTCCACGGCTGGACTTGAACACTGATGCTGTGTGAACACTAATTACTGAGCAATGCTTGACCTGCGATGGCTCCCTCAGGATTGCTCAGCAACCGGAAAAAGAAAGACAGACTGCCAGCGAAGCTCATGATCACATGACACGAGAAAAACGAGTGAAACAAGTGCGAGTATATCTCCATTAATAACTTCAGATTTTCAGACGCATTTTTGTCTCTGATTTAAGATTCTTTTCGACCACAGGGTGGTGTTTGAATTAAACATTTATAACCCCATTACTTCTGCTCCAGCTCCCATGCTCCTCCCATCATTGAGCCAACAAGTGTGGCTCTGAGCCATGCAGCGCAGATTCAAGCCTCATTAGGAACGCCTTCGTACTGGACTGGAGTGCAATAAACATGTGCACTTACTCAGCCTCGCTCTATCTCCAACAAAAAACACACATGCAGACACATAAAAAAAAAGACTTGTGTATGCTGATAAACAAAAGCATGACATGATGAAATGCACCAAAAATCACACATGGGAACGCAAGACATAAAAGTTTATTAATCTCGCTCAAAGAAGAAGAAGGAGACACGAACAGACGCGCACTCACAACAGCTTGCAGGTTGCTGCCCTTTGCTGCTTTTTCTCCACCCACACTGCTCTTAGTGTGTATGCTCGCATTTATCAGTATGCCTGTGTTATTTAACAGAACTGGCTGCACTGGGTTGAAATAAGGCAGCTGTAACAAGGATTTATGCACACTGGACAGACACTGTTTACACCCAGAGATGTGCTACCAGTCATTTCCCTCACTGTCTTTACTTCTACTTTTTTGGAGCGAGGACACGTGCTAACAATATGTGTCAGTACTGAGAGAAATGTTGGAGGGCCTTGGCAGCAAAACTGAAGAACAGAAACAATAAATTAAACCCTATCCTGCTGAAACAGGCGGTATGTACCTGCAGGATTTTCATAAGGCTGTATAATCCTCGACTCTATCAGTATATATTCAGATAAAGTGTGCAATTTACAGGAAATCAATTTGGTTCGACTAAGTTCGCAATGAAATGCTGTATATTTGATTTTAATGTTGATAAGTGAAATGCAATATTCAGGATGCTGATTTTAAGTTATTAAACACGCACGCACTGATCGTTAACTACATCAGAGTCAAACCGGAGCAGCTGTATGTAAAACTGAGGTTATGTATATTTTCCTTACACTATTAGATTACACCACGATGATGATGAGGTGATGGAAACTGATGACTGTCCACAACAAAACATAACGTCCACACGGAGGGAGAGCTGGACCGGGCTGACCCTCTGTGTCACTTGGGAACTGTATACCAGTAGCTACAGTGGGAACCAGGGAAAGGATCGTTTTTCCATATGGATCAAAGCGTTTTAAGGCCAGTGTGTGGGAGCGTGTGGCATGAGATGGCGCTGGGAGAGACCCGTGGTTCCTTATTGGACAGAAACGTTGGGTATGAGAACATTTACAGTGCCGAGTATTGACGCAAATTACGGAAAAGTGGTCAGCTTTGCCAAAGAGTGATGAAGGAAATGTTGAGTATGTTCTTCGCTCACGTCTTTTTTTATGTTAAAACTATTTACACATTTTTGAGGACAAACAGCAGTTATCCAGGTGCTGATCTACTCATTTACTTATTTATTCAGGGTATATTCTGCAGTACATTTTAGTAGAGACAGCCTGAATGGTAGAAATGAGTCATATTGATTTTTTTATATATTCTGAGAACATTCATTAAAGCTGAATAGTAAAAAATTAAAGTGAAAAATATGTATTCCAATCTTTCTTTTGCAGCACAACCTTGGCACATAATGAACATCCTTCATGCTCGACCCACTCCAGCAGCGAGTGGGCTCTCTGTAAGGTCATCCATTATTGAGGACCCGCTTGGGGGTGGTGGTGGTGGTGGGGGGGTGTAATCTACATTCAAGAGGCAAAACATGGCACAACTTGGTTCACCTTGTCCGTCAGCTTAACTTGAAGACAAAAAAACACTCAATTTCTGAAGGTGATAGTAGGGTGTTCATTAGGATGTTTGATTCTGTAATTCTGCAAAATGACAAAAAAAGATATCAGTGCTTATCTCAGTGGCAACATTTGACCACATTGTAAAATATAATTAATACAAATCTTGATTGCACCTAAATCAGAGTTGATTCAAATTAACTTTTAATAACTCTGCGATGATTTATAATTGACAGCTTGAGAAAAATAAGTTTTAAGTTTACAACTGAGAAATCTTTACAAGAGCGGCAAAACAAGCAAATTTGTGGAATTGAAGACTTATCGATGATCAAACTATTCACAAGTTATTAAAAGAATCACAGATCTCTCTGTCTGCAATCAACTTATCAATTTTGCGATTGAACTTACACTGCTAGTAGTTTTTTTTAGTTACAAATTAAAAGGGGTGCAAGATACCCGATTTTTGACTGTTTCTAATATTCTGATAGTTGCAAACTTATGTTGGCTAATAACAGTGCCACTGGAATAACACCATTTGTTTCCTGTTCTAGCATTTACTTGGTACTCTTTATGCTACATTCTGTTTTGTTTAATCACTATCTTGATATAAGAAAGTTTGTTATCTTAATATAAGAAAGTTTGTTTTCTCGACCAACTTATTTTTTTATGTTATCTTAACATAACAAAGTCAGTTATCTTTATATAACAAAGTTTGTTTTCCCAACTTGTTTTTTTTTAATTATCTTGACATAACAAAGTTCGTTATCTTTATATAACAAAGTTAGTTTTCTTGACTTATTTTTGTTATCTCGACAAAACAAAGTTTGTTTTCTCACGATAACAGAAATGGCGTTTTAGCCGACCTCAACAGTAACTTTTAAAAATGCCCTCCAGATTAGGATATTTCTGAAACGCCACAACCACCATTGTCAACAGCAAGTTGAGGTTTTCTCAATGGAAATGCTGACAGCATGCTCCATTTTGTGCATGCGCCTTGCACTTTCAACGATTTGGGCATGACAGTTGAATGTTTCCACGTTGAAAGTGTAATGTGCAAAATGGAGCATGCCATCAGCGTTTTCATTGATAACCATAGATATAATATGATTATATGTATAACAGTGGCTGCTGCGTTTCAGAAATATCCTAATCTGGAGTGCATTTTCAAAAGTCGGCTTAACCGCCATTTCCGTTATCATGAGAAAACGAACTTTGTCATATCAAGATAACGAGATAATAAGTCGTTATCATGAGATAACAGTGCATAAAAAAAGAGAAAAATCCATGGCCGTTCTTGGCTTCCATATCAATCTATTCGGCAGTGAAGCACTATATGCTTTGCGAATATCAACACTTCTGTAACAATATTTCAGAACACGATGACAATCTGCAGGCGTGGGCTACAGTCGTGAAAAATTAAATGTTTAATATATCTCACATAAAATGACAATAGTGCGCATTTAAACAATGATGACAGGAGACATATACTTTACATTGAGAGCGATAATAACCTACTTTTAAATGTGGGTATACAATGTTTTATCTGTCACATATTCACTCATTAACAGCTGTCAGAATTTAATTAGCTGTTAACTCGTGTTGATTTTGAAGGACTAAGCTAAGACATGTTTTGCGTCTCTCTCCTGTCTCGTGTATTTTCCCTCTTAAACCCGAGGTAACACTTTTATTCCATTTCATCTGGTGTGTGTAAGACTCTTAACAAGTGACATCATCAAATGTACTTTATACATGTGTTTTATTATATGCACTACTGGTGCTATTAAATCTAATGGTGTGTGTCAGAAATGTCTGAAGTCATTTTACTCTGAGTCCTGAGATTGGTTTAGATTTTCATTTGTGTGCAATTCTAATATCGCTCCACTTTTCTGTCTCTCAGAAATCTCAGTGTTATTGGTGGAGCTAATATGAGTTGCATTAGTAGCAAGGCCCTCCAGGTGAACTACAAGCCTGCAGAGCAAGCTAGTAAGATTGTTGTAAAGAGCAATGAATTCACTTATATATTTTAAGTTAAGCTCTCTGACCTTAGGGTAAATATTTATGCTTCTTTTTTAGCTTTGTTATATAACTGAACTAGAGGCAGCTGGTTTTCGCTGGCCTCCAAGCTCAGCGTCATAAACTCTCAGTGCTGTTCAGGATAATGTTTCTTGAGTTGCGCACTTTAAATGTGTTCAGAGAGTGTAGTTTTCCTCCTCCTTAAATCAGTCAAACAGCTATTCTTGTTATCAGAATCAAACACTTCAAAATACTCAACGTATGTGAAAAATATCTGCTCATTTGAAGACATGTTACAGCTCGCTGTTGGCCAGGAAAGTTGTCATACCAGGAGCTGCATTAATGCATCAACTTTTAAGAAATATTCACATCTACTGATACTTTTTAAGCTGTTATCTAATAAAACTGACACTGGGCTGATGATATCATGCATCCTCTAAAGAGATCTGGCTTCTAGACTAAATTGTGCAGACATTCGCAGTTGTGTTGATGTTTTATTCTGCTGCAAAAGGCTCTAAAAATGCTGTGCATTTATCTTAAAGCATGGATGTTTAAAAAGACAGCGTGCACAAACAGCAGGTCGTTTCTAAGTATCCTACTTTCTTTTGTTTAGAAAGTGACAGAACAAACATAATAAAGCTGCTTGTTAACACTGTGCAGCCCTGCAGCATTAAACCTGTTCTCCGTTTTCACTGTTTTCACTGTACTTTTTTTCCTTCCTGCCTTTCACTACTCTCACTTCCTCTCCTTCCATCATCCACCGCTCTCACTCACTCACTTTCTCTCTCCCCTGTCGTCCTTTCTCAGTGCTCATTTCCCCTCTTCCTCTTCCCTTCACCCCCGCCTCATCTGCAGAGGTTATATAATATTCTATGTTTTACTGCTGCTGGGGCAGACACCTCCTCCTCCCCCTCCTCACACTCTGCCTCTCAGCCAATCAGGTGTCACCACAGCCAGGAAGTACGGGGGAGGTCAGGCGAGTCATGGGATTATCCAACTCACCTACCCAGAGACAAGCATACACAGCATATGCGACTGTGTGTTTTCTGTGTGTGTGTGTGTGTGTGTGTGTGTCACCAACAGGGAGCGTGTAATAGCTTTGGTCTTCAAATTAGTGAGTGGCGTCTCCAGTCGTTCAAGAGGAGCCGTTATAAAGCCACCCTTGTTAAAGAAATCATCATGTGATTCTCTGATGGCTCTATCTTTTCTCTGTTTTCCCTCCCTCAAAACTCCACACACCCACACATCACACCCAGCTATACGTCTGAGAGTCTACAGCTCCCACATGACGCTGTCACCTCACTTGTTCTTCTATTTCCTCTCTGTGCAGGCTCAACAGCTTCAGTGACTGCTTGTTGTTTTTATTGATCAGTATTAACTTGCACCACTGTGCAGGGAGCTGAAAATCTGCAGCAATTGATCGCATAAGAACAATTTCCATGTGAAGACTAAAACAGTCAAATCTTATCGTATCTTATAACTCGATTTTGTATCTCGTTGTATTCCTGAGTGTCATTCGGAAACGTTTGCAACCACATCATGAGAATAGGGCTGCACTATTTCGGCCAAAAATAAGATCCCGATTTTTTACTCTGAAAACTCGATTTAGATTTTTTATTCAGTGACGACTTCCCCAAACTTCATTTTAACAATAGGTTTTTCGATCATCTCTCAAAACGAAACTACTGAAAACGATGTAGTGCATATGCCAAGCCAGTAAGTGGTGCTGTAATGCAGCCAAGGAAATGCACAAAAGACAGAAGAAGAGTACAGAGCATGCGTATAAAGGTTGTTTGCGCCGGACACGCGCAGACGCCATAAGAGTTGCGCTGTGTGTCACATAATTGTTTTAAGAGATGCAGATAGACATCCACATGGAGATTGTTTACACTGGTGTGTGTGGGAACTGGCGAGCGCTCTTGCAGGAAGGGGGTGTCTACCGTCACCTGGAGGAAGAAGACATGATAGAGAGGAAATCGACTTGACGATATTTATTGATTTAACATCGTCATAATCAAATAATCCGATTAAGATTTAAAATCGATTAATCGTGCAGCCCTAATTGATAGCATTTCATAATATAGGGTTTTAAGGTGGTGTCATCAGAGGTGGCCAATCAGCTTTCAAGGGGGGCCCAAGTCAGACCTGGTCATTCTTATGCAACAGTCGGACATCAGTATTACGATTTAAAACCGATTAATCGTGCAGCCTTACGTGAAAACATCTTAAAGTTAGACTCAGAAAATCAACAGCTATTTCAACTACTCTCAAAACTGTTGCCATGTGGCACAAATGCTATGGCCCAGGTTGTCAGAAATGGCCACAAAGCTGCAAAACCTTTTCTTGCAGAGTAACTCGCAGGTTAATGTCAGCTTTTTTTTTTTTATGTATTTCTTTTTTACCCATGACTTCAATCTTGACTTCAACCCAACCAAGCGTCCTTTGTGGCTGTGAAAGAGTAACTCAAGCTGTGCCAGAATAAACATCTTACAACATTACAATTTCTTCATCCCATTTTAAAGGACCAGCAAAGTTTCTTTTCATCAAACACTTCTCTGATTCTTACAGAGAGAAGCAAATTGATTCAATAACCCCAAATTATCCTGGCAAGAAAAGGGACGCATTTCATCCGAAGCGGTGAATTGTCCCCCAGGTCTTTTAAGGCGGCTGTTAAATAAGTGACTCAGAATGGAGCAGAAGTGAAAACTCGAGGGAAAAGAAGTTTATTATTCGGACAGGCATTGCCTTTCTCCAGTGCACAAAACAGACAGTTGGTGTTTGTGTGTTACCACTTTTTATTTTACCTGTTTATTTTTTTCTGAGTGTGTCTCTCTCGGTTTTGTTTGAGTTTGTTGAATCCTCTGTTAGACGAGCTCACACTGAGTCAGGGACACATTAGTCTCAGTTTCAGAAGCTTTGATGAGCAAATTGGTGAACATCTCTTTTAGATTCTGTCTGAAATCCTAATTAGGAGCTGATTTGTCTTCTTTCCTTTAAAGGAAAACGCAAAGACTAGAGCTGACTTGAGAAGACTTGAAATTGAGGAAAAGTTGTTTACTTTGCTCAAGTCTTAATGGTATTATTGAGGATTATAACTGGAAACCTTAAACCAGCGCTGAGTCCTGAGTAAATAACGTCAGTAGGACGAATTTCAGCGCTCTTGTCTCGTCGAGTGTAAACAGATCAAAACAAATCTCAGAATGACCACAAAGTTGACTGTTATACAAACCAAGGGGAGGGTGATGAAGGACGACTTGAGGCAGGGCAGCCCGACTCCCCTGTCTGTAGGCTGTTATAACACTCTGGTGGTAACGCCAGTAAAATCCGCTCCACTGCACTTTAGGAGAACTAACTTTATGCAGTGTTAGCATTGAAAGCTGCACTGGCACTCTTAACGGATCAATATGATGTAAACGGAGCATTTAAATTGGCACCATAGAAATAGCAATAATAGCACTGTTCTTCTGGTTCCACTTAAATACCTGTACTCTTTCAGCTGCTTTGATTCATCAGGCCCCAGACATCATTTACCGCTCCTCAACTGAACTATAGTAAGAACTATTGTGTTCCAGCATAACTGACAACAATTACAAAACATCGCAAAGAACCGCACTACACTTCAGAAGTTAAATAGGTGGTAACTTTGTAATGTGCTACAGTGTGAGAAAGAAATGTGTCACATTTTATTTTAGACTCAATACATGTTCAGAAATGTAAAATAATGTTCTAATGTGATTCCGAATGTAATTGATTCAAATAAACAATAACAAGTTTAAGACCCACTCTGATGAAAATCATGTTTTTCTTGTTGTCTACATGTTCATATGGCATTTTTCTGATGCTACAGGACATATCAAGAGAAAAATCTGTGTGAAATTGCATTTCAGAGTATTTCTGCATTCAAATCTGATTTCCTGTGATTTCCTACGTCACAAATCCAAGCTCCGCCCCCTGGCACCTCACTGTTCAGGCAAGACTCGGAGAAGTAGAGAGGATAGGGAGACCTTATGTCCTCTTTTACAGGGGGCTGTCTGGCTTGTCTGGTCTTGTCCGGGGGAGTTTTTGAAATCCACCTAATTAGTGAGATAGGGGCTAACGAATTTTTGGCTAATTAGCATGACATGCGTTACAAAAGTGTTCATATCTCTGGAAGTATGGCACCTAGAGAGCTGATTCAGGTGTCATTTTAAAGCTCTCTTCAAGGTCTATCTTTCTGTTCATAACATTTTTCCCAAATTGGAACAGAAAAAAATTATAAAAGACCAAAAACTTAAATTGAAATAGCAAAAAACGTTCGTCCTTCAATTTTCTTCATATTCACACTAAAGAAAGACTATCATGTCCACTAGCATCCCTGCAAGTTTCAGGATGGGCATTCCATAACTTTTTGAGTAATCAGTCAAAATGTGTGGTACGTTAGGTCGAAAATCGCCATATTTGGCACATTATACAGTCCTGACCTCATCTGGAGTCAGCCCCACTTGCCTGCTTGTGTAAAATATTACTTTAGCGAACTGCTAATGAGCTACTGGAGCTCTGTAGAAGAAAAGCCCTTAAAAATGACACAGGTAATGCAATCTTGGCTTAAAAAAAACCTTTATCACAATTTAAAGACCACTGGGAACACTTAAAGTAGTAAAAGAAAAACAATCAGAGTGGGACTTTAAATGTTCAATAAGGTGGTGCCTCTTTTCAAGGTGACCCAAAAATTTGCTGCTTCATGCATCAAAATCTATCTTATTAGCAAAGTGACTTGGGGATCTTCGATATGCACCTCAGAGTCAAATAAGGTATTGTGGTATGAGGTTATCCTGTATAAACAGATGATAACAAGTAGTTAAAGTAATGAAGCACAATAAGGGATAACGGAAGGTTGACTGACATTACCACATCAGCGAGGGGTTTGCTCAAGCTCATGATTCGAAAGTCAGTATTGTGATATTGATTTCCGACATACAGCATCTCCTTATCAAGCGTCGGTTATAAATAGAGAGGAGAGTCAAGAGTGTGTAGGCAGGGGAGAGGAGATCACAGTGAGGAGACAATCAACTGTTAAGTGTGTTAACAGGGCCAACAGCACGGCTTTCTTCTCGTCACTTTGATGCACGAGATAATGTATGGAACAGAAGCAAACAGTTAAAAGCAGATAAACAGGAGACACAACTTCTCCTGTTCTTCGTCTGTATGAAGGGGGACAGTTCAGGCTAGATGAGGTCACATGGTGAATCTCCAGAGCGTAGCTATGCTCGGCTGGAATGTGGAGCTTTGCAGGAAATTAGGCCACATGGTGACGACCACGGGGAGCAGAATGAAGGGGAAACGACACAATCTTTCAACTTTATCCCTTTTTAACCTCGTATGCTTCACAGCAATGTGAAAGTATGTTAATTAAAGGGTTTGGCAAAAATATGGAGACGGTGCTGTCAAATAGTTGAAGAGGATCTTTGTTTCCGAAAATGTACACCGTCTAGACTTTTAGTACAAACTGTTCTGAATCCTCAGATATCAGTATAGTTAAAGAGCTTAAACTGTGGATTACACGGGCATCATTATTTACGTTTGAGGCAGCATCAGGCTGATACAAACATGAGTTTTCTGTCCATTTAAAACAAAATTATACAACTTTTAGGTATTTTTTCATCATTAAAACAATTATTTTCATATGTAAAAATCAGTCACTGAAAAAATACAGTGAAACAAGCGAGAACTAACTCTATTTCTAAAGAGTGAATTAGGGCGTGTCTGGACACATTTTGGTAGAAAAGCGTCACACAGTCTGGGCACTTAATGAAGAACAAAGTCTAATGAGGTTAGATTAAATCAATCGATTATTCATAGACGTGTTTTGAGCGTGATGAATCAAACCAGTTAGTGCGTCTGCTTTCTCTCACAGAGTCGGGTGCGCTTGTGGGAAGGTGTGCCACACATGTACACGTGGGATTTCAGCCTTTCCACTAGAGCAGGGCAATAAACCGAAAATTTACCCACAATGAAATTTACGACAATAACCGGCATCATTTTCCCCATGTCAACATATAAAAATAAATAAATAAATAAAAGTTGGTTTTGGATGTGCGTAGGTAGGGCTATGGTTTCGTGGAGAAGTTATCGTCCATTTATCGTTATCGAGGTGAAATGCTCAATATATTGTGATATTGATATGAGGCCATATCACCCAGCCCTACTTTACACACCAGACTTGAGCCGGTTTATTAAACATCCCCCTTTCCACACTGCACTTTAAAATGCTGAAAACTCACACAGGTCATTTCACGTCAATTTTTAACGTACTAAAACGATTTCTCCAAGCAGCTGAGAAAAAGGGCCTTTTTTTAAGTGACAGACACCAGCTGAAATTATTCATAGGGCAAGCAGCATTCCTTTATCAGTCATCAAAAACACGTGGCACTCTGATAATATCGGACAGGATCTAATCATGACTAACACCCTTAAAATGCTGCTTGATTGGATACAATTTGGGCGTACTGGTCCCTGTCGTTTATATTTAGAAGTTATGTTTAAGGAGTGTAAAAAGTTGCGTATTAGTGAGTCTGTGTGTGTCTGTTTCTGCTTGTGTTTTAGCCTGCACATAATTTAAGGCTTGGCGGCAGTCTCAGGCTGCCATCATCCTCTGTATCGTGATCGACGAAGACGAGGGAAAAATTGCTGTTATCTCCCAGCCCTCAGTCAAGGTAAACAGCCAATTCCACAAAACACTGGTATTTCCTTGTGAGTGGCAGCGTGGCTGTGCATCCCTGCGGGTGAGCAAAAAGCAGGAGAAACCATGCTCGCTTATGGCCGTCTTACTTTCTCTGAAACGCAACAGGCACATTTGCACCCGACCACATCTTGCTTCTAGACCCATGAGCACAGGCGCTAGTTCATGTAGTATTTACACAACCTGGACACAAGTGGAAAATATGAATGACGCATCAAAACAGGTGTATAATGGGACACTATGGTTGAAAATAAAAACAGTCAAGTAATCAGACAGCTGATCAACAGAACATTTAAGAACTATTAGAGGAACCAGATCGGCTCCTAGGGATGAGCGATAAATTATCATTCACGATTTATCATCAGAAAAATCCCCTATGTTAAATATTTGCCATCTTAGGATAAAAAGAAGACGTCTCTGAGCAGCCTGTTGCCAAACCAGACTACACATGAGGGATTTCCTTTAAGATTGGGGCTTAGATGAGTGCAATCAGGTATGCCTAACATTGGAAAGTGGATCTGTTGCTGCTTCAATAAGAGTTTTCGATAAATGAAACTTAAACTTGTGGTTATGTATCCTATTTGACTACACCAAGTGGTGTTTTCAAGACGGAATGAGTCAAAAATACAGATTGAAAGTATAAAAATTTTTGTTATTACCAGAATGGCATAACTTACAATGATAATCTTTTTAACCCATATTGCTCACTCCTAGAATGCAACAGTCACATGCCATGATGTGTAATGTCAGTCATATGACCTTAAACATGCTTCTGCATAATCTGGAATAGGGTTCTGTCTGATATCACCTAATCTCAGCCCTGCACCTTACAACGCAGGGAACTGGTTTCTGTGCATGTAGATAATAAAACTTAAAACTGCTGCCATCATAGACAGCATGGCAAACATTGCAAAGCCCTAGAAATGGGAATGAGAACTGACAACTGGATCCACCGAAAACCGGGTTTAACATTTTTCAAAACCTGAAAATCTATGTGTGCTACCAAGTCTTGAGGGTCCCCTGAAGTTATATTTTGAGTTAAGTCACATCATGTTCTTTACATCAGCAGCAAACACACATTTATAGACTGTCTGCTTGTTTTTGAACAGCAAACAGATAGTTAACCTTCCTGATGAAGAGTGATGACTAAAGAGGTCCAAAGTGTTTCTATATTTTCTCACAGCAAAATAGAGAGATGAGCTGGCATGAGGTTTATGTTGCAAAATCAGTTCTTTTAAAGGGCGGGTAACACAATTCCATGACCAAGCACATCATCACTGTGCATCAAATCTACAAGGGTGCAGTCCCCCTCTGATGTCCTTTAGAGCAAGTTCATATAGTTAAAAATCATAATCCAACGTTGAAATGAGCTTTTTAACCAATTGAGGTGACAAACAATTACACTGTGAAGAGATCAAAGTCAGCTTATTATGGTGGTGGTGGCTTCCTCAAATGTGATGCTCTTTCTTCTGACTCCTGCCAGATGGTTTTCTGAAACCATTCAATAATTTAAACATCAATTGTCAAATATTTCGAAGACCATTCCAGTTGTTTAGCCAACTATGTTTCTGTTCATGCCAATGCATTAGTGTTTTTACAAGCTTTTTCATTATTTTATTCTACAGACAAATGCCACATTCGCCATCTGATGTATGCAAGCATTCACACAAGCTAATGTTGAAGGAAAAATATTTACATTTATGTTTGGATATGATACAGTTTGTTTAAATTACCACCATTTTCCAGTTAATTCACACAAATTCCCAATAATTCCCATAAATTCCCATAATTCCCAAGGAAAGTTTCCAATTTGGAATATTTCCAAAATTCTTCAGCTTAACTTCCCATGGAAAGTTTCTGGAAATTTACCTGAAATTTTCCACCCTTTGCAACCCTAGCTGTGTGTCACATAATCATTTCCAAAGAGATGCAGCTAGGCATCCACATGGAGATGAAATGGTTGTCATTTAGGAGGGATGCAACGATATCAAAATCTCATGGTACGAAATCATCACGGTATTAAGACTACGGTGCGGTATTCTTAACATCGTTATAATCAAATAATCCGATTAGGATTTGAAATGGATTAATCGTGCAGCCCTAGTATCAATAAGGACTCGAATCGTTAAGGAGTCTCTGTAACGTTAACATTTTAAAAAAATGTCGTCAATCTGCGACACTCAGGGATCCTGGACTGTTGAAGGAGGGACTGAGCTCGGGACTTTTTCCACCATCAGGGAGGATGAGTCTAACACGGCTGTAATGGAGCCTGTGTGTGTGAGTGTGTTTGCGTGTGCGTGTGTGTGTGTGAATGGAACCTTCAATTGCTCCCAGCAGATTCGATTTGCTGCTGACACATTGTGTATCTTAAATCAGATAGATGTCTAAGGCCCGGGGGCACACAGCACCCATTTCCCGTGGTGCCCTTATGTAATTAGCTTTCATTTAGCACATTAATGCTTCAGCCCCCCCACAAATTTCCTACATGAAGGTCTTCCACCCCCTTAACGCCTGCGTGTTTTCCTCTCTTTCTTTCTCTTCGTTCGTCCTCCGCACTCCTCACATTAATATCACTGTAAACACCATAAAAGCGACAAACTAGCGCAGTAATAATCCTAAAACTATAACCGCTATAATGAAAAGCTCGGGGTTTGTTGCTCCATTTGTTGCCGCAGTGAAAAAGCAACACAGACGTGCAGCATTTGAGCCGACAGCGGTTGCATAACAGGAGGCTTATTGCAGCCATAACGACAAAAACAATCTACTTATGGAGTCTTTACAGTCTGGGAAATTATTGAAATTTTCTGCCTTATGAAACTATTGTAGGGAATGTAAGTAATTTTAAAGGCGCTGAATTGCCTCGTTGATGTAATTTCTGACACAAGAGACACTAAAGAGCATAAATGTTCACCTTTACATGCAACAAGTCAATGAAAGAGACATGAAAGAAACTTGGAAATCTGCCATGAGAGCTAAATACAGAAAAAGGGAGTGGAAAGGAGTGGTGCGCTATACGCTGTGCTACTGTGCTGTGGTGAGATCCACAATCCCCTGGCCTACATTGACAGTTGAGCTTTACATACAACACAGAGGAGACTGTGGGTTGGCCCTGACTAAGTGTTGAGTGTCAGCCCGGCTATACACTAAATACAGAAGGAGCTGAAACTGGATACGACTTCACCCCGAGGTCAGGCCTGACAAAGCTTCTGAAAATACGCGTTTGTGTCTGAGTAAACGGAGAAAAGAGCTGACAGCAGGCGAACATTACCGGCCGCTGCTGCTCGCAGAACGCGTCATTGACTCCCACATTGAATTGTTGTTAGATCTCTGCTCGAGAGCAACCAATGCAAGGAAGGCATTGACCTAAAGCTAAGCATCGCAGCTTTAAAATTGATCCCCTCGTGATGAGATCATGAGCGATAATGATGTTACATTTCTGGGATTTCCACCGAGGTCGATGTGCGGACGGGTCTATAGCCTGGAGCTTTTTTTGGTGATTACCTCTCAAAGTAAACGTCTCTCGAGCACTGACTGAGCAAGTTTGCAGAGAGGCGACGTGTAGGGCCTGAAAGTGCTCTGTGAGTCTAACCCTACCATACCCAGGTTAGCTCTGCGGTCTCTGCTGCCAACAGAGTGAGTGATGGTGAAACTCAGGTCATGCATACAGACGGGCGGGCAGAGCAAGAGGGCAGGAATGCAGTAAAAACACTCGTCTCAGCAGAAGAAGCAGCAGCAGCTTAGCAGGCAACAGCAGTGAGGGCTGACTAACTGAGGGTTAAATTTACATACGCCCACTACCAACTCTGTCTGCAAAAAGATTAATGAAGTTAGACGAACGAAGTGAACGCTGCAGACTGACAGTGAGGAAGTAAACGAGTGCAGCTCCTCTGTATCAAAAACTAGACCCGTTGAGAACCAGATGTTTGGAGTTTTGTTTATCCCATCGCTGGTGATGCACGCGATAGTGCATGTATAGTGTGGTGGAGCGGTGCCAACGCATGCAAGTGTTTCTAAGCTCTGAGCGATGGCGCTACTGTAAAATGAAAAGCACTCTGCCAAAACCAGAAGTCGCCTGTCGCTGAGAGAAGTCTGTCCAAGATGACGGGAGTATTTACTGAAGTGTGGAATGAAAATGCAGCATCATACGCAGCTAGAGAGCCCCAGAGGCTGGTAACGCCGGCAAATCTCACTTGAGAAGTGGAGCGTGGACTGAAAGAGAATATTTACACCTTTGGATTTTTAACTTTTTGGAAGGAAGAATGACAAAATCTTTTATTTGAGATAGTACAAATGTGTTTGTGGGGGTTAGTAAAGAAGTAATTCATTTCTTGCTGCCAGCTCTTAAGTACTGTATTGACACACATCTTATTTAGCGATTGTATGGAGCACATCGTTAGCTTCTTAGCTCACAGAGGCAGCTGCATGGTAACCATATATAGGTCACAGCAGATTCCTCAGTGTACATACAGTGAATGCACAGCATATCTCCCTCCTCAAAGTGTTCTCTCGTGTGCATTAAAGATTTAAGTCTGCGTGCAAGATTTGTGCTTCAAAAAAGACATAATGGAATAAAAGTCAAAACACCCAGAGCGACTTAATTCAGCGAGTGAATAATGTTAGAGTTAGGGCTGCACAATATTGGAAAAAACTAACATTGCGTTTTTTTTCAACCCTGCGATATATATTGCGATATTAAAAAATGTTGTTACCGGCAACTGAGTACAGAACGAAGGTGATTGGAGCACATGTAGAGTCACATGGAGTGTATCTCAGTCAGTTACCCTTGAAATTAACTGAGTTCATTCACCTCCGACATCGCAGACTCTGTGATGTGACTATCGCACGCACGTACATCGCGATGACGATGTTCAAACGATATATCGTGCAGGCCTAGTTAGAGTTATCCCCGTGAAATGATCCCTGGAAGTTTAGATTTCACCAGCAGCGATAAGACTCTGAAACTCCCAAGCAAGTAAGTCAAACCTGAGACAGATTTCCAAAGACACAGTGTGAAAACTTTTCAAGTCCTGCAACCAACATGTAATATCAAAGCCTCTGGCTAGTCCTGTTGGCAGAATCAATTTCCATCTTGTTTTATTGGACAGATGACAACGCCTCAAATTCAGCAGCTGACAAGATGTCTTACAAAACATTTGCACACCCTTATAAACTTACAGCATAGTTTAAATGCTGGATTAGTAATAAGACATATGTGATATCCAACCTGGGTGATATCCACCCCTGCACATGGAGTGAGTCGCTGGTGCTGTCGGTGTAGAGCCAAGAAACGCGTGTCCGCTGAGAATTACTTTCGGAACATTCTTCATCACTGTTTAGCCCAACAAATAAGAACTGTATGGGTTTTAAATTGTACATTTCCGTGGACCACTCTACTATAAGCAGTGCGCGTTTTGTGAGGTGCATGCAATTCTCGGAGGACATGCGTTTCTCAGCACAACCCCGGTAGCAACAACAACAACGATCGCAAACTGAGCAACAAACAGAGAAAACCACAGAAGATGAAGACTTGTTGCCAAAAAGAAAAGGAAAGTCAGTTATCTGGAATTATTTCAGTTACAAGAAGGATGATGTCGACCAAAACACGTGTTCTGTGTTCACCTGTTGCCACAATAACGTCCCAGCACAATAAAAGCTAAAAATATCTCTGAGACAGACAGAAGCCGTTCTACTAACATTCACAAAAAGAGGTAAGATCAGTGCAGGTTAGCTGTCCTCAAGATTTCAGCAGTGCAGCATAACATTAAGTGCTATTCAGGTCATCTGGTGAAAATTCCTGTATTTTTTAATATCGCAATATATATCGCAGTGTTGAAAAAAATCGCAATGTTAGTTTTTCCCAATATCCTGCAGCCTTACTTAGCACAGATGAAAGTTAAAACAAAGACGTTTCGCAAACTGTTAAAGCACACAAACCATCGTCATATCAGAAATCCGACGCTATGACTCTCCAAGAGTTGTCCTTCAGGTCGTTGTCTGAAGGTACTCTGTTCTCCGACACGTAAACAATCAGTCGGTCAGCCATGATGGTGATATACCGGTGAATCTAAAAATACTGACGTCCGAAATAATCGCACGAAGAATTGGTCCCAATGTGAAAGGACCTTTAGGGTTAGGGTTAGGTTTTTAAAATTGTCAAATTTACAATTTATTAATGGTCTGTATGCTATTTATCAATAAACTTTCTGCTTCCCATTTATCAATAGTCTATTTACCATTTATAAGGTATGGTTATTGTAAAGTGTTACCAGCGGTTTTATTCTCAACCATTTGCGATCACTTCCATTATTGTCATTAATTCTGCTGTTTTTGGTGTTAGGTTTCGTTTTTGTTGTTCTTGTTGTTTTAATAAAAATTTGATTTGTCAAATGAAATCCCAGAGCAGACACAATCAATGTTGACTTTTCATATCTTCAGGCAACTTTTCAACTTCCTGACTAATCCACTGTTTTGACTGCTGTGTCATCTGCGACGGACTTATTTATAGGTATTGGTTATATAAGGCGCACAAACAGAGGCTGCCCAGCCAAACACTCACTACAGGCAAAGTTGTGCAGTGGAAATAAAACCGCAGAGAAGTGTTGGAAAATAGCAGACTTCAGGTCTATGTTAAAAACACTCACAAACATATATATATATATATATATATTATTATTTTCACTCTGGGTCTTGTTTTTTCTCTTTCTCTAGTTTGACAGCTGCTGTGATTTCCTATGATGCACTTTTGATTCAAGCACTTCAATTTAAATAATTTCCAGACAGCTTCAAATGACGTGTCAAAAGCAATATGCACTTTGAGTCAAACAGAATTAAAATATCGGCCAAGTACTTTGAGTTCAAGCTGCCACCTACAAGCTAAATGTACATACACAGGTAATCAGACTGATGTCAGCGGGCAACTGCTGCTGAAAAAAAAAACACTGAAGTGGTCACCACCTACCTCTGTGTCATGGTTTTAAGACCACACAGGTGTAGCTGTGCAGCATTTATTGAAATACAGTAATAAATCTCAGAGGCAAAATTATGTTGTTGTTTTTTTTTTAAATTTACGACTAAGACACTGATGAGAAATGTTAAACAGTTTATGTGGGAGTGAGAAAGTAGCATCTTAAGGTTGCATTCTAGGTTTCTAACTCATTCAGAGCCAGGGTTCATTTATGCAATTTTCACCCAGTGCCACCACTAACCGCAATAAAATGTTCGTATCTAGAATTAAGTACAATATCTTTAAAGAAAGGGGTGATTCTCATCTTTCACCAGAAAAAAAATTTAGTCTCTAACCCACTCCTGTGTTTAGTTATCGCCTGCTCAATGCAGCGTGGTCATATCATCTTTGCCGATCTGGAAAAACACATTTTACAAAGGGGAGACTTTCAAGCAGAACTCTGATCATCTATTTCATTTCACTTCAAACTACTTTATCTGTGGCATCAAGGTCCTCCCTCCTCAGACACCACTCAGATCCGATTGTGATAGGTCACTTTGTGACAATCGGGAGTCTTATTGGATCTTGAGAACCTGACGCCGCGACTGCTTGCGTCCTCCTCGACGGGACTGTCGCTGAATTCCAGCTCAGTCTCGCTCACCAGTATCGCCATTGGTGGCACAACGACACGCGGGAAAATTGTTTCTCAGATTGTCTTGTCCCGGGATCTCCAATGGATCCAGAGATGGTAGTCGATGCGCTAAGACCGTTAACTCTTGGCATTTTCCTACTCTCCTCATAGACAAAAAACGCTCCACAGCTAGGCTAACTGGCACACTTGATGGCACACTTCTCAGTAGCGAGTACTTGTTTTTATTATTGTAACATGGTTATGAGATATTTGTCGGCTTTTCTGCGTTCAAAACGACCCCAAACTTAGTCGCATGTTGGGGAGGAGCGCCCTCTGACGGAAAACAAAAAAAACAGAAAAATCCGTCAAAATCTGTCGTTGGCACTGAATGAGTTAATTGCGCTCCCAGCTACCCTCTGGCACAACTTTCCTCTCCTGTCACATTTGTTTGGGTGATATCAAAGACGCCAAACAGACTTTTACCCTCAGTCCACGAGGTCACAACACTGCTTTTATTTGTCCAACCTAGTTTTACTGCACATAAGGTCCCCCCCTCTCTCCCTCCAACATAACATGACACATGGCACGCACGCAGACACACACGCAGGAGATGAAAGGAGCCAATAATTAACACGCAGACGTGCACTAAATGTCACTTTGCGAAGCTGTCTATCCTACCTCAGGTGCAATCAAGGAAAAGAGGTGAGGTGGGGGTGATACTGGAGAGAAGCGACGGGCTGAGAAAAATCAATCCTACAAGGATACGTTTGAGATAAAAGAGTTTTCATGATCAGCTCCTGATTCAGTGTCCACGTCTGAGGTAAACAGAGAAACAGAGAACAAGTGATGTGAGCCAACAAGACGAGAGACAGTCAGAAGAAATTAGCCTCAGCTCTGATCTTTGACTCGGCCAGAGGGTAAGAGAAATCCTCCAGATGTGATCTCTCTCAGGTGAGCTGACTGACTTGTATAAAAAGGGAAAAGAGGGATGTAGAGGTTGATAAGAGCCCTGGAGAGGTGATTGACTTGGACCAGCTCTTATTATTGTAATCCAAACAAGCACAGATATAGCACCAACAACAAGCTCACAGCATGTAAGGGGAAATTACCTCCACTGCTGTCAACAACTCTTGAAGTAGACCATGCTTACAGGAGCAGACTAATAACGTTATTCGTTTGATACAAGTAGGGCTGCGCGATACTGGCAGAAAATAAAATCCAGATTTTTTCCCCCGAAAATTCGAACCACTGAAAATGATGTAGTGCATATGCCAAGCCAGTAAGTGGCGCTGTAACGCTGTAGAGGAAATGCACAAAAGACAGAAGAAGAGTACAGAGCAAGTGTATTCAGGCGCCATAAAAGAGTTACGCTGTCGTTTACGGATTTATGCACTCTCTGACCCGTTTTCAAAAATGTTTACAGTCACCCGAAATGCCGATTCCGTGTGGATGAAACGCCGATACGACAAAAACGTTTGCGTTTACTTCTGAATTGGTTTCCATGTGGACGGGTTGATACCGCCTTCAGACAGACTTTGCAGCAGGGAGTGGTTTGCTCTTTATCGGAAACTGCGAATTCCACACGACTGACTTGCTCTCGCCCTATTTAGCCACGAAATTACCGCCTTCTTTTGCAAACGCCATGTTTGTTTACACAGGAAGAGGGAGCCACGGTGGCAAGGAGGCGCGACACTTGATAGAGAGGAAAATCGATTTGACAAATTTAATTCTTTTAACATCGGCAAAATCAAATAATCCCATTATGATTTAAAATTGATCGATCGTGCAGCCCTAGAGACAAGAACAGAAAAATCGGATCTTGCTTGAAAAGCTAACTGCAGGAGCTTTTCAGAGCATCGGCGCTCTCCTAAATAAAGCCGAAGGTTTAAGATCTGAGCCGAAATAATTCAAAGAGAAAATATTAGCTGAAAATTATCTCTGCTCAGATTTGCCCCTCGCCAGCCTTGATCATCCAGTGATGAAAATGGCATCCGCAGCATAGACTTAATGGAAGCAAACAAAACCATTAGTGGTGAAAGTAGTATTTTTTACCTTGGGTTTACATTAATGGAGGAACCATGATAGAGCAAAGGATAGACAGATGATGAGTGCACTGATTCACCTTACATAGAAACACAGGAAAAAGAAAAAGCACACGCACTTATTCCTCGTTGTTTCCAAGGAAATATTTCAAAGTTAGCCCAAATGGATGCTTTAGATTCCAGCGCTTTTCATATGTTTCCCATATTCTCAATGTGGTCTTCTTGCTCAAATTTCTTTGGTATTGTACTAATAAGCTTTCAGAAACTCTCACAACACAGGCTCACATTACATACAAGGAAATATCTACTTCGGCTGTGCAATCACAAGATATTTGTCAGAACAAGCAATCTGATTTGAGCAAAATAAATATGCACCACTTCCATGTTCTTCATCACCTAATCAAGAAACACAATTTTTGCATCATCAACTCATTCCACACCAGCTGTGATGAGCTGAAAACAGAATCGCCTCAGGGGTTTTCAACTACATAAAACAGGCAAATAATAAGTTTGGTTCGGTGTGCGTCAGCAGCCTTTCACAGAGCTGTCTGTCTTCCTGCTAAGAGCGGGTCAACATCTCATTCTGTCATTAATATTTCATGGTAGAGTGCAGCTCTAAGTGCTTCAACATTACATAACTCCCAAAAATCTGAATAATTGTGTTGTTAACAAATAATAATCCTACTCTGAACTTGGAGATATCCCTCAAATAAATGTCAGGGTTTCTGTTGTTGCAGACGTCCCCCCAAAAAAAGACGCTTTCTTTATCTCACACGCAGCTGCCTGAAGATAAGAGACCTCTCTGCTTACATTACTTGGCAGACTGTTCTTACTCAAAAAGGAAATCAAAGGCGTCACCTATGGAGAGCCAAAGGGATTGTTTTTTTTTTCAACATAGGCCCTGAGACCACAATGCGCTGTTCCAAGACTAACTAAGAACCTCAAATTCCAATTTAGTGAAAGAGTTTCTGCTTAAATAAACAGCTTACTGTGGACAAAACCCCCGGTTCTTTTCCTGATCTCCACCTCACTTTGGCTCAAGAGTGAAAAATAAAATACAAATAACCATGACTGAACTGGCTTCTGCTGCTTGGACAGAAACATTGCATATGTGAGCAGAATATTGAACTCCGTACTCCTCTCATGGCACATCTTTCTCATTATCATGCAGCCTAGAGTTGCTTATGGAGTGCTTGAACATAGTGTGATAAAACTAAAAGAGATTATTAGGGTTATTTTCTCAAAGACAAGTTACTGTTGTTGGAGCCAAAATATGTATTTGTTAATTCCGGGGATTGTCGATGAGAGGTGTGGTTTTGGTATGTTCTGCGGGTTATTTAAATCTCACTGGTGTGGTCAGACGATGGATAATTTTCTGTTGACCGTTTTTTCATCGTTTTTCACCGTTTCATCCATCCTGTTTTAACCTCATTTCAGCATATCACCTTTTCATTTGAAGGCTAAGTTTTGGACCTGGCTCAGCGTGTTTTCTTTCCATTTTTGAACAACAAATTACTTTTTTAACACTCAAACCGAACTCATAATTTAACGAGTCATAGATGCAAGCGAACGTAAACCCCAGCGGCCTTTTTACTTGAAGGAAAGCAGTCACTACAACCAAATTTTCCGGACTAAAAATCTCACTTTTTTCATAGTTTGGCTGGGTTTGCGACTTAAACTCAGGTGCGACTTATATATATTAAAATATAGAATTTCACATATAGTCCTACGACAGCTCAGACAAGAATCTTTTTTCTTCCTGCTGCTCCTTTCCAATCCTGGAGCTGTTGATTTGAACATGTAGTGTGCATGTGCAAATTCTGTTGTCCACTTTCATGTTTTTTTTTTTTTACTTGACCATATTTTTTGCACTATAAGGCGCACTTAAAATCCTTTTACCTTGTCAGAGCACTGCAGCTACCATAGCCTCGCAGAGTTATTACATGAGTTACTTAAACTTTGACTTAATGCGCTTTATAATCCAGTGCACCTTATAGTGCGATAAATACGGTAGTTACCTGAATAACTATTAATATCTTACTTATGAACTCAGACACCTATTGAGTTCGTCGTTTATTCTTCATGTAGCTGAATAACCATCAATGTGTTACGTGAGCATACCATACACCTTATCAGCCTGTTGTTTTCTATTCTATTGTTTTTATCATAACTTGCCTATCAAGATGAAATGTCTGTTCTTGTTCTTGGTTTTTGTGAAATAAATTTACCCCTAAAAACATGATTTATACCGGTAGGTGTTTTTTCTTCTTAATTATGCATTTTTTTGGCTGGTGCGACTTATAGTCCAGACAATACGGTAGTTTTTAAGTCCCAAATTATATAAATAATGACTATTGTGTGTTTTTATGTACATTGAAACCATACCCACACACACTTAGTATGATTCTCAGCATAATTAAACCCTGTAGCCCCACAACATAATCTGCTAACTTTGGTTTATTTGGAATTAAACCACAATTAATGGTGCAATGTCTCATTTCCTACATGAATGAATAAGTTTTCAATTTGCTTCAACTCTAATTCAAACAGACTGCAGCCAAGGCTCATTGATATTACAACTCAGACTCAGAACATATTCATAGTTTGACGTGTACTCTCTAATAATCTCGGCTCGAAGGCGCACACTTTTATGAGCTTTAAGCGTATCTCACTCACAAGAGCGGCGGCGATAAAATTCTCCATAAATGCAAATCCCTGCGGTGAGGACAGAAGCTGTCACCTTTAATTTAACCTGGACACCAAACTGGAACATTTCAGATTCAACGAAAACTGAAGATGAAATATGAAAAAAGGCAGGATGGTGACAGGGAAATAATGAGGAGAAAGTAAATGAGAGCAGTCGTGTCAGGTCTACATTCATCAGAATTGGTAGATTGGACTTGTCATACATGTTGGATTTACAGATATAATATCCGTTTTCGCTATTTAATGTAAAGTGATGGAAAAACAAACTTCTCATTTATACTTTTCTGTGTTTAAAAATCTCTGGTTTCAGTTTGTGTTTGTCATCAGAAGCCTCAAATTCTTCTTTCAAAATAAAAACATTTTTCTATGAATCTTTCACTGGCTGGTTTAAAAGAAAAAAACTCTCCTCAGCTCCAGATACATCAGGTTTTAGATTAAAATAGTGAAAAACTTGACCCCTGGGTTCAGTTCCATAGCAACGGCACTAAGAGAACAGCATGACTAAGTGCAGTGGAGCCCTCACATTCACAGTGCTGTGTTATGTTTTGCAGCAGCAGCAGCAGCCTGCATGTATGCAGCCGTCTGCGAGAAAAACAGGCTTTCCAAACGCCACATTCTGCCTCAGTTTTAGGCACAGAGAAAACTTAGAAATGATTGATGTTTGTTGCGACGAAAATCCAAAAGTTTGGCTTTTACTGGAGTGAAAGATGTATTTAGGCCTACGCGAAATGAGTACGTCATTAATCTGAAGTATGTGAAATATTTTAAATGCTCTTCAAGCGTAACATAAACAGCAATTTAAACCTACAGGCCTTCAAAGTAATTGCTTTCTCCAACAACCTGCTTTTGAGTTTCACAGAATGAAAAATGAAAAAATCACATTTGACCCTGTAATAACTGCTTATTGACTAAAACCACACAGAACAGAGCTGACAGAAGGCTAATGTATTCTGACAAACAACAGTTGGCTTTTTTTGGTGAAAAGAGGGAGGTGGAGGGAAAAAAAAAAAGGAAAGACGACAGCGAGAGCAGAGAAAGAGAGAGAGAAAAGGAGCGCAGCAGAGAGCAGATATAGGAAAAGGGGCGAGTGTCAGCTGTAATTAACAGTTAAAAGGCTGATGTACCAGCAGGGAGGGTAATGTGGAGGAAAGGGAACAGCAGACATTAGAACAAGGCCTTTGACTGTCACAGAGAGAGTGAAACTCATTGATGTGCAAAGACCGGGTTGGTGAGCGGACACAAATTAATCACAGAAGACGCCAAACAGCAGAGTGTAAACCCGTTAAAGTGGCGCACAACAGAGGAGGACAAACTTATGTAAAAATAAGGGATAATTTAACATCCGAACTTTTGAGCAGACCTAAAAGCCACTCGAGGGACGCTAAGACTTAAAAAAAAAAAAACTTTTTTTTTTTTTTTTTTTTGTGGAGATGCACTGAAAATTCAGCCACCAAAATTTTCTGGCCGAAAATGGACAAATAGCGTATTTTCGGTTTTCATCCGAAACACTTTTCTCACTGAAACAACAAAGACGAAAGCAAAAACCGCGATAAGCACTCGCTTGTCTGGATAAGAGCTAACATGTCTACCATGTTGACATATTTCGATGTATCTGAGAACTATGGATAGCGACTAGCGAAGCGTGTAATGCCAACATTTCAAAGTCTGGTTTAATTTATCACCTAAAATCCAAACATCCCGATTAATCGGCATTCTGAATATTCTTCACAGAGCAGGAAAATCCCTCTGAGCACGCCCACTCCGTCTGATGTTGTAGCCGAGTTCACAAACGGACATTAGGGAAAAGTTTAACTTCTTCTAACTTTTATTCATAACTTAAAACAAAAATTGACATTGCCAACTCATGCTCAACTCTTACTCTCGGCTGCCTGAAAGTAAACACGCTAATGTTCTTCTTCTTCTTCTAGCTGCGTCTGTACCGATCACAACAACGCTTGTTTTTGCCCCTGACTCGTGGGCGCCATCTGTAAACCACTCAAAACAAGCAGCAAACGTATCGACTTAAAAACTCAAAACTCGCGTTGCAATTGCATTAACATTAATTTAAAATTTAACATTAAATAATATTGATTTATACAATCGCAGTGCCTTGATTTTAGTAAACTTAGTATTAAATTTAGTAAATTTAGTATTAGTACAAAGTCATGGCCATAAATGCAATAGTAGCTACTACTAATTGGCATAATAATTCCTTTCCGTGTTTCAGTTTCGGCCAAGAATTTTCATTTCGGTGCATCCCTTTTATTTTGTTTTGCATCATTAAAACAAGATTGTGTTTTAAGGATTGTTACTGTACACCAGTATTATTTAACTTTAATTTCACAGTTTACCAATATTTTCATGCGTTAATAAAAACCTCTTATTGTTTCTTTTTAACCTGGGGAAGACAAAAAAACTGCACAATATTTCAAGAGTCTACTGTAGCAACCCTCCAGAGAAGAAACAAGTGACCTAATTCTCGCAAAGAGGAAGCTTGTCAGGAATTTCAGCATTAGCAGGCCAGGTCGGCGGCTTTAGAACAATAACAAACAAGTTCTGCCTTACTGTGAGCTACTGGAGAAACAGAAAAATAACAAAGTCTGCAGAAAATAACCCTGTAGCTGCGAACAAACTCAAACTAAGGAGGGAAATTTATTTGAAGTAATAAAGAGGGCTTGAAAAGACAGAATGACTCAGGGTAAAAGTGAGAAAGAGTAAGAGATCAAGAAGAAAGCAGCAGCAGCCGGAGACACATATAGAGACAGACTTTGGCCCAGCTGGATTACAGCCTATTTACAGTAGAGCTTGTCTTACTCCTCCTCCTTCTCCTCCTTCTTCCTCTCCTCCTTCTCCTCCCCTTTAAGACCAGGCAGAGGGAACAAGAAAGAATTTGTCTTTGAAAGAGCCAGAAAAGACGGCCAGCGAAATGTGACCACTGGCTGGGCAAATGCATCTATACAGTATGTATTTATATATGTGCACATATATGATTATATACACAGAATGTATGATTATATAAGTTGTACTCATGGTTAGGATGCGTTTTAGGACTTCCTTTGCATTTAAACTGTTGCTGAAAATGCAAAAAGGCAGCGCCAAAAAAAAGTTGGAAAGAGCACAGCCTCTTCAATTTGATGTCATGTCACTGCGAGGCCTGAAATAAATCATTTAAACCGCTCAATCCCTTCTGCATCTCTTAATATCTCGTCCTGGTTTTTATGGAGGCTAAGCAGGCAGGGTTGAGGGCACAGCAACCTTCACCACACTCGCTGTCTGAAGTAACTGGTTTCCTAATCCTTTTTCCTTCCTCTGAACTTTTTTTTAATCTAAATTAAGTCCCTCCCACACCTCTGTCGCAGTTCATCACTCTGTTGATGCACAAAAAACAGTTCTAATAATCCCTTTCTGTAGTTTAGCGGCGCTTATTGTATAAGAGTAGGAATGCTTGCATTAATCAATCTCAAGAGCTGTGGTTTCACATACAAGTCCCATGATCCAGCTCCAAGACAAAACTGTAATCACAGGGTCTCTTCAATCGAAAATTTAACTTTCAATGTGTAATTGGTTTGTATTCATTTACTGTGAATAAGAGACACATAATGACGGAGCTTTCACAGCTCAGATACTGTATTTGTTCATAGTTGGATATTGTAGTTAATGGTATCACATTATCAAAGCCTCAAAGCCTTGCTACAGTATAAATGTTACAGTGAGGAAATTAATTTGCCTGATATTGTTTAATTGGCCGTGAAAGCGCTCAAGGCAGCCTACAGTAGCTGGTACACAATCTTTAACACCACATCAGAGAAAAAAACCAGGGCAGCCCTCGTCACTTTCAATAAACGATTAGTGTCCACATTTCACATTACTTCAAAAGATGATGACAGGGAAATGAATTTAAAGGAATTTTTTCATCCTTATTTTATAAAATGGACTTGGATAAGGTGTCAATCAATCATGAGTCTTTTACTCACATGAGATGCTGATCAGCTCGGCTTTATTGTTGATCAGGTAGGGCTGCACGATAAATCGATTTTAATTCGCAAAACTTTAAAAATAAAAATTTAATTAATGTTAAAAAATTTAAAATCATCAAACCACCATAAGCTCCCCCTTCCAGCGGGCGCGCTCCCCAATTCCCACACACACCAGTGTAAACAAACATGGCGTTTGCAAAAGAAGGCAATAATTTCGTGGCTAAATAGGGCAAGAGCGAGTCAGTTGTGTGGAATTGGAATTGGCTTCCCAATTTCGGATGAAGAGCAAACCACTTCCCCGCTGCAAAGTCTGTCTGAAGGCAATATGAACCCATCCACACAGAAATGAATTCAGGAGTAAACACAATTTTTTTTTCGTATCGGCGTTTCATCCGGAAACAGCATTTAAGGTGACTGTAAACGGTACTTTTTGAAAACAGGTCAGCGAGTGTATAAACCTATAAAAGACTGCCATTTTATTTAAGTGTGGATGTCCATCTGCATCTCTCTTGAAACGATTATGTCACACACAAACAAAACAACCTCTATATGCATGCTCCGTACTCTTCTTCTGTCTCTTCGCCACTTACTGGCTTGGCATATGCACTACACCGTTTTCAGTGGTTTCGTTTTGAGAGATGATAGAAAAACTTTTTATTAAAGTGAAGTTTGGTGAAGTTGTCAACAAATAAAAAATCGAACTCGAGTTTTTAGAGAAAAAAATTGGGATTTTATTTTTCGCCAAAATCGTGCAGCCCTAGATCAGGACCTTTCTTGGCTCCCATGAGGCTTCGATGCCACATCACTTATCACCCACAGTTCCTTATCCAACTGACTTGCTGACTGTTTCTTAAAATTTCTTCAATTTTTTAAAACAAAGCCAAATGGAGGTTTGACCTTACTCATGAGCTGCACGACATGCTTTCCTAACTGAAATTCACCGTGCTGACTGTCCAAGAGTCGGACTGAGCTGGAATAACAAACTCAACTGTGTCTGCTGGATAATGTTCAGCATTTGTTGCTTTAGATTATATCGAACTTATCTCCAAATTCGCAGCATAACTATCAGTGCACTTTATTCTTGTGGGTTAAAGAGTAACTAATTCAATGGAGGGACATTCATGTGCAGTGAAAACCTCTTAACAGCGCAAATGATTACACCAACTTTAGAATTTGGATCTGACTTTCTTAAACTAGAATAAATATCTAATGAAACTGACTCTCTAACACAATACCTCATACAACCCCAGTTTGATACAGCTTTGTATGAATTTAGAAGTTATCAACAAGCACTGAGGTTAAAAATGTAAAAGTGCCGAAGCAAACTCTCTGTGGACGAGAGCAAATTAAAGTCTTCTCTTTTGTTTTATTGACAGCACGCTCTCCACAGTCCGTCCTGCTACTGAGAGTTTAAACCCAAAAAAACAGCTGCAGGCTCTGCTTTAATTTTGCAAAATGTGTGAAAATCAACAGTTGCAAGAGTCAGCTGCTGAAGATGTCTCAGGAGCCCGGTCAGAGGATTATTCTGGCAATGAAATTACACTCAGTGTATCAATAATGCAGTTTATTTATTCAACATTCAGTTCACTTTGTCTGAGTGCATCTGGGAGGATTGGCTGATTCATTTTGTATCACACTCTTTCTCAACTTCCGTCAGTTACTAAGAGTTGGTAACACTTTCCCCTTTGTCCCATTAAACTTCACATTCAGACATAGCTGAGAAGTGAGCTTTTCGCCTGCACCCTGACCTTTCACAAGCAAATAATTTGCTTCATTGGAGGGCCAGTTCTTGATGGCCAATCACTAGCATGGAGGCAGTGGTTCCAGCTGCTTCCAGTGACCCAGTGCAGCTAAATCACAGCCTTGTGTGGCGCATTCAAGATTGACAGGCAGACCTCTAGACCTCCTAAAAAGCTGCCTCAGTCTACCTAAAATACAACTGTAGAGGCTGTGTTACACAACACTGCTGGCCAGGCTCCAAGCTTGAGAATAGGGACATAAAAAACAGATACGGGAGAGCTTTGAATTATCTGTGACCAAGCTCTTTGTAAACAGATCCAACCTGTCAGTAAGTGGGGCAGGATGTGATGGTTCAAGGTTCTCAAAGAGTCCAGAATTTTCTGTGGAAGTGTCAGTCTACATGGGTGAATGATGGAGTTTTAAGTACACAAAGAACTACAAGAGTTTGAGTCACTTCCGAACGGAGGGTTCAGTTTCTGTTTCAATAAAGTAAAAGCAGATATATGTCCAGGATTTTTTAGCTCTGGCGCAGGATGGTAATGCCAACCAATTAACAACCCATTCATCTAAGTAGGGTTGTTTAAAACACCACTGCTGCCAGTGATCGAAATGACTTTCCTTGATTTCTGTGCATTTGAAATAAACAAGAATGATAGATCCGATACAGAGACTGCTGGAGAACAAAAAAGATCTGAAATGATGCACAACATATATCCTGGGGTTAATAGTAAGCTTACTTTCATGGGAATCCTGGTTAGGTTAACAACTTTGTGAAGGAAAGCCAACCCAAACATCCACCTTTGTGTTATTTTAGGCTGTATCATGTATTTTCTGTCTTGTTCTAGGCCTGCAGACCTAAACAACTGTTCAGTGTTGTGAGGAGGGTTGGGCATCGAGTCTCGAGCATCGATAGGAATCGGGACTAATATTCCTATTCTTCCTGAACTGTTCAACTTTTTCAAGTTTGATTCCAAGCTTCGTCCGCCGACCAGGAAAAATAGCCGCGAACACCAGTGAAGACGAAGCACATGAAACGAAACTGCAGAGTGAGAAAGAGGGAGTGGCGACGGTCAGAAGTTTGGCTAAATTTAGCAGGAAGAATGTTGTCTCGGTGCAAAATTAGCAACACAGTTATATCATGGAAAGGAGGGTGCACGACCAACAGGATTAAACACCTCTGGATTCATGGAGTAGAAATACCTGAGTGCCCTGTCTTCACCGGTCTTCCACTAACTGGTCAGAATCGGATAAGTAAAGCAATAAATGACTTCTTTCTTCTGCTAAAATTGAAGCGGCAAACAAGTTGTGACGGTGGGTCAACTTAAATACCTAACTAACATTAGCCTGTGTACTTTTTCATAGACAAACAACCTGACAACAAAGATTGATATTTATCTACTGGTTGAAAATAGCCCTGTGAAAAATTCCTTGTAAAGTTTGTAAAAAAGTTCATATAATCAAAAAAATTAATGGAGAAGTTCAGAAATTTCATCCAAAAAGAACTCTTGTTAGCGCCCTCATTTGAACCACGCAATTTTTTTTTATATTCTGCCTTTTAAAAGAATCGGAATAGAGAATCATTAGGAACCCGAATCGAAACATGGAATTGGAACTGGAATCGTTCAAAATCAAACAATGTTCAATCTTAGTTGTGAGCAAAAAAAGACAATAATCAAAAGGGCTTTCCAACGTCAAAGTGAAGTGCTAAATCCAAAAAGCACTCTGAAAAGCGCCCTCATTTAAACCATGCAATTTTTTTTTATATTCTGCCTTTTAAAAGAATCGGAATGGAGAATCATTTGGAACCGGCATCGGAATGAGGAGTCGGAACTGGAATCGTTCAAAATCAAATGATGCCCAACCTTAGTCATGAGCGTAAAAAGACGCTAAAACAAAACGGTTTCCAACATCAAAGTAAAGTGCTAAATCCAAAAGAACTCTGGTTAGCGCCCTCATTTAAATCACGCATGTTTAAAATATTCTGCCTTTTAGAAGAATTAGAATAGAGAATCGTTAGGAACCGGAATCGAAATAAGGAATTGGAATCGAACTGCAACAGGAATCGTCGAAAATCAAACGATGCCAAACCCTAGTCAGGAGCGTAAAAAGACGCTAAAACAAAACGGTTTCCAACATTAAAGTGAAGTGCTAAATCATAACAAACACTTAAATTAGTGTTTGGATAAGAGTTGATAACTGAGCTTCTGTGCCTGTTCTACTAATTTCTTAACAAAGAGGATAAGCTAACCAGGTACCTATAAGAGTGATATGGTTACTTTTTAGAGGAAAACCATGCAATCCCATTCAAAATAATTATTTCTTTAGTTTTTCGGTAAATATGCTGAAAAATAATTTCCTTAAACGTTATCAGTTACGGCTGATGATCAGGTGTCTTCATCAATAGGAAGAGGATTTCGCTTTATCCATAACCATGTAGCTTTCCCACTTTCACGAACAGCCACCGAGATCATACGTATTGTAACTTGGGGGTCTGAGAGGTCCTCTAGGGACACTAACTATCGGGTAAACTGGTGCCAATTTAGCTGCTGGATGCCTCACATGTGCCAGGGTTTCACAGCACCAGGCAATGCTTGCTTGGCAGCGGTCCAAAGCAGGATACGCTTCTCAAAAGACAGAGAGCAAGAGGCTGAAAAAGAGATAGATATTAAAAGACCTAGAGAGTTAACACTCTGTTGCCCCTTTGAAATTAAATAACCCGAATCAGTGTGCCTCAGAAACTCAGGCCAGAATTAAAGGTGGACGGTGAGTAAAGAGCCGGTAATAGATCTCGGAATAGGAGTGTTATTGTGTGGATCCTCCTGTTACACTGGAAGGACATCATTTCAAACTAGCAGAGTGTATTTTTAACAGAATTACAACCACTGACCCAGCAGCTTCTTCTACTACACAATATGAGCAGCAGAAATGTACAAATTTTATGTTGTAACCAAAATGAAACATACCGACCGGGAAATTAGGTTACTTTTATCGCCAGATGTACACTCAAGTATTTGACCCAGAATCCATTTTTGACTTTGTCCTATTTAAAACTCCACACAAAGTTAAACTCTCTTGCTTACAGGCCTGCTTTTTCTTCGTCACTTCAAACAAGGACAGAAAAGTACGAGGGCGGGGAAGGTAAAATGGACACACCTTCCACTGTTCCAGTCAATAATGTAGCTCATGTATTTCGAGCAATCAGTGAACTTGACTTGTTTGTTGGACAAAAATAAAAGTACAAGCCATGATTAAGTCCCCTGTTGCTCTCCCTGCCTCATGCAGCGCAACAAACAGTTTTCAAAGCCATTTTTATCCCGTTGACCATTTCCCTGCTTTTGTATATAATTTTGAGGACCGTAGGTAGGGACGTGAGTAATACTCTGCTGCTGACGAGTGAAAAATTAATGATACGCTACTTTGTTGAGCGGAGACACTTGAGGAAACGAAAGAGTCATAGAAAGAAAGAAAGTCTGAGTAAGAGACATCAAAGGAGGGTCTGGAGGAAAAGGAAGAAGGTACGGTGCAGGGGTGGGTGTTTTTACACTTCAGTTAATCACTGACGACTCGGAGTTGGTGCGGAGGATGTGGTAGGTATGCAACTCTTGCACAAGGGGCCTTAATCCTGAAATAATTTGCCAGAAACTTGGAGCAGAACATTGTTGACATTTAACCCAACGGTCCATTAACCCGGAAAAATCCTTAATCTTCAGAAATTAAATGTTTGGCATATGAAATGTCAAAAATAATGACAAAATCCCCCCCACACACACATGCATTCTTAAAGCCTTTTCAGAAAATCTGACAGTTATGCAACAAGAGTAGGAACCCACAGAGCTCGAATGGTTCACAATAATCATAATGCAAATACTCAAAAGTAGCAGCTGCAGTCTCACTGAGTACAGCGCAGGATTGATATACACATGTAGTCCACTAAACCAATTAAACATGGTCTTCCTTAATGGTATACACAAAATTATTAGTTGTTAAGAGAATTCATTACTGTATTATTATGACTCTAGGCCTACAGTGCCAAGCATATATTGTCGAAGGTAGAGCAGCAACTTTCAATGATAAAAGGCTTCGTCCATAACTCTATATTACTGTTATGTACACTCAGAAAAACAAATCATGGAAGATCTTATTTTTAAGTCTATTTGATTTTATTCAAATTATAACATTTTTTAGTCAGGCTGGGAAGATATGCTTCTCTCCTGATTCGATTCTTGTACAATTTTTTGGATGCCAACTCGATTTAAATTGCGATTCTACGATAAAATATTGTAGATTTTCTTGATTTTTAGTCTGCATTTTTGACACCAGTGAAACACTTGAATGATTATGATTGTATACTGACGATACAAGGAACCATATTTCCCCAAAAAATACACATCACAGGTAAGTCAGTTTTTAAGATTTACTCTTAAATTTGAAAAAAAAAAAAAAAGATTTTTGTTAAAAAAAAAAAAATCGATTTAAAAATTGTAAAACGAAAAATAGCGATACTTATGTGAATCGATTTTTTCTCACACTCCTATTTTTTAAAATGTGTTTATTCAAATTATTCTTAAAATTTGCATAAATCTGTTAATTGTGATAACATTTTAATTCAATCAGTTAAAATTTATGACTATGGTTTAAATCTGACGAGCTATGGATCAACCAAGATTCATTACTTAAAATTTAGAGACAGAAACAAATTGGATTTTTCAATGATGAACACATTAATCCTCATTATTTATTCTAAACACACTGGGTTTGTTGGTATTATTACTTAAATCTGATTCTTAATTGTTATATTTGCATTTGACTGACAAGTATGCAGCACATAAAGTTTTTTGGCCTGTTTATTTTAAATCTAAGTAATGACAATGGATACAAATTGTATAATGAGGCCTATATATAGTATTTCTGTGAGTGTATGGACTTTTTTACATTTGAGTGTCCAAAGTGAACAGGTTGAGATTTTAGTCAGAAGACACCACTTGAATTTGCAGATGACAAGATAAGTTATATCCGATATGTCCACAGGGGGCTCCAAAGTTGACACCAACTTAAAGTTTCTCACAGGAGCTTTACGTTTTTAGAGATCAATTTAATTTAGCATGCACATACACAAATTAAAACCACATATTCAGTCACGAGAATGACTCAGATTTCCACTTGTCTTAACTGTTCGGCTTCAGCAGAACTTGAACAAATTATACCCAAACAAAGAACCAGCCGGAGTCGTTTCCTTTACCTACACAAAGATGGTTTACCTTGCAGCGTATAAGGTGTTCTTTAAAATTTAATGTCGGCCAACAGTACTGACCTCACATGCCCTGTGTTCAGTATTAGCAGCAACCTGAGCCCTGACAACAACCTAGAAGATCACACGCTTTGGAAAGCTACCAGCATTTTCCACATGTTTGAATTATAGCCAAACCATGTCAATAAATAAGCAATAAAAATAATCTGGCTGACACATTGCCTCTTGTATCCCACAGGTCTATTTCATTTCCAACATTGCTTTGGCGGGCAAAAACTGTCTCCCGTGTAACTCACAGCAACATATTATCACCACAAGCTAAAGCAGTTTTAAAAATAGTAGCAAGCCTTAGCGCTGGTGGTGTCGAAAATAGATGCGCTCCAGACACAGAGGGGGCTTCTATTTTAAAAGAGTGACGGAATAATGGCTGAGAGGTGGGTCAGTACTCAGAAACAAATGAAATGAAACAGATAAGCGAAAGCCGGGGTCAGTTTGGTGTCACTTCAGTCAACGCAGGAGCTGGCGGCACATCTTTCTGCAGTTATTCAATCCAAATTTGTGACAGGTACGGAGCACAAGTTCAACAACAAACTTCACTGACTCAAACCCCAAAGAGAGAGAGGTACAAAACCTACAACAGTAACGTCTCTGGGCTTAACCTCGTGTGTCCCGTACAGACAAAGTTCAGTGATAAACACAATTACCCACCAGCCTGTCAAACAGCTGCTTGCTCTGTCTGGATGATAAACACAGTCTACGCCTGTTTCCACCTCGGGCAGTGTTGATACCAATCCATGCAGGACCACGATGACACCACCCACCCAGACAACTCAAGCATTTCTCCCAATGCAAACATTCAACTAACATTGCTGCTCCTGCATGGGGGGGCTTTTAGGAAAGTGAAGAACCAGAGAGGCCCGGGCCGAATTCTGTCTTCATTCATTTTTCCATATTATGTTGTTTAAGTCTCCCACTGAGTTTTATAACTTTTGTTGCCTTGTACAAAAGCTATAAGATCAAGAAGTGGACACAGTGTACAGTCACCAGAGGAGCATGGGACATTAAAACCCGGGGAAAATGAGAAAGTGCTTTCACATTCACCAAACCGCAACATCCAAATTGCTCTCTGCAGTGTTGACTTTGGAAAGTAAAGTGCAGCCTACATGTCCATCAAAACAGGGAGGACAGCTTGTGCGATGGCATCTGAAAGATTCAGGTTATATTGAGTTATCCGTAGTCATTAAAAAGGGTATGGGTGAAATAGGAAGACAAATCCCTGAGTAGTTAGATTTCATGTTCCCAAAAAAGTAAGGAAATTTGGAATATTTAACCACTTGGATCTTGATTTCAGCAAACACACACCAATAAGTGGGTCACCTGGAACTATAAAGATCTTGATCTGCACTGAATCCCACTAATGGTACTTTGACCGAGACAAAATGAGGTCATTATCAAGTTTTCCCCCAAACACAATCATTAGATTACACAACGACAGCTCCGTGGGTTGAATGTTTGCCTCCACATGTACAGTAACCTTGGTCAGGTAAATTATTGACCACTCTATGGCACAAGGTCCTCTGCGTTGTCTGGTGGCAACCTGTGACATGTCAGCCTGAACATGGGCAGCAATCAAGTCTGCAAACACGAGGGTTTTATCTGTTTGTGTTAAAGGCTGCATATCCACACATGTTAAGGTACAAAAATGCTCGGCGATTTCACTCTGAAGCTACAAAATCCAACTCGAGCAATCCACCTGCCTGCTCGGTATTAGCATTCACACCAGAAAAAGACAGCCTCCGTGGCCTCAGTCTTCAAGGCCAAGTGTCAGTTTACACCAGCTGACAATGCTCTTAAAAAGGGCGCCCAATAAAAATATATTTTACAGGCACAGAATAAATAGACAGCTTATCGTTAGGGGAACTTGATGGAGCTTTGCAGTGTGAAATGTTTTCGGCTTCATCAGGCACTGTAAGGTCACAAAACTATGTTTTACTGTAGGTTTTACAAACTTATTCTGGCACGTCACTATTTTTTTTTTTTCCCTTTTAAAACTAAGAATAAGACTAAAAGTTCTCACCGCAAAGACAGAACTTTGAACTTTTCCAACCCATTTTTATTCAGGCTTGTTTCTGTATGTTATGTAGGGTTTAACCAGGACTCTGCAACTTTACACAGTTTACTGTGAATGTGCTTCAATATTTAACTGGCTCATACATGTGTGCATTACCTTACAAGGACTGAATGCCAACTAAGCTAACATTTGCCAGACAAGGACTTTGTTTACCCCATGTTTCAGTGATCTGTTGCTAAGTGATGTCAGATCAACTGCACTCAATTTGGCCATTTTCATACTGTTTTTAAATCGTAAGACTAGGGTGCGACTGATATGGATTTTTTGGGGCCGATGCGATACCGATTATTAGGGGGGAAAAAATCTGATGACCAATTAAGGTAGTTAGTGGATGAAGATTGTCATGAGGTCGCTGCGCCATCTACAGGATAAGTCGGGGAACTTTTTAAATGGCGGAACATTTTCGAAGCGAAACCGAATCTTATTCTCCGCATTTTATTTCTGAAAATATTGGCGAAAATCGGCGAGTTTTGGCCGATTACAGATTAGTCTCAAACGGGCTAAAATTGGCCAATTTAATCGGCTCGTCAATAAATCTGTCGGGCCCTAATTATAATAATAATAATTGCTGTTTTTATATAGCACCTTTAAAAACAGATGTCTACAAGAAGAAGCAAAACAAAAGCAAAAACAGATAAAGGAAAACTGACAGTTAAAAATGGACAGTCAAAGATTGGTGGTTGGTGGTTGACGGCATCACATCAGGAAGTTGAAAAGGAAGAAGAAAGATAGAGGACAGATAAAAGAGGAAGAGAAATAAATCCTTAGGTAATAAAATAAGATAAGGTAAAATAAGAGTTATAATGAAAAGGGAGGGAATATTAAAACATGAGAAAATGTTAAAAACAGCATTAAAAAAAATAATGATGTAAATATTTCACAAGGTTAAACAAGAGGAAGTACAGTTTAGTGGAGTAGAATAGTTTAATTATTCATTTAAACAACTAGGAAATCAGCTCAAGGACATCCCACTCTCTGGTCAAAGACTTCGATGTTTTTCAGCCAACCTATACAGACATTTATATACAGTTTCCAGGCTTCAAATGTTGGCATGACTGTGCGTTTTTTTCACAACAGCCATGAGCCTTTACTTTGAGCCTGGAGGAATTCAACTTGTTGCTCAGGTGTAAAGAGGTCTGAACCTGCGGCCTCCTGCTGAATGTTTCCCTAGTTACTCCGCCACCCTGCCGAGTCTTGTCAGGTTAAAAGAAAACTCCTGAGCCTTGTTTCATGAAAAGTAACCCAGTAAAGGGATCATGTATTCACCCTGCTTTGAAGGCCTGGGGCTGAATTCAAATCACGTGATTTTATACTCTCTTTAAAATGTTCTTCTTCCTGTGGGGGAGATAAGCTGCTATTAAACATTCAAACTTGGCTACACACCCAGGTACATACAGATACTTGAATCCAGCCAAAAACTCTTTACTTTCAAGTATAAGCACATATGTACAGGGAGTATCGCTGTGTGTCTCCTACTGATTTAAAGTACTCTCCCACATGCTGCTTTAAGAAAGAGGAACAGCAGAAAATTAAAGAGGAGAAGAAGCAAAGGGACAAACACAGAAAGCAATGATACAGAGGGATTGGCGCCCAATCCCTCTAAGGTTTTTTTTACACTAACAGGCTAGCACTGGAAAGCAGCTAAGGCGGTAAATTCCACTAACTTGATTCATCGATCAGAAAACAAGTTGTGGCACATCAGAGAATTACAGAACTTGTGGTGAAAAACTGCATCTCTAAAGTCATGGGATAAGGAGACTTTCGTTTGTGTTAGTAGAAATCACTGAGGCGTCTGAGTTTGTGCTCAAAACACAGAAAAAGAAATTAAAGGTAAAAGGATCTCTCAACAGAGTATTTCTTTCCAAGCAGGTTTAGTCAGAATTTTCTAACTCATAATAAAAATTCAAAGCGAACAAAGCGCAGTTTAATCCTTTATTCACGCCACACTCTGCTTAAGTACTAGATTTAAGTAGTGCTGCTAAAAGCGGAGATTCCTGCAGTGCATTAAAGCAGAAGCTGGCATAAAAAGCATAAATGAACCTTTTCAAAGGTTTCAGAGATGAAGCCTGTATCAACAATAAGGCATGTTTAATTATAGAGAGAAGGATTTTTTCATGCCATGATTCAAACTGAGGTCACAAAAAAAATACTAAACCCACTTAAAATGTAGGTCTTGGTGACAAACCAGGTAGGAAACCTGTTGACGCTTCTTCTCAGGGTATTCGGGGTCACTGAACGGCTTGATTAGTATGAGTCATATGTGCTGTGGCATCTGCAGTCATCAGACCTATGGGAGCCTTTACATCAGCATGCATGAAATTCCTCTGCAGCATTGTTATCATCTCCGTTGTCGGCTGCGATGTTGCCTTGGCATTCTTGTTTGTTTTCTTTGCTTATAACCAGAGTGTATGCACAAGTCGCTCAGGATATATATGCAGGAGACAGACGCAGAAGAGAACAAGCTTTTTCATTGTTATTTTGGTGTTTGTGGTGGGGCGAAGCTCACCACCTCTTCAGGGGAAAAACCCTGAAGTATGCTGCACGTTTCAGGTCATGCTCATTTCGAGCCGTTACAGATCTTTGTTTTGTTGTTCTCTGGTGTTCCCTGCTTCTCACTTTTTCAGATGCTAGACCTGTAGTTGTTATCTCTAAAAAAAGAAATCCATTAAAGTAAAGTGGAGTGATTTAGCTCACTGCTTTGCCATTTTTTGAGAGATGTCGCAGTACTTCCAGCTTTGAGAGTTGTGACCCCCAGTAGTTAGTGTGTAATGTTGTAAATGTTTGTCGTCATGAGTGGGTCGCTCACGTTTTCAACATCCTTTAAGGTTTTCAAGGTTTTGTTTGGGCGAGCATGGAGCTGAAACATTACATATTTGGTCAAGCTGTAAGATAAACACACCAGATTCTGACAATATTTGTTCAGTATTTGTTATTCATGGATTACACTTGGTACAAAGGGTCAAGACTGTAAGCTGTCTGACCCACTATGGCTCGTAAACTTCCCATGCCCGCGTCCTGATTAGATTATCATCAAACATTACAAGAACAATTCTCCTTTAATTCAACAGTGATTCGGTCAGTCAGGGATATATCTATCTTCACCTCTTGCACATTTGAGCACAGTTTGCTCACAGAATTGTCCGTATGTAGCAAAGGGAAAGAAATAGACTCCTGCGTCTGACAAACAGACCATATTATTGCCTCCATGCGGGCAATTTCTGGTCCAATTTCCGTCTGCACACCGACTAAAGTCTCTATGGCAAGTAAGCCCTTGAATTCATGACGTCAGCAGCACATACATGCACTCACAGGAAGTTTAAAGCCCTCTGCTGATGGCCATCACATAATTCATTCGACAAGGATTGGTTCAGAAAGAATCCTGCCGGAGCTCTCATACTCTCTTCTGAGAATGGCTCGTCTATACAAAGAATTCACCTCCCAGCAAGCTTCCTCCGCCATACAGCCATCACATGATATGCACTGAGGCATTTGTGAGTGCATAGGTTTGTCTGTTCGCAGTGCAGCAGAGTATACGGGTGGAGAATGTATATGTTACATACAGCGAATTAAGAGAAATCATACAGGCTGTTTTTGAAAGAAGACGAAGCAGAAAAGGAGTGGAGTAAGAGAAAGCAAGCAAATTAGTGGGGTTTTTTGGGGGGGAAATATAGTAATAAATAGTAGTAAATAGAAGTAAATATTTGGGGTTGGAGAAAAAAATCGATACAACATAGTTTCAGGATATTTTGTCTGGTGGTATATTGTATCGTCTCATTTACTGAGTAATGATTTTTTCAAATTAATTATTAATATGAAGTCAAATCTATGATAATGGAAAAATAAAATCAATTGTTTGTCCAGTGAGGTTGGCAGAGGTGAAATCAGAGAGCAGGAGGAAGTTAGTACAAAAAATATAGCATCACGTGGGGAAAGACATTAGAAATGCAAGCAGGGCACAAATGAGATGGACCTGACACACAGGGTTTGCAAGATGTGCTACATGAAAATAAAATACAGTGTAAATAAGACAAACATAAAAGAAAGACTAATGCTAAATTAGCTTAAGTTGAAAAAATGGTATAAATCGCAATATATCGTATCGCTTACTCACTGTATTGCAAAATGTTAAAAATCACAATAACATCATATTGTGGCTCAAGTATCCTGATAATATCGTATCGTGATAATATCGTATCGTGGCGCAAGTATCGTGATAATATTGTATCATGATAATATTGTATTGTGGCCCAAGTATCGTGATAATATCAAATCGTGGCCCAAGTATCGTGATAATATTGTATCGTGATAATATTGTATTGTGGCCCAAGTATCGTGATAATATCAAATCGTGGCCCAAGTATCGTGATAATATCGTATCGTACTGGTAATTCCCATCTCTAGTAAATATATTTTAATATATGAAATGGCCGCTCAGGTATGTAGAGAAGAAGGAGAGTGATTTGGAGGATACCTCTTCTGAACTGAGGTGTGTTCAGAAGAGGCAAATTGTGCATCATTTGCATCATTAAACAAAAGACAGTTTCTGATTCTAAACATGTACAGGTTTAATTTTTAAATGTGAACTCAAAACTTATAGGCAATTACAAAATTTGCTCTCATAAAAGCCATGATAAAAAAAAATCTGTTTTTGTATTTTCTTCTTTTAAGCAGCTGACAATTCCATATAATGTGCAATAATCACCAACCAGATGTTGAAAAGTGAAGTACAAGTAATCCTAGAAAAAGAGACCAAAGATCTCAGACTTATTCAGACCATTTTACAGCCATAATAACAAAATATCTCCACATCACCATTTGTGGCCTCAGTAGGTAAAGGGTTAAACTGCATTAGATGAAACTGAGACTGATATCAGTTATATAAAAAAGTATGATTAGTGTATCATACTGAGGGTTTGTATATCACATTCAATACGTAACTGGTATCCATAGAAATCAATGACTTTTAATCAAACTTTATTTATTTTTTTATTATTATTTTACTGATTTTAACAGAATTTTCTCCTTCTTGCTAAAAAGTACCACTAATGCCTCAAAAGACTGGTCTGTTATTCACAGCAGAGGTCTGCTATAAAAAAAAATAACACACTTTAGAATTCCAGAACCGACCAATCAAAAAACTGTTTAATAACATGACATCAATAACCACCTGTTACCACGCAATCAAAGCTCAGTGTTTTTGCTCCTTCTTGGTATTTTCATCATTTTTCTTTCTTTACTTCAAATATAGACCGAAATACAGAGGGAATGTATACAAAATATAGAAGATACATGGAATAAACCTGCAAAAACAGGTTGAATCCATCATGCCACTCGCTGCATATGCCTCGAATATGTTGCTCACGACACCTTACACTGGTGTAAACATACCAGCAGGCAGTAAAACAGCCTTAAAAAAAGAAACAGCTTGGCTGCTAAGAGGCCTAGGCCTTCTCTCTGCACTACAGTGACCCCATCTAAAGCCGACATGAAAGACTCAGTACAGTAGACCCCAGAGAAGGGGGGGCAGAGCAAAAACAAGGAAGACGGGTCACAATGAAAGAGCGTCTTGTTGAGAAACAGGTCTTGGCTGATGATCAGAGTTGAAATGTGCTCTCCTCTCATTCTCTGTAAGTACGGATGTTTATGACCCACAAAAACATCCAAGGTTCTCGCTGACTGAGTATTCACGTCTAATTATAGGAACTAGAAAGTGGTCATTCAACGGTCAAGAAGAAGCAAAAGGCAAAAAGGACAGCAAAGCGTGGCCTTATGTACAGCAAAGGTTAAGCCTATTGAGCAACAGGAACTCAAACAAACAACGTGGATTGAGGTTGGCATAATCTTGGAGATTACAAGTTCAGGAAACTGAGTCAACAGACATAAGTCTGACCTAGTTTGGCTTGTTTTATCTGCCTTCTGCTTGGCTACCCGTTGTGAAATGACTATTGAGGACACTTACAGTAGGACATGAAATTCCCTGTGTGCACTCCATATAGTACTGCACACAAGAAGCACTAATGTTATGGTGAATATATAAGGGGATGGAAGGGAAAACTTTGAAGTTGAAGTTATGAAGTTGTATCATTAAAATTAAGTTTTAAGATGCATCATATTTTCACCATTAAGTGTAATTACAAAGACCAATAGTGGTTACTCTGAATTTTTAACATCATCATATCTTGCAATTAGGGCTGGGCGATAAAACCATAACAATATATCAAAAATCAATTTCCCTTGATATCGATTTGATACATGGTCAATATGCTTTTCGATAGTCGGCATTCTGCCATGTTTTGGTAGACTATACGAATAGCCAATGAAAAGGGGAGTTGCTCTGGATCCGCTTCGAGCTGAACCAATCATGTGCTGAATTAGAACCAAGTAGCAAACAACTGTGTAGTAGCAGGCTGCAGCTACACGCAACCGTAGCACTTGGAGAAAAAAAGATAATGAGTGCTACCCCGGCAGAAGTGCAGATGAAGCCTCAACAGATGACGACATCGTCGACAACACTGGCACGAAAACGTCAGTGGTGTGGAGGTATTTTGTTTTTTTTGAGGTCGGACATGAAGCAGAGTCGAGTACATATTCTCACAAACTCGGGGAATACCTCAAATCTTTTTCACCACCTGGAGCGGCGCCACGCGGCAGAGCACACGCAACGCAAAAGGTTACAAACCCCAAGCGGAGCAAGGAGCCCATGGCACCTGTGCAGCTGAAACTGCCAAAAATTCTGCTTTTTCTAGCACAACGCATCACGACAAAACGTAGAAGAGACACAAAGATCTCACAGATGCAGTAGCTTATTGTATTGCTAAAGACATGCGACCAATAAACACTGTTAAATTTCTTTTTTTATATCGGGATATATATCGATATCGACTGATATGAAAAAAATATATCATGATAAACTTCTGCCCAATATATCGCCTAGCCCTACTTGTAATGTAGTACATGCAGAAACTTAATAAATAAAATCAAATAAAAATAACTATGGTTTGTTCCAGAAAACCCTGTTCTGCTGAAGTTTAAATCTAAAGTAACTCTTTTATAACTAATGTTGGTTAATTATTAGACATAATTCACCCCGAATCATCGATTTGAACAGCAGAGTTCTAGGAAATGATACAATTATCATGCAATTTCTCTGAAGGTGAATAAATAATCATGTGGAATTATCACAGCAAGTTCCCTGATGATTTTTAAAAATGCTTTATTTCGTGCTGATGTAATTGTAGGAAAAAGATTTCACTGAATATAGTTTTACTGTTTTGCCTGAGGGTGTTTTTGCTTCAATAGACAGAATTCACAGGAAAAAAGCAATGCAATGAAGTTGCAACTCCTGGTAACAACATTGATACGTCAGATTAATCCACATGCAAGAGTTTGCAAAAGAAGAACAATAAACCAGAGACCTAAAGAGCTGCGTACAAACGAGGCGGCTCTCAGAGTAGCAGGCGGGAGGATAATAATAAAAATCCACATTCAATGCCTCATTGTAATCACCGTCATTATTTACTCACTCATTCTCATTAATGAAACACGCCCCACTGGTTCTAAAATTCATCACAATAACTCATGTTTATGTTCCTGCTGCATAGATTCTCCTTTCTATTGGCCTCTTGGATCATCCTCCAAAATCTGAGAGCAGACGATCCGCTTTGTTCTGCGGCTTCGTTCCCTGGGGAAGGTAAGGTTATCATGCAAAGTTTCGCTGCATGAAACTCTCCAAAGTATGACGTTGAGGCCCAGCAAATCTGGGCCTTGAAGCAAATTTCAAGTTAGAATATCTGCATGCATGGGATCGACAGGGAACCCTGTAATTTGGCAGTGAGAGAGTTGAAGTAGCTCAAGGTTACCAGAAGTTTAAGAATGAAAATGTTTTTCATCGCACCAACGAGATTTATTGAACACAAAGCAAGACTTGAGGCAATGTAAACAACTGCGGAGTTGACAAATGCTGAAAAGTTATTTGAGTCAGAGCATGAAGTCCATTGAACCGGAGCAGTTTTTGCATTATTTAATCCATGCAAAAACAAATGAGCAGCACCCATTTTAACAAGCTAAATGTCAAAGGAATCATTTTCACGTACAAAAAAAACTATGAGTATGTGTGAAGGAGTTTCTCCTTGAACATGCAAAACAAGCAGCACACTTCTAACATAAGTGTGTGTGTGTGTTTGCATGACATCTGTGTGTGTGTGTGTGTGTGTGTGTGTGTGTGTGTGTACAGCTTGTGCATGCCTCAGTGAAATATGGAGAGCTCTGAGGGGCCCGTCAGGGGTGAGTAGGTGAGAAGAAAAAAGTGACTGAATGACAGTCTGAAGATAGAGAGAGAGAGAGAGAGAGAGACGCAGCAGTGCTGTACAGCAGATCTGTACACGTGGCCTCCCAGCATCCCTAGTGTGTGCATATATACACACTGACAAATGCAGCACAGCTACGGAGAAGACTCGACATCAAACCTGCAGCCTCCTTTTTTTCTCTCTGCATGAGTAAGAGTAATTACAGAGGAGGTGTCACACTTGGCGTTTTAAAGATCAGATTTATATGCACGACAAAAACACAGTAATGCATTGTGCAATTAATTTTATCTTCTGCCTAAAAAGAAAAATGTGATGTTGCAAAAGGAAAAAAAACAACATAAATCATTAGGCTTAAAAAATAAAAATTTTTTTTGAAAAAACAAGTTTACTGCTATTCGAAGAATTTAACAGAATGCTTGTGAGGCCTCGTTTCACCCTGGGCATGAAGTAACAGCATTTGTCTATTTGATTATCAGTTATATAACTATGAGCTGGAGCCAAGCAACGTGATTTGAGCCAAACTGTGCTCCAACTGTGCAGTAAATTCCCATAGAACAGCGAGGTGGGCTTGGTAATATACAGTACCGTACCGTGGAGTTGGTTGCTAAGGAAACTCACATGGTAGCCAGGCAGCCAGTCATTTATCTGTTTTCATTCATGTTTTGAGATACACCAAGCATCTGAAGTGGACCTGATACAATGCAATCCGATGCAACAGCACAAGGGCATCAGCCTAAAAATGTACAAAAGAGCCCCTTTGTTTTTTTACGGAATGCTCCTTTAAGCGAGGTCAAATGTACCGCACATCTCTGTTTTCCTCAGATCAAACAGTTTGCTGTTTAATGTTGCAATGCATTGTGTATAGCTGCCGTGGATTTCCCTTCAGTTAATTACAGTATATGAACTCCATCAATGTCCAATGTACCGTAACCAGGCAGAACTGGCCGGGTATAATTACAGTGAATCACACAGCCACCATTAGAAAACATGCACATCAAAATGTAACAGGCTTTCTGTTTAAATCAGTCACTCTATTGACAGAAGAACAATCTTTGACTTTTTCATTACTGATCACTTTTCACTTTCATCATCCGAATCTTCAACACTGTCTCGTCCCGGGTGAGAATTTACCTTTTGTCTCATCATGTGAAGATAGACTAAATGTATCTCTCTTTTTTACTATTTACACCAAATACAGTACGATACTGTCTGAGGCAGATCCTACACACAAGTGTGATTGATATGCCAGTAAAAAACGCATAAAGATATGTTTTATTACGTCACAGTGTTTTACAAGTGTGGTACAAAATCTAGCTTAAGCATAGGGCTGGGCGATAAACCGAAAATTTACTGATACCAAAATTTCCGACAATAACAGACATCATTTTGCCCAAGTCAATATATTCTGTGTCAAAAAAATAAATAAATAAAAGCTGGTTTTGGATGGTCTCGTGTCCCTTTAAGACGCTGTCCTACGTCAGAGATGTGACTCCTCCTCATCCAGTCCGTAACGAAGAGGGAAAGACAGGTGAGGATATGGAGGACGGTTCAAAAGTTGTAGCGGCTGAAGTAGACGAAGTTAATGTGGGAGGGGGTGAGCAGCTTGTGGAGTAGTTATCATCCATTTATCGTTATCGAGGTGATCTGCTCGATATATCGGGATACTGATTTGAGGCCATATCGCCCAGCTCTACTTCAGCATAATCTTAGTCACATGCAGCCAGAGCCCTCACAACCACCAATATCACCTACAGCTGAGCTCAACTACCATGACTACCAAGAGTTTACCACTAGAACACAGTTAAAAAGTTTTATTTTTTGTTTATGTGATGAACTTGAAATCTAGGCGCAAACAAAACCATGATTGAGATTAATCATTTATGAATTGTAATTTCTTATGCGTCAAACCGGTGCGAGTGGGTAGGTGCCAGCAGAATTGATTCTTACGAAATAGCCCTTTATTAACAATTTTCACTGAAATTTACTCACATCAAAAGAAACATTTGCTATTCAAAACTCAGCAGGATTAGACTTTTTGTCAGAAGACAGAATTTCTGTTACTGCATATAAACAAGCAAGGATCCCATTACATGATACTTTTTTATGTGTGTGTGTGTTTTAAGTAAAAATAAACCTAATTTGTGCTGGTGTATATTGTATACATGGAATTTCATCAACACTAGCTCATTTTACCCTCCAAGAGACCACCAAAACTAAAGATATTTTTACTGCTTGAATATATCTCAGTGAAACATCAAAATTTGTTGGAATTTTTGATTCTTAGCAATCGTCTAATTGATTTCATAGTCATTTCTTTTTGTATTCGAGGCAGAATTCTTAGTATTAAGTCGCAGGTCAGTTTTGTAATCTCACTGACCACGAGCTAATATTATCTCCCTCTAATTTCATAGATTATTTGGTTATGAGTAAATCTTGGAAATTCTTATTTTTGGCAAGTTCCCGTGAGAAACTTTTTCGTGGTTATGAAACAGATGGAAACTAACAGTCATGCCTTTTTGTGACCTAAAAACCAAATGCATAAGGACTGACATTTTATATTTATATGTTGTATTTTTAGGGCCTGTAATCGCTGCAAGGTTGGTAGGGGAAACATCACGCCGTTCAAAGAAAGCAGGATGAGGTTATTTATGTCTAGAAACACAAGTTTGAGGATGAGTCGAGACTTGTTAGGTATCAATTCATTCAAAAAAACACAAACTGAAAGTCCTTAACAGGGGCTCTGAGCTGAACAGTAAAGCCTTTTGCGATGCACTCTTTGAACCCGCAGAGAGTCAGCACCCTGCATCAGAGGAACACACTCTGAAAACATGCTGGTGCATCTACCTGGGGATAGCCTGGGGACGACAGACAACTGCAGCAGGGCACAGATTCTTGGCATGAGCAAATGTCTGTGTAGCAAATTTTGTTTGTTTTTCTTTCTTTAATCCAGAGACAACTGAGTTGACCTTGTGATGAAATACGAAGTGATATAACAAGGGTTGCAAAACAAGCCTGTGTTGAAAAGTCAGGGAAGTCAGTCGTCTTTCTTTTTTTTCTTTTTTTCAACACGCTCTCATCGGTCAGTTTGTGGAGAAAGATACAACAGCTAAGAAGCTTGTCATTGTCACGTCATGAAGACGACGGTGACCAACTGACTCATATTATCACCTGGTTTTAATCAACCGCCAACCTGTGATCTGCTCATTCAAATCCTGTTTACAAAGAAGCTCATAAAAACCACAAAATAAGTCCTCTCTCTCTTTTACTGTCCTGCTCAAACACCGTTTCTCCGTTATCTGACAGGACTTTCCAGCTAAGGTGAGGTAAGTCCGGCACATACTTTTCATTCTTGACTTTCATCATTTCCTTTCACATCAAATCTGACCATAGAGCGTCCTTTTGAAATGTACATATTGTGTGCTCTCAATGAATCATTTCCTGTGGGACGACGAGAATTATGTAACCCTGGATTATCTTTATAACAAGCGAGGGAACGATTTTAGAGAAATACCAGAGGGCGAAACATGAACAAACACTAATAGGTTTATAAAAACCTCAAGTGACAATGGCCCTTGGAAATGTTATTTTACTTTATGATCTCTGACATTTGACAAGCCTCATGAATCAATCAACCCTTTAACTTGCAACCAAATCAGTTAATAATATCGCTGTAGGAACCCCTAGAACAGCAATACTGAGAAAACACAGGACCGGAAATTACGCCTTATTCCACTTGAAAAGTCTGTGATTATCACCATCTCAGCATAACTATCTTCCTTTATTACACAACAGTATTTCTATCCTCTCCTTACTCCCTGTGACCTCAGAAGTCCTAACCCGATTTGTGTCTTTTTCTTTCCATATCAGCCTCCTCTGACAGTAATCATCTTAATAAAGTCCATTTTTAGATTCTTCAATTCGCCGCAGCATTCCTAAAATATGATGTGATGCAAATGATTCGGAGGAATGTTAGTAATGCTTTGTCTGCCAGTTGGAGATGATCAGCACCAGATGCCCTCTGCCCTCAGGGTGCGAGCTCTCCGCTCAGAAAGAAAGTCGCAGACGAATACACAAAAGCACCTGTTCGCTCTTTTTGTGTGGGAGTTATTTTCTTTTTCTGTTAGGGTTGAATCAACTGCTCTCATTTCCCCAACTGTGCACTCGATGAAGTCTAAAGCAGGGGAACTGAAGTGGCCTGATGCATCACTTCAAAAACGGTTTGATTTTGAGACACCTCGGCAAAGACGAGCGCTTTTTTTTTTTTTTTGTGTGTGGATTCAAGAAAAAGAGAAAACAATCAGTGTCTTCTGGCTTAGCTCATTTTTTCTTTCCTGTAAATTGCTTCAGAGCATTCTGGTTATTTATTCAAGATAGACAGACTTAACCTGATGACTAATAAAGAGCTGAAAACAAATCTGAAGAAAAGTTGCACTAATAGTCTGTTTGGTACAACGGGGTCTTTTCATTCCCAGAGAAAGCAAACACCAAAATCCGCCACTGAGAGAGTACAAATAAAGTCATCCATGCGTCTTACCTGGTGAAGCTTGAGACAGGAAAAGGTGCCATGGCTGTGGTTGAGGGCAGCCCATCATCACCTCTCTGAATCCCGGATGACTCTCCAAACCTGTTTCCCCTGGCCCAGCTCTCCCCCACCAGAGGCAGGTTGGAGAAGGAGCCAAAAGGCTTCTGGTCTTGTAGACCAACTGTAGAGGACGCACTGGCTCTGTAGTGGTAGCCAGGTCCTGCTCCAACTCCTATAGGCCCGGGCATGTGGCCTCCACCATGGAGGGAGCCCAAGCTGCTCTGAAGACACTGGGCCTGGCAGTAACCAGCGCCGTCCAGCTTCTCCTGTTTGACCGAACCGGGGGTGCAGATGCGGATGAAAGAGTCGTCCGGGTCTTTCTCCTCCTTGATCATGACGCTGGAGAGAAGCGACACAGGAGGCTGCTGTTGATGGTGAAGCTGTTGCTGCTGGTGCTGTAGAAGTTGATGGTGCTGCTGCTGGTGATGATGATGATGGTGCATGGGAAGGTGCTGCTGGTCTGTGCCGTTCACATTGGTACAGTTAACTCCATTACCCATGAGAGACTTTGTTTCCTTATGAAAGCCGCTGACTTGACCAGGACCAGGACCTGCCCTGGGGTCATGAAGGATGTCATCCAAGTGTTCGACCTCTGAAACCAACTCAGAATCGCTGATTTCTGTCAGATGCCAAATCTCATCATCCTCGAGCAAGCAACTGCTGTTGCCCCCCAAATCACACTGACCAGGACCTGTGGGTCCGCTGTAAGTTTCCAAGTCTTTATCCAGAGAGAAATCCCCCTCCCGTTTGATGTGTGAGGGGAAAAGGTCAGGCAGAGGGAGGTTTCCGAACACAGAGGTGTCCGAGGTGTTGATGATAGAGGTGGGTGTCCGCTCAAGATTGGAAACGCTCTGTTTCAAAAAAGACAAGTTGTCCTCAATATTGAACCCACCCATATCCTGGAGATGTTGCGGTTTCTGCATCCTGATCATTTTACCCTCCTTCATGTCTGATCCTTCGCCCAGGATATGAAGCTGCGAGGACTCAAAAAGGCCTCCGAGATCACCCGGGTCTTTGGTTCCGCCTTGTCCGTTTGGGGCAACTGAGGACTGGGGCAGAGGTCCTGAACCGGGCAAGTGGATTGGAGACTGGAGCAGAAGACCTGTCGTGTCACCTGTGCCTCTGCTTACTCCAACTCCGGGTTCCCCAAATGTCAGGCTGTCGTCTCGATTACCGTTGCGCCTCAGTCCACCCTGATCCATTTCTTTTTTCTGGTAGGACAGTGAGGGTAAGTCAAAGAGAGCACAAAACACAGATGGAGAGGCAGAAGAGGGAAGGTTAGGGCTTTACAATCAGAGCTGATGTTGGGTAAGATGATCAATGTGCAGCACAAACACAGAACAGAAAATACAAAACCTTCCCTGCACTCGGTCTCTTGACACATCTGCAATAAAAATGTAGCGTGGCGCAGTTTAAAAGCGACGCTCATTTACCGCTGTGCCTCTGCCCACGCCATTTATTTGATATTTTTCGAGAAATGACAGCAGCTGTATCAAACAGGCCATCTCCTTCTCTCACACCCACACTGGCACAACATGGCAGAGGCACAGAAGGCCAAAACCAAACTCAAAAAATAATTATGAGGAGACCACAGCTGTTACATAACATACATGACTACATACAGGACTCTAATCCTCATGTTTTTTTTTTTCTTTGAACTGTGCCCTCTTGTGAGCGTATGACATGCCCAGGCATAACTTGTGTTGCAGGCAGTGCCACTGACAGCCGCCCCTACAATCAAGCATGTGTGCAGCAACATACATCTGTCGAAAGAGATTAACCCACTGTGGGCCTCTGGGCATTTGCAGCAGTCACCAGTATCTGTCGATTCCATTTTGCGAGCTCAGGCGAATTCAGATGACGACAAAAACCAAATGAATTAAAAAATAAATACATAGGAATATAAGAAGTTGAATTTAAAAAACGGAAAAGGAAACCATGTGAATGCCAGCTCTTCAAAAGCAAATCTTGGAGCTTGTGAGAGAGCTGTGTGGCTCACAAATAATCTGTTGATCATTAACACAGATAGAGGCTCAGACATGAACTACTGCAACCAGGCATGCAAAATGACATGAAGGCCTCTTTAATGTGACCAAGGAGTAACATTTTGATTCCTGTCATTTTTCTTAACAGTGAATCCCTCCGATCGGCCATACTTCATCTTTCTCTCCCCTCCAGCAGTCGTGACAGTCTTCCTAGAAGACTGAGCTCCATACAGCACACAGCACACACAGTGTATGGTGCTTCATGGCCAGTATGGTATACAGCACTTCCTCTGCTCAAAGTGAGGTCCCAGCACGTGTGAGGGTCCAGAGGTGTCTTCTAAAAATAGATTTATATCAGCGTTGGAGCTGTGAGTTGTAGAGAATTAATATGATCTTTTATTTTGGTCATGGTCATCACATTTCCACGCCCACAGTACAGTAGGATACAGACGGCAACGTGGTGTTTTCAAGAATATCTGAGAGAAATCCTCATTTATTATCGATGTAATGACATTTAGATAAGATACGAGGGCTTCTCGGTGTGTAGAAGTCATAAAAAGTTCAACTTGCTTTACTGTACTTTTCCTACCGCACAGCACAACAACACATCATTACAGTATTAGTGCAACCTGTTGGCTGCGAGGGGAAATTACAGTCATCACCCGCCTACGGACGGAGAGGCTGAAAGGCAGCTTTTCTGTACAAGTTTTTACAACGATTCTTCATCCTAATTCATGATTTTTTTGGCGTTTTCTTCGAGCGCTCGCTTTGGCACTGTCAATATGTCAAACGGCACAGGGTTGTCAGTGCGCACAGGACGCACGTCGTCGGCCTACCTCAGGGGCACAGCCAGTTTACACACTATACCTTTATTTTTCCTTCTTGATTTGCAGCTTTAACACAAAATGACACACGTTCACACCTCAAAGTAGATATTCCTCCAAGATTAGTACGTACCTGCGGTGAAAGAAACATGCGCTCCACCAGTTAGGTCATCTCCTGCCGGTCCAAGTTGGAAAAAAATGTGAGAAATAACGCAATGTCCAAACAGTCAAGCACGCGAATAAAACCTCTTCCTTGTGGTTATGTTTTGCGGTGAAATGTCAGCAGGCTTTGTCGTTGTCTTTTCCGCTGTCTGGCAGGAAAACATCGTCCGAAAATACGAACTAATTTCTAAGTAAAGGCGAGCACACCGTCGCTGACAACATAGCCGGAGCCGCCGAGTTCCACCGTTGAGCGCCGATCAGTCGGTAACTTTTAACGCACGTCACCAGCGGGAGAGGGAGGGAAAAAAGTGATCGATAGGTCGCTTCGCTCGATACTTTGACGATAAATCCGCGACGATTCGACAAATGTGCGCTGCATAAGCCCGCTACTGCGCCATTAAACCCGTGAGTGTATTAAAGTTATATAAGACGACCGTGCTGCCCTGGTGCACTCAACTGCAAACTCAGGCAGGGCATGGCGGACAGTTAGTGAAGCGCTATCAAGCCACACGGAAGGAGTACTCCACTTCCGGTTTGAACTTTCAGAATACTACTTTTGTTTATCCCAGATTTTGCGACTGTCTTCAAATTTGACGCCCACGTTCAATAAACTGTCAAACAGAAGATAGTTTTAAACAAATACAAACAAATTCAATACATATTACAAACTAAATAGGCATAAAACTAACTTTAAAGGCGGTTCTGCTTCGACAGCGAATTTGAAAGCTTTTATTTTGACTCGTATTTACTCAACTTCCGGTTACGTACGCGTCTCTTCCTGCTAGCTTAACGCAACTGTGAGTTTGACACTTGCCGGTGAACGCCCCTTTCTCGACTGAAACTCTCTCTGCTGGGGAATCTGTCAAAACGTGTCTCCGTCGGCCACCGCTACCTCCATACTTCACAGAGGGAGTGAGGAGACATTATAGGCACTAACTTATATTCTCCCGGAGCCTCCTTGACACCAAGTCAAGGACGCTTGCAGCCTACAAATCTCATTCGGGGGGGGGCCTTCAAGGGGTCAAATGAGGTTGTGAACAAAGTGAGATAGTCTAGTCCCCCCCATGAAATCACAATTAGGCGAATACAGTCTCAAGCCTCAATGAGGCCCCAAGCAAAATTTGATTTGTGGGCCCTCATATCTGCCAATAATATTGATTGTTGATCATTCACACACCGACTACAGTATAAATTTAATTCACCTGACATGTCTTTACACATTTAAGGGGGTGGTCTAGGTAATAACATAAATAACACCAATGCCACCATACAAATAATACCAATGAATGACTGATGAATGATGTTCAGAGTGCAACATATAGATTATTTTGGACGTCAATATTTTTTTTCGAACCCGTGTCCTGTCAATACAAGTGCTCACATTAGCGACGGTCGGGTCGGTCCGTCAAAGACCACATCTAGACGTCAGTGCGACGTGCAAGATAGGTTAGAAATTTTGACGTCCAAATTGGACCTTTTCTCCGACGTCGCTCTGATGTTGAAAATTTCGATGTCATCTGAAGACCAACTCTAGACGTCAGCAAAACGGGCAAAATGGATCCAAGATTTAGACGTCATTATTTGACCTCGTTTAGACGTTGAAATGACGTCCACATTTGTACCTCATCGACGAAAAAATACGTTAAATAGATGTCATTTCGACGTTGCATTGTGCAGTGGGCATGGGCGATTTTTCCAAAGTTTCGCTTACTGTTTCGCCTACTCATTTTTTCATTTTTTGTTTACTAGATTGAATGGAATGATTGAATGGACGGATAATACGTGGACCCTTATGGTTGGGAGAATTGTCGAACACATTACATTGGAGAGACTTAGATTATACAATGAAGATAAAGGGGATACATGTGGTAAAACATGGGACCCACGACTGAATTACCTTAAAAATGTGAGCCCATAGACACTGGCTGTTGTACAAAGCCTCACAGTGCATACAAAAGTGTGACCTATCTATTTTACTATTAGATAGATAGATAGCCATTGATCCCAAACTGGGAAATTCTCAATGTGCTGCATTTTATACTCCTATGTTGTGTTTTTTTTTCATTATATATATATGTATATATATATATATATATATATATATATATATTTTACATGTATATATACATACATATATATATATGTATGTATATACATACATATATATATGTATGTATATACATACATATATATATGTGTGTGTGTGTGTGTATATGTATATGTATAAATATATTTTTTTTTCTTTCATTGAAAATTAATAAACATATTTCTAAAAAATTTAAAATTCTCCAACAACAAAGAGATACAGTGTGATCATGAGACAGAAAACACTCAAGACGCTCTTATTAAAAAACAAAGAGGAAGTCTGACTCTAAACACAGACAGTCATTAGTGAAATTACCCCCCTTAATATGCAAACAAAAAGGGGAAACTACTCATATGAAGGGGGGACAATGCCTGTAGCATTTTAGGTTGAGGAAATTAAAGAATTTGGGAGCCGACTCTTTCTCAGAGAGCAGAGCTGTAAAGGGTCAAAGGGCGAGGTTACAACCAGCAGCCCTCTAAAAAAAAATCTATCTAAAGACAATTTCCCATATTTTACATGTAAAGCTGTGTGATTTCTGAGTCTTAGTCTGACAATCAAAGATAAAACTGTGTTGCACTTGCACAGAATAATTAATCAATCATTAAAAGGGTTGATAGGTAATCTTGTGCCAGTACTTCACTCAACAAATCATGTCAGGGCTATGAAAAGCAAACAAAAAGCAAAGTTCATGACATGTATCAGGCTCTGAGAGGCAAAACAATGTTCAGTTAATGCGAATTACTTGAAAAAGTGTCGTCCTCTTGATACTTTGGAAAGGCCTACTTGAGTACAACGCTGGCAGAGGGGTTGACCTTTCAGGGACTATCACTCCGTTGCCAGACATGGTTTCTTTTCAGAGACACATTTTTCTGATGGCACTTGAGGGGGACTACAACAAGGACTAATTTGAGTTATGTTTACGCTGGAGTCAGATCAGGGCGAAGAAGACGAGGAGAAGTGGGGAGGGAGAGAAAGAAGAGTGGACCGCTGAGGCTTTGCAGACAGGTGTAAAAAGAACCCCATGCTGTTTCATGTGCATGAAAAAGAAATCAGGATGAGCAAATGTAAAAGCAAACAGCCAGGAGAAAAGGGGAGAAGAAAGGAAAAGGGGTGAAGGGAAGGAGGAGGTGCAGGTGTGGCCCTCCATGCAAGCCACTCGATTAGAAGGAGCAGAGTGTGTCCTGTGCATGTGTATGTCTCATTAAGAGCCAGTGTGGCTGGAGAGAAGCAGGAGCTCCCCATGGGCCTGAGAAAACCACACTGTTCTCAAAACATCGCAGGGAACACTGTGAGTTTTTTAATGCCAGATAACAATGGGTGATCCTATCTACCAATAAATAATAAAAACACTGGACATGTGGTCCTGAATGTGCACCTATGTGCCACTGGGAATACATGGAGAAGTATGTTAGTGTGGTTGTGTAACACATCTCGCTCTGTATGCATAGTAGGTTGCACCAGATTCAGGGAATGTGCTGCTGCAGAGACTAGTGAATATTCATCGATTAATGTACACTCACATGTGCTCAGAACAAATACAGGCCAACGTTTAGCTTTAAATTGTTCTTAACCTTAATTTAAAAAAGAAAAAAAAGAAAATACAGACCTCGACTAATGCAAACGTACATGCTGTACACATGTTATAGCCTGAAATTATCTCCTGATTGCTTATTTTCTTTTTCAGATATTTTGCTTCAATAACAGGAGAAAATAATGTTAATAAGGTCAGTCTAACAGCTGTATAAATGTTCCTAACATTTTGATAAATCCCCTGAGTGAAGGCCATGCCTATTACACCAACGTGAGCAATGTCGGTGAAAGAAAACTGTTTGTGGTGTTAAAGAACTGACTGTCCTGGAATAAGGTAATGAGGTTTTTGGTTAAACTTTAAAAACCATTAGCTGATATGAACTTTAACTCTAAAATGACTCCGATAAAGTCATCTGCTAGTCTTAAAAAGGATGCTGCTGTCTGATCCTAGCGAAGGTAATTTGAGGGTGCAGACAAGTCTAACATGTTAGTGACTGGAGTCAGATTTCTTTCATTTCCCCCTCTGCCAAAAACTAAAGCATTGCAGGCTGACTACTTGCCAAACCACGCAATGAAAAGCTGCTGATGAGTCTACAGGCCTTGCAGAGGAGTATCAAGTGATAGGCTCATTGTATTATCATGTATAAGTACCGTTGTTGTTGTGGTCGCTGCTGATGTAATTCTCGTATTGTCTAAAGTGTTGTTGGAAATGTGATGACAGCCTGCTGGGCGCCTGATGAGAATAATCCTCAATATCATACTCTGATACTCTGAACCCGTGTATAATAATGGCTGAGAGAGAAATTATCTTTTTTTTCACATTAACAATAATGTGTGTGTCATAAGGTTTTCAGTGTCATGTATAAATTCCTCATAATATTCTTTTTTTTTCTCTTAGTTTCCTGACGGGCACAAATGACATGATCATCACTTTTTATCTTATCCTGGTATGTCCCAGGGCAAGGCCTACCTCAATTGATCTCCATATGTTATTCACAGTGTCACTTTCTTTTTTTTCGCATTATAATTTCACATAGAAACATGCGTGCTATCCCTAAAACTGGGTAAGACAGGAGTTTACAGGTTAATATATTTTTTAAAACAGCATCCATCAATCTTAAGAACTTTGAATTGACAGGGCTTTGCATTAAGAGACTGGCAGAACTGGTTTTCTTGTCAGCTTTATGAGGATTCACAAGTTCAGTAGTTAAGTTTGGATTCTTACTTGAGTCGACACCCTTATTTTCCTCTCTGAGCACACATAAACACATCCTTGTCAGCAGTTGTGACTGATTTTACCCCTTTTTTGTGTTATTTTTTCTGTTTCTCCCAGTGTATTGGATAAAACCATCACCTTTTTGTTACTGGTTTGTGCAGTCCCAGGGTATGTGTCAAATGAAGTGGCCAGACAAGACAAGCATTGTTTACATTATCTAAAACAAAATTCTTGCCTTTGGGAAGGTTGATAGTAGGGCTGCATGATTTTGGCCAAAAATAAAATCCAGATTTTTTTCTCTGAAAGGTTGATTTTTAATTTTTTATTCAGTGATAACTTCACCAAATTTCATTCTAATAAAAAGTTTTTCAATCATCTCTCAAAACGAAACCACTGAAAACAATGTAGTGCATATGCCGAGCCGGAAAGTGGCGCTGCAACGCTGCCGAGGAAATGCACAAAAGACAGAAGAAGAGTACATTTTGGCGAGACACAAGCAGTCACCATCAAAGAGTTAAGCTGTGCGACACATAATCGTTTAAAGAGATGCAGATAGGCATCTACACGGAGATGAAATGGTAGGCGTTTACGGGATTATGTACTCTCTGACCCGTTTTTAAAAAGTACCGTTTACGGTCACCCGAAACGCCGATACGACAACAAACTTTTATGTCTAGTTCTGAATTAGTTTCCGTGTGGATGGGTTAATACCGTCTTCAGACAGACTTAGTAGCGGGGAGTGGTTTGCCCTTCTTCTGAAACTGTGAAGCCATACCAATTCCACACGACTGACTTGCTCTGGCGATAATTAAAAAATGATCGCCTTCTTTTGCAAATGCCATGTTTGTTTACACTAGTGTGTGTGGGAGCTGGGGAGTGCTTCCAAAGGCAATATTTTTTTTTGTAGGATGGTAAGGGGAAAGTCCCGCCTCCTTCGCCTCTGATTGACTAGTAAACCTGGAAACATCATCACACGCTCAAGCCAAACGCAGGCGATCGGCTCTGTACATCGAACAGAAGATTACAGAACATTATTGCACTTCTGAATCTCCTAATCGTAACCCTAACCCGACAGATGATGACGTTTCACAGCCAAAAGTAATAACCAATCAGAGCCCAGCACTTCTAGCCAATCAGAGGCGAAGAAGGGCAGGACCTTCCCCTATCATCCTCCAAAAAAAATTTCGCCTCCCGCAGGAAGGGGGAGCCTATGGTGGCCTGGAGGAACGAGACATGACGGAGAAGAAAATCAATTCGACGATTTTAATTTTCTTTAACATTGTCATAAGCAAATAATCCAATTACGATTTAAAATTGATTAATCGTGCAGCCCTAATAAATAGCTATTCATTGTGTCGGATTTTAAGGGGCGTCATCAGAGGTGGCCAATCAGTTTTCAAGGGGGGCCCAAGTCAGACCTGGTTACTCCTTTTGACAAACCCCTGATTCTTATGCAACAATTCCAGTCGGCCATCAGTGTGTACACAAACTATTGTAAGGAAACTAGGCAGTAGAGAAAACCTTACAATAAAGGAAACAGAGCTGTAAAGTTTCAGCTGTTATAACCCGTTAGCCTCTCGCTAACACATTTGTTGGTTGTTTTGGTTTATGACATAATAAGTCAGAAGGTGGCCGACCAGCATGTCGCCACCCACCACATTAAAGGCAGACATGATTCGGTCAATAAATGATATTTGCCTGATGTTTGTAAACTGGGACGAGGGCAGGAGTCCAATCGCTCAACTTGACTGTACATGTAAACATACTGTGTGTCCCCAGATTTCAGGTCGAAGACAGAAAGTCCAGAAGTTTCTCACCCACATGGAATCATACATGACAAAAATCATATTCATAACTGAATTTCCCTCTAGACTTCAGAGATTGAATCAAAATGGAAACTCAACCTTGCTAAATAAGTAATAAAGTCCATTTTCTCTTCTCGCCATTTCTTTAGCGCATTCACACAGCAGGACTTACCTAACACGATTGTGTTATGTCAGATGTGGAGGAGGAGGAGGAAGCACAGGAGAGGAAGGAAGCATTTCTTCCAGGGAAGTCAAGAAAGGAAGGAAAGATTTGAACTGGCAGTTCACACCCTTTGGCACGTCTTTAGTTAAGTTAGACAATAAATCGGAAACATCTAAAGGAAGGATGGAAATAACACAGCGAGGAAGGATTTCCAGACAGACTGCAAACAAACAAGTTATTGCTCTGTGTGACGAGTGTGTGTTTGTGTGGGCAAAGTGCCCAAACAACCCAGAAGCAGAAGCAGTCATAGGTCAGGGATCATCGGAAAGAGCTCCAGTGAGACACAGAATGTCTGGCACCCATCTGACCCAAATATAATCAAGGCCTTATGAGAACTGATCCAAGTGCTGAGCTGTTATATATACAGGATGATATAGTGTGTCAGCCACATGTCTGATTTAAGAATAAACTGAAATGTGATAATAAAGATCTAACACGGCTTTGAAACACACGTGTTTCAGCAGATTTAAAAAGACAAATAAAACGTGGTGTGAAGTTTGAATACACACTGTTCTACGGTTTTGTACTGTCAACATGGCGAAATTCACCAGATATTGAAGTGTATGTGGTGAATTTCCTCGATGGTATTTGGAAAAAGTTCAATCACTTCCTGATTCACTGTCCCAAAAGAAAGTGTACTAATGCTGACTTAAGAGCTTAAGTCCTTGAATGCACACCTTTATCCCTTCAGGAAGTATCTGACCATCTTAACTCCATTAATCTGTAGATGCAAGAAATAGTTTCTGCGAAATCTAAGTTTGCGAAATCACAGGTTGATATCATTCAGTTTTATCTTTATCCTCTAGCAAGGAGGCCAAGGAGCTCTCTGCAAAGTGGATGCTATTAATAATTTGATTGAAGGCATACATGACAATTTGATGCACTGATGCTAATGAAAATTACAACAGCACTGATCTACATCTACTCTTCATAATTTTAAAAATGCGTGCCTAATATATAAATGCCTGAATGGCCTGGCTCCCCCTCCTCTTATGGATTTCATCCATAAGAGGAGGGACACAGGGCAGGAAACCAGAGCCTCAGCCAGGGGGGACTGTGAAATAGCTTTTAGAAAGACTGCTTTCAGTCAAAACACCCTCTCCATCGACGGATGCAGCTACTGGAACCAGCTCCCAACAATAATCAGAGAGACTCCCACCTATACTGCTTTTAAAAGGCAGCTAAAACAGTGGCTAAAAGAATCACAGTCATGTAACCATTTTTAGTGAGGTTTTAATTTTAAATTTACAAACCCGGGCACTAGGCACTTTATGGCACTCTACTTCAACAATACTTTTGGGCTGTTTATATTTGCATCAGAAAATATTTGCACAGACAAAAGATATGGTTTTGTTTTATGTTTGTATTGAAGCAGCATTTTTAAAGAATGAACAACACAAAGAAAGCAAAATAGTTATTGCAAATTAAAAATGATGGAGATTTTGGCCAAGAGGACAGGAAAAAAAAAACTTGTAACTAATGCCAACCTAAAAAAATACCACACAATCCAAATGTTCAACAACACCATAAAATCCAGGGGTTAGCTCGCCATCAGGTTGGGTTGAATGTGGCAGTACTGGTTGAATTATAGCTGTGATGTAGGTTGAGTCGACAGTGATGATCTATGATCCCTCACAAAAAAAACTGACCTTGATTCACTTCGGTTTTATACTCCCTCTTTCTCTCACCGCCTAATAGCGAACACCGCATGAAAGTCAAGGATCGCAGATTTTTCTGAGTGAACCACGACATGTGCTCTTTGTGAGACGCCAGCGACCATGCTGCAGCCACAGCAGAGATGAAAAGGGGAGTGAACAGGTAGCTCCCGAACTTAAAGAATTATATGTTGAGTTTGGACAATGACCGGAGGTTACTCCACTGCAACAAAAGCTCTTAATTGTGAGTTACAGCTGCACCAGCTGATCAAAAATGTCCAATTTACTGATTCGTAGATGTCTTAAAATGGATCCCTGGGGTACTCCTTTTCTGAGACGGCGTTTATGTGTGCCTGGCTATTTTCATAAACCGACATTTCACCCTCTCCATTTATGAAAAAAAAAGCAACTGCGTGAACACCACTATGTTTTCAGAAAAGTTTTTGTTTATATATGCCATCAAGAGCATATCAAACCTGTAGGTGGCAGTGCAGCAAGAATCTGAAGCCCAATCAGAATCCCGCATAGCAACAACAACGTCTCTTCCTTTTTTTTTTCGTTTGTTTTTTATTTTTTTGTTGTTTGTTTTGTTTTGTTCAGTTGGTGTCCTCTTAATTTTAATTTTTTTCCAAATAAATATTGACACATATTTTTGTATTAAAACGGGAAACCCAATAAAATATTGTTAAAAAAAACAATAAAAAAATAACCGGGTCCATATAAACGGGGCCTCAGCCTGTGTTGAGTGAGCAGCTGTTTAATGACACTACTCTAAAATTTTGATGGTTACTTTTCTAATAAACTGATAATTTCTTACACTAATATGTAGCTTTACAAACTGCAAATCAAAAGACATAATTTTTGGGGTTTTGTCATCTTGCTTATAAATCTTCACCTCTAGAACTATGTCCAATATTAATCCCACAATCATTCATAGATCTACTGAGACACAGTTACTCTTAGGTATTTTTGTCGATTTAACAAAAAATCTAGTCCAAAGATTTTGATTATGCATATGAGCATCTGCTTTACAAGCCACGGAGATACACCCCTCCACAATCCAACTGACCACAGTGACCTTTGGATTCAATAGTTGACGAGGCAACATGATCTACGAGCAGCAAAGGAGGCTTTTAGAAGAGATCAGCCTCACAAACACCAATTAGCTGACAACAAAGTGGGCGCAGAGTGGACAGGTGTGCCACCCACAGCCTGATTTAGCCAACATTCAGCTGCTTCAAAACTCAGAGTTAATGATGAAAAATGACTCATGAGTTACATACCCACATACTTTTGTCTTTACGTTTGGGTTCTCCAAACCGAAAACTGCATCAACAAAGTGAATTCTGTAATGAATCCATGCTCTTATTTTAATCTCTATTTATGAATTTAAAGCCTGCGCAGAGGTTGTATTATATGATTAAGACCTTGGTGTCAATGGAAATGTGAGGAGGCGCAGCATGTCTAAATCAGACTACTTTTAGACCAAAGAACGCAGGATTAACAATTCAGAGAGAGCCTTGAAAAGCCCTGTAATATTTAGAGCTTAATGCTTATTTACTAAGGCTTATAGAAGTAAATCCCTCATAAGTAGAAAATGTGAAGTTTTTTTATTTATTTACTTTTTCCAAGAGGGGGTATTTTGCAGCCTGGAACTCTATAATTCTGAAGTCATGCCACTCCAGATGTATTAGGGACATAATACAGTTCGTCTACATGCAAAGAGGATTCATGGGAGTCCAAAGAAGGTTGAAATACTTTATTTTGACATGAGATTTTTAAAGACTCAGATTATGAATATGAAAAGAGGATTTTTCTGGTATGAAAAGTAACACTTTTGAACATTATTGATTGGCATTTAATTTTTTTGCTGTTGATTTGCCTCAGTTTGTAACTTGCATGGTATGATACATCTCCATTTGCCAAGAGACATAAACATTCCCTTGACTTGTTTATGTAGGACACCCATAGGAGAATTCACTGCAACCAGGGAATGAGGCTAACTGAGGTGGATGCACTGTTTACATACCCTGTGAGTAAACCATTGAATTTACCACTGGTGTAACTTCTAATCAGATGTTCTGTACAGTTAAAAACTGAAACAGACTCGTGGTTCAGATGGAGTGCAGTCACATGAACTGAAAAAAAAAAATGAACTACAGTCTCAGGGTCTAATCTGTGTGACACCAGAGAGTGTTGGGAACAACATAAAGAAGCCTCACATTGACAGGGTTTCATACTTTCATAGATAAGACCGATCTCTTTGTTCTATTAACTGGACATTTTATTATCCTTTGTCAAAAAACAATCTGCACATTTCATGTTTTATGATCAGAGCTTTTTAGTTTTGCACCTAACACCAGTTCCCCCCCGATTTCTGCACAATCTGAACAACACACACATGCATGTACAAACTAAAAAAAACACAAAAAACACAAACGAAAATGTAATAAAAGTCCCAGCACCCAGTTGGGGGTGTGTCAAAGCAGTAAATATGCGATGGAGTTATCACTTAGAGTATAAAACAGAATTTTGTTGGCTCGTTAAAAGATCTTGGGGGAGAATAACAGTTAACTGTCACTGCTGCTGTTCATTCAAAACAGTTGTGTTGGCTAAATAACTGTTCCTGTGGTTTCCCCAGAGGAGCTTGTTGTGGTAGATTAAGAGTTATTACCTTCAGTGCAGCATTTGAAAACCAAAAGAAAAAAAAAAGTTTCACTCGCAGATTTTGCTAAAAATAATCAACTGCTCATATAAAGAAAAACCCGTTGGTGCCAACTCTGTGTTTATCAGAGCCTGACGAGTGGATAACCCACAAGACAATATGACTGTGGAGAGGTGAGTAAATGTAATTGTCAAGAAAAGGCCTGCAAAGTTCAGATGACCTAAAATGACCAGACTTTTATTTTTTCTTAAACATTCTGTACTTTTTATTTGTAGTTTGAATTTCTGTGCTAGCTGATGAAAAATTTGGAATTAACTGATCAGTAGATGTCTTAAAATGGATCCCTGGGGTACTCCTTTTCTCAGACTTATGCTGCGTTTCAGTTGTACTCGGAAGTTGGGATTTCTGAGCTCCAAGCCGGAAATTCATCTGGAACGCCCTCCTGATGTCGGACTTTCAACTCAGAAAGTCGGACCCCGACTTGACGACATCATAATTCAAGATGGCAGCGCAGTGCATCAACAGTAAAGGGTAACAATGAAAGCTCTCGTAATGTATTATTTATTAGCACTTCTGTTTTGTTTTTGTGAAATTAACTAAGAGGTCTATGTTGTACTGCCAAACATCTAACTGTGAACACGGTGCTATGGTGTTTTTAAGAGTAAAATACTGTTATACGTTGTTTACAATTGGTATAGCTAACAACAGCTAACAACAGCTGACAACCGCTAACAACAACTGACAACGGCTAACAACAGCTGACAACTGCTAACAACTGCTGACAACGGCTAACGACGGCTGAAAATCGTTAACTACAGCGAACAACAGCTAACAGTAGGCGTCTGTCTTGGTTTTCCGACTTGTTTACTGGAACGCCGTTAATTCAGGTGTAACGTCATTCCCAGCTCCGACATCCGACTTCCAAGGTAACAGGAACACAGCATTAGTTGAGAAAGTGGCTGTTTAATGACAATTGATTTGTTACCTTACCTATAAATCTACCTCTGTGAAATTAATGCACTTAAATACAACGGCTGCTAGCATTTCATTTACTTTACGATTTGTTTGTTTATTTTGCTTAAGAGAGCCTAAAAACCACTGTGACACCTAGGACAAGGGTTTCCAGACATTGCTGTGGAAGGACCCTAATGAAGTATTAGACTCTGGTGGTGAACCCATTCATGTGAAATTTCTTTTACTCCTTTAACGACACAGTTGCAAATTAAAGAAGCAAATACGAAACTTAATTCCAACTAACTCTGATGGCAGAGCAAAGGCAGAATGACTTCGCCACACCCTGAAGACGAGGAGCAACAAGAACTCACACCCTGCCTTAAAACAGAAACCCATTAAAAGACGTTTATCATGTGTCTTTAAAAACCTTTTACAGGCCTAATGCTGATTACTGGGTCAATTCAAACCAGTCTTAGAAACTGATGTGTAACACTTATACCTTGATAAGGTGTGCTGAACTGGAATGGTCTGGTAAAGCGAGAATACAGGAGTGTACTGTAAATGATGCTCATATGTGTTATTTGATCTTCTTGATAGTACCTTAAAGCTCCACGTGATCAACAATGAATGAAGCCCTGAAACCTGATGTCAGCTCAACTGTCTTTGAATTTCTGCTCTCCTTAAAGCTTCGGTAACTTTATACTTTTGTTGTTGTTTTCTTCTTCACCTAATTATTCATTTGGGCCAGATGCTCTGGCTGAAAATATGGGATACTTTTGAATATGTTACCTATATTTTAGTAACTGAGCAGTTAATATGAAAACATGACAGATCAATTATGGCTTTAAAAAGTTAAAGTAAAACTGCATCAGATTTTGCGTTCAGCATCCAAAACTAAAATTGCATGTTATTCACAGAAACAAAAATATTGGTTGGCGATGGGAGAATAAAAGCAATGGGTTTGATCAGTATATAAGTGGATTACAAGTGTGAGTTAAAATGAAGAAAGTTTAACAAACAGCAACCTGCAGCGCTGAAAAATAAAGCTGATGCAAAAGACCATAAAAACGGCAGTACCTTGAGTGTCCACTGGGGGCTGGCAGCAAAAGTCAAGGAGTCACCATTAACACCAGTGTTAAAATATTAAAATTCATTACAGCAAGATTAAACAAGTTCACAACCTGGCAAAATAAATAAATACATTTTTAAAAAGCCGGGTGCTGGTATTAAAGTGCATATCAATGTTTCAGCATCTGTCTGGGTTTCACATGGTCTAATTTATGCTAACCAGCCTGCAGCACTTTCCTGTCGTTTTACTTCCTCAAGTTCTGTCCTTATTCCCTGTATTTCCTGCTCCATCCTCGGTCTTATCCTCTCTATTTAAAGGCATCAGAGCCCAAAAAGCCTAATTAAAAAGTGTTAAATGTTGCATGAAATTTTCAAAGGCTTGACACTGAATGGTCATTTTTTGGACCAATCATGATGAATGCCATTGAAGTTGAGTATGTCCAACCACAATATCCTCATGAGGGTGCGTTACCCCCAAATTTCCATCGCATCCAGAATGGCTTCTAAAAAGCCGTATCCGCCGATTACAGCTGATTGTTTCCGTTCAAGTCAATGTGTCAATTTTTTACTGGCTACTTTCCGTTCCCCTGCGGTTCAGCGGGATCAGCAGCTGATCGCCAGGGTTCTATTTTTTCCGGACGCCGCAGCATGCCGCATTAATTCAGCACAGTTTAGACTGTGCTGGAAAGGAAGTCTGGCACAGACACAAAATAAAACTTCCGGCTTCTTTTCAAAATAAAACACTGTGTTTCAGGCAGGTCGTATTTCACACCATTCAAATGGGCGGGGACGAACAAGTCAAAGCTTTTCAGACTTCATTTCACCCCGTTGAAACCATGGATGAGAAGATGCCGATTCTAAAAGTCTAGAAGTGGATTTCTGCTTATATGGTTATGCTTATAGAGACAAATCGTTATCGCGCAATTGCATGTGAATCCATGGGTTCATGTGTGTTCTCATGATTCCAGTTGTCCGAAATCCACAACAAAATTCGCCTCACAAACGTATCCGGTAGGAATTGGCAGATGGCGAAAATGGCAGCCGTTTCGTATAGGAGCCGTTCTGGATGTGGTGGAAATTGGGAGTGAGTGTTAATTTCTTCAACAACCACAGGAGCTTCAGACCAAAGGCATCAGGCCCGAAGTTCAATGAATCGCCCCAGGAGTGGTGTTTAACATCAGGGAGCAATATTAATCTTACCAGTTAATTTAAGTCAGCTGGGAATGATCTCAAATTGAGTTCAGTTAATGAACAAGCCAAAATGAATGAAATATTCATCCATTCATTTATTCATTCTTTAGCCAACTGATTTATAGTCAGTCTGAACTGGACTCTGACACTGGGGAAGAAGAAGGCCTGTGGGGACGAGTAACAGGGATGGCAGGCACGATTTTCTCCTCACCTTTAGAGACCTGAGAGGTGATTTAGTGGCAGCATCCCATAATTCATCATCCCAAATTGCAAAGTAAAAGTATCAATCCAGTGTCTGTGAGGCTGAGCAGAAACACAGGACAATCTTCAGTTGTCTGGAAACCTGTTAACTTTGGACAAATATAGTGATCCAAATCATAAATGAACGTGGACCATGCTACAAGAGATTCCCCAGAGAAATGACAATATGGGAGGTGGGCGGGAGATAGGTCTGAAAAACGGGAGAGTCCTGGGAAAAACGGGAGTGTTGGCAGGTATGCTGGTGTCCGAGTCCAGGTCAGATCTCCTGGCTACAGTAGTCCTGATGGTACCCCTTGATATCAAACTATGCTCCCTCATTTGGTGTCTGCTCTCCCTCTCCATCATGTCAAACATGTGATTTTGCAGCCTTATTTTGGACTTGGATTTTGAATTCTGATCATGTGTCCTCTAATGAATATTGTTCAGGGTGGTGCAGAGTGACATGACAGGCATCTATGTTGTATATTGTCTATGAAGATTGCATCTTGAGGACTGGGATATTTTGGATTTCCTACAGCTCAAGTGGGTCACACTATTAACATCGAAAAGCAAAATAAGATGTGGTTTTGTGAAGTTGTGACACTGATTGTTTCGGGAAAAATGACATTGGAGAGTTTCCTTTCAGTTTGGAGTACTTATTATCATCCATTCAGCGGTGCAACCAGGGAACAAAAACACACAATGCACCACGATGATGAGGACAAAGCATTCTGTCTGATGTAATGCAAACTGAACAGTGGAACAAATTAATTTGTCATCAGTCATTAGGTAAGGACGGTGTGTGGAATAATTAGATTCTCTGCTTTGCTACCTGGGGTTGTGCAACACCAAACATATATTTGTAATGAATGAGTAGCTCGCTGTTCCCAGGGAGGAGTAACAGTTCTCGTACTTTTAATTTGGGTGTTTCTTTATTCATTTTCGATTAACTTGTGTCGAGGTTGTGAGAGGACTTGCTAAATTCATTGAGCCTGTCTGATCTGAGAGCAACCCTTGATGGGTTATTTATTTGTTTTGTTTCGAGGGCTTAGCCAGCTGTTGTTTTCACAGCCGATATGTGGCGCACAGATGTTGGATTTAACAGGATGACTCATTTACCTGGCAATCTCATGGAGTCAGACAGAGCACACAGAAAGAGAGAGCGAGAGAAAGAGAGAGAAAGAGAGAGAGAGATCCCACCCTCTTGTTTTTTTCAAGAAAGAGTGAAACGGGATCAGGTAACAAATCCTCAGTTTGATGTAAATGGATTATTAAGGTTTCACAACCACTGCATCTAAAAAAAGATGACGCTTATAAAACACCAACCTAAAAAAAAGAAAAAAAAAAAGACAAAGCAGAGCCTTTGGGTGATGACTCAACCTTTCACATATTCAGTGGAAAAAGAGACCTAAAAACAAATCTCTTAAGAATCAAGTGCAACTAAAATCAGACGCATAACATATCTTTTCAAAATTTCATGATCCGTTCATGTGGATTACAGAGTTTTTAGTCTACACAGTGAGCAGAAAGGAGCTCTCTAAAATCAGACAACTCAGCTGTTTCAAATCGCACACAGAGAGCGAAGTGAGCTGAGGTGAACAGGCCCACACAAACCTCACTGCAGCACCTGATCAAGGTTTTTCTGCCTCGTCATCATCACAATCTGTTGACGTTTTCTTTTCTTTTTACCACCTTCACCCTAAACTGTTTTTAGCTAAATTTTTACTTCATTGGTCATTTTGTTGTTTAAAGATCTTCTGTTGTATCCTGCAGCTTTTTCCCATAAATGATTCTTCTGCTTTTTCTCTGCCGTTTTCATCTCCTCTTTTTCCCCCGTTGCTAACAGTCTAATGTCACATTCATTTCACTCCTGTCTGCAGATTGGTATAATTACAGAAAGAGTCTGCAAGACTGTGGCAACCAATCAATCAATCAAGCAATCGAGCTCTGGTTATATAGCACTTTTCTACAAATTGAATGCAACTTTAAGTGGTTTTCAGTTATAGAAAACAAGATATAAGAGGGAAATTACTCTCAGTGCAGACTACTGTCACCATGGACTGCAATGTTTACAGTCTAAAAACCCATTTGAGAAGAAATGGGTTTCATTAGGAAGTCTGGAAGTCATGCATGAAGTGGTTGTGACTCAGCAGTACAGAGTTGATCATCTCTTCATCAAGGGGTTGGATTTTTATGCTGCATTTAAGTTGTACTTGGAAGTCCGGATTTCTGGGCTTCGAGTCAGAAATTCATCTGGAACGCCACCCTGAAGTTGGATTTCCGACTCGGAAAGTTGGACGTTCCTCACCGATCCCGACTTGACGACAATGTCATAATTCAAGATGGCAGCGCAGAGCATCAACAGTAAAGAATAAAAGGGGAAAGCTCTTGTAATGTTTTATTTATTAGCACTTCTGTTTTGGTGAAATTAAATAAGTTGTATATGTTGTACTGCCCGACGTCTAACTGTGAACACGGTGCTTTGATGTTTGTAGGAGTAAAATACTGTTTTGCTTGTTTACAACTGGTATAGCTAACAACAGCTAACAACAACTGATAACCGCTAACAACGACTGATAACGGCTAACAACAGCTGACAATGGCTAACAACAGCTAACAATAGCTGACAATGGCAGACAACAGCTAACAATGAATGACAACAGCTAAAAACGGCTAATAACAACTGACAACCGCTAACAAGGCTAACAACAACTGACAATGGCTAACAACTGCTAACAACAACTGAAAATGGCTAACAACAGCTGACAATGGCTAACAACAGCTGATAACAGCTGACAATGGCTAACAACAGCTGACAACAACTGACATTTGTAAATAACAGCTAACAATGGCTATCAACAGCTAACTGCTAACAACAACTGACAACAGCTAACAATTGCTAACAACCGCTAACAACGGCTAAAAACAACTGATAATTGTTAACAACAGCTGACAAAGGCTAGCAACAACTGATAATGGCTAACAACAGCTGACAATGGCTAACAACAGCTGATAACAGCTAACAACAGCTGACAAGGGCTAACAACAACTGACAATGCCTAAGGACAGCTTGCAATTGTAAACAACAGCTAACAACGGCTAATTGTAGTCGTCCATCTTTGTTGTCCAACTTGTTTACTGGAATACCGTCATCTCAGGTGTAACGTCATTCCCAGCTCCGACATCCGACTTCTGAGGTAACTGGAACGCAGATCTAAATGTGTCTTTATGTGGTCTTTTCTGTTTGTTTTGTGTGTTGTTTTTGAAAATAAGAAATAATGAACTGTAAAAAGGCATGTTCGCCTTCAGCTCTTGTTTAATTTTTATTATGTGTGTTTAGTTGATTATTATCTTGTGAAATTGGTGCAGACTCTAAAAGATTTTTCTTCTTTCTGCTTCTCTCATTCACATGTTTGAGATTTTTCCTTGTTTGTACTGAATGTTTTATATACTAACTGAATGAAATAAAGTATGAAATAAAAATAAAAATAAAATAAAATAAAAAAAATGTATCCTAGTTCCTCCTGGTTACATGCTTAAGTGTCCTTGAGCAACACACTCAACCCTAAACTGCCCCCACTGGCTTTGCTAAATCAACTATTTATGCATCAATGTAAATGTGCCAGTTAAATTTCATCTCTAACATCAATCAAGTTTTATAATTACAGGACATACCACAAGTCAAATCATCAAAAAATGATGATGAAAGGTAAATAATTAAAATGTTCACGAAAAAAAGAGTTACAGATATACGACAAAAAGGGTGATAAACAACAGTTGAAATAGAAGATGAAAAGTTTGAGCGGGTTCCTACAAGACAAACAAATAAGGACATGAACAAGTTGACACAAAATAGTGGTTTATAAATTATTTTGTGGATTTGAAAAGATGTCTGTTCATACAGCAGTTAATCAGTGAAACACCTCCTGTGACAGATTCACACAGTCGATTTGACCGACCAAATACAACTATTTAATGCAGCTGGGTGTTAATAAAGAAAACAGGACAATAAGCCGATGTAAAAACAGATCTGTTTTTCTTATATGTGGCAGGAACAGAAGAAAACAATCAGATAATTTGTGATCCAGATTCTGAAAGCCTGGCTGCTTTCCGTCGATTAACGCAAAGGAGACAGAAAATTGTCACCGAACTATGATTTCAATGAGGGAACAGAGATATAAGCATTTGACAAGGAGATCCAGACCTCTTTTCCTGCTTTCACATATGTCAAGGGTTGGAACCCTCAAAAGCTGAGCGGTTAATTGTTACCATGACAACATAATGCACGTTCATTGAAAAAGCAAGCTTTGAAAAAAACACACAAAAAAATCTATCTTTGTCTCTCCGCCTGAAAAGAAAAAATCAGTATTTATGCACTGTTGCAGAAAACAGTAAAGAGGTAAAGGAAGAGTAAACTGATTTCTGAATGAAGGAATAAAAAAAAGATGTAGTAGACCTTTATCTCTGCAGCCAAGATCAAGTAAAAAAGCATCAATGAAATAAAATACGATTATATCTTCCTTATTTCTCCTGACTTCTGCTTCCTCCCAGATTCCCTCCTAACAGCAGCATGTGTGTGTTTGTTTATGTGCTTGAACTCATAGATTCGTGTGCTGATTTAGCTTAGTTCGAAGCTCCGATCCCAGCTCATTTTTCTACCAGGCAAAGCTGTCACCATGGTAACACACTGCTCTGTGACCTTTCGGGGTCGACCTATCATGTGCTAAGTGGTGGGTATACACTTAGAGCTAAGGACACGGCTTAGAGTAGAGTTGTGTTCGCACAAAGAAACACACACAGGAGCACAAACTTGCAGACGCACGTGCACAGACAGGGCGGGTTTTAACATTCAAGTCATAGAGTAGACGTACATAAGCGCGGTGGCTGTAAAGAGTCATCCTCGGGTTGGAAAAAGCTGGATCGGTTGGAAATGGCAGGATGTAATCTAAAAGTCCCGTACAGTGTAGGGCTGCACGAATTTGGGCCAAAATTAAATCCAGATTTTATTTTTCATTTTTGATTTTGATTTTTTTTTTCAGTGACAACTTCACTGAACTTCAATCTAATAAAAAGTTTTTCTATCATCTATGTATCACGTTTGTTTACACTGGTGTGTGTGGGAACTGGGGAGCGCTCCTGCAGGACGGAGGAGCTTACAGTGGCCTGGAGGTGCGAGACATGATGGAGAGGAAAATTGATTTGACAATTTAAATTTTTGTAACATCGTCATAAAGTATATTCGGACCCGCTGAACAATTACACTCACAGCGCTACGCTTTCCCCCCCACATTTCCTTGTCTTCAAGCTTTATTCCAAATTAATTTTTTACGTCCAAACTTGACACACAGTGACCCATGATGGCAAAGTGAAAAGGTTTGTTTGAAACTTTTGCAAATTTGCTAAAAATAACATGTACATAAGTATTCTCAGCGTTTAACACAACACTCAAAATCGAGCTCAGCAAAGTCGGCAGAAATTGTTTATATCCGCAGAAGACGTCGGAACTAAACGATTTCTGCCGATTTTGCAAAGTCAACTGCAGAATTAACGGCGTTCCGAATTAACGGCGCTTTGAAAAGTCCCGCAGCATGTGTTAGACGTCACCATCTACACATGGACCAATCAGGGGCTGCCTTTCCTGTTGTCAGGGGAACCGTGGAAACACGGTCTCTGATTGGCCCGGTTATTTTCTGATCGCTGATACACGCTCCCAATGGGCCGAAGTCCAGACTGTTGTGGGAATGAACGGCAAGTGATTCACGCAACAGGGTGGCCCAGCCAGGCTAGAGTCACTCATGTCTCCATTGGGTGGTTTGAGTTTAAAACCTTTTTGTTTTATGGTCAAATGTCGAAGCATCTCTGTGAACGACACTTGACCCCAACTGCTCCCGGCTGGCTCTTCCAGCGATGCTGAATGGTATTAGTTTATACTAATGGGTGCTTGACCTATCCTCTGCCATCAGTGTGTTGATCGTGGTACGATTGGATGGATGTGACATGCTAAGTCAATGTTGAGTGCTTTGAGTGGTTGGAGGACCAGAGACAGTCTTTTACAGATGCAGCCAGTTCACCATTAACCTGCTTTTTTATGATTGATCGCTGCAATTTTGAGATTTGAACGTGCCAAAAGCTGAGAGATCAGGGGCTTTTGAAAAAGTTTAGTGCATCCATGATCGAAATGAAGTGAGTTCTGGTTCAGATTTGGCATGGTGAGTGAAAAAAATAAATCATAATGGGTAAATTGGCTCCGCTTTTATCCAAACACTGGATTCAGATGTAGATTATGTAACTCTTTCTGCTAAAGAGGTGCAGCAAATTCAAACAAAAACATCCTTACACAATCATATAACCAGACTCTGACATCTCGCCCTTTTCTGTTTTGTTGGTTTTCATCAGTTTTGTATCTGTGTCCTGATTTCTCTTCTCTCATGTTCATGCTCTGTGCTGCATTATAAATGTGCACATCTCATATATTAGTCATCAAAGAGTGAGTAAGATTCAGGCTGGAAGGAGGAATTCATGGCGGTGGAAGTGGAGGTGGACACATAAATAGGCCAACCCACACATGCTCACGGCCAAATGGGAAAACTGTGTGGTGTGATTTTGATGTGATGAGTCACACAGCGGAAAAGCAACCCAAACCAAAACTTAGCTCCACGGTTCCCATCCATGATTGCACTGCTTCTCATACTAAACTCCAGCAGATCTGACATATTTGCAGATTCTGTTCATGTGTGGATGATTACTTGAAATAACAACATACTGCTCTGATTCAGTGTCCTCCACGTACTGGTCCACATGATCCTGAACATGCTTTTCGCTCGCTTTATTTTGATCTCAGACTGTGTGTTCTAAATTATCATGTAGTGGAGCAGATTTTGACTCTGGCATGTACTCTCTATTTATTCAGGAACAGTATTTAGCTATTAGTCTGTCAGGATTTCTAGATTGTTCTCCCTGCAGACACTGTCTGCTCTCCACAGGTTAATGACTTTTGGTCACAAACCCTAAAGTTCAGGCAAAATGTTCAAATACAAAAGTAAAAAATATTATTCAATATGTTTGATAGCAGTATTAGCTTGTTATCGAAGGATCAGTCAGAAATAACGAAAAGGGGTCTTTATACATTCGCGAATTAGAGAGGCGACGTGTAAAAGAATATATTCTTTTTCACAAAATATTCCGCATACACATTTTCCTATACACACCAGCGAAAAAGCGTTGTGTAAAAGCGTTGCGAAAAGCTAAATATTCCACTTACGCCTTTTCCTATTCAAACCGAATAAATGCAACACTAATAAAATTTGCATAAAAATATGGTCTGTGGTGCGAATTCGCCATGGGAGAACAGAGGGGGAGAGAGAAGAAGGAGAAACAAGGGCGACTACATCCTCAAGTGATGATGAGCTGGTCATGGTTGTAAGCCTATTAAATTAGGGTGACCATATTCTGAATCCCCAAAAAGAGGAAACAACTACGCGGGGGTGGAGTCACAGAGTTTTGCGGGTCAGATCGAGTGTTTTTCACGCGCTTCTAACTCAGTGAGTCCACACGACACAAACTCTAAGCTTCCATACAAAACCCAGGATTTTTGAAGGATTTTATAAACTCTCCTGGACAAGGCCGGGCAGCCCCCCCAAAAAGAGGCAATGTCCGGGTAAAAGAGGACGTATTTGCCCCTGTGGACAAAAAAGTTGTTTTTTTTTGTCCACAGGGGGCGTCAGAACTGACACAAACTGAAATTTCCAACTTAATTCATGGTCATCTGTCAAAAAATCAAATCCTGCTTAAAGTTAAATTCATATTTATCGGGAGTATTTAATGTAGAAAATATGAAAACATGGCTGACTCTTCATCTACACTGCTGACACCTACACCCTTATGCTGGTTTCAGGTATTAAAAATCACAGTATAAGAATCATCAGACCCATCAATGATGGTCTTACTTGTTTTAGGACGTCATAAAAAAGGCATCAACATAAGTTTCAGACTGTTTTAAGAACAATAAAAAAACTCCTGATAGGAGCTTTAATCTCTTGCAGGACATTGCATGGTTACACCAGCTAAAGTCAGTCAAATCACTACACATACAGTGGACATAAACACATTTAGACACATAAAACTAAGATTTATCAATACTTTAGAGAGTTTGTAGAACAGACTGAAATTACAAAAGGCATGATTAGATGAATGCATGTCAGAAAAATATCCAGTGTTCAAGGTTTTTGATTTAAGATGTATAGATTTGCACATTGAAATACTTAATCGTCTAAAAAGTTTTAATTTTTTCCATACATTAAATTTTTCTTCATAAAAAAGGAAAAAACAAAAGTTGAGCGTGGACTTGGATGCACCCTGTAGAGGTAGATCTGTGTGGGGGTGGATTATATCACCTTAAAGCAGTGAATGCAAAATCAAGAAGTCTAAAAATGACTCGCTGTGAGTAAGCAGCCCTTGCTTTTCTTCCTCGAGGGCACATAACCTCATCCTAAGCAAACAAACCTTTTTCCTCTAAATGAAGGTCCTCAACAGAGTCAAGCCATTTTCCTCATGTGCCCTTTGTTCACAGATGTCCCTGTTTCCTATTTGTTTTATTATTATATTTGATCTTGATCTGTCCCTTCCCTTTGATCATTTATGACATTGAGAAGTCATCCAAAAACAAGGATTTCATTATCTGGCTAATTATCGCTCTAATGAGAAGCTTGTTTATCTAGGAGGAGTAATTGGATGTGTCAATTAGTAACAATTAGAGCTGTGGTGTTTTAATCTGCCATTAGGATGCAGCCAGAGTGAATGTTCCTGGTCCTACTCCAGGTTGAACACACCTATTACGGAGGATGTGTTGCACAATTTGCCCCAAGATGGAAGGACGAGTGCTTTTATACAAAGTGTTAAGTGAACATAGAGGATGTCATAGTTTTTTTTTTGTCCAAATACTGACAGAGACAGTTTCTGAAGTATTCCTTAGATAATAATGTGAAGAGAGTTGATATTTGAAGGAAGTTAAGTTGCTGACCTTTAGTCCTCGTAGACATTTGCACCAGAGACATTTGGAAATGCCAACAATAAATCTCTGTCTGGAGAAAGATAAAAAAAAGAGAGAAAAACTAGAGTTATTATGTGGAATTGACTGCAAGCGCAGTTTATAACACAAGCTGCAGCGTGGTCAGTCCATATTAGGTGTCTGCAACAACGGGAGGGGATAGTTGGTATGACTGAGCTACTTAAAGATGTATTTAAATCACAATGATTGCTCTATATGATGATTATCCATTTATAATGCATTGTACAGGTATTTGAGAAGCACTCTTCCAAAACTTTTCAGGGTTATTTTTCCAAAACTTATCCAGGCCTGCGTGGAAAAGGTCGTTTTTTTTTTCAAATCCCATGACTTTTCTTCTTTTTTATCCTGCCTAGTATGATATATTTATCGAATAAAAAAGGCTCATGTCTAGGGCCAGACAGTCTCTTCTTCTCATTTTGATCACATGGTGTGTCAATATGATTAGAAAAAAAAAAAACAACAGGATTTTCTACAAAGCAAATTTTTAGTGATACTTTTGCAGTACAACAAAAATTCACCATTTTGAAACAAAACTGCTATAAAAAAAAGGATTTGGCTTTTCAGGTAGAAATTTGCAAGAAGCAAGTTTGGGTTGAAGAGAGCTGTCTTCAAACCCTCGCTTAATGACCTCGTCTTTTTCTGAAATGTTTTGCGGATTTTTACAAGGAAGGTTTTTTTAAATATTTTTTACAGATCTGGTAATTGAATTTAACTTTCCACCCTCCCGTCTCTTTAGATATTTTCAGATTAGAAACTGCACTAAATCTTTGTTTCCCAACGTCCTCCACCTTCCGCCTAAACAGCTGTGGGATGAACTTCTACAATTCCATCCTTTACAGAGCTCCTTCATCTCAAAGGGTCTATACTTCTATCCAATCATATGATAACCAATTTACTGCTAACACAAGGGGAACATGGGAGCACGAGCTAGGTGTGACTCTCGATGAAAACTGGTGGGAATCTGCACTCAAAGTCATCCACAAAACCTCTGTTTGCGCTCGCCTGACCGCAGTACAGTTTAAAGTTGTATTCAGATGTCACTATTCCAAATCAAGGTTGGCCCGAGGCTCACCCTGTAATCTTACACACATGTTCTTTTTGTGTCCAGCTCTAACAAACTCTTGGCAAATTTACTTTGATACCATGTCTAAGGTGCTTTCAAGAACTATTCACTCTTCCCCACACACAGGCATTTTTGGCCTTCCAGAAGATTATACCTTATATTCCCCTAGAGAACTAAAGGTAATTGCCTTTACATCTTTGCTGGCAAAGCGTCACCTCCTTCTCAATTGGAGATCTACAACAGCTCCTTCAACCACACAATGGATTTGGGAGACCATGGGCTCTATTTTCGTGCCTCGCAGGCGCGGTGTAAGTCAGGTCCGTTGCACCGACAAGGCGTTCCCAAGCACAATTTGGTATTTTGGTGAGCGGCGCAGCCCGGCGAAAGTATCCAAGTATACCCCACCACATCACATCAATAAAAAATATAGTTAATACAATACAATAATCCAATAAACAATAAAAAAATATATATATAAAAAAAGATGAGAGCTTTGCAACCCCACAAAATAAGAGAAAAACTTAAGAAATAATCATTTAAAATAGTACAAGAATAAAGAGTCTAAAGCAAGAACAGCTAGGATTAAAAGGACATATTGGATTTATGTCAGATGTGTTGATGTGTTAAAGTAATAATGGTGTGATTTTAAAATTACATGCTATTTGGTCCCTCTTGGCGCGCTGTGCTGCTGTTGCGTCCCCCTGGTCTCATCTGGACTTTTGAATGGCACACTATAATGGCACAATAGCTACATGGTTAATGAGTCAATAGCAACATGCCCTTTGTGTCAAACTGAATTAAAAATAAAAATACTTAAAGTGTGAGCTGCCACCCATGAGCTCGGCATAGATGTGCGGCTAATCAGACTGATGCTAGGAGGCAAATTGCTACACATCTGAAAATAAATTGTAAAAGTTAACTTCACATCCAACTTAATTGGTGGCAAATGACGACATTCATTTGATTCCCAAATCATAACCCTGTCAGGAGTTGCTATTTGCAAATTAATGGATTTTTAACATCTGAAAATGTGATTAGTCATAAATAATGACTGAAATGCAGACCAGATAAAAATATGTTTACAGCAGTGATGAGAATTATGACTCTTTTTAATGAGCAAGATCATTTGGCTCAGCTCACCAAAAAGGCTCCTAAACGGCTCTTCATTTGACCACTTACACGTTTTCTAATTCAGCCAGAATTTAGTGTTTTTTGGCTTATGATTTGTACGTATGTGTACACATACCTCTTAAATCATTCAATACATCCTTTGTGCTAAAGTATTCACAAGTAAAAATTACAATCTGTGCTTTTGCTCCTCCATCTAATTAGCACAAGCACATGGCACATCCCCAACCCCCTTCTTGGTGTATCCTCACATGATTGGTTGCACACAGCATGCACGTGACAGTCATATACTGCACGCATGGAGCATCCGCCATCCCGTCATTCTGCCTTGTGGTTTTTTTTTACGGTCTACAAGGGGAAAATGAAAAAAAAAAAAGGCTCGTTCACATTAAAGAGTTGGCTCTTTGAACCGGTTCGTTCATGACCGGCATATCACTAGTTGTGGGGTAGCTGTGGTTTAATGGTAGAGTCAGTCATCCCTCATTGGTTTGAAGGCTGACCCAGCTCCTGCAGTCTTCATGTTACTTCATGAACCTTAAATTGGCTCCAATGGGTAAAAATATGGATCACTCCAAAGTAAAACCCCCTGGATGTCATCTGACTGACCAGAATTGGAAGAATTCGAGACTAGTGCAACAACTGGGACCATGGTGACACAGATAAGTGCAATGGTTGCCAACTTCCCATCGCCACAGCCAAGAACATCAACCCAAACATGAACTAGACTAGAGTCCAAACTCTCCTACACAACATACAAAATGCAGAACTGGTGGACTGGAGCGCAGGTCCCTGACATCTCTGTGGTTTTAAACTGCCTGAAAACTTCCCTTAAAATTTCCTCGAGATTTGTTTGAGGCTGACAGCTCATACGGAGAACAGCTGAGCTTGAGCATGACTTTTTTTTATCCACTTGTTCCTAGGGTGTGGTCTTCAGGCTTTTGGCTTGTTAAATGGAACAAGTATTCATCGCCAGCAGCAGCAGCAGCAGCAGCAACCTTTTCCCCCCCTGCAATGTTGAGAAATAAGTGTCACCATGACAGCCTAAGAGAGGAGGAGAAAACAGATTTTTTTAGGGCTTGTGCAGCTCTGAATCAGCTACGGAATTCCCCTTTCTACACACATGAAGGTCCAGTAAAAAAGCAGACTTAAAGTGTATCAGTAGATCAAGTTTTAAGACTATTTACAGTTGTACTGTTAATAGTACATCATGTGGTCTATTGTCACATGCCACATGCATTGGCCTACTTTGCGCTTGGAGAGGCAGTCGTTGTCTGCTAAGGGTGATTAGTGCACTAGCAGAGCACAATGATCTACTTGCTATTAAGCTGGGCATCATGCATGCATGGCTGAAGACAGAGACAGGCACTCCATGTACAGTACCAAGATAGGGAAGCAACGGCAGTGACAGGGATAGTGATAAGGAAGTCCATCGATAATTGACATGATTGCATTCATGTTTTATGTGGAATATTAATGGCAACTTCATCACTTACTACAAGCATTCATAGGCTAGTTGTAAACATTTAGTCTGAAGCTAATGTTTAGGTTGTGAACTGATCGTTTTTAAGGTTTTCTCACTACTAGTCTGAACAGTTTGCTGTTGCACAAATTGCAAATTCAACGATAACTAGAAAGACCAATATAACCCTTACAAACATGAATGGATGCCCAGTAGTAGTCTCCTAATTAAGCCAATGAGTAGGCGTAAGAAAAAACTGTAGATCCTCGTATTCGCCACGATCGCCAGTTCCTAAATAGTTTCAGTTGACAAAAACTCAAAACACTTGAGTTGATAAAAAAAAGTCTTCCATTTGAGTCATCATTGTCAGTCAACGTGTTTTCTGTCCAATTCAATTCGTGTGTTGGTACATTGGTTGGACTAGTGTAAAAATATATGATATTTCACTCTCTCTACACTCTCACCCACATCCTCAGTGGGAAATATATAATAGATTTTAAATATCTATGTTCCATCTAACAGGATTTCATCTCACCATTGTCATTAAAGATCACTCCGATGAAAATCATGTTTTTCTTGTTGTCTACATGTTCATATGGCATTTTTCTGACGCTACAGGACATATCAATGAGAAATATATTTGCGAAATGGCATTTCTGAGTATTTCTGCATTCAAATCTCTTTGAATCTCTGGCAGACCAAGACGGCAGGCTAAGACACAGTGAGATTTCATACATCACAACTCCAAGCTCCGCCCCCAGAGCCCCGCTACTCAGGCCGGACTTAAAGAAGTAGAGAGGACATTTGCAAAACAAGCGTGTGCGTTAGCGGATTGCAATGCTTGTAAGAAAGCTAATTATGATATTAACTTTCATCAAGTCCCTAAAGACATTAGTGTCCGCAAGCTAAATAGCTCTTACCTGCCACTTCTACTACACCGACAATGTTAGGCTACAAGCTAGCGTGAAGAGGAGTGCGCAGAGCAGCACTGTCTCCGCCCACGATGTGATTTTGGCCAAAACGTTCATGATCACAATTTAAAGACTACTGAAAAAAACACTTTAAGTAGTAAAAAAAATATGATTGGAGTGGGACTTCAACAAAAACAAGACCTCTATTTCTTGGTTGTCGTCAAATCTGGTGCCCCCTGTGGGTAGTGCAGTCGTTTCTTGTCTGGTCTTCTTCATACTTTCGTAGAGATTTTTAATGAAGAAATATTCCTGTCGACTTCTGACAATCACATGTGTTATTCAGTGTGAATATAAGATAACAAGCCTGTTTCTTCAGCTGCTCGGCTAACACCTACCCCCGCCGCACGCACCAGTTTCAGGATGTTAAAATCGCCTGTCTTGTCACTGATGGTCTTGTTTGCATTTTGATACAGAGAAAATGCATCATTATGAGTGTTGGACTATTTTAGGCCAAAATCCCCAACTTCCTCACTTTATCAGTTTCCGTCACCCACTTGCTGAGACCTTGGCACATAAAGCATAATTAGTTGACACTCTGGTGTAAACATAAAGTATGTCTCACAGTATATCAGGAATTTATTCTGCTTCCTCTTCTTCAAACTAGTTTGTGACCTTGCAGAGTTTCTCAGAGGTTGAGTGGGCTGCAAAGGAGAAGAATTACTCATCCTTGGCTAAAAGCAATGTGGTCTGCTTTACAACAGAGCTTTTAACTTGTATCACTAAGCTTATCAGTGAGCGTTCATAAGAATTTTTTTCAGCAGACATGTACACAATGGAGTGACTCATATAACCACAGAATAATTCATAAAATGAGTTCTGGTTTACAGTAGTATTGTACAGTATGTTTTTGTAAATTTATGTACAGCAATAAATCAGAGTGTTGGACTCCATGAGCTGTTTTTACTACACCCTGGAACCACTCCATTTATTGTGCACTCTGCTCAGCAACAGAGCCCACACAGTTAATGGCGGTCTTACTTGAATACTTAGCACCCCGAGTTGGACTGGAAAGAAACAGCCCACAGGCGTTTGCTTATTGGATACTTAATTCCACTAGAAGTTTGCTTTCTATATGAGCGGAGCTGTGATTTTTTCATAGAGGGTAAATGGACTTTAAGTGGTAAATTGGGCTGTACCGCGTCTACAACGATCTGTAAGGAACTGACAGAGTATGCCAAAGCAAGACCCATGCAGTGAAACACTCTTTAAAAAGTACTGTGCATGGTTGTATGACAAAAAGGAATTACAGAGAGTAAGATTTTGCCAATTCTTTTTGAAAGAGACCTTTTGTACTTTGTTGATGTCCAGTTACATTTGTTGTAAAAGAACTGCAATATGCACACTAGGGCTGGGCGATAAACTGAAAATTTACAGATTCTGAAATTTAGGATGATAACTGACGTAATTTTGCCCACACTGATATATTGGTTTTGGATGTGTGTAGGTAGGATATGGTCTCATGTCCCTTTAAGACGCTGTCCTACATCAGAGATGTGACTCCACCCCATCCAGTCTGTAACAAAGAGGGAAAGACAGGTTAGGAGATGGAGGACGGTTCAAACGTTGTAGCAGCTGAAGTAGACGAAGTTAATGTGGGAGGGGGTGAGCAGCTTGTGGAGTAGTTATCGTCCATTTATTGTTATCGAGGTGAACTGATCAATATATCGTGATATTGACTTGAGGCCATATTGCCCAGCCATAGTACACATAGTTTTCCAGATAGATCTATGATCTACGATCTATTGACTACGATCAAAAGACATCTGTAGTAAGATGCTGCAGATGTTTTATCAGTCTGTGGTGTCTACAGTGTTCTGTTGTACGCTGCAGTCCGCTGGGGAGGAAGTATCAAACACAAAGATGTAAGAGACGTCTGAACAGACTGGTGAGAAAAGCTGGCTCTGTGGTTGGATTCAAGTTGGATGACTGAAGGATGTGGTGGAGAGATGTAGACTGAGGAAGGAGGAGAATATTCTAAAGAACGTGGATCACCCACTTCATAACACCTTCAATCATTCAGTGCCATCGACGGATTTGGATGAATTTCTCAGTTTTTTTGTTTTCCGCCAGAGGGCGCTCCTCCCCAACATGCAACTAAGTTTGGGGTCATTCTGAACGCAGAAAAGCCGACAAATACCTCATAACCATGTTACAATAACAAAAAGAAGTACTCGCCAGTGAGAAGTGTGCCATCAAGTGTGCCAACTAGTCTAGTTTTTGAGTGTTCTTTCCTCTATTAGGAGAGTAGGAAAATGCCAAAGTCATTAGCTAAGAGCTAACGGTCTCCAATGGACGCTGTGCTACCATCTCTGGATCCAGCGGAGATCCCGGTATCGGACCCTCACATCGTCAGCAGACAATCAATGAAACAATTTTCCAGCGTGTCGTTGTGCCGTCGGTGCCTGTACTGGTGAGCGAGACTGAGCTGGACTTCAGCGACAGTCCCAGACGTGAGACGCGAGCAGTCTGTGCGGTTTATGTCGCGGCGTCAGGTTCTCGAGAGCCATATGACTCCCAGCTGACACAAAGTGATCGATCACAATCGGATCTCGAGAGCGATGAGGAGTGGTGTCCAAGGAGGGAGGACCTTGATGCCATCTGTAAAGTAGTTTGAAGTGAAATAAAATAGACGATCAGAGTTCTGCTTGAAAGTCTCTCCTTTGTAAAAATTTGTTTTTCCCAGGTTTCTTTTGATGATATGACCATGCTGCATTGAGCAGGCAATAACTGAACACAGGAGTGGGTTAGAGACTTACTTTTTCTGGTGAAAGAAGAGAATCACTCCTTTCTTTTGAGATATTGCACTTAATTCTAGTCCAAGCACAAGATATTGTAAGGGTCCTGAAAGATACGTGGTCAATGGTGGCACTTGGTGAAAATTGCATGAATGAACGTGGCACTGAATGAGTTTTTGGACCAAAAAGGCCAATGGTGGTGGTGGACGGCTCCTCTCTCTTCGCTGCAGGACAGAAAGATTCAGAGGATCTTTTGTACCAACAGCCATTAGACTTTAAAACTCTTCTATAAATAGTAGATGACTTTTTAAAACATGACAAATGAGACGACAGATAATTGAATTTCTCTTCAGGGATTAATAAAAATTGTTCTAATTCTTATTCTTAGTTTGACAAACTGTAAAAGTAACTGAATGAATTTCTGTCTGCAACATTTTTCTTGGATTCCAAATCAAATCAAATCAAACTTTATTTATATAGCACCTTTCATACAAGCTGCAACACAAGGTGCTTTACAAGAAAGATAAAAACAAACAACGGCAAATATAATGCAATAAAATAAGTATAAAACCCGTCTCTTCCCACCCACAGCAACACATACAGGCATGCACATACAGACACGGTGGACGATTCAGACGGTGGACAGGGTTAATATTTTTGTCTGTCTATCAAATCCCTCCTGTTTTAGCTCATCTGACCTTTCTTGAATAATGTGTTGGCATGTCCAACCCTGCAGCATTCAGTTTGTTGCTGGAGATTTTATAAATATTAAAAGCTTTTACAAGGTTACACGAGGCCCTGTCAGGACTCGTCTCCTCTGCTCGATCTCGACGCAATAATGTTCACAGATCCCTCTGCAGCTCTCCGACAGGCTGCAAATTACTTCCAAGTTCCTGGAGGGAAGAGGGAGTGGTTCAGACGACTGCTGCTGCAGCCGTTGCATTTGCTACTTGTGACGACTGACCTGATATAGTCCTTAAAATAAACATGATGTTATCCTTGCCCCACTGAACATTATAGAATAAATCATTCTACATGAGCAGGCAGAGATGAAAAAACAGCGGTGTGAAAAATAATTAAGATCTTGATTTAATCAATGTTAGGGGAGAGAAAGGAAGTCCTGCAGAGAATAAGAAGATCTTCAGATCATGAAATGTGAATGCTTGCATAACAAACATAAATGTGATACGCTCTATGTGCTCAGTACTGTTTTGTATTCATGAACTGGATCATTGCTTTAAATGTTGCAGCGATATGTTTAAGGTCATACATCTATATGATGAGGCTATATTGAATAGAATGAGAACATACTCACACAGAGCCTTGTATTTGTTGTGGTGCATTACAAATTACAACTATAACAGAGTTGTGACAGATTTACTCTTTTTTTTTGTGCATACTCTGTCTTCGATTTTGATCGTTCGGCTGCGATGGTATGGGGTTGTTACATAATTTACAGAGAAACACAACCCTGTCTATAAATAGGGTGCAGTGGCTCCCATTAATAAATAAATAGGCGAGATGATTAAGTAAATTTATATTTTATTACGTCTGGTCCAAGACAAGGACGCAGAGGCATAAATAATGCCAACATTTGATTTGTGGCTCATAATATGAGCAATGCATCATTTTTTAGTATCTTGCATTTTTTATGTGTGTGATCGTTTTCATTCAAACATGTGGATTTGATTAAAGGTGGGATCTGAGGAAGTGCCAGTTTTTGGGAGAAATCTTGAATGTAAACACTACCCCTCCCAACCAGTTTTCCCCACAGCTCCTCCTCTCCACTCCCTCTCTGCTCCAGCAAGCCCCGCCCACAGAGACGATCCTGCTCGTTCGTATCGTTCCAATTAAATTCAGATATAATGCAGATAAATACTTCAGATAATTACAAATGGGGTCAAGTCAACGTGAAAGTAAATAGCATTGGTGCTACTGTAGATGCCAACAGACTACCAGCAAACACAATGTTTGCAGGACTTCTACAACTAGGATAAAGTGACATAGTCCAGGACCCGAGGTCAACAGTTTAGTGGCGCTACAACACATTACAGCAGGTCCCGTTTGACAAGAAACACTTCTGTTACAGACACTTGGCTTACTTTGGTTTACCTGTCCGGCAGAAAGGTTACAGGGTCCGTAAGATCCCAAAGCGTCCTCCATTATTGTTGACCCGGCGTTTTTGGCTCTTGTCCGGTCTACCTCCTTTTTAAACGCCTGTTATTCCTCCAGAGTCTCCGGTATTTAGTTTGTTTTCTTGCTTGTGTTGGCAGTCGTGGCCAAAGGAGGATTCAGACAATTTTCTGTAATTTCTGGTTGGTTTCTACAGTCTGATATTGTAGCACGCTAACTTTGTTTGGGCTCCTGAACGCCACGGGGGAGCAGCGTCCGCCTAACAACCAATCAGGTTGGGGGAGGTGGAGAATGACTTTGTTTACAGTCAGAAAGAGCGGAGCGCTCTGAAATTTAAAATGTTGACTACACAGACATAACAAAACACAGCGATATCGTTATATTACCAAATGTCATCAATAACTAATAACTATTGACTGATATCAAAATCTTTTTTGTATGAAACACCACAAAAAAAGATGCTTCTTTAACGGATTCCTGCCTACCCCACCTACAAGATGATAAAATTATATGAATACACGTGGTGTTATCATCTTTAACATTCTGCTGTGCAACAGTGCATGAACTATGAAAAAAGGGCCAAAAGTCAGCAAGAAAAACTGAAAAGAGTCTATATGACGACCTTCAATTCTCCTGATAAAGAGTCTGATATGGATTGATGTCAGCTGAGCCGCCGCTCGCAGCAGTAAGCTGATGTCGTGCATTGTTGTGCGTATGTCATGTGCTCATATCAAATAGGAGCCCCCACAGCTTGAGACCAGATGGGTTTCAGCCTTTGTAGCTGCTCAATGTAAAGCTTCATACAATTCCAAGCCCCCGAAGTGAACAGCAGAATCCTTTCCCATACTTTTGTCTGCATTCATGGCAGATTAATGAGAGGTTAATGCGAGGATAACAACAAAAGGTCTGCAATAATGAGGGACTCACTGTCACTCATGGAGTTCTCGGCATTATGCATGTCACAGCGAAACTGATATGGGTAAAATATCACACAATGACACAGCCATGTTATGCAAATTGTTATGTAATACTGTGATAAATCATTTCTTGTCTTGTGCTTTTTCAGCCGGTTCATGATCCTGCTGTTACTCCCACCCTGTTGCTGCAGTGATAATAATAAAAAAAAGACCCCCTTTGGTTTGGAGGAGGACACAGAAAAGAGGGACACACTTCGTATTGGTACCAGAAAACAAGCATTTTGTGAAGAATCAAGAGGAGGCAGCAGAGATGTTATCAAGGGAATTGACCAGAGAAGTCAAGTATCTCTTCTGCAAGACCGGAGAAGAGGCGTCACGGGGAGTTCAAAGAGACTCTTTTTCTCCAACAAGTGAAATAGTATATCAAGAGTGAATTCTTTTATTTCTCCGACAGAGGATGATGGTCTGAAACCCTCCCAGGTGGATTGATCCACTGAAGGGGCACATCCAGAGGGTTTTGTCTTGAATGACCCACCTTAGGCACTGACTTGTGAAGGACGGCATGGAGCAGAAATTCACATGCCTGAAAATCACTTCGTCGTCCATTCTGTCTGCAGTAATTATACCCTCTGTGACTAACATTACTAATGAATTGGGCAGCTGTTACAATTCTGCATGCATGCACGCTTTTTCATTGAAAAATAACAAAACAGACCGGCTGCATATTAGTCATGCTTCTTTCTCTCAGAAGTCTGAGAAAAGAGGACATGTGCGGGTAAAAGAGGACGTATGGTCACCCTACTTTGGGCTAGTTTCAGTTTGATTGAGCCATTGATGCAAAAGAGGAAATCATTCCTCAACTGCATTATTTAGGTATGTCTGTCTGACTATATGAAGACCAATTCAGTGTGATTTCAGTCGGGTTACTGTGTTTACTTGATTTTTAAAAGTCCAGTATTAGATGGAATTGGGCAATAATTAGATTTTTTGGTCAACATGTAAACCTTCAGACTATAATCCACTATATGACATGGAAATTGCTTATCACTCATTTAAATACAGTCCAATAGGTTAGATGGAGCTGAAGTCCCACCTCTGACTTCAAATCAAAGTTCACAGGGTGAGAACTTGGGTTTATTTCATCTGCTGTATAGCTGCTGTGGCTTGAGTGTCCAGACTAAAACCTCCACTTTTCTCCACTGTGATGTCGAAGGATATTTTGATTTCATAATTTCACTTCAATGTCATACTGTTAAACAGGACTGCACAGAATTTACATGTCCAAGTGAGCCAGTCATGAGTCATAATGCATAATGTCCTGGCCTTGTAACACCTTAAGTGAAAGCAGCCATTAAGAGGAAATATCGTTTTCACAGCGTTCAACAGGAGCTCCATGAAGCTCGTTCTTTAACGTGATACAAAAAAATCTGCAAAGTTAAAAAATTGGAAAAGGAATTAGACTATTTCTTCACTTTCAATCCACTAGTCCTTCACAAATTATGCGTATTTTCAAAAACCCCTCATAGAAATACTGTGTGGAGCCAGTGAGAATCAACAATACTAGAAAAGCACTCGGAGAGCGCAGACCTCCGCCAAGCAGCTCATGTCCCCCTTATATTGTGATTCACAGCAAAACTTTTACTGTTACGTGTCTTTTATTAACTTTTATTTGTGTTTAAACTGGTATGTTCACTGTTCATAATGTTCCTAAATCAAGAAATGCCCTGACCGGGATTCAAACCCAGAACCTTCTTGCTGTGAGGAGACAGTACTAACCACTACACCACTGTGCCGCCTATCTACACCTCTGTGCCGCCCATTGGTTATATTTCAGCATTGAAAATTCCCTCATTTTGTGTGCTCTGGATCACAGTATCCGGAATTTTGTCCGGATCACCACCAAAATTTAATGGGCTCGTCCTGGGGCTGAGACGCACCTCTGGTGAAAATTTCAGGTCAATCCGTCTGTAACTTTCTCCGTAAACTTGCTAACAGACAAACAAACTCACAAACAAACCAACGCTACTGAAAACATAACCTCCTTGGCGGAGGTAATAAAACGGTTGTGGGTTTAACCATGACTCCTGCAGCGACAGACCACTCTAGTATGTGTTTCTACCTGCGTTTGTTGTGAATAAAAAGTGCATTTTTGTGTGCATGTGTGTATTTTTATCCCCAACCATATATATTTACAGCGCGGGTTTGATTAACATGTTTGGCAATCTGAGCATCAGTACATCTTGTGAGTATTCCCTGCAGAAACATACAAACAGGCTGCATGTACACCCATGCACATACATCAATTTAATGCTTGGACAGCAGAACATGCTCATACATCGCATACACACCTCTGAATACACTTAAGTATATTTCCATGTGTGCACACACACCAAATCACAGGTTCCCTCAGCTGGAGTCTGCTGCTGCTGAGCGTGCCTCGCAGTGTTTGCGTTAGTTCATTGAGTTCTGAATCAACTGTTAGAAGAGTCTGCGGTGCAAGGAGGGGGGACAATTAGCCTAATGAAGCGCAGGAGCAAATCACACTCAGTGCTGTGCTAACAGTTGCTCAGTGAATATTCATGTGCTGTTGGCTTTGCAGATGCATTAGAAGGTGGCGCTGCGTTGCTGAATACCAATCGTTACATTTCCACCTGTCGCTCGTCTGCTCCCTCAGTGGAGATAACACCCTAATCAGACTCAGTGCTGCAAGGCTTTTTGGAACGCAGCCCATACACAGACCACATCTATTATCCTATCAGGCTCCACCTGCTGCTGTCTGCCAGCTAAACACACAAACACATTCCCACCTTTTACAAAACAATTACCACAAATCAAAGTATTAGTATGTAGGAGTTTTGTGCATGTAACATTTGTAAAGGTGTTTGCCAAAACCCATCTATGATACCATGATATTTCTTTTTAGTATTTTTTTCACACAGGGAAAGGGGATAAACAGGTATATATATATGAACTCAGAAACAATCTCTTATCTCTTTATAAAAGAGTAAAAAAGAAGAAAAAAAAAAGAACTGCAGCGAGATATCTGCGCCCCTAGCCCTTTGTTTTAAAGGAACCCTTAACCCCTGCACCAATCACCATCACGAGCGAAAGAAAAAGAAAACATGTAAACAAACTTATATGTAAAAAACAAAATAAAACTTTACAATTATGATTATAGAAAGTTTGCATTTTTTTGTTCTTGTTTAGTGAGAGGTCTTGACTTGATCTAAAATGTGATTCCAGAGGTCCATTGTCTGACAACTATGATATTTCTTTAAAAATAAAAATGGTATTAAAGTTACAATTCTCTCTTTTTTAGGTACATTTAGCATTTAGTCAGTTTTTCTCACCCGACAAACTGAGGTGCTGTCCTTTTCTGTGAACTGTGTTCTTTTACCTTAAGAGACTTCCTCAACAAGCTGTTTCTTTTATAACTGAGTGCTGTTGTCACACGCATGTTAACCAAAACGCTACTATTCACTGTGCTGTCTGTGCCCTAGAGTTTAACTTTGACCCTGTAATAAAGCTTTTTTTTTTTTACAAATGCCAAAATATCAGCCTCTCAAAAAAAATTTGCATGTTATCAACAGTAATCACTCCCACTGCCCAGCTGTTGTCTTTTCGTTTCCATTTTTGGTTTAAAAAAAAACAAAAAAACGTAATTGCCTTTTTGGCCGCCGAGAACCAATTAAAAAAAAAACATCTGGCTGAAAAGAGGGGTTTAGAGGAGCTGAGTGTGTAGGCTGAAACACACACACAGACACAAGCAAACAACAAGAACGATAGTATTCTTTATCTAGGGTTCCTTAGCAAGTATGGAAATAAATTTGATCAATTTCCAGGTCTTAAAAAATATGGGAAATGAAAAATAAAGTATGGAAAAATATTTTTGTTTCCAGACTCTAAATACTGTTTTCTAAAAATAGAAAAGTATTTCCAAAAATAATTCCAAAAAGTATGAAAATTCCAACTGTGTAGGAACCATGTTTACCCATATAGCACTTGGCAAGATGCAAAAAAGAGACTACATGTCTTCTTTCAGGGCATGGCAGCATTACAAACTCCTGCTTCAAAGTTTTTGGCAAATCTAAAAATAAAAAAATTTGGAGCTTTTTAAATGGGCCTGAGTTAAAATCTTAGTAACACTTCTATGCAGCCTGTTTCTATAATGTACCATAACACTTTAGGAATCCAGCTGATGGTGCACTTCTACACGGCCATCATCGAGTCCATCCTCAGCTCCTCCATCACGGTGCGGTACGCCGGGGCCACTGCTAGGGATAGACACAGACTGCAGCGCATTGTGGGCTCTGCTGAGAAGGTGATCGGCTGTAGCCTTCAATCTCTCCATGACCTGTACGTCTCCAGGACTCGGGGCCGAGCAGGTCGGATTGCAGCTGTCCCCTCTTACCCTGCACACGGACTATTTGAGACACTCCCCTCGGGCAGGAGGCTAGGCTACCTCCCGCCGTAAGAACAGTTTCTGCCCCTCTGCCGTTGAACTCATGAACTCTTTATAACTCAGTCACTTTAACTCTGTCACTTTATCACTGGTCACTTTAGTTTGATGTACCTTGGTTTTTTAATTGCACTCCTCTCACTGCACTGTTGTTCTGTATTGTGTAGTTGTACATAGCCTTTTATACTTACTGTACATAGCCTTTTATATTTTTATACTTTATATATGTTCCCTTCTGATTCTGAATATTATTAAATGCACTATGGTGACGTTCACACTGCAGGTTATGAGGCACAATTCGGATTTTTTGTTAAATCCGATCTTTTTGTGCGGTCGTTCACAAAGCACAAATTGCTTTCCGCGCCTGTTTGTGTTGTCGAACAATGGTGACGTTTGTCACATATTGATGACGTAAAGGTCGAATGAACGCGGCCTGAGCGTCCACACTGCAGTCACATCGGATACATATCCGATTTACTGTATATCCACATACAAAAGAGGCCTGGGTCAGAGTTGAAAAAATCAGAATTGCACTGTTCACACTTACATGAAAAAATCAGATATGCGTCACATACGGTTAAAAAATCAGAATTGACCTGCAGTGTGAACAGAGCCTTAGATACGCTTATAAGCACTCGTGGTTATTTATAACATTCTATACAGTTATAACTCATTATAATGCCAGTATTTACAGTGCTCAGCATGAATGAGTACACCCCTTCAGAATTGTCATAAAACCTTTAATTCCTTTCAAAATCAACATTTTCTATGTCAGGCCATACAACAAAATACTCCCTCAAATGTAGGCCACTGATTGCAAACAAGTGCAAGTATTTTTCAGGATGCAAAAATGAGTACACCCTAATCAAAGTTCTGGAAGCAAAGCTAAATTTAAGTCACCATTTCACCCTTATTTTCATCTTATGGTAAATAAAATGTTATGTTAAACTTTGGAAATTGTACTTTTGCTCATCTAGATATTAAGTAATACATTACTTTTAATAGAGGGTGTACTGATTTATGCTGGGCGCTCTATAAGGAATCAAAAACATACTCATAATTTGTTATCGCGTGCATTTAATTTACACAATAATGAGCATTCATAACAATAATCTATGATATAATGAATTATAATTGTTCAAAGGAGTGTTTTTGTAAAACATTATGATCAACTCACATATAAACACTATCATAATGCATCTTAATATAAACACAAGTCAGTAAATCTCTGTTATAAGCAGGAGTAATCCATTATAAGGTAGTTATAAGTCACTTTAAGTAGTCTTGCTTTGCTTTAAGTCAAGTAAGCAAGAATAGGATCAAATCAGTGTGGGAATAACAAACTAGTTTAAATGAAGTTTTCCTAATACATTTTGTATGATTGTTTTTTTATTGTCAGTACTCTTATATTTCATCTCCACAGCTTGTCTCACAGGAGACAGTTTCAGGGCTTACTGCTTCTCACCAGTCAGCCGGGCAGGACAGACTGTGGCTCAGTCCGGCCAGATGGAGGTGAGATTATCCTCTATTAGATAACAGGGTGGTATCATGACCCTAATTGCTCAAAGTCAACTTAAACAGGTCAACTGAGGAGACGTATATGTCGCCGTAAAAGCTTTTTCAGGGTATTTGAGTCAGTCAGTAGGTGGCATCTCCCATGTTATGTAAGGTAACCGCAGAACGAGCCAAACAAACGTGTAAACAGAAAACTCGTAAAAGTGTGCGAGTAGTGGAGCGCGGGTCAGACTGAGGCTCCTCATAAATGCTGATGAAGTCATGAACGAGCTATAAATTTCTCAATAATGACTGTAAGGAAGTTTCAAAGAAGAAGAAGAAGCAGAGATACAGTCATTACTCCAGGGGAAATATCAGGCTGCAGCCAATAAATGCTGTGAAAATAACTCACAGTTGGCCAAGAAGAGGAGAGACTATATGTATCTCAACACTGACATCTAGAGGCGTTTAGCTGCAAATGTCTCATGAAAAACAAGAGGAGACCTGTTTATTTGGGATAATGTTAATTTTGTGGTTTTAACAGCCATCTGGCATCCAGATTTTTACACTTAGAGGAGGGTAGGCTTTCCAAACGGGAACAGGAGTGAACATCCAAACAACTGATATATAGGTGTGAGCTTAAATTTGAAGTTGTCACAATTCTCTCCACTGTCCCTGAATCTGAGCGTGTGCAGTGGCCAAAAACTAAAGCGTCCTTATTTGTTCTAAAAGGGAAGATACTACGCACTGTAATTATATTTAATCAAACACAAAGTAAAACAAACAACTTCTAAGAATAAAACCTTTGGTCAAGTGGTAACATGGAGGGTATGACTTCCAGGCTCTAAGTTACCATCTACTGAGCTATTTATGTAAAAGTGATTAAGACATATCTGAAAATCTAATCCACAGGTATTTTTGAAATGTGTCCGTGTAAATTAGCATCTGTATGTTGCTTGACTTTGATTTTCCGACACCGCAGAGCTGCGAACAGAACATCCAGTTAATGAGGCTGATTGAATTTTGACTTTAATCTTTGGATTAATCGGTAAAACTGTTGGATTATGGAGTCAGTCGTGAGATTTTGTGGAACAGCAGCGGCGGTGAGATCCAAAAAAAAAAATCTAAATCCTAAAGTAAACTGGCTGAAACCAGATACAGAGCAAACACCTGTGGTGGGTAAATGTCAACATCCTGAACATCCATCCTGTCTGTTGTACCAACAATGTCTTCAACTGTTTCTGAAATCGCCTCAGACCGACTGCAGAACATTTTGAGACACATAAGACAGTTTATGCACGGAGCAGAGTGGAAGAAGCAGCTGTAACATGTACAGGCAGTTTGGAAACAGTAAAAATGCTCAACTTCATACATAAGGAAATAAATCTTAAAAACAGGTCGATTTGCATGAAAGCGTATTGCATTTACCAAAATAGAAATATATATTTTTTTCTGTTCTGTTATCCGGGCGATTTTTTTTCTGCTTTTTAAAATATATTATTTTTCTTTTCTGTTTTCAGACTAATTGTTTTTCTTATTCTCTGGGATCATGATTATTTAAAAACAGATGCTTTCATCCCCCTCTGCTCGATTTATTGGAAGCAAACATGGCCCACTTGTTTAGTTTAATCAAGTTTTACTTTCTTTTGGGTTTGAGACACTGGGAGATCCTCCTTTCTTTAAGTCAGATAGATGAAATCATCAGAAGTTTGTTTACTTTGCGCAGGAACCTCAGGATTTGCATACCCTATGTGTAACTAATAACATGCTTGAGTCTCATTGACCTTGTAGTTGAAGTTATCTAGGAACCAGAGAATCTACTGTTTTGGACAAGCCACGGTGGTTAACAGTATGTAATTGTGTGAGATTCTCGCGGGATTTTGAAGTATCTTGCTTGGATAGGGAAAAAAAATAGACAGAAAAACAGAAAGAAGAAAAAAAGGAACATAAAACAATAAAAGTTTGTCAAAAAAAACAAAAGAGGGGAAAAAATTTTAGTACCAAAAACAGAAGAAAAAAATAGTCAGAAAAACAGAAAGAAGAAGAAAAAAAGTAGAAAAAACAGAAGAAAAAACTAGTCAGAAAATCAAGAGGGGAAAATTGTAGAAAAAAAAAACAATAAAAAAAACTGTCAAAAAAAACAAGAGGGGAAAAAATATTGGTACAAACAACAGAAGAAAAAAATAGTCAGAAAAACAGAAAGACAAAAAAACAAACAGTACGAAAAACAGCATAAAAATTTAGCTGAAAAAAGAAAGAGGGGAAACAAATATTAGTACAAAAAAAACCAGAAGAAAAAAAACGTTAAAAAAAAGAGAGAACAAAAAACAACAGTTTCCTTTATTTTTGTAAGTGAATGCAAAATGCTTACGTAGATTTGATCTCCCTTTTATACCAAACATTTGGGATGTATTTAAGATGTATATGGACACATACTTGGCTATAAAGGAGCAGCAACTGTGCGAGCTGACTGCTCCTGTCAGGTCTGCTGGAAATGCAGAATAATGTCCTTGATGTTGAGTTTGTTGGAACAGAAAAAGCGTTTTTGAATTATTCATTCTTCTAAGTGGGTTAACGTGCATTTAAAGAGCTTTTACTGTGAATGCATTTTATATATGTTAGTGCAAAGAAAACCCTTAAGGGGAGACGAGAGGAATAGGATAGGATCTAGGAATAAGACTCTTATTGTGAGCTTTCTCCTTAGATTATGTACAAAAATTAGAAATCCAATCATTGACTGTCTCCTCTACACAGCAGAACCTTTAGGAGGAGTGGTTTAGATTTTAGTGTAGCTCCTGTTTGGTGTGTCCGGTGAATAATATAAGGTCTTTGTACATAATGTTTCATCCTTTTATGCTTTTATTGAGAGATAAGCACAATTCAATAAGTGGGAATCTAGGAAGAAAGAGTGGGAACGACCTGCAGTAGGGGGCTGCCCGAGCCTCCATACACTAGGTGTGCGACTAAGAGAATTTTGAGAGTATCTGTCAATCAATCTTCTATTTATTAAGCGTTAGCCCGAGACAACTGACAATAAAAAGCTTGTCAAACTAAACTCTATTTACAAATACCCACTATTATGATAGGGCAAGACTGAGCTCCATCTTGTAAGATCAGACCCACTCCCATCCCATCTTCAACCATGAGTTTAAAACGTTGCAGAATCTAGCAAGACGGAGTCGCAAAGAAAAACTTCTTTTTAACAGGCAGAAACCTTGAGCAGAACCAGATTTATGTAGACAGTCATCTGCCGCTAGTGCACTGGGTTTAGAGAGGGGATAGAAGGGCATGCAGAAAAAGAAAGATGGACAGAGGTGAGACTGATGCACATAGATGAAGCAGCTGGAAAGCAGACGGGTCCATGGCAGCAGATCAACTGCAGCAAAAATCCAGAGGAACTTCAGGCATGACAGAGCACAAGCACACATAGAGAAAGAATGTATCAGAGACTCTTATGTGACATGATGACTCAAAGTTAATGACACAGACAGAAAGAGGATGGAGAAGGAGGGAAGGGGAAACCTCTCGCAGCAGAACTAAGAGTTGGCCCGAGAGTGAACCAGCTCCTAAGCTCTTAAAAAGGTAGAGAAGGTGTCCAACCTGGGAAGTGAAAGCTCTACCACCCAGAACACTTTTAGGGACTTAAGCTATGATGATCACGATGATCAAGTCTGCATATTGGACTAAGTTCTGAGTGCCTTCAGTTAGGGTGACCATACTCTGAATCACCAAAAAGGGAACACAACTACCCGGGGCGGAGTCATGGAGTCGGGAGAGTTTTTCTAGGACAGGTTGGGTGTTTTTTGCGCGCTTCTAACTCAAAGTCCACGCAACACAAATTCAAAACTTCCATACAAAACCCCGGACATTTAAAGGATTTATGAAACTCCCCCGGACAAGGCCAGACAGCCCCGTAAAAAGAAGACATGTCCGGGTAAAAGAGGACATATGGTCACCCTACTTTAGTGATGGGCACGGCAGTTCTTTTTAGATGTACTGAATCACTAGAATCAGTTCACTAAAAAGATTCATCCAAAAGATTCGTTCGTCAAATCACCGAATCATTTAGCGGGAGAAGCATGCGACTCTGACCTCCTGAACTGATACACAGCTGAACGGTTCAGGATTCAGTTCAATTCATAGCTTCTGGGACCGGGAGACAAGAGTGTTTAGCTTGTGTCCTGCAATGATAGGATGCTGCGGGTTTAATGCACTACTTGTTACATGCTGTGTCCCATTGTATGAAAGTTGTTGTGGTGGCAATAAAGCAGTGAAAAAAAAAGGTAGCTTTGTCCGACAAAAATGATTCCAGAGAGTGTAGTTCAATGCGTGGTTCATTCACCAAGTGATTTATGCGTTGGTGCATGCGGTCCCTTGTTCGCCGGCTGCTGGCCTGGCAATGCTGTTTCTCACTTCAGCTCAACTGAAGTAAGAAAAGAACAAATCACTCGAGGAAGTGATTCAGTTCAGTACGTTCACTTAAAAGATTCGGTTCTTCTGAACGAATCGTTTGCGAACGAAACATTACCCTACTTAAGGTGATAAGATAAGCCATGGAAAGGTGATGTTTAGTTGCAGCACGGTGGCTCCAGACAGAAATGTCTGCACTCAGATTTTATACAATCGAAGCCAAAAGTCTTTTTGACGTTCAAAACAATAAAAATGACAATAGCTCGGATCAGAGGGTGCCTATTATTTGCTTTGATCTGTGGACTGCTGTGAGAAAAGTCCCACCAGATAGCTGATAACTGTCATTATGTGAATGCCGCCCACTTCCCTTCGCTTTCCACGGGGTGTCCTGTTCCACGGTGACCTGCAAAATAAAACCCCCTGTCTCCCTTTGATCGGAATTATACATCTCGACCGCACAATGTACGATGACAAAGTAGATTAACCTTCAAAGACAACTTTAATGTGTGAGCAGACATTAACAACAGATGACACATCAAAGCTTACAAAACGAGTCAACTCGAAGAAAAAAAAAAAAAAGGGGGGATTTGAGAAATGCAAATGATACAAACTACGGCAACAACTGAAGAGATGTCTGTGCCTAGAAATATACAGTCGAATTCCAAATAGGTTTTGGAAATCAGAAGAATACTTTTGTGCAAACTGTATTTACGTCCTATTAAAAAGGTGTTAAATTAATTTCAAGGGGATATAATAAAAGCCGCTCTGTTTACGTCAAAATCAAGGGAATCTATGCGATCTAAAGCTCCTCAGTCCTGCAGGAAAAAGAAGATATCGAGGAGAGGCCCCCCAGCTCAGTTTTCTCAGCCCTTTCTGGTTGGAGATGTAGATTGAGCGAAAAAGCCTTGTGCAGAAGAAAAGAGGGCGTTTCCCTTCGTATTCGCAGCTGTACACAATCTGTAGCCAGAAAAGGCTACCAAAACAACAAGCACTGGCTCCAAGTTGGTTCTGCGGGGTTTGCTGAATTGATTGTTGGTCCTTTTTTTTTTTTGGAAATGAAGAATCAGAATGTCTCCTCGGGTTCCCATGACGTGGATTAATTTCTCACTTTCCTTCCCCCTTCGTGTCCTTTGATCCATAAAACTGCGCTTGGTCATTCAAGACTAAAAAAATGGTCCACAGGAGAGTTAGGTTTCATTTGACAGTCCGCTCCTTTTTGGATTTTGGGATAGGAGACGTAGGAGTGACCAAACACGCCAGTCTGCAGGTGGTTAAGTCAGAATGTGATGAGGTGGAGGCTTATGAAAAGAAAAAAACCTTGGTGCCACTTTAGAGAGGAACTCCCGATTTTACCGTAACGACAGTGTAATGGGCCAATTTTCGTGACTCTAATTAGACTGACATTACAGAGAGAGATAGGGGAGCGGTTACTTTGAACTGTTACTGAATGGTTTTATTAGAAGACGGAGATGAGAGCAAAGACCCCGTATAGAAGAGCACAGGGGTAGGCAACCAATAGCTGCTGCCCGTCCATGGCCAATGCTGAAATGAAGATCTTTGACGCTGAGAAACTGCACCAGCCAATGATCGCTGCGCTTATTATAATTCCCATCATGCCCCTAAAGAGGACAAGAAGGAAAGAGGAAGAAGTTAAAAATACAACTAAAAGATCAAACATGCTTGTCAATATTCGAGCTACAAACTCCAAAAAATGTAGTTGTGGAGTGTTGCTGTGCACTCACTGTAAGGAGAAGAGGACTCCAAAGCTGGAGAGGAGGATCATGGGTAGGAGGCAGTATCCCAACACACTGGCCACGCAGCCAAAGGAGACGCCGGTCATACTCATTAAGTTGAGTAGGCAGTACATGCCGAGGCAGCCGATCGCGCTGATACCGTATACATACCCGAACTGGATCTTACCTGACTGTGAGCAGGAGAGAAAAACAACACAATCACACACTTCGATATTAAATGACACACAAGCACAAAGCAAACAACACACAGATCATACCAGTGTTGTAGTATTCGAGTGCGGATACGCTGCTTGTGACTTGACTCAGGTAACTTTCACACCAGAGCTGTTTGGTCCGCTTTAAACAGACCAGAGTTTGTTTCCTCGGATAGTCCGCTTCGTTTGGGCAGGTGTGAAAGCTCATCCGGACCAAACAAGCGAACTCTGGTCCGCCTGAAAACGTGGGTCTCAGTTCGCTTGCAAGTGAACCCTGGTTCGGTTCGTATGCAGTGTGAAAGCTCACTGGACCAAACACAGGACCAAATGTACGTAATGACGCTATATTCAGTGCATACGCAGTGCATCTTTGGTAGAGGAAGCACGGCACCCCTTGTTGCTATGGCAACAAGTGACCGCTGACATTAGCAGTTGCTTGCTAGCTTAGCTCACTTGTCTGAACAACAATAACCCATAAATTCACAATTTGGCATATTTAAACAAAATCAAATCACAACTACCAACAGTCACAGTCCTTAAACTCTGAGCTCATATGTCGTCACACATTTGATCGTCAAAGTTAGAAAAATAACAGGATAAATCCCTGACAAGCTACGATAGCATTATATGAACAGTTGCATTCACGAACGTTGTAGCGTTCCGTAAAATAATGTGACGAAGCACGATACAAGACGGCTAGTCCACCCCTGTTTGTAATCCGTGAGGTTACATACCCCTCCTACTTTGTCCAATCGACAAGCGCCCCTTTCAACCACGTGATGCTGCTTGTAGTTGGTGACTCGACTACGACACTGGGTCATACAGACACAAAGTTTTCGTACTGAAACTCTAAGAGGGTGTTTCGAGGATTTACCAGGAGAAGTGTCGCTCCAAAAGCCAAACAGAATACCATGGGGCCAGCCAGGTCTGTCTCATTCATGATGCTGCCGTCTGCCACCTTCATCGGATGAAGCACGGTCAGAGTCTTCTGCCAGATGTGGTCGAAGTTGATCCCTAACTCTGGGATGCAGAAAACAAACATCAAGCCTGTTGGTTTGATATCAGAGATGCTCTTCAAAGATACTCTATTCACGAGTATCCATGATAAAAAAATTGACCATTCACTAAATTTCTTCACGACATATTTTCCTCTCAGTCAAGCATATGTGGTAATCATTAAAAGCATATATTGTATGTGCCTACATAAGGCTGGAGAAGAAGTACCCCTTCAAATGCTGATAACCTTTGGTTTTGCCTTCCACTGGGTGGGGGTACAGTTCCTATCTTAGAGCCCCAGATACTCGTTTTCACTTTAAGACCATAGGACTCCAACTTAGAGGCTCTTATCTTGGAACTTAATATGCAACGAGGTATTTAGATACAATTCAGAGGAAGGGAAAAAAGCCGATAAACCAACTTAGCCCCCAAACATCATCTCACAGATAAGGCTTAACCTGCTTCCATGCACTCATAAGTCTCATTTGAAGCTTCTGTTTCGACTGTTTACATTTTCTGGGATGAAACCACACTTACAGTTTTGTAGTTGAGAATAAGAGTGTGGATTTCTGAGAACTTGGTTATGGTGCAGCATGAGCAACGTCAAAACTGACGTCAAAACTTGCGATGTATTAGTGATACTTTCTCAGTGGTTTGTGTGGGTTTGAAAAATACAACTCATGCAGTAAATTCAGGTCTGCAAATTTTGCTGTTTGCTGTTCGAAGGCCAGCCTTAAATCTGTGAGGTTTTATTTAATCTCTTGCAAACTCTCTTGTATTCATGAATCTCTCTGATTTTGCTCGGGAAGCAGAAGGCAAATAAAAATATAATTCACACCATGAGAGGATATACGGTGGGTGGATTTCAACAGAAACACTACAGGTCCATATTTATTAGAATGTAAAGGTGTTAGATGGTCCTAAAAAGATCACTTTCCTGTCTGATTCTGCTTCAGTAAACAATGTGCGATCCTCTTTTGTGGAAAAAAGGAAAAACTTGTTTATGCCGTGTGTTTTGATGAATATGCTGCAATGGCCAATACCTCTCAAGTCCTGAAAATTAAAACTGTGAAGAGGCAGACCCTTAACAAAAGATAGAAAATGACCCTCCAGACTGTGGTTGACCTACCTTCTAACAGAGGCGGCTCATCGTCAAAGCTGCTACTGTACATAGATTGTGAAGGGGATGGGGTGTAGGTCTGTGTGGGCTGGAAGATTTGTCCTGTGTATGGCTGTTGGGGTTGCATCATCCCGGGGGGTGAGTATCCCATGGGCTGGGAGTAGTCATACTGACCGTATGGCCTGGGAAAAGATTGAACAGCTGAGTCAAAAGTTAAAAACAGACAGTTACTGGTTTGCTCAAACAGACTTTTTTTTAAATAAGTGTTTCCCCTTCAGCTATCATAACAACATGGTAATCTTCTTGGCTTACAAATACACTCTGAGTGAGGACACAAACTAAAAGCAAGGCTGTTTTTAATCTGAGAATCAGTCATGGAGGGTTTCGAGTCATTTACTCACTTGTTGTAAGGGTTTTCAGTGTTGCTGTAGCCATAGCCGCTCTGGTTTTGGTCATCAACACTGTAGCTGGACTGGTAAAAGTCTGTGTTGAAATTGTCAAACCCTGACATTTCTCAATCTGGTTGAAACACAAAGACAAATCATCAGCCAAGGAGCTCACCTGCAAGGATTCATAATGGGTGTATGCCATTTTGACATAACAAGTGCAGTTACGCTCTATAAATGCAGTCAACTTAATTACATAGAACATTTCTTAAGGTAATGTTAGCTGTTCACATCAAGGACATTTATAAGGTGAGGCTGTTTCTTTCTCTGAGCAACACAGAAACTATTGCACACTTTTATAACTAGCAGGCTAGACTTCTGTAATGCTCTCCTTACTGGTTCTACTAAAGAAGACTATAAACCAGCTACAGCTGAGCACAAGAGCTGACAAAGACCAGAAGGAGAGGACATAGAAGTCACATTTTTAAATCTTTGGACTGGCTGCTTGTTAGTTTTCATATTGATTTTAATCTTTTACTTGTTTATAAAGGTCCCGCATGGCCTCACACTAGACTATATTTCACGTTATAATCCTGGACATCCTTTCAGATCCGTTGACTACTAATTTTTAACTGTTTTAACTGAGTAGATCTTATTTATTTGGTGATGTTGCTTTCCAAAGCCCTGTTACAGTCTGGCAGAGGATCTGAGAGAAGTATATCTCAAAATATTAAGACTTTGAAATGTAAAATGATCCATTAATTTATGATCTGCTTCAAGGAACTTAAAGTTTGTGTTACTTCTGACACACCTTGTGGACAAAGTGATACGTCTTATCTCTATTTCTGTGTGTGTGAAAGTAACCGCTCTCAGATAAAAACATCACCCTGTTGTCTTTTTAAGGCGAAGTCAATCCCTCACTGTGATCATTTACTGTTTCTCTCCAGTCTGTAGTCGATCATCTGGTCTGAACCCCTCTCCTCAAGCAATGTATATTTTTTGTAGGATGGTAGGGAAAGGTCCCGCCTCCTTCACCTCTGATTGGCTGTGAAAGGTCATTAAACACTCAAAGCCGAGCACCGGTTTACGGTTCAGCATACAGCGCCCACCAGGTCCGATCCACCGCCGCCATCAGAGGAGAAGCGCCCACGAGATTACTGATAGTCTCGCAAGACTGAACGAGACCTCAAGAGCTCTTGCGTGTTAGCAAGTCGTAGAATGAGATCCGCCGATCAGTGTGTATAGACAGCGATGAATATAAACACCAACATCCCACAACGTTGACCTCTCCTATTATCAAGTTAAGAACAGTTCAATATGTTGACTTTATTTTATATTAAAAATTAATCGGATGTTTTACTCTGTAACCGTGTACAACTTCCGCTGCTGCTCATGCTGCGCTGCACTGAATTAATGCGCCATGCTCGGACGTCCGGCAAGAGAATTTTTTTTTTGTCGGATGGTAGGGGAAGGTCCCGCCCCTCTTCGCCTCTGATTGGCTAGAAGTGCTGGGCTCCGATTGGTTATTCCTAACGGCTCTGAAATGTCATCGTCTTCCATGTTAGGGTTAGGAGATTCAGAAATGTGATAATGTTCTATTCGATGTACAGAGCTGACAGCCCGTGTTTGGCTTGAGCGTGTGATGACGTTTCCAGCTTTTCTAGCCAATCAGAGGCGAAGGAGGCAGGACTTTACCCTACCGTCCTATAAAGAAGAATATCGTGTCCAGCAAAAATAGAAGCGTTGTGTATCTGATCCGGTCGCCGAGCCGCGGAACCGTTCCGGATCCTGTGGGTTTTGCCCGTAACCCAACTGACGGTGACGTTTCACAGCCATTTGGAATAACCAATTGGAGCTCAGCACTTCTAACCAATCAGAGGCGAAGGAGGGCGGGATCTGCTCCCCTCACTGTACTTTAAGGTATCATAAATTTACAACACAGAAAATATTATTTTGTCAAATGCTTTAAAAGATCATAAAGACGCTTAAAGATTTAAACTGTTTTTATCTCTGAAAATCTCTTGAAGATCCACGAAAGTCTCAACTTTAGCTCAAAATCAGGCTAAACTTTATTTATACTGTCGATGTTTCACTCACTACAATAACACTACCTCCTCTAAAAATCCAAACTGTTTGTCACTAAATATTATACAAACATTAGCTACGGTTTGTAGATGAAAAATCTGCTAAATGAGAAGAAAATGAAAACAACTGAGAGCTAAAGGAGCTAGCATGGCTAAGAAAAACAACATCAAACTGAACGTTGCTAGAGAAACGTTAGTGTATTATTAAAAACAACTTTTATATTTGTCGGCAAGCACACTAATCTTAGGCAATAAATGCATTAGTTTAAAGAGGTAAAGAGTGTTAAACAAGCAGCTGCAGCTGTTTGGGGAGGCTAAACTCCCGTTAACTCTGCAGGGAGCTGAGAGGCTAATGCTAATGCTAACGCTATAGGTAGAGACCTGTCTGCCTAACCACAATACCAGAGATATCTTCTGTATCCCGTTAAACTTTCCTTGAGATCCTTGTTATTAAATTGTAAAGGTTTCACAAATGTTCACACTCACCCGTGATGCCTGACAAATCCTCCCTCTGTCCTGCCAACTCGGTTGCTGCTGCGGCTGCTACGTGTCAGGAGAAAGGTAAATCTTCCGGGATGATACGTAGCCGACGGGAAGCCGCGAGGAGGAAAAAACGCGATTTAGAAAACGACTGGCGCACTCTACAGATGACGGGCGGTATGACATCAACTCAACTTTTTTAAATGATTATTTTGTAATATAGAACCTTTCATGTATAAAAGTACCCACCTTAAAGTTCTACATAAGTTCTATGATAATGAAAGATTGAAATAAAACCAAGAAAAGGTTATCAGATATATTAAATAGGGGAGAGTGGGGTAAGTTGAGCCACCTCCTGTTGCTTGGAAATGGTTAAAGAAATTGATCATGTGATTAAATATTTAGACGATGGGCATCAATTCATGGAGTCTGTGAAGGTTAGAAGAACATGGGTGAAGGGGTTAGACATTTATTTCCATTTTTCACTCTTGAAAGTGAATTTAGTCTGTCATAAGTTTTATTGGAATTGTGTTCAAACCAAAAAGGATCATTCTAAATTTGTTTAATACATCAATTGTGGTATCTACATATGTTATGTTTACACTCATTCTGTTGGTTTGCAGGGATGAACAACATCTTGAAATATATGCAGATACACTAGTTAGAGACAAAACTATGATTGCCTTGATGTAGTGATCCAAAATATGAAAAATGGCTCATCTTATCCCACTCTCCCCTACTCAACAATAACATAAAGGTCCTATGGAACCTAAAATGAAAGTAGATCTGTGATATATGGAGCAGCAAGGCCCTGTAGAACTCAAAAAACAAGTAATGGAATATCAAATTAACTCTAAAAGACACACGGTTTTACAATAGGTGTTATGCAATCTGTTTTCTTTTGATATGCTCAGTGTGCAGTTGAGTACACAACATAGTTTATGTCCAATGTGCATTCTTAAAGGTTGTTTATAATACATTAAATTTGTTAGGGTGCCTTTCAAGGCAATCAAGGTCGCCTTACAGTATACACAGAATACAGAACATTACAAAATAAAATATTTAAATTGAAATGAGATTAAAGTACATTAAAACCAAATACAATAGAATAAATTAAAACATCATATAAAACATTACAATACATTAAAATAAAGGAGGGGTTTGAGTCCCACACACATTTTTCTTTGGAGAAAATGAGGAGACCTGTTTTTCTACAGCCTACATTTTATCATTTGCTCCACCAGAATTATCACAACAGATGCAGTTAAGATGTCAAAGCAAAAGTGAAATCTTATCTGAGTAAAAACATTGAATTCATTAAGATACCGGTAACGTCACGGTTTTTCTACCCACAACAGGTTGGAAGAAAACCCCACTAAGGTCTGACTCTTCCATAAAATCGGGGTCCGAAGGTAGCGTTGAGGACAGATGGTAAAAGATGATTCAACAGGACGAATGCACGGCTCCCGGCAAGAACAAAGTCTCTTTCATTAAGTGATGGAGCAGCAGATCAATCACTTTGCCCATGCAGCAGAACTCCACTGTAACCAAATACTGCAGGAACCGTAGCCTTTAATGATGACAGATAAGTAGAATAATCAGCTGGTGACCTCTGCTGGGAGGAAATAGAGACATGAGGAAATGAAAGTCAGAGAGCATCACAGGTAGGGGATTGCCCTGTAGCTCATACATGGAAAACAACAAATGAGAAACAATACATAAATAATTTGAATATTTATACTTCTCTTTAATCTTAATATTATAAAAGATGATGACAAAACAAGCCAACGGGAACAACAAAAGAGAAATAAATCCTCTTATTAAAGTCTGTGACAATCTTCTGTTGGCTGAGGAAGCTGGTTACTGCTCCATTTTGTTCCTCAGACTTTAGCGCTGTGTTGGATCATAAGAAGTGGGATGGTATCACTGGTGTGGCCTTAGATTGGTTTGAATCATATCTGCACAACAGATATTTCGAGGTGTGAATGGGGAACTCAGTGTCATCAATAGGAATTTATTCCATGGGGTCCCCCAGGGTGCAGTTCTTGGTCCAACACTATTCTCTTTTTACATGAAACATTACTGAACATAACGTCCGTTTTCTGTAAAGAAAATCAATAACGCTTCTCCTCTGTCCCACTTTGATTCTGACAACCCACTGTACATCTGTCTCAGTCAGAAATCAAACCACTACCTACAGAGGGTTCAAAATGCAGCAGCTTCTCCAAAAAATGTCCTCGCATCATCCCAATTTTAACATTAAATTCAGGATTGGGTTTCTTTCAGTCTCGATTTAAAGTACAACACAAGCTGGCCTCTCCCTATATCTCTTAGCTTTTTTCACTACATGAATAAGTCTGAGATCCTTTGGTAGTGCTTTGCTCGCCATTTCAAGGTCCAGACTTAGAAAAAACATAGGTGACAGCCTTTGCACTACAAAACTAAAGTTATTATTACTGTTATATCATTAATTTTTTTTACACAGTCTATGGTGGAAACTTTGTCATGATTCAGGTGTTATGTCTTTTTCAGAGAAGCTCTGGTTGAGCTATGGGCCTTGGAACAAAAATACAAAGACAGACATACGAAAAGTAGGCAGAACAGAGCTAAAGCGAGGCTTAATTCTACTCAGAAAGACAGTGATAACAAAGCAGTCTCCATATGGAGGACACTTTGACTGATGACTTGATTCGAGCCGTGCAAAAATGACTTATTTAAGCGCAACTCCACTACAGGATCCTTCTGCTCCTGAAGGACACAAAGTGCAAATGCCACTCACAGCCGACTAAAAGTTTGGTCAAAATGAGAAAATGAAATAACCAGGCAACAAAAAACCATTGAGCCATGTAGGCCTGTACTGGACCACGTCTCTGTCTTAAGACGAATGAAATTAATTTGTTGTACAGTACACGGATTCTTGGAGCTAACACCCATGACTAATCAAAAGAAGAAAAAGGGTCGCCTCCACTCTATTGCCTCTCATCAGACTTAAGACGTTTAATCATTTCTAAACTTGTCTTTCTTCTTAATCCACTTAATGAAAGGAAACTGAAAAGTAGAGGGTAATTAAATTTAGGGCAGTGTATTTGCCATAAGCTGTCATAACTGCCTTCTTTCATACGGCCTCTGCTGTAATCCTGCTGTCAATGCTTCGGCGGGTGAATGAATTAAAAGTCAAGAATTTCCCAGAACCACCTTCTGTACTCTCAGTCTGGCTGTCTTTCTCAGCTTAAAGTAAGGAACTGGGTTTTCATTATACGGCCTGGATGAGATCTTCTCCGTCTGTATGAACTAAACATGTGGTAGACCACAAAACATGCTCTTTTTTTAGCAAACATGGATGCTCACATTTTCTCTGAATATTCGCATGATTGAATTCCTTTAATTTATCTAATTCAATTTCCTGCCATCCCATGATATGACTGCGGCTCAGATCATAAATTAGTAGGCATCTGGTACTTGCAGGGTCCATTTGTCTGAAGCAGCCTTCTTCAGCTTGTGAGCGAGCTACGCAGGCACTAAATTAAAAATCAGCAGCTAAAGGGTTTGTGAAGTTTGTTTCTTCCAAAATGAGATTTCCACCCACTCAGTATTTAACAGCCTCTGACAAAAATGATGGTCATCACGAGAATGCTTCTTCTCTGGAAATTAGAGCGAAGGCTGCTTATACCAGAGCATTTACCAAACTGTGGTTTGATGTAGTAGCTGCCTTATTAAAACAATGGAAATTTCTGGTAACACTTAACTTGACGCCTATCTCTATAACACATTATAAATATAAGTATAATGCCTTATAATCATGTTATAGCGCTGTATAACTAGACTCATAAACACTCAAAAGCATTTTAACATGACTTACAAGGTCAGGTATTATAATATGTTATAACTGTTAACAACTCACTGACGATGCCCACATAGATAATGCATTGCAACTGTTGTTAACAGTTATAACACACAATACCTGACCTAGTGTGTTATGAGTATCCCTATAAAGCATTATGATCATTTATGAGTGTTTGTAACTATAGTTATAAAGTGCTATAACATGATTATAATGCATTATATATAATGGGTTATAGAGATACGTGTCAAGTAGAGTGTTACCAAATTTCTTCTTTACAGAGAATGTCTGATCATTTAAACATGAACTGTGTACTCCCGTCATCTCCCATTGTACAAAAGTTAAAATTAATTACCTTTATGAGTGCTGACCAATGTTACACCCTAAAGTATACAGTTAACTCATTCTGTGCCATTGACGGATTTTGACAGATTTTCAGTTTTTGTTTGTTGTCCACCAGAGGGCGCTCCTCCCCAACATGCGACTGAGTTTGGGGTCGTTCTGAGCGCAGAAAAGCCAACAAATACGTCACAACCATGTTACAATAACAAAAACTAGAAAAGCACTCAGAGAGCACAGACCTCCGCCAAGCAGCTCATGTCCCCCTTTATATTGTGATTCACAACAAAACTTTTACTGTTACGTGTCTTTTATTAACTTTTATTTGTGTTTAAACTGGTATGTTCACTGTTCATAAAACAAGAAATGCACTGACTGGGATTCAAACCCAGGACCTTCTGGTTGTGAGGCAACAGTGCTAACCACTACACCAATGTGCCACCTATCTACACCACTGTGCTGCCCATTGGTTATCTTTCAGCATTGAAAATTCCAAGAACAACTTATTTTTGTGTGTTCTGGATCACAGTATCCAGAATTTTGTCCGGATCACCACCAAAATTTAATGGGATCCTCCTGGGGCTGAGACGCACCTCTGGTGAAAATTTCAGGTCAATCCGTCTGTAACTTTCTCCTTAAAGTTGCTAACAGACAAACAAACTCACAAACAAACAAACCAATGCTACCGAAAACATAACCTCCTTGGCGGAGGTTACAAGTACTCGCCAGTGAGAAGTGTGCCAGTTAGCCTGTTTGTGGAGTGTTTTGTCTCCATGAGGAAAGTAGGAAAATGCCAAAGTCATTAGCCAAGAGCTAATGGTCTCTGCGCATCGCCTCCCGTGGGCGTGGTGATCTCTGGATTCAGTGGAGATCCCATTACCGGACATTCACATCGTCAGCAGACAATCAAAGAAACAATTTTCCGGCGTGTCGTTGTGCCACCGGTGCCAGTGCTGGTGAGCGAGACTGAGCCAGAATTAAGTGACAGTCACGGTGCTAGGTTCTCGAGAGCCATTACAACTCCCAGCCGCCTATTGGATCTCAAGAGTGATGAGGAGTGGTGTCCGAGGAGGGAGGATCTTGATGCCTCTGGTAAAGTAGTTTGAAGTAAAATGAAATCGACGATCAGAGTTCTGCTTGAAAGTCTCTCCTTCGTAAAATGTGTTTTTCTGAGGTTTCTATTCCCAGATCGGCAAAGATGATATGACCACGCTACATTGAGCAGGCAATAACTAAACACAGGAGTTGGTTAGAGACTAACTTTTTTCTAGTGAAAGAAGAGAATCACCTCTTTCTTTTGAGATATTCCCCTAATTGTAGTCCAAGCACAAGATATTCTGTGGGTCCTAAAAGATATGGAAATTTCTATTGCGGTCAAAGCACTGGTGAAAATTGCTTAAATGAACCTGGCGCTGAATGAGTTAACCAAGATCCATGGTTTACAGCACAGTATAGTTTCTTGTATTGATTTAAAGCAGGTAGTCATGGCTATAGAAAGTTCAATAATTCTTGGGTCTGATTCTCGACACGTTTTCTCTAATCGTTACTCCTCCATATTGACGATCCTTGGAAAAAACACTGCAGGAGTCTCATTTGTCAACAGAGCCGTCCATCATGGTGTCAAACTCCCCTCTTATATTATCATATAATCGAATAAAACAAAACTTCTTGGCCGTACTGTTTGATTTCCTCGTTTGACCTTTGTCCAGTCTGTTGTGGAAGTTACAGGGTGTCAACGTCAGAGTTCATATAGAGATTTTGACTCATAATGAAATGCATGAACCTATTGGCAATCAGTATCAGACCACAGTATGCAAATTATATCTTCGGGAATGGAAGCCAGCTATGGTAATTCTGGTGTAGCGTGAATTAATTTCCATGTGGTGTTTACGTCTGCAAAGCAAACACCATGATTTCTTTGTCAATCACATCCCCCTAAATGGCATCTGTTCAGCTGTTCCTTGAAGGTCTCAGTTCAACAGAGGACAAGAACTTCAGCAGTATGATGACAATACATATTTTTTGTTTATAACGATCAGGTCTGGAGTTTGCTAGATGAACAAAATCATGTTTTTCTCATTGTCTACATGTTCATATGGCATTTTTCTGATGCTACAGGACATATTATGAGAAAAATAAGTGCAAAATTGCATTTCTGAATATTTCTGTATTCAAATCCCTGTGAACCTCTGGCAGACCCAAACAGCAGGTTCAGACACAGGGAGATTTCCTACATCACAACTGCAAGCTCCGCCCCCCGGAGCCCCGCTATGCAGGCCAGACTCGGAGAAGTAGAGAGGACGATTGCTATGGTGTCCATACATCCTCTTTTACCCAGACATGTCCTCTTTTTGGGGGACTGTCCGGCCTTGTCGGCTATGTCTGGGGGAGTTTATAAAATCCTTCAAATGTCCAGGGTTTTGTATGGAAGATTTGAGTTTTAGTCTATGGGCCCGACAGATATTTGGTACACCTCAGGGTGGCAAAGGTTCATCATGATTTTTGAAAAGACACATGTCTGTAGATTATATTTTTGTATGATAACCTTTCCAGGTGCCCAGCTAAATATTAGTTATCAGCTCATGAACTTAACCACCCCTTAAGATAAGTTTGATTTTTTGACACTGGTGTATATCTGGTTTAGGCTCACAGCAGGGACATTTCTCAAAGGAATACAATAGACTGGTATCATTTTAAAGGGGATCCTTGTGGCTTTCATTGACGCCTATATGTGTTCATCTTAGACCAACATGGAAGTCACTGGAGCTCTTTAAATCACAAAAAATACACATTTTCTTGCAATTTCCGCCTACATGATATACCTTGACTCTCACTATTACAGGAACTGAGGCTTCATTTCCAACCCATCTAACTCTTCTGAGCAGGATCTCTTAAATCTAACGCTATATGCTTCAACATAAACAGAATCATGTTGAACTTCAATTAGTTTTGGCCCTGTGGGGAGAATTTTGTTATTACAGATCAAATGATAACATAATCAATATTGTTTGAAAGCATCCCGTGAGTCACTGTAGCGCTTCAAGAGAGCAGAATCGACACCTCAGGATTAAAACCCCATATCCTTCAAGACCTTAAGTTGTTGACATAAGGATCAATTGAGATTGATCTTTGCATCAAGGCTGCTGCCAAGATCAATTTGTTTGCAGAACAGCTAATAAGCAATTTTTCGCTCAGATAAATTACATCTTAAAGCGGTATTTTTTTTTTTTTTACAAAGTTTAGGTATCATGATGAATACTACTAATAATAATACTGTATTTTAGAAAACAATATTGGTTAATTCTAAACAGGTTAACAAAGGGCCAATACGAGGCTGAGACTTTCCCCTCTCTTTGTGAATTTCTGCGTCTAACTGAATCTAATGATGTGACAGAAGTTGGAGTGGGCCTGAGGCTGAGAAGAAGAGATTCCTTTTGGGACTGCTGTGAAATTGCCAACTCACATTATCTGATGATCAGTCTGGCCACTCAATGCCAGAAAATCCTCCCTCAGATGCTCTCGCCCAGTTTTGTATCATCGGTTTAAGGTTTTTAATGCACTTCAGAAGTTTCTGGAGTCATGATGAAGTGTTGCAATCTCTCTTGTGTTTTCTGTAAGACTTTCCCACTTCACCTCAATCTGCTGTCTTTGTTTCCACTTCATTCTATTATCCTGAACGTCTCTGACAAGCCCTCAAGGCAGGGTATGATCTTATTGCTTTGTGTAGTGTTTCTTCTTCCTGATGTGACGTCTGTTGACAAAAATCACTCATGTATCTCTGTTGCATTATTTAAGTATCCACCACTGAGGAGAAGGAGGACATGTCGTTTTCTATCTGTATGACTGCTGAGAGGTGACCCTGCACTGCAAAAAGTCAAATCTTAGCAAGTGTAGTAGTCAGCTTTCTAGTCAAGAATCCCATTACAGCGTAGCTGCTTGTATTTCATTTGGGGTGACTCCCAGCTGGACCTTCTGGTTTCCTGACAAAATCACAGCTGACAGGAGTGAAAGGACACCCACCAAATGCTTAATTATACATCTTATACTCAGTATCTATTACTGTAACTGTCCATGACTGACAGAAATTATTCATTTGAAGTCTGAGCAGAAAGCATCATCCAGTTTTTGATATCAACATTTGCTTTAACACCCAAACAATATGTATGTGTTTGTTTAGGAGTAATTTAAAGGTCAGAGGTCCCAGAACAGTCGATTTGAAGTTTGTTGTCTAAAAACCCAGTTTTTTTCCTAGACTTCAGTCAGCCTGAAAACTCTCTCTGGCGAGTTTTACTGAGAAAACGCTATTTCTGTGTGCAGCGCCTGTCCACGCCTCTTTCATCACAAGCCCCGCCCCTCCCTGTCTCTCTAAAAGAGGGGGGCGTGGCTTGCGCTACGGTACCATGCGCTAATATCATAGACTGTATATAGAATGGGCGCCGTCTGCCTCCTCGCTGGGTGAAGTCACCGCGAGAATAGCACCCTCTGGTGACGGGCTGCAGTATAGGTCATAAACCCCGCCTCCTCCAGCAATCCCTATGGAGCTGTGGACAAACTTAAGAAATCAATAACACAGAACATACATTTTTCTCGCCCCTGGTTGTGATGTTGACATGTAGTTACAGTAAGACTGGTTTGTGCTCATGTCCTCTTTTTCTGTACAGCTCCATTTTTAAAAGTTATTAGGAGGTTCATGTTTCCTATGATTGACACTTGATACAGCCTATGGGAGAGATTGAGTAGCTAACCCGGGAGATACCTTGTTTCAACCAAGCGTATATACGGGCTGGAGATGAATATTGTTAGAAAACCGTTCTAAAGTGAACTTTGCATAATATGGGACCTTTAAAGAAATACTTCCTGTATTTGAGTGGAGCGTTAACGGTACAGTCAAGATTTTTAAAACCATTAATGGCAAAGTCTTGATGGTTTTTAGGTGTGGAGTAAAATTTGACACTACACCTTTAAATGGGTTTCACACTTCCAAGGATTTCTGGAGATTTAGCACTATCAGGAGATTTGTCACACACTGAGGACCTGTGGAAAGCACCCTTTAATCCCATGGGAGAGGGTTTAAGGCGCAAAAAATACTGCAGTGAGTGAGAAAGAGAGAGAGAGGAGGGAAAGATTTGAGCTTTGACACACACATGCTCTTCCTCTCTCTCTCTTAAACACACTCACATGCAGCGTCGAGGATCTGACTGTGGCAGTAGAAACTAGCACAGATATCTACCCCTCCACAGTGTTCCCACATGGCCTTTACCCCAGCCGAGAGAGAGCGGCTGCTTAGCAACATCTCATCTGCATGGTTTGCCAAATCAACAGGGTCAAGATCCCTTTAGGCTCAGAGAACTCCTCTGTACCGACCGAGCCATCCGAAGGAGTCGCCTCACAGATGCAGAGTATGATGCTGATATTGGCTGACTCTCATCTTGGCAGAAATCCCGACACAAGTTACAAAAGCTCAAAGTTTAGCCCTCAGGAGTTATTCTTCGTAAAACAAGAAAAAGATCAAACAGTGTGAAATAATCAGGACATCTGTAAGAAATCTAGTCTCGCTTGTTTTTTTTAAAAATTTGTACAAATTGTTGTCATAGAATCAAACAATCAGACAATCAGATGTCCTTTGAAAATCCAGAGAATTAAATTAAAGAAGATTTGGAACTGAAATAAATTAAATCTATTCAATCTTAATGTTAGTATGTTTTACAATGAGAGATTCCTTTTATGAATAGACTTAAGGTCCTAATGCTAAACTAAAATATATGAGAGTTGAGTCTACTTTTCTGCCTCCCTTTCCTTCCTTTATTCCTGCCCTCCTTCCTTTCTTTCTTGGTTTCTTGCTTCCCTTCCTTTCCTTTATACCCCTTTCTCCTTCCATGTTTCCTTTCTTCCTTTCTCTTAAACCCCTTCTTTCTTTACATTAACCTACCTCCCCTTCTTTTTTTCTTCTTACATTTCCCTCCTCCCTTCTTCCTTCTCTTCTTCTAACCTTTCCTTTCCTTTCCTTTCCATTTTCCTTTATTCTTAAGTTCCTTTTCCTTTCCATTTCTCCTTCCCTTCGTCTTACTGTTCCTTTCCTTCCTTCATTCCTTCCTTTTCCTTTTCTTTCTCTATTTTTTCCTTCTTTTTCCTTTTCTTTCCCTCCCTTCTTCCTCTCTTTTTCTTTTTTTCCCTCTTTCTTTAATCTATACAATCACTTGTGACGATACTGACAACAGCAGACTTCCTTTGCATGTGTGCACCCATGTGTGTGCATTTACATTTCACCTCCTGTCAAGCATGTAATATCCAGTGAGTGCTGTAGATATCCACGGTTTGACGTGCACCTGACTGAAGAGTTACTCTCAACATGCTCATCCTAACTCATCTGCTTCTGATGCAATCCAGATAGAAATATGAGTCAGTGTTTGCTTACACACTCCAATTCAATGGATGTTTTTTTTATATTCTAACAAATGAATAGAGATTTTTTTTTCTCTGCTGTGGAGCTGTCAGATCCTCCGCCCCCTCCCATCCTTTCACTACACCCACAACTTGATCTTAGCCAACTGCTTTCAGAGTCCCACATGGTGCAAATGAAATCAAACGCCAGCTACTGTAAGACATGCACAAAACCTCCTGGTTTTAACGTACAAGTTTGGTTATTTCTGTGTGTAAATGGGCTTCTTTTTCTCTATGAAACTGAGGGGAAGAGAACATAAGGGATAAACTCATTATCATTTTTCAGCAATGCAACAGTTTGTGAAATAAACACGTGTAGCTTTTTTTTTTAAAGCTTTATTTCTTAGAATAAAGAAACTCTTTCTGGTTCATCAGATGCACAAAGGAGGAGTAACTATACAAGACATAGTAGCTATTAAAGGGATATTCTGGCGTAAATTTGAGTCATGGTCAAACACTGTAACACCGAGTTAGATGAATGAGATGAATGTTGCCGCCTGCTTGCTTCTCTAGTTATACCAACTTCAGCAACTACCGCACGATAGCAATACACAGTGGTCTACGTCTCCACGCACCAAAACGCCACTCTATAGCCACAAATAATGCTCAGAACAGCACCTAACTTCATCAACAGTACATATAAGGTCCCAGCCATATCATAGCTACTTAACATCTTTTTAGCTTTGCCTGATTTCTTTAGCAAAGAGACTAAACACAACTCACCCTCTCCTCCAGCAACCGCTTGTTTGTGGGGGAACCCTGATGACTCGATCACCGAGTGCAGTGGAGTTTCGCAGCTCAAGGAAGAACATTTATGATTATTACTTCATGGAAATGCAATCAGACCAAGACGCTAAGGCAAAAGACCGAACACGTCTGCAGTGCACATACATGATACACAAGAACTCTGATTGGTTTTCCATGAAGTAATAATCATAAATGTTCTTAAGTATGGTCTAGGAATTTGGGGTGGCCAATCAGATTTCAAAGGAGGGCCCAGGCCACCCTAGGGTAACACCCTGGGATCTGCCCCTGGTCCAAAAACACCAAACATCTAAACATGCAGGATCATCATCTTTGGCTCAGGGATGATGTAGTAAAACCCTCTGAGGTCAAAGGTCAGGGTCTTGACAGCTAGAATCAGTCATTTACTCACTCATCCCTTCATTTAATCATTCTTTAACCCTAACCCTCATCTCTTCACCCTCTTAATCTCTTAGACCCCTAAGCTTTTCCCATCATTAAGTCTACAGTGTAAAATGCAGTTTTTACAGTATTTAAACAGGAGATATATGAGCGTTGTAAACCTAATCTAGCAGCCAAAGAAGAGTAATGCTGAACACCAGAGTAACTACAGGCCCAGCTGGTTGCTTCTAAAATAGCTTTGGATCTATATTCTCTGCTCTGTTTGGACTTGGCTTCAAGGATACTCGATCTTCCTTGATGCCCTCACCAGAACACAGTAAATCTCCCTCTCTCTCTCTCTTACACACACATACACACACAGAGACACCTGAAAAGTCAGTGTTTGTGAGTGGGATGACAGCTCTGCTGCCGTGTTACTGGCCAGAAGACAAGCTGAGATGTTCAACTCTCTGGCTCCTCCGTTGGCTCCCTGCAGGCCTGTACTTATCCCAGCTCCAGGAGTCGCTCGCCAGCCCTCCTCTGTTCCGCCTGCCAAAGCCCTTAATGTTCAGTGGGCTTCCTGTGAAATAGCCTTGTCTCCGGGGAGAGCATTGGACCTAGTTTAGGAGGGAAAGTTGCCTCGGCCTGTGCAGAGAGTGGATGAGGAGGGGATTGAGGGGCAGAGCAGCAAAGTGACACACAACACGAGGAGAAACTAATTTTTTGACCTGCTGGAAAAAGCAGAAATCCAGAGCGTTTGTAATTTCATTGCTGAGCAGCCAAGGCAGAAAAAGTCAGAAGAACTATGCCAAATTTTCAGACTAAACCTATTTGAACAACCAAGGAGCTACTTTTTTTATTCTGCGAACTGACTGTTCAAATATAATTCCAAAAATAAAAAATCATGTAACAGAAGATTAAACTGATTTTGATGGTTTGCCATTCATTTAAACTCAATTGAAACAGAGCAAAGACAACAGATCAAAAGTTAAAATTGAAATTGTATTATGAAAATTTGGTCTTGAGTTTGAAAAAGTCTTGACAAGGGAAAAAAAATTCTGAAAAAAAAAAAACATGTAATAAAAAAAAAAATTAATCAAACAAATACCCAGAGAGACAGCTCATAACTGATGAGAGCTCATTTGCAACAAGCTGGTACAATGACTGTGCATGAAAGGTCATTTCAGAGAGGTTAAATATCTGTAAAGATGGAAGGAGATTCACCAACACTTTCAGAAAATTGTTCCTCAGATCAAAAACCAAAACTTGATAGTCTTCAAAACAGATGTAACCCAGGAGTGGAAGTCACTGCATGAGCTTGAGTCCAATCAAAATAACCGTCTATGAGCAAAGTCAAGTGCTGCTTCTACAGGTTAAAACCATACCAAGCCGAGGGAAACCGTTAAATACAATCAAGAACGTCGACTTCTCTGGACCACAGACTGTATATACTATGACAAAGCTGGCTCCGCCTTCATCATTATAAAAATTCAAAGCCGACTTGCTCTCGATATTTCTGGGAATTTTCTCCACTTCCTGAAACAACCACTTGTACGCATTTGGCGGGAAAAGACGCCGAGAGTCATGATGACGCTCGGCTCAAACAGCATATCCCTCGGGTAAGCTATGCAATCTTTGTATGTCCATAGGCTGTATCAAGCGTCAATCATAGAAAACATGAACCCCCGAATAACTTATAAAAATAGAGCTGCACAGAAAAAAGTGGACCTGAGCACAAACAAGTCTCACAGTAGCTACATGTCAACATCACAACCACGGGGAGAAAAATTTATGTTCTGTGTAAAAAATTCCTAAAGTTTGTCCACAGCTCCATATGGATTGCTGGAGGAGGCCGGATTTATGACCTATACTGCAACCTGTCACCAGAGGGTGCTGTTCTCGCGGTAGCTTCACCCAGCGAGGAGGCAGACGGCATCAATTCTATATACAGTCTATGGTCTGGACTGAGACAAAGCAGAAAACTATTCTGAGGTCTCAAAACTTGACAGTCTCTAAGGAAATCGTGGATAGACTGTCATCCAATGAATGTGCCGCATCAAGAATCTCATAACAAGGAAGTCGTTTGTCTAAAATCCTGTTTCAGACAAGAATAGATGAGATAACGTGGGATCATATGAGATTTTCATAACAGTGATGAGAAGCCCCATGTTTCCTTGATTCCACTAAAAATATCCTGTTTTGAATCCAGATCTGGGACACTGGGACTTGTTGCCGGTTCCCACAAGGACTTCATCGAGTTTACGTTTGAAGATCAATACTGCAGAGACTAGATGGTTCGTAATGACTGTAGGTTCATCAGTCGACTTTTATAATAAACGAGAAATAACTGCGAAACAGGACATATTCGAAAGCGATGACTCACCGCTGTTGGAGGTGTTGGAGTGTACCTGCTCTGTACAGTCCAGCCACCAGCCTGCTGAGATGATCTCATGGGGACTGAGCGTTGGTGGACTATTTTTGTCTCATGCAAAGCAGAATAAATGAATGAATAGAAAGCAGGTTGTTGAACCAGCAGCACTCTAGTGACAAGCATGAGTCTTAACCTTTAGGGCTACATGGATATTTTTCCATATTTGCATATTTCAAGTTGTTGAGTGGCGTAAAAATGGATTATAAGAAATGAAAATGAAATCAAGAGAGTGTGTCCATGCAGACTATATTCTGTTTTCAAGTTATTTTAATCTAAATCTCTTGCTCACATACAGGCATGAGCCAGAGCTGAATATGGGGATATGAATATAAAACAAACAGCACACAGATATAACTGACGACTACGATACATGACGTCTAAGACCTCATTAGAAACTGGAACTCCTTCTTTGCTCTCTTCTCAAATCTCTTATGCAAACCACGCACACAAAGCCCTTCCAGCTTGCCTTCAGACCATCTAACCACACAGTGACTCAACGCACTCGACGGCTCCTTATTGGCAGCCATGATGAGCCGAGAACAAATATATAAAACGCCATCAGCCATGTAGTTTTCTTGCAATCTGAATCTCTTTACCCAAAAGCCAAATTCCACCAAGAAAAACAACCAATTTTAATCCAGTCTTTCTTTCTTTTTTGGGGTTTTGTATTTCGGTTTCTCTAATAATTCAAGAAAAAGTTTTTGTCTGTCGAAGCTTCTTCAAATTATATATTGCTGACCAAGTAGAAATTTAAGCAATAATAAGCGTCTGGGTTTGAGGGAAAGCCGATGCATTCAGAAAAACTCATTTTGGTAAACACTCCCTGAGTCAACTGAATTTATTCATTAAATGTCTGCCTGCTGTACTTGCAGATTTCCCATCTTAGGCCTGGCATCCTTCAGTGTGGCTGTAATGAGAGATGGAAGGGGAAGTGGTGTGCTGCTTATTTCAACCATCTGTGACTGGCTGGAAAATTCACATTAATAGTTTTCTCAGCACAAAACAAGAGGGAGAGGATTTTACTGCCGATTGATCTGTGTCAGAGAAGTCGAGTGCTTACGAAACAGGGAATTAAACATTTCTCTAATATTATATATTTTGTTGCTGCTGTACTTGTGTGTTGTGAAAAGTGTAAATATAAATATAAATAGATACCACAGCCTGTTTGACGTAAAAACAGAGAGGATCATCATTGTTTCACTAAATAAATGATTAAAAGAAACCCTGAAAACTATCAAATAAACTCTCACTAAGACGTGTTTCAGTCTACAGTTATAAAACGAGAGAATACCATGTTCTTGGTTGAAGGACTGCTTCTGCTGTGTGTTTTGAAAGCTTTGACGGTTAAATCAGAGAAAGCGGAGTTAAATTGAACCGTGTCAGCCTAAACAGGTTGAAATCAGAACAGGTGGTCAATCATGTGATCTTTAAATAGCAGTGCAGCAGGGAGTGCTGTCATGGCTACATGCATTTATGATGAAGCTATACCAGAGTGGCCTACTTCTGGGTGACTGCTCGGGTCTCAGCCAGAAACGCCGCTCCTCTTTTTTCTCCTCCCTCTTTTTATCATTCATTTCTGTATCTCTCTCTCTCTCTTTCGCATTCCCATTTGTCTCTTGTAGTATCACCTCTACCAAACAGGCGAGTTCAATTTAGCTAAAGCAGTCTGAAACAGTTATGAGCTAAAGTGGCTGAAACTGACTGTTAGATAATATCCATAGACTGTATATACTATGGACAACATGGCTTCGCCTCTCATCATTATCCGAATTTGAAGCCGAATTGCTCTCTGTATTTCCAGGATTTTCTCCACCACTTGCGCAGTAGCGTTTTTCGTATTCAGCGGGAGAGTCACTGTGATAACGCTTGGCTCAAACAGCGCATCCCCTGGGTCAGCTATATAATCTCCGCACACCCATAGACTGTATCAGGTGTCAATCATAGAAAACATGAACCCCCTAATAACGTTTAAAAATGGAGCTGTACAGAAAAAAAGAGGACTTGAGCACAAACCAGTCTCTTAATTTATATTCTGTGTAATTAATTTCTAAAGTTTGTCCACAGCTCCATAGGGATTGCTGGAGGAGGTAGGATTTATGACCTATACTGCAGCCCGTCACCAGAGGGTGCTGTTTTCGCAATGGCTTCACCCAGCGAGGAGGGAGACGGAGTCCAATCCATATAGACGGGTTTCTTGTGTACAAACAATACTAGGTGCTCACGCAACCATGGGGCAAAAGCCTGCTTCGGAGTGAACTGATATCAATGAAGATGCTGCACTGTTTGCAAAATCTACCTGACACAATTGCAATAAATCGTCATTTCATTGAAAAATTGCTTTGTCTGTCATTGCATAAAAATCAGAAAAACACTTGCTGAAATATCCATGAATTTCACTCAATTCACCAGGTTGTGATGTTGTTTTAGATGTTTCTAATATCAGGAGCAGGGTCATAATTTTTGCAGATTCCTGCAGTTTACAGCACAACAGCTCCTTGTCATTTTCTTTCTCCGTTGACTCCGCTAGTTAAGCAATAAGAAAGATCCCGCTTTCTGCCCCAAGGCTGGGCACACATACCTGCGATGAAGTTGCACAGAATCCCATCTATACACTCTATGATAATATCAATATGATTATCATGGTTTACAGAGGCTTTGTGTGACTTATTCTATAAACTATATGCTCTGGATTATTCTGAATGATTTGCTTTTTTCTCACTGAGTTTATCAGAAAAAAAAACTACCATTGTTTTTTCACATATGATGCAATGTGAGCTGTAAATTTGAAATAACTTAAAATCTAAATGTGCCATAAATGAGGGCTTCAAATGTTGTTCCTCTCATGATTTCATTCCTTTCAGATAGATTTATTTCAGAATTTAAGCAACAAACCGATTTAGGATGCACAGGTGGTCTCTCTTACTGCTACAGTGCCACTGAGAAAGAAAACACGGTTCTTCTGATTTGTGTAACTATGTGATGCAAGTGTCTCCCTCCACGGCTCAGCTTCTGTAATTTTAATTTCAATTCTTGCTGAGAAAAAAAAAAAAGGCAGCAGCATCCTTTCCTGAGAGGTAAACATACACAAAGAATAAATGCTGAAAAATGCAGTTTTGCTCGAGGCGCCATGGGCTAAAACTGGATTAAAGCCCAATGAAAAATAAAAGCAGCACAAAGGCTGTAATAAGAATGTTTTCTAGTATGACAAATTAATTCTGTGTTACAGCAGACTTTGTTTTATTCATTTCCCGCCCCCTCACAGTATCGGGTTTTATTTCTGCATGAAAGCAGACTTAAAAAGCAACACTTAAGACACACATAATGATATGAACTCATGCAAACCGGCTACGTTTAGCAAATGAAGCACACTGAGCAGCTGTGTGAGGATCTGTCCATGGTACTGTAAGGAGAGGCGGGGGCATATCACTTTTCTAACAGAGGGAGGCGCTATTGCTCATCCCACAAAGATCAGGACAAAAATTCTGTCATGTTTCAACTCCCTGGTAATTTTCAGGGTCTTGAAGTTGGTCTTTCCTTTATATTTCAATTTGCTCAAGGGAAACAAAAAAATTAGTTCACATCTTATATAATGAGTAGTGAATTATACTCACAGAAGGTTCAATGGTATGCAAATAGATTCAAGCCGAGGGTCAAATTGCTGCATTGAGCATTTAGATTCTTACAATAATGGCTCAGAGATGGATGCTGCAACACAACAACTGTGCACTCTAATGTCTCAGGGGTCCCAAACATGAACAATTAGGCATTTAACCTTTGACAGGACCAAGTTTCCTTCATTAACAGATCAAGTTCAGATGCTGTAAATGATGCTTGAGGTTTTTTTAATGTGACAAAAGCACTAATTTGTGTTCATGATATGATAAGAGGTAAAAATGACAAGTGAGAGACACCCTCAACCACCACTTCAACTAGCCATTACAACCTGGAGTCGCCCTATTGGCCTATACCTTGTGTGTGTGTGTGTATGTGTGTGTGTCTGGGATCGAAAGGGGAGCAGCCGTGAAGACACAACCCAGCTCTGTAGGGGAAGGGAGGCGGTGAGAGAGCAAGAGGAGGGAGGGTGAGAAGAGGAGGGGTGGGTGAGATGCTCGTTTCAGCAACGCGGACAGCTCCCAGCAGCAGCGGGTCGGTCGTCTCCGCTGCTCGGGAAAAGGGGAACCTCTAAACTGAGATTTTTTTTCCATCTAACACCCCCCCCACTCTGGAAGACAGAAGATTGATTTTACTGAGTCCGGTGTGGGCGACATATTTGGAGTGACAAGCTACAGACAAAACCATTACAGGAGTCCCGAGGTTTTGCGTGTGCACTCCACTCCCTGCGAAGTTTCTCGCCACTGAGAGGTGTCCCTCCTTCTCCCGCGGGTCTGTGCCGCACCGAAGAGCTCGGGGAGAAGTTAAGGAGGAAATAAAAGTCACTACGCCGAGTCACCACCGTTCATTTCGGGCTACAACCTTACAGAAGTTGCTGGTCTTTCCTCTGCAGGTCTGCTGCGTAATTCTTTGGTTTTACGCAGAGCAGTTTCTATTTATCGGATACTCACAGAAGCAGAAAGGCAAGTCAGTCAAGTTCCATTTTTGCTCGACTGATAAGGGATCCTCTCTGCTTCTACCAGCTCCACCGTAATGATTTTTGCTTTGGTCAGTGATGCAAGGCTCTGATGCGCCCGGATACACCAGTCCTCTCTCGCTGCTCTGATTTTTCGAGCCATCCATCCCTGTCTTTTTTTATTTTCACATCTAAACCTCGCAGAGAGACGCCCTAACTGAAAATTTCCGCAATTCCTGACAACTGCTTCAACTAAAAGGTTGAGATAACCATGGATCGATGAGAAATGATTGTTCTGGGATCAAGTTGGAGGCCCCGCGTCTTCGGCAAATAAGCAACTTTGGACACAGATACTTGTTTTTCTTTCTGTTTTTGTGACTGGTTGTTGAGAAAGGGTGTGTAGCCTCTTTGTAGCTGTTCATGACGGAAACGATGGCGCTGAGTGGAAACTGTAGGACTAACTCCAAAGAGCAGGCATCGGTTCAGAACAGTTTCCCAGATGTGGTCGAACTAAACGTAGGGGGGCAGGTTTACTACACGAGACACTCAACTTTGGTGAACAGCCCGAGCTCTTTACTCGGCAAGTTATTCTCCTCCAAGAAAGACGCATCAAACGACTTGGCAAGGGACCCCAAAGGCCGGTATTTCATCGACAGGGACGGCTTTCTATTCCGATATGTGTTGGACTACCTCCGGGACAAGCAGGTCGTCCTCCCGGATCACTTTCCGGAGAGAGGGAGACTCAGGAAGGAGGCAGAGTACTTCCAGCTGCCAGATTTGGTCAAGATCCTGACCCCCGAGGAGCTCAAAGCAAGCCCGGACGAGTACTTCCACAGCGACTATGAGGACGGCTCTCAGGGCAGCGACCACCGGCAGTGCCCACCCCCTTCTCTCGTCCCCGCGGACCGAAAGAGCGGCTTCATCACGGTGGGGTACCGGGGTTCGTGCACCATGGCCCGGGAGAGTCAGAGCGACGCCAAGTTCAGGAGGGTACCGCGGATACTGATATGCGGACGCGTGGCCCTCGCCAAAGAAGTTTTCGGGGAGACCCTGAACGAGAGTCGAGACCCGGACAGGACCCCGGATAGGTACACATCCCGGTTTTACCTCAAGTTCAAGCACCTGGAGAGGGCTTTTGACATGCTGTCGGAGTGTTGTTTCCAGATGGTGGCCTGCAACTCGTCAGTCACGGCCTCGGTGGTCAACCAGCTCACAGACGACAAAGTGTGGTCCAGCTACACAGAATACGTCTTCTACCGTGAGTCACACTTTTTCTTCCCTACACTAGGCCATGGAAACTTACACGAACATTCACACATGAACGTACAGAGTCTTAACACAGTGACCACTAGAAGGCGCGCTTGGTTTACAGTCAGTGTGGTTAATGAGATTATGGCCCTGTGTCAAACTAAAGGCAAAACCATCTTTGAGTATAATGTGCGTTTCCCGCCTCTTCTGTTTCTGTAACTGTCACACACTTAAAGAGCCGTTTGGTTGTGTTGTTGGGTCCCACATTGGAATAATAATGAATATTTATTCCATACACTACCACTGCTCATTAAAAACTTAGTTTTAAGGTGCTTGCTAATACAGGGTGGTGTTACATAGCATGTAGCTATTGACAGCTACTAGGATTGATGAGATTATAAACGGATATTATTGCCCTCTAATCAGAAATTGATTGATATATAGACTTTGGAACTTTAAATCAGCCTCTAAACTCTCGATTTTTCTAATATGTAAGCATAAATATCAGCCATTCCACCTTCAAATCATCATCTACCGAGTGCAAGATCTTGTTTCTGCTCTTGTTTGTCTAAGTTAGAATTTGTCTAAGTTACAGTTACAGCCATGGTAAGTGGCCTAACATATTCAGAGAGACCTGTTTTGTCTTCTTTAAACAAAAAAACAGTGTATGAGCCCAAGCCGCTACTTGAAGCTAATGAGATGCTTGACCCAGAGTAACCTGGTTGACACGCTGCACTACTGGTTTCTTACACTACAGTGAGTCTTCGATTATCAGTGAAAGTCCGGATGTTGTTCCTAAGATGCAGCAAACAAAAATTTGTTGCGATGAACATTACCAAAATCCATTTTACAATTGACATTAAGCAACAGTGAGCAAAGAAAAATGCTGGCATTTAGTACCACGGTGGTCAAAAAACTTTTGCCCTTCCGGGTCAATCACCTGCCCACAACAGTGTCTTGGCTTCCTTTATTCCTGAGCCCCAAATAACAGGACAGCAACACCTAAGGCATACAAAGTGAACTGCAACTCTAAATATGGTATCACATCAACAATAGCTAGCTAGCTAAAGCTGGTTAAGGTGTCTAAAAGGTTTTTTCTGCCTCCAGCATAGCACCGTTCACCAAAACGTTATAAACTCAAGCTGTATGAGGGTCCCACATGAGGTCAACTTGCCCATGTAGTGTATTTAATATTCTGCCTATCCTTTCTTTAATGCAAATCACAGATGTATCCATGCTCAGTTGAACTTTCCTGGCTAGCTCAGACAACTCCTGGACTCTGTGCTGTAGGTAGAGTGATGTGCATGAGACCTCTTTGTCCTTGTACTGCCTTATTATCTGAGAAGAAACAGATTGGCTATTGATCGGATGTGTGCATATAGATGTGTATATAGATAGCTAGTTATAGGCAGTTAATGCAGCTCATAAGCTGACAAAGTATGACAGCTGTCTGTCAAATTAACAAACTCAGGCATACATCTGTGCTTCCGCAGAGCACTGCAGAAGCACAGGTCGTTATTTTTTTTGCCATTATTCAGACATTTTGACTCGAAAAAATCCCAATAACCTTCCCTTGGCTCACCTCATCAATATTTCAATTAATCACAGTGCACATGGATCTATTAGGGCCTTATGTGGACATCAATAAACTACATCTGCAGCACATCTGTTCAGGGGCAAAATGTTACAGCTGTCAGAGTGAATCCACTATCGCTGAGAGAGGGTTCTCTGAAACTGATAACCTCCCAAAACACATGAATATCTCTTATAAGGATGAATATTTTAAGCTGACTTGCCATGCAATTGTTCCAAGTCAGGTTTACACACAGTGGAATACAGCCAATTAGAAATCACTGCTTCTAAATGAAGGAAATATACGAGTGACAGGCACCTTTGTGTTTTAATCTCCACCAGTGTTTTCAAACCTCTTACAGCGTGTTGCAGCATTCAGTTCAGGGCTAGTTTATATTTCGCAAGATTGAACCAGATTTTAATAAATTCACTTCCATCTGGGCCACTGTGATCATCAGAGCAATGATTTGTCAATGCTTGCCATTTCTCATCTCGGTGCAATTTTCTACTCCACCTTCCCTCGTCTTTCATCCATCCCCATCCTTTCAACTTCTTGCATTTGCTCCTGGCCTCCACATCTCTTTCCTTCCTGTTCCCCCATCTTTGTTGCTCACTGGCTGGCAGGAGTCTTATATAGGAGCGGTAATGAAGAAGAGATCATCACTGCTTTAACAGTAGATTTTACAAGCCAACAAAATATTCCATATCCTCCGATGTGATGTATAATTTATCACAAGCTTCTTCGCCGTATAAGAGTCAGGGTTTAAGTGTCGCTGTGAGTGTGCTTTAGTACTCGTGCCCTTTTGGATGCCACAGGATAAAGTGTTGGTTTTATAACTCCTGAATCAGCAGTAGTATTTTCAAATGTTCTCAAAGATCCTAAAAAAAAAAATCCTAAAACAAAAAGTAATAACAAAATCACCTCGAAGCTTCAAACAAAATTGTTACCCTTGGACAAAAAGATCCAAACAGGATTTTGAATGAACGCCAGACTTATTCTTTTTGGTCTGTTATCACGAAAAAAACAGAACAGACTCTTTCTCTTCTATGGAAGCGATTGTGACTCATATCGTCTCCATGCTGTAAGTGAGTGAGTAAAAGGACCAGCACACCTGACACACCGCTGACATCTGCATACAGTCACAGGTTAACACGGACAGAGACTGCAGTGATTCTGCCTCTATGCCATGTATTTTTAAGGCATCTCTATGACCATTTTGTCTGTTTCTCACTGTGTTTATGGCCCTTTATTTGCAAAATATCCCAAATCCATTGATCAGTGATGAGAACAATGAGGAGTATAAAGTCCATTAGTCCGCTGAAACAGATAGCCGCAATCCACGGTTTGATTTCATTCACGCTGACTGCGATCAGTACGAGTGGTGACAGTGGATGCTTTTCCCCATTAAAGGAGGAAATATTTGTAATATATCTTCGTTAACACCAAGTGTTTCGTTTCTACTTATTTGAAGCGTGGATCATAGTTGTGGAGACGTCCACACAAACATTGAATACAACCATCAAGTGAGGTGTACAGGCTGTGTTAATTACATTGAATATCAATTGAACGACTGACACACGAATTCACTGCCCCCTATCGGCCAGAAGGGGCCAGAACGAGTGGGGTCCGTGACGCCACTTTCCTGCGCCACTTGAGATTGTGAATCAGACTGAATTATGAGACACTTTTTGCGGGGCGAGCACAAAAACGAAAAAGCATTTCTGAGTTTGGTTTTGCTTTTTAATTTAGTCACAAAATGAGAAGTCTTAAAGAAGAAAATGAAAATGCATTTTGGAATATTGCTTTTGATTTTGATTTTTGAGTCAAGTAGTGCAGCCATGACTTTGAAATGAAAAAGCATTTCTGCTAATGCTTTTGAATTTGAGATATGAGTCACAATCGCTTCCATACTCTTCCAGTTGCAGGTCGTTTATTTACACTCTGCAAATATGTCTTTATGCCCACACAAACTGTGAATGCACCAATTTTTTTTCAGCAAGTACTCCATTACTTCATAAACGCTCCAGGACCCCTCTTTTGGCTTTAAATACAGTTGCCATAGTTACCATAGTGAAAACATTTTAACACATATGTGGAAATCTGTGAGTGCCTTTCAATGCTGAATGAAGTTTGGTTACATAAGTGAGATACAGTACAAGGGTGCAAAATGTGCTGACTGTTGCTGCAAATAAAACAGGAAAAAGCTGCCAACAGCTCTGAACTCAATGTGTCAAAGGCAGCCATCATGATGTTCACCAACAACAGAGACTAAAAGCTCTGCTTTTATATGCATGAGGGTTCTGGAAATCTATTTTATTTGCACAAAAAGGGATGTGAATCTGAATCGAGTGAGTTCAGTCATATCTGAAAACTGATATTATAGACTGTACATCCTTTGTGTTCTCGTCCGCCCTTTACCCTTTATTTATCAAACCTAAAAAAGCTATGAATATAAACTCCTTTTTTACTCAACATCTCCAAAAGTGAATGAAATTCAGGACAGCCTATTCTGAGTTTCTCATAAATAAAGGTCTCTTATTTTCATTGTCTGAATTGAAGGGGGGGCAGGTCAGGGCATAAACAGGATGCGTCAGTGTACTACTCAGGGCTGCATGATAAATCCGTTTTAAATTGTAGTTGGATTATTTGATTATGAAGATGCTGAAAAAATTAAAATCATCAAATCGATTTTCCTCTCTAATGTCTCGCGCCACCGTAGGCTCCCCTTTCCTGCGAGAGCGTACCCCAAGTCCCCAAACACACCAGTAAACAAACATGGCGTTTGCAAAAGAAGGCGATAATTTTGTGACTAAATAGAACAAGAGCGAGTCAGTCGTGTGGAATTGGTACGGCTTCACAGTTTCGGATGAAGAGCAAACCACTCCACACTGCACAGTCTGTGTGAAGGCGGTATCAACCCGTCCAAACGGGAACGAATTCAGTAGTAAACGCAAAAGTTTTTTGTCGTATCGGCGTATCATCTACATAGAAACTGCGTTTCAGGTGACTGTAAACGTTTTTGAAAATGGGTCAGAGAGTGCAAAAATCTGTAAACAACTACCATTTCAGCTCCGTGTTGATGCCCATTCGCATCTCACAAAACGATCATGTGACACACAGCATAACTCTTTTATGGCGCCTGCATGTGTCCGGCTGAAACAACCTTTGAACGCATGCTCTGTACTCTTCTTCTGTCTTTTGTGTATTTTCTCGGCTTGGCATACGCACCACATCGTTTTCAGTGATTTTATTCTGAGAGATGAGAAAAACTCCTTATTTTTAAAGTGAAGTTTCGTGAAGTTGTCACTGAATAAAAAATGAACTCGTACTACTACAAAATTCAGTGTCTCCTAACAAATGCTCTCACCCATTAGAGTCTTCCTGGAGGGTAAAAGTCCAGGGGCCTCATGTATCAACGCTTGCGGCGCAAGAAAACCTTGCGTACGCCAAAATCGGCGCACACGTCCAGATTTATCATCGCGAAACGAGCGTCGGTTCCAGCGCTAATCAACGCAAAGTCAGGAGGTGGTGTAGAAATTGGCGTTGAGCTGGATATTTGCGTTGACTGTGATTCGCACTTTGGCGACGCTGTGTGGCGGTGTTTGGTGACTCACTATGTGACAAGCGTGCACCACATCCCCGTGGCCGGGCAGCACGTCGCCCCACATGACGAACCAGCAGCAGACGGAGGGATGCGAGCTGATCCCTGCCGGGCCGCCGTCCTCGCGCGGGAGAATCTCATCGCCACAGTGTGAATGGGTAAGAAGTGAATACACAGTTCAATGAGCCAAAATCATTTATTTTCTCCACCAGACGCTCGAGGACATTTACGAGCCGGTCCAGCCGCTCGTTGATCCCCGCGATCCCCCTGATGATTTCTTCCTGCGATTGCAGGACCCCCTCCGCGAGGACCCTTCCACTGCGTCCGGGTGGTCCAGCGGAAGCGCCGCGGCTGGTGGACGCTCCACCGCTTGTCGGCGCGCTGGTGCTGATGCTGGTGCTGGGGCCGGGGTGGCCCGAATGCCGCTGGTCCTGGCCGACGACTCCGAGCCGGCGGACGGGCTGCCGCGGGCCGGGGTTCCGCAAGCCGGCGACACGGCCGACACATTAATTTCTGTGACACAATAAAAATATTAGTTCATTTCAATTCCTGCTTCTGTGTATCGGTTGCGTTTACATCTCTCTCCACAGTATCATAGGTAATGTAATCCAGTATTTCGAGGTCAGTTATGCACATTACAGTTGTTTATTGCATAAAAAGTTATTGAAAAATGAAGTTAAGGGCGAAGTATAAATCACGTCTAAAAATAGACTGAATCCCGACGTTGAAATGAAGTATAAACTTAGAGTAGACGTCTAATATACGTCTTTTGCTCAGTGGGATGACAAAGCATGTGGACATTTGTGTGACACGCCACTTACCCTATAATAATAATCGCCACCACCCGCTGCTCAAACGGTGTGAGGGTCTCCTCGGACCCCCACCTGTCTGGCCGGTACTCCTCCGGAGGGCAGCTGTACGCCGCTTGACCTCCACCTTGAGGTCCGACCACTTTTTTTTAATCTCCGCGGGGGTGCGTGTCTCGGCACCCACCGCATTCACCCTCTCGCAAACTTTCTCCCACTCCAAGCATTTTTGTTTTGCACTGACGCCACTGGACAGGCTGCCAAACAAAACACGCTGTCGCTCCTCCACCTCCGCCACCAGCACCTCCACCTCGCACGCCGTAAATGTAGTTTTTCTTGTCATTTTGTCTGCGTGCGAGGACAGGGAGACCCTATTTAAATAAATCTGCATATTTATAGGAGGGCGTAACGGGGACGGGCCCAGTCACTCCGACATCTGCGCTCAATTCCACGCTGATTGGGATTTATCAAGGAAACACACGTGGATTTCGGCGCCCGCACACATTGATACATACGGATTTTTTTCAGCGTGACGGACCTTGCGTGCGCTCGTTTCTGGTATGAGTTCCACGCAAGTGTTGATACATGAGGCCCCAGGTGTTGTTATTTGTGTTCCCACTTGCAGCTTGCCTCACAATCATCTGGAAGGTTTTCAGGAGTTTAGTGGATTTGTAAATTTGGATAAATTACAAATACTCAAAGGTTTTACCAGCAGTCATGTTGGTTTGAAATTCTGAGTTGATCCCTGTTTCTAGAAAATTATGATTACAAATCAAAGCGTGTTGCTGGTTTGCAGTGATAATGAAGCATTTGGCACTGTTTAATATTCATTAGAAATATTAGTCATTTCAGAAGAAAGGACCTCTGAACCAGTTTACTGAATGATTTCGGCGCCCAGTTGCATGGATGTTTGGCAAGGAAAAATACAGCAGTTTTGGGCAAACAAGTAACACCTTTAAAAAACTAATACCTCATTTTTAATTTAACTCAAAGGTGACTTGGTATAATCTATATAAAGCCCCCCTATAGCTAAAAAGTAGCTGTATCCATATTGCTTTCAAATCTTCTTGTTATTACTGGGATGAGGGCCAGAGCCGCTGGTTAGACACCACTGAGCCGTGCATTCACCTGCACCTTAGGGAAAAATCGGTGTCAGAGCAATAAATCACATCAGTCTAAAGATCCCTAAGTTGTGGAGCTAACAGGAGTAAAATAGAAAAAAATAAATAAACAAATAAGAAATAACTCAGGAGATCAGTTTGCTGGGATGGATCCAGGCTAAATGAGCTCTACATTAATGCGCCGCGTGAAGCTGCATCACGGCTCTTGGCTTTCATAACCTCCCGAAGTAGCGCTAACAAGCCAAATCAAGTGGTGGTGAGGGCTGGTGACACACAAGCTAGAGTTATACACGCACAAATACACACCTTGCTCATGCAATAACTGGCGGTGTGTCTATGGGTTGCCTCTGCTTGCTTACAGACAAACAAACACCAACTGCTCCCCAGCTTAGTTGACAAATGTTCAGCTTGTTGGGGGGTGGAGGGGGGCACACACTCGAAGGCGAGGGCATAAATTCTGGCAGATGTGTTGGTGTTACATCTCAACTCACAAAGTCACACAAGGGCGTACATGGAGCCTCGCAAAAAGGGGGAGGGAGTGCATGCAATTGCAGGTGACGCCACATAATTAGGGAGGAAGGAAAGCGTGCATAAACACATACTTAAGCCTGCAGTCGTCAAGTGGATTCAGTGCAGTCACCCAGAGTCTGTTGTTTATCTGCCTGTCATATTTTTGGCACTCTAATCTTTCCCTTTTTCCCCATCCACCTTCTTCCCCACCTCCCTTGTCTTTCCCCTTCTCTGTTCTCTTTTCATGTCTTCTCATTTCGTACTCGTCAATCACACCCGGCTTTTCTCTCATCTCTGCCCCCGCCCTCCATCTTGCCAGCTTCATTTTGCACCGCCGCCACAGGGGCAAAGAGCAGCGCCATGGCACCGGTTGCCTTTTCATGCCTCATTGCACATCACGCCTCCTGTCCCGAATTCTTATTCATATCTCAGTCTCTGCCTGTCCATCTCCATGATTGTTTATTTACCTTCATTTTCAGCTGTCTTATTCTACATCTCAGGCATTTTGTCTTCCTCTTTTTGTTTAAGCTTCTCCTTATTATGCATAAGCGGGAGAGGTGCGAGCTTGACAGAGCTGTCTGTGAAAATCTAAATGTAATACTCCAAATGTAATAGGAACCCTCCGTTGGAAACTGCACACTTTTCAGCATCTCAAATGTCAGACAGAGCTTGACACTAACTTTTTTCACAAGGAGCACATGTTCTCCTAAGTTGAAAAAGTAAGGAGCACATAAAGAACTTTAGGGGCACAATGAAAATTGATCAAATAACGTGTGTCTTATTGGTTGACATAAGTACTATTATTTGATAGGGTCCGACAGATATGGATTTTTTGGGGCTGATGCCGATACCAATGTTTTTTTTTTTTTTGTTTTTTTTGGGGGGGGGGGTCTCAGATTACTGATTTTTTTGATTTTTTAAATATATCTACATGTTTACTTATTTTTTTAACAAATGGCTGCTTTTGAGCCTTTCAAACACTTCTCAATATTAATCTCTGTAATATTCCACATATTTATCATGAATCAAACTCGGACCAGAAAAGCGTTTTCAACTACCGCCGATAAATCGGGTTGGGCCCTCTTATTTGAAATCTATTTTAGGTCTTTTGGTCACGTGACATGGAAGCTATTGAAGAAAATGTTCAAAATTCGCCTTTAAATTTAACACAAAATTTTTCTAGAGGACAAACTAGGAAAATAAAGAGGTGTGTCTTATTGTCCGACCTTAGTACTATTATTTGGTATCAATTTTAAGTCAATTGGTCACATGACATGGAAGCTATTGAAGGGAAACTGTCTATTTTGAGATTGTCAACCGCTAATTTATTGATGGTTACTTATTCAACACCCGACGTTGACAGCGAGGATGCCGAGTAGATTTAACCGCACTGCTGTTGCTATTCCCAGTTGTGGAGAGTGAGAAGACACACATTCGCACACATCTACTTTTGGTTGTAAATGCAAGAGAAACGGTCGCATTATCCGGCCCTGTGAGATCTCAGTGATATCATTTAAGGTTCACATGAGTGTCCCAGGAAGTGTCCTGATAGGGGACCTCAGAATTGCATTTCCTCTTTTTGCATTTGATTGGATTTGTTGGCTGTGACCTCCAGACTGGTCACCAGACTGGAGTGTGTAGTCAGCACATCTTCGTAAATGTGAGGTTTTGGTCCCTTGCTGAAAAAAGGTGAATTGCATTCTCCAGGTAAGGGACCGACTTCTCGACTCAATCAAAAGACCTCTCGTACCTCGCAGTGGCTTTCGCTTGTGTTGTAGAAATTGACAGGTGGGTTGCTGTGGAGTCAGCAGAAGTGCAGCCATTTTACTGGATGTCGCAGGAAAAGAGCTGAGTTGCAAGGCTTTCAATTAGCCACTCAATATTATTTGTTGCCCCCCTCGCTCACTCATGACCATAACCCTTTAGGTAGTGGCCAAAAGAAAGAGATTGTCAGGTCAGATAAGGACGCCTCCAGGTGTCCTCGCTCCACTCTAGGCTCTAGGGTAGACCCAGAAAATACTAGAGGGATAACTGATTCAGTACGGGAATGCCTCAGGTTCCCCCAGAGGACCTGGAAAACATTGAGGGACATCTGGACTCTCTTGCTAAACCTGCTGCTGTCCTCTATTAATGCTCAGATGAGCAGAACAAAAAGAAAAGTGGATCAAGGCTCTTTGATTTGTGGTAAAATGTCCTAAACGTATGTAAGGTTCATCAGTCTACATACAGGAAGTAAATTCCATCTGCTTCAGTCAGTCAATCAATCATATGCAAATCAATGTTTGACCCTTAGCTTTAGAGAGAATCTAAACCAGATGAGTTTCAACTAAAACCCCTCACAGTCGGTACTAAAAAAGAAATAAGCTAGTCACACCAAATAACTTCTGTTCCAGACTGTAAACATGTTTAATGTCGTTGTAGAACACTTGAAGTATTAAAAGAAAAAAGAACGATTGGAGTGGGACTTTAACAAATGCATTTTCAGGAACACACATGCTTGAACCATAGATGCTCTTAAGTGGCTAATTTAAATAGAAAACTAAAAGGTACGAAAAAGCTACAAGAACAAACCCTGAGCACAGTTATTTCACATGCACGGTCCAAACAAGGTCAAAATGGTTTGAAAACATTAGCAAACAATGGGGCTAACATTAGCAGAGCTAGCACCACCAGCCTTCAACCTTCGGTGCCCATCCCGTTCTTCAGCTTTAGGTAGACTTCTCTTTCAAATGAAACACTGATTATTCGGGATCTTTTTGAGGCTATCATGTGTGTGTTTAGGTTAAACATGCAGCACCATAGGTCTTTGGGGAAATGCTTCACTGAAGAACACTCCAACAATTATCTACGCAGTCTACACTCTATCTGCACTCTACACAGTCCAGTTGCCTGATTTTGGAGTCTTCGAGATAACCATGACCTGGATGAATGGGAATCTACATGGAAATCCAACAATTGTTCACTTTCTGTTCTTAAATTGAATGTCACAACTTCCCCACTCACAAGCGTCATGTTTTCCTCGCCCCCTCTTCCCTCTACAATCCTCTTATTGCTGTTATATTTAGCCCTGGAGTCAGTCTACACACCTCTGACTGCACCTATCAAGCTTATCTTCATTTTTTGGGTGGAGGGAGGCGGGGTGTTGAAATTCTGTAAGGCTTAAAATCCTGGAAAACAAACTTATTCATTAATTTGATGCTTGACTGGATTGACTGATAATTAATAATCTCTTTGTTGACAGTTGTTTTTGTGTTATTCACCGCAGGGTCTGACAGAACGTAGAACAACAGCGCTATTGAACAACACAACATCCCCCGCACGGCAGGAAAGAAAACATTTCTCGAGTCTTTTGATGGTTATGAAATTCCTGTTTTGGCTCAGGATGGAAATTTTCAGGCTGTTTTTTTCTTTTTTTTTCCCCCAACCTCAGCTGACTGAAGTGTGCGTCATTACAAATAACCATTTTCATACATGAGCATGTGTGCGAGTATGTGACACGTTGTGCCATTAGCTTGTTACACACAGATGAGCAAGTCCTCGTGTAGCAAATGTGTTCTGGCAGGTGGGAAGAAAAGGTTGATGGTTATGGCGTTTGTTTGCACGTGTGTGTGTTTGCGTGTTAATGCGTGACCCATGTTCTGCTACCTGAGGCCTTCGCTCACCCGTTGAGCCGCCAGCTAAACACACCTGCACTCCATCAACCCCACAGACACACTGGAATTCACGAGTCCACGTTATGAAACGACATCACGTTCATCCCGTTAGCTTCTCCCAGCCCAATCTGTGACGGCATTAACCGCGGCGGTCCCTCGCTGCAGGCCTGTAGGAAGTGATTAGGTGAGGAGCAGACAGGCCGTGACAGCTCTGAGGAGGGTCCTGATGGGGACAGCTGCTACCCAGGTCCCAGCTTCACAGGGGAGGCACAGCCACACACCTCGACTGCGCATTATTCAGACTGGGACAGAAATTGGAGGGAGAGGAAACGAGCGGAGAAAATAGTTCCTTTTTAAGAAAAATACCACGACTAATGTTTCTGTAACTTTAACTAATGCTAAAGTAAATGCTTTGACTGCCACAACAACCACCTCCTCCACTCCTAGAGCTGTCGCTTATCGCTGTTGTTTAAGATGCACTGGTGTATTAGATGAACATCTGTGTCAATATTTGTCCTGCTAACAGACGTCAGCTCATAAGCAAATAATATGTCATGCAACAAAGCTCAGCCTATTTTTGTCTGTTTCTTATTGCATCAATTCAATGTTTGGAAAATGTTGTCGGTGTGGAAGTATTTGCCAGTATCTGAGAAAGATTGGTGACATGCAGTTAGTTTGCAGGGGAGACGTAAAGGGAGGACAAGAAATAAATTTGGCTTTCAATAATCAGAATGATGTAATATTTAATGTCAGAGAGGACTAATGAAGTATATAAAGGGCGTGACGAGCAATGAATGCTTTGTCCAGAGGGGGCACCAAAATTGAGACAAACCAAAAGTTCCTCACAGGAGCTCGAAGAGTTTCAACCATAGATTGTATATAGAATGGACGCCATCTGCCACCGCGAGAACAGCACCCTCTGTTGATGGGCTGCAGTACAGGTCATAAATTCAGCCTCCTCCAGCAATCCCTATGGAGCTGTGGACAAACTTTATAAATCAATTACACAGAATATAAATGTTTCTCCCCCCTGAGCTCATATGTCGTCACATGTTAGATCGTCAAAGTTAGAAAAATAACAGGATCAATCCCTGACAAGCTACGATAGCATCATAGGAACAGTTGCGTTCACTAACGTTGTAGCGTTCCGTAAAATAATGTGACGAAGCACAATACAAGACGGCTAGTCCACCCCTGTTTGTAATCCGTGAGGTTACATATCCCTCCTACTCTGTCCAATCGACGAGCGCCCCTTTCAACCACGTGATGCTGCTCGGAAAGTTCAGTGCGCTTTAGAAATCCCAGTGCGAAAGCAGAACCGAAACAAGTGATAAATGCAACAATGTTGCGACTTTCAGCTCCACAATCGAACCGAGTCCGCTTGGTCAGGTGTGAAAGTGACCTTATTTAAAGCAGCACCAGCAAATTTACAGGAAAAAAGCAGAACAAGATACAATCTGTGGGTTCGAGCTGCAGACGGAGTGAGTGATTGAATGTAACTCACGGTAAACAGAAAATGAACTCAATTTTCACTTTTGAAATGGAGTTGACTCACCCTTTCAGGACAATAGAAAACAAACTGCAGTATAAGAAAGTGAGTGAGAGACTTTTAAGTGAACAAACAGAGTAACCCCACTCTGTAACAATAGAGCTGCTTGCTGGCGTTTGATTGATGTTGTCTAAGAAGAGCTCACGGTGCAAGTAGGATCGTATGGAAATAAGATGGGGACAGAGTGGAAAAAAATAATGGATTAAGGGCAAGTGGGTCATCCAGAGGGAAGATGGACTTTCTTGTTTGTCTAGCCTCCCCTTGACCTCCTCCCCTCGAAGCTTAGTGTAGCAACGTAGCATAGATTCCCATAATCCCCAGCCTCTGGAGGACACGGAGAACAACAGAGCCGAGGGTGAAAGACAGAGGGAGGGAAAAGCACACCCGAGCGTCAACATCAAGTTCCCTCTAAGCCCTCCACAGTTCCCTACTCTTCTCGCCATCTATCAGCCCATTTTCTCCTCCTCTGTGACTCTTGACACTCTTATTCTCTCAGCGGTGGGACGCACAGTTGATATAATGCTGATGCTCTCTCCCTGTTGTGTTAGAATAAGTGCTCTGCGGTGCGACGAGGTGTGTAGCATCGCCATAATGACAAGAAACTGCAGCTGGAGAGCCTCTTCACTCGCTCATCCCACCGGCTGGCTGCTGCAATGCATCATTGCTTTAATAGCTTCTGCTTTGTGCCGGTCCAGATTGACTGGAAACAAAATGCAAAGGATGTACATAATTCCCATTGCATCAGTAATTGCATCGCCTTATCATACCAACGGCTGTCTCCTCTGTGGGAGTGTAAGTCACAGAGCAGATTAATGGCTGCTGTCATTTGTTTAAGTTTCCGACACAGATCATCTCGTGGAAAGCACAAACATCGTCTTGTTTGAGATATTCGCAGGGAAAAAGTTATATCATCTCCCCTCTGACTGGCACTCTTAAATATTGTTTGCCATCTGAGGGATGATTTATATACACTTAGGATTTACTTGTACAGACCCTCACAGATAGGGTTTTACTACCTAACCACGATTAAATACCACATATAAAGTTTTGAGTCTTGTCTTTATCTTGATAGATTTTCTGGGCGACAGAAGAATTGAATATGAATCATTGGATTTGAGGTAAAGAGCCCCTTTGGTACAGAATACAGCCGCGGTTGTACAGAATACAGCCGCGTCCAAAAACGGCTCAGCAGTGTTGACTTTACTTTTTTAATGCGGCATGTTTAAGGTTCCCATGTGAACTGTTTATATATAATAGAACAACACAGTTTTCACACTCAGCCCCGTGTTTATGGGAGCAAATATGGCAGGGACCCTGTTTGTGAGGTTTATGTCTTTATGTTGATATTAATGTGCAGTGGGAGTTGGATGATGGTGAGAGGAAAGAGGGCTCAAATTGTAACGACGGCATATGGCGGTGTATGACACATGGTTATGCTGGATTGCAACCTTTGGTTGGCTATGACAACAAAAAGTGCTCAAAATGTTCTAGGGGGAATGCCATCCCCACAGACCTGAGTGTTTCTGACCAATCAGGGAACATTTGAATTGTCTCCCTTTAACTTCAACTTATTTGCTTTGAATACCATGGTCTATATCAGAATCTTTTTATTCTTTTAACAAAATTCAAGTCTTTTCATCAGTGAAATAGAAAAGTCAAGATAGGCTGCATGTCGTTGGTGGTTTTGCAATCATGATTTGGAGGTTTGTCTAGAAGTCTGTGCTTTTTGCCTCAGGCTTACTCATTGTGTGACTTTTATACTCCAGCCCTGGTCTGTCTACTTGCATCTTGACAGTCGAGACAAACAAACCAAAGACGAAAGGCTAACAAAGGCACAGACTCAACATCCACACAGGGAGTGTTGAGTCTTTGCCGGTCCTCCGGGCATGTCTTCACTTCACTGTTCCCTGTGTCTCTTGTCTTGTTCTCTCCTCAGTTCGCTCAGCTCCTCATTTACCCCTGCTTGCCTCTTCATTCATCTTCCTCAGTCTGAAGACAGAGTGACTGATGAAACAGCGGGTCAATGTTCAGACTATTAGCTCTTAAACTTCATGATGAAACTTCTGAGTTTGATGGGGTTTCTGATCATTGCTTATTCCTCTGTGCCTCATTAAATTACACGTCAGTCACACAGCAGCGGTTCCCGGCTTTATTGAGCATATGGTCATATGGCTGTAATTTCAGTCCGCATAGCTTTATAGCTTCCCGGGGCGCAGTGTCAAAGGCATTACATTTGAAAGAGGCAATGAAGTCTTTATGTCCATTAAGAAAGCTACAGGCACTTATGTGTCAACTCCTGGGGAAATTAACCCCACAGGAAATTATTAAAAATATAAATGGCAACTTGTGACATAAGCCTAGTGTGACTTTATGTCTCATAAAGATGACTTATAGCATGGCTCTATTCTGAAACTCAGGAGAGAGGGGAACTTTTTCTGGTGTTTATTACCTCTTTTTATATTGTATGGAGTTTGTCCACATCAGAATCAGAACTGCTTTTTGTTGGCCAAGACTCCGAGCACATGTGAGTAATTTGACTCGAATCTAACATTACTCATAATAAACAAACAAACAAATCGACAGACCTCACTATCAATATGACATAGACAAAAGTCGTATCAGTAAGTTTATCTACATTCAAACCAGACATGTCTAACTAGAAAATGCAGTTCTGAGACTACGATCTGTGACGCCATCTTGGACATCTATCTTACATCTAGTACAACTTTAACGTGCAATGGGAAGTTTTAACTGCATGAAACAGTCTGAACTTGAAACCAAAGGTGCAATACTCCCTAGAAATCAGACTCATTAGCAATTATCTGTCACCACTGGATCAGTATCTAGGTCTGATAGCAACAAAGGAATCAACATCATCTTCTATTATCTCTTCTCCATAACATTGTAAAATAAAACTATGGACGAGATTAGCTGTCTTGAGACATGTTGTTTTGGGGCGGTGTACTTGGCAGCCAACTGATTTTTATTTTCAAATGAAAAAAAAAAACAAAAATCGGGAGACGGAAACATTTTCCGTTCAGGAGTTGAAAGTCAAACAACTCAGTATTTCACTTTCTGTGATGTGGCTTTCAATGGAAACTGAAGATCAAAATACATGCACGGAAATCTCGTGTTTCAAGTTTCATTCCCTTTTTTTGTTGCGACCTGGAAGTTGTGCCTTGAAGCGAGAAAAATATGTGTTAATTTCCACACACATCGAACTCCTTTGATGGAACATTGCCCCCGCCAAGATGGCTGCCACGTAGGCACATCACGAAGCGGGTTGTTATAGCGCAGTAGTGTATCTAGTCTTCTTGATATGTATCTGTGCTAACAGAGCCAAAGTATTACTCCAAGTCACAACTTCCGGGTTACAACAAAAAAGTCAATGAAACTTAAAAAGCACACCAGGGAAATTGAAATACTAAGTTGTTTTTTTCATTCTCCAATTTTTATGATCAAAACGAAAAACAGAAAACGGTTTTTTCTTCCGTTTTTCGTCTTCTGATTCCTTACTGGTGTTGGAAGACAGCTCGTCCCACAATTTCGTTCTTTCATTTAAAAACGGAAATCTGTTGATCACCAAGTACACGGACCGTTTTTCCCTCAGGGATTGCAAATGTTGTCAGTATGTTACTTCTATTGTCCTTGACCCATTATTGATTGATTTGAGTCACTGGAGGTGTAGAGCGCTGAATTCACTGTATTCAAACAGTTAAGTAGTCCTCAGTATGATATCAGACTGTACTACCTGAGGTAATGCCACTGCAGAGGATTATTCCAAACTCCAACTCTGTGATTCATTAGTAATCCCTCAGTGTCATTTCAGAATACTCCACTGCTTGCTCGAGCATACTGTCACCCCATTTCATCCCTAAGTGGCTGTGAAGCTCAGCGTCCTTTCAAACAATCACTTACAATGCGGGCATAAGCATTCCAAGCAGGCGCACAGGAAGGTTAACTTATAACAAAAGCTGGACAATGAAAAAGAGATCCGAGCAGATTGAATACTGTTAGATTTGAATTTGTATAAAGATGTCAGTAAGATCTATGGCTTGTGTTTCTACCTTAATGGATAAATTTTAGTGGTTCTTGAGTAATGGGGAAAGTGATACGCACAGAGCAGACTAAATGTTAGGAGGACCATTATTATTGAGCCGTAGCTCAAGTCTTGGTTTGAGATTTCCTCTTTTATCTGTTTCCTTTGCTTTCATCTGTAGCCCCCCTTAAGACTAAAGAGGATTTTCTCAGCAAATACCTGTATATGAGAGCGAGATCAGCGTTATCGCCTGAAAACATGGCATCAGCCGTCTCCATTCCCATGATAGTGCAAACACTGTTAAACCCGTACTCTTTGCTGCAATGGTCATGCTACAAGTGACAGGTAAGCTCCACTCCTTGTCAGATGTGGGGGTCCAGAGGTACAGCTGTAATCCTTCAAGCAAAATGATCAAAACTGACGCAACATGCTAAGACTATTCCAGAAGTCGGACTTGCTTGTCAAAAGATGGTGCTACATTTCCGTAACGCAACTGGTGGCTGACAGCTGAGCCGCAAGCAACGAGCTGTAAACAGGTACAAAAGAGGAGAAACATGTATCGATCAACTCCATGCCCTTAAATGTCTCAAAAATACAAACTTGGATTCTTTAGTCCAGATAGAGTTCGCCACAAGTAACACATTGGGATTTGATATCCCCTGTAGAGTCAGGAAAGGCTTTTAACAACAACAAAGATGGTAAAAGCTCAGACAGTCAAAATCTGCAAGACATCTTGGTGAGAAAAGAGATGTGTGTGATAGGAGAGTCTAGGCTAAATCATCTGGAAATTACTCCAAGTATTCCTCTAGTTAAGTTGTTAAGAGAAGGAAATGTTGCTTACTTGGTATTTCCTCAACACTAACTTCTGATTCGCTAATTCGATGAGTTTCAACATCTTTTTTTTAGCAGCCTGATTACCAATTAGCTTCACTTGCCAAAGTCTTATCGTTTAGTGATGGGCACCGGAGCGGACAGTGCATTTTGAGACTTCTGCTATTTGAGTAAAGGCTCATTTATGCTCAACATTACATACAGATCTGGATAAGGATGGAGCTCTTGTCCGTGCTTTGCATTATTTTTCATCCGTATTTTTGCATCTATCCTTAGATAGATGTTTACAGATACGGGCCAGATGGAGGAGTACCACCGTAAACTATGGGGGTAGTGTTGCTGCTGTCACTACCTGGCAAAGCAAGTTGTCAAATGCCCGGCGGACATCCTGAAGTACTGACAATGACAATTGTCGTCAATTTCTCTAATCGGTACTACGAGAGAAAAAGAATTCTCCGCCCTCCAACCACGAGGCACCACCGCCTCCTCCTCCATAGTCGCCATATTTCATTTTGTATATTGTTGTGAGAAACTTTTGACTCCAGCCTGCCCCCTGGTGGATGTAATGGTTAGTATCCCTGCTAACGTAAAGAATGCATGGAATTATGAGGGCAGTGACGGAACCATCATTTAAAACGGATGCGTATATTTTCATACGTATGGCGAGCACAAATGAGCCTTTCAAAGCCTGGCTGGTTGTATTTACACTCTTTGAACCAGAGCAAACAGATACAGATCAGAGGTTTTCAGCTTTGTGGCTCACAGAAAAACAGCTGCTCATCTTGCCAATGTCAAAAACTTCAGAGAGATACTTCGCAATTTAATGCCCGGATCTCGAAGGCTGCGTCCCTCATATCTCAAACAATAAAAGACTACCATTAAGAGATGTAAGAGCTATCCTGCATACAGAGAAATTCCTTTAAACCATTTGTATCATTATAGATGCGTGCGCTAAAAAGCAGGTGGAGTAAGTGCTTGATGGAAACAAGATTTCAGTTTACGACGCCTGTGTCTGGAAACATCAGCACCAGACTGGTTGGTGTCACCTGCTGCGCTTGATTGAAAACATGTTGTCTGATCTGAGGAGTTTGCGGTAATGACTGTGTGCTTTCCGTCTCATAGCGATGATGAGTTATAGAAAATAAGCACGCCTGCTATCATTTCATCTTGCTTGTACTTCTTTTTTTTGCTATTCACTGCTCGATGAATTATTGAGTGCTGTTCACAGAGGACTCCGCAGTCTGTGGTAGCAGCTCAGAGGCCCCGGCTGTTTGTTTGCTAAAGTAATGGGCTGCTACCTGGGTTCTTATGTACACATTCCACCTGTATAATGGTCTCCTAACCACACAGGCCTGTGTTAGCCGTGTGTAGATAGTGATTTGCTGCCTGTGAACTTGTGTGATTACGGTCTGCATACAGGAAAAGCGCTCGTAAATTGCTTTTGCAGGACAACAGCGGAGGCATCAGGGAGCAAGCACCCTGCAGAATGTACACACACACACATACACACACTCGCACATTTTACAGATAAGATCAGGCAGCAAAGTCTAGCCCAGAGACACAATGTTACGACAAGATTAACCTGGCCGGAGCTTTAGAGGGATTAGTACCTCTATGTACCGACACAAACCAACAGTTTTCCAATCTTTATTGGGCCTATGTTTGTGCCTGTGTCTGTGCTTTTAGCCGAACCACACACTGAAAGTCTCGATCAGATCTCTGCTGCAAGAACATTTTATAGTTGTTGAGCCTGGGTGGGAAAAGAAACTGTCAACATCCTTCAGTTTAAAAAATGCATTTAGCCAATTAAAGCTGCAACAGTAACCGTTTAGAGAACAAGCCCTTTTAGTCATTAGCATACTCTCTCCTCTACACACACACGCATACACATACAAACAAAACAAATCAGGTCGTGCTAACAGTTGAGTCAGAGCAATAGTCTCATGATTGGATGTCTTGAGAGCAAACCTCATTCATCTTGATTAAAACTTTGTTTGTACTGCGTGCAGCGTTTTTCCCAGAATGATGTTAAACTTGAACGAGTTTATTGGAAAGTAAAAGTATGATACTCTATTCAGATTTGACATAATTTGATTTGACATGATTATCATACTTTGTTCTCCAACTCACTTTATTGTGTTCACAACATTGATTTTACTATTCCTTTAGTCAACCCGCACAGACACACACACACACATACACACACAGACCGCAGCAACAGCTTTCCTTTCTTTTTTCTCACCTCCTACTGTTTCTCCTCTTCTTTATGTGTCTGAGTGTCTACTGATTGACAGTTTTTACCAGCAGTATGCTTCAAAAAGACGCCAAAATAACACAACTCATGTTTTGAAATGAGCCTTCACTTAAAGGGATATTCTGGCGTGAATTTAAGTAATGGTCAAACACACCATAACACAGATTAGACACCCCTGCGAGAGATGAATGCTGCCGACTGCTTACTTCTCTAGTTAAACCAACTTTAGTAACGACCACACGATAGCAATACACAGCGGTCTATGGAAACACACACAAACCTCAACCAAAACAAATAATGATCAGAACAGCACCTAACTTCATCAACAGTACATATAGGGTCCCAGACATAGTACTAGCCACCAAACATCTTTTTAGCTTTACAAAGAGATCAAACACAACTCACCCGCTCTCCTCCGGCAGCCTCTTGTTTGTGGGGGAGCCCTAACGAGTCAATCGCTGAGTGCAGAGGATCATTTCCATCAAGTAATAATCATCATAATAATCAATTTGCACTCCAGACACGGTAGTTCTTCTGCCTTAGCGTCTCGGTCTGATTGCATTTCAATGAAGTCATGATCATAAATGTTTTTCTTTGAGCTGCGAAACTCCGCTGCACTCAGTAATCGACCCATCAGGGCTCCCCAACAATCAAGCGGCTGCTGGAGGAGAGTAGGTGAGTTGTGTTTAGTCTCTTTGCTACAGAAACTGGGCAAAGTTAAAAAGATGTTTGGTGGCTATTAGAGTGGCTTTTTGGTTGAAGTTTGTGTGTGAAGAGATATAGACCGCTGTGTATTGCTATCGTGCGGTCATTACTAAAGTTTGCATAATTAGAGAAGCAAGCAGTAGGCAACATTCATCTCTAGAGGGGCTGTCTAACTTGGTGTTATGGTGTATTTGACCCTTACTTAATTTTATGCCAGAAGATCCCTTTAAAGTTACATCACCAGATCTACGGATGGACAACGATTTTCTGAATTTAAAACATCCTTTTTATTCATAAAGTATCAGAAAATTAATGTGAACACTCTGTCATCTTAAAAATGCATCGTGAAAACACTGACGTAAAGGTCAGAGCCAACACTCAGAGCAGAAATGGGACTGATGTCCTGCAGAGTGTTTACTTAAAGTGTCTGCGCCTGCAGGGCGGTGTTGCGTGAGTCACAGTTGTTTCTGTTTCATTCTGTTTTCTGCTTCTTTCTAATCAATGCATTAACAAGAAAGACGTACAGCAGGACCTCTTCTCTCTCTCTCTCTGCTTCTTATTCCCTGCAGTGATGGATGTGGGGATGAGAATGACAAACGATTGACAAAAGGTGATTAAAAAAATACACCTAGGCTGCCTTCACAGGTATTTCTTTTGAAAACACTGTGCACATCTTAAACTTTTATGACACGGATTGGAGGATACTGTTCCTCTGAAATCCCAGCCCGTCATTCTCGCTCAATAATCGATGTAACTTCGCCATCCGTCCTTGCCTTCTTCACTTTCCTCGTCTCTTTCATGCCTGTCCCATCACTTTCAGTTCCCCAAGTGAATACGCTATTTGCTATGCTTTGTTTTGTTTTTTTTTTTCCTTTTTTTTCAGGGAAGAAGATTATACAGTTTGAGGTATGCGCCAGATTGTGCAGGCAAACAAGCCCGAAATAGGCTCAAAAGCAGACAAAGTCAGAGAGAAATATGCATATTGAGTGCGTCAAACAATGAGCCAAAAGTGAGGTTCAGAATAAATATTCAGGGTTTGTTTGCTGAAGAGAGTTTGCTCTGGAGTTGTTAGTCTTTTCAGAGTTTTTGTGTTCGTACCCTGAACTCCTAAAGGGGTCCGAGGTCTTCACCTGGTTCAGTTTTTGATTCCCAGATGATTTTACTGATCAGGTCGTTTGTTGTCGCTGTACCACCAGGCACCCTGTCCTGCTTAATACAACACACGGGCCTTCACCTGTGCTAATGAAGTACTCAGGAGAGTAGTGCACGTGATACATTAAATAAATGTCACTGAATGGCATGTTAAAGTGTAATTAGAGCTGAATTATTTAGAACAGCAGGAGCGACAGCATCAAATGATGATACAAACAGGAAAGAGCAGGGGAGATAAAAACCAGTTCACATTCACACACACACACACACACACACACGGACCCGCACGAACTCGGGTTACGGGGCGAAGCTTATTCTCTAATGATGATGTTGTTTGTCTTTGTGTTTGTTGGGTGGCGAGTTAAAGTTTAAAAAGCTACAAGCTGGAGATGGTGTGAACAAAATCCACCGTGAATAACAAGCAGGTTTGTAAAAACAAAAATAGATGCTTGGATTTGGTTCACTGGCAATATGTTCTGAGTTGAGATGTAGATGTGGGCGTCCTGTATATATGTGCCAGGAGCATGTTTTTCACTCTTTTTGTTTTCCCTCTCAGGTTTCACCTTCTTGATGCTGCTTTGAGAGTTTGGCCCGGTGCCGGTTGTGCAGATCAGATAGTTTCTGGATTTCTCCGGTGCATTTAAAGCATCTGGGCGTTGTGTTGAGAGTTCAGCCTCCTCCTGTCTCCTGTAAACAATCTCTGTCCGCTGTTTTGCTGATTTCAAACATCTCTCCTGGAGGGCACAGAGTGATACCGCTGGCAGAGTTGAAGCTGCTGCCAGGTTCTTGTGACTGCTCTTGCTTTTGCTACAGTTTCTGCTCTAAGGCGTCATCCTGCAGACTATTAAACCTCCTCTATACTTTCTTTTCTTACCTTGAATATGACTCTCTGACAGTTAGACTGAAGTGTTTAGCCAAAGACATTTTCACCTCATTCAGACTTGACCTCTTTCTGCTTGTCTGCCCTTTTCTGTCTGCTGATCTGATTTTTTTTAAAATCCTGCAATAACTGCAGTCCAGTGTTTTTTTTAGGGTGGAAGAAAACATAGATTTATCATTCAGACTGGGCGATATGGCCTCAAATCAATATCACGATATATTGATCAGTTCACCTCGATATCGATAAATGGACGATAACTACTCTACAAGCTGCTTAGCTCCTCACACATTAACTTCGTCTACTTCAGCCGTGTGTGGGAGCTTCAAGATGAAACTGCTGCATCCAGTGTCTTTCTCAGGGTACAAACAGTGCTAGTGTGGTGTTTGGGCGACCAATCTCAGTGTAAATATCACCACCTGTACTGTTCAGAAAGGTCCTGGTGTCACTACTCAAGGCAACCAACCACAAACAAGATAGGCCGGGATATATTACCCACGTAACCAAGGGAACAAACCCTCTTCAGACAATCTTCACTTGTTGTATCCCAGACATTAGGATTGTGACTCTAATTTGCACCCAAATATGATCATAAAATCGAATTAGGTCCATTGCATATCATCCCGGGGCAAGTATTTGTTCTTATTTCTTCTAAATCAGTTGTAGCTCATACTTTTGATGCTTATCATCCTTGTTGTCTTTATTTTGTTGGTTTCTCTTTTCTCTTTTGTTTCTCCCCCACACTACAATGTTGGCACAACACTTTTTAGCTTTTTCTTGGCCAGATCCTAAAATCTTCTCCAACGGCTGCTACAAACGGTAGAGAAGAAAAGACTCACGATTGAAATAGAACTGCCCACAGCACAGACAGATACTCTGCTTGGCTGTTTGTTGCTCTTATATTAGACCTACACAGCATAAATACTCAGCCTAACCGAGCGTATATTTTGGTCGTTCTCACGACCGTAAAATAAACCTCTAAAGGTCGGCAGAAGACGGATGAGTTGGACAGGGAATCATTTGTGAGTGAGACTGAGTGCTGGTTTGAAATTTTCAACAATCACCTGAGAACTACCCAAGTGTGAAAAAAAGAAGAAAAAAGTTGAGGGAAAAAGGTCATGTTTTCAACAACTTCTTAGGGCCCCTCTGGCAACTGTAAAAATTAAGGTCATTGCGTTTTAGCATATTTGCCCCCTAAGGCATATTTCAGTGTAAAACGATTTTATCACTTTGGTTTGCACAACTTTTCTGGTATGTAGAAGTCTGACATCATAACTTAGTGATGCTAATTTGATCTCCAAACCTCTTGAGTTCTTGTAGCTTCTGTCTTCCGTTAAAAAGAAATCCTCTCCAGGCCACCCAACCTTGCGATTCCTTGGCTGCCTTAAATCTTGGACGTAAAAGAGGTTATGAAAACTCAAGGTCTGATGGAGGCTTGGCTGTTTTAAAAAATGAATGCACAGGAGAGAATGGATCCATCTCTATTTCATCCTCTTTTGTTTTCCTACCCACACAACCCAATAAGAATGAGTGGGGTAAAGAATAGCCAGCACACACCTACATTTATCCATCCATGAAAACTATCGCAAATAATGCATGAAGCGCAGATGCCCTTTGTCTAACCCACACTTTCCAGCTCTTCCTAGAGAATTCTTAGGTTCTTCCACCTGCCTGTTGTGGGTTTGCACCAGGGTCTACTATATCTTGGACGTGCCCAGAATATCTCCACAGGGAGGCGCCCTACAAGCATCCCAATAAGTGTCTTTTGGATGACTTCTCACCCCTCTCTGACGGGGACACGCCAGACTACTGTGAAGTCGACTGTATAATGAAATGAAGCTTCATTGATACTTCTGTTGCAGGAATTGATTAAAAGTTGGATTTTTTATATAATTCATTCATTCATGCACTGCAACACTCGGCGTCATTCATCAGCAAGTGGTTTGTTTTTATCGTATCTGGATAATGTCAGAGAAAGCACAGGCACTCAAAGCTGCCAATCACACGACTTGCTCAAAATCACAATCACAAGTTTCCTTTTTTTTTTAAGAACCAGAATCTAATTTTAAAGCCAAGGGACTGAAAGGAAATTGTAGTTACAGCTTCTGTGAGGAGTTTTTTTGACATTTAAGAAACAGACTTGAACTTGATGATTCACAAAATGAAACGAGAGACAAAACTGGCAGGTTTTATACTGGAAGCTGTGCGAGGGGGTAAGTGTCAGTGAAGCTGATGAGGAGAGGTCCTGTTTGTACATTTTTACATAATAAATGAGATGTGAGAGGTCAGCAGGATGACTGTTTTTGGTGAAAAGACACCACTCAAGGGGTCTTCACACCAAGAACAAGTGAAATCATTCGAGCAAATGAACTACATGTAAAGTCAATGCAAAGACACGATTAGACTCTTTGATTTTAGCAAGTTATTCGTGCAATTGAGGCAAATTCGCAAGAGTTGAAAGTATCTCAACTTGAGCGAATATTCGTGTTACGATAACCAATCTGCACGAAGATTTCTGGAAGACGCATGAAAACAGACTGGAAGATGTTCACTGGTGTGGAAAATGGGAGACAAGCTTGTTATGTCCGTGTGCAGGTACCCGGAGCTGTTTGACACAACGTTGTTTTTTTTATCTTTTTCATAAAAACAGGAATAAAAAGGAGCTCACCTGGAGGAAAGTGAGGGAGGAGGTCGGATTATCTGGTAAATTGAAGAAAAATGTTGTCTATCGCAAGGATCACTGTTGAATTTAGCATAAGCGGCTATCCGCGGCTTTTAAGCACTCTGTTGACGTGCAAATGGAGCAAATGGAGGGGATGGATTAATGATTCTCGCGAATGTAGCGAGTCGTTTGCGCGAATAAAGCAAGTAAATATTCATTCATGCGTCTACATACGCGCGAATTACGTGAGTAGATGATTTTATTCGTGTTTGGTGTGAACGCACGGTTAGGCACGTAGAGGACAAAGATGTGTAAAGACTGCTTTGTCCAGAGGGGGGAGCCAAAATCAACACAAACCAAAAGATTCGAGCATTGACTTAATACACAAACATCACAATGAGTTTTAAACTTCTGGTGTCATATTATGGGAATCCTGTATTACAGTATGCTGTGTTTATTATGAGTGTGTAGTCCACATCTAAGATGCTTATCAAACATGTGCATAAATCGCAAAGCTGCTCTGTCTTTTTTCAAAAACAGCATTCCCGCTTGAAAGCTGATAGACTTCAAAGTGAAAAAAAGACTGGGGGGACACTTAGTTGGGGCTGAAGACTAGAAGCCTGAAAACAAGATAAATCTTAATGTTTGGGGTTCCTCGTCTTTGCCTGGGGCAAGTGGCTCAAGGCAACACAAGACGCTACTGGCACAACACCTGAATCCATCTAACTGGGCTGCTAGAGCTCTAGCTACAATGTGGGCAATGATTCTGATTGAGGAATAGGATTATATACAAAGAAACATGTTTAAGGTTTAATCATGAGCTGCCAAACAGCCTCAGTTGGCCCCCATGAGGCATCAGGGACAAGCTTGACCTTCAGCAAGAATGCCAACAACTCTGAAATCAGATCTTACAGTGCTGAATAACTCAGAGCAATGACCCTGGCACAAGGTTATCTTTTGATATCCTGTCATTTTGACTTTTCCCACTTCGTTATTAAATAGATACTCACTTGGTGTATTTTGTAGATTTTTGGGTTGTTTCCTAAGGTGTCTTTGGGGCAGGGGTTTTATTCCTGCCTCCAGACCAACACAAACAGAAATGCCTCCTACTGTAACCTTCACTTTCAGGATGAGAGTGTCAGCCTGTGTATTTGCATGTGTATGTCTGTCAGTAGTGTAGACTAAATAACAGACTGGAGACTGTGTCAGTCTTGTCCCGGGTCTGTCTGTTTGCATTTACCAACCCTGTAGTTTGTGTTCCTGTTTGAATCTGTGCTTGCATGCATTAATATTTGCATTCAAGTGAGTCAGATCTGAATGACCTCAGGAAGAGTAAAAGTGACATTCAGATATTGAAATCAAAACACTTTCACTGCTGTCTAAACATTCAGGAAAAGAGGCAGGACATTTGGGAAGACATGGCACACTCACACACACACATATACCCTAATGCTTACGGTAAGACAGAAATCCATTACCAGTGTGGAGTCCAGAGAGAGTGTGAGTGATGTGGTTTGAGTGGGTGGGGTGCTAATGTGAATGGATGCCTCTCATATACTGCATGCAGCTACCAGCCAGCTGAAGTGATGACTTTGTGCATCCACGCTGAGCGGAGGACTTCCTGTGATCAACTTGGTTACGGTGTGATGGATGCAGTCAGTGTGACTTCATTTTGGGGCGGCGCAGTGCTGGAAGCCTCTGCGGCAGGTTATGATGACTTTGAATTTAGTTGGGAACAACTTTAAAACAGAGTGACAGACGACAGACGCTCATTTTCTGTCAACTGTGCTGAAACATACCGCAATACATCATTCCTGATATATAACAAAGACATATCTAATATTCTTGTTTCAAAATGTATGAACTTCTTTTCTATGGTGGAAAGGCTACCGACTGCTATGCTAGCAGGATTCAGAGTGAGTTAAACTCGGGTGAGCCTATCCCAGCATCTTCATTTTGAAGGCACATGGACACCCTGGACAAGTTGCCAGTTCATTGCAGGGCTGACATATAGAGACGAACAACCATCCACGCTTACATTCACACCTACGGGCAATTTGAAAGTGGCCAATTAACCTAACCCCACTCTTGCATGTTTTTGGGATGTGGGAGGAAACCGGAGTAAACCCGCGCAGACACAGGGAGAACATGCAAACTCCACGCAGAAACACCCTGACCTGGATTCCAAACCCAGGACCTTCTTGCTGTGAGGCGACTAATGAGTGCTAACCGTTACACCACTGTGCCGCCACATGACCATGTTCTGAATCCCCAAAAAGAGGACATGACTATGCGGGGGCGGAGTCGGGCGAAGTGTTTTTTACGTGCTTCTAACTCAGTAAGTCCACGTGACATTAACTCAAAACTTTCATGCAAAACCGCAGACATTTGAAGGATTTTATAAACTCCTGTGGACAAGGCTGGACAAAGCCGAACAGCCCCCAAAAAGAGGACATGTCTGGGTAAAAGAGGACGCATGGTTGACCTAGTAAAACTTTACTATTAACTACTAATACCAAAGTAGATCTTCAGATAATGATTTGTGCGTCAATTTTGGTGCTTTAACCAAGAAGTTTTGGCTAAATAGTCCTCTGCAATTTATAAGAGCATTTTTCACAGGCCCCTCAGCAGTCGGGGAAAGAATAACTCACCTTTTTCCAAGCCCAAATTCTATTTTCTGGGTTCTCACACACATCTGTCCAAACTGACCTTTATAATGTCCGCCTCACCCAGTAAGTTCCCTCCATGCATCACCATCAATATATGAATCATAAATTGCAAGGTCATGTGTGATGAGAGACGGGATCTAATCTGGTATTATCAAATGATATTTCCACTCCACGGACCTGCTTTCACTGCTGCTCGACACGCTCATGGCTCATCAGATAAAGGCGGCACTCTGACAGGGAAGCTATTGGCGGGCAGTGTCTCTGGAGACTTCTACACACGTCACACCGGCGAGGGAAAATCGGCACAATGATAAAAGCACTGCGTACACATACATGAGAATTCCCATCAGCGGTGAAGAGAGACAGAAGTGCAGAGGCATGGACACGGACTGACAGGCACGCAGCGTGGTGTAATTAGCATAAGACAACAATTGGTGTGTCTTTTATTTTCTCCATCTATTGTGCAAGTATGTCACTGCGCCTGGAGCTCAGTGGGTGGATCCAGTTCAACATTTTCAGCTTGTCACTTCAGAGTACATCAGATTGGTCAGTGGCCCAAGATATCACAATATGAAACTGAGGGTATCATGTAAAAGGGCGAGTTATTTTGGGGTCTGATGTTGCGGTCCACGTGAGGTGTTGGTCAGGTCCGAAGAACACGGTACTTTCATACAAATGAGCAGTTATTGTTATCGTGTTTATAATCAGTGTTGGGGGGTATGACGGTATATACAGTGTGACGGTTTAAAAGTGTCTACCGGTTGTAATTTTGGTATACCGTGTATTCGGAAGCGCAATCATTTGGGTGCGCTCCCTATAATCACCAGTGTGTCCAGCAGACTGCTTGGCGCAGTTTCGACAAAGAAGAAACAGCTTCACTAGTGGTGGTCATGGCAGACGCTGAGATTAATGGCAGCACCGAGCAAATGGAGGCAGCCTGACCCACCCAACATGAGGAAAAGGAGGAGGAGGAACATGTTCCGAAAAAGGGCGCAAGTCGCAACATCGGTTGTCTAGAGATTCTTTAGACAACGGTGAAAAAACAATACTATGCAAAGAGTGTCGTGTGGCTGTCGTTGCTGGAGGTGGAAACACCAACAACCTTTTCCACCACCTAAAGATGAAGCACGCCGAGCTCTATTATGAGAGCCAAAAGATGCGCACCTGCTGCACCAAAAACTAAAGCTGCAGCGGTTCCTCTCATACAAAAGAGCTTAGCAGAGTCTTTCGCCAAAGATATGCCATATGATAAAAAATTGCCTGACTGGTCTGACATTTTGTTTGCATTTGTTTACAAATCAGAGTTTAAAAATCAAAGAAAAATGCGACAGTCTGGTTATTTTTAAGCCATTAATTGAATTTACAGGGGAAAAAACATACCATCATATATACAGTTACCGTGATATGAAATTACTCATACCGTGATATAAGCTTTTGTTCATACCGCCCAGCACTATTTAAATGATGCCTGTGGCTTACAGATCCAACACAAGGAATAATGTGACACTCAGAGAGTTGCTTATAAATGGCAACTGTTGGGTAACCATAGTAACGTGACCTTTACAATCACGGCTTCTTATATTTGAAACACCTGAGTCAAAGTCAGGGAAGCACAACTTCTCCTGTACAACCCCTCCCCTGAGGGGCTCAGGGAGATTTCAAATCTCTGCTTCTCCTGTCGAAGGCTACACCACATGATCAGAGATCTCGCAGAACAACGTGAAAAAGAGGAGATGAAAAGAGCAAATGACGACTTTTGTTTTTACCAGTCTTCTTTTTATGAAACCCTAAAAGCCTCGTCAAGAAACTCTTCAGAGTAGAAGCTCTCTGAGAGACACGACCTTGAGGATTTCTGTGCCTGGAAATGATTTTCCACAGAAGCTCTCAGGGTGGGGGCCTTTGAAGTAGTGATTGTTCTGGCTTTAACGTACTGGGTGCCTTTTGTACATTATGATTCCAGTGCTGATGGCTGCAGGAAATGTCTGGTCCCAAATGGAATTCTCTGTAGAAATGAGTTTATGTGTATCTCTGCCTGCCCCTGGGTCCTCTAACTGCATATCATACAGTGAAAGAGATATATACTATGGGTATTTCATCCTGATTTTGTAGCAGCCGGCTCCAGGCCCAGAGAAGAAAGGGTACTGCCTGGTGCGTAAATAAGCACACCATTAAAACAGACAGAGAGTATCTTAGTTTTTGGAAGTTTTTTAATTTCTTAAAGGGGTATTCCGGCATTAATTTAAGTTCCAGAGTACCATCGCTGTCAAATGTCTGTATGTGTAACTTTGACATTTTGGATCCGTGTTCGAAACCTTTATGCATAAATAAATGCTTTGTACCCCAAAAGATATAGTTTTGTGTATCTGAGTCAGCAAATTATGAGTGTTTTTAAGCGAGTATGAATCTCAAAGCTGCGGCTTAAAGCAGTCACGAAAATGAATCTGATTTCTACGCATACGAACTCATGTCTTTGGATACGAGGCGAAAAACATTCATATGACGTCACCGGAGCCACAGGCAGCTGGTAGGGAGACTTAAAGGGATATTCCGGCATAAATTTAAGTTAGGGTCAAACACACTGTAACACCGAGTTAGATACCCTTGAAGGATGAATGTTGCTACTGTTTGCTTCTCAAGTTATACCAACTTTAGTAATGACCGCACAATAGCAATACACAGCAGTCTACGTCTCCATGCGCAAACCTCAACCAAAACGCCACTCTATAGCCACAAATAATGCTCAGAACAGCACCTAACTTCATCAACAGTACATATAGGGTCCCAGCCACAGTACTAGCCATTAAACATCTTTTTAGCTTTGCGTGGTATTTATAGCAGAGAGATTTAACACAACTCACCCACTCTCCTCCAGCAGCCACTTGTTAGTCGATCACCGGATGCAGCAGATCATTTCCTTGAAGTAAAACTCACCTTAATAATCATTTTGCACTACAGATGCAGTAGTTCTTCTGCCTTGAGTAATAATCATAAATGTTCTTCCTTGAGCTGTGAAACTCTGCTGCATTTGTCAGGGCTCCTGCACAAACAAGCGGTTGCTGGAGGAGAGTGGGTGAGTTGTGTTTAGTGTCTTTGCTAAAGAAATCAGGCAAACCTAAGATGATGTTTAATGGCTAGTACTATGGCTGAGACCCTATATGTACTGTTGATGAAGTTAGGTGCTGTTCTGAGCATTATTTGTGGCTATAGAGTGGCGTTTTAGTTGAGGTTTGTGCTTGGAGACGTAGACCACTGTGTATTGCTATCATGCAGTCGTTGCTGAAGTTGGTATAACTAGAGAAGCATAGAGAACTAGAGATCATAACTCGGTGTTATGGTGTGTTTGACCATAACTTAAATTTACGCTGGAATATCTCTTTAAATCTCCAAAATATTTAAGTTTTCAGTTAAACTTTAGTATGTGTCAATTTTAGCACCCCTAGATGAAAAAGCAGTCATGGGTGAGTCCTGCTGTCTTTTATCAAATGCACAACTTTTTTGTGTGAAACGCTTTTTCTGCAGGATGCTGTTGTTCTCCTCATCTTACACCTGTCCCACAGAGTGGATGGGATAGACACATGCAGGTACCGGGCAGACAAACTGTTTTTTTGGACCCTCAGACTGTAATGTATTCTCGATTGACCAAAGAAGTCGAAAGCCATCCAAAGTTTTACTAGACCTAATTTAGTTTAATACTGACATTTTAAGACTTAATGAAGTTTTTATGGAAAACACAATAATGTCTTTCGCAAAACAAACACACACACATATCAATGAAGATTATATCACTCCCAGCTCCTTCATTATTTAGTTGGACAAGAAAGCCTGTTCAGCTCTTATTAATTCAGTGAACTGCTCCGACCTGCGGTTTTGAACAATCGATTGAAGAGCGCTCTGTGAGGAAAAGAGAACGACATCCAGAAATTGGACTGGAGAGTGGATATTGGATTGGTTAGGCCTGTAAAAATAGAGCGGTACTTCATCCTAAAACATACAGAAGTAATGAGTAAATTTCAAAAGAAGAATGGAAGGTGATTATTCGCTCTGACTGCTCTCATATTTTTCCATTTCAAAAATACTTCTTCAAATGGTATTTTCAGCTCATAAAACAGGCCACTTAATTCACCGCTTTCCTTATAAAGCGCAGAGGCAGCCCCTCAGTGAGAATGATGTAGTGTGAGCTGTTAGCTTATTGCTGCTATCTTTCTCTGTCATCAGAAACAATGGAAGCTGTAATTAAAGGATGTGTCTTCACCTCGACGCTTGGTGTCTGAGTAAAGTTTGCTCAACTAAAAAGTTGGTCCAACTTATGAATTTCATGTGAACCTCATTTGCATAAAAGCAGATAATTACACAAGCCACTGGCACCAACGGACAAACTCATTTGCATGTAAGTACATGGCTGCACACGTAGAGGCCGTCGGCTCGAAATGAAAGAGTGACAGGCGCATGATGGGGTTTGATGAGAGTTAGCCCACAGTGTGATGTTAAAGTGCCGAGAACAGATGTGATTGGGGCATTTTGTGCAATTGCCTGGTCACCTTGTTTAAAGTGCTGTCTGAGGAGATGGGCTACCTTTTAGCAGCACATGGTGGAAGGTATATTTGAGCAGGACATGGGGTTGTTTCTTAAAGATCTACCTTGATGAAAATCATGTTTTTCTTGTTTTTTACATGTTCATATGGAATTTTTCTGATGCTACAGGACATATCGTAAAAAAAGTTAGTGCGAAATTACATTTCAGAGTATTTCTTCAAACGGCAGGCTAAGACACAGTGAGATTTCCTATGTAACAACTGCAAGCTCCGCCCCCAGAGCCCCACTATGCAAGCCAGCGTCGGAGAAAAAGAGAGGACGATCGTGGAACAAGTGCGTATGTTAGCAGATTGCAATGCTAGTAAGAAAGCTAATTATGATATTAACTAGGGCTGGGGCGATTCGTCAACCACAAAAAACATGCATTGACGCGTCGGATGATGACATAGCCATGGACGGCAAACACGCTCCACCTAATGGGGTCGATTTAAAACCTACTTTAACATCATCTATGAGCAGCTCCTCTCCATCAATGAACTTGTTCTTTGTGGCTTTCCTCGTTCACATTTCATTTCAAGGAGACATGCAGTGACCTGTCAATCAAATAACCCACTGCTGGTGCAGCAAACGGCACAGTGAACGCTGCATCGTACGCCATAAGGCCATATCAAACTCATTCACTTTAAGCAGTTAGCTCGGAGTTGAAGCATCAGTTTTGTGCTTTTATTCATTCGATAACTCGCTAATTAATCAGCTGTGTGATCGCCAACGATAGCTCGCTAATGCTAATACTCAGCGATCGTGAAGTACTGTGATAATATCATATCACAGTGGCCCTCATATTGTTTGGCCACTGGTGATTTCCACCCCTATAAAATAGAAAACGCTTAAACAGGGAGTCGTGTTCGGTATTATGCTTTGAATTTTATGCTAACTGCAGCTTACACTCGACTGTATATAAGATGCACTCTAACCTCCTTTCTATTGCTCTCCATTGAATCTTGCAAAGACTAACCAGAGTGTCATGCATTGTGAGTTAAGGAAGAAAAATCCAGCTCCCTGTGGCTGTAGCACCTGTTACATAAATCAATGATCTTATAAATATTGATCTGATGTCATGTACTTTCAGCTCTTGAAAGGAATATGACTTCTGTCACCTTTTTACTGAACTTTTATCAGATACCAAGGGATTCATTTTGCCGGTGCAAAGGCCTATATAAATTCTTTAAGAAACTGTCATCTCTACCTCTGCTCTAGGGCGCTGACAAAAATGTTCAAGTACAACAACGGAAAAATGTGTTTGAAAATCCTGAAACCAGCAATGGTAAACAACAGACAAAAACTGTATATATTCATGTCAGCAAATATGTCCTAGATATCTGCATGTGTATAGCTCTCCCACTGTGATACACTTCAGTTGAATTCTGTTGCCCTTGAAAAACATAATGAACCCACACATAACTGAAAATTGATATACCTATAAAAGAAGTAATATAGCCAGAGCTTTTACATTCAAACTCTCAGACTATCATCGACAATATTCATCAGAACAGGATATCATCATTCAGATAATAGAGTCTGCCGCCCTTATGCATCATTTGAAACTATCATGAGGGAAATAGGTTCATCAAGATTAGTCAGAGAGGTTGTAATACGTCAATTAAGAGCAGATTACATGAAGGATCAAATTAACACAATTACACAGCACACCACTTCATGCTCATACTTATGTCATTTAACATGACAAATGGAGAGGTCACTCAAAAAGAGCAATCGTCTTCTTCTGCATAACCACCAGCTAACACGATCCTCTCAAGTACATTATTCCTTCAGTGCTCAAAAAAATGTTTTACATTCTGCAAATTAAGATTACAGTGTGAAATATTACAGGGCATTTAGCTAAACAATCCTTGTAGAAATTGAATATAAAGTTAATGTTAGAATCTGTTTATGATCACCTGACAGTAAAAACTGTTCGCTTTTGTTAACTTGAATAAAATTTTAAAAGTATATCTACTGTACGTGGAAGCTGGTCTCCTTACACAGATGTTGCTTCTTCCTATCATGTCCAAGTGGATCACTCTACTATAAGAGGTGCTCACTTCTGTGAGGTGCACGTAATTTTCGGCGGACTTCCGTTTCTCGGCACAACACCGGTGACAACAACTACAATTGCAAAATGAGGAATGAACTAGAGAAAACCACAGAAGATGACTTTGAGTCTCTTCATCTGTTTGTTCCACCATATTTCATACGTTCTTCTTCTCTGTTTCCTTGTGGGATGTAAACAGCGAGCGATACTGCCCCCAGCACCTCCTGTAGCGCACTGCAGTTACAAGTGAGCAAGAAGAGGCCAACAACAACAGCAACAACAGGACGTGTCAACGCTTAAATAATCAATTATGTTGACTAAGTTTTGCAGCTCTACTCCACATGTGCCTCATGTCTCAGTTGTACTTCGGCTGTACGGGGCAAAAATCAATGACTGCAGGTTTGATTGTATCCTCACGGGACATTGACACGCATGCTCACACATTCAAAGAAGCAGTTAACAAAGTGCAACATAAGACAGGTCTGAAAAAATGGATTTTTAACATTAATTAGAACACACAAAAGAAAGTAGTAAATGTAATAACTAGGTGGCTAATGCTCAATCATTTCCCTGACAATACAGCAGAAAATATAATTGCCACAGAGACTTGGCATTACACACAATAGAGAGCTCTGGGTGGAAGCAATTTTACAGTCGCTTGCCATTAATTAATTAGAGACCGCTCTCGAAAAGAAGGAGAGCGAGGCGCACAAAGACAGAAGGAGAGAGGGAGAGCTTAAATTTATATTAAGTGAAATGCCACTGATAGCCTGTGTGACTGGTGGGTGATTCTTCTCTCTCGAACAGTGAAGAGTGAGCAGAGCCATTGTCCCTTTATTATCATCAACCTTCATTTATCCAGGAAATTAATCTTAATTTTCCTCCTCCAGCATGCTCTTTACAGTAACACACTTTATATTCATGCCATCACCTCAGGGAGATTTTCCAGAACAACAACTCCCTTGCTGAGCTGTTTCTCCGCAGCGGTTTGAGGCAGTGTGCCTTGCTTAAGGGCACCTTAAGTGAAACCACCCGTCGAACCCAAAGGATACACCTCGAGGTAAAGCAAACTGTTTATACCAGCTGGGTGGGTTTGATAATGAAAGTAAAAGTAAGTAGAACAATGAAACATGAGGAGTGGTGACGTCCAAGAAGAGTCACCTCTACTTTCACTCAGACCCCTGCAAAGCCCCTTTTGTTACAACTCGCTGAAAAGGAAAACGCAGAATTAAAAAACTTCAAAGACTTGGACTTGAAAGACTTTTTAAGGCTTAGGGGCTTCATTTGGTGTAAAGCATGACTTGGAAATTTGTTTGCTTCACTCACAAGCACAGAGGGAACTTCTCATATCCAGTGTTTGCCATTTTCAATTACGGATGAATCATCTTTTAAACGCTTTCCTCCTGATGCTATTTGCCTGAATTTACTGATGTTTTCCAGCGATGCTTTACAATAGCAGTAAAATATGGCAAAGAAACTTAAGGAAACAAATCACCGCTTCTATTGAAATGCATATTTGTTGTCAGAAAAGTGCATTTGGTTTCATTAACAGGTTTATAGTGCTGTAAAATTGGAACCTGGAGGCTGTAGCTGCGCATAAAATATAATAATAGCTTTCTGACATGTTGTAATATAGATGTAAAAAGCCTTAGAGAATGTAATTACTGAAGCTTCCTTTAAATTTTAGCTTAGGGCCTTTCTTTATTAAAAAAACAAACAAGCACAAATATATGATAATAAATATACATTATCACAAGTCAGTTTTGAAAAAGGATTGTAATTCATCATAAACAAAGTTAAAATAGCAGGTTGAATTATTTATAATCCGTGTTCAGAGTTATATAACTCCATATATCGCTGTGAGCTAGTGATCCTATACAAAGTGACAGCATTGAGGAAGAGCCATACATGCAGAAGACTTCTCTCTCTCTCCATGGGGATGTTACTGTATGGAAGGAGCTTATATTACAACACGGCTCAAGGCGTAAATGACAGGGCGGAGGAGAGCAGAACCTCCTCTGTGCTAACAAGAACGGGAGAGGCTGTGAGCTGGCTGACTGTGACCCGGTTTTGTTCAGATGAGCTTCGTCTTTCAGATCAGATACATGAGACAAATTTGAAACTTCCAAAGTATGGTTGCAGCCTGATGTTGTGTGGAAATATGTTGGGTTTTTGATTACAAAATATCTTTGAATAGGTCCACAAGAATATTACTATCAAAGTGGTGAACTGTGATCAAGAGTGTTGAAGTATTTCCTCAATGAACTCGTACAGCTTCCACCGCAGACTTTGAATCAGAGTTTTGGTTTTGTCATTTTTATGTGACTTTGATATAGGACTGGGTGATAATATCGTGATAAGTTTCAGTTTGATCACGGTGATCAGCTGTGAGCATATTTACTCGATCAAACAAGGCGGAAATGTGCGTCAAAACAGCCAATCAGAGTCGAGCTTTTCCTGCTCGCTTCTATAAATTACCGGAGAAGTAAACAGAATGAGCGAACGTGGAGCTAAACGCAGGCAAACAAAATAGATGTCAGCCGTGACTTTGAGTCATCCTCCAAAGGTGTTATTGTTGAGAGGAAAAGTTATTCAACGTTGTGTGGCTTCGAGCGATTAAGCCAATGTGTAAGGGTATGTCAGCAGTCGGTGCCCTCAAAAACCAGCAACACAACAGATCTGTTTCATCATTTGAAGAAGTATTTTCTGATTGATTATGCGGAAAGCATGAAAATGCGAGCAGAGTCTGTACAGCCTGTCACTGCTGACGGCACAACAAGCATTAGCAGTTTAGCTACGACTAGCGGAGCAGCCACCAGACCAAAGTGGCAATCAATCGAATCATCTAGGTTTACATCATCTAATGTTCACATTTTAAGGCGTCTTCATTATCTCTGAGGAGGCGATTTGTTTAATTTGGGTCTTGCATTCCTGCAAAAACACTCTAAGCACTGTGAACTAGTTCACTGTATTATTTAGTATTTATCTACTTTTGTTGTGTTGTTGAGTTCAAATGTTTTTATATTTTTTCTTCTTTATTTACTTCGTATGTTAATAAAATGTTGAACTAATCTCTAGTTTCTTTAGTTTTTAGTACAGATACTTTAAAACTGGCAGTTTAAAAAAAAACATGATAATAATCTAGATCGGACGATACGACAAAATAAATTGTGATCATTTTTTTTTTTTGCCAAATCGCCCAGGCCTAACTGCAGTATCTTATCATAATACCATATAGCATTGTCATCGTTTAAGTGCAAAGGAACACCCATTTTACTGTTTTTAATGTCTCTCTCCGTGGTGCTGAAACTCAAACTCTGTTTTGGTTGTGTCTGAACTGACAAACCTTTCGTTTTTTCTGTCTTACGGTCTGCATTACATGAGCAGTTTTAAAGTGTTTAGTGTTTGGCCAAAATGTAGCATCATATCACATCATACATTATCTGAACAGGTAGGTCTAGCAGTACAATCATCTCATAGTTTCCCAAAGTTTATAGGACTGAATAAAAATCATTTCACATTTATAGCCAGGATGTGTTCTTCTCACTCACCCACACACCATTAGACGAGTTTGCCGTCTCTCTTCAAACGTTTCTTCCTCTGTTTGGGGCCTTTGGAAGTAACTGCTTTTCTTTTTTCATCCGTGAGTCTCACACACATCAAAGTAGCCAGGTTACACACACACACAGATAGAAGAATAACAAAAAGGATGAAATCAGAAATGAGCGGATGGGAGAGAACGAGCTGCAGATCTCATCGCTTGGATGTATTTCTGTTTCCAAATCCACTCACACACCGAGGAAACCACACACTGCCTCTTCATTCCCACACCATCCACGCCTCCTCTTGGCGCCACACACATATGCACCATGAATTTGAGTGCGTATAAGAATAAAGGAATTTCACTCCCCTGGCAGTAGTGTGAAGATCAAGTGGAGCAGAGCTGAGAGGAAACATCTCCAACTGTCTTCCATGATTTAGGACTTACAAGTTGATCCTTCCAACAGGAAACAGAAAAGCTTCAGACTCACTTTTTAAAATTCTACATTTGTTTTCCCACCTTTTAAGATCCATCTCGATCTCAATCTTCTCTGCTTCTCTATCTTTTGTCTGTTTTTCTCATCATGTTTGTTTGTTTTCCGTCCTCATCTACCCCCAACAGTGTCGCTCTCCATTACCCCCTCATCCCCTCTGTCTGTCTTCTTCCCCTGTCTTTCCCACCGTGGCTTCTCTCCTCATTATCCTTTTTTTTCCTCCTTCTCCTTCTTCATCACCCACGAGGATTGAGTTCAGCCCACTGCACCAAATTGCTCTGACAGTGGATTGTGTGGAAAATAATTCCCCATCGCTGGGTGGCCCATCCTAAGCTGGGATGCAGACTGATAGGACGTGATGGGAAGGGCCATCAGTTTACAGCTATTGAATGTAGAGGGGAGAAAACAGAGCTGGTAGCAGACAAACCAAACAATTACACTGTTGTTATAGAAGATTAAAAAATGCAACGTACTTTATAGAAAGCAAAGCCAGTTCCTTCTCTGCAAATTCAAAAGACGCAGCGTGCAAACTGTACACTGGAATAGAAACGAAGTCCTGACTTGGTCCTTCATTTTTCCAAGCCTGAAAATCAATAAAGTTTTAGCTTACAGATTCTGTCCAGACATAACATTACTCCCAAGGTTGAGCCATTTATTTCAACCCACTGGTGCAGAGAGGAACTCTGACGGTCACTCACTTGCAAGGATCACTGAACATGTGAAAAGGTCTGAAGTTTGGTTGCAGTTTACCAAAGAAAAGATAAAGAATAAACCTGTGTCAGGTACATCATGCTCAAACTGGTCATTTTTCTGAGTGTTTCTCACATGTAGACTGATTTCTTTTAAAATCAGAAATCTACTTAGGTAGAGCTGCAGCTATCAAATATTTTAGTAATAGTTAAATAGTTATCGAATAATGAGTTAAAGTGTAACGTCAAATTTCCATCTGAAAATATACAGAATCTAAACTGTTAAAATTAGGTCTAAAAACAATAACTAGACGTCTAATAGCCGTCTGTTGCTCAGTGGGAATTGTTGCAGCTCTATCGGAAATGTAAAAACGGGACTTTTTCTTCAGCTGCCCCACTGAAACCTACCCCCTTACACCAATTTAAGGCTTTAATATTACAATTCATAAAGTGACAGTCTTGTTTGCTTTAGTGTTTCATAAAACGGCTAAAATGTGAATTTCAGTCTTTTGTTTACATGTCAGAAAACTCCTCATAGGAGCTTTAAATGATTAAATTTGCTGTAGCCTATCAGATGGATGAAGGGTCAGGTGATGGACACTGCATTTCAAAATGAGCATTGTCACCTTGTCACATTACCTGATGCGGCGTTTAAGTTTTTGTCAGTTTCACGTCTCTGCAGATTTTTATCCATTTTCTTAAACAAAACATCATAACTGCCTCTCAGCTGTCAGGTAGCTTGCCCTACTTTTCGGTCCTTGTGCCTCTTCATCTTTAATTCCCCCGGTGCTATAGCAGTGAGTTACAGCTGGCTTTACTTATGAAGGGTATGCTTGCTGTACAGGTAAGTGGTGCCATCTGTTGTCATGACTATTGGAGCTAAACTGGGAATATTAGACATTGGATATATTTCGTTTTTAAAGTCTTATATTCAGGTCAATATGGTAGTAAAACCTCATCAATAAATGTAACACCAGGTCTTTTAAGAGTGTATTGTTGTTTGGTCTTTCTACCATTAACAGAATCAATAGTGGAATCAATTGGGACTTGGACTGTTATAGAGGCTCAACAATAAAATCAATATCAATAAAAATTCACAGCCCCTATCTCCATGCGTGTGAGAGAAATGTTGTTCTCGGATGATCAGGGAAGCTTAAAACAGACATATGATAACACAGCAAAACAAACAAATAATACAGATCAATAAAATGTGTGAAATAAATCTCTTAGTTTGTCCTTTCTATCTCTTATCAGGTGTTCAACAAAAACATACAACCTAAAGATTACTGCCTTTTGGACTGTGAATAATATTGGGAAACAATGCAATTCTTTCTGTGTTTATAATAACGAACAATACTTCCCAACTAGAGCCTTATCTCATTTCGAACACAAGCATTACAAATAGGCGAAACTAATTCATATAATCCTCTAATCTTGCCAGGAGAGGAATCTTGCAACGTGCAAACACCAATTTAAAATCACAGAGACTCACATGTATGCAAACACAAACATTAAAGGAATATAAATTTTCCTTTCAATCTTGCATGCATAACTCAAGGTTTACATATACGTGCACACAAACACACAAAAGTTGTTTCTGGACTGTTCTTTCTAAGCCTCTGGGTTTTCTGGCTGTCAGAGATCCAACTGTACTCGCTTGTTGGTTGCTGAGTGTGTCTGGTCGTACAGTAGCCAAGAAAGCTTCAGGGGCCAACATCTAATTCCTGCACATTCAATAGCAATCTGATTAGAGCACTAAATGGCTTCTTCCGCTCAACCTCTTAGCGCTTTCACAGTTTCTCTCTCCCCCCTACACCCCATATCGGAGTTCTTTTCACCATCTCTCGTTTTTTCTTTTTCTGCCTTCTATCTTTATAATTACTGTCAGCCTTTCAATCTCTTTCCCTTTCTTCCCTCATCCCACTGAACCCCCTACTACCACGACTACACTGCTTGGGATACTGCTGCGCACCTCACTTCCTTTTTCCTTCTTAATCTTTCAATTTCTCACCCTTGTCACTTCGTCTCTCTCTCATTATCCGTTTTTTTCCACCATATTTTTTGTCCTCAACTTTAAGCATTTTTCAGGGATTGTCTTCATCATCCGCACAAGTCAGAGTTGAGGATATTCTCCATCCTTTTTCAACTCTCACCCCATTAGCCGATGAGAAGCTGCAGCGAGTTGTACATTACAGTGGTCTCAGGGACCCCCCTATCACTTTCGCTTCAGCCAAAGAGTCAGATAGAATGGCGTGTTACTCGAGGCGAGAGGCTGGGCACGCCTTGTTAGGCGTGTCTCAAGCTTCAACGATTAGCAATTACACTGTCTGGCTCAACTTCTTGGAACTTGACCGAGTCAGCACTCTTCCCCAATCAAATAGCAAATATGGCGGCTGCCTCCCCTAGAGTGACCACACAATTGGTAGTGGGCACTGCTGTTTTACAGTAAAAGTATCCGTGATTGGTTAATGCATGTGGTTTTATGGTCTTTACTAGGGGTGTGACGATCCATCTACTATATCTATGTATCGATTTATATTCCTATAATCCATCTACATCGATCTGTGCTCAGCAAGTTGGCCTTCCGGATGACATATATCAACTAACATCGTTTTAAAATGTGACAAATCAACTGTATCGATACTAGGAACTAATCTAATAGATTTAAGCATGGCAGACTGTGCATGTTTTTTTTTTCATTTTTATCAATAAAGACCATAAGCATTACTCGATTCAGTCAACTTCAGTCAAAAGAAAAAACGGGTAGCGAGAAATTATCAAGCCACCATTGCGGTCGAGACTATATTGTATTTGTATCATTCGTAAGCTGAAAAACAACAGCAGAAGTAGCAGTTAAATCTACTATTAATTCAACCTGAAAAGATGTTGGTTTCACTTTATTTTTGATATACGATTTGAATGAATATGGTTTTATTTTTGTGTTGAAAAACAACAGCAGAAGTAGCAGAAATGTTGGACGCACTTACTGTACTTTAATTGAAAATTTATTGAATATTTTAATTGAGAACAGAGGAGGTCAATCTCATGTCAATTCAACCTGCGATGGAGGTTGCAGTTAATTCAAATATTGTATTTGTTTTTATTTGATTTTACTGAGTTTTATCTCATTTTACCCTATCTTTTGTGCTTCCGTTGTGTTATTTATGTATGTTTATCTTGCTGTGCAGCACTTTGAAAACCTTGCTATGCTTGAAGTGTGCTATATAAACAAAATGGCTTGGACTGAAATTAAATGTGAATGCATTTGCAAATAAATGTATCCAGGTATTTATTTCACAGTCACACTGGTTGAATTTATGGCTAAAAAGTCACTGAATCGATTTCAAGTTACTGAATCATTTCGCATCGTATCGTTTTAAATAAACCAATATCGTCCTTGAATTGAATTGGCAACCATGAATCATGATATGAATCGAATTGTTGTTAAAATGAATCGTTCCACCCCTAGTCTTTACCCAATGAGTGAGGGGTGGAAATACAGGGCAACTTACATTTGATGACATGTCAAATGTTAAAGAGAAAACAAAATGCTCCTCAAATGTAAAGCGCAGGATTCATATCATTCACGCTATGGAGCTCCAAATGACTCTTTATCTGGTGGACCCCGTAGGAATTTCAAACCCGACTAATGGTCTGGTCTGAGGGCGAGGAAAGACTCAGCGTAGTCAACTCAGAGTTCACATTCCTAATTGGTGCCACTGTCATAAAGTGGTAAAGCAAGATTGCAACATCGAGCTGCATCGAGCCATTGCTTTTCAAAGCAGTTGCAGCATTGCCGATCCTTGTGGCAGTTTGGACACATGTTGTCAGAACTCTGATTCTGTTTGATGAGTCAGACCCCACGAGATCCCCCGCTGAGGCTTTGAGCTTGAATGTGTAAAAGCAGTATATTCGTGAATGTGTGCCACTGTTTGATCTCTGACAGGCATGATCCAAACCATGACATTGTGATGTGTGTTAGAATAATAATATGAAGGGTTTTAAGTGAGTTTTTTCCCCTTACTAATCCCAAATCATGAATAATAGACAGTACTAATCTCAAACCAGAGAGGATCAGAATCAGAATTACTTTATTGATGCCAAACCGGCAAATTATGGTGTTACAGCAGCTTTTTCCTACGGAGCCAAAACAATATAAGAATATAAGAAAAACACACGTCGAGAAATTACCTTAATAAAAAATATAAGAGATATAGCAGTATTTACAACTTGCATTTACATATACATTAAATACAGAATATAAGACTTATTGGGGTTTCCATGCTGGAATTTGAAAAGAGGAGTGGTGCCAGTAAAAATAATAATATTAATAAGTCGTAAGGAATGAATGGACTCTGTAACAGTATTTTCAGGTAGGTGAGCAGAGCAGAGTACGGCTGCAACTGATGACTATTTTAATAGTAGACTAGTCACCGACTATTGAAACGATTAGTCGACTAATCGGAAAATTATGTGCCTTCTCCTCAAATGTTCATGCATCACCGACATGCTGCCATGATACACAAGATGTTTGATGGCTAGTACTTTGGCTAGGACCCTATATGTACTTTTGATGATGTTAGGTGCTGTTCTGAGCATTATTTGGCGTTTTGGTTGAGCGTGTGGCTCTGTGTATTGCTATCTGCGGTCGTTACTTAAGTTGGTATAACTAGAGAAGCAAGTGGTCGGCAACATTCATCTCTCAACGGGGAGTCTAACTCAGTGTTACGGTGTGTTTGACTTAACTTCATGCCGGAATATCCCTTTAAATCTCTAAACATGAGCACAAATATGATAAGTTCCGAAACACACACAAACACACTGCTCCTGAGGGTAGTATTGCTTAGGTCTGGCCCGAAACAGCTTGATGCTTGATGCCGTCTATGGCCAGCTGAGTCTTGCTCAGCAGTATCCACCACCAAACACAAACACACACCACTTCCCTTTATCCCTGACCATCCCTCGCTCTCCGGAGTGTCTTTGCACCCCTGTATCCCTGCAGCTCTGTGGCCTGCTACCCAAGCAGCAAAGTGATGGATTTGTTTTCTCCAGACCTACTGACCTCCCCTCTGGCCATGCACTGGCTGCACTGACTGTGAATGACATTTAGCCCTACCCCCACCACAACTCTTCAAGGACTGCAGATGACCTTTCAACTCTCAATCACTGCTGGCATATTACTGTGCTGATACAACACAAACGCAGGCAGAAAAAGCACGAGGGAAGAGATGAAGAAAGGAGAGGGTGGTAGCTTTGGAGCCAAAGGTTGATAAGCTGGGGCAAGTTCATGCCATACTCATTGATCACTGCCAGAGGCTTGCTGAGATGATAGAATTAGACAGCTGAGTATCAACTGAAATAAATGAGGGCAGCAGCAGAATAAATTCTGTATTAGTTGACTGTTAGTTGTTGACTTAATTTTTGTGTCAGCTAACTGTATAAATCCCCTCTAGAGCTCCACTGTGTCTTCATGTCTCTGACTTTCATGGCCACTCTGATCGAAATATTTGCTTACGGAAACGCAAAAAAGATCAGACAAAAAGATCCACAAACTGGAAATTCAGTTAAATCAGGTTAGTTAGGAAACATATGTGCAGCAATCCTTTCAAGGTTTTCTCCAAAAAGCACGCTTTGAAACGTCTTATCGTAGTTTGTACTTCTTATGATGTAAGCACTGTTGAATGTTTCTTGTGGTTATGGAGGGAGTTTTAACAAGACTTGACAAGGTTGCCTGAGGAACATTGGAACATTGGAACAGGAACATTGCCTCAGAACCAGTGATGCCAACTCCTCAGTAAGGAAAGTCGCTAGTGGCTGTCGTAAAAGTCGCTGGAAGTCGCTAGGTGACGTCATTGCCTAATTTGCATAATGTCTCAGTCAAACCGACCGCCTGTCTGCACACCAGCTACCTGTTGAGAAGAGTAACATCGATAAGTCGCTAAGGGGGTCCGAGGTTGGCAACACTGCTCAGAACTTGAGGTTGGGCACTTTAAAGTTACTGCTTCTTTCCACTTTGTAACTAAAAGTTTCTGTAATCTTCACTGTTTTCATAACTTGATCTGGACTGGAGTGACTGTAGCACAATAGCAGAGTTGGTAATCTCTCAATTTGAACGGTTGCAGTTTGATTCTAGCTTCTTAAGTCACGTGACAAAGTTTCCTTGAGAAAAACACCGAACCCCAATCGCTTTCAGTACCAATAGTAGTGTGAAAGTACTTTGAATGGTCAGAAAGTCTAGAAAGCACTAGAAGTACAAGTTTGTTTACCACAGAGCATAAAGCTGTCTTCAAATGTTGGGAAATCAGCCCCTCTGTTCAGTCGGTGCAGTGCATCCTTGTAGAAGTAAAGCCCACAACTATGTCAGTATCATCTGGTATAATGCAAAAAAATGTTGCCTCGTTGGTTATGCTCTGAAAATCAGTCTGAGATGGAAGTTTGGATAGGGTGACCATATTCTGACTTCCCAAAAAGAGGACACGACTACGCAGGTGGCAGAGTCAAGGAGTTGCACAAAGTTAAATGTGAGTTTTTCGGGTCGGATCAAGTGTCTTTTACGTGCTTCTAACTCAGTAAGTCCATGTGACACAAACTTGAAACTTACGTACAAAATGCAGACATTTGGAGGATTTTATAAACTTCCTTCAACAAAGCTGGACAAACTCGGACAGCCTGGACAGGCCCCAAAAAAGAGGTTATGTCCAGGTAAAAGAGGACGAATGGTCACCCTAAGTTTGGATAATTTGGAACAAAGACACATCCCTGGTAATTATCAGCTGTTGCAAAGCTATGTCAGCTAACGCCAGTATCCCTACGTTATTGTACTGTTACCACACACCATCCTGTCTTAGTTTGTGTCTGACTGAAAAATGCATTGCTTCTTAATTCTACACTGTTTGACAAGCAAACCAAAAACATCATCCAAGTCGGCAATGAGTGCACACTTGTATGTGGCTCAGATCACAGAGTTGATTGTGTTCAAAATGAGGAACTGAGGTGGTCACACATCAGGTACTAAAACCACATATTCTGATATGACAGCATTGCGCTCACTCTGAGTCAGTGACACTTGGTCCAAAGTACTTAGACAGCTTCCCCCTTACTCCTGTGGTGTCCATCAATAGCACGCATGCAGATCTCACAGCCTTTGTACTGCCCCCTGCGGCAACACGAGATGTGAGCCCCGTCCTGACAAGCGCTAAGACCCTTACAAGTGTTCTGCCATAACTTCAGCTTTCTCTTTGTCTCATTCGCTCTCTTTTCTCGGTGTCACGCTCCGTTTCTCTGTCTCGCTTACTTGCTCTTTGTTTTTGAGCCACTGTATGACAAGTGCTCAGCCCTCTGTGCACTTTATTGGTCCAGGCAAGCCTTTGCAAAGATGCCTCAAACAAATGTTAAAGAGAGATGTGTGGGTGCACGGAGGAGGCTTCTTCAATTCCATTCCCTCGGGGTCTCCTCATATAGCAAAATACCAGCACTAGAAATGTCAGACACTCGCTGCTCTCTCTCTCTCTTTCTCTCTCTCTTTCTCATTCTCTTTCTTATTCTGTGTTTGTCTGCCTCTTTCTGCAGAGAACTCCATTCCTTGTTTTGTGCCAGCTCAGGCTCTTGGGCTGCCCACGGTTTTGACATGCACCAGGCTTGTTTGGGCCATTGATAAGGCGGCTTGTCATTGATGTGTGGTCAAAGAGTTTCTCTGTGGAAGTTAGAGGTGGCTGTTCTGACAGCAGATAAGGTGGAAGGTGGGTGTCAGAATGCTAATGCATGCCAACGGAGTCAGCAGCTCCTTTCATCTGCAGAGAGCAGGGATGAAGCACAGAAGGTGAACTGAGGCGTCTGGGACAAGACAGGACGAGAACCTCTGATGCTGTTGTTTATTTATACACATTTTTCGGCTGTTTATGTTGGGCACTGGATGTTATATCAAGGCCTTTATAACACTTATTTAAGAGATAATGTTTAGTTAGCAGGTGGTTCTGTGAATCCTGACAGAAACCCTTCCCTTAATGAAGGATTCCTGCTCACCCTTTCAATGCTCTAATTCGCATAATGATTTACAGCGAAAGACATGATGGTCGATTTTGAGCAGGGTTGCCTGGTGTACGATAATTATCGTGTTTGTACGATAATCTAACCCTCTGCACAATCAATCGCCCAGAAAAAAAGGCTAAACATACGATAACTTGACAGTTTCGTAACTTTATCAACAACTTTGTCACTGGGATAAGACAAAATCAGCAACAACATCAGGGCAACCGCTTTGTACACAAGGGGGCGCCAAAGTCATGACAAACAAAATGTTCCTCACAGGAGCTTTAAACATCGAAGGACACAAATGTCATGACGTATAACTTCTCGATGTTATATCAAGGCTTCTATAACACTTATTCAAGAGATAATGTTTAGTTAGCAGGTGGTAATGTGAATCCTGACACAACCCCTTCCCTTAATGAAGGATTCCTGCTCACCCTGTCAATCTTCAAATGCACGTAATAATTTAAAGCTAAAGACATGATGGTCGATTTTGAGCAGGGTTGCCTGGTGTACGATAATTATTGTGTTTGTACGATGATCTTACCCTCTGCACAATCAATACCTCAGAAAAAAAGGGTAAATGTACGATAATTTGACAGTTTTGTAACTTTATCAACAACATAATCAGGGATGAGTCACAATCAGCAACAACATAAGGGCAACCGCTTTGTACACAAGGGGGCGCCAAAGTCATCACAGACAAAACGTTCCTCACAGGAGCTTTAAACATCCAATGATGCAAATGTCATAACTTTCAACACTGCTGCTATTCCCATTACTGCTTATGGTTAGAGATACATTTTCTGTTAGTAGCTGTTTTAAAGATGCTTTTAATGTAGGTGTTGCCTGGATTGCAGGATATGATCTCGCCGCACTTATTGGAGATGTCTGCGGCCCGGTAACTTCTTAGACTAGAACTTTTATCACTTAGGCAGAGGTAAAATGCCCCAGATTCCTTTCTGCTGGTTTATTTCACATGATTTGTATTTGACACATTCTGGTGTGTTATTATCCTAATGGTCATTACTGATGGTCCAATTGCTAAACTTGAGTACTGTCCATCACAATTCCTCCTCAGTTATGAGTGTGTTTACAAAAATATACTCAACAATTCAACAGGATTTGAGAAATATGCTGTGTGCAGGTACATTGTTCAGTATTTTGTCACACTATGAAGTGCTTTAAATTGGACATTTAGGGTAATGTAGGCGTAAGTGGATATAAATTGTACACATGCTGAGAGAGAAAGCATTGCTTGTTTACATAAATGCTTAGACTGTTGCTATTTTTATTGTAAGTGCTCTAACAGAGGTAGCAAAAGCAGAAAAAATGTTTAAAGGACGATACTGATGCATTGATTGTCTTAGCTTAGATACCTTTAATAGAGTTTTAAGCAGTCTCAGAGACCAATAAGTAATTTGGTTTCCATGTCAGAACAATTTTATCATTTATTTTCTATTTTTTATCTACATTTTTTTTTTGTATTTTTACTCAAACAAGAAAAATACAAGATAAACAATGACAGATACTAAAAATCATTCGCATACAATCTAAATTAAAAAACAAAGAAGAAGAAAGTAGGGCATGGGGGGTTATTAGCCAACCATGGCAATATCCCTACATAAAAACAGCATCGACTGTATACTTTGTACAACTTGGCTCTGCCTTCTGTCATTATACGAATTTGAACCCAAATTGCTCTTGGTAGCTCCAGGATTTTCTCTACTTCCTGGTACCACCACTTGTGCAGTAGCATTGTACGTTTTGGCGGGAGAGTTGCCGAGAGACGCTGTTATGACGCTTGGCTCAAACAGCGTATCCCCTGAGCGAGCTACGTAAACTTCGTACGCCCATAGGCTGTATCAAGTGTCAATCATAGAAAACATGAACCCCCTAATAACTTTTAAAAATGGCGCTGTACAGAAAAAAGAGGACTTGAGCACAAACCAGTCTGACTGTAACTACATGTCAACATCACAACCGGGGGGAGAAACATTTATATTCTTTATAATACATTTTTAAAGTTTGTCCACAGCTCCATAGGGATTGCTGGAAGAGGCGGGATTTATGACCTATACTGCAGCCCGTCACCAGAGGGTGCTGTTCTTGCGGTCACTTCACTTAAAGAGGACGCAGACTGCGTCCATTCTATATACAGTCTATGAAAAGCAGCTATGCCTCCACACTTGGGGGTGTCAGAACAATTGAAATGAAGTCAGAAATCAAAGAGTGGTCTGCTTCTGTTATATTTTGGAGAAACTATCATGCAGTAGCGTTTGTTTGCGAGTCTTTGTTTGCCTCTTTGAATTACGCACAAACATAATTACACTGAACAGCCCTATTACTCTCTTTGTATTGAAGTCAGTTTCCCTGTTTTCTCGCCATGTTCTGGGAAAAGCAAGCCAATTACAAAGGAGCCCGGTTTCAATTGCATAAGCACCGCTATCAAGCTCTGCAATAGCAGCTGGCTGAATTGCGTTCTTGTTATGCTTAGCTGATGTTTCATTCCTCTCTTCACTAATTGCATACCGAGGAAACAGAGAACTAAGAAGGTCAAGTGCCTCCTAGAATTACTCTGAAGAACCCGCCTTTTCTATATGCAAGAAATGATAAGGAAATTAGATAAATGAGTATCTATTAAAGGATGCTGCCAAGAAGGAGACAAGCAGACTTAAGAGTAAAAGTAAGAAAAAACAATGAAAAAATAAAGAAAAACAATATGGTTCATTGGGTCGCCCCAAGGAACACCACAGGTGCGACACCTGAACACATGCTATTATCACTGCATCCTTGCTTCCTCAGGTCTGCTGATAGCCTCTTGAGGGCGGGGTATTAGGGTCAAGGAGGATGAAGTGATGGGGACGGAGGCAGTGTCTGTGGACATGCCCCAGGTGTGCCAGACCAGAGATGAGCTCAGAGCCTCGTTCTCAGCAGGGCTGTGGAGAGGTGAGCAAAACGACGCCCCTGGGGGAACAGAATCGCAGTGGCAGGTTTACTCAGTCTTACACTGCCAGTCGATGGTCTGGCTTGCAATGATTTATCTAGGCGCACAGGCGCACAGACGCACACACGCGCTTGCTGTGTACTTCCTTACTTCAATGAAAAACATCATTATTAGCAGCAGTTGTTTCCTTACAAGAATCAATTTTCCCCTTAAAGCCTGCTGAAAGAATGGCTTATTCCATTTTCTAAATGTTCCCACCATTGATCTTGGTCTTGTCTACTTTCTGATGAATGGCCTAAGCCAGTACATTGCACAAAAATGCACACACTCACACTCCGTCTCAAATCGAGGTCTGATTCAGGACACTTTCTCTGGATTTCTCTTCGAAACATGAAATATTCGAGGGATTAAATAACTGCTTTAAAAGTGCTGCTCTGTGAATTACACTTCCATGGTAATGACTTGATAAACCGGGCACAGAAAACACAGAGAACGGAGAAAACTGCACTCTGCACATAACAGGGTGATGACTGGAAAGTAAATGAGAGTAAGGGAGCAACGTGACGAGAAAACAAGAACAGTAATTTTCTTCCTGCTTTTACTTCCATTAGAAACTCAGTTCCCACAATCCAGATAACAGTTTAAGAACATCGCAGGGCAGCAGGGCAGGGGCGTGTCCCACCTGACTCTGTAAAGTGCACACTCACTGATGTATTTAAATAATTTATTCTAATCCTCTGTCTCAGATTTACTTTCGCTTCCACAGATCTTAAATTTGCATGTGATAGATTTGTTGATTGACCAAGATTAAAAAAACAAAGTGGCGTCATACTAATCTGTCAGTCTTACGTCTTTAAGAACTCAAAGACTCGTAAAGCTTGTGTTTACATGTTGGATGGACTCAGCCTTTCTGCAAATACATAAAGAGACTCCAAAGCTGCAGGAGATCCAGCAGAGCAGCTTCAAGTGGGGGAGTTTTATTGAGCAAGCTTCATCATTTGAAGACCCACTACGATGAATATTATGTTTTTTCTTGATGTCTACATGTTCAAACGCATTTTTCTGATGATACAGTAAGTGTGAAATTGCATTTCTGAGCATTTCTACATTCAAATAGCTGTGAATCTCTGGCAGACTCAAACAGCAGATTCAGACACAGTGAGATTTCCTACATCACAACTCCAAGCTCCGCCCCCAGAGCCCCACTATGCAGGCCAGACTTAGAGAAGTAGAGAGGATGATCGCGGAACAAGCGTGTGCGTTAGCGGATTGCAATGCTCATAAGAAAGCTTATTATGATATTAACTTTCATTATGTCTCCAAAGACACTAGTGTCTGAGAGCTGAATAGCTCCTATGTTATCTGCCACTTCTACTACACTGGCAATGTTGGGCTACAAGCTAGCATGAGGAGTGTGCAGAGCAGCACTGTCTCCGCCCACAACTCAGAGGCGAATTGCTAATGAGCTACTGGAGCTCTGCAGGAGAAAAGTCCTTGAAAATGACACAGGTAATGTGACTTTGGAGAACACTTTAAATAATAAAAAAATACAATCAGAGTGGGACTTGAAGGGCTTCAGAGACAGTCATTTCGCACATCATGCATAAACTCGAGATATTTGCATTGAGTCAATTTAGCGACCCCAAAATGTATACCATGTTGAAGGGATTCAAAAAGGATGAAAAAGTGTGGCGTGATTCTTCTCTTTAAAAAAACTACAAATTCCAGCTCTCACCCCTTTGACCAACACCAACATGACACAGTAATCTTGTTTGGAGCCTTTCCCTCAGTTCACGCTGGCCTGTTGTTGCGAAAGCCTTTATTCCCGTACAAGTTTTCATCAGAAAATGTAAAGGAAATGGATTTTTTATCGAGTTGGGTAATGTGATTTTGGCTAAAAACTTCATAATCACAATTCAACGACCACTGACAACACTTTACGAAGTTTAAAAATTAGACCGGAGTGGAACTTTAAACAAGGTTTTCTGCAGATGGAGCAAAACCATAGAAGTCATCGCAAAATGAGCCACTTTAAAGCTCATGTGAGAAAGTTTAGAGTCATGTCTGAGTTTCTGTTTTAGTGTCACTTTAAAATGTGTTCATTAATAAGTCATGTTTGTAGGGGTCACTAAGAAATAAACCAAAAATAAACATAAGAAAAGAAGATGGATGTTCAGACTCACTGTACACTGTACCTCTGTCTCATAATCATCTAACGCTTCTATGTGTAAGAAAACTAAGTGGGATTCAGCAGGGGACTGAATCACCATTTGCGGTAACACTAATAAACTCTATAATCATACTTAAAGTGAGGGCGCACATGAATGAGGAGACCACAATTCCCTGCACTGTACTGACTTCTACGGTGGAAACGCTGCACCGCAGAACAGAGTGAACTGTAACTCAAATCACAGAGTTGACAACCGTGGGGAAGCACATGAACACACTGAACCTCTAAATGGAAAATAAACCTTGAGCAATTTACAGTAGAGCCACTGCATCTCCTCCGAGCAGAATATTTTCTCTCTGCCTCAAAGCTTCTTCCTCAGATGGTTTGTTCACCCCTCACTTCTTCTTCTTCTTCCTCCCTCATTTTCTTGATCCATCTCTTCCTCTATTATCTCATGTCCACGCCCTTTTTTCATCTTTCTTTCACCTGTCTTCTTGTGAAGTTATGCCCTCGCTCTTTCTTCTGTTTTGATGTCTCTAAACTGCTGCTAACACATTATTCACAATCCAGATTAGCTCATCTGTTGTAGCTGCACAGGCTAAATCAATGCAACACATCCAAAACATACACAGCCTTCATATATAGAGTATCTGGGTAGATTGCTAGTGATTATCCTCTCTTATTAATAATTGAGATAATTGACTGGGAAGTGTGCAGAGTTCAATGTCAGCGCATCCCGCTAAATAATTTACCTGAATTACAGCCTCATTTTCACCGAAACTCTCTTTGAAAAACAGAACTGCAAAGCTCTTTAAAATTATAGATTCAAAATGTTCACATCATCCCCGGGGAAACTCAGTTTTCAGTCGAGCAAAGAAAACAGTATGAGTCATACGCAGCAGAAGACAACATCCACCACACCGAGCAGTAAACAACGTTCTAAGATTACAGTTTAGTTATGCCGGCTCCCCACTGAGTTTATTTCACAGGATTATCCCAGACATGCTGAATGTTAATCCCCAATCTTCTTTGTGAAATTCATGTTTTTGCTGCAAACTTGAGCTGGAAATATTTAAGATGCTTCTTTTTTCATCATTTTACCTGTTGCAGGAAGATTCAACAACAAAAACATGAGCTCATTAAAATACATGAAAGCACAACATCTGCTAACTTAGCCCGACATTAAGATGCATTTAGCAAGAATTTTAGTAACTGAGTGTTTTAAATATTGTCATGCTTATAAGATGCATAGTTGAAGTTTTAAGTCTTTATTTGGAAATGCTAGAAAATAGATAATTTATGTATTGGTTCAGATTACATACAGATAAGACAGACGACCAAAACCTCATGACCTTGGTTTGAGGCTCGATTCACAGCAAAATCAAAACTTTAAACTTGAAGGAAAAAAGCATGGTAAAGTCAGTTTGGTAACACTGTTAGTTGCTCTTTTTAAAGCTCCTGTAAGAAACTTTTGGTTTGTGTCAGCTTTGGCGCCCCCTGTGGACAGATGAAGTTTTGCACATCTTGATTTTTTCATGCTTGACAAGTGTCTTCACGAGAAATCACCTCCTGCTGATCATGTATTATGAAAATGTTATGAGGACCCCCTTTGCATTAAAAATTACAACATCAATAGGGTGACCATATTCTGAATCCCCAAAACGAGGACACAGCTACGAGGGGGCGGAGACAAGTCAAAGGTTTTCAGACTTCATTTCACCTCATTGACACCACGGTTGAGGAGATGCTGATTGTAGAGGTCTAAAAGTGGATTTCCTCCTCTGGAAGGACACAATCTACTGCTTATATGGTTATGCTGCTGTCTTTATAGAGACAAGTCATTATCGCGTGAATGCATGTGAACTTGCAGGTTCATGTGAGTTCTCACGATTCCCATTGTCCAAAATCTGACATGAAATTCGCCTCACAAAGGCATCCAGTAGGATTTGGCGCACAGCAAAAATGGCCGCCATTCTGCAGTGGAGCCGTTCCGTAAGCGGTGGAAATTAGGGGTAAGGACCTATGTCCACTCATATGGTTTTGTTGGCAATGCTCTTCATATAATACATAATACAGCACAGCATTATCTTATTTTTCAAGTGTATGGTATTCATGTATCCAGCTTTACTTTAGGACAAAATTCCTCTGCGTCGTTTTTTACAATTTCTTTGTAAGAAAAAAATTCCTCAAAAAGAAGAAAATGTGAAGCACACAGAACAAATTTTAAAAGTTACACTTGATGGTCAAGGAAGTTTAATATCATGCAAGAATTTTTCAAAACTTTGCTCATAAGAAGTAGTCTGGGGTTGCGATCAAGCAGAAAACCGCCCCCGGTGGATAAAGGCCCTGACTGTTTGGTTTATGAAGCTCTTATTACCATTCCCCTTTGATACAGCCACAGTGAAAAAAGATTAAAGTAGAAAAGTTTTCCTCATAAACCCAGAATAACATTTTTGCAATTTTTTAAAAGTTATTGCAGCCCCACTGGTTTTTTAAGGTCACTGTGAGACATAAGTCTGATAATGTTATGTTGGCCTTGATATTCTTTGTTGGACCTGAATGCATTAATGCACTAAAACTCCTCTGACATTGAAAATCCTGGGTCCAAAGTAAGTCCAAAAAAGAGATCCTGCGTGTGTTACCCTGTATATTACACAGATTAGAGCTTGAATTCGATGTTATTCTCAGAAAATGAATGCCTGCAGAGGTATGATTTCCTGTAATGACACTTGTGCGAGGCTGTTCAGTAAGAAAAACAAAGTCCTCATATATAAATAGAACTGGAAAAATATGTTTTATTTAACATTCGATATTCTTATCGTATTTGGACAAATGTAAGCACTCTTCTGCACACACAAATTAATTTTTCACTCCATTTCCCTTTGCCCGTTCAACCAGGAAGGAAGCCTTGACCTGCTGCACCTGTAATAAATCAAGAGGAGGTACAGTGAAGTGTATCCACTCCAACATTTCATGTATTCCAATGAGGATTTGTTTTGAGAGGCTTCTCTTTTTCAGCTCTAACTTCAGATCTGTAAGTGATAGGGAGGGGAATTGTCCTGCTGCAAATTGTCTATTTCTATCATCATGCATAATTTAAAACGCACGGCTATTTTAGGGGCATCGCGCAGGCTGGCAGGAGTGCAGGCGCAGTGTGAGCCAAGAGAGATTCTCAGTACAAGACTAATGATGGTAATGGCGGCAATTATATATATGGGCATGTTCTCATTTGGCTCACAATGTCACTGCCTGTCCCATCTCCCTCCCTGCCTGTCTCCCTTTATCTTTGACTCACTTTGAACGACAGTCTCCAGATCTGCCTCCTCTCTCTTCACATTTTTCGTACTCTCTCTCTCTTGCCATCGCTTTTCTCCCACTTTGTCTGTGCGAGTGCAGACAGGTGACGAGAGGAGGTTCACAGTCGTATTTTAGTTTCGCTAACCTAACTGCACGGCGGTGACACAAACCCCAGAGTGCATCACACCAATCAGACGGCGCCGCACTGTCATCAACCGTCAGCATGCGGGTGAACTCCGCGACACCTTAAGTGCACCAGATCCAAAGTTTACGAAAGCACTCTCAGGAGATGTAAACAATTTCAAACTGTCATGGAAAAGTTTTATGTATTTTAAAGTCCTGTGTCAGGTTTTGTGTGGAGAATTTATGGACGTGCCAAACTTTTAATCAGACGGTTTTCTCAGCAGCTGTGAGTCACATTTTCCCCCTCTATCATTTCAAGCTTCCTCTTTATTTAGGAATTATTAATATACAGTTTTAATAATTGAAGCCGTCACATACATTCCTTTACAGCTCCGTAATCATTACTGTGCTATAATTCTGTAGCGGCCCTTTACATCCCCGGCACATACGGTGAAAACGATGAAACTTTAATTTTTGGCCTTGCTCTGCTTTTAAAAACCCAGGTTTTTCTCTTCAGGGATATGTCATGCTAAAGCTAACACAGCAGCTTTTTTCCACACATGCATGTTTGTGTTACTCTGCCCTACTCTTAGCAGCACATGCCGGTCAGGTTGACATGATTTATGGATTCTTCTCTGAATAAATACTGCAGCACGGGGACTTTGTGATGGCTGATGCATGGGTTTACTGAAGTGAAACAGGGGAGTGTAGGTGGGACACAGGAGACGATGAAGAGATGGAGTGTAGTTAATAAGGGGTGAGGGCTGAGAGAGGGAGGAAAAGGGAGGTTAAAAAAGCAGATTGACTTTTGGTCTTAAATGTCAATTCAATTCGATCGAACCAACATGAATCATAATGCTTTCAGGTGCTGTTTAAGTTGATTCACCTTCAAAATCCATAAAGAATTATGTCCTGACCAACAGTACAAAGTGACCGCAGTAAAGTGTTGAAGACGAGTTACCAAGTCTAGAGTTTGAACACCATTTAAGTTTATCATACAAATAGGTACGATACAATACAATACAATATACTGTAATAACCTATAATGCAATCAGCGCATCGTATCACATTGTATTGCACCATATCGTATCGTATCATATTGTGTCGTATCGTATCATAGCGTATGGTAAATCTGGGCTTATCCTGTGGGACCTTTTGGATGCATATGAAACACATTTCATTTACTAACTTTAAATACTGGCAGACCCTGTAGACTTGTCAGGGCACAGTGAGCTTATCTTATAGAGACATGCACTCAAGGTTTCTGCAGCAGTGGGGTCACTGCGGGTGTCTAATCAAATCAGATACACCTGTAACTCACCTGCTCTCCTTCAGAATTTGAACTAATCAAACACTTACTTCTTTTTAGATTGGCACAGTCTTCCTCTCTTTATATAGTTGTTCCGATTCCGATACCAGTATTCAGAAATTGCTCTGATACCACATAATTTATAAAACTAGTAATCTATTGAATGGTTAGCTCTATTAGCTCTGACACTGTTCTTCATCGCCGATTTAAAACGGCATGGATCATGTGACAGATGCACAGCGTCAGAGCCAGTTGATAGGTCGACGAGGCTCGTAGCTAAGATAAGTAGCAGCAAATTCACACTAGCGTCATGTCGACGGTGTGGCGGTATTTCACGCTGGATGCTCTCACCGGTAAGACTGAGACATGCAACATATGGCAAGAAAATATTTCGACAGGTGGCACAAGTGAAGACGTGTTGCGCTAGAGAGCACAATGGATTTACCAGAGCTAAGGGGAAAAAGAAGAACATACTGGTATCAGATAGGTTCTCAGTATTGGCCGATACCAAGTATCAGAATTGGTATTTGGAGGTGGAAATTGCTATCTATCTATCTATCTATCTATCTATCTATCTATCTATCTATCTATCTATCTATCTATCTATCTATCTATCTATCTATCTATCTATCTATCTATCTATCTATCTATCTATCTATCTATCTATCCATCCATCCATCCATCCATCCATCCATCCATCCATCCATCCATCCATCCATGACGAAAAAACCTGAAATCAGTCAAACAGTCTGTCAGTGAGTGAGTCGACGTCCGCTCCTCCATGTTTTCAGTCAATAATCAAGTCGAAATCTGAATCATCAGCGCTGGAGCTCAAGTTGAGTCACAAACTGAGGGTCTGAGTTGGACTCATAATTCTGGACTTGAGAAACTAAAACACTGCCGACAAAAATTCAACTCCACTGTACTGAATGCCAGGCATCCACAGCCGTTTAAAGGTCAGTGTAGAGAATATATCTGTTCTGTCATTAAAGACCAAAATCGTTTAATATAATTACTCTGAAATTGCTTGTGTTCTTATCTAATGAAGTGTTATCCTCTTAAGTCGAGAGCCAGAAACAACAAATACAAAGTATAATGACATTTTGCATTAGGGATCATTTAATTGCTGCACAGAACCGAATAAGTAATTTCACCTCAAGACATTGACTGGTGTTCGCACTTTTGCATTGGTAGGCTATTGTTGTTCTGGGCTTTGTGCATCAATAATACATGCTATGAGGGTGTTTGCAAAGCATTCATGCAAATGAGCCCTGTGAGCATCTGGCTAGTTCAAAGGTAGCGGAGGTGAAGGTGGTGGTGGCAGCGGGGAACGGGGGGCTGCTATGAGTGATGGAGATGAAGGCCACCTCCTTTTGTTGATGCAGAGTATCTAATGAATAGGTAGTGATTATTAGAGATAAAATGGAGAGCTGCCAGATGCACCTTCATCTCTCTCTCTGTGAAGTGAGCACTTTGGACATGTCTTTGATGTCAAATTGAGCCCTTGAACTCGACAGTCATTTGCAATGCAGATAAGACCGACATGATGCTAGATTGGATGCAAGAAACATATAATCAAGACCAAACAAGGCAGGGATAAACACGCCGCGCTCGCTCTGTGGGTCACGAGTAGCCTCTAATCTTTTTTCACTCAATAGCAGTAGTGGAGTCTGAGAGGCCTCCTTTGAATTATTTAGGGGTTTCATGGTAAAAGATCTTCGATTAAACATCCAGATCAAACATAAATGCAGATATTATTGGAAAAATTCAAGTTATACTATAGATGAATTTTTCAGTGTTCACTATGAAACTGAATAATTACAGTTCTTAGATTCTTGAAGGAACTTCAAAACAGGATACATTAAAGCTGTAAATAACATGATGTTTCTGCGATAGTTTGAGTAGTTTTTTTGAAAGAAAACTGTTTGACTTGATTAAAACATAAAATTACATAACAGTGGACAAAAGAAAGGGCTCTGTTTGAATGAGTGATTATAGTGAAATACTAGAAAAGCACTCGGAGAGCGCAGACCTCCGCCAAGCAGCTCATGCCCCCCCTTATATTGTGATTCACACCAAAACTTTTACTGTTACGTGTCTTTTATTAACTTTTATTTGTGTTTAAACTGGTATGTTCCTATGCAAAAGATACATCATCACTACCTCCTCCACAGTCGCCATGTTTCTTTTTGTTTGTTGTTGTCAGAAACCTTTGACTCCAGCCTGCCCCCTGGTGGATGTGATGGTTAACATCCATGCCAACGTAAAGGACGCATGGAAGTATGTGGGCAACCAGCGTTTAAAACGGACGCATACATTTTCATATGTATGGCGAGCATAAATGAGCTTTTATCTGAACTTAATGAACTGATTGCTTTAAGTCCATTTCTATAACAGCAATAGAATCACATCAAAAAACAGGGTTGCAGAATGGATTTGGATGTTGTTAGTACCCCTGCGAAGTCTCTTCTGGACTTCTTTGGCATAGGAGCGCATAAACCTTTGACTCCCTCACTAGATTTGCTTATTTATAAAGAGCGATCCAATTAATCCAAGACTACATATGGTCACCTCAAGATAAGGTTAGTGCCAGAAAGCCTAATCTGTATCTCTGTGGATCCAGCTGTTTGATTTAAGGACCCTGTCACTTGCCTCATCAGCAGCTTCATGCCACATCCTAAAAGAATGTGCAGAAAATTATGGAGGGCCTTGTCATTTAACGCGACAGGCGCTCCATTTTCCTGTCTCTGCTGGGACGTTTAAAAATCTCTCTCGAATTGTCAGGAGGCGAAATAGTCCAACATTTGCCGGCAGTTTTTTTCCAGGGAGCTCAGTCAGTGTTTTAGGTGTCTTATAGCCTCTCATTACAGTGATGGAAGAGCGGATCAATCCCCCTGTCCCCAAGATCATTATCCAGTCATTCAGATTCTGCTGCTGCTTCCAGACTGGCTTCTGCTGGCGGACGTGTGTAACTCTCCTCACCTCTGAAACTTTTGTTGCATCATTACGCTCTACAAAGTCATTTGGTTGGATCAGTGCATTTCAAATGAGTCTAATATAGTAGGTATTAAGGAGTGGTCTTAGCAGAGTGTGTTGTATAATCTTCTTTCATTATGCAGGCTGGGTAGCTGGACTTTGGCAAGAGATTTTGCAGGGATGTGAGGGGCGGATTATGACTTGTGAGTTTATTTTTCAGCCAGACTAAATCCTAAATTGTTCATTAGTAATTCATGTATTCACGATCTCTCCCTAAAACAAACATTTCGCTGTAACAGTCCACAAACACGGGATGTTATTTTGATGTTAAAGGTGGGGTAGGCAGGATCAGAGGAAGTGCCAGTTTTTGGGAGAAATCTTGAATGTAAACTCTACCCCTCCCAACCAGTTTTCCCCTCAGCTCCTCCTCTCCCCTCAAGCCCCGCCCACAAACAGACACTCCCGCTTGCTCGTATCGTTCCGATTAAATTCAGATATAATGCGGATAAATACTTCAGATAATTACAAATGGGGCCCAGTCAACGTGAAAGTAAAAAGCATTGGTGCTACTGTAGATGCCAACAGACTATTAGCGAACACAATGTTTGCAGGACTTCTACAACTAGGATAAAGTGACATAGTCCAGGACCCGAGGTAAACAGTTTAGCGGCGCTACAGCACGCTACAGCAGGTACCGTTTGACAAGAAACACTTCTGTTACAGACACTTAGACTACTTTGTTCAAGCGGTTTACCTGTCTAGCAGAAAGATTACAGGGTCTGTAAGATCCTGAGGCGTCCTCCATCGTTTATGCTATTATTGTTGACCCGGCTTTTTAGCTCTTGTCTGGGTGGTCTACCTCCTTTTTAAGCGCCCGTTATTCCGCCAGAGTCTCCGGTATTTGCTTCGTTTTCTTGCTTGTGTTGGCAGTCGTGGCCAAAGGAGGATCCAGACAATTTTCCGTACTTTCTGGTTGCTTTCTACTAGCGATGCACTGATCCATTTTTTCCGATCCAATCTGTTACCGATACCTGGCCTGAGCGCATCGGCTGATATCCGATACCGATCCAATACTACTGTTGAATGAATGAACTGTATACCTTGCCCTGTGAGTGATGGCTTGACATTAGCCTTGTTAAAAAAAGGTAATAAATTAACACATATATAATTTTACTTAACATAACTTATTAACAAATAAAAAATTGCACGTAAGCACACAGCAAAAAGAAGTAAGACTCCCATGTATCAGAAAGACTGGATTGGAACGCTGGATCGGCTTCATTCATCCGATATCGAAGCCGATATCTGATCCAGTTGATTTGTCAATATCAAAGCCGATATCCGATCCAAATATCGGATTGCAAGGGAGCAGCGTCCGCCTCACAACCAATCAGGTCGGGGAGGTGGAGAACGGCTTTGTTAACAGTCAGAATGAGCGGGCCGATCAAAAATGTTAAAATGTTGACTACACAGGCGTAAGAGAACACATTGATATCGTGATATTCCCAAATGTCATCAATAACTAATAGCTATTGACTGATATGAAAAGCGTTTTTGTGCATACACCACAAACAAAGATACTTCTTTAATGGATTCCAGCCTACCCCACCTATAAGCCGATATTGGAGCAGAGTAGTAATACACCAGTAGGAACCAACAATATGTCAACAAAGAGCACCAGCGCGTGTCAACGTCAAACCACCCACACCGACGGAGAAGTGAGTGAAACAAACTGCGATCCGGGAGGAATTGACCGTGTTCCTGTTCTCCTTTTATCTCCCCTGCAGGAGAGTTCAATGTTCTCTTTGATATTCGTCCCACATGTTCTTCATCGGAGCACAAGAGCAGAGTGGAGAGTGTTCAAGAGCCCTCTGTGATTGTCTGTTCTGCTTTGTCTGACCCACAATCCCCCATGAGCACCAGTGGACACACACACAGACACACACACACACACGCATATACACAGGCAGACTCTTCTTTCTCTCTTCCTCTCGATTGATTGCTGTAATCAAGCAGCGGGCTGTTGCCAGGTCGCAAAAGAGTGCCATGCTATTTTCCACTTCTTTTGGCTCATGCTAGGCGGAAAACTCCCCCTTTCTACACAACGGGGTCGAGGAGTGAATGAGGTCACAGGTAAAAAGAGAAAACAAAAAGCATCACAATGGAAAAAAAAAAAGTACCCTGTCATTGAAAAGTCAGAGAGCAATGTTTTGATAGAATTTGTGTGGGTGGTGAGGAGAATGACACGAAGAGGGAAGCAAAAGGTAAACCGTAAAAAAAGCGAGACGACTTTATTCCCTCGTATTTTTAAAGGTGATGAAATAGGTCAGAAAGTCTGTGAGGAAGAAGACACAACACAGACGAGGTTAGGCTCATACTCATGCCTGTTGATTCTTTGTAGAAGGCAACTCATTTATTTTAGTTAAAGTTAACATTGGCATCATCTGACAAAAAAATCTCATACTGTTGATAATCAAATGTTTCATTCACTGTGATTTTTTAAAGTGTAAACGGTAAAAAGTGGGCTGTTTGTGTTGCTGCTCGACCTCACAATGTCTTTTCAGCTTCAGGTTATTGAAAGCCTTTCAAAATAAGAGGCAAATATACCGGGAGTAGATATATATTTTTTTATTATTATGAATTCATTTACGTTGGAAGTCGATTCAAAGCCTTTCAAAATAAAAGCAAATATACCAGGAGTAGATATTTGTTACCATTATTATTATTATTATTTTTTTTTTTTTTAGGTAAGTCAATTTGAAGCCTTTCAAAATAAAAGCAAATGTACCGGAAGTACATTTTTTAAATTATTATTATTATTATCATTTTTTCATGTAAGAAGTTAATTTAAGGCCTTTCAAAATAAAAGCAATGAACCGGAAGTACATTTTCTTTTTTTAAATAACAGGAGTTGATCTGAAGCCTTTCAAAATAAAAGCAAATACACCAGGAGTACATATTTATTATTATTATCTTTTTTTTTTTTTACATAAGAAGTTGATTCAAAGCCTTTCAAAATAAAAGCAAATGTACCAGGAGAACATTTTTTGAATTATAATTATTTTCTTCACTTTTTTCACTTTTTTTTTTTTTTTTTGGAACATCGGGAGTTGATTGAAAGCCTTTCAAAATAAAAGGCAAATATACCGGGAGTAGATATATATTTTTTTATTATTATGAATTCATTTACGTTGGAAGTCGATTCAAAGCCTTTCAAAATAAAAGCAAATATACCAGGAGTAGATATTTGTCACCATTATTATTATTATTATTTTTTTTTTTTTTAGGTAAGTCAATTTGAAGCCTTTCAAAATAAAAGCAAATGTACCGGAAGTACATTTTTTAAATTATTATTATTATTATCATTTTTTCATGTAAGAAGTTAATTTAAGGCCTTTCAAAATAAAAGCAATGAACCGGAAGTACATTTTCTTTTTTTAAATAACAGGAGTTGATCTGAAGCCTTTCAAAATAAAAGCAAATACACCAGGAGTACATATTTATTATTATTATCTTTTTTTTTTTTTTACATAAGAAGTTGATTCAAAGCCTTTCAAAATAAAAGCAAATGTACCAGGAGAACATTTTTTGAATTATAATTATTTTCTTCACTTTTTTCACTTTTTTTTTTTTTTTTTTTGGAACATCGGGAGTTGATTGAAAGCCTTTCAAAATAAAAAAAAATATACCAGGAGTACTTTTTTTTTTTTTTGGGGGGGGGGGTCAGAGAGTTCATTCAAAGCCTTTCAAATTAAAAGTGATTTGTGTTCAACAAAGAAAAAATACAAAGCGGGAGGACAACTGTGAACAAACTGGAGCGTGTGAGAAAAAACGTCACCTCAGGTCCTCACAGTGGAGGTCTGCAACCAGACCTCTCTCCATTCCTCCACCTTCTCTTCATAGAAATATTGAGCTTTTCAACTGCATATTTTCTTTCCAAACATCAAGCAGCACTATAATCATAGACATTTGGTCCAATTGTTAATGTACTAGTAGTAAAAAAACACAAATAAAGCCAGTTTTGGTCAATGTTCTCAAAAACAGCGGTCTTGTTTTTTTAAATGTTTATTTCCGTCTTCTAAAAACTTCCACAGATGGATCTCAGTTTGATATTCCAAACCCAGGGAAGCAGAAATGATGCGATATGAAGAAAAACACAATTTAGCACTTTTAGTTGCACAAAAAGTTTAGAGAAGCAAAGTTTGTATGTGTGCTTACTGTGAATACTTGCAGATTTTCAGTTTGCTGACTCAAGTCCTTCCCCTGTGACCTTCGCAGAGCGAAGTGCTCGTTTGATCTTGTGAAATCATTATAGGAATTTGTGTGTTTGTGAGCATGATGGTGCGCGCTAAGGAAACAAGGCCAGAGAGAGAGCGGCAGCAGAGTTTAGAGGAGCGAAGAGAAAGAGAGAAAAGCTGAGGCGGAGAAGAGTCAGAAGGCAAAGAAAGGAGACGCCGTGAGATTCCAGTGGGAATTGATGAGAGATGAGTGAGTGAGAGATAATAAAGGAAGAAAAAGAGGAGTAAGGGAGTGCGCAGACAAAAAAGTATGAGTCAGAGAGCAGAGAAGAGAAAGATGGAGATGGAGGAGGGAGTGGGGCACGGAGAAATGTGTGTGTGGTTGAGTGTGAGAGAAAGAGACTGAGTGGAGGCAAGATTAGGGAGGCAATATCAGACTGTCCATCAATGTCACCGCGCTCGTGTCCTCTGTAAGTCATTTCATCCATCAGCCTGGAAGGCCTGGCTGTGTGTAGACGGCAGTCCCAGCCTGTTTACCTACTTTACATCTTATTGCTCAAATCCCTACCTCTAATACCTGCTTTGGCCCCTTTCTAAAATGAAGCTGCAGATGCTGTTTGCGATAGAGTATCAAAAAACACTCCCCAAATCCTGCAGATTTTGTAACGGGAAAAATAAACTTGTAGTTTGTTGTGGGAGAAAACAGCTTCAAGCTATTTTCTGACAAACAGTTTATCTGTACACTCAGTGCAAGTTGTAACACAGGTTCAACAAGGGTGAGCACAGGTTTTGTTTTGGTCTCTGCTCTGGTATCAAACCTGGCAACCACGTTTCAAAAGACGGCTCGAGTAGCCCCGGGCTTTTGCCTGCAAATAACTGTGACTCAGAGCGGTCCCCTAAACCTTTTGTCTTTTTGTCTTTGTGAGTCCTTTTCACTGAGAAGAAAGTTTGGATATACTGTACGTGTTTAGTCTACCAAATGATTCAATGTAAAATCCTACAAATGTCCGGGTATTGTATGGAAGTTTTGAGTTTGTGTCGCGTGGACTTACTGAGCTAGAAGTGCATAAAAAACACTCGATCCCACCCGATAACTCTCAAAATTAACTATGCGCAACTCTGTGACTCAGCCCCTGCATAGTCGTGTCCTCTTTTTGGGGATTAAGAATATGGTCACCCTATTATAAGCTGGTCTCCTGTCGGTTAGGGAACCAAGTCAAAGACAGTAAAGTGGACTAAGTCAAGCATAGATGCAGCAATAGATGAGTGGACAATCACAACACTAAAACATTCAAGGAGCGCAGCGTGAAAGCATTTTAGGCTTCACTGTAGATGGTAAACAAACAACCAAGACTTAATGATAAAGCTGGATATCAACTTTGTTCAAAGTAGCTGTCTACTCGACAACAATGGCAAATTTGCAGACACCAACAATGAGCGATGGACCACAGAGTGATCAACCCTGTATGACCATCCTTTTCTATGGCCGGTTCTCTTGCCATCACCAGTTTGAGTGCAAAATATCAACGTATTCAAACATTTGTGGCTCCATCGGTCAGATGACTTATGCGCTCATCAAGAGGTTGTTTTAGCTTCATGTCTTGCTGTAGAAAGAGGATCAAGGTTTTTTCGTTCTGTGAAAGGAAGGTGCCGATGTCGGGTCTGTGTACTTGGCGACCAACAGGTTTTCATTAATAAATCAAAAATGAAAATCGGGAGATGAGCTGTCTCCCGGAGACCAGTAAGGAATCAGTAGAAAAACATAAAACAAACCGTTTTCCATTTTGATAAGAAAAATTGGAGAATGAAGAAACAACTTAGTATTTGGTATTTACGTGGAAATCTTGTGTTTCAAGTTTCATTCACTTTTTTGTTGTGACCCGGAAGTTGTGACTTGGAGTGAGACTTAGCGACATGCCTACGCGGCAGCCATCTTGGCGGGGGCAACATTCTCACTCCAAGTCACAACAAAAACAGTGAATGAAACTTTAACCACAAGATATCCACGTACGTGTTTGATCCTCGATGTCCTTTTAAAGCCACATCATGGAAATTAAAATACTGAGCAGTTTTTCTATTCTCTGATTTTTATGATCAAAATGAGAAACAGTTTGTTTTCCGTTTTTGTCCCCTGATTTTCTTTTTCCATTTGATCCGTTGGCCGCCAAGTTCACGGACCACGTGTCAATCCTGGATCTTCCTGCCTGTTCCATTATCCCAAATGTCCCTAGTTCTGATCCATCAATATTCATTATTGACGCAAACTGTTGGTATCATAATGCTCTGTGCATATTTTACCATCAACTGGCTTAACATTTATCCACTGCCAAGTTTTGACAGGGTGATTAGAGCTCAATTAACACGAGCTTTAATGACTCAACATCACATTCTGTCAGCACGCTCCAAACGCTGATGCTAATAAAAAAGACCTGGAGTGCTTCTGCTGCAGAAATCCCTCATGTACCGACCGCCGTCTAAAAGTGACATTGCTTTGAAAACGCAGTAAGGGCTTCTGTAGGTTACAAGTTTTAACAGAGTGAGTCTGAGCTGATCTGGCTACCATGATTAACCCCCTCCAAATCCCCTCCTCAACACAGAAGCACAGGCTCAGCATCAGAACAAAGATTAGTTTCTGGGCTCAATATGTAAATATCTGCTCCTCTGCCAGACAAGTTTTGACGGGGAGTGTGTCAAGCACAAGGCTAGACTACCTTAGGGGCTCTTCAAGGCCATTTTGTGCTCTGTGTTTTAATTGGACTGGAGAACAGTAAGAGCTTTTTAGGAACATTCACAGATTACCCTGCTGAAATTCAGAAAATGTCCTAATTAAAAGACAACACGCAAGCAGGAGTTTCAGCAGCCTGTTCCAAATAAGGAAGCTGCTATTTTTATCCTGCAGAGATGTTACACAAGGTTCAAATGTAAATGTGGGGCTAAGAAAAGGACAAGGCGCAAGATAGAGGATAAATCTGCTTATTTCACAGTCCTGGTTGTGATCTATCAAGGTCTGACTATTTATCTGCTGCTGTTTGAAAGCAGAGGACCACATAGATTTTTTTCACCTCTGGCTGTTTGTTTTCTCAGCATAGTCAGCAGGAGCTGTAACGAAGGGTGAGAGTCATTTCATGCCTCAAGGATGAAGGGAAAAGAAAAACACGTACATTTAATACAAATCAGATAATATGTCAAAGAGTTAGGGTTAATAAACACAGTTAAGATATCATGGTGGAGGTCGAGGAGCCGCAGTCTGGCTTCAAAGAAAACTGCAAAAATATCATATCCTGGTATATGTGTTTGAGCGCGTTAACATGGTTTACAAAATTGTGAATGAACAATCGTAGTTATGGTTAAAGATGAGCAGCCTGAGCCAGAATGAGAAACATCTCCTCTCGTTAAGTTGTACTCAGTGTTTCAGCAACGAACTAACACTTTTCTGTAAGTGTCAGGACTCTGAAAAGACTGAAGAGAGCTGAGGTGTACAATAGCCCCCCTATCAAAACAGTATTATACTGTAAATCGCTAATTGATTATGATTTTACTATGCCTTTATTATTGTGAGAAAATTACTTAGAATTTTGTTAAATAATGTTCATCTTTGAAAAAAAAAAAAAAAAAAAGTTTTTTTTTTTCTTTCTTTTTTAATTCCAGAAGAGGATTAGGGCCACTGGAAAAAAAAAAAAAAGGTCCAATATAATTTTTTTAATTACTATTCTTAAAAAAAGAGCCAAAATTCTGAGTTTAAACTCGTTCAAACAATGGCTTTTAGAGAGAAAACAAAGAATTCCAGGAGCTTGTTTTTGACTTTAATCTCAGAATTCTGACTCTAATCCCTGAACTCTCACTGTAATCTCAGAATTCTCACTGTAATCTCAGAATTCAGACTGTTATCTCAGAATTTTGACTTCAATCCCAGAATTCTTACTGTAATCCCAGAATTCTGACTTCAATCTCAGAATTCTCACTATTCTGACTGTAATCCCAGAATTCTGGCTTTAATCTCAGAATTTTGACTTGAATCCAAGAATTCTGATTTTAATCCAAGAATTTCGACTGGGATTAAAGACAGAATGCTGAGATTACAGAGTAATAATAAAAAAAAAAACTATATAGATTTTTTTTCCCAGTGTCCCTAATCATCTTCCGTACCTAATACTAAAGACCCATAATCTTAAATTAAAATAATAATAATAATAATAAAATTATATCTCATCTTTTAATGAAACTTAAACATAGTCTAAACTATATCCTGGTTAAAAATATAATAATAATCCTAAAATCATTCTGTGTATCATCATGATAACATATCATAAACATGGAAACATGCTATCTGTCAACAGAGATGAGTGGACCTCTACTGAATAAATTTCTCAGACCCCAGAATCCATCATCTATTTTTCTTATTTATGTTTTTTTCCCAACCATGACAGAGCGTTATTAAGTTCTTCCCTGTGTAAGAAATCTCCATTTGTCAACATTTCTTCTTTTTCTGCGTATAGGAAGGGAATAATCTGGTGGGACGGCTGGCTGCAAACTTCAAATAAGGCTCCCAACCCTACATAATTCTCCCTGAGGGAATTTATTCATACACATCTCTTTGTGCATTTACATATCCCAAAAAAAACAAACTCAGACATCATGTAATGATGGTCTGCTTTTTTATTCAGAGTGCTGCATGTTGAAGAAAGACCATGATGAATGTTTTACCCATATGGAGGCGAGGCGAGTTTATTTGCTTGTAAACCGACGCTGCAGCAGAGCCATGTGATGATGCTGATGATGCTTATTTGTCTGTTTTACACCGAGGAGAATGAGGAGACATGATGAACAGCTCTGAAACTAGCGCAGATTCTTCCTTTCTCTCTTCTTTGTCGGTTTGTTTCTGTCCTACGGCTTAAAAAATTCATAGAGCCTCATTTTGCTTAATAGCCATGTGCTGTCTCACTCCTTTCTCTCTCTCTCTTTTCTCATCACCTCTTCTATCTCTCTCGCCCGCATTATGTCCCCTTCATTTACATCTGTAATCAAAGTCCACTGTAGGAGCGTTCATCACACTGGCCGCTTCATGTCATGCGGTGGCAGCCGGTGAATAATGTATTGTTTGGAACAGGTGAGGGGCTGCTGTGTGTGAAAGCGAGTGGCATTGATTGAGAACCGGGTTTTCATTGATTACCTGTGAGCCGGCTGAGCGTGCGGAGACGCTTTGCAAACCATAGCTCGCCATTTCACGGCTACAGAGAGTCGATGAAATATGGAGAGAGAAAAAAAGAATAGAACAACGGGGCTGGTAATAAAGACAAATTAAAGGACTGTTCATTTCAGCGCCGTGTTGAGATTGAATAGCCGTTGCCTAGGATACGGGGAATTTAAACAGAGAGGGTGACAGAGAGAGTAAAACTGGGCCAGGAGTGAGAACTAGAGAAAAATAGAAGAGTGAGAAACAGCAGGGCACAACGTTTAGCATTGTGTCTCTTATCGATCCAACCAATCATCACTCAGGTAATGGCCGAGACTACCTACCAATTAGAAGATTAGGGATGTGGTTTATCTCACAGGGACAGCTGGTAGGTCTGAGAGTAGGAGGCAAAAGAGGGGGGGTTGTGTTTGGAGCTAAGGCCAGAGTAAGAGTCTTCAAAATCCAATCCAACATGAAATGCAACACATGGTTAACAGAGCAAAACAGTGGAGGAGAAAAACGAAAGCGATTCAGAGAGAATTTTCTTTCCCTGTGATGTCCTGCTGAGTCACAAGGATCGCTAAAGGGGAGCTGACATCTGGCACATGAAATCCTCGGAGCGCACAAGCAAACAGACACCAATTCCTGCCTTCTGCGAGCTACAGTCACAACTCAAATATGAGATGAGAGTAAGCTGGAACCATGGTTTTTTTAGACTAAAAGAAATCTTATAAGTTTTGACAAACACCCATGAAAACTCAAGGCTGACAAGTGGGCCGTTTGAAGACACTACGACTCAAAACTGACACTGAAATTCATACTGATGCCAACAAGACACGCATTTTCTTTAAACTGGTCTAAGGGGGTTCGATTATGACCAGATGAGCAGCACAAGTGTTGTTCTCATGTCTAATGGAGATTTTTTCAAGTGTTTTAAATAACGCGGACTTTCCCTCCTGAGTCGGTGTTGCAATGGCTCGCAGGATTGTTCTCCTTTCCTGTCGACGATGATAAAGTCGTCGTCTAATGATCAAATTCATAAGACGAACTCAGACCAGCCTCATATGTACAGCTCTTTAAGTTATCACTGTTGGTAGTTAAAAATCAACAATAATATAATGGGGGGAGTGACGATTTCATATAGTCAAGACCCCCGTTATTCAACATGATGAAGTCAGAAGCCCGCCGGCCAAATGACCAATTAATCTAAACTACAGAGACACGTAAAGCATGTAGTTGATGACGATATAATGTAGGTTCATCATGTTTGGTCTGTTAGTCAGTCCGTTTGCAATAATGACGGTGTGAAACCTCAACTGACTGAACCAAATGTATATAAATATACGAATGTAACAAAAACAAAGACTTTGGTTTGTACTTTGGTGCGGATTTTCAGTTGTGAAAACACCCTAAGTAGTAAAACGATCAGAGTGGGACTATAATCTCAACTTTAATGCACATGATTTTTTTAGGAACTGTTTAAAAAGAAGATTACAACAAGCTCTGTGTGGCAGTAAAACCAGCAGGACCCTGAAACCAAAGCCCAAACCAAAAATGAACTGCTGCCATCACTAGTTTATGAAGATCTGCGTTTATGCCAGAATGATCTCTGTGAAAAGGTCCCATAATTGAGCCAATGTCACACACAAAGATACCTTCAGTAAGCGCGGTTAAATTGCCTCGCTGAGAGAGTTTTGCTGCTGCCAGAGGTAAATTATATACTGTGAATGCTTTTATTCCTGGTAGGAAGGAGAGGAATAAAACCTCTCCTGCTGTGTCATCTGGGCTCATTACAGGACAATCTCTGTATGAACGGTCGGGGTTTACCTGTGGGAAACTGGCAAACAAGCTTAAGTGTGTTCATGCTGTATCCGAACACCAGAAATAAATCATATATCTCTATACAGTCATTCGCCTCTATCCTTACTGTAGATTTGATAAGAAGAAAAGCCGTGAAATCTCTTTGAACTGCTTTCCTCTCACACTCTCAGATCCTTGAAGATAAAACAGCCCGGCATTTTAAAGTAAGGATCAGTTATTTATTGAGAAATGAAAGCCAAAAAAACAAAAGAAGCAGATTCATTCATTCACACACTGTCATCTGACATATTTAGCCACAGATGGGGGAAGCCTTTTCGTCTCTATGGTCACAGTATGATTTAGCAGCAGACTCAGTGTATATGGGAAGTGTGTTCTCAGCATCGTACCTCACAGCCCGTCTGGTTGGTCTAACAGATTTTGGTGCTGGTGGTGATTTAAAGTCAAGCTTTGGCTCTTTGGATGGTGCGGCTTCACCTTGGTCTGTCAAACTAATGTATGCTGCACCTGGGTAGTCGGTGTTGGAGCACAGGGCTCAATAGAGCTCTTGTGAAATTATAATAACTAACCTTGACAGTGGACAAAGTCAGACTACCTGTATTTCACCTCAAGAAGAAAAGGGTTTTATAGCGTTTCATCGTCTTTCTCCCAGCATGCTGCCTGCAGATTTGGACGAACAATCTCATGCAGTTCTCAACTATTTGTGTAAAATTAACAGGTCATAAAGTGCATTTTTATCTCGAAACTGAAAAGTAACACCCAGATTGTTACAACCATAAACTGTATATAGAACGGACGCCGTCTGTCTCCTTGCTGTGAGAACAGCACCCTCTAGTGACGGGCTGCAGTATAGGCCATAAATCCCACCTCCTCCAGCAATCCCTATGGAACTGTGGACAAACTTTAGAAATTGATTACACAGAATATAAATTTTTCTCCCCCCTGGTTGTGATGTTGACATGTAGTTACTGTCAGACTGGTTTGTGTTCAAGTCCTCTTTTTTCTGTGCAGCTCCATTTTTAAAAGTTATTAGTGGGTTCATGTTTTCTATGATTGAGACTTAATACAGCCTATGGGCGTACGAAGATTGCGTAGCTCACCCAGGGAATACGCCGTTTAAGCAGGGCGTCATCACAGCGACTCTCCTGCCGAATGTGTACAACACTACTGCACAAGTGGTGGAGAAAATCCCGGAAATACCGAGAGAAATTCGGCTTCAAATTCGTATAATGACAGAAGGTGGAGCCAAGTCGTCCATAGTATATATAGTCTATGGTTACAACTAAATGTAGCTTTAAATATGGAGTCTGTTTGCTTTTCTGTGATTCAAACATAGTCAAAAATGAGACTTTTGAATTTGATCTCCCTGATAGTTCCTGCACCTTTAGGCCGATGGCGGGAACACACAGCTGCAGCTGCTAGTACACTGCCTCTGAAGCTCATTTGTACGTAGGATTAGGGCCTCATGAAGAGAAAAAAATAATGACAGGAAGGAGATTAAAGTCAAAATTTTGAGATTAAACAAATCAAAATGATGTCAATTAAGTCGATGTTTCGGGATAAAAAATGGAAATTTTGAGATTAACAAAATTTCGAGTTACAAAATGTCGAAATGTCATGATGTCGAAATTTCAAGAATAAAAAATAAATACATTTTTTAAATGAAAGTCAAAATTTTAACCTTATTAGTGTAATTTCATTTTGTTTTTATTCGTGAAATTTCAACGTTAATGTTGAAATTTTTATTATTTTCATTTCGACTTTTTAAAACTTCAACTGTAATCTTAAAATTTTGACTTTAATTTCGAAACAGAAATGAAAAAAATCTCCCTCCTGTAATTATTATTTTCTCTTCTTGTGGCCCTAATCCTCTTTTGTCCATTTGGCTGCATTTAGTCTGAGTTCAGGTGACATTTTCTTGTGCTTTATAAAGAAAGAGCAACAACTTATCTTCATGCTCACTTCAAATGTCAGATTCCTTTTAAAAATCAGTAAATGAAGTATACCTGTATGTCTTTATAGATATATAAGTTTTCCGGAGGCCTACAGTGATAGTACTGGAGTAAAAGTGATAACAGTGCCGTCGTTGCTGTGTGTGTTTTCAGGCTCATATATCCAGACAAGGATTATGTGCTGCAGGGAGCAGATGAATATGTGGGCTGGATTTTATCTTTGACGTAGTGAGCAAATGGTGGTGTACACTCATGCTTAAGATAGCTGTGCCAGAAGAACCTCACGCCGAATATCATAAAAACATAATCACTTTCTTTCACAGTAAGTAGAGGAGAAATTATGCACTCACTAAGTTGATTTCCAGACTGTGACAGTCTGGGATATACATAGTTTGTTTTTTTGTCTGAGCACCAACACCTCCTGAGGAGCACAGTTACTGTGAGCAGGGAGAGTTTTTTTAGTTTTTTTAGTGCATCATTAATAAGTTGTGCATCCTGTGTATGTATGGGTGCCTGCCTATTAAAAAAGCATAAATCACACAGAGAGATGGGCGCATGAAGTAGAAACTGAGAGACACCATATGGGGCTCCGTCAGCGAGCTGTAGAGGAGCTAAATGTAGGGTGTCGGAAGACAGCCTGCTTCGAGTAAACGCACACTCAAACATAGACAAGCACACAACTATACACACACACACACACACATTGCTCACCAGCTGCGTGAAAAGACGAGTGGCTTAATGACACTTTGTGTGAGATCAACTCTGGAGATGCTCTAAAAGTCACAATGAGCCAAAGCTGTTGCATGTAATGATCCACAACACACACATATGCGCATGCACACACAAAATCACACAAAATTAATTAACTAAACTGACAAAAATAATTACATTGCATCAAAAACACTGAAATTTCAATTAGCCTCTTTGGCTTCTGGGCGACAGAAATTTCATACAACACCATCCTTTCTTTTTTTCTTTTCATCTGTCGTAACTTGTTTCTGCTGTTCGCACGCCTGTTTGTGTGCACAGCAGTCCTGACACATCACTTTACTGCCAATTACTTTTGCACTCTGTCATGCTCTAAGCCTCTCTCTCTCTGTCTCTCTCTCTCTCTCTCGCCCCCTGCTATGGGTCCACATGTTAAAATGTGTGCAAGCAAAAAAAAAGAGAGAGCGAAGCAGCATATCTGTGTGCATGAGAACATGTTGTGTCTGCGTGTTTGGAATCTGTGCCCCACTTCTTCTGTCTACCCATCATGCATAGTCCCTAATGAGGCCCCTGGGAAGCTGTCCAGATCCCCAAACCCGCTCCTGTTCCAACTCTATTTCAAAGCTTTTGGCTTGAAGGCTGAGCAGCGTTTGAACTGCCACACTTGGTAAGCAACCGTCCAGCTTTCTCACATCCTTATCAACATTAAAATGATCAGGTTTGGCTCGATCTGTTCGTTCGCAGTCTGAGAAACAGCCTGGACTCGCCAAAGTAACACTCAAACATTCAGCTACTTATAGGATTTAGATTTTGTTTGCTCATGTTGTTTCTTTTTCATTTCCCCATCATTTCTCTCCCACTTGTGCGTCATGATGGCGCGCACAAGAGGAGAATAAGTGTTGAGCGACCGCACAGAGAGAGGACATAATGTCTCTATTTTTGACAAAATGCCTGCAAATGGGGAGCACAATGGATGACTGGCAGGGAGGCAGAAAGAGAAAGATGCAGAATGCATGAGAAAATTAAGTGCAGTAAAGTGTAGCTGTAGAGAGAGAGAGAGAGCGAGAGAGAGAGCACCAACATTCAGAGATTTACAGTAGGTCATGTTAAAGAATGCTACTTGCCTTCAGGGAGTTTCCCTCTTGGGTCACTGACCATGCTTACTCTTGCACATCCTGCTTTGCACTGTTTTCTTTAAAACCCTCCCTGCTGGGAATACTCCAGGTAAAAATGGGACAGCTGCAATGAGCCATTTACAGATGATGCTCCACATTGAGACACTTAACTCCGAGTAGATGCTTGAGGTGGAGTACAAAAAGAGGAAAGTAGTTCTCAAGTTCAGGTACTGTTGTGTTTTTGTCGAGTTCACGGGGATTCGGTGTTAAACTCTCGTAAGCATGCACTCTCACAGCCACCTGCGTAGAGAGAAAGCATAAAAGACAGAGTTTCACATCACTAAAAGATGCCGGAGTGGTAAAACCTTGCCTAAACGCTTCAATTGAAATTTATCCTTGCTGGCCTTGGACCAAATCTCCCTGGAGCTGTGCGCATCTGTTCCCCCTCTCGGCACTAACTTTCAATAAATAAGTACAACAATTCTGGACCGGCTGCTTAAAAAAAAAGAGTTAAACAGATCCAGTCAAAAAAAAAAGAGAGCATGATGGATTCAGAGATAAAGAGGCCAAGTACAGAGAGTCCTGCCAGGACGTAAGAGGATTTAACACCATGATAAGGTTGTATTGATTAGACGCCTTTGGTCTGTACCTTTCAGTGCCAACAACAGCCTTTCTTAATCTTTTGATACCTTTTCTTTCAGTCAATCCTTTCATTGCTCCAAACATCCGTCCTGGACATCCACATCGATCGTGTCTGAAAATTACCTATGTTTAAACTCCTCGACTTTTCTGAGTCAGATGTGCGATTGCGTCAGCCTTATGTAGTCTGGTGTTTGTACCATTTCAGACCATTTTTTGTCACCACGTCAGCCTTGATTGTTCCTGACAGTCCACCACTCCTCACAGTTGTCCTAGTGAAGCCTACGCACTCGTCAGGGTGAGAAAGGAGGACAGCGCTTTCCCTGCCTGGGCACTTGAGATGTCTGGATGCAGACTTCTCATGGGAAATCAGTGCCAGTCCCAAGAAATGTTGAACTCAAGAGGTCACATGGGGCTGTGACTGTCCTGTGTAAACTTTAGACCACACAACAGCTTCACTGTGCGAAGCCAAAACTTTTGGGGCTCCTAGGTGAGCTGCAGTATATGTTATGAACCTTTCTTTTTGTAGTGTACTTCTTTAGATGATCGGAGGAACAGCGAGAGAAAACAAACTCTTTCACGGCAGCCATTGAACTTTCAGTAACCTCGTGTGCCTGCTCCAAGTCAACACAAGAATCTGTTCCGCTCTGGACTGTACCCACCTGAGGGATATTGGGTGCTTTGTTGGAAAGTTGTGTGTTTTGTTCACAGCAAGGATGTGACGTCAATCCCAAGGCTTTACCAGCCAGATGACTCCTATGCATACCTTGGCTCTCGTTATGGTTTTACGTCATCGTTGAAAGCCACTCTATAGCCACAAATAATGCTCAGAACAGCACCTAACTTCATCAACAGTACATATAGGGTCCCAGCCACAGTACTAGCCATCAAACATCTTTTTAGCTTTGCCTGATTTCTTTAACAAAGAGACTAAACACAACTCACCCACTCTCCTCTAGCAGCCGCTTGTTTGTGGGGGGAGCCCTGACGAGTCGCTCACAGAGTGCAGTGGGTCATTTCCATGAAGTAATAATCATAAATGTTCTTCCTTGGGCTGCGAAACTCCACTAGAAACAGCGATCTATGTCTCCACGTGCAAACCTCAACCAAAAAGCCACTCTATAGCCGGGTCAATTACAGAGTGCACCGGATCATTTCCATGAAGTAATAATCATCATCATAATCATTTTGCACTGCAGACGCAATAGTTCTTCTGTCATAGCATCTCGGTCTGATTGCATTTCCATGAAGTAATAATTATAAATGTTCTTCCTTGAGCTGCGAAACTCCGCTACACTCAGTGATCGACTCGTTAGGACTCAAGGAGGGTGTGTCTAACTCGGTGTTCCGGTGTGGTTGACCATAATTTAAATTTACGCCAAAAGGTCCCTCTAATGTGATAAACTTGCAAGTGCATAATATTCTCGTAACCAACTTATGTATTATTTTTTTAATGAAAACAGAAAATACTTGGAGGATTCTAATCTCACAGGCTGAGAAATCACACCAATGCAGAAGCCCTAACAACACATTTCCTTCAGCTCCAGAAGTAAGTCCACTCAGCTTTGCAGCAGAAGTAAACACATTTAAAGTCTATGCTAGAGAATATGGTTTTAGTCTCTGTAGCTTGTTTTTCCCTCTGCATATCCAACTTGTTGTAAACTAGTTTTGTGTTCATCTTACATTTATTTGTCGGAGGGCTCCAGTCTATGAGGGTCAGGATTATTGTTGGCCTTTCCCTGCAGAAAAGACAACGGGGTGCTGTTTACCAAATCAGCTCCACCAAGTAATATTTGGTCCTGATTAGCATGCTGGCTATGTTCAACAAACCCTTTCAGCTTCTTGAATTTAATAAATAAACAAATCCAAACAGCTATCACCACTGAGAGCCTCATTCTGGGGGAAACACTGTTGTTAACCAGCTCATTTACCAGCAAATGAATTAGACATGGGCAGAGACTGCAAAGCTCTGATAATACACCATTTGCTATTCCAACCCTTGCATCCAGATATGGGGACTTTTTGGTGTGGAAAACCACTCTGGCAGCGGCCAAAATGCCAAACTTGTGCCCTAAAAGTCCCACTCTGATTGTTTTCACTACTTAAAGTGTTTTAAGTGGTCTTTAAATTGTGATGATGAAGTTTTTAGCCAAAATCAAGTTACCTGTGTCATTTTTAAGGTATTTTCTTCTACAGAGCTTCAGTAACTTATTAGCAATCCACCTCTAAGTCGTGGGCGGAGACAGCGCTGCTATGCACACTCCTCCTCACACTCCTCTTCACGTTAGTTTTTAGCCTAACATTGCAGATGTTGTAGAAGTAGCAGGTAACATAGGAGCTACTCAGCTCTCGGACACCAATGTCTTTGGGGACATAATGAAAGATAATATCATAATTAGCTTTCTTACGAGCATTGCAATCCGCCAACGCACACTTATTTTGCGATCATCCTCTCTACTTCTCCAAGTCTGGCCTGCATAACTGAATTGTCACTTGGGGGTAAATAAAGTGATCTGAATCTGAGGCTCCGGGGGCGGCACTTACAGTTGTGACATAGTATATACTACGGACAACTTGGTTCTACTTTCCGTAATTATACAAATTTGAAGCCGAATTATTCTCTGTATTTCTAGGATTTTCTCCTCTTCCTGGAACCACCCTTTGCATGGTTGTATTGTACGGATTTGGCGGGAGAGTCGCTGTGATGACGCTCGGCTCAAACAGCGTAACCCCGGGTCAGCTACGCAATCTTCGTATGCCCATAGGCTGTATCAAGTTTCAATCAAAGAAAACATGAACCCCATAATAACATTGAAAAATGGAGCTGTACAGAAAAAAGAGGACTTGAGCACAAACCAGTCTGACAGTAACTACATGTCAACATCACAACCAGGGGGGAGAAAATTTTATATTCTGTGTAATAAATTTCTAAAGTTTGTCCACAGCTCCATAGGGATTGCTGGAGGAGGCAAGATTTATGACCTATACTGTAGCCTGTCACCAGAGGGTGCTGTTCTTGCTGTGGCTTCGCTGAATGAGAAGGCAGACAGCATCCAATCTATATACAGTCTATGGTCTGAGCATAGATACTAAGAAATGCAATTTAGCACTTATTTTTTCTCATGATATGTCCTGTACCATCGTAAAAATGCCACATGAACATGTAGACAACAAGAAAAACATGATTTTCATCAGAGTGGGTCTTTAGAAGGGAACTCACATACTAACAAGTGATCCAACTGAGTTTGTACAAAATTTATGGTAAATAGATACTTTACAGGTATATGTAATCACATTAGGTAATAAATCACACTTGGGAAAACTTATTAGTAAATGCACCGAGGGACCACTCTTTTCACCCTCTTATAGAAACAAACAGCCTTTGCATGCCGCAGTAGGTGTTTAAGTCCTGCAAAAAACAGACAGGATGTACCTCTTAATTAACTGAAAACAGTAAGAAATAGCCCGCCTCTGGGGATTTCTTTCTTCTGCATGGTGTTTTTACCCTCCTGAGGTTGGCTGTAAACAAATACATCAGCCAGTCAGAGGATAAAAATGTCTAAAGAATTAGACATGTCAAAAATAGGAGATGATATACGGTTGCGTTGGTATATTCCCAAGCCTGCAGGCTAAAGAGGGTCTTATACTCTACTTAGGAAGTGTAAGAGACACCTGAGCCATAGGGCACAGGCGGAGGCATGAATGATTTATAAGTCGAGGTAGGTTAGGATGGTATATAGCAGAGATCTTGCACCATAGTTTGAGAATGTATTTGTAACACTTTGCCAAGAGTTTAAGGGGTGCTCATTATTATAGGCATCCTCATTGCATCCAAAATGCCACCATTAGTTTCCATTGAGTTAAAAGGCCAGTTGGATTGGACAAAGACAGAGCGGGGCTATTTTGGAAGGAGAGATTTTGTGGAGAAGAGCTGAAAAGCAAAACTGAAGGCCAAAGAAAGAAAAAGGCAACATAGAGAGAGAGAGAGGGAGAGTCTGTAAAGGAACCCCATTGTGTTGTTGGGAAGGGGTAAGAGGGGTCAGATGACAGATTGGGGGGACAAAGAGTTGAGATTGATTGAGAAGGGATGAAACAAGTGGAATGAAACTGAGCCAAAATGAGACTGATGGTGAGAGGAGGAAAGGAAACGAAGAGAAAATGAGAGATAGTGGAAATTGAAAATGATTAAAGCCATCTTAAAAACAGGAAAACTGGATGCTTGTTCTTGCAAATGTTGATAACAGAAGAATTAAAATGAGATGAAGTGACATCTAACCCCGGATTCGAGAATATTCAAGCAGAGTCATGCAGATTAAATTGAGCCCAGCACATCGGCGGTGGTGGGATTGCAGTCATGAGGAAACATGAAGTTATCCGGAAGCAATTACTCTCGGAAAGTAACCTACCTGACTCTGTGTGTGCATGTGAAAAAAAGGGTGAGTGATCATGTGAGACAGAAGCCAAAGATGGAGGCTGGAGGGCGCTGTGAAGGGTAGCGATAATGTCGGTGCAGTTGTTTGCCAATTATAGTCCATTTGTTGGTGCAGACGTCCAGATATGTCATGGATGGAGACTGTGCAGGAGCATTTGTGCACTTTTACCTCCATCTATCCATCCATCCATCCATTTTCTTCCACTTATCTGTGGTTTGGTCCCAGTGGCAGCAGGCTAAGCAAGTTGACCCAGACTTCCTTCCGGTAATGTTTTCCAACTCTTGTTGGGGATTGAGCTCTGGATGTACCCCATGTCTCTTCTGTGCCTGGCTAACCTTTCTAAGGAGGAGTTCAAGAGGCATCTTTATCAAATGCTTGAACCTTCTCAGCTGGATTCCTCTGTTCTGAAGGAGTAATGGCTCTATTCAGTGTTCCTGACCCATTCATTCAGTCTCTACCCAGAGCTCTTGACCATAGGTAAGAGTTGGAACATATATAGACTGATAAATCAAAAGCATTGGTCCATTTTACCATCATATGTGAACAAGACCTCCAGATATTAACTTATTTACTCAAGGCAATGACTTATTTTTCCCTCAAGCTACCTAGTGTTTTCCAGCGTGGCCTTAGGCTATTACGCAAAAGCTCAATATGCACGTGACAAATACAAGAGTAAACTGTTGAACCACAGAAATCTGCCACTTCCTGCAGCATTTGAAAGGAAATCTAATCTGGAAGATTGTAAATTTCACAAAACAGGCCTTTCACTAACTGGTAGACCTTCGACCCTTCGCCTGCAGAGCTGAACTGTTTAATTTATTGCTACCGCAGTGCTCTGCTGTATGTGTGGCCTGTATCCCCTTCTATTGCTGGCTGCATGGTGCCAACGTTTTCTGCTGCTTCAGGCTGCCTGCTCTGTTGCTCTCTGATTAAAAGGCATTCTGTATTTCTGCCTGTAAAGAATCACCTGGTCACAGGCTCCCATTTATCACAGATGTTAGCCCACAGGGGACACTATCACTTTTTGACCTAAATATTCAAAATCAGAACTAAAGAAAACTGTAGGAGAACAATCGCTCTACAAAGGTCAACTGTAGTGTTGACTGCTTTTTTTTTTTCCATCCCATTTTTAACTCTTTGAGTCACTTCTAATCTGTGTAAACATTTCAATATTCAAAAATTTTTCACTTTTGAAGTAAGTGGTTTTCTGTTTCCATATGTAAATATACAAGAATACTGTGTGTTTGATGAATAGTTCATTTGATTTGACTACGAAGGAAAGGGAGAAGAGCCCCATCCAGGGATATGACATAAAATGTCATCCTTACAGTTGCCACTAGAGTTACTAGTTGGTTATGCAGCAATTAATACTTTTATTGTCGGCTGAAATGGTGATCAGATGTTGTTCCGAAGCTGAAGCACAGCCATGGAAATGCTGCATTCCAGTTCCCTCAGAAGTCGGATGTCGGAGCTGGGAATGACGCTACACCCGAGTTGACGGCATTCCAGTAAACAAGTCGGAAAACCAAGATGGACGCCTACAGTTAGCCATTGTTAGTTGTTGTAAGCCGTTGTCAGTTGTTGTTAGCGGTTGTCAGCGGTTGTTAGCCGTTGTTAGCCATTGTCAGCTGTTGTTAGTTGTTGTTAGCTATACTAGTTGTAAACAACACACAACACAGTATCTTACTCTTACAAACATCATAGCACCGTGTTCACAGTTAGACGTTGGGCAGTACAACAGAAACCACTTATTTAATTTCACAAAAACAAAACACAAGTGCTAATAAAAAATACAATACGAGAGCTTTCACTGTTACTCTTTACTGTTGATGCACTGTGCTGCCATCTTGGATTATGACGTTGTCGTCCAGTCGGGGTTGCTGAGGATTGTCCAACTTTCTGAGTTGGAAATCCGACTTCAGGGGGGGGCGTTCCAGATGTATTTCCAATTCTGAACTTGGAAATCCTGACTTCATAGTACAACTGGAACGCATTATATGTATCTGCAGCATTGGCGTGCCATTGAGAACTTGCAAACCGTTGCTATGGCGCACCGAACAGAATCAAGTATTCAACGCTGCTGTGAGTAGATGGACAGCTGAATCAATGCATGAGTGTACAGTAGAGCAGAAAAGGACAAAACAGGTGTGAGATTGAGTTAAATGTGACCTTTAAACAATGAAAGAAGATCTCTTTATCTTCTCAAAAAACACCTTATGATAATGGAGAGTAGTTTATGTATTCTGGACGGTCACCTGGCAGAAGTTACTGATAAATCCCTTTATTTAATGAAAAAGAGCTGCACTTTCTTCTCTTGAACACTGCCCCTCTATCATTGAACAAATAAACGCGCTTATTAAAAGAAAATTGTAGATGTGGGAAGTACAAGTGTGAGTGCTGATGGTCTGGCATACAGAGTGAGCTGTGAGAGAGACCAGAATGAATGTTTTTTTTCCTCTCCACAGAAGGATCTCTAATTTGCATCATGATGAGCGCTGTCTGAATATAGTGTTTCTGAGAGTGATCATTTGCAAAAGTATTATTAATGAATGGTTATGGAGAATGGTCTCCATAAAAAAAAAACTTAAATGGGAAATGTTGGACCATTTAGAGATGAGGCTTGATTAGTAATCAGAGAAACTGGACTTGAATTAAGTTTTACTGTGCGGTTTAACATATTCTCATTCGTCTGGTTGGAGTCAATGCATCTGAGAGTGGTCTGCATATTCTATCAAGAGCTTTCCAACACATTTAAGACACTCTTTATGCTGTTATTTTTATGTTTTTGCTTCCTCCTTGCATTGCAGCTCCACCCTCTACCTCTACTGCAAATAGTTCTTGAACACGCTCCGTCTAAAATTAGAATAAAGCGAGCACAAGTGCCAGTGGTATCACATTTCCTTGCAAGTTGTGCCAATTTGACAGAAAACCTCTTGTAATCTCTTGTGAAAAAAGCTTGGCAGTTTGCTTCTGTAGCATATGGTGAATTATATATACACTGGCATGTGAAAATATACATTTTCAGCCGCACTGTTTTGGGTCACTCTTGCTTTACAAAAGGCTTATTAAGATTTACAGTACTGACTCCAAGTAAGGGAGAGCGGAGGGAATCGATAGAGGGGAACAATGAGGGAAACTGGGAGATTAATGTGCTGCGGGAAATGGAAACTCCCGTCACCATGTGGTGTCACCCTCTGAGGCCAAATGTAACACCTGGTTGCAAAGATTAAGGCATTTTCCTTCAGAAAACACAGAAAGAAAACAAGCATGTGTGCTCAAACACATTCAAGGGCAAACAGTCCTTTAAAGCAGTGGACATGTTCTGGTCAAAAAAAGTAAATATTTCATGTGATATTTATTAGATATTTGATATTTTCTGTACATGCAACTTCAGTAGTTGTCATCCTCATGTTGTCCCCTTCATGTGCTCTGAAATGCACTGTACTCAATAAAATGGGTGTATTTATGTTAAAGATTAGAGTCTTTAAAGTTTTTTTTATATAAAACAATTTGCTTGGTTTGAATTCGATAAAAGTGGGTCGCGACTTAAGGACAACGGGAAAATGTGGGTCCCAGAGTGAGACCAGTTGAGAACCACTGCTTTAAAGTCCCACTCCGACTGTTCTTTTTTAAAATTTTCTTTTATAATTTTTAATTGGCTTTAATTGTATATGTTAATTTTTCTAAAGGAAAAAGAAAAAATGTTTGCAGGATCTACGTTTATTTATAGGTAGTTTTGATTTTATTCCACATTTTCTTTGGCAACCTAAAACAGGTAGTAGTCCAGCTATCTTAGTCCCCTTTGATAAGTAGCAATAGATTGCTTCGTAAAATTCGTCCATGTTTTCTCCAAAGAACTACAGGCCTATGAAACCTAATTTGGTGAAAACCCTTTTCTCGTAATGTCCGGACCAACCGCGATCTTCTACGTCATCCAAACAAACTTCAAGCCAATCATATAGTGTTACGCCATCAACAGTCGCTGGGCCCCGAGTAGATCTGGCAGCCCAAACACATCTAGTACCGGTGTACACTGGTGTAGTAAAAGTGGCAGCTCTCAGACCTGATGAAAGCTAATATCATAGTTAGATTACTTACGATTATTGCAATCCGCTAACACGCAAACTTATTCTGCGGTCGTCCTCTCTACTCCTCCGAGTCTGGCCTGCATAGCCGGGCTCTGGGGGCGGAGCTTGGATTTGTGATGTAGGAAATCTCACTGTGTCTGAGCCTACCGTTTGGGTTTGCCAGAGATTCACAGCGCTTTGAATGCAGAAATATTCAAAAAGTCAAGTTCGTTTTCTCATGATATGTCCTGTTGCATCAGAAAAATGCCATATGAATATGTAGACAACAAGAAAAACATGATTTCATGAGAGTGGAATAGGAAGAGGAAAGGCTGGCATAAAAGCAGAGGCTGGTTTAAGGAGCTGAACAGTCAAACACATTTTTTTTATGCTGCTATATGAAGGGACTAATTATGAGGCATCAAGAGAAAGACAGTGAGAACATAGAGAGGGAAAAGAAACTCTATGTTCTTGTTTTCATCTTTGCCCATCTTGCAAATATAGCTCAGACAAACTCTGCAGGGGGGGAAATATGCCTTTTGCATTCAGAACGTGCTGAATGTTCGTTAGACAGCTGACAGCTTTGTACAGAACTCCTTCTCAGGGCAAGAGACGTTTTAATCAATATCTGACCAACTGAGCTCCTTCCCAGACAGATGATATGGAAAGCAGGATCCTCCAGGTTCGCACTCCTGACTTGACTAGTATGTCTCAAGCTGAAAGGTCCTCAGGCGAGACGCTGATTCACTGCCAACTTCAGCTACTGCTCCTCTGACCTCTTAATAGATGAGAGCGTTAATGGGAGGAATCTTCTCACAGGGATAAATACATTATCCCATTTTATTGCATTCAGCTGTGATAACATCAGGTTGTGCTCCACAGCGCTGGCAGCCGCTCCACTAACAATGAAAAGAAGACAGTTTTGTGGGGCTCAAAGAGTGTTTGTCTGAGCTTTGAACTAAAATAAAATCCATTTCAGCGCGGTGATATCAGTTCTGAACCAGAAAATAGACTCGTGCGCCCAGAAAATCACACAGAGCACAGCCAGCGCCTCATTTTCTTTCTTTTCGGATTGATTCTCTACGGTGCTGCTCATCCGTCTGATGCTCAAAGGGGGAACAAACTCTTTTTTCTCTCTCCAACTTTGTTGTTTTAGCAGCGTTGAATGAAGACTCGGTCGTGTGATCTGAACTTTCCTTGTGATAGTTGTGACAGTATGTACGGTTGGAGTTCCAGTGGTATCTCACTTTTAAAATGTGTCGTTAAAGAGTAAATCACTCATCTCTGGAGTTCATCCTTTAACTGGTATGTTGCCATGGCATCCTTGACGTCAGTCTCCAGCTGGATCTGTGTATGCCTCGACTCCAAATTGAGTCAGTAGCACCTTATGTCTGTGCCCATCAAGGTAGTTCGTTGGCTTCATGATTTTGTAGCGGGGGAAGATGAAAGAGTGTTGTCCATACTTACATACAGTCAGCAGCGTACATGTAGTCTGTCGTCTATATGCACAGTTAAGTTAGGTTATGGTAGGGTGGCTATTTTCTGAATCCCCCAAAAGAGGACACGACTACTCGGGGGCAGAGTCATGGAGTCGCACGTACTTAATTGTAAAAGTTTTTAGAGTCAGATCGAGTGTTTTTTACGTGCTTCTAACTCAGTCAGTCCATACGACACAAACTCAAAACTTCCATACGAAACCCCGGACATTTGACGGACTTCATAAACTCCCTTGGACAAGGCTGGACAGGGCCGGACAGCCCCCAAGAAGAGGACATGTCTGGGTAAAAAAGGATGTACCATCACCCTAGGCTATGGCCATAGCTTGAATAGAGGATTTAACTGGACTACTGTTCCAGTTTACTAGCACCAGCTCATTTCTTTTTGTCCCCTGGTTGATAGTAACCAAACCACAGCACTCAATTTTTTTGCAAAAACGTGGTAACATTAACATGTCTGCATCTGCAAAATCCAAACTGCTGCTAATACCTTATTGTCTTTGATCAGAACCATAGACTGTATATACAACAGAAAACTTTGCTTCGCCTTCCATCTTTATCTGAATTAGAAGCCAAATTGTTCTCGGTATTTCCACCACTTATGTGGTAGTACTGTACGCATTCCTCTGTAGAGTCGCTGTGATGACGCTCTGCTCAGACAGCGTATCCTCCAGATGAGCTATTCAATCTTCGAACACCCATAGGCTGTATCAAGTGTCAATCATGGAAAACATGAACCCCCTAATAACTTTAAAAAATAGAGCCGCACAGAAAAAAAGGACTTGAGCACAGTAACTACATGTCAACATCGCAAACAGGGGGGAGAAAAAATATATATTCTGTGTAATTAATTTCCAAAGTGTATCCACAACTTCATAGGGATTGCTGGAGGAGGCGGATTTATGACCTATACTGCAGCCCATCACCAGAGGGTGCTGTTCTCACAATGGCCTTATCCAGTCTATATTCAGTCTAGGATCAGGACAGGCAGTCTGTTTGGAAATGGTCCAACAACGACTAACCAAAGACCTTACAGCCTGCTATAACCCGTCTATCCACTTACTGGTTCCCCAGGGGCTAAAGCCTATTCCCAGCAGTCCCTGTAAGAGGCAGTTATGTCACACACTGGACAGGTTGCCAAAATATGGATTTACTGGACTCTCAGTAAGTGACCATTTGGTGGAATATATTGACTCCCCATCAGAGTCCTTGATAGTCCCAGACATAGTCAACACTGGGTTACATGACATTATATTCAGAGATTATACAGCCACAGTTTTCAGTAAGAAAAAATGGTAGCAAAATGTATAACCTCATTCATGATTACATAACTAGGTCATTTCTTGAGATTTATGAGGGTCTCTGTCTGTTTTGGATGCCACTTCCATTTTGGATCAGTGTTCTGTTGTCAAACAGGAAGATAACCATCAACAGAGAGGAATTAATTCAGCCACGAGGCATTTTGAGTTTGACTCAGTTTACTTGACTGAAATTTAATATAATAAGTCTGGACACAGTCTCTCTGCCTTTTTGGAGGCTTTATGCAAATTTCTGGAATTAAGTAATTTGACATACAGTAAGTGGTTGAAAAGAGGCAAGGTTATTTGAGGTAGCGATATTTGAGAAAGTTAATTGCATCGCTTAATCACAAGCTTAATGGTATGTGCAGAGCATCAGATGTTTCTTGATGAGAGAGAAAACTGAAATGTAAATGAGCTTGCTTTTTGTATTCATCTTCATCTTGGGTTGGAGGACTTCTTTCTATTTTTGGTCATATTTTTGAAACTCCAAATCTTATTAACTACATTTTTTTGGTATGTCTCTCCAGCATAAAATCAGCTTCAACTCCACAATGAACTTTTGCGGTTTGTTATGCCGTGTAGAACTGCAGGAATCTGATCTGAAAAAATTTTAAAACGCTGCAGACAGAGACAAAATAAAAAGGAGGAGAAATCTGAGCAAGGCATGTGGGAGACTGGAGAAGACACAGCAAGATAGAAGAAAAGAAGTGAGGAGCCAGACACAGGAGCCGTGTTTACATCGGCAAAATTTCTCGAACAGATTAAAAATTTGAGGATCTGAAAATCTGAATCAAATGTTTATATGGGCAAAAAATCAAATAATCTGATTATGACGTGCGTATACATGCACTAAGCTTTATTCAGATTAGAAGTACTTTGACTTATTAAATGGAACGTAATGTCGTGGATTTGCCGTAGTGTGACGTCTTTCACAGGCGCTGGGCCCTGAGCAGATCTGGTACCTACAATGGCACCTTTGGTTGTGTTTTATTCCAGAGTGTTAATAATTAAACCTCCTGAACTGACATCAATAAATACACCAAAGGCTAAAGAGTGAAGACCCAGTCAGGTAAGAGAGTCACGATCAGAATAAGTGTTGACATGGATGCGTTTCAGAATAACGATCGGCATAAAACACCCCTCTTGTTCAGAATACAATTTCTTTCCGACTGAGCTAAATTGGATCAGAATCTTCCGATCGACGTTTATATGATGCTTTTGTGCCCATGTAAACGTAGCTAGTGATGGAGAGATGCAAACAGCAGAGTTCAGGTGGAAAAGAATACAGAGAGAGAGAGATGGAAAAGGTTTGTTTGCTTTTGTTGTGCCAACATCATTTATCTCCACCGAACAGCCTCCCACTGCTGAGAGGCTGTATGACAGAAATCAATCAGAGGCCAATCGTCCATACTCTTCCACTGATGCACCAACCCATCGATACACACATTAAGGGAGGAACGGTAAAGGAGAGAAGACACAGAAGGAGGAAGAGAGAACAGAAGAAAGTGCAGAAAATCATTACATGTACAGAGCGAGTAAAAAGGGAAATTAAGAAGGATGAAAGAAGAGAGGGAAACATTTTCCCTGTGTTCATCCACTCATTCAACCGCCAGTCTTCAGTGTTTTTATGTCGGTATGACGCACAAATCCAACTCTCTCCGAGAATAACTGAACGTGAGGAGGTAAATGTCTCATTTCAAACCGTGTCGTTGAGACGAGAGTAGAACCATGCTGAATTTTACCCCTCGTTCTTTAATCAGATTTTTGTGTTTTTTCATTAAAGCTCAGCCAAGTTTTCCATGATCATGCTGTTTGTACCTTTAAGGGGTGGTTGTGGCAAAGCCTTGCCTCTCAAATAAGGGGGTTAATTTGGAGCCAAATGAGTCTTGTGAGGTTGGAGATGGCATCAAAAGCGTGCCGCAAAAGTCACGGCGAAATGTCCACAGCGTGATGGCGGATAAAGAAACGAGGATCTATGCCAACATAATACTTTCCACATCTTCCAAGATCTCGTCTTCTTCAACCTTGGATGCTTTCATTATCTCTGTTCTGTGTTGCTCCTCAGTTTTCCCATTAGCTGCAGGATATGGACTTTGGCATCATCAACCTCAGCTTGTTTTTAGAAGTTTTGTGCATGTTTACATCTATTTAAATTGTAAACAAGTTTGTTATGATGCTGCAAGAATAATGATGGTGTTTAGATTTAAAAAAAAAAAACAGGTTTAATTGCTTGTAGATGTTTATCCTTCTTTCATTTTGGACTCAGTGTGAGCCAGTCTGGTCTTTTTACTGGCCAGAGCTAACTCAAGTCGTGGAGGTCCCTGCTGAGATCAATACATCAGAGCCTGGAGCACCTGTCAGGCTGCAATGTGTGTGTTTTTGTGTGTGGGCGCTCCTTAATAACATGTGACAGTCATTAGACTTCATCCAGACCCCCTGCCCTCCTCTCCAGTGAGAGAAACAACACGAGATCACATGAATCAACTGCTGCACATACAGTAGAACACAAAACACACACACAAAGCGGGTGTGTGTGTGTGTGTGTGTGTGTGCTGAGTGATGCTGGCCAGAGGCACGGCCGACAGTCTGACACCTCCCATGACATGAATGGGAACCCCACCTGACATCAGCCTCCCTTTCTCTGCCCAGCGGCATTCAGATAATAGATCCAAGGCCAATGTCAGTGACACACTGAGGGATGACCACAGGCGTCTTCACACACATACACACGCTTACAGTGTGTACTTCACACACACATGCTACACTTCGACATGCATGTTGCATGTGGGAGAAAAGCGGTCGCGGTTAAGCAAACAAGCTGACCTACATCAGGCTCTTATTTATAGTGCAGCATCTCAGATGTTACATATGTGTGCAAGTGCACATATGTAAAACACACAGACACACTCAGAAGCATGTTCTCAGGCCTGAAGGAAAGAGTGACCTTAGGCTCACATGAGTGCACAAGATGCCATCAACTTTTCACTAGATATACAGTCATATTAGATCTACATCAGGCTCATAATAATGTATGTACTCATTTACACATACAGTATCTTATCTGATATATTGATCATGACATACTCAGCACAAAACACAAAATTCTACTTATTACTGTCTTGTATCTTCTGTCACCATCCCTGGATTTGAAATATTGGGATAAAAATACAGCCTGATACCAGTGCCAGAGTTGGCTTCCAGTACCATCTAAAATTAGGCATCATGGACTGACCAGTGAGCCAGTTAGTGTGGTACCACTGCCAAAAAAACTACAGAATGAACTCGATATAAAGAAGAGGGAGAAAAAGAGATTCTGTTAATCCCCGAGGGGATAATCAAACTCCTTTATTCACCTCCTGAACACAGGCTCCTAAGCGATTGTACTGATGGAGGAATTTGAGGATGGGTTGGTGCCCTGAGTGGGTGAGACTTAATGCCTTTCTCAAAAAGCACCTTGGCACTGCATAGGTGGTAAACTGGAACCAACCAACAATCCTGGAGTTTCCAAACCAAGTACCTGAGCCAGTGCCGCCGATAGACTGTATGGACTACTTGGCTCCACCTTCCGTCATTATACTCACCCACTCTCCTCCAAAAGCTGCTTGTTTGTGGGGAAGCCATGATGAGTGAATCACAGAGTGCAGCGGAGTTTCGCAGTTCAAGGAGGAAAATTTATGATTTTTACTTCATGGAAATGCAATCAGAGTTCTTGTGTATCTTGTATGTGCACTGCACATCTTGGTCTGATTGCATTTCCATGAAGAAATTATAAACTTTCCCCTGCACTCGGTGATCGACTCATCAGGGCTCCCCTACAAACAAGCGGCTGCTGGAGGAGAGTGGGTCAGGTGTGTTTGATCTCTTTGCTAAAGAAATTAGGCAAAGCTAAAAAGATGTTTGGTGGCTAGTACTATGGCTGAGACCCTATATGTACTGTTGACGGAGTTATGTGCTGTTCTGAACATTATTTGTGGCTATAGAGTGGCATTTCAGTTGAGTTTTGAGCATGGAGACATAGACCGCTATGTATTGCTATCTTGCGGTCGTTGCTGAAGTTGGTATAACTAGAGAAGCAAGCAGTCGGCAACATTCATCTCTCGAGGGGGTGTCTAACTCTGTGTTATGGTGTGTTTGACCATAACTTAAATTTACGCCGGAATATCCCTTTAACTGTAAATCAGTAGAAGTAGAAGAACTCTTGTGAAAAAGCTTCATTCAAATGTATGAGGTGCCATTCTGTGACGTATCTTATGCTCATTTACTGTATTCAGATACAATTCTACAGCCATCAAAAATACTATAACCTGTGCTGCCATAGAAAAGTACACACTTTTTAATATACTCCATCTTAAAGCCCATGCTTGTTGGTCAAGTTATAACTAGGTCAAGTAAAATTGTTGATTTCGAGTCAGAAGTGCCAAAATCAACCCCAAAAATGATGTGATTATGCAGGTAAAATTCTGACACCTTCCTGCTGCAGCGCATTTCCTCTTCACCTCCTTTTGATTTATTCCAGGTATAGCTGACACGCTCGTGGGCGTGATTGACAGAAAGCAGGGACGCCCTCTCCCAGAGACACCTCTAGACTGCTTCCGAACAATGCACCTCAGGTTATTTTCATTGTGTGTTGATCATTCGGAAGAGTCACCTATACTTGTCACTAAGAAAAGGTGTCAAAAACTTGGCACTGGGATGTTTAAAATACCCACGTTTTTTTACAAGACCTGATAAGTTTCTTTTCATCGTGAATCCTTGTTTTGAAAGATGAATTTCAGCTCTTTAATAGACCTGCAGGTTCTGTTCATAAACTCAATCATAAAATCTCTGGTTTCGAGAACTACGGCTGAACAAGATACGTCCCTCACTGAACTGATTGCTAAGGTTGCAGGGGAATTTCAACAGCCTCAGGTGCAGGAGGAAAAGCAAATTTTCAATTAAGAGTGCAATCTAGAGTGATGGATGCAGGCGTCCTTTGGGCCACATCGGTTACAGGATGCATCAGTCCTCCCCTGTATAATCAGAATCAGGCGGTTTGTGAGGCGGCTATAGCCTTTAGAGTCTGAAACGCTGACCTTTAATTTTGGCATCTCCATCAGTGTAAATTTGGGAGCTTTGGAGCACACTGCCAAAATACATCACTCATCCGGCAAAATAGGATTTAGGTTCTGTCATGGGTTTCAAGTTTGACGTGAAGTTCTGACCCTCAACTGTAAATTGGACCAGCTTGGAAACACAGAACATTTTTTATTGATTAGATCAAATTAGTTTACAGAGCACAACCTGGAAACCCTGGGTTCATTCATTGGACTTTAATAAGCTAATAGACAGTTTCAGGACAGAAATCTGAGAGTATTTACGGTGGCGTTAAATGGATGTTCCTCATATTTGAGGGTTAAAGACTACATGTTCATATGACATTTTTCAGATGCTACAGGACATATGAGAAAAGTAAGAGTGAAATTGCATTTCTGGATATTTCTGCATTTAAATCGCTGTGAATCTCTCACAGACCCAAACAGCAGGTTCAGACACAGTGAGATTTCCTATGTCACAACTCCAAGCTCCGCCCCCTGCAGGCTAGACTCAGAGAAGTAGAGAGGATGATCGCGGAACAAACATTTGCGTTAGCGAATTGCTATGCTTGTAAAAAAGCTTATCATGATATTAACTTTCATCATGTCCCCAAAGACATGAGTGTCCAAGAGCTGTCCTATGTTACCTTAAGAGGAGTGTGCAGAGCAGCGCTGTCTCCGCCCACGACTCAGAGGTGAATTACTGATGAGCTACTGGAGCTCTGCAGAAGAGAGGACCTTGAAAATGACACAGATAATGTGATTTTGGCAATTTTTAAATTGATTTTTACGAACAAAAATTGATGTGCTTTTTTGAGGAAATATGTGTCCTGGAATAGTCAGTAGACAATCATCATCATTCAACTGTTTCACTGGTGTTAAAAATGCAGACTAAAAATCGAGAAAACCGACGATATCATAGAATTGCAATTTAAATCGAATCGGCATCCAAAAAAGAAAGAATCGAATCGGGAGAAAAGTATATCATCCCAGCCCTATTAACTACCTCTTTTAATAAGTAAAACAATATGATCAGAGTGAGACTTTAATCTAGTGTCTCGAAATCTGTTTTCACATATTTAGAAGTTTTAAAGACTTGCATTGATGAACGACAGAAATGAGTTCAAGCTGAATCTAAAAACAACATCTGTGTGAAAATAACACAACGGTTTCATTTTCACCTCAATTAGCGAGACGTTTGAGCCACAAAGTGTAAATACCAATGAGAAAATGTGTCTCCGCACATTTACACTTTTCCTCTTCAATTAGCAAAGGAAATTAGTTTTATGCCTCCATGCACTATGAAGCTTCAACACTGCACTCCTTTAGGAAAACGAGAAGAGTATAAATGTGTCATCTACGGGAGAGATACTAGTCAATGTCTTATTCTACAAATCTTAACCATCAGTGCTTAGATTTTACAATCCGTGTAATTGAATTATTTACCAGACAATTTGTCATAAAGCTGAAGGTTAGACTAGTCAAAATAATAAATCAGATCAGCTCCTTGTAGTCTATGATGGCGAGGCTAATCACAGAACCTCTAAATTTATGCAGCATGTCACTGTCAGGGCTTATAGTATTAAGAGCTATATGAGAGAATTACTAAATGCAAAAGTTTAATCATAGAGTCACACATAAAAGTACAGATATGAGACAGACGTTTAAGGCATTTGTTATAGCTGCCCTTCCTGTCTCCTCCTGTTCATTTTATTTGTACAAGCGAATTGGTCCCTGACAGATTAAAAAATTTTCTCAAATCTGAGGTCATTTCTTTCAAAAACACTGTGACACATTTTTTATTTTTTTATTTTAATATGATATTTTTATCATACTACACTGTGACATTTTTACCATACTATCCAATGACAGTTCAATCAGACTTTACTGTTACATTTTTATCAAACTGTACTATGATATTTTTATCATACTTTATTTTTATCATACTATACTATGATATTTTTTATCATACTATTATATGATATGTGTATTTTTAAACTATAATATATTTTATCATAGTATACCATGACATTTTACTGTACAATACCATAACATTTTTATCATACTATGCTATGACACTTTTATCATACTTTATTTTTTATCATACTATTCTATAACATTTTTTTCATACTATCATATGATATTTTTGTCATACTTACCTATGATATTTAAACATGATTTACTCTGATATTTTATTCATACTTAACTATGATTTTTTGTACTATAATATAATATTATAACAAACTACAATATGATATTTTTATCATACCGTACTATGACATTTAATCATACTATACTGTATTTTTTATCATGCAACATCATGACATTTTTATCATACTTTATTTTTGTCATACTGTTCTATATCATTTTTTCATACTATTATATGATATTTTTATCATACTGATAACTATGACATTTAAACATGATGTACAACGATATTTTTATCATACTTAACTATGAATTTTTTACTATTATATGATATTTTTACAAACTACACTTCAATAGTTTTATCATACTATACTTTGACATTTAATAATACTATACTATGACATTTTGTCCATACGTTTATATTTATTTTTATCATGGTACACTATGACTGTATCTGATTAATCAGACAGCAACTACTATTCTTTTAGTGTCATATATCATCTCATACATGCTATCATAGGGGTTACACTCTATGTCCTGCAAATATGCAACAAACATGATTTTCTAATCTGAGGCTGATCCATTTCTAATCGTGTTTATGCATGCCTTCAGATTACACTTTTTTCATACCCTCAGTGTATTCTCTGCTTTTGACTGAGGCCTGGAGGTGGTATAAATATTATGCTCCATTTCTGTCACTGACTTTGATGGGTGATGTTGATTTCTCATAGTGGGGCTGTTGCGTGAATGTGTGTGTGCGTACATGTTTGAACACACAATTTAGCAGTGGGTGTCAGTGCTAAAGCTGTGCTAGAAATATTGCCTCTTTTTATGCCCACATAAATGTAGTTACGACGTGTGGTAGCTGTTTATGAGTGGTACTTGAAGGAAAAAAAAATATTGGTGGGATGAATAGATCTCTGTTCAGCTGGCGCTCCATAAACAAGCTGCTGAGGACAAAGACAACTAAAAGCACAGGGGTGTTTATTTTAGGCAGCGTTATTTATAACTTGGTTTGAAGTGAAAAGCTCTGCAGCACATGAAAAGAAACAACAGTGCTATTGAGTTTAATACAGATGCCTGTGCTGGCTTTGAATGTAGTGTTAGATATGAGGGGTGGGGCTCACTTCAGAAGAAGAGATCGGAGGGGTTCGGCTGTTGCACGTGTGCGTTTGCCTGCAGGGTTTTGATCTCTCTCCCTCGCAGAACAGAGAGGAGTCCATCAGCCACAGATACCCCTTTAATAATTCAAGAGTTTAGCATGAAAAATAAATGGCTGCTTCCTGTAGTGAGAGGTGTGGTGTTGCTCTGGTTCCTCTGAGTCTGTCAGTCCTCCAGTGTATGCTTACACTGAGGTCAGGCTGGACCATTGATTCTTTTGAGTTGGCGGAGACCACAACAACCCGTCCCAGACCCATCAACACGGACAAATAGCGAGGTGTGAGCTCTAGGTTGTGTGAAAACAGTCATGGCACTCAGGTTTACTCCCCCCACTTTAGAGAGAAAAGGAGTAAAACATAAATTCTCTTTTCCAAACCACTTTGAATATGAGCATGTCGTAAGATTTTAAATGTTCAAGGACGGGGGTCGGCAACCTGAAACACTCAAAGAGCCGCAAAACCCCTTTGACATCTAAAATGAAGATAACACTGAATATATTGGGTTGTTTTTACCTTTATGCAGAGTATCTAAAAAACTGTAGTGTGTTGCATTCATAAAATCATTGAACTGCTGCAGAGAAAACAGAATTTTATTCCTGCAGGCAAATAAAAATATTAATAACAGTTTGAACTTCCTTTCACAAAAAATGACGCTGGGTTAAAGGTTGCTTTCAAATAAAATGTTCAATTTCTATTTTATAATTTCAAAATTTAAACTTGCCACCTGCAGCAAACCAAAACTGCCGTCTGCTTCTGTGTGCCGTCATTAATTATCCACGTACTAAAGTGTGCTGTCAACCCAGATTAAAAAAACACTATTGCACTGAACATTGTAAGATATAAATTTGCAAAATAACAGCCGATTAAAACATTACATTTACTTGCTTAATTTGACTTTCGCTCCTGAACGTCAGAGCACAGCGTCTTCAGATCAGGGCTGTTTGACTTCACCTTCAGTCGGCAGTTATGACGCATATTTCGAGCGACAAAATTTAAAAAACGCGAGCATCATAATCTTCACATTTAGAGTCACTTAGAAAAAAAACTAACTAAAATAAAATACACTTCAATTGAATTTTTATTATTTATTTTCCAAATTCACAGGGAGCCGCAGCATAGGGACGAAAGAGCCACATGCTGCTCCGGAGGGGTCTACTTTTCAAATATTGCAAACCTAATTAGCATGTTTGCTCGGTATATTTTAGCTGTAAGAACTGCTTGGTATTGATTTGCTTTTAGCCATCGAATTCGGTTGATCGCATGCCATAAGGCCCTGCAATACATGGAAACACAGTCATTCCCACGCAACTGCAATAACATGTAACTAGGGCTGAGCTCTTGATACGTGAAGGGCATGATCCTCCAGTGTTTACCAAATAGTCCAATAACATCAAAAAGCATCTCACTAGGCAGGATTCGTCCATCAAATCCCAAGAACGGATCAGCAACACCAAGCAAAAATCGATGTAGATGGTTTTGTAACATGAAGCAATGGTAGGCTATCACAACACTGGGAAATAATGGTTTGACAACAACAAGCAATGGTCCAAACGTGTTCAGTTATGGTATGGCAATATCCGTGGACTCATGTTAAAGAGCAACACTAAGCAACAACCTCTAATCTTTTGAAGGTGACATCTTTTTTTGCGGTTCCTCCCCCTCCTGCAGTTGTAAGTTAGCAACCATTTTCCGTCAGTTTTGAACACGATCACACTTACAGCTTGTAAAATAGGATCATGTCATTGTTTGTCTGAAAACAGTTTAATCTCCTTCACTTGGTTTATGTGACAGCATGGACCTGGGAGGACTTGTCACATAGTCAGCCGACACCCATTCATGATGAGCATGGAAACAAGCCAGTCGTCCCTGATGTTATATCACTGTTAAGTTGATTTGCCATCTGGCAGAAGCTGACTTTCCTCTTTTGTCAGCTTTATTACTTCTTATTTTGCGTCTTTCTATCTCATGTTTCTCATCATGATAACAAGGTCAGGTGGAAAATTCGCTCCACAAAGACTAATAAAATCCTCCTCTCTGTGTCTCTTTGTTTCTTCAGGTGGTCCATCACGCTGGTCATCCCCTCCTTGTGACTGCTGCTGCAAGAACCACAAGGGCGATGGGGAGGGTGAGAGCAACACTTCTTTTAATGACCTCTCCACCTCCAGCTCCGAGAGCCAATCAGAAGCCAGCTCTCCCCAGGGAACAGTCATCCGTGGCCCAGTCAGCCGTCAGTCGCACCCCCACGCGAACGTCCAAACCCTGGACAGGCCACTGAAAAAGGGTCCCGTCACCATGCTCCAGCAGTCTGAACAGAGGCGGAAGAGCGACCTGCTGCGCACTCTCACGGCGAGCTCCCGCGACACCAGCAGCAAGAAAAGGCCGGCGAAAGAGAAGCTGACGGTGGAGGAGGAGCTGGAAAAGTGCATTCAAGACTTCCGCAAGATCAAGATCCCTGAGAGGTTTCCTGAGAGGAAGTACAACTGGCAGGCCGACCTGCTGCGAAAGTACCGCCTCTGAAGCAGGAATCAGGACAAGGGGAGTGAACACATGAGGCCAAGGATCAGTTTACATGTTTTTGATTATGACTTTTGCAACAAAAGGGAGCTAACATTTGAATCTAGTTTCTTTGGGAAACTTCAACTTTGTGCCAGTAGGTTGGAAGAAAACACGGGAGCTCGTAAAACAAACTGTTCCCTTATTGACGTGTGTAGTATGTGTGTGTAGTTTAGGCTAACTGTATGTACTGTAAGTATGAGCTGTACCTTGCTGAATGCTTTGGAGCTTTGAATAATTTATCCTCGTGGACCAATCCAAGTGGGTGAAAGACATCCTCTATAAACTCATCAACCAGCCGAAGGCTCGCTAATGGCTACACTGAGGGGTTACTGGACTAAGCACACTGTCATCTGTCATAATTACGCTGAAAAACCACAAAGACAAACACTGATTTACTATGTGAATGGATGTGTTTTTGTGTGTGTACGTGTGTTTGCACCCAGGTGGCCTAGAGGTCACAGATAAATCTGCATCAGGACCTATTAATAATTCATGCTGTCCCGACAGCTCTCCACTATAAATACACCTGAAGCTCTTGGCTGCCAGGGTGGCGTAAAACAGCTCGGTCGATTACTTTTGGGAACTTCTGAGGCAGGGGGAGGTATAGTCTTCATCAGCACTACAATTTACTTTCTTCATGTAATAATGGCAGTTGTTTTGCAAACGTAACCCGAATGGATCCAAACTGCCCCTGTGTTGCATCGATTTTTGCCATGTTGGCAAGATGCAGAGCTGTACCGGGGTCAATGTGCGAAGGATGAGTAAAAAGACTGAAGGTTTAATTTGATTGTCAAACCTCAGGGACTCAGAGGTTCAATAAAGAAAAGTGCTTATCAGCGAACGATACAGCTACACCAAACACCTGTACTTTTACAAAATCGGCGCAACCCCCATTCATCGCCACATAAGAACGCACAAAGCAATCAGTCATGTGGCGGTATTAGCCTCGCTAATACCGGCCAACCCTGTCAACACAGATGGATGCGCCTTACCCAGGCTGCTGACATAGTAATCAATAGTTATTGATGATAGGGTCCACTGATAGAGCTCATAGATGTAATCCTTGTTTACAGTTATTAATGAAGCCCCTGGGTTAATGACAGAGACAAGCTGTTCATGTATTGACTGAAAATTAGCAATTATTCATGCATTTGTTTAGGCGCTCTGGCTTTGTTCGAGTATTGTGATGTAGTTTAAAAAAAGACGACAGTAAACAGACAAAAAAGAAAACAATTCAAGAACAGATTTTCATTTTCACTTTGTGTTCGTTTTAATCATCTGACAGACTCGCTGGACGTCATTTTAGTTTTAAAATGATACAGATGTCACTCGAGGGTACAGATTTAGTTATTCACAAATGTAAATGGCAGAAGCACAAGGACACTTGATGGTGTCTTAAACTTAAGAAATGTTGTTTTTAAGTGGAAAACTTTAGAGATGATCACTGCTGTTAAAACTATGACGGAGTATTAGGGCCACATAAAAAAAAAAATCAAGACTTCAAGATTAAAGTAGTTATTTTACGAGAATAAAGTCATTACTAACGAGAATAAAGTCATTACTAACGAGAATAAAGTCAAAATAAAATCATTACTTACAAGAATAAAGTCCTAATTTTACTTACAAGAATAAAGTCGTAATTTTACTTACAAGAATGAAGTCGTAACAAAGTAATTACTTACAAGAATTAAGTCGTAATAAAGTAATTACTCACAAGAATAAAGTCGTAAAAAAGTAATTACTAACAAGAATAAAGTGGTTATAAAATCATCATGATGCTTATGATAATGTGGTGCTATCTCCTTGTTTAAGAAACCGATATTGAAGTACATTTTCACGAAATGCTCCATGGCTCTCATTTCAACAACGTTCATCTTGAACAACACGTTAGATCGTAAGGACTTTAGTAATGACTTTATTCTCGTAAGTTAACGACTTTAATCTTGAAGTCTCACTTTTTTTTCCCTAATACTCCATCAGGCAAGATTGGTTTTTTTTTTTGTTTGTGTTTATTTAAACTGGCAGTGGTTTTGTCATCATGGTCTCTGTTCTAGGAGATACATGCGTGAAAATTATATAAAATGATTAAATATATTGTACAGAAGATTATTAGAGTGGATAAAACAAAGGATTTGTCAGTGAAAGCAGAAAAAGTAACAAATAGAAGAGATAATTAGTGCACAATGTTTTGGTATATATATATATATTTTTTGATTTAAACGATCAGTAAATGGCACACTCCAAAATAATGTCGAGGGAGTCAAATTTATTCAGACTTGGAGTTCCCATCAGAGGAATCAGCAGAAAGATAGGAGTGGTACACACTGTGCCAATTTCTTTAATTTGCATGTTTGAGTTTGTAGTCTGGCAGATTTTCGCCCATTAACAGGCTGTTTTGCCATCGGATGAATTTCTGACATGTCAGAAATCTGAATTGGCAAACCGCACAAAGAAAAGCTGAACCACAAGTTGATTTCCCCTCTGCATGGCTTGCATCTGTACAAAGTGGAAGACAGTGTCTCAAAGCACCGTAGCAACATGCCGCATGATATGGAAAAACTGAAATACACATAGACACACACCAATCAGACATAACACCATGACCTCTGTACAATCACTAATTTCACTTTCAGGTGGCTTCTACATTTCTACTTTTGTTTGACTCTTTTGAAAGTTTGTGATTGTAGATTATGAATATTATTGAAGTTCAATTATCTGACTTTAACTTGTTTATGTGGGAACCTTTAAAGGGAAACTTTGTTGATTACTGTCAAAGCTCCGCCCCAGTTTAACAGTAAAGGCTCGTTTATGCTCGCCATACATATGAAAACGTGCACGTCCGTTTCAAACGATGGTTCCGTCACCGCCTACATACTTCCATGTGTCATTATGGAATCCGTTATCATTACATCCACCAGGGGGCAGACCGGAGTCATAAGTTTCTGACAACAGACAGAAACGGAGGCGGTGGTCAGTCAGGCGACTAAATGCCTTGCGGCTGGAGGACAGAAAGCGAAATTGACGACGACTGTCATTTGTAGTACTTTGGGATGTCTGCCGGGTAGTGACAGCAGCAACACTGCCCCCACTGTTTCTGGTGGTACTGGTCTGTCTGGCGCATATCCGTAAACTTCCAGGATACAGGCAGAAATACGGACAAAAAGAACGCGAAGCACGGACGGAGAGTTCTGTCCATGTCCGAATCCCTATGTAACACTGAGCCTAAATGAGCCTTTACAGTGTGAGTACTCAGGTCACGCTTGACTTAAGGACAAACTAGCGTAAGCACAAAATTTGCAAGCTTTGGTCACGCATCGTAACTACTTCACTGATACAGTGTGAGTTCACTTTCCACCACAACATCGATGAAATCGTACAGAAACGAGTGTTTGTCCATCACAGCCTCAGGTAAAAATGAAGGTGTTTGTGAAAATTGTGAATGAAAACTGTTATGAAAGTTGTATTTCAAGTCAGGAAAGTTCTAAATATTGCTGAATTGTATAAGTGAATTTAATCAAGACAAAATGACCTCCAGAGTAGACGGTGGAAAGTAATTTTCCAGAGAACCGTGATTAAAACTTCTCATGAATTGTTATTGCAGCTTATGAAAGAGCGGAGGAGTGGGCTTTATAAACAATCATAGCTTTTACAAAGCACAAAGTTTAAAGATGAATCAACAGCACAGAGAAACACAAGAATAACATATTCACAAACTTATTCAAAGATGGGTTTATTTAAAAATATCACTCATAGGTTGGATGATTTGAAGATGTTATTTGAGAGTTATTTTTCTACCTGAAGGCCCTTTAATTGAGATATTATCAGATTTCATTGTGTTGCCCTCAAAATGTATTTCCTAAGAGAGAAATGGTTTAAGAAAAGTCTTATTATATTCAGTTTCGCCCACATGTCTGCTGTGGCTTTATCAAAGGATACAGTAAACAATTGCAGTAGGTGCTCGGTACAAACCAACTATGTTCTCCTCATGTCAATACAATGAATACGACTTATTTTTCTACACTGCTGGAATATTACATTTTCATTTAAAGGCCATTTATCTCTTCAGTTGTAGTTGAAATATGTTTATCCAGACTACAGACATATGTAAATAAACACCATAAATCATAGCTAACCAGAATAATGTATTATACTGTCTGTATATAACATGCAAACCCATGAGGTGTGGCTGCTCTCTCTTCTTAGTGATGCAGTAGACTGACGCTAATGTAATACAGCCGTTCTTGTTTTTATCATGTAGAGTGTTGCGCCATCAGGCATGAGGGAAAATATTATACACGTCTATGACATGACAAATGATGAGCTTGTTGCTTGTCAACCAAACAGTGTCATAAACAGCCTGTCAGCACATTTGTCGAACAGTGCCGCCGCAGCTGCTGGATGAACAACAGTGATAGTGAACTACATTCAATACATCTAAAAGTTTATGTTCAGGCCTCAAAGCACAACCTGGAAAAAAAAAAAAAAAGTTTATGGCTTACAAAATACAAACACCCAGAAACTTTTGTTCCCTTACAGTGCAGACAAAGCGTTTGGAGAGTGATATGTTTTTTGTTCTTTTGGCTCTGTTCTCCAGAACATTGGATTTGTAGTGAAACACTGACTAAGAGGAGAATGTGCTGACTTTGAGCTTCTAACGCCCTTTGAGGGTGTTTACATCCACACTGGGTGAAAAGTGCAGGATTCAAAGCCATTTTTTCCCTCAATTATAGAGCAACGCAGCAGAAAAGACGGTCAAAACATCAGAGTAAGGCCGGAAATATACTTGCTGTGCAGCCGTGCGTTTGTGCATGAGTCCTTGTTGTGGGTTCCTCTACAGGACACGTTAGCGGACTCTCAGGCCAAATGAAACTCCAGCATTATAGGTTTATCAAAGACAGTTGTCAGAAGTTTGGGATCGCTGTTTTATTACTCAGCGGCGATGACACACAGTACAGATATGAGTAGATGTGGACTTGGTCTATCAACCTGTCTTTGACTCCTGCGGTTGTTTCCCTGCTTCTCTGATGGCTGCCACATCATCATCTAGGGCTGGGCGATATGGCCTCAAATCAATATCATGATGTATCGAGAAGTTCACCTCGATAACGATAAATCGTCAATAACTACTCCACAAGCTGCTCACCCCCTCCCACATTAACTTCGTCTACTTCAGCCGCTAAAACTTTTGAACCGTCCTCCATCTCCTCACCTGTCTTTCCCTCTTCGTTACAGACTGAATGGGGTGGAGTCACGTCTTTGACATAGGACATCGTCTTAAAGTGACATGAGACCATAGCCTACTTACACACATCCTGATGCAGGAGCTTTAACAGGAGGCTCAATACGTTAAGGAGCTTTAAAGGAAGTCAGTAAACTCACATTTTAAATCCCAACTTGTCTGTTTCATTACAAATCATTGACTTGAATACAACAACACTGGTCTAAACTAATTAAAGAGAACAGTTTGAGCATAAGGCCACAAAATACTTTGATTCCTCATGATCTTTACGGTCAAAATACTGCATCAAAAGTGGACTAATTCTGCCTGTAAACAGTCTGTTTTTTCAGGTGTTGGTAGACTTGTTGCCTGGTTAATGATTCCATTAGATAAACAGCTGATTCATGGTTAATGTGAAAGGTAAACATGAGAACAGCCATGTTGTTGTTTTTTTAAGTTAGTATCTGCAGGAGTCAGTCTTGTAGTGTTCACACTCAGCTCGGTTGATGCGATAAAGTCGAAAACGAAGGATCCCGTTTGCAGTTCACAAACGGAGGTGGGTTTGTTTACTTTGAGATAAGCATTACAAGATTTATCAACCTCAGAAATGTATTGGTGGATATTTTCAAACACAGATTTATGGAAAAAGACGTGCCGTTGAACAGACACGGAGGGAAACTAATACCAAGACACCCGGTGGCCTTCTAGAGTAGACTTCAGCTGTTTTTTGCACAATGTATAAAGTTCGTAAAGAAACACAAAGCAAGAAAGTATTTGAAAAATATATGTTATAAATCACCTTACATGCACAACTCTTGAGTGAAAGATTGTATGTCACGCTGAGCAGTTTCCACCGTTCGAGCACGTGAGACTTTTCTGTTCTCTGAGTTTGAAAAGAAGAGCAAATGATGTAAATTTTATTGGTTATTGACCGCAGCTTCTGTTTAGTAGTCAAATATGGTGTATGAAAAGGAAAAGAGAGACTGTAAACTTATGTTAAGTTTGTATGTTTGTATTATTTTGGAGTGCCGGACTACATTACATGGTTTTCTTCTCTGCAGACACAGTCACGCCCTGCAAGTGAAGCCTGTTTACATGACTGCAGGCCTGTTTTTTTTTCTTTCTTTTTCTTTCTTCTTCTGCCTTTGACCAGTCTGCGATTCATAAAGAAAATCACTGACACCACCAGGGTTGATCTGACACATACCCTTCAAAACGAAAAAGGGCGTCTGTTTTGATTGTGTTTGTTCTGACACTTAAAAGTAAAAAAGAAAAAATGGTTCCGAAACATTGTGAGCATGTTGGTATACAAAACTTATAACAGATTTTAACTTAGTCTGTTCTTGTGAAGAAAAAAAAAGAAAACGTCAAAACTGATATTTAACAGAAAAATGAAAACTTATGAAAAAAAAAAAAAAAGATAAGCACAAACGTGTTGATAGTGTCTGCTGTTCTTTCACAGGTGTATAACATGATCAAATCAAAGTCAACTCTGCAGTGTGACTGAGCTCCTGAAAAGCAGAGGGATGTTCTCACCAGGGACATTTGAACAAAGAAACATTTCTTAAACTACGACTCAGTAAGAAAAAGTAATAAACGACTTTTTAAGGTAAATATCGAGCTACCAAAACACATCTCTTAAAAGTTTTTCTGAACAATTCAAAACAGATTTGCTTCAAGATATTAAAGCAAATATTGTTAACCACGGTCAAATATCCATGGTGAGAGTCACCCTGTGGTACAGGAGTTATAATCTCTGCCTTTAGAGACAGTTCAATTCATCTGAGAGTCTTTAGATACAAAACATATGGTAATTTTGAAAATGTATGACAACAACCAATAAACATGACATTCTGTACAGCGACTTCCTCTTGTGCTCTTTCTCAGATCTCATCACTAAGGCAGCCGTCAAGCACCAACAATCTATAATAGTCGGATAGATCCTGCGATGCAAATGCAGACGTATGATTGTGCATGACACGAGAGCGGATTTTCACTCCTGTCCCGTCCCACTCCCAGAGAAAAAATCCCATCCTGTCCCAATCCCGGACTGGAGTAAAAAACTTTCATAGATGTAGCCATTTTGTTTCCGCCTCCGATTTTGCTTTTTTTCCGACTTGGTAACTGAAACGCTGGGAACTCGAACGCAGCATAAGAAGCTTGACAAACCTAGCAACAGTAACTAAGGGGTGTGGCTTTGCGATAGGTCAGTTAAATGAAGTGTGTGCATTCCTTTTATTAATGCCATCACTGCACACCTCAGTGCCCCAAATAGGGTTATAACATTCCTAAAAGTCTGAACACGCCCTTGTTAACAAGACATGAAATGGAAATTAAGGTCAATTTTTCCTCTGAGTGAGTGAACCAAACCTAGATGGATGAAAAATCCACTCAAAGTGTAAAAATATGTCCTCTACCTTTTTGAAGTCCTCTAACAAAACCTCAATTAACTCATTTTTTAAGCAAAAGCATCGTGAAAAAAATCTGCTATTCCTGTCATACCGGCTCGTCCCCTTGAAAATACTCTTAATTATACTGATTTCAAAGTCACAATCAGGGAGAGAAAGTCTGCTTGTGAGGAAAGAATGCATGTTTCATGTTCCTTTTTGTGGCTGCCAAGCCTCCGTGGAAGAAGAGAGGAGGGAGAGGATGCATGACGGGCTTAAAATAGCATCAGTGGGATCAGTTATCTTTTCAAGATCAGGCGATGAAGGCCACATGTGGCTCTCAGATTTGGACTGAGCAAGCGATGAGGGGACTGGTATTAGGAATGGGTGAAGGAAGGGTGTGGATGGAAGTGTAGAGGAGAGGTGATAAAGAGTGAGGAAAGAGAAAAGGGCGAGTCATGGAGAGAGAGAAAAGGCGGCAAATAAAGCAGAGAAAGGGAGTGGTTTAGAGCGTTAAAGATAGATGGGAAAGAGGCTGGGTAGATGGAGCAAACAAAGACTGGAGGGAGCAGGGGAATATGGAAGGATAAAAAGATAAGTCAGGGAGTAAAAGATAAAATAAGGCAGTTTGTAGGCAGAGGAGGTGCACAAAGCAGGTGTGTAGACAGGTGGAGAAGCAGGGAGAAAAGTGAGGAACAACAAACCAACAACAAGGGGAGAAAGGTGCAGAAAAGGGAATCAAAGATTAAGAGCTATGAAGAAAAAAAAAACAGGAGCAAACGCAGGAGGCCTATGTTAGCCGTCAGCATACATCTCCGAGATAAGAGCTCCAGCTACACGATCTGTTTCCCGGCATTACAGATGAAAGCGAGCTGCTCCTGCGCCACAATCAGATCAGCCACGTGTATCCCCCCATTGTTGCCACCAGCCAAGGATGTTTTTCTCTGGGAAAACAGCTGAATGCTGCACACAAGCAGGCATTGTGGAGCAAACAATGGTACAAGCCTTCCTTCACAAAAGGCTGATTCTGCTTCAGCAGTATTCTGGAGACACTATCAGATTGACACGGCCAGGAAAAATGGATGCTGAATGTTTTATCTGCTTTCCTTGTAAACCGGAGCAAGTCAAAAATCACTTAGAGTCATACTGTCCTAAAATACCGCTGAACAAAATAGTGATGGGAAAAACAGTTTTTTTGACTGGACTGAATCTTTAGGATCCGTTCATCAAAAAGATTCGTTCACCGAATCAGTCAGTGCTTCAGAGCCTTGTCCAGTACACAAGTAAGTGACACGGCATTGCTGATCGGGAGTTCGTTCATCCAACGAGCCTCTCCCCTGACACAAGTCGTCCATTAGCCAAGTCGTGATGGAAGAATCACTCCCCTGCCCTGAAATACACAACTCTCTGTGTGCCGCCCGACGTTCGCATCGTGGCGCAAGTGAAACACCACAGCGGCGAGCAGCACGCCTTCTAAACAAGCGCAATTTTATATCACGAAAAAGTGGAGGGATTAAAAACAAATAAACATCGCAGCTGAAGCAGGGATTCTGATACTTCTAACAATATCAAATAGCGTGCAATTTGCCTGGTGCTCTGCAGTTTATGAACTACGCCAATCCCTCCTCTGCCGGCCTCAAGTTGTTTGGAAGTCGTTCGCTTCTTTCACAGTCTGACTGATACAGGTCGTTCATTTGCTGTGAGCAAATCATGAGACTACGCAAAAGAGTCAAAGGCGGCGGTTCCACTACCGACCATAGACTGTATATGGACAACTTGGTTCCGCCTTCCGCCAGTATACAGATTTGAGGCCAAAAAGCTCTCGGTAATTCTGCATTTTTTCTCCATTTTCTGAAACAGACATTGCGCAGTAGCATCGTACGCACTCCACCACTTGTGCAGTAGCATTGTTCGCATTCAGTGGGAGAGTCCCTGAGAGTCGCTGTGATGACGCTTGGCTCAAACTCGCCTATAGGCTGTATCAAGTATCAATCAAAGAACATATGAACCCCCTAATAACTTTTAGGAATGGTGCTGCACAGAAAAAAAGAGGACTTGAGCACAAACCAGTCTGACAGTAACTACATGTCAACGTCGCAACCAGGGGGGAGAAAAAATTATGTCCACCAGAGGGTGCTGTTCTCAGGGTGGCTTCACCCAGCGAGGAGGCAGACGACGTCCATTCTATATACAGTCTGTGCTCCCGACTGGCACATCAGGCTCGCGGTTGAGCTCAACTGAACTGAGAAAGGAACAAATCAGGTCTCGGAGTGTTTCCATTCACGTCACTACTACTACTCAGATTTATGAATTACAGAGCAAGTCATCAGCAAGTTTACAAACATTTTACACATTTGAACTGCATTTATTTTTAGAGGCGGAAGTCTTCGTGAGCGTTTTCTAAAAGTTAATGATACAAGGAAACTCCACAGGGAACCTTTAGTTTGCTGTTTATGAGTAGGCGTTAGGTTAATCATTGCATGTCCATTATCTCTAGTGGCCACATTTCCCGAGAAGGGGTTCATTGTTAGGGATGTAAGACGTGATAAACAAATATAAAAGAAGCACATTATGTTGCATAAATATTCATGAGTGGTATTTTTAGTTCACACTGAAGTGAATTCTCATATGTAGCTGCAGACTGGGATTGTTTCATGGAGCATTTTTAATTGTGTGTTGTCTTTCATCTGCTAGTTTCCTCTTCTCCATTACTGCCCACTGTATCCTATAAGGATTACAGATGAACACATGTGAAGACAAAGACAGACAGAAATGAACAGATTACAGCGGGACGTGACAGACGGCTAAATGGAGCTCTTATTTTTGCCCTGTAGATAAAAACGCTATTTTTAGTCAACACACTGCTTATACATTGAGGTTACAGACAGCAGTGATCAAAGAGACACTGTACATCTGAAAGGAAAATTAAATGAATGTTTTTTTTCTTTTTCTCATGCAAAAGGAGAACGCCATTGGCCTCATATGATGCAATGTTGATACACTGGATTTTATTATTTGATGCCGTAATTCATCTGCGGATGGATGTGACATGGGACTGCAGATGATGTTTATCCATCTTTATCTCTGGGAATGTCAACCCCAGAAAACAGGAATTTAATAAAACAAATAAGACAGGCGTGTGAAGTTTAGTTGTATTGCACGTTTTACACACATGGGCAAATTTAGTTTTTTTGGCATTCAACAAAAATAAAGAAAACAACTGTAAAATTTGTAAAATAAAGTTTTTAATCTTGTTGCTGATGGTCTTGTCTGCATCAATATAGATCATATCATTCATTTAAATAATTAGCCTTTCAATTGTTAAAGTTCCAGTCTTTCTCTTAACTAAAAATCAATCCACCAGTTGGGCTGGACAATTAATTGAATTTTACGTGCAGCTGCAGCAAGCACGTGACCTGAAGGAGCAAGTGATGGAAAACATGGCAGAAAAGCAGCCTTTGATTGAGAAGAAAAGAAGGACAACTTCGGTTATCTGGAAACACTTGTTGCATGTTGCAAGTTTTGTAGGAGGGCATGCAGATGGGGTATTTATTTTATTTATTGTATTTTTTGCTATCTTTATTTTAATTTACTCTTGTTATTATTATTTTAATGTATTTGTTTACTTGTTGCTAATTTATTTCTGGCTGTACTCTTAAGTTATATTTAAAGTTAAGTTTTAGTGGTTCAATAAATGCTCAAGTCTTGTAAATAATTAAATATTAATAATAATTTTTGCCACAATCGTCGAGCCCTATCCATCAAAGTTATTAACGACTTTGGCACTGTTTTGTTTAACGTGTGTTGTCCCATTTGGAGGCTTTACTATCCTCACAGAGAGGGATCAGGGGTCGTAATCCCAGTCCAATAATCTACTACAGTAAAGATGGATGTTTATAATTATGGGGGCCAGACTTGAAACGTGGTTAATGTTAAAATTTAAAGCTGTATTTTGCAAACAGTGTGCTTTTTTTCTCTTACAATCCTTACATTGATCTTCCATTTAGTTTAAAAAAAAAGTCAGTGGCATGCTCAACCTTACGCTCTAAATCACTAAAATTTAATCTTAGAAATCAATACAAAGAAAAGGCTCTGGTGCAAACTTTTCCAGTTATTAAACTTATAAAACATTTTGAATCCTTAAACTGAAAAGACAAACCTTTGAGAGTTTACAGCCTTTTACGGAAAAGTCATCACATACTTTACTTTGAGTTAATCGCCACTCACCGTGTATATCCTTTTATACTGTATACATCTCTGTCTAGTTCAGTACACACTCACAATCATGGCTTTGTTTGCAGAGCTCTGTGTAGAAGCTTATTAAAGGAAGGTTGACCAGTGGAAAAGGGATGACCACAGCCTGGAGAGGACTGTTAAGATCAGATAATTCAAGACCACGGGACTGGACTGAGTGTCAGTGCAGAAAGAACCACAAACTAGGGTGACCATATTCTGAATCCCCAAAACGAGGACACGGCTACGCGGGGGCGGAGTCACGCATTGTAAATTTTGAGAGTTTTTTGGGTCGGGTCGAGTTTTTGTATGCGCTTCTAACTCAGTAAATCCACGTGACACAAACTCAAAACTTCTATACAAAACCCCCAGACATTTGAAGGACTGTGTAAACTCCTGTGGACAAGGTAGGACAGGCCAGACAGCCCCCTAAAAAGAGGACATGTCTGGGTAAAAGAAGACGTATGGTCACCCTACCACAAACATCTTCAGGGATAGGGCTTGCATTCCCTAGACCCTCCAGAAAAACCCTCCAAAAATCCTTGATTATGTGACTAAATATGCAGGGTTTTTATGCCATTTTATGCGGGAAAATTGCAGAAAGTTGAAAATTATGTGAATAGTTGTAAAATATACAAAAAAGATGCTAAATATGCGAAAAGTGCAATATATGCAAAAACTGGGAAAAAAGATTCTTCTTCTTCCACATCCTGTTACTTCGCTACCACTGGATGAAAAGGAGCAATTTAAAGATAAACAGGCATACTAGATGCAAGACACATCAAAATAAGTGCTGGTTATGTTTCATTTATTATCAACTATTTTGGTTATAGTTTTGTCTTGTGAAATCAAGCGGGACCCGCATTTCTCCGCAGAAATTTGAGATTATTGCAGGAATTATGCACTGTTTTTTGGGGAAATATGCAGCCTTTTGGGAAATATTCGATTCCCGCATAATCAGCAACGGATTGGTGATTTATGCGGGAATTCATGCAATCGCATAATTGCGTTTTTCTGGAGGGTCTAATTCCCGATTTTAAGCCTCTCCTGAACCAAAAACAAGAAGCAGAAGCATCTTACTTGAAAACAAAAAGAACCTGCAATAGGCACTTCATTAGTACCACTTCAAACTGCTGTCTATTTTTATCGCACTGATAACCTATTTTTAGATACCATTTGGCTGACTCTGCCGTGGTCAACAGCTTGAGTGTCTTTGCTGAAAAAGCTGGATCAACAATTCACTCCTGACTTTTTCAATCATCTGTTTGAAGGTCTTGAATAATCTGGACCCGGTTATTCCTCTGAAAGATCTCCAGAAGCATCTATTAATCCCTCCCTATTCAGAACGCCAAATTTCATTAGTGCCAAAACAAAAACAAATAATAATTAGAAAAAGGAAATCAGCCACCATGGTGCTTTTGGCTGTTGTTTGTAGCAGCAGTGGAAATCTTTCCCAGACTTTTCACTTTACTGAATAAAAGACCTGTTTAAGAAGGACTTTGAGAGGATTTAAAGGGCGTGCTTATACACACATAAAGCCAGCATTATGCATATATAATGGGACTGGGGAGCAGCATTTTGCATGAGACATTAATATTACACCATGTTGTATTATTTAATGCGTTAATTAACGTGCCCTTTGGGAATATAATCTAACACGCTTCATCGAGTTGATTCAAAATCACCTTTAAATCTCTGAAGTCGGCAAAGGTCTTAGCAAACTGGTGTTAATGTGTGTAACCATTACTGTGTACGTGCGTTATTGTGTGATAAATTTAGTGTTTGTTTTCACATTATGATCAGACCCTGTTAGCTACGCTGCAAGGCTGTGACTATTTATGTAACACTCTGTCGGATTATTAGAGGATGCTCATTAATACAAGCACTGCAATTAACGCTGCTACGCATGGCATGACTGGGAAACAAATACAGTAGCACACTGATGCAGAAAGTCTTGTCTTGCAAATACATCAGACTGAATCAGTCTTTATCATTCAGATCTCCAGTCATTCATGCGTTTTTATTCAATTTTTTTTTCCGATAAAGGATACCAATAACTCTCATGTGTTTGTTTTGTATTTGTCTTTAGGAGATTTTGAAAAAGCTTGTTAACTGTAAACCACAAAGCAGCTTCTTACTAATCCTCTTTAGAGACCACCGCCAGAACTCTCAGTCTAACAGGAATGTAAAGAAGTATGTCATCTGCTTATGTATGAATAATAACCTCAGTTGTGTGAAAGGATCTTTACAAACTGCAAAACATCCAGAACGGTGGCGATTTTCACCGTCCACCAGTTCCTAATGGATGCGTGTGTGAGGTGAATTTCGTGGCGGAATTTTGGACAGCAAGAAACGCGAGAACTCACAAGAACCCACGGATTCACATGCAAACGCACGATAACAAGTTGTCTCTATAAAGACAGCCACATAACCATATAAGCAGTGGATTGTTGGTGCGTTTGAGTTACCTCTGAAGTCAGATGTTGGAGCTGAAAATGACGTCACACCCGAGTTACCAGTGTTCCAGTTACCAAGTCAGAAAAAGCAAAATCGGAGGCAGGAACAAGATGGCTACATATACGAAAGTTATGTTAACGCTTGCCTTGCCCGGATGTAGGGCGAGCGTTAACATAACGGAAGCTCAGAGGGGATACATCTTTTTCTGTTGCAGCCCCAAATTTATGGAACGAGCTAGCCCTCCAAATTAGACAAGCCCCCACACTGTCCATTTTTAAAAGTCGTCTTAAAACCTATTTTTATTCATTGGCTTTTAATCCTGCATGAGACTCGGCTCCCGTTTAAGTGTTTTATGGTTTGTTTTTAGGTATTTGTTTCTATGTTTTTAAATTAGTTTTTAAAAACATTGAAACTATATTTTACTTTTAATTCTGCTTTTATTTTATCCATTGTTTTAATTGTTTTTTGATTGCTTTTTATCTTGTTGTTTTGTCTAGTTATGTACAGCACTTTGTTCAGCTGTGGTTGTTTTAAAGTGCTTAACAAATAAAGTTGGGTTGAGTTGAGTTAACTTTTCTAGATGTAGCCATCTTGTTTCAGACCTCCGATTCTGTTTGTTTTTTTCAGCTCCGACATCTGACTTCCGAGGTAGCTTGAACGCAGCATGTGTCCTTCCAGAGGAGGACATCCAGTTCTTGACTTCTAAAATCGGCATCTCCTCATCCATGGTGTCAACGGTGTGAAATGAATTCTAAAAACATTTGACTTGTCTGTCCCCGCCCACGTTTGCATGGTTTGAAATATGAGCCGCCTGAAACACATTATGTTTTATTTTGAAAAGAAGCTTTAAGTTTTAGTTTGTGTCTGTTCCCGACTGTGATGCTGTGGCATCCGGAAAAATTAGAACCCTTGCGACTGGCTGTGGAGTCCACTGAACCGCAGCGGGACGGAAAGAAGCCGGTGGAAATTGACACATTTACTTGAATGGAAATGATCAGCTGCGATCGGCACTTCCGTCTTTTCGTCGCCGTTCCGGATACGATGGAAATCGAAGGGTAAGGTTCTGAGTACAGTTACCTGTGGCATACCATGAACCATTGAAAAGGTCAAATTGGAAGTTATCATCCTGATTTCTTTCAAAGTAATTAGTCGACACACTGATTTCTTTATCGTTAGTAATAAACACTTAATCTGTAACAGTCAAGCCCGCTTTTTCATGAATATCTGTTCGACTGGAGATTGTAACATACAAAGGAGCGCCTTCACAACTCCACTGCCACTAACTATGTCAACCCTTACTACTACACTGTGCCGATCATTAAGCATGCAATGTAGATCAACATTTCATCCATCAGGTATTTATTTCAGACACAAAAGGATCAATGCATCGATCCAGAGAGAGACGATGGCAGCCAAAATTCCCCCGCCATTGATTAAACGTCAACAAGTGAAACATCATTTTCGTAGATGATATGCCAGCGAACCAGTCTAAGTGGAACTTTTTCCCCAAGTGGACTCTAATAAGCTGCATATTGTAATTTTCCACTCATGACTGGACCCACCTTCTCTAATAAAAATAGGATGACAAACTGTCTACTTCTCTGCTCCAGTCTTTTTTCCTTTACTCTCTTTTCTGGGTGTGATTGTGACTTTCCTTTTTAATATTGACTCTTGACGCTGCTGTCTGCACTGTTCCTCTTCAACCTCTGTCAACAAGAAACACTTACTCCAGTTATTTAGACAAGACCCAAACTATATTTATCAAAGGAATCAGACTGCAGGTTAAAAAACTACAGGAGCACATAGACAAACACAGACACCGCACGAGAATACTACTTTGAGTTCAGGCGTCGCTCTGACTACTGATCGACAAAACAATACCCCTCAGATAAAAGATACAGAAGTACAGGCTGATGAAAAACGGAAGACATCGTACAAGAAAAAACAAGATAATATTTTAGATGGAAAGAGATGCACATGCAATAGTACAAACAAGCAAAAACAGGAGCTCCGAGAGACTCATTACTCTCTAAAATATGCAAGAAAAAGCTGCATTTGTGCTATTTTTAAAGCGTCAGCTAAAACATGTAGAAAAGAAAGTGCTGGGTTAGTTTCAAAGCAGACTGCACATCAGATTTGTTTACCTGTATTTTATTTATTAGTTTACTTTTTGGTGTGTGAACAGTTTGACTCAAAACTTGTCCAAGCCTGAGAGGACCCTTTGGTTTGTGTTGCTTTCATATGAAGCCTCACCTCTTTCCACTGGCTCCTTGTTAATTTCAGGATTTGTTTTAAGGTTTTATAGTTTGTTTTTAAATCTTTAAATGGAGTAGCACCAAAATACATATCCGACCTCCTGCAAAGCTACACTAGAGGTCTACAGGACAGCAGCTTCTTGTGATCCCTGAGACCAGACTAAAAACCAGGGATGGTTCATGTTAGATTGTCCCCAACTTTAAGGGTTTTTAAATCCCCCCTGAAAACGTATTTTTACTCATTGGCTTTAAATCCAGCATGAGAGATGTGTGGTCTGTCTCTGTCTGCTCTTTTATTGGATTTTTTTTATTTTCCTCTTAGAGTGTTTTGATTATATTTTATTTCCTCATTATTTATTTTTTAAATGTTTTTTATGTGTTTTTATTATCATTCTTTTATTTTATTCTTTTTTATTCTCAGACAACATTTTATGTTCTGTGTGTTTCAACTTATTTTACTGTTACTTTTTTACACTTTGCTAAACTTAATTGTTTTTTTTAAACAGGCTATATAAATAAAGTGGATTGGATCGGATTGGAAGCCGGACCTCTTAACTCTGCTGAACTTAATCAATATATGCATGTTTTGTCTTGTTTTTTTCGTTTCTTTTTTTTTTTTTTGACCAAATATCTCCTTTAGCATTCTGTCAGTCGCTGGTTGTATTGCCCACCGTGAATATCTGCTGTTTAAAAATCAGGAGTGTGCCATGAATCTATTGATTTGGGGAACAACCCTGCGGCAATGATTGTGTGATTCAGAAATGACGATTTGGAAGTTATCAGTCTCGTCCGTCATGGTCTTGTTTGCTTTTCAAAAAGAGGCACAAAGTTGATTTCAGTCATTTTCATGGCAAGTTAAAAACTCCTTTTTGGAACTTTAAATGAGTTAGTAAAGTAAAATAATAATTATAATTTCCTCCAACATTTAATCATTGGTTTATGGCCTTTTATGTTCAGCCAGTGAATTGTGTAGTTTCTTGTTAAAAAATAAACTTAAAAATATAAAAGTGCCCAATGACACCCTAATCTAGGGCTGGGCGATATGGCTTCAAATCAATATCATCACCTCGATAACTGGACGATAACTACTTCACAAGCTGCTCACCCCCTCCCACATTAACTTCGTCTACTTCAGCTGCTACAACTTTTGAACCGTCCTCCATCTCCTCACCTGTCTTTCCTTCTTTGTTAAGGACTGGATGAGTTGGAGTCACATCTCCTATGTCGGACAGCGTCTTAAAGGGACATGAGACCTTAGTCTACTTACACACATCCAAAACCAACTTTTATTTATTTTTTTGACACCAAATATATTGACGTAGGCACAACAACGTTGTTATTGTCGTAAATTTCGGTATCTGTAAATTTTCGGTTTATCGCCCAGCCCTACACAAACCCCTCACACTGATTTCAGGCCTTTAAAAAGACAGTCTGTATGTTGGTCTTGTTTCCTTTTTTCCATCATAAAAAGGCTCCAATATAAATATTTCAGTCTACTTTATAAATGTCAAAAACTCCTCACAGGAGTTTAAAAAAATAAATTTCACACAGTCATAACAAGAATAAATTTAAACCCAGCTAACAATTACAAAGTGTGAAACCCGAAAGCCATCATGTTAGAGCAACAAAGAAGCGTCAGAGCAGACAGAGCCAGGAAACATCCTGTTCCTCATGTGGGAACTTGTTAATCACTGCCAGGAGGGCATCTTGGGATTTTAATGGTGGATAAGACTGGAGCCAGTTAGCGCTGCAGTCCAGTTATTATTGCGTGTGAAGCCTGAAAGCTGACTGTGGTGCTCTGTTAGGTTGGCAAGGTGAGAGCTGTTGAGATTAAGAGACGCCCAACTCCCAAAGCATCAAACCGGGGTCAGCAGCTCAGAGCCGACAGGTGCAGGCAGACAAATGACTTACTTCTCCGAGCATGGTGCTCATTAGGCAAGCCGGACCTTACCTGTAATACAGTGGTACGAAATTCAAAAGAAATGCCAGTTTCCAAGTGACCTACACATTAATTTTGCATTGCTTGGATGCGATTTCTTTTTATTTTGTGTGTTTCATGTTTGCACTGTTTCTACTTTTGGACTGTTGCTGCTAAATACACATAACTTGGGATGAAGACGGATGTCAAGTTTTTCCTTTCACTTAAATTTCTTTGCCTTTTATTGACCCAAAACCTTTACAATTTATGGCTTCAAGATCATTAACCTTAAACGTTAATGCATGCTAAAAATGACATGTACACAATCCCCAAAATTCATTTATATATCTGCAAGCTTGTGTTGCATTTGACTGTCAAGGATGAGATTTTCTTTGTCTTTAAGCATGGAACTCAAAAGATGAGTACTCAAAAGATTTCAACGCATCTGGAACAGCTACAAAAAGGCTGTATCCGCTGATCGTAGCTGATGGTAACCATTCAAGTTAATGTGTCATATTCCAATGGCTTCTTTCTGTTCCACTGTGGATTGCCGGACTCCGCAGCTGATCGCAAGAGTTCTACTTTTTTCCGGACACCGGAGCATGCCGGATAAATTCTGCACAGATTAACTCATGCTGGAAAGGAAGTTGGGCACAGACACAAAATAAAACATCCAGCTTCTTTTCAAAATAAAACACTCTGTGTTTCAGGCGGATCGTATTTCATACCATGCAAACGGACGGGGACAAACAAGTGAAAGGTTTTTAGACGTCATTTCACCCCGATGACACCATTAATGAGGATTTTAGAAGTCTAGAGGTAGAATTCCTCCCCTGGAAGGACATGATCTACTGCTTATATGGTTAGCCTCTGTGGTTAGAGACAACTTGTTATCGCGCTGTTGCACGTGAAGCCGCGGGTTCTTGTGAGTTCTCGCGATTCCTTTTGTCCGTAATCCGCCAAGAAATTCTCCTCACAAATGGATCAGGTTGGAATTGGCGGACGGTGAAAATCACTGCCGTTCCGGATGCAGTGACAATTGGGGGTAAATGCTGTTTTGTCCACAAGGGGGCGCCAAACTTGAAACAAACCAAAAGTTCCTCAGGAGCTTTAATGTGCTGCAGAATGTAAGTCGCTTATTGTAAGGAAGAATTATAGACAAAAGCATGACTAATAAATTCAAAGAAAGCATGTTAAGCTTTATTAGATTATACCTGCATAATTTAGCTGTTGAAACAAACATAATGCTAATGCTCAGTTGCTGAACCTGCTTTGTTCCCTGATTTAGTCATGGGGATGAGAGCAAAGTTCTGCAGCAGGATTACTCAGTGATGGCAACACTGAGTCCATATTACCAGGCAACACAGAAATAGCAGGACATCAAAAAGGCATTTCCCGTCCAATAATCTGCCTCTAAAATGGCCCATAAACCGCCCCAGATTCACAAAACATGGAACTTAAATGGAAAGGATTTGATGGAAAATTGCTTGGAAAGATGCAGCCGGAAAATTGAAAATGTTTCGATTTGTTTTCCTTTAGAAATAAAATCAAACAGACAAGCTGCTGTTATGCCGTCTGTCTTTATACAAGAGCAATGCTGAACCTCAGCTCTGTTTACATTCAACATGACGGCTCGGTTCGATTTGATAGATCACTCTAAACTTCTATATTTCCACACAGTTCAGCCCTCAGCCTCACCAATTATGTTTATTCCATCCAGTGATTACACGCAGGAAGCTGGCAGTAAAGGAAGGAAGCTTTTTATTTTAGCGAGGCAACCCCTCAGCGCCTCTGATGTGAGACGTTCTCTTGCTGCCACTGGGTGACAAATCAGCCGTAATAACTCTAACTATTAGGATACTGTGGCAGAGCGCTCGCTTTCATCCGTCCAATTAAATCAGCTCAGTCATTACAGGAATGAGATATACTGGAGGTTGGATGCATCTGCACAAAATCCAGCCAATCACATTTAATGTATTCACTGATTAGGTCTGTGCCCTAAAGAGACAGGAACGGATGGAACAGGCATTTATGTTGACAGGACCTCATTTTTATGGGGGAAATAGTCTAACAAGGCCAAACCCTACAATCTCCATCTGAATGCCTGAATCTCTGCCGTGACATTGTTATCACGGGTTGGACTCCATTTCAAGCCGTCATGTGGAGGAAGGTCCAATCTTTCTGCTCCAGCAAATCTGCTCCTTTCAACTTTTGTTCGAGGCTAATGCGCCAAGCCACACAAAGAATAGCCCACCACGCACAGCGCTCTATAAATAGCCATCAACCAATCCATTCATGATTTCAAAGATTTATTTCTGATAGAGCTGCTTTCAACTGGCTGGACGGCAACAAAGGCTGTTCAAGTCAGTGCGCACAGACAGTAGAGGCGACCAAAAGTACTGTACACTGGAGCTCTTACGGCCGGTCATTATTTAGAAAAACTTGCTTTGAGTTTGGCCTCATCAAATTCAGATTAGGTGGATTTATAACATCAGATTACGAGGAAGCAGAGATTAAATTGGAGCTCCCTCTGCTTCAGTGTTTCATTGTAATCATGGGTGTAGCCACCGAAATCCATCAATTTGGATCGGTAACACTTAACAATAACTATAATTTATAAATGGTAAATAGTCTATTAATGTTTAATTATCATTTAAAAACAGCAAATAGAGCAATTATAAATGGCAAATAGATAGTTTATTAATGTGAGTTAATAGTTACTTTACCATTAATAAGCAATGAAATTATGATGAATAATTTTCATTAATTATTAATGGACTATTTATTAAAGGTTTATATAGGGTTTAAATATTGGTTGTAAAATATCTAGATTAAAATGTGTCAGTAGCACTTTGTAAATGGTTAATATTTGGTTTTTAAACCATCTATAAACATGACTAAGATGGTTATTGTAAAGTTGCAGCTGATGTTTGTAATACTTTGTAAATGATTAATAAGTGGTTTATAAACCACCTATAAATATTTATAAATGATAATTAAACATCAATAAATTATCTGCTTACCATTTATAAATGGTCTATTTACCATTTATAAGTTGTGGTTATTTTAAAGTGTTACCTTTGGAGCCCCATCAGTGTGTTCACTCAGCGCTGTTTTCAGAGCTTCGTTACTGAATCCGTTCCACTCATTTATTGAGATAAAACCTAAATTGATGAAACTCTAGTCAAACTACATCTTCTCGCAAGTGCAAACACAGTGAAGTGACTGTCACAGCAAAATGTCAACTTTGTTCATTTACTGAAACTAAATGTCTGTATTTTAACCTTTATGTTTCTGTGATAATGTATATACAGAGATAATGCTTCATTAGTAAATTGTGAAAAGATGAGAAGGAGGGCAAGTTGTTTTCATTTGATAAACTGCCTTTCTCATTAGCTAACTGTAGACGAGCTAATGCTGAATTAGAGTTTCCCATTAATCAGGTCATTACGCCAAAGTCTCTTACGGAAAAATAAATAAATAAAGTTGCATGGCGACCCCAACCCCCAATCATTTTATCTAGATATGAAGGTGAATCTGTGAAAAGTTGAATGTTTGAAAAATTTCATTCTGATTTAATTGTTTACATGATTTTAAAACCCTGGTTTCAGTTGGACTACTGCATTAAATGATTTTTTTTTAATATAAATAATATGTAAGCGCACCGAGTGATAGACAGTTTTGTTTGCATTGTCTAAATGGTCCTGTGTTCGCATTTATGATGTTGCATAATCGGCTTCTGTATTTGCATAGCCACGTGCACAATAAACTGGATAAACGAAGATAAATACGTAAAACTGAGCGAATGCTGCCACTGTTTGCATAATGAGCTATGAATTTGTAAGCACAGCATGGCAAAAGATCTGTCAAACTTACTGCAGCTCTAACTAAAAAAGATGAAAGCTTTGACCAGTGTGAAATGTTCAGTGCTGAACGGCCCAACCGCAGAACCCCTGTATGTACTTTTGGGCTTAAGGAGAGTAACACCCTGGAACTTGGAAACTTTTGAGGTGTTAAATAGTTCCAGGGGCTTTATCCGGACTCTGATCTCCATTTAAAGACCTTATATCTCGCTAACAAACATTATTGCTGAAGTGTTGTCAATGAAGACGACGGGAAAAACCATTAAAAACCAAATAATAATAAACCTGAATGATCAGAGAGGGAAATTTACGCATAAATAACAGCCCCGTGGTTGAGTGTCTGTCGGCAGGAAGTATTCTATCGCATTTTGCCGTCTGGCTCATGTTTTATTTAAGCTTCAATTTACACGTAATGTTTGTTTAGTACTTCAATAGTCGCTGTGACCGCTCGAACTGTACAGCCTGGACATTAAAAAAACGAAACCGCTGAGCCAAGTGATTCTTTAATAACAGTCTGCAGTTTTTACCTAAAACATTCAGACATCAATTCTCATACCTGCCAGAGGAAAGTAGGACATACTTCTCCTTTGTTGTACAGAGAATGGAGCACGGAAAGATGAACGGTAGATTGTATGGCGTTTGGCAGCGGGTGACAAATACATTATTGCTTTGAGCGCGGCAGCAAACAATCCAAGTGCTGCTTTGGAGAGTGAGCTGTCACAGTCCCCGCGCCCAGACAGCATCACCCCATAAATATCAATAAAAGAGAGGGAGTGAGGTGTCCTCTGGGAGACTGCAGCAAGGTACATGAATTAGAAATGTCACTGATACGTTTGGGAAATGGAGAACAGGTCGAAGGCACGGTATTCTATTCATTCCTGTACTAAACAAATTTTACCTTGAGGGAGATAACAGCTAATGATGGCAGACTGTGGACTCCTGTCAGCTGGAATAACAATAGCTGGATAACCATTTACACAGAAACACACAATTAGAACAAACTCAAAAGCTATTGGGTCCGTGTACTTGGCGGCCAACAGATTTTCGTTTTTGTTTTATGGAAGAACAGAAATTGGGAGACGAGTTGAGCCATCTCTGGACGACCAGTAAGGAATTGGAGAACGGTTTGTTTAGCGCAGAGGGGCCCTCAGGAATAAGGTGTAAGAAGGAGTAAGAAATATACTTACATTAGAAAACTGCCCATTAAAAAAAATACAGTCACAGTGATTGAAAATGTATTTATTGAATAATTTTGGTGAAAAGGGTAGCAAAACTATAACACTGTCCCCATTAAGGTGACAGATAAAATTCCCACATTGTTTTCATCCTCGATGGCTTTAATAATCACTAAGTTGTGAAAAATGCCAGCTCTGCCGCAGATATGATATGTGACATCATTGAGGTAACGGGCATATTTCATACAATCTATGGCCAAACTCTGCTAGGGGTTTACTCTCTACAGTGTAGCTCAGTAGAGCACAGCGTAGGGCATCTGGTTTCTCAAGATTACAAGATCAAAAGAGAACTAGAAGAGCACGTGGGAATATCAAAGTCAGGCAATAGTGTTGAAACAGGTTTTTATACCTTTTTTTTTAGACTGAGCTCCTGTTCACTGAGGTGTTGTTCTGGGATTATCCCCCTCTACTATGAATAAATACTCTGCACATTGGAGAGTTTGGGATTCCTTAATTTGAAGAGTGTTTAAGTTTACAATTGCTCCCTTCTTTGTTGTGCTGTAACCTACCAATCAGTCAAAAGTTTGAAATTCAGTAGTGAAAGACATGGATTTTTTAGTTGTTAAAAATAAAGCCATCATCGAAAAGATCTGATACGTAATCAAGAGTTTGCATCTACATAAATATCTGCAGTGTTGATGTTCACTGAATGTGGCCTCAAACAGAAAATACACCCAGCATGTCTTTTAAAATTTCAGGTCAATCCGTCTGTAACTTTCTTTGTAAAGTTGTTCACAGACAAACAAACAAACAAACCAACACTACCGAAAACATAACCTCCTTGGCGGAGGTAAAAATGTCATATGAACATGTAGACAACAAGAAAAACCTGATTTTCATCAGAGTGGGTCTTTAATGTAACTGTGGTCATGATTTGGTACGTTATAGTAGGGCTTGGCAACAAACCGAAAATTTACTGATCCTGAAATTTATGACAATAACTGACGTCATTTTGCCCATATCAATATTTTCAATGTCAAAAAATAGATCAATAAAAGTTGGTTTTGGATGTGTGTAGGTAGGCTTTGGTCTCATGTCCCTTTAAGATGCTGTCCTATGTCAGAGATGTGACTCCACCCCATCCAGTCCATAACAAAGAGGGAAAGACAGGTGAGGAGATGGAGGACGGTTCAAAAGTTGTAGCGGCTGAAGTAGACAAAGTTAATGTGGGAGGGAGTGAGCAGCTTGTGGAGTAGTTATCGTCCAGTTATCGTTATGGAGGTGAACTGCTCAATATATCATGATATTGATTTGAGGCCATATCACCCAGCCCTAGTTTACAGTAACTGAAATTTGTTGTTTGACCAGACGAGCTCTGAAAGTTCTTAGTAAAAATTTGCCCTGATAAAATCAGATTAATTTGTGTAATCTACTTTCAGTCAGTGTTTATAAGGAACTCCATTACTGATGCTGTCTGTATAATTAAAGATTATGTCTTTGTAGGGCTCTGAATCAAAAGGCAGTATATCCTCATAGCCTGTGCTGAGGCACATGCAGTTATGTTTTATCTCCACATATAAGGACTGGGACTTTAATTAGCTGCTGGTAGCTGCACATGTTCACCACGCTTGTCTATCTCTTATAGGTAAAAATTTCTATTGAAGCCAAAGTCCGCTGAGGTCCAAGAATTGTTTGAACTCTAAAGTCTTATCAATTAAATGTTATGTCCTCCAAGGACAGAAATAAAGAGGCATTATGAGGCACAGCTGGCAGCACAGATGTCTGGATGAAGGCTATCAAGACACCTTTCACCTCTGAGAAGCACTCATAACCGTTATGAAGCTGACTCTTGAAAACTTAACTTACACCTCGGTGTGCTGTTCAGCTGAAAAACCGATGCAATCTCCTCTCAGATTTGTTCGTTTCTTTTTTTTACAACCTTATTGAAAAATGAAATGAAACTAATAAAAATGAACTATTCCTCTAACCTGATTCTTCCTGTTTTCTTGATAGCGTCTAATGTATTAGCTCTACCCGCAGAGGGAGGTAGCTGAGGAGACCACCTGATCTGTGATGAACCCCCGGGCTTTTTCTCTCTATAAGAGTTCTTCTTTCATTAGTAGGTTATTTATTACAGCCTGTATTTTCACCTACTGGGAAAGACCCCCGCACATACAGACCCGCAGCTCATTGGACTAAAATAGAGGCTGTAAGACGCAGAGGGCAGTAATTTATGAGGCACTAGGGTTGGCTGTATAGGAAGAATTGAACAGACGCCTTAAGCTTCTTATGTCTATGCAGTATACAACAACACAACTGGCAACAGCGTCTAAATTAAGAAAATTAAATTCAGTTGATGTGATTTTTAGTTATAAACCGTCATTGGAGGAGAAACAAACAGGAAGCACACCTTGTTTTCTCTGATATACAGGTTTGTCATCCAAAGATGATTCCTGCAGAGGTGTAAATTTCTCTCTGACAGCTTGATTGTTTTGACTTTTCATAGCCTAAGGCGATGCACTGTAAATTTATTCCCTGCTGTTTCTGTTGAAGGTATTGTGGGTAGATTTTTACCAAGAAATCACACATGGATTGGTTAAATAAAATGTGAAATTTGTATTATTTGCAACCAAGGAGGTGGTCAGGGCTGCCACATTTGTTTAAATTAACTATTTGGATTGTATTTCATGTAAATGCCACACGTTTTCTCTTGTTTGTACTTTAAATTATGGAAAATTAGTTTTCTTGTTTATTTCACAACACAGATTCTGGAGGGCAAATATCAAATATAGATTTTTTGGCAATCTCTACAGAAACACAGTCAATAAATCTATGGCTTGCTGCTTGTTGTTTAGTCCAGTCTCAATTTAATTCAAATTTGCCAACACCATATTTCAAAACAACTGAAAAAGTTTTATAAAGCTAAAAAATAAAACATCTCTCAACCAATGTCGTTAATTAGCATAAGTTTATGATGGCGCTGAGCAGAAGATCTGAGGATTTCATCCCCTACTGTGCAAAATTAAAAATTTTAAAGACTCTGAAATAATGTCAGTACATGACGGACAATGTCCAAACAGTGTTGCCAACCTAGCTACTTTGTCGCTAGATTTAGCACCAATAACCCCGGAACAAAAACACCAGAGAAGAGGAGTAGTGTCGCCTCATCTGCAGAAAAAGTAGCGTGTACATCATGTACGACAAAAACAACGCTGTACGATGCTCCATCTTCTTGCTCGAAAATGCCCAGCAGCAGTTGTAGACACTTCTGACGTCTGGCACGGACCTGCTGCTGTTGTTGTATGGGGTCAACCAGACACAGCACCGCTGAAAAGACCCATATCAACCCCTAGTTTTGGGGAGGAGGACACTCATGTCAGTGATTCAATTTTCTCAGCTGCATGTAAACGCAGACAAGGAGAAAAGTCCAATTTGGCGGAAAAAAAAAACGAATTATGAGCTTAGTCCGATTAAACTGTGCATGTAAACCCACTGACTGTTCCCAAAACCAATACTGGATGGCTGTTATTTTGAGCCTGTAGCAGCACTGCAACAAAATCTGGCATGAATTGAAGTGAAATCACTGCATGGGTTCAGAAAAAAGAAAAAAAATCAAAGGCTATCGCTGAAGAACAAAGAAGTAAGAAAGTTTGTTTCTTTAAAAAGAAAAAGAAAAAAAAATGTTTACCTTCATACACTTTGCTTACATCTAATTTAGTTCTCTACCACTGTACTTCAGATGAAATCATCCACTGCCTGTGCTGCGTAATCGCCACATTCTGGCACCAGGATAATTATAATTATCTATTTTAGCCAGCCCAGAAAGACAAATCAAGACAGCACCAGCAGCAGCCATCTGGCTGTGTGAGAACTCCAGTCTCTGCTGGCAGAAACACAACGTGTCTCACCCTCCCAGTTCAGACAGCCATTATAGAACTCTCTGCTCTTCTTGTTTAACAGATTGTGCATTTGTCACGGTCACTTGGACCCTGTCTCAGCACGCTGCTTTATTCCAGATGCCTGTCAAATGGCCAGCCTAGCTTGCTTTACTTCTCCTCACTTGACAAGAAGTTATCCCTGTAATTTTCAGATAAAAGAACTCTCTGAAATCCTTGTAATTCGTCAAAGCCGAGGCTTTGTTGAACAAGTGGAACTTGGATTCTAAAAGCCAAAGACACTGTGTAAAACTCCTCTGTCTGGAATATAGTCTTATTACCACAAACTGTCGAATAATGAGAATGTCTCTCTATACTTAAAGATAAAATGAGCAGCTTCTCTGTCAGAGACGGGAACTTACTCTTGATACTGACTTGTTTCTTCTTTACAGTGAGAATAGCCGTAGCAGAAAGCCAATTACTCTATTCTGACCTTAATAACCTTGTAACAAAGCTGAAAAGTATTTGCACATGTAAGCGATTCATCCCCAAATAAAGCAACAATAACTGGATCTTAGGGTTATACGCATAGGTCACAGCTATCTTGAGTTGTAATTTAAAGCCTATTGCAGTTGTTATCTATGTGGAACAAGGCCAGATGGGGCATAACCTTGGCTCACTCCCTGCTGGGCGTTCGTGGTGACTCTAATTAGCTGCTTTTAAAACTCATAGGCGAGTTAGATCACGGTGGACTGAGACACCTCTGCCTCTCGCACCTCGACTCACAGAGGAGTCCGGGTCGTGCTCAGAATGAGAGAGTTGAGGAACAGATGACATTCACTGATCAAACAGAAAGTTAATGGAAGTAATTGGCATCCATTACTCTGTTTAAATGCATGACTTATTATCTAAGTCGACGAAAACCCGAGAGAACGTTTGACTTCATGCTGTGCAGTCATCTGAAATGTTGGGTTGTTTTCTTTTCCTTTTTTTGAACGACAAACACAAATTTCCAGTCGAGAGAATTAAATACGGCCATAGAATTTTAATGCAATGCAAAATACGTTCCTATCAGAGAGAGAAGTGTCATTACTTTTTAAAACTTTTCCCTCTACGATAACTTTGCACAAAAGCTAAAAAGGGAGGGTGATAAATAAATTGTGCGAAGGTTGCAAAAAAACAGGCACTTTTTTTGTTTAATTCTGGGAAAGGACCTGATCTGATCAAGTCTGACATAATACCACCTCATACACAGACATGATCTCCAAAGCCCCTGTTCTATAAAGCAGAACACCAATCCTCTCATTGGCTCTGGACATAAATCCTGACATGTTGAATCATCAGTAAAAATGGCAGAGGAGACTGTGCTGCGATATCACAGCTCTGCCATAAATCCTATAGAGCTTATATTGTTTGGTGTTTACTGACATCATGTCTCGGACTCAAACTTGCAGGTAATTTGTGTAATTTTGTCAGTGGACAGCCATCTCAAGGGAGCAAAGCACTTATTCAATTATGTCCTGAATATGAGAGCGGAATCCTTGAGTTTACTCCTTTTTTTCCACAATAGAATAACAATCACCTCTCTGATACACCTGCATGTTGGCTTCTCAACTGTTTTGATAAAATGAAGTGCAATTTAACATCATCACAATGGGCAGTTTTACAAGTAAATATCAACAAAAATGAGATTAAGGGGAACATGACTACCGCGGTATTTCCTCAGATAGATCTGTGTGGTTTTCCCTGCAGATCTTTTGGTTCCATTCTGCTTTTGTCTGATCTTTCTTCATCTTTCTGCCAGTCTGCAAACAACTATGTTTCTGTATTGATTAATAAGCTAATTTGACCATAAACCTAGGTCTTCTAGCATAAACTCGGCCCTCACTTTCTCCACCTTCTTCTGTCCTACCTTAGTCATACTGAGAAACTTTTATATCCGGCTCTCTTTACCTCCTTCGTCTTCTAACACACTTTGGTCCTCTCAAGCTGCTCCAAGGGCTGAACCCTTTTCAAGGAGGAAGCAAACAGCTTCAGGTACTTTTTACACAAAATTATTTCCTAACAGAAATTATGAGTATCTTTTTGTTTAATCCGATAGTTTAAGTGTCAGTGACAGTTTAAGTCAATCACTGAGTGCAGCGGAGTTTCGCAGCTCAAGGAAGAACATTTATGATCATTACTTAATGGAAATGCAATCAGACTGAGACGCTAAGGCAGAAGAACTACTGCGTCTGCAGTGCAAAATGATTAATATGGTGATTATTACTTCAAGGAAATGATCTGCTGCACTCGGTGATCGACTCGTCAGGGCTCCTCCACAAACAAGCGGCTGCTGGAAGAGAGTGGGTGAGTTGTGTTTGGTCTCTTTGCTAAAGAAATCAGGCAAAGTTAAAAAGATGTTTGGTGGCTAGTACTGTGGCTAGGACTCTATATGTACTGTTGATGAAGTTAGGTGCTGTTCTGAGCATTATTTGTGGCTATAGAGTCGCGTTTTGGTTGAGCGTGTGACTCTCTGTATTGCCATCTGCGGTATCTGTATTGCTAACTAGAGAAGCAAATGGTCGACGGCGTGTCTAACTCAGTGTTACAGTGTGTTTGACTAACTTAAATTTAAGCCGGAATATCCCTTTAAGACCACTGGGAACACTTTAAGTAGTAAAAGAAAAACGATCGTAGTGGGACTTAAAGCTGTTTATTTAATATAATAGATCCCCTCTTGTTTTATTCCCACTGTGATCGGGTTTACCTGTGATCTGCAGAGTGGTCTTCATCTGATTAACTGAGATTGATTGCCTCCGTCTTCCTATTTTGGAATCACATCTAACACTCAAAGCTGTTAGTTTATATAATAGATTCTCTCCTCTTTCATTCACACAGTGATATGGTTTGTCTGTAAAGTGGTCTTCATCTGATAAACTGAGATTGATTGCTTATGTCTCCGTTCACCTACTTTGGAATCACATGTTCTCTCTTTCAAACACTCATAATGACTCCCTCTGGTTTTTCAGGGATGCTGAGCTGTCGACATGGGAAGCATGAAAACAGCTTCATCAGAATGAAGAGGTAAGGAGGGGGTTTTCAAATGTTTTATTCACATTATTAGCATTTGTTATGTAGTAAATTTAGATTAACAAAGTAAAAACTCGTTACACTAAAAATGTTTTGTCTTTTTACAGGATAACATCTGTTTCTATCTGACCTCACAGAATGATGACTTGTTGAAAACTCTGGAAAAGCATAATATCACATTTTTTAAAAATGAAGTGTGTGCGTGTAAAACTCTTGTTTCTCCCTCAGAATCACCTGACCAACAAAAACACAAACTGTCATAATTAGATCACAGCCACCAGCTGCTGCAACATTGATCACCATTTGGACAGCTGGTGATGGATTATAGATCGGATAGATTTTAGCCTCAGACAAGATAGACATGACAAGTTATTGTGTTAGTGTGGAGAAATCCATAACGACATTGGATTGGACAGCCCTCCTCTCTATCAATCTCAGTCTTCCCATCTATTATCTGTCCTCTCATTTTGAGTTTTGCTCCCTTTTGTCTTTTTTCCCAGTCTTGTTATATTCTGTTTTCATATCCTCTTCCCTCTATTTTATTTACATCTAAATTTTCTTTTCTTACTCCTTTCTTCTCTTTCCTTCTGAGTCTCCCTCTACTTGAAGAAATCTTCCTTCACCTTCTCCCATTTCCCCGAAATTGATGTCACCTCAAATATCTAACATGAGGTGTGAAGCTAATGGACATGACCTTTTGACTGAATGTTTTTACATGTGAAAGACAGATTCGCTGAAAATCCTCAAGGTCTGAACAGTCAAGGAAAAATTAATGTTCCAGAAAGTGACGAATCTACGGAGCCCAGGAGGTGACATTAACTTTTTTTTGTTTCAATTTGCATGTGCGATTAAGTATCTGGTACGTGCATTTTATTATATTGCAGGTGCGATTTAAATGTTCGTTAATAAACAAAATCACTTCCTGCAAGTCCGAATATCGCCCACTGTAAAGTCGCTGTGCTTTAAGGATCCCGATGAGGCGTCTCCTACTCAAAACAATACCAAATGTGGCGAAGCTATAAAGTACAACGGAGTATTAGGGCCACATTGAGAAAAAAAAAAGTAAGTCTTCGAGAATAAAGTCATAATAAAATCATTATTTACGAGAGTAAAGTCGTAGGAAAATCATTAACTACGAGAATAAAGTCATAAAGTAAATGAAGTCTTAAAGCTGATTTGTGGAGGAGGAATTCTGCGGGTGCATCGGTGGGTCATTCAGAGAGCTTTTGTGGTTCCTCAAGAAACAATCCAACTGATGATCAACAATTGCGATTCAGAGGGAGTCGAGCTCCGATGAGCACCGCGTCTGTCTCTGATGCCGACACAACACCGGCAGCAACCTCCACCTGCAGAGGCACCAACACTTTATGGCAAATAGATTCATATGATAAACTAAAGTCATATGCTGTTGCTATAAACTGCTGCACTGAGGGATTTAGCCTCTGCACAGACATTTCCAGCCATTTCCCCCTCCTCAAAAACAGCGATTCCCTATAAGTCCGCCTGGTTCTCTCTGCAGAAAAGATGCATTTCTTTCATATGTCCTGATACTTCTGACAATGTGATGCTGAAACGCCAAAGGGTTCATCTCCTTGTTTGTGAAACCTAGCTACCGAAGTTCAATTCATCTAAATGCTCCACAGCGCTCATTTAAACAACTAACAACAGGTTAGAATAGCAATTAGCTACGACTTTATTCTCGTAAGTAATGGTTTTATCACGACTTTATTTCAGTATTTTTTTTTCTTAATGTGGCCGTAATACTCCGTCGTGATAAAGTATCTCTTTGTGAGTCTGACCTAAACGAAAGAAAATGTTGATAAATTTCTCTCTGTCCATAACGCTGTCTTTTTTTGGTTATTTGTAAGATACAAATAAAACGCACGTACGAGATATGTATAAAGCACAGACTCGAAAAACTAAATGGCACATGCGAATTAAAAAAAAAATAAAAGTTCATGTCACCTCCCGGGCTCCGTACAAATCACACATAGAGAAGGTTATTTTATTTCTTTAGGATTGATTTAATATGACACAAAGCCCAGATCGTAGCTGTGCTCCGAGGGGAAATGAAACCGGTAATTTTAAGTCATTTTGAATGACGCTTGATTAGTCTTTGATCCATAACCTATAATAAGGGATACAATACAACGCTGATGATGTGTGCAACAGTGTTGTATTTTGGATGTTTGTGTGTTTCTAAATATAAATACCCACTCTTGAAAGTAAACTGCCTTTCTGCAAACATATGTTACTATAATCATTAAAAGCAGAGTTGCAGTTGAGTCGAAAATCTCCAGTCCAAGTCAGGTCAGGATTGCTGATTCTCACGGTTTGAATCTGACTTGACTGTGTGGGATCTTTTGGATGTGTAGGAAACGCATTTCATTCATGAATATTAGATTCTGTCCGATCCTGTCAAAGCATTTGGAGATTTAAATTATCAGCGCTGGGCATGATGTGTAACTGCAAACCGCAGCTCTTTTGATGAACAGGAGACTCACTAATCGGCGACGTCTCAATTCAGAGGCTGCAGTCTTTGAAGGTTATGTTTGAAGACCCATTGTGTTTCAGCGGCGCGGCGTCCCATTTAGGAGGCTTCTCAAAATACAGCTGACAAATCTGTCCTATATTCTGAGCAGTGGAGTCTGAATCAGGTGCATCCTTTATGATTTTTTTCCCTGTGAAATCAGTAGAAATTTACCTATGGTGAACATACGTAATGAAATAAAAATGTATTGAAATTTCAGGTTATCTTTGAAATCTTGGTGATGGTGTTCAAGTTCAGTGACACAGAACGGCTCGGGGCCCAGCGTCTGTTGAAGATGTCACACCACGGCGAGTCCACTTGGACAAAATATATTGCGCTCCATTTAATAAGTCAAATGTGCTCGGTTGAAAGTGCTTCACTTTTTTTTTTTTTTTTCCATTAGTTTATTCAATTCACCTCAAACTTTTCTCTCCATATAAAACAGAGAATTACAACTTATTGTGCTGTAATTTTTAGAAGGCTTTATTCGTTTACGTTAACTTAGGAAAAAGAAAAAAAAAGATGTACCTCTGCTTTTTAATAGATAGCTTTGCTTTTATCCCACATTTCCTTTGGCAACCTAAAAGAGGAGGTAGTCCGACTGTTTTAAGTCCCCTTTGATAAGTAGCAATAGATTGCTCCGTAAAATTCGTCCATGTTTTCTCCAAAGAACTATAGTCCCATGAAAACCGCCTCCATAATTTGTCCGGACCAACCACAGACTTCTACATCATCCGAACGAATTTCCAACCAACCTTATAGCGCAATGTCATCAACAGGCGCCGGGCCCCGAGCTGATCTGGCAGCCCAAACACATCTGGTACCTACACCGGGTAGCCATCTGCTGCTAACTTAGATTGTTGATTTCAAGCTATCAACAGTCGAAGCCTGTTATCTTCATTTTCTGGGCATATCTCTCATTTCTGTTTAGTTTTAAACCTTTTCCCATCTTAAACACAATGGCTCTTTTACATGGCACACTGCTCTTGCAAGCATTTACTGAAAAAAACGTTATAAACAAAACTCACCATAGCAGGAATCGTTGCTAAATACGACCAAATACACGTGTCTTTGCATGCACAAAGTGCCGGCCTTAACAAAAAGAAACCTACAGGAACAAGAAAACTGTCTTTTGATGAACGAGTATGAGTTATCCTCTCCATATTCAGTCCTAATGCTGTCAGCACTCCAGTCTAAGTCCATGGCATCAGCCTTCAAGTCTAAGTTAAGACACAAAGCATTAAAGTCCAAACTCAAGTATAACAGGAATCGGTCATTTACTCTTCACAGCTATTCTCAGACAAATGATCGATACCTTTTGATTAATACTCCAGTGAAACCTTAATATTATTGGATTTGCAGTCAACACATTATCTCCTGAAGTAGGACCTTTATCGTCAGTACTAAACAAACTCCAGCTCAGCTAAAGATAAAACCTGTATTTGCTCTGACATTTTAAAGGAGACCTTTCAGCTTCATCACAGGTAGATCCAGAGGTGAGCAAATTCCAAACCACCACAAAGATTATAACTAAAGGTGCTCTCATGGTCATTTACAACCACTACTGAACTCTACATGCAATTTCACACACTTCTGACTGAGTGTGACAGAAAGGATTGAACTTACAGGGACGTAGATCATCTCCACAGTTTTCACACTTCTTATTGTCTTAATAAGAACATCAAGAGGACCGGGAAGTATCTCTGCTTGCTTTCTTTTGTTGATTATTTCTACAGAGTATCTGTTTTTTTTTTTGTGAATACTGTTGGTATTTTACTTACAATAAGCCATGAATACATTCAGGCAGAAGCATCTTTAATCTTTACCTTAAGCTATTTTTCCTCTCAGTGGGGTTTTAAGGCTTTACACCAGATTTATTGTGCTGTGCAGGTAAGGATTAAGGCTCTATCCCCACACACTTGGATAAAGCTGTACTCATTTTCACGCAGTAATCAGGTTTAGATTTCAGTATGATGACATATCTTATTATTTTTTTTCATTGGCTCTTAATGAAGTGTTTCTTATTACAGCTCTGGAACTTGACCTCCGACACTGCCTAAAACACTCTTATATATTGGGAAAAGGGCTGTACATCTTTGGCACTTTTCTCCTCTTTTCTTTTTACAATCATCACATTCACCAATTCACACAACATTCATACAGTGATAGCTAAAGATGCCACATCAGTCCATCAGTACCATCTTATCCCATCCGCTGTAAGCATTTTTGGGTTCAGCGTCTTGCCCAATGACACGTCAACACGTGGACTGCAAGAGGTTCAAAACATCAACTATCTAAGTGAGAGACAGCCAACTCTACCAGAGCTACAGCTGCCTGGTAGTTTTAGTCAAAGTCAGGAGGAAATTGCCGGCATTCAGTATATCAGTAGAACAAAAAACTAAAGCCAGGGCATGGTTAACCTTTACACAAGTTTATAACCTTTTATAAAAGTGCTCTAGTATGCATTTGACTTTTCGTTTGCTGCAGAAACAGAGGACTTTACTTTAGGGCTTTTGGCCAAACTTAAATGCAGTTGACCCGTTTTTCACATGGGGATCTGGTTGCAGATACAGCAAAGCTCTGTAAGTGAGAAGGTGGAGTACTTTTAAAAACTGGGATGATGTTTTTTTCCAAGAACCAAGCAGGGTCTAACTTCCAACTGCACTTTGGCCACATCTACAAGTAAATGCAAAAGTTTTTTTGTCGTATCAGTGCTTCATCAACAAGGAAACACGGTTCGGGTGATTGTTAACAATACTTTCTAAAAGTCGATGATAAATCCATGAACCGTGTTGCTTATTGAAACAATCACTTCTCACACAGCAGAACCCTCTTAAGGCACCTCCAGCCAAAATACCTTTATACGCCTTTATTACTCTTCTTCTGTCCTTTGGTGCATTTTCGGTGCAGCGTTACAGCGCCACTTACTGGCTTGGCATATGCATTACATCGTTTTCAGTGGTTTAACGTATAGGCGATTGAAACGATTCCATCTTTACAGCAAACTTTTTCAAAACGAACCGGCAAAATTTCGGCAAGTTTTCATTTCTGAGTGGACAAAGCCTTCAGTTTAAGTTTGCAGCGGTCTGTTATGTCCACAGCCTGACCATTCTCTATTTTTAAGGTGATCTTGAAAATATAAATTTTACACATAACTGTTAGTTTGAGTGTTACATCCTTGTGTGCCTGAACCAAAAACTCAAAAAAGAGTGTGCTAGGTAAGTGGATCTAAAATCAAAGCAAATATTTGCATACATATCAAATATATATGTTATATTTTAAACATATTTATATTAACTGCCATCCTGCAGAAACATAATGTAGATGTGAATATAATAACCCCCTCCCCACACACGAAGAGTTGGCCTTGACAGTACCTTGAACTGCAGCAGTGCCCGTGATCTGTCTCTCCAACCTTCTGACTGACCTGAACTCCCAATCCACACAACCACAGTGATTTACATAATTACAGGAACTCGTCTGACCCGCTGAAAATGGTGTGTCATCATACTGTCAGGGAATAATTTCACTCTGAAAGACCAATAACAAGGGAAGGCGAAAGGAATAATAGCACATTATACAAACCTCTTGAAACTAATTGGATAGAAGTCACGCTAAAACAGCCGTCTGTACTGATGAGTTACAGATTTCAAAAAGAGAGGATATCTGGGAAGAGGAATTCATCATATATCATTGGAGACCACACATATTGGCACCTTTTGGATTAATATGGGGAAACATTACACACATTGCTCTTTCTTCGCGGTGCAGGTATGTTTGAGTTTTGCAAACAACAGCAATGATAAGGTAACAGGATACAACAAGGAAACAGCGATACACTACCGCAAAATAACGATAGACAAATATGTCGAGATAATAACCTTGTCAACTTGTAAGGAAGGCCAAAGATATCAGACGAGTAATAAATGTTGATTTAAGACATTCAAGAGTGGTGGATGATCTTATTTAAAGTGGTTGTGCCACAGGGTTAGTGTTTTAGATAGAGTATGAATATGAGGAGGTCCAGGTAAGGCAGTGCTACGATATTATAGACGAACTAACGGCAAAATGTGGAATTTGTAGCTTAGAATAGATTTTTGGTGTTACAAGAGTCAGGGTTTGGTTTGTAGTCTGAGTAAGGATGTTACGGTATGAAAATTTTACCTCATGGTTATCGTGACCAAAATAATCATGGTTTTCTGTATTATCGCAGCATTTTTAAGGCATGTTCAAAGGCATTGATTTTTGATGCTTCTAACTAGAGCTAACCGTTGCCTTGTTTTTATCATTTCATCATATCTGGACAGGATTACTGTCTTCAACTAAGCGTTCCCTTGACATTTTTACAAAACCCAAAATACACCCAGACTTCAAACTTGGTCCTCTGAGAGGGCTGATGGATGTCTTTGTCTCTGTCGACTCCTCCATTTCAACAGAAAGTTAAAACGCAAATTGTCAGCTACACAATGCGCCTGTGGGGCTACTTCAGAAGACACGGATGATGCACACAAATACACAGTTGTTCAAATGAAAACGGTAATCATTGTCATCAACAATTTTTTCACTATTTGCCATTACACCGGTTACCGTCACATCCCTATGTCACATACGTTTACCCTAACTCCTTTCTTGTTTCTGAAGTTTCTAACTGTCAGCAAACTGGTAGAGCAGGGCGAATCTTGACACAACCACTGACCGCACTGAAAACCCTAGAAATATTTGTTGTTGCTCCCAGAGGTGTTATTATCATGACACTGTCTTATAATGGCTGATGGCCTCTAAGACTTCCACCACACACACTTAACCACTAACACTCAAAAGGCTCAATATCACATAAAACGCTTTGAATTACTTTTGCAGGAAATTTACTCGCTGCTTTTCTCTTTTCATACCCGTGCTAATACCTCTGGCTGCATTAGAGTGGTTTTCAGAGTCTGTCAGTGAGGACGGTGGGCCGGAAGGCAGGATTTTCAAGGGGGAGAACATCTCAATTCTTAGACAGCAATCCGACTATAGACGCCAGTGAGCTGCTCTGAGCTGTGCACAAAAACTTCTGAGTAAAACTTCCCACTGCTGTCAGACTTGTGTGGATTCCAGTGGAATCCGACGGTTATCCCTGTGATTAGGCGGGTCACTGTTCGCAATGGTAGCGAGTCCCCGAGGTCGCTGCTGCTAATGACTCCAGTTCAAACGAAACAACACTTTCATGTCTCTTTTGATTAGTCAGGTTAGCTGTGACTCAGAGCTAAAAACACTTCAGAAACAGAGGAAAAGTCTGATGGCATTGAGACCTGGGTTTTAATGTCCTTTAGTACAAAAAGTGCTGCGAAAGATTCCTCAAAGTCACGCTGTGCTGCAGAGGAAACAAGCGGCCAGTCTCGCACATATAACCAGTTTGTCCCCTGTGGTGATATCACATTTCTCATCTTTTTTTCCAGCGTTGGTTTGGAAAATTCAAACCCCAACGATCGTATTCTGATCAGTCTGAATCTTAATAAGCTTCCAAAACGAATTATTAGCTCATTGTGTTTTTTTTATCTTGGCTCTCCCCTCCTCTCTTTATGCACTGGCTCCCTCACAGCTTTCAGTATGCCGCAATATCAATTACAATATCACACTCTGTTGGGGAAAAGACATTCCCACTGTTTATTTGTATCTTTTCATAATACTATTTCAAAGAAGAGTGATCTGTCAAAGTCAATGTTCACGCCCTTGGGAGATGAGAACAGTTGTACTGAATACTAAAGATGCTCAGGTTTGTTTCATGTTTTGTCTTGTGAAGAACAAACAGTGCCATCAGAGGGAACAGTAGGTGCCGTTTAGATTATGTTTTTGCAGTTTAACCAGACACATTTAAAGTCACGGTTGATGATTGGAGGGATTGGTAATTATTATGAACCTCGTTTATATGGCGATCATGGTCCTATAGTGCGAGCTCCACAAAGTGAAGAGGAAAAAGAATGGGCAAAATCCGTTCACTCTTGTAGCTGCAGGGCTGCAAAAACATTGACCAATGGGAGCCATCCATCCCAGACAGCTCCTAATGGTTAATCTTCTGCTTCGCCTCTCCATCCAATCACCTTGTTGTATTCGACTCCCACTCTCCCGGCCCTCCTCGGAGCTCTGAACGGCTGAAAGTAGCGTAGTAGCTTAGTGATAGGAGCGGTGTTGGAGGAGGATGCAAAAATCCACTTCTGCTTGCCCCACCGCCAAAAGTGGGAAAAAAATGCAAGCTGACAGAAGAAAGGGCGGAGTCGAAAAGGAAATGTAACCAAACATACTGCAGGTTATGATGCACAATTCCGATTTTTTGTTAAATCCGATCTTTTTGTACGGTCGTTCACATTACAACAACGAAAGCAGCGTCTAATGAGAACAGACTGCGTCCATGAAGTGACCCGCATGCACACAAAGCACAAATTGCTTTCCACGCCTGTTTGTGTTGTCGAACAATGGTGACGTTTGTCGCATATTGATAATGTATAGGTCGGATTAACGCGACCTGAGCGTCCACACTGCAGTCACATCAGATACATATCCGATTTATATCCACATACAAAAGAGGCCTGGGTCGGATTTGAAAAGATCAGAATTGCACTGTTCACTCTTACATGAAAAAATCAGATATGTGTCACATATGGTTAAAAAATCAGAATTGACCTGCAGTGTTAACATAGCCTAACTCGAATAAACAACGGGTCATCCTTCGAGCGGTGGAGAAAGCTCCACCAGGATTTGGGCCTAAAAACAGACGCCGAGACAGCAGAATTTTTATTGAACAGGTAATTTTTATCGCCTTTTATCGTGGCTCATGTTACATAAATAACTCTTATTAGTCTCTGCAATGTCAACACGGTAGCTGTCCAGGCAGCTGCAGACGCTGCTCGCTAGCAGAGCTGGCGTTTACTGCCGCTAGTCACTAGAAATCCAACATGGTGAATCCTACGTGAAGCTAGCGTAGGATCTTCTGCCAGCCGGCTTCTTGCTCTGCCAGAGAGGGGGTGTTATGGGGAGGGTGATACAGGTTCGGGGGCGAGTTATCGTGGAGCACAGAAGGCAGAGGTTTGTGTTTGGGGGGTTGGATTCTTTTTTCAAATCCGCCTCAATGGTTTAGTTTTAGTTTAGTTTAGTTTTTTTTTTTTCAACTGGTTCTCAGATTGACAACCATGCCTTTAAGTTTTAAAGTTAAAGTTGCGAAAGAGGGCCCAAAATCTGAATCGATGGGGAGTATACCATTTTAAAAAACCCACGGATCGGGTTATAAAAGAATTCACAGCAGCTAAGAAAGAAACTCAGGGAGAGTCAACAACATGAAACACTACCATAAAGATAAATATTTAGTCAAGGCAAGCTTTGAGATTCCTTGGTGCCCCGCTGAAGGTTTCAGGACTAAAAAAGTATACACTATGAGAAGGAGAAAGAACATTTTACATTCTGTTTTCGCTTCGGACCTCTGCTGTCACAGATGAAGGTCTTTGTGCTCTTGCTGACCTGACTGTATTATAGTCGGTGTCAACAGTCCATACTGTGCTCTGAGAACACATTCGAAATTCAGAGAGGCAGCATTGTGCTGTACTGTATGTGGAGTGTCTCCCATGGAAATCATGACTGTAGTTAACAGTCAGCATCGTGTATGTGTCAGAATCGGAAATAAGCAAGACGATAAATATTAAAAGGCGGTAAGACCAGTGGCATAGGAAAATAGGATTTAACAAAATGAACCTTCATGCTGAGCCAAAAGCCAAGAAATGAAAGTGCATTTTGTGGTTTGATTTAAAGTCAGGCTGTGTGAGGGACAGCTGAGCATCTGGAGGCACACTGTTCCAGAGCTTTGGAGCCGCGACTGAAAAGACTCAGTCCCCCCTGAGCCTCAACCCAGTCCTTGAGACAGCTGAATGTGACTGGTAAGTAGATCTGCTCATCCTTGATTAAATATGTAGTTTTAAAACATCTGAGGGATGAGTATGAGCTAGCCTGTGAAGTGAATAATTGACAATAATGTCACTAAGATACTAAGAGCATTACGGTCATTATTTTCAAGGGCGAGTACAGTTGTGTGTCATCAGCATAGAGCTTGAGGAAACCTTTAGGAGAATCAAACTAAGAAGGAATGATGAAAGTCCAAGTATGGAGCCTAGAGGGACTCCTAAAGCCACAAGAGCAGACATAAACCATCAGCCAGGTAAGTTCTGAACCACTTAAGACCTCTTACCATAATACTAGCTAGTGTTCCAGCTGAGAAATTGTCCTGATCCGCTTGATTGAAACTGAATATTTAGACTGTATTGACAATTTACCAAAATACTCGATATATGCCACAACCAATCAGCAGCCTGGAGACAAAATAGACATTGACAAGTTTCAGTTGGCAGTCTTGGTCAAAGAGTAACTTTGCAATGCTAACATGTTCACAATGACACAGTGACAAAGACCACAGCAATGCTTACTCTTTCATCATGTAGTTTAGCATGTTAGCAGTCTGGTATTGCTTGTCAACTCTAAGGACCAATCCCAACTGTCACTTTTTCCCCTTCCCCTTCGTCTTACCCCTTTGTCAAAACAGAGGGCCAAGGAGAAGGGGTGAAAACTTGCTTTTAAGAAATGAAACGCTACTCAATTCCTGCTACCTCATCATACCTTGCCGCTTGCTGGCTGTGTCGTAGGCTGAGGCGACAACACTGGTAAACAAGTCAGAAAATCAGCCTACTGTTGTGACATTTAGCGGTTGTTAGCTGTTGTTCGCAATAGCAGTCTGACATCAGTGTAGCTATCAATAACTATAGCTTTGATAGCAAGCTCATCATAACATGCGATATAATATTTACATGGAGTAGCAAAGGATTGAATATCTGATAAGAAGCAAGTCTCATGACTATGAAAATCATATCAAAATCTTACCCATCGCAAGTGAGGTCCCAATTTGTCTGTGTACCCCTTGCCCTTAGCCATTCCCCTTAACCTGACAGAGAATTGGGATACCCCTTGGCTTGACGTCAATGCGCAAAACCGAGGGCCAAGGGATTTGACAAGGGCTAAGGGGTAGAATTGGGGCTTGCCCTAAATCATGGAACAGCTAAGACTAAGTATAGTCACTCTTTAAAACTAAAGTAAGGCGTTAAGATTCCTCAGATCAAGCTACATCATGACCTTTGGTTGCTCTGGCGGAAACATTAAAAGAATACCCAAAAATAACAAAATTACAGGGTTTAAGAGGTGACCCAGTTCTCTGTGAGTTGGATAGTTTCAGTGGGTGCGTATCATCACTTGTAAGGTTTCCTTTCGGTTCCTTCTTCTCTTACTCCTAACAAACATGAACTCTGTTGCAGTTCAGTCTCACTATCGACATGCTGAAAATGATTTACATTTTGTCCTTATAGGAGTACTGAAGAACCGCTGGAGCTTCAGGAGGAACGGATTGCTCAACAGGGTCCTGCCACCGCTGTTCTTGACAATCTTACAAAAGCACATAAATGACTGTAACAACTTTTCATCTGTTTTCTCTTTTATCAAATTTCCCTCATAGACCAACGTAATCACTAATTCAGCTTTCTAAATCAGAGGATTGACAAGCTCTTTAATAATTCTCACCTCCGATGACCTCTCTTTTTGAATCAGTGCCACCTTCATAAGGACATTGTTAGTAATAATTCACTCTCTTGCATGGTCTTTAATTTTCCTTTATGGATGTGACAGCTTGTTCATTTAATCCTACTGGAGAAGAGAATTTCATGGAGCGATTAAATGGAGATTAAGTTGTTAGTTATTACATTTTTATTTCTAGATAACATAAAGAAGCGGAACAAATACAACATTTAATAGCGTCCAATTCTTTATCCTTTTGGAGTTAATACTTCACTAATATTGCAGACGATATCATGTGATAGATTTAGGCCACAGCATTGTAAATCCATTCAACGCAGAGGAGAAAATGCAGGAAACATCGAACTGAAATATGGAGTTTTACTCTAACATTAATGCATTGCCATGGCTGTAGAGGAAGTTCACATTTCTTTTTCTCTAAATGCCACTCGAGGATGTATAATGCTGTTTATTTGACCTCCTGCCTGAAGACATGTTGGTCTCCCAGTTGGCTCTTTTTTTTTTGGCCATTAACATGTCTGCCTGAGTGCTGTTCCTGACCTTCTCTCATTGTTTCAAGTCTCCTGAGTTCAGCTTTTTTTCCCCCCAGATTTTAGCACTGCTGCATTTCTCTATTTCTTTGTATGTAAATTCTTCCTTTTTTGTACACATTCACATAATCTAATTTAAAAAGTTAATCACAAGAAAAGACCTCAACCCTTGTATTTGACAGCTTGCATACATTGTAAATTATCATCAGCTGGCAAAAGTGGTCATTTCCATAAGTTATCACTGAGCTATAAACTCCTGAGGAGGAGACTGAATTGAAATGTCTTGGTAATGGTCAATCAAGTGTCGCTCTGCATTAGGGTCTGCAAAGAGGAGAGATTTCCAACCCAGAGGTTCAATCCTACAAGGGTCTGAAAGGAGGAGGTTTAAACTCATCCTTTTTGTGAGAAGAACACCTGCTGGATGTGAAGACCGAGTCTGATAGGTGATCACTTAAATACTGTAAGAGGGTCCTTTGAAATTAGGTCTCTCTTGCTGCAGTGTCATTTTAAGAGAGGAATTAGAGCTATGTTGGATTATTAAAACGCTTCAATACTAAAACTGCTAAATATGGATTTATTTAGTCTGAGCTTTAATCACAGAATCAGGAAACTTTTTAACATGCTAAATACAAATTTTGGCATTCAACTTGAAAACGTCTCCCAGTCGTCCAAAAGAGCCGATTTCAAAGACTCCTTTGGTTAAACAGCCTTTCTGAGCTGCGGCCAAAGGGGTCTGTTTTAGCGTTACATGACAGCTGCCCAGAGAGGGACTGTGGCAAAGACAGGTCCAAGTAGACCAGAGGGAGCGCAGCTTTCAGCTTCACCAAGCAGAACCTTGTGAGAGTGAAAGTTTGAGGTAGACCGCTGAGACAGACTCTCTGTCTTGAACTGTCCAGTGGAGGAGTAGAGGAGTGGAAATGGAGCTGTGATTGTAGAAAATGAGGACTCAAACCTCGACTGACAGGTTTTTTTGTGTGTGTGTGTGTTTTGAGTGCATCTGTGCTAAGAGGCTGAAGGGGGACTGAAATATTACTTTTGGTGGCTTTTTTGGCATTAGCAAGTTTGAATAAATGTGTCTTATTCTGTATCTCTTGTCTGACTTCTTTCTAACGTTTAACCTTTTTACAATATCACAATTTGTTGATGTAATCACAGTAGGTGGCTAAAACTGTTTTTTTGGGGGGGGATTTACTGAATTCCTTACAGCATTACTGTCATGTTAAATATCAAGTTTTATACTTTTGCCTAAAACCTTTATTATTGTACCTGATGTCTGGGTCATAATTGACATGAGAACAGCCCACAGGGTCTGTGTGAAGCGCGTTCTGTCAGCGTTGCGTGTTTGTTTTTGGTTTTATGTATGAACACCAACCTGCTAATGGGACTGGGGATGGAAATGAACTGCTTGGCTATTATCCCATGCCTTTACATGTAAATGTTCATGAACGCATATAGTCCCATTTAAAAAAAACCACTCTTGACAAAAACACTAAAAACACACAAAAAAAAAAAATCAAAAAAATTTATAATAAACTTTATATCTATGGATAGGTCTGAAGTTGTTGACAAGATGTGATGCTTTAAAAGTTAAAAAAAATTAAATAAATTATGTTTTTACTGCACTCTTATTTGACCGACCGTTTGTGGCCACAAGGTTAACAAGTGTCGGTAAATTTTTTAGGGGTGCACAAGGTTTAAATCAGTAAAATTCTACCCTTATTGAAGAAACCATAGCTGATTGACACCATACCACTTAATGACTCCTCATCATCACTTCTCAGGGGTGATTTAAAAAGAGATTAATTTTCAGGTCTTAAAAGAGACAGCCAACGCTCTTGACTTTTTTTTTTTTTTTTTTTTTTAGGTGTGTTTACCAGAAACGGATAAGAAGTGCAGTCATTCAGTCGCTGCTGTGGTCACAAAACATTTTGAATACTGGAGAGAGCTCAACAGCTGAAAAGAGCCATTATCTGCAAGAGAACACTTGACTGCCTCCGTCGAAATTATCCTCATGGGTGAAAAAGTACAAGCTGTGCCAAGATTTGCACAGAAGCTGTCCTCGGTTTTAAGGCGCCACATGGTTTACTTCAAATGGTCTTCAAATTTAAATGTTCCTCGCTCTTACAATAAGTGAGAACAGAAAAATGGAGACAGCACACGGGTTAAGTATATGCTGAAATAACACAGGAAAATGAAAATCTTAAATATCTCTATTTAAGAAATCTGCTATTTAGGCCAAACTACCGTGGCATTAAGACTACGAATTAAGAAGAATTTACGCTTTACTCTAAACACACTAGCACTTAGAAGGTAAACAATTAAGATTAGGGTGCTGCGATAATAGAGAACAAGAACGCAGGGTGAGAGGCAGAGAGTGATACAGTGAGAAGACGATGGTTGCTGCTTGATAGTCTTTTTTTAGAAGTATATGGGTAAGTTACTGAACGCTGGTAAAACTGTGTGAATGAAGCTTTAGATGCCATCATGATAGTTTCTTGGAGTCTGAAGTGACCGTATTTGATGCAGAAGATTTAGTGAATTATCAAAACTTGTGAAATATCAACACCCTTGGATAATTTATGAACTTATAATTTATGAACTGCTGAGCCTGAGTTAGATCATACCCTGTGTTTCTCTTCTGTGGTTTTTGGTGGTGGTAGTTAGCTTTTGTTGTCATTTACCAAAAGAGTCAAGAGAGGCCATGGAAGGCTTAATGGCAAAATCATAGTATATACTATGGCAATATACTATAAACATATGTATACTATAAACAACTTGGCTCTGCCTTCCGACATTCTGGATGGCATCCGATGTTCTGGATCGAAGCCGTTCCGGATGTGGTGGAAATTGGATGTAAAGGGTTTTGGTCATTATAGCGAATTTCTTCATCTGAACACATAACATTATGGATTACATTGAGGCTGAGAGTCATGCATTGTTTACATCACTTTGGACGTGTCTGATTCGTACAGCAGGTACGTGTGTCATAGATGATTGCAAAAAGGCGTAATACAATGAGTTTATTTTATACATTGTAATTTTTTTTTTTTTTCTTTAGAAGCCAGCCTGGGATTTTTTTTTTCATCCCTTAAGTTTGCGATTTAGGATTGAACAACAAATGTGGATAAATGGAGACTGAGGAGAGAGTCAAGCCACTGGCTGAGGTTCACCCACACCTGATTAACCCCTGAGTTCACAAGTGTGATTTAAGGGACGCTGTGGGAGGAACCTTGTCGATCTTTCTGCCAGAGCAGTAGGATGTGTGTCAGATATAAAGACTCTCTCTCTGCAGACTCTAAAACAAACTGTTGCGTACACCTACTGTGACTCGTCTCTGAGGGAACTATTGATTTCTGCTGGATGTATTCCCGAAAGGGGAGCCACGAGAGCAGGTGCTTTATTTATATTGCCTTCATGACTTTATCAGCAAACAGGCAAAGATTGATCGTTCTTTTTCTCGTCAGAGTCAGGATGTCGTTACTTAGTCTCAAGGGTCCTTGGAGATAAAGCTGTTTGCTTGTTTTAGTTTAGGGCTTTCTTTTATAAAGTGCAAATGTGACAGTTTATGTGTAAGTGACAGTTCAGATTAGAAAGTTGCTTTTAGAGCTCTGGTGTATTTAGTACGAGGAGAATACTAATGCAGCAATTAGTATTTTGTTTGATGTTAAATTTACATTATTTGTTGTGGATACATTCTCAATTGGTTGTTAGTGGTCTTGTCGTGAAGAAAATAGGGAATGAAAGGTTGATAGACATTTCCAATTATTTGGTTCGAGACACAGGACATGCTTTGATCGCACAATCTGCAAGAACTGGTTTACATTTTTGTGTATGCTATTATGCTTCTTAAGAAATGTGCAACTCTAACCTTAATCCTCACTGTCCAAAAAATGAGTTAAGAACTTAAGTAGATTGTCGGCTGCCCAACGTAAAATATAAGAGCAAGAAACATCAGTGTGGCTTCATCACTGACCTGCTGGGCTAATATCAATCTTTGGTGGTACTTCTGTTACCCTCCCCTATAAGGGAATAAAGGAGAAAAGCTCACTCTCATGGGGAACTGTTTCTTTGGCACTCTTAGTCTCCATAATTACCCCGTATAACCAGATTTTAATCGCTGATGGTGCTAATTGCCTTTCTTGAGAAGGTTTGGAAGCTGGTGAGTGTTCCTATAATTAAAGTACAAACCTTAACTCTGAATGTTTGGGTTCCCTGCCAACACTCTGGAAATGAGCATTTACAGGTTTCAGAAATAAAGACTCACTACCCCAAACTGTGTAAGTCTGGATTCAGATCTGTGCAACTCACTATACCGAGGGTGTTTTTACCGACCCAGAAAAATAGGATTTCATCTTAAATGCGGATAGCCAGACTGACAATATAAAGGTTTTTATGCAGAGGCAACTGGGCTCTGATCGGTAGTACTTGACTGAAGGAGTGACTGCTGTCAATACCTGGTTGATTCTTTGATGTTTTCTGGTTTTGTCTCCCACAGATACTCTAACCTTAATCCTCACTGTCCAAAAAATGAGTTAAGAACTTAAGTAGATTGTCGGCTGCCCAACGTAAAATATAAGAGCAAGAAACAATCAGTGATGATTAAAGTCCCACTCCAATTCTCCTTTTTTTTACTAGTTTAATAATTTAATTGTGATTATGAAGTTTTTAGCCAAAATCAAGTTACCCGTGTCATTTTTAAGGACTTTTCTTCTGCAGAGCTCCAGTAGCTTATTTACATAGTTTTTAACTATGTTTATTGGAGTTTGAATAGAGAAGGTAGGCTTCATGATCCACACATGGACCTACACCATGATTAATGACCAACCAACCCCCAAGTTCGTGGAGCTTCAATTGCGTGGTTGTGCCTTTTCGACCTCTATAACTGTGTAAGTCTGGATTCAGATCTGTGCAACTCACTATACCAAGGGTGTTAGGTAATACACAATACAGTATGTATACGAGACAAAGGCAGGCGTCATGGGTGAACGAAAGAACCTATAGCCACATTACATTGAAGGAGCTTTACGCTGTACATTTGCTCGTAAACGTGGGCTTAAAATATTCAAACATTTGCATTTTCCAGCGTCTTAATAGGAGGTGTGACACTGGCTGCCAAATGCTGATGGTTAGTACACAGCAGGTGTCTGCAGGCAGCCTTTTACCATCTGCATAACACATTAGAAACCATGGTGTTGGTGAAATCAACAGTCCCCACTTTACACTGGCGTTTGCCTTAACTACTCTAGTGTTATCTCCAGTTAACAGCCATCGTGATTGAAGAAAGCAGAAGATTTAGAGGCTTAATTACAAACCAAATACATGTATTGATTATAATGAAAAGTAGGTCAGAGAAATTTTTAAACTGTTATTCTTAAAAAATACGTATATGATTTTGTTCCTAAATGTGGAGCGTTTTCAAAGAATACACTTTAATTGCATGTGATTTTCACCGCTGCACAGGCGATTTAATACCAGTGGGTGCAACAGGGAGGAGCAGCGCAGAGTGAATAAGAAGCTCCCTGTGCTTTCTTATCTTACTTGATTAATTAAATTAATGAACAAAAAAGTTGAGCATCACAGAGGAGATGGAGAAAGAAAAGGAGGAGGAGGAAGGAGGGTGGAGGATGAGGTGCAGCTTTCATGTAGTACCAGTCTTTGAGGAATTGAACCCCCAAAGAGAGCTAGCAGGGGAACCGATAGCTGTGAGCTTCTTTCAGAATCAGGATACTGCAGGTGTTTTGATGACAAACGCAGCAGCAAGACAGTAAATAAGTTTTTACACAGCTAGGTCAGGAACAACTGAGAGAAAAAAAACATGTTCAGGTGAAGAAACACAAGATTCCTGCAGCTTTTGTGCACGGTAATCTAACGCAAAGATTTGAGATTCATACGACACACTGCACAGCTATTTCATGACCTCTCATGGAAAATAAAATTCAAGTAGAGCACAAACACCCTTTTTGTGCAGGTTTGGTGAGAGAAAAATATTCCACGAATGTTTCTCATCCACTAATTAAGCTGCCGAGCAGTCTTTGTCTATAAATAAAACAAGCATCCTCCCACGGACTGCAGTACGCCTCGGCGGTGAGAGTTATGTCAAGATAAAGCAAAACAAAACTGTTGAAGAGAGTGCTTTTTTTCTGCTGAGTAAATGAGACTAATTATACAAGCATATGAAATCAATTAGCGATGCCAAATCTTTCTCCTGGTTTGTTCATCAACAATAAAGCTACACTGAAAGCTGACACCAAACTGGGTAAGCGTTATTTGTGTTATTCACTAAGGACTGAGTCTGTAGTCTCTCACATGTAGCAGCTTCACAAAAGAGTCCTTTCACTTTGCACCCCATAAAGGCTTTGTCCTGGTGTCCCGATGTGTGACTACTAAGAATAGGCATGATTAATCGATGATCGATTAATTGATCGTTAAGAATTACGTAAAATTTCGATCGATCTAACGTTATTAAAAAAGGCTGACAGCGTGCGTCCATCCTCAAACTGCTTTCCAGCAACGATCAACCTTTGTGTGTGTGTGTGTGTGTGTGTGTGTGTGTGTGTGTGTGTGTGTGTGTGTGTGTGTGTGTGTGTGTGTGTGTTGAAACAATGCTGTGACTATCAGGGGTGGGGATCACAAGTGGCCCCACGATACGATATTGTCACGATACTTGGGCCACAATACGATATTATCGTGATTTTTAACATTTTCGCAACACAGTGAGTATTGCGATACAATATATTGCGATTTATACAATTTATCTAACTTTTTACCCAATGTAGCATTTGTCTTCCCTTTATGTTTGTCTTATTTACACTGTATTTTATTTTCATGTCACACATTTTCATGTCGCGAACCTCACGATTGATTTTATTTTTCCATATCATAGATTTGACTTCATATTAGCAATTAATTTGAAAAAATCGATACTTGGTAAATGAGACAATACGATATACCACCAGACAAAATATCGCAATACTATGCTGTATCTATTTTTTCTCCCACCCCTAGTGACTATCACTGCGCAGAACTTCCGTAGAAGTCGAAAAAAAACATGAAGAAAGCAAGACGAAGTGTGGAATGGGACTATCTTGAGAGGAAAACTGATGAAGTTTGTGACAAACGCTGCGATGCTGTGTATAAGTACAACACAACAACGAGCTCAATGATGCACCACTTGAACCACCTTTATCCAACCCCGGTTATTGGGGGTTGGGGTATTTTATGCCATTTGCATAAATAAACGATCAAACCAATGATTTATCCATTCATTTATATGATTAATCGATTAAGGGACTTCCTTAATATGCCCATTCCTAGTGACTACAGGTCTCTTTAGCGCTGCTGAAGCACAAGAGGCTCAACTTAACACACAGCAGGAGGGCCACATGCACATTCACATGCATACAGAGTGCTCAACCCTGATTCTACACATTGCCACCTTCTTTCCCCCATTTCCACCTCGGTTACTAACTCGTCCCACCGCTGTGTCTCTGTGTGTTCCACCTTGTAGATGAGGTGTAATGGGGCCTAAATTACCACCTTGACATGACAGTATATAAGAGTCAGCTGCAAAAGTCATTTTAACCTCGAGACTACAACCTCATATAACAAACAAGGTCAGCCCCATATCAAAGTGCTGCTTCTGTGCAACTGTCTCTCAAAATGCTGAACATATCAGCAACTGTACCGTAGCAGGACCGTCTCTATACAACTCTTCTCCAATCGATAACAGAAGCAAACTACTTTAAAAGCTGCAATCGTTTATTTTTTGTAAAAAGCAGGTAAATTGGTTTTGGATCAATACGTGGCATGCTACTTCTTCTTTAGCAAGCATCTGTGGTTTCTCAATCAGATCGATGAGTTTTGTCACTCTCCCTGGGACGCTCAATTGCTCACAAAAGGGAAGGATGTTGAAAAGAGAGAGAAGGCGGTAAAAAATCTTAATGACAAAAGGACAAAGCAGAAATTAAAGAAAGATGAATAGATAAATGCTTAAAAGGGAAAGCAATAGAGGCAAAAGGAATAATGGAGGTGTGTGTGTGTGTGGTAGAAAGGTCTTGTGCGATTGGGTTCTTCAGAATAATTGGTTGCTGGAAGCTCTCATTAAAACAAGTCCACAATCTTCTATCCGCCTATAGACCAGACCAAGTGAAGTGAACATACGGGCGACAGAGTGAGGTTCATATAAAACCCGGTGTCTTTTTTTAGCCCCTCTTTTATGTTTCACATGTTCGGCTTCACAGTCCAAGAAAAGTGGGATGTAAGTGCAGCGATTTTCTACTATATTTAGAACCACACCTTCGAATCTTTACCCCAAACCGAAGAATTAAAGAGACGTATTTTGACATTAAGTCCTGTGAGAAAAACTTAAAGCAGCCTTCAAACTGCCAGGTCCACACGGGTTTAACCGCATTCAGAGTCAAACCTTCAGGTTACATTAGGGTGTAAACTTACGTGTCAGTTGTTTGTTCCTTTGATATCAGCTGCGTTTACATGGGCACAAATAATCAGAATTAAGGCCCGATCAGAATAAAAAAGCGTCATGTAAACATGTCAATCGAAAATTTCTGATCCAAATTGGCTCAATCGGAGAGAAATGGTATTCCGAGGGGTGGTTTATGCCAATCCTTATTCCAAAACGTATAAACGTAAACACTTATTCCGATCGTGATTCTCTAACTTGACTCGGTCTTCACTCTTTGGCCTTTTGCTTATTTATTGAGGTCAGTACAGGAGGTTTCATTATTAACATTCAGGTGCCGTGTCTGCTCCTCCGATAACATAACAAGGCGTATATACAGCGTAATGATGACACATCTGTATGCACAGCGCAACTTTGGCAGAACAGTAAAATAAGTAAGCAAGGGCGCCATCCAATGACGACATTTAACAGAGGGAAAAATCCTGAATTGGAGGAAGTGAGCCACTACAGCGTTTGTTGGTTTATTGACAGCACAGGCGTAAATACAACTCTTCTGCGGTTGTTTTAGCGAAATTAGACAACTCTGCGCATGTCCAGATGCTTCTAATCTGAATGAAGCTTGGTGCATGTATACACACGTCATCATCAGGTTATTTGATTTTGTGCCTATATAAACAATAGACTCAGATTTTCTGATACCTCAAATTTTTAATCAGATCAGGAAATTTTGCAGATGTAAACATGGTTACTGACAGGGCACTGTAGATAAGCCATCTTTTACCAGTTAGAGGACATGCAGCCATATTTCAAACCAGAGGTAGACGACAAAAAGACATCTGATTTACACCCAGCTATGAGTGACAATGATCCAGATGAAAGTGACTGGTAGTTTTCTCAAAAGTGCATGGGAAAGGGTAGAGTGCCTACAGGAAGTTGTGATGTTGTATCGAGCGAAACCACATGAATTTAACCAATCCTGTAATGCGAACAGCGGTGCATTTATAAAGAGGAATTAGAGGGGATTTTTCTCTTTCATGAGAGGACTGGTCCGACCTTAAGCTGCAGTGTCTTTTTTAGTAAATCCATACCAGTAATGAATCTAATACTCACTGTCTTGTTGTGGTAAGTTGTATACGCTGAACACTATGAGCCAACTACTTTGCAAATTTCTGGTGCCATGTCTTTAGCTTATTCACCAGTTAGAGATCGTGTTCCCAACTGTCCACCAATCAAAAGCTGCTTTTAAAATCAGGCATGTTCGAGCCCGATATTTAACAATGACCCAACAGTAAAAAAGTAGGATGACCATCTTCTGAATCCCCAAAAATATGACACGACTACACGGGGCTGAATCATGGAGTCGACCGTAATAAATTTTGAGAGTTTTTCAGGTCAGGTGAAGTGTTTTTTTTAATGCTTCTAACTCAGTAAGTCCACGCGACACAAACTCCAAACTTCCCTACAAAACCCTGGACATTTAAAGGATTTTATAAACTCTCCTGGACAGGCCGGACAGCTCCTAAAAAGAGGACATGTCCGGGTAAACGAGGACGTATGGTCACCCTACATAAAACCCAAAATGTACATTTCAGATCATCATTCTGTGTCGGCAGTTTAGGCAGAAACAATCAAAACAAGAGCTTATTGAACCCTTGAAGGACTGCCCCGCATGTTGATCTCAATATGACTTTTACAACTTTGATGATACGTAGTTTAGTGCAAACCTAATTCGACTTATCATTTTCAGTTGCACTGTTGCTCCACTGTTAATTTATATTGTTTCTTATTTTAAATTCTTCTTTAGTTAAAGTTCATAAAACTCTGCGAGCTTATCCAGCTTTGTCCTCTAACTCTTCCCGCAGAACCTCCCCTGAAATCGACCTCTCCATATTTAAGTGAAGTTGATGAAGAAGTCACTGAGCTCGCAGTGTTTTTTGCCCGTGAGCTTCCTCTCTAGTTACACACCATTGTCTTTTAGCACAGGTAATTACTCCCATTGCTGGCTTTTATTCTGGTCTCAGAGTGATGGATGCCTCTCTCTTTCCACAGATAACAGCTCTGTTTGGCTTCTCTCTCCGAAGCATCTCGGCTATAATTCTTAAATCATGTGAGCGCTGCTCTGAATTAAAGAAGAATGCATCTGTAATGGTGGCATGGGAAATGGCTTTGTGCATGAGAAACAGGGAATACATCAAACCGGAGAGATAAGAGTGTGTGTGTGGAAGCTGCTCTCTGTCTTTCTCTCGAGCTTTTACTGTATAAATAAACATGTTAGATATGTAAATGATCTCCACATGTATGCGACACTCTGTCCAGTCATGTCCCTTTTAATGTTACCGTGATAGCAGCAAAAAGGATGAGGTTTTTTTTTCTCCTTTTTTAACCACCTACATCTGTGCTCAATCATACTGCAGTGTCAGTCTATTTGTGTCCTTGGATTTGTGTGTAAAATGCATGTGTGAGAGGAGTTGTGTGTCGATGTGAGAATAAAGGTGTGTTGAAGGAAAAGTGCCTCATAGTGCTCATGCGTGAATGAGATCGTGGAGGTGTGCGGCGAGTTGTGATGTAATGTGAACATAAATCTCTCAGGTTCTATAATACGCCGTGTTCCCTATCACACATATTTCTCCCATTATACAAAATATTTTGCAGAATCACTGATGCTAACTGACTCAAATCAAATGCCAAAACACTGAACTTAAAGGGATATTCCGGCGTAATATTAAGATGGTCAAACACACCTTAACACTGATTTAGACACCGTCTAGAGAGATGAATGTTGTCGACCAGTTGCTTCTCTGGTTAAACCAACTTAAGCAACGACCGGACGACAGCAATACACAGCGGTCTATGTCTCCATGCGCAAACCTCAACCAAAACGCCACTCTATAGCCACAAATAATGTTCAGAACAGCACCTAACAGTACATATAGGGTCCCAACCATAGTACTAGCCATCAAACATCTTTTTAGCTTTGCCTGGTTTCTTTAGCAAAGAGACCAAACTGAACTAACCCACTCTCCTCCAGCAGCCGCTTGTTTGAGGGGGGAGCCCTGACGAGTCGATCACTGAGTGCAGCAGATCATTTCCATGAAGTAATAATTATCATTATAATCATTTTGCACTGCAGACGCGGTAGTTCTTCTGCCTTAGCGTCTCGGTCTGATTGCATTTCTATGAAGTAATAATCACACATTTTTCAGGAAAATAGTGATTAAGCAAAAAATACGTTTGAGAGAAAAAAAACACGTTCCCACAAGTTAAAATATAAAATATTAAGCTTATAAATGAACACGTTTAATATCATTCTTTTACTGTGCTCTCTTAAACCACAGTTTCAGTTGGTTTCGGGGGATATTTTCTCTTTGCTTTTTTGCTCAAAATTCCAGCTGTGAATGAGTAAAAAAAAAGGGGGAGAAAAAAGAAAGAAAAGAAAAATCTGTTTTAATTCCTAGACATGAATGAGGCAAACAAGATAATCATCCTAATCAATCTGGAAGAAGAGTCTGCCTGTTGATTGGCAGCAAAAACAATTGGTGAAATTGGTGAAGACTCTTTCAGCTGTCATCATTCTCAGACTCTCAAGACCAGCTTCAGACTGGGACTAATGACAGTGCCAAAGTTCAGCAAGATCCTGTCCTGCAATCCATAGGACAGCAGGACTAAAACCATAGCCACAATGCTAATTCCAACCAGATGGAAGCTAATTATTTTTGTAGTCCATATAAATCCTTTTTTAATGAATAAAACTAAATCCCCAGAGCTCCCTCATCTTGCAGGTTTCTCTGGATGTCCCACTTCTGCTTTCCAGCTGCTTCAACAAGTCACGGTTCAAAGCATCAGTCCCCCTCCCCTAGTTTTAACATCGTTATCAAGAAAATATTCATGTATAAGAATCAGTCACTCCATTGTTGTCACAATTTTTTAACTCTGTGCTTGACGTTTCTACCTGCTGTTTTTCCTTGCAATAGTAATTTCCTAAATGCTACAAAGTAGGGCTGGGCGATAAACCGAAAATTTACAGATACTGAAATTTACAACTATAACCAATGTCATTTTGCCCATATCGGTATAGTCAGTGTCAATAAAATAAATAAATACAAGTTGGTTTTGGATGTGTGTAGGTAGGCTATGGTCTCATGTCCCTTTAAGTTGGAGAGTTAGTTGGAGCGGCGGCTGAAGTAGATGAAGCTAATGTGGGAGGGGGTGAGCAGCTTTTGGAGTAGTTATCATCCCTTTATTGTTTTTATAGGTGAACTGCAGAATGTATCATGATATTGAATTGAGGTGATATCATCCAACCCTACTTCAAAGTTTTACACTCATAGAAAACAAATACGGGAACAGAGCAGGTCTGATATCTTAATCCTTTATCTTAAATCCAAGTGTCTCTAAAATATATGACTGAGAATATGGCGGGTGTTTTGCTGCAAAGCTAAAAGCAAGTCAGAGCATCAGCAACAAGTGCACAAATCTTTATATTACATAAACAGTCACACGCTGGCTGTGCTGTAAACTCACAAAACTGCACATTAGCACCTCCTTTTTGTTTATCAGCAGATTTTAATGTGTTTATCATCTGCTGCTTCAGCATGTGTTTGGGCTTTGTCAGATTCATGCCAACTCTGCCTCAGGCTAGACAATGTTTCATCACAGACCGCTCCCCCAGATGTTGTTCAGTATGTGTGAGAGGAGCATCCGAGTTGGAAGAGCGAGCATATCCTCTCTCTCTCTCCACTTTAAAGTTGCACAGTTAATAGGCATCTAATTAAATGTCAGTGGGAGGAACTTTTTAACCAAAAGGAAAAGCTTTCATCCTGTATGATTGAATTTGAAATAAATCATGGCCATGGGCACTCTGCATCACATAATAATTGTTGGAGAAGTTCAAGGTCAAGATTTTCACAAGATTTTCACTCCCATTCCACCTGCTGCTCGTGTGTATCAGCATGCTCGTCCTGTCTGAATCTGTCATGTTCTGCAGCCACCTGACAGCGCTCTCTTGAGTTCCCCCTTTATGTGTATCGATCCACAGTTACGATCTACAGGATTCACAGTACAGGGTCACAAAGCTGGTCTAGAGTCTTTATACTGGTCACATGTCAAATGAAGTCCCTCTTCAGTTTGACATATCCAATGACATCTTGGCCGTTTTAGCAGTTTACATACTGATTTATGAAGTAGAACGAGCCCTGCCTTCTTTGTTAGTTGTTGTGTTATATTATAGGTTTTAATTGACACTGAAATAACCAGTTAAATTATTTACAGCCCTCTGAATTTGTGAATTTCCTCATAACATTCTCCTGCATTTATGTTGATTTTATTTGATGTATCTTAAAGTAAGATCTGGGTTCCAGACCATGAGTTTCAGGGTCTTAGTGAATGACCTGTTAAACCTAAACAGCGTTTTAACCTTATTCCAATTACATCTATCATCTTTTAGCTCTGACATTAAATGATAATCACTTCATTAGAGCCTGAAAAGTGTGCCGTGGTATTTGGCATGAAGTTAATAGCAGCAGACCCTTTAAGTCCAGCATGATACGATACGTCAGGATACCACATGATACGAACTAGTATGATACAATATGATATGAAACAACATGACGCAAAACATGATAGAATACGGCACATTATGATACTATATCATACAATATGATACAATAATATAAGATATATGATACTGTATGATATTATAAGATACTTGATAATACAATATAATATGATATTATTGTCTACAATACAATACAATACAATACGATATGATGTGATATTATACAATACAATTATATGATATGATATGATATGATACTGCACAATACAATACAGTATGATACGATATGATCTGATATGCCACAATACAACGCAATATTATATATGATACTACACAATATCATATGTGATGATATGATATATGTTATGAAATGTTATATGTTACTATATGATATGGTACTACACAATACAATATGATATGATATGATATGAAATGACACTATAAAACACAATACAATATGTGATATGATATAATATGATATGATATCATATGATACTTTACAAAACAATACAATGTGTGATATGATATGATATGATATGATATGATACAAATGAAAATTTGTCATTGACTCAAGTGTATCACATGCTTAACTGCATCCACAATAGTACTAATAAAGAAAACAATGTTAAAATAGCAAAACCCCTTTTACAGAGAACACATACCAAGACCACCACAGCAAACAAGCACATATATCGCACAAAAGGACAGTATTGTAACTGTTAGGATGAGTTTCTTTAGCCAGTCATGTCAGCCTTTAGAGTGGTGGAGCTGTGTCACTCAAATACCCCAGACACTTTGGTGTTAGATTGCTGGAGCCGGGGGCCTCCTACAACCATCCCTGAGCAAGGAACCCTGTACACATTATTTACATCATACAGGTCCCCAAAATACGTTCTGCCTGGATATTTCCTTCTTGGGACCTTCCACATGTTCATCTAAGGCTTTTGAAATATGTTGTCCTTTGTTTTTACCATACATGGATTTCTCTTAGGGTCAACTAAATACCAACAGTATGTTTAGGATTGTGAACCGCTATATATACTTGAATGGTCTTGGACCACTCTTGGCCACACTTGGGGGTGGGCTACTCTTTGCCACACTTGGGTGTGGACCACTCTTTGCTACAATTGTGGTGGCTACACTTGGGGTGGTCACTCTTTGTTACACTTGTAGAGGACCACTGTTGGTCACACTTGTGGCCTGCTGAAGCTGTAACCCAGATATGTAATCAGTAAAGCTTGTCAAAATGATCATTCGTGTGGACCTTCGATTCTTTCTAGTGTGAACCTGGGCTAGGCATCCTTACAGTAACAAGAGAAGATAGAAGCTATAACACCGAGCACATCATGACTTGACCATGACATCAAGCCCCAAAGCTGTCAGAAACATTATTTATCACACAGAGGAGTGTGTGGGTTAAGCCTCCAAAGATTAGACTTGGTCCAGCACATCATACAGATCCAACATACAGATTTGGAGTACGTATGTAATCTTCAAGTCACCTTTGTCAGATTGCTGTTTAATCCAATTCTGATAATCTCATGACCATTGTAGGTGTTTCAGCGATTGGGGTCAGCAGAGGCCCCCCTGATCAGTCTGAGTCTGTGCAGACCCATGAGTTCAGACTCCTTCCTATCGGGACCATCATTATTTGTTCAACTATTTGAACTCCAGGAGCTCTTCTGTTGAATTGGACCTCATGGGCCTGCCCTCGTCTCTCCATGCACATCAATAAGCCTTGGCTGCCAATAACCCTGTCGCCAGTTAATTGTCTTTTTTCCTCCCTTGGAGCACTTTTAGTAGGTATTGATTATCGCAGCCCACGAAACACCCACGAGAGCAGCAGTTTTGAAGATGCCCTGACTCGGTTATTTTGCCACAACTGTTTGACCCTAGTTAAAGTCCCTCTTATCCTTATCCCTTTGCATTTTGCCTGCTTGCAACACATCAACTTCAAAGACAAAAAATTCACTTGCTAGCAAACCAACAGTAAGGTACTGCTGTGAAGAGCTAATCAATGATATGTTTACACCTATCGGTGCTCATACTGCCACCACTGATCAGAGTAAACAATCTCTTGATGGACTAAATCAAGCATCCTACAGGACTAAATCACTACTAACCTCTAACTAACTAACCAATCTCTATCTGACTTAGTGTCGTTGCAAATATTGCTAGCACAGGGATAAGTGCATCAAGGATAATGCATCACAGGCCTTTAGTTAAGAGACCAGCTATGACTGATTTAGACCTCTAATTTGCATCAAAGGGGGATCAAACTAGACCAGTGTGCAGAAACACTCTAAGGGCCTGATTTACTAAAGGTTTGCATGTGCAAAAACACGTGCAAACTTAATAGCGCACGCAAACCTGATGCACTAACTGGGTGCACCAAGATTGCGTCCGTCAAATAAGCGAAACAGCGTGCGATCAGTTTTTCTTTGCCTTCATGAATATGCAGAATGTATGTAGATCATCAGAATGCACAAAATACTGGGAGAAGCAGATGCAAATCATTTAGCACCTGAAATGTGATTTATCAAATCCAGAAACAGATTGCGGTTGCTGTTTTGCGTCTATATTTAGCACGTGCAAACTGGCAGAGCATTATGCACGGTCATTGTGGGGAGAAGGAGGCAGAAGTGCAATGATAGACGATGGAGAGAGAAAGAGTCTTCCATGAGTGTGTCAACATATTTGGACTGTCAGTAATAGAAAATAGTAGAGTAATAGCAATAGTAATGCTGGGTGACCTCAGGGCTGATTCGGTGCCAGTCACAAAAGTGATCCATGCCATATCCTACTGAAAAACTCTTTGTAACACTGCATTTTCCTGCATCTGATGGTTTTTATGAATAATTATGTCAAACACGGAACCCACAAAAAAAGTTCTCTGTTTGTCTTATTGATTTTAAATAGTTTTAATCACTTTTTTGATTTGAAAAGTATTTTTTTGCATCAGTAAAGCACTTTGAATTGCCTTGTGTATGAATTGTGTTATACAAAAAAACTTAAGCCTTGCTTGCCTTTTATGCAGTTCCCCCAAAATGATATGTGCAACTCCATGGTTTCAAACTTCATTTTTCATCTACGATCACTCTGCTTTCATAAACTCTCCATGGTGACAGCCAATAGCGCACAAAAATCCTCATTTAGAGAGAGCGGTCCGCACCACTTTTGCACCCGTTATCAATTGCACAAACAATGACAGTAGATCACCGTTTGCTATTTGGTATCTCAGTAGATCAGGCCCTAAATTTGCAATGTGGAACTTTTTGGTTGAGACTCACTTTACATAAAACTTAAAGCAGTTTTAAGAGAATGAATCCTTTTTTTCTTTTCTTTTACTGGAAAATAAAAGGTGCAATGGCACATGAAAGTCGTCTGGCTTTATCATACCTGTTCTGTTATCTGCTCTGTGTCCAATCTATAACCTGCTTTCAGCCCCGAAAGAAATAACTAGTTAATTTTCTCTTAATGCAGCAGCCAGTGACAGACAGAACCAATTCTCTCCCTCTGCTTCACCTCGCATTTTCATATGCTCAATATTCTTAAATGAATCGTCCGCCTTGGTTGTTATGAAGCAGGAAATATGCATGAGTTTGACTTGATAGCTAATAAACATCCTCAAAACAGTATGCACCCAAATGCAGATAAAGGAGAAAGAGAGGTAGAGGTAAAGAGGGGAGAGAGGAAGAGGAGGGAACAAGCGAGGAAACAGAAAGACATCAGCGAGGAAGAGAAATTCCATTATCTTCTCTTCTGGCAGAAAACAACATCACATCATTTTTGCAGAGAGAGAGAGAGGAGGAGCACTCGCGAGCACTGTGCTGTTCATTAGCATTTTTCTCCCCACAGTCATAGAGCACTGGAATGGACCAGTAAGTTACAGAGTCCCTCATGCACTGAGACACATTGTGCATCACTGCAGCACACCTACAGAGAGAGGCTGAACTGGATCCATTACTTTCCTGAGATGAAGCGCAATGACAGAGCAGACAGAAATAAATATTATGTGGACTAGAAAGGGGCTAATATTGCTCATAGATATCTGTACCACAACATTCATACGTGTCATGACTGGTTAGTGCGGTTATACTTCACTGAACCAGGACCATTGATTATTTTTGTGTGTGTGCTGGACCCTCTTTTACCTCATTTTAAACCCACAGTTTTAAATCTGGGTGTAAAAGTTGACAATGATTTCAAATCGACTCTGTTGTTAAATCCAGTTTTTATTATCTGAGGCTTTTAACCAAGATTAAATCGGTTTTATCTTTTAATGATTTTCAGTTTTTTTTGCTTTTATTTCTACACGGTTGGACTACTGTAATGCTCTTTACATTGGTGTTGTATCAAGCTTCACTCACGCAGATACAGTTAGTCCAAAATGCTGCTGCTCGTCTTTTGACACGTCTTGTTAAAATGTCTTTTACGGTCCTTTTATCACTTTTATATATTTTAGGCTTTTGTGTTTCTATTTCATTTATTTCAATTCATTTGAAATGTTTTTTAACTGCTTTTATTTGTTTCCTCTTGATGTTTTTTTTAAACTCATGAAACACAAACTTGAAAAGCTTCAAAATTGATTCTTTCTCACATTCTCAAAGGTTTCTTTCTATTTCCTGAGCTTTCCAAACTGCTGCACAGTCTCTGCAAGCTCCTCTCCTTCCTCCCAGAGCAGCAGGCGACTCCAGCTTTGCTGCAAATACATGCTGGTTCGCTTGGACCCCTCATGCCGCCTCTCCTGTAAAAATCTTGTGCTCAACATTGGTCTATTGGAAAGGACGGGGTTACGCAAGTAAGGGCTGTAACAAAATGACACTTTGTTTTTGTCTTACTACCCCATAGAGAGGGCTCCCCTCATGTGTAGCAGCAGCATAGAACTGGGAAACAAGCCTAAAGCTTCCTCTGTTGTCTCCACATCTTTTCTATCTGAGATAGCTGCTTAAAGAGGCTGGCACTGCTCTTCTTTCTTAAAAAAGACATTTTAAAGATCCACTTTGATAAAAATCGTGTTTTTTCTTGTTGTCTACATGTTCATATCACATTTTTTTATGCTAGAGGACAAATCATGAGAAAACTAAGTGCAACATTGAATTTCTGAGTCTTTCTTAATTCTAATCGCTGTGAGCCTCTCACAGACCCAAACAGCAGGTTCAGACACAGTGAGATTTCTTACATCACAAATCCAAGCTCCACCCCCTGGAGTTCCGCTATGCAGGCCAGACTCAGAGAAGTAGAGAGGATGATCGCGGAACAAGTGTGTGCGTTAGTGGATTGCAATGCTTGTAAGAAAGCTAATTATGATATTAACTTTCATCATGTCCCCAAAGACATTAGTGTCCGAGAACTGAATAGCTCCTATTTTGCACCTAATATGTTAGGCTACAAGCTAGAGCAGCGCTGTCTCCGCCCACGACTCAGAGGCAAAAAGCTTATGAGCTCCTGGAGCTCTGCAGAAGAAAAGTCCTTAAAAAATGACACAGGTAATGTGACACAACCAGACCTCTTCGAGATTTTGGTTGTGGCTGGGTTGCGAGTCACTTTTTATGTTGCATAGATTTTCAGATGCAGGTTTATCAAAACTCTGGCACAATAAAGCTAAAAACACCAGCTGAAGGTGTTGAATTGTTTCTTTAGGATTTTCGATCAAGACCGGACAACTGAAGTGCAAATAAGCACCTTAGTCCGACTATAATCAGAGTTTGAGAACTCCCATTGGAGTCGGAGAACTCCGATTAAGACACCCAGATAATGTGATTGGAATTCAATTTTCTCTACCATGTAACCAGCGTAGTCAGAGTATGAGTGGACAATGCATATGCAAGTGCGCCACGCCCCCATAACCCCAGAACAAAAACACCAGAGAAGAGGAGTAGCGTGCACCTCATCTGCAGAAAAAGTAGCGCGTACATAATGTACGACAAAAACAACGCTGTACGATGCTCCATCTTCTTGTTCCAAAATGCCCAGCAGCAGTTGTAGACACTTCTGAAATCTGGCACAGACCTGCTGTTGTTGTTGACAGTTGTAACTCATAACGTCATGTCAATAATTCAATTTATCAGCTGTATGTACACGTGGACAAGGAGAGAAGTCCGAAAACCGAATTATGAGCTTTCGATTAAGTTGTGCATGTAAACGCACCGACTCTCTGTCACTGCACGTCTATCACTTTCTTTAACCTGAAGTGAAATTTAGAATCCTTTGGCTGAAGTTGCGATGTAAATGAATCTAGGTGCTACTTTCTGTACTTTGAGTTTGACAGAAATTCATGGCAATTATCCTAAAAGTGAAGCTCCTAAATGTGCTTCATCAGTTTTAATTAGACACACAGACAGACACTCTGCTGGAGTCTCAATGTATTCCAGCAGATCTGCCTCCCTCCTCTTTGACCAATCTTACTGCCATTAATGCTAATTATGCGAGTCTTCAATTACTTCCATAGTCTTCCTGTTTGCTCAGCTGCAAACATAGAGTTCAACTTCGAATGCCCCCTCAGTCCTTCTCTATCAAATTAAATATGCGTCAATGCCGTGAACAGGAACAGATTCTACACTGGGACTTTTTGTGGTGGCCTCAGGGTCCATTTGGCCTGCAACAGACAGTTAGTGTGAACAACAAGCATGAGTGAATAAACTTCTTGGAGTGCTAACAACATCATAGAGAGCAAAATGTGATGTATCAGTTGCTGCTTCTGAATTGATGTGAGGCAGCGTTAACCTCTGGTGTGATCAAAGGAAGTAGAAGAAGGTGGAACAGAGAGGGAGAGGAAGACCCTTGCCAAAATAAGAGATATATGAACCATTAAGGAACCAGGTTAGTCTATGCATACCCAGCATGGCTAGTTTAGTAGACGTGCTAATTGCAGTGTGACAAAATGGCCTGTAGGCTACAGGGTGAGTGTGTCTCTGTGGAGGAATCAAAGCGTAGTAATCATGAGTGCAACAGAGCGATCAAATAACACCGCAGACAGTGTGCTTTACTCATTAAAAGTCACAAGAGCTTTAAATGCACATACTTCAGCTCATTAATGGATCACTGTAGATTAATGTAATGTTACTGGCTTTAATGGCTACGTAACGGTCCAATATAGGCTCGTAGGGTGGCCTGGGATGGAGTCTAAACCCAGAGAGATTTATTTCTCCACTCCACCCTTGGCCATGAGAGGAGAAATGGTTTTACTGTTTCACAAGCCAAATTGCATATCATTAAAATCCATGAAGAATAAATGAAAGTGAAGTAGATGAAATTAAAAACAGATGTAATCAGATGGAATAAAACTGCTGTGTTCTGTGGCAGGGTGATTTCAGAGTCATACTGGTTTGTTTCACAGGATTGTCAGCTATTGTCAGTTGCACGGATACACGACAGCCACTTTTTTTCAGAAATACACCTTCAACTTTACCAGTAGGGACAAAATACTATATAAAAACATGGATGTCGTCTTTGAGAAATCCCTCATTGGTTTCTAAAAAGTTGACCCAACCTGAATTTTAAAAGTGATTGTTGTATAAACACTTATCTGCATGTCCATTTTGGGGACAAAAAAGGCTGGATGAAGCTAAAATACAGAAATTGGCAACACAAAAAAATGTTAATGCACCAAAACTGATTTTACTACTCATCATTGACATGGGCCAGACTCTATTGATTGAAAAAACAATCATCTAGGTCATTTTGTATGGGAAATATGGCAATTTTGTGTTTCTTTACCATTCAAAATAACAGTGCCATGGTGCACAATAAATTGTATGAAAAGGGTGTAACATCAAATTTTTTATTTATTATTTTTCTTAATGATCTGGGCTGAAGTTGTTTAAGAGATATGAGTCGAAAAAAGTGATTATTTAATGAACACTTCTCTGCATGTCCGTTTTGGAGACAAAGCAGGCTGGATGGAGCGTAAAATTAACAGCAACCAAGGGTTAATCAACGTAGAACAGGAAAAATGGGGCTGAGGTGGGCTGTTAGACGCCTGATGAACAACTACAACACACCAAATGTTGAAAATGTTTCACATTTGAGATTTGATTGATGTCATTAGTTTTCTTCATAATCCACCACTTAAACTTGTGGTGGAGTATCTTAGTTGACTCCTCCAACTGGTGTTTTCAAGACAAAATAAGTCAAAAATACAGATTTGAATTATAATATTTTTTATCGAGACTTTTATCGTTATCGCCAAAATGGCAAATCTTATCCTGATAAATTTTTTTTAGCCCATATCGCACATCCCTATTTTGCACAGGTATTGAACAATGCAAATTATTAAACGAGTCCTTGCTTTTACATCCTCATAATGAAGTAATTAAAAAATAATCATCTCCTTTACAGGGCGAACAAATAAAGAAATGAGCCAGACCAAAGCTGTTTTCTTAACCCTGCTGTAAATTGGGTAATTTGTAGATTCAATAACCTTTTTAGCCAGCCTCTTACCAGGTGCCCCCAGACCCCAGACCTCTTTAGCGAGGTCAGTTCAATTTATTTGCTTTTTTTTCCAGGAGACATTAAGCATCTTATAAAACCAGCTCTTTTCTAATTAAAGGACTAAATTGGTTTATAAAGTCAGTGACCCACTGCCAGTGAATGTTAATATAAGGTTCGTGTTAATACGAGTCTAGATTCAATGTTTTTGTTGGGACTGTTTCTGAATCTAGTTACAGTTCTGTTTTACCGAGACAGAAAGCTTAAAGTGGATTCAATCGAAGCGAAAAGGGCGAGAGGACAGAAGAGTGGGGCGAGTTTAAACTTTGCTTATAAAGAAGACAAAAATGATGACATGAAAAGAGAGAGAGCTATGCAGAGAGATGCAGGCACAAGATAGATGAAGGAGGTTAGGCAGAGTGAGCAATAAGTGCGAAATGAAAAGAAGAGAAAGGAAAAATCAAAGGCCAGAGTCTTCAGAGTACTTGGGCGGCAGGTTCAGACAGAGGCAGCCTTCTGAGACTAAATGTGTTCTCCAGCCTCGGCGCCCTCACTGCCCGCTGTGTCAGCCCACACAATGTCTGCCTGGTCAACCATGGCGCTCATCTCTTCACACACACACACACACAGACTGACATACATGGTGCACACACTTGCACAAAAAGACATCCCTACTCCTCTAACTTGCTTCATGTTACCTCTGCTTTCACCATGATGAAAACCAACGTGAGATGTTGTTCAGACCCAGAGGGATTCATGCTCCTTTCCTGCACCCTCCTTCCTTCGCTTTTATCATTTCCTCGCTTCTTCTTGTTCAGTAAAACCACAGTAAATGGTTGCAGAAAGGGTCTATACTGATTTGTCTCATTGATTTCCTCCCCCCTGATGCAGTCTCTTGTTATTACCCGTTTCCACTTCATCACTGCCAATCACTGCTTCCTAAATTAAACCTTTTGACAAACAAAAAGAAATTAGTTTCGATACAGAGTGCCCTAGAATTAACGCGCAATTACTGTTGGCTCAAGTGGAACCCCAAAGTGGGATTTCAGAGGCAAACAATGCTTGGATAAACTTTAGCTAACCCACATGAACTGCAGGGAGCTGAATTGTGGTTGGACCCTGAACTTTATTGCTTGGAGTTGGCGTTTGTGGTCATTGGAAGAGGCCATTGCAACTTTTTCCTGTTTAGATCTGCGGTTCCTAACCTTTTTCTTTGAGTGCCCTCAGCTTTAGGAGAGTGGGTGAGTTGTGTTTAGTCTCTTTGCTAAAGTAATCAGGCAAAGCTAAAAAGAGTTTGGTGGCTAGTACTATGTCTGGGACCCTATATGTACTGTTGATGAAGTTAGGTGCTGTTCTGAGCATTATTTGTGGATATAGAGTGGCGTTTTGGTTGAGGTTTGCACATGGAGACGTAGACCGCTGTGTATTGCTATCATGCGGTCATTACTAAAGTTGGTATAACTAGAGAAGCAAGTGGTCGGCAAAATTCATCTCTAGAGGGGGTCTAACTCGGTGTTACAGTGTGTTTGACACTAATTTAAATTTGTGCCGGAATATCCCTTTAAGCAGCAATCCCTAAAAAGTCCCACTGAGCTGCTGGGTGCAGCTTCTAGACCCCAGTAAGCCACGCTGCTAGTGATAAAGCCAGATGACTCTGCCCAGAGAGAGAAAGAGAGGAGGGGGAATAACTTTGAGTAAAACTGTATCTGTGTTGTTTTGTTTCAGGAGATAAATACGTGTTGCCTAAATCTCTCTTTGATCACAGAAAACATTTATTCTCCAAAGGAAACCAAAAGGGAATAGCAGCAGCACAACCTCCACTTCAATTTCCCACTGGAGATGCTTAAAGTGAAACACAGCAATGTTAAACAAAAATATTCACAATGCGCCGGCACTTTGGTGCTTAAACTAGGAAAATGGTAAAAGCTTTGCACCAAACACACACCCTTTTTTGACTCGCTGATTCAGACTGTTTGAAGACGACACAAGTAACAAACTGTAAGAAGTTCAATAGGCTTATATCAGATGACATGCTGATGCATTACACACTCTTAGCCCTGTGCACTCCAAACTCATTAGTAAACATGCCCTTATATCATCTTGACTCCATTATTGCAACAACCTTTCGTTTGCGGGTCTCTGGGCACCATCTTCAGCTTACACAGTGCTGCTGCTGCTGCTGCTGGATGCAAAGGCCTGCAAATGTATCCGGAGCTTCCTTCCAAGATTCTCCTTTTTTATGTTCAAAGCCCTGCAGTAACTCTTCCTGACTCACATTACTAAACCTCTCTCCTCGTACAGTACAGCAAGGCCTCTTGGATCCTCAGATTAAGGCTGGTTAACTGTCCCACATCTCACAGGAGAACTTGTAGGAGACAGGGTCCTAATTCTTTGTATCTGCAGCCAGACTCTGAGGTAGTTTCCCTGACAGTAGACTCGCTAAAAAGTTTTTGGACCAAGTTGAATGCCCTTGGCTACCTGTGATGATTGTTTCCATGATTATATCCTGATTCATGAGTGTGTGTATGGAAAGCTGCATTTGCCAGGACTTTCCAGCACTATCAAGTTACAGAGTCAATTACCAATTAAAGGGATATTCCAGCGTAAATTTAAGTTAGGGTCAAACACACCGTAACACCGAGTTAGACCCCCGCTAGAGATAAATGTTGCCGACCACTTGCTTCTCTAGTTATACCAACTTTAGTAACGACCGCATGATAGCAATACACAGCGGTCTACATCTCCACGTGCAAACCTCAACCAAAACGCCACTCTATATCCACAAATAATGCTCAGAACAGCACCTAACTTCATCAACAGTACATATAGGGTCCCAGACATAGTACTAGCCACCAAACTCTTTTTAGCTTTGCCTAATTTCTTTAGCAAAGAGACTAAACACAACTCACCCACTCTCCTCCAGCAGCCGCTTGTTTGTGGGGGAGTCCTGACAAGTTGATCACAGAGTGCAGCGGAAAAGTTATCATTATTACTTCCTGGAAATGGGACAATCACGTCTGCAGTGCAAAATGATTATTACAATGATTATTACTTCAAGGAAACGATCCACTGCACTCAATGATCGACTCGTCAGAAACAACAGGAATCTAGGGAATTTCCCCTGCACTGTATCCAGGTATTTATGTCAAAGTCACACTGGTTAAATTTTTGGCTTAAAAGTTACTGAATCAATTTCAAGTTACCCAATCGTTTTAGATCGTATTGTTCTAAATGAGCCAATATCGTCCTTGAATCAAATCGGCAACCACGAATCATGATACGAATCAAATCGATGTTGAAATGAATCGTAAACAACCCTAGAATAAAGCCACCAAAAAAAGTCCTGCACTTGCACATACTGTGTGCATCATGTCACCAAGCCTCTAAATTCACTTGTTGATGTACGTAATCTAACCCCAACTCCTAACTTCCTCCTCTTGTTTTACCTGTTTGCTTCTGGTGAAATAAACACATGAAATTTCAGCACATCATCCGAGAACACTGGATCATGGTTTCAAACTTGGTCCTGATATCCATGGGCGGTTTGAGGCAAGATAAATTGTCAGATAACTGGTATTTATCGCAGATTAAATCAAACCACTCGTTCGCTGTTACTTCATTTTTTCCCAGATGTGAAGGTTATGTGTGTTTTTCAGAAGGCTTTAATATCAGGACTAATTGAGTTGACATCCAGCATAATTGAAGTGTGAGAGTTGTATTGTGTGTTTTTGTCACATTAGAAGTAAAAAAGAAGCTAAATAAATAATAAATCAATAAATTGATGAAGAAAAGGACAATTATATCCTGCTTTGCTCTTAATTAACAACATATAAATGTCAAAAAACAGATTTCTGCAGATCATTGTGATTATATTTGTATTAGACCTATTGGATATAGTATTGAAAAGATCCTAAAGAAAATGGGTTCATCAAAATTGGGGGCATATACATTTATCAAAGTTACTTGTACTGAATTTAGTTCCCCTTTAAAAAATAAATATCTACATCTGTCATCAGTAAGTGTTTGTTTATGTACAAAAGGACTGTTTTTCTTCATAATGATTGCATCTCCTCTTGCTTCTGTGCTAAAATTTGACTGGGAAACATGAGATGCCCATGAAGGACATAATATCTCAGTGGTAGTTTTTTCAACATGATACATGATTTCTGGAGGAAACGTATATCAGCTTTGAGTGTACGTAAATGAGCGTACATTTTTCCTCTTTTTAATGACCTGCCAGAAAAGTGACGTCAGTACGTATAAATAGAAATTATATATCAATAAAGTTCTTCTTATCTTATATAGGAAGACTTTTTGAATTCCTGTTACAGCGATCAGGTTTGCTCAGGTATCTCTGGGTCAGGCTGCAGTTTTTGCTGCTGTTGTTCTTCACTGATGGATTAAGTTGGATTGCGAAGTCTTCATTGTCCCTGAGAGGCAATTTGGTTTGCAACAGAAGTCCACACAAAGCATCCTGTTGTAGGTCTTCCTCCCGCTTGTGAGTGTATCGATCTTTTAACAGGATGAATAAACTTTGGTTTTACTCTGGGCACATTATCAATTTGGCGAGAATGTATTCTGGGTTCAACCGAACCTACGAGGAAAAGACTGCAGCGCCGACTAATAATGAATCACCTGGAGGAGGGAGGGAATAATGGTGCTAAAGGAACCAGGATTGTCAAACAGTGGTCTCCTGTGTCCACGTACTCACCGCCAGGCTTAAAGCGTTAATGAAGCAGCATCATGATTCCTGTGCTTTTGTTCCTTCAAGACATGAGTCATAATTCACACAGCCCACAGAAGTAAACATTTCCTCAATTACATCTTCATGCATTATAAAACAGCTTTAGCATGTGGCTTTTCCATAGAAGAGAGTAAGAGAAACCAAAAAGTCCTGCAGGGAGGGGAAGAGTTCAGAGAGGATGAGAGGCCTTCATATTGATTTTCGAGCTAAGTAAGGAAAGGTTGTAAGTTCGGATAGTCTTGGAGATTAAAGTTGCGTTCACACCAAAAAGTCGGTTTTGTAATACGAAACAAAGCGAAGATGAAACCTTGATCCGCGTTTAAAAATTGTCACGTGGCTGCAAAAACCATTGGCATAACAAGCCTTATGTCCCTTATCACTTACCATAGCATGTGTACTGTTGCATTATGGGTATCGTAGGCAGATACAGTATGATACAAAAGTGATGGCTCCACATGGGAGCTGCAATAAAAGATGATATTAAATCTCCAACACGGACTTCTTTATTAAGAGTACCGAACATTACATACATCATGGAGCATCGTCTACTCATCTTTATGTCGGTGCTGATCTAGACTGCATATCAGCAGACTTAAATGGACTGCGCGTATGAACGGCTGGGAAAACTGTGGCAATTAAATAATGTATTGATACACGCACGTCGCAGAAGACGCTCTGCAATCAGACGGTCATATCACAGAAGACTACAGGCAATTATGAGAGCCTACCTCCATGTTTTTTCAAGGCGCGCTTCCTGTGATCAGTGCAGATGGGGTTCACACTAGAAGTAAACCACTCTAGAGTTCACTTTAGAGTGGTAGTGGTCTGAGACCGCCCCTACCAGGCGAACGCGAGAGCGGTTGACTGGTCCACACCAATGTTTAAGGACAGCGTTCACAACAACCAAAAAGAACCGCACCAAAGAGGTAAACGCTCCAGGGTTCAGTTCAACTGGACCAAACAAGGCTGGTGTGAACATGACCTAAGGGCCCTTTCTCACCCAGAGTTCGCTTAGACGGTCCGGTTTAGGGACCAGATGTTTACATTGTTGCATTTGGTCTGGTTAGCGTTCACATGGGACTTTTGCTAAGCAAAGCAAATGGTTTAAAAAAGAAGCAAAATTACGAGGGAAAATCACTGTCTGTCACCTGTTCATTTGGGGCACAACCTTCATTGTCCCACAGTGCAGAGAGAACAATGGGTGTCTTGCTTCACGCAATTCACCAGAGGTAGCGGAGACATTGTGCATTAATGCAAAGAAATTCCTATAACACATTGTCAGCGTGTTTGTTGAACAGAAGAACACCCAGGTATTTAATATCACCCGACTACTGTATTGGAACACAAACCCTCTACCATTCGTCCAGTTCTACGGACAGTCCGGTGTTTTTACCAGCTGTTCTCCATCTGCTGCAACTCCTAACCAGGCATAATTTCCTGGCTTTATTACAGTGTAAATGTGTTATTGGTTTATATTGATATAGAAAAAGTCCGGCTGCATCAGGGCTGCGTTCACAGTTGTGTTCATGGACCAGACCATGGTTCGTTTGGAGGGGGACTGAGTCCTGCATTTTCAAGAGGACCATGGTTGTAAGGATGCCTAGCCCATGTTCACACTTAAAAGAATGGAAGGTCCAAACGAATGATCATTTTGACAAGCTTTACTGGTTGCAGATCTGGGTTACAGCTTCATCAGGCCACAAGTGTAACAAAGACTGGTCTGAGACTGGTCAAGTATAGATAGCCGTCCATGTTTCCAAACATTCTTCTGGCATCTTGTTGACCTGGAGGAGGATCCATGTAGGGTAATAAAAAAAAAGCACAACATATTTTGGGAGCCTGAGTGATGTTAAACATGGGAACAAGGTCCTTGTTGAGGATGGTTGTCAGAGGCCCATGGCTCCAGAGATCTAGCACCAAAGTATCTAAGGTTTTTGAGTGACACAGCTCCACCACCCTAAAGGATGACCTGACTGACTCAAGAGAATCACCCTAACAATGGTCCATTTGTTCAATCTGGACCACTGTTTGCTTGCACGTTCATACCACCTGGACCAACCATGGTCCTATTCGAACGAACCGAACCATCCTGGTGTGAATGCGCCCTTAAGTTCATTTGCTTTTGCAACAAGACCGTCTCAAAACGTCCCCTGAAAATCAGCTCTGAATAAAGTAGAGTGATCTAGAAATGTATGCATCTATGTGTAGGTGATTTTTTTAGCATTTATGCATGAGTTTATTCTACTAATGTTTATACAGAAGCTATAATTACTTATGTGAGAGTGACAGACAAAAACAGAAATAGAAATAGAGTTTGTCTCTCTGTGTGTATGTGTGTGTGCGTGTGTGACACTCAGGTAATTGGGACATTGTTGTTATGCAGATAGGTAGCGAGACTCCTGCCCCGAGGCCAGCCGCAGCATAGAGAGTGTCACAGCAGGGAAGAATTACCCACATGAAACGAGGCAGCGTTGTATTCAGACTGATGAATGCCAACGGGAACAACGAGACTTTGTTTCTCTGTCTCTCAGAGAGACAACAGTCCTCATTTTGGCAGAGAGAATATGGCTGCTCTCCAAATCTTCCCTGACATTCAGCGGAGGTTTGCAGCGCCCGAAGAAAGACTGCTGGACTACCCTCCCTGTTTACACACAACCGTGGCATTATGGGTATTTAGTCCAGCTGTGGCTGCGAGGTAAAGCACTGACCTGTAGTGATAAATGGTAATTTAACAAAGATTTTCACATTTGCCTCAAGTTTCTAAAATGTCCTTTTGTACTTCCCCACAAAAAAAGCTCCAACTTTAATTAAAATAGTTTTGTTTTATATGAAACACACAATACCTTGAGCGTTTTCATTAGGACGTGAACATATGACACCTTTAGAAACCAACAGCATCCAACAACCATCGTCTCATTCGTGCATTAAGTCAGAATAGCTGATTGGGATCAATAAAGCCACTCTCGGTGTTTTATGTGTATATTTCAGAGATAACCAAACTCCATAGGGACTTATTAGTTCCTCCCCCCTCTGACAGAAAGGACAGAAGAGCTCAGATGGAAGCACTCGCAGCCTGAGACATGATTTTTATTTCCTTCAACAAGCACACTAAAGGTATTTAGTATGCAGTTTGCATTGCACCTCCGTCGAGCTGCATTTTCCTTCTGTTAAAGTCACATCTGCAACTGCCTCACCGCTCTCTGCCACCCTGCCCCTCAGCCTCCGCCTCCTCCGCCTCCTCATGGCCATCTCATTATGGAAGCTAAATTAACCATGGCGCATACCTTCAGAGCGTGCAGCAGTTTTACAGCGCCATCGGTCTCGCCTCACAAATACTCCATCATGTAATTGAATATCAAGTCTACCGGGGGCTTTCATAAGTGACTGACCCACTGCAGGAGCGTAATTGCACACGAGGATGCAGTTTTTCTTTTTTTGTTTTTGAAAACAGACACATGCAGACTCACATGTGTGATGCTCTTACAGTCAAGTACAGTGCAGAAGAGAGAGAAAGAGTGTTTCAACTGAGCGGAGTAAAGTTTCTTTAAATTCACAAGGCACAGCATTATAAAACTAATAAATAAAGTTTACGACATAATCTCAGAGACCTGGAACAAGCACACTTGTGAGCCAGAAATCGTCCATGACCTTAAATAACTCCTCGACGTTACTTATAGACTTGGGTTTGTATCATCTGACCAGTCCAAAAAGAAGACACCCATCGGATGTACAAGTTACTTTAATTTACTGTTCGGTTAATTTACTGGCTTGTAACATTGGAACAATTTTAAGTTTAAATTGTAGTTTCTGTTGCACACCTGTTATTATGCATGTCTGGTTTTGCTGGTATTTGTTGTTGCTAAGAGAACAATCTGTGTGGAGAGATAAACAATAACACTATCCTAGCTGACATCCCTGTTATCATGATGATGATTTTGTTCCATTTATCATAAAAAATGCATATATTTGCGTGCAACTGCAGGTAGCAATCTTCTTTTTAGACATTGCTCCCTAAATTCCACTTCATTCTTTGCCTTCAAATGTGCTGGCTGTTCCTAAATAAGAGCAAAGAACTGAAAAAGACTAAACTCTGTCTGAAAGTCCTGTAATGCAAATCCAGAAGCCTTGAAAAACCGTATTACTGTCAGATGATAGCTTGTATGTTGTTCCTAAAGTTTACCTAAAGTCAACTAGTTGTGTCTTATCTCCATGTATCACAGCAAAGTGCTCAATTTTATAGATAACCTTCCAATGTGCATCATTTATGAAATCCAAACACTACCTCTATCAATCGTACTTATCCCAAGCCCAATGAAAAAAGTTAAAAAATAAAAAGTAAAATAAAACACATACTTCGGGTGGTGAACCTCATCTCACAGAGACAACTCCAGGGCAAGAATTCAATCTGTCCATTTTATCCATTTTATATCACGACATATAAGCGATAGAGAACCAGAAATGTCAATCTCTCATCTGAATGCAACTTTGAAATCATACCTCAGAGTAGGGCTGGGCAATACACCAAAAATGTACCAATACCAAGATTTATGACAATAACTGACACCATTTTTGCCCATATCGGTATATGAAAATAAATAAATCAAAGTTTGTTTTGGATGTGTGTAGGTAGGCTAAGGTCTCATGTCCCTTTAAGACGCTGTCCTACGTCTGAGACGTGACTCCACCCCATCCAGTCCGTAACGAAGAGGGAAAGACAGGTGAGGAAATGGAGGACGGTTCAAAAGTTGTAGTGGCTGAAGTAGACGAAGTTAATGTGGGAGGAGGTGAGCTGCTTGTGGAGTAGTTATCGTCCATTTATTGTTATCAGGGTGAACTGATCAGTATATTGATTTGAGGCCATATCGCTCAGCCCTACTGCATTGTGCATACTTATTAAAGTGTAGAAAAGCACATTTAGGTGAATTACTGCTCTTTTTCTGAGGAATAACAATGAAGATAATAATAATAATGATAAATAGCTGCTGCAGTCTGTCTGTTAGTGCTTGTAAACATGACAGAGACCTGTGTATTTTGCATATTCCTGTTTCCTGTCTTCATTTCACACTGTCCACTAAAAGGATTTCTATCTCTGCTAATTTATTCTCCCATATTTTTGCCATTAGCTGTTCACCCTTTTTTTTTTTCTCGGTCCATCTCATCTTCCCTAACCGCCCCAAAGCCTGACTAATGCCGCATGCTGCCCCCTACGTTCGGCCTCCAGTAATACAGTCTGCAGAGCCAGCTGTAGTGTAATTAATTTCTCATTAGTGTAAGCAATAATGACTATCTCACAATCTTGCTTGGCCTTTTTTTTTCCCTCACTCTCACTTCTTCTATCTTGCTGCTTGTGTATCTCTATTGGCCTCATCCTCCTCGCCATCCTGGGAAGTGTTCAAGTCGTTAAAAAAAAGAGAGAGAGAGCAACAACAAACAACAATTAGCTTCCTGTTGACAGGGAGAATAGTAGACTCACCTCCTGCAAATTACCCCTCGCTGAGGAATGGGCGACTGAGACCGTCACTTTTAGGTGTTCTTTAATGAGCCGTCTTCATTGGAGCTAATCACTTAGTGGCAAAACACCCACAAACACAGCAACACCCCGAAACACTCAGGACAAAATGTCATCATCTGCAATTCCTCCAGGTAATGAAATGAAAACTGCATGTTTTTAATACGAAGAGCTGACTCTATGAAAATGTGGTTTACATTAAGTCTGATTGTTGTTCCTGCTGATGTTATGAGGTTGGAATAAGTGTTGCTGAAGGACTTTTCTCCAAGTACCGCTGGTGGAAAGTGTAAGCTGATATATTTTAATGAGTAAAAACAAGATTAAAACAGTATTTTCTATCTTTATTTGAGAAAAAGGGTCAAATTTAACTTGGACAATAGTACTTTTTCCTCAATTTGGGGAGAAGTCTGTTGTAAATTTGAGAACCGGAGATTTTCTAATGAAATAAAAGCAAAATCATTATTCTGTGAGAAAATTTGATCTTGCCTTCGATAAGTTTGAGATTTTTCCTCAGACATTATTTTACTATATGGCTTTTACACCCTGACATTTGGAGCACAAGAGCGTGAAATTCTCCCCACCCTGAGTTTCCTGAGTTAATGTGCCTCTGGTTCTCTCACGGCACCGCATCCATCTACTGCATATTTTATCTCGTTTTCTCTTCACTCTCTTTCCCCTCGTCTATCTCGGTGCAGAGTCCTTCTCTCTATCGCTCAAACTTCAGTAATGTTGCAGATAAAAAAGTTCGACTTTGATCGCTCTCTGACTTGGAGCACAGCTCTACTCCTCACTTCTCATCTCATTTGCCATTTCAGCCGGCTTTGGCTCAGTCTAATTTCACATCGGCTCAGAGCTTCTGTTGCACACGTTCATTATGCATCACTGGGAGCTGATGAGAACTTTATAGGGTTCCTCTTTGATACGAAGTCGCATCACATAAGCCCGCGCATAACACATAGTTTGACCTCATTCAACATCACTGCGATGTCATGTTTTGTTCCCTTTTCCACTTGGTGCTTTGGGAGGAAATTGGATGAGAGTTTGAGGTTGAGGTACATCAAATACCTTTAGAAGCTGCACTGAAGAACACTTGTCATGAATCTGCAAATTTGTGATTCATTCTTTGATTCATTTTGATTCATTTCACAACCTAGCTTGAGACAAAGATGTGAGTATAAAAGGTCAACAACAATCGATTTTTTACTTTTAAAAGAGGAGTTGTCTGACAATAATAGACATAAATGATGCTGCAATATACTGGTATACTGGTAATGATCTTTATGTTCTGATGGTGATCAATACATAATGTGTTAAAAAAGAGTGAAACATCGCCGCTATCCACAGCAGGAGTAAAACTGGGAAAACACCAACCAATCACATCATGTGGGTCCCACATTTTTAAACCAATCAAATCCTGTGCTCGCCTCCTGTGCGTACATGTCACCGACGTGCCCTGGCCCTGATTCGAATAAAGCAACGGCGAAAACTAAAGTCAACGTCGGGACAGCTTTCCAGCGATGGAGAGATCTGAAAGAGGTCAAAGGCTTTAAAAGTGATGCTGTGGTCGCTCATTTTCTGTTGGAAAGGCACATTGAGGGTTTGTTGTTTCAGGACGACTTTAAATCTTGATCAAGTATTTAGTCATGTTGCGAGTTATGTGGTCATTCCGATGCTAACGTTACCGTCTTTGTCCCTGCTGTGCAAAGACTTCCCAATCTAAAGTTCCAAAGTTTTGAGTCTGTGGTTTTGAATCAGCCGACAGCAGCACTCCTGCATGTGAGTGGGGGCGTAGTTTTGGAGGAGTTCTAAGGGGAGGGAGGAGTGGCAAGACGAAGTCCTGAGGAGATGCTACATTCAAATTCATGCTAATTTGCCGTGATGACCAAGCCTACCTTTATGAGGTATGAATGGTATAATGGTATAATGGTATGAAATTCTACCTCACAGTTATTGTGACCAAAATAGTCATGGTTTTCGGTATGTATTCAAAGGCATTGATTACTGCATTTTTGAAACACATGCTAACAGTGTTTTTTGTCTTTTAAACTCAACATGCATCTTTGATTTTAAAACAGTATTCAATTATTTATTCAGTATAGCAAATGTTAATGATTGAGGGCAAGAGATGAATGTACAAGAGGCTCTAGTGAAAAGAGACAGAGCTACAAAATGAACATGACCCTCTCATTTTTTGGACAATGAACTCAGTTAAAAGCCAAAATTATGAGCTTTGAACATGAAGTACTCGACTTTAATCTGCGTGCGCTGAACTTTGAGCCGGCTCTTTTTGAACTGGCAGAAAAGTTGTCACGACGCCTGATGAGCCGAAGATTACAAAGTGCTCTCTCCACTCGGATTGACCTTTTTCTTATTTGCTTCAGTCCTTTTCAAACGTTGAAAATGAATGAATCAAGTTTTTTTTACTGTGTTATGAATGCAGTTTAAAGGAAACATTATTTTACTTTTATTTTACAGTTGCCTAAAGAAGAAGTCGGCACAGTCTAGGAGATCCAACCTAACCAGGTCTGAATGATATATAATACAATTAACAGCAGTACTAGCATGCAATCTTTTCTTTCAATTTGGAGGAAACTAAATAATTTAACACCTGTCTCATTATGAATAATTAATCCATTAAATGCGAACCCATCCCCTTTCACATAATGGAGCCTTTGATATTACAGCGAGACACTTTCAATCACTAAGTATTCTCCCTAATTGGGTAAACAGTGTCAAGGCTTTTTACAAGATGGATCAGCCCATTAGGGGGTCAAATCTGGAGCCAAGGCTTTTACTGTTTGCACACAATGATATCATATATTAATACTCTGCTTGAGATTGAGGGGTGTTTTTGGTTAATTTTGTTCAGTTTAGGCAAAGAAATTGTCAAAGTGGACATGAATATGACACGGAAACTGAATCGGGTCTACTTTTGTGAAATGAACTCAGAATTTTGGGGGGAAAAGCAAAACTTTGCAGCTCTTCTGCCAAGTGAAAGTCAACAGCATGAACATTTGACAGATTTTAGAGGTGCTGCTGACTCAGAGTTGTGAGAGTGAGCAAGAAGGCAAAAAAAGAAATAATATTCTGACATTGCCAGCCCATCACACCACTGGGAGCGGTCAGCCCTTAAGTAATAACTTGCCTTAAATGTTAAGCAGCTTTTTAATGCAAAAAAAAAAAAAAGGAGCCTTCACTCTTTTTCCTCCTGTATTTTGGAGAAGATCTAGAGTGAATATAATCATCTACAACATCAGCACTCTGTCTTTTTTCAACTTTTAATTATCGCAAATGAAATTCTGTCGAACAAGGGGACTACAAATCACACGAACATTATCATTCAACAGCAAAGTTGTGTGGAGAAACAAGAACTGATTCGAAGGTTCAAGTTTCTTTCAAATCTTAAAAAAAAGGACTAATTATGTATTCTTTCAGCTAAAGGAGCAAAAAATTATGTAAACATGAGGACCAGCGTCCCCAGACATTCACCCACCACAGCTGATAACACTCATAACGCTCAAGCATGACAATCCATTCTTTACAGCTTGTAAGTCAACAGCAATGCACATCACGTGTGTGTGTGTGTGTGTGTTCGACAGACTTGCAATAATGCTCAGCTGTTGGAGGAAATTAATTAACTTTCATTATCAATACAACGAGTATAGACAGTCTCAGCGAGGAGCTCTGTATCTCCTTCAGCCAACTCAGGATCCAACAGTGAGATGTCTGTAACTTTATTCAACAATGAGTGATTTTTATTTACATGTAAATATTTGTCAACTTGTTTGAAATTTTTTGCTACACGACAAAAAATGAGAAAGTCAAAGATATTGTGTTTCCTAAAAGAGGAAAAATTCAGCTAATTTCACGCCGCCATTTGTGCTCTGAAGAAGTAAAACTCGTGTTCCTTATGAACAATACTTTTGGAATAATTATGAGAAATGGTTCAGCAGCCTGAAGCAAATGCAGAAAATCCCTCGACCAATGATATGACTTGGTATCATCGGTAGAAATAATTACAATTTAATTTAGATCACATTTACACGTGCTATTTTCATTAACAGACATTTTACCCTCTCCGTTTACAATAAAAACAGTGTGCACACCCGTACATTTTCAGAGGAGTTTTCATTTACACTAACCCGTGTTTATATGCCGTCAAGAGCATGCCAAACCTGCAGGTGGCAGTGTAGCGAGAAGCTCAAGTCCACATTAGCCAATCAACAATGTCACTGTCTTCTTTCCTGCGCACAATCTGCCGTCGGCTACCCAAATTTCAGTTTTTCTCTGTTTACATGCAAATGTGCAGTTTTCCAAAATCTCCACTTTAGCCAGAGTTTTTAAAAAGCATCGTTTTCAGGGTTGAATTCTCCGTTTGCGTCTAAACCAAGGGTGCAAACGATGGTTAAGGTCTCAGTTTTTAAAAATAACCAGGTACATATAAACGGGGCGTCAATGTAAAATAATATCAGGTATGATGAGATACAATATGATAAGATACGATACAGTACGGTATGATCATAAATTGTATATACTATGGACGACTTGGCTCCGCCTCCCATCATTATACGAAATTGAAGCCTAATTGCTCTCAGTATTTTCAGGATTTTCTCCACTTCCTGGAACCACCACTTGCACAGTAGTGTTGTATGCAATCGGAAGGAGAGTCGCAGTGATGACGCTTAGTCTTAGTACACCCATAGGCTGTATCAGGTGTCAATCCTAGAAAACATGAACCCACTAATAACTTAAAAAAATGTAGCTGCACAGAAAAAAAGAGAACATGAGCACAAACCAGTCTTACATTAACAACATGTCAACATCCCAACCACAGAAAAAATGTATATTCTGTGTAATTAATTTCTAAAGTTTGTCCACAGCTCCATAGGGATTACTGGAGGAGGCGGGATTTATGACCTATACTGCAGCCCATCACCAGAGGGTGCTGTTCTCACAGTGGCTTCACCCAGCGAGGAGGCAGACGGCATCCATTCTACATACAGTCTATGGGTGCGATATGTCAGGTACAGTAACTTATGATAAGATACATTGGATACAGTAGGATACGATACAGTAGATCAGGTATGATATAATACAATACGTCGCACTCTTGTTTACTTTACTATAGCAACTATGAAATCCACCCACTGTCTCCTCTGCCCTTGCTTGTATGATAACCGACAACTAACACCTTAGCTTCAGTTCTGACAGGCATAAGTAAAGTGTGCTGGGACTATATTCTACATGAGTTGATGATGGATTATTATGAGGTATGTGATCTGCTCATCTCTTGTCTCAAAGTTAATTAACACTGTCGAGGGGTTTTTGCCAATAATAAGCCAGGTGATTAGCAAGAAAGCTGGGTAATAAGACGTGATACGATGTACTACAAGGCTTTCCACCATGTCGTCCTCTCAGGGGAAATTTTCCTTTATACAAAAGCTCTGCACATGTTCAACTGTCTCCACATTCATATTATAAATAAAAACATCAGAAACAAACAACAACCTACATGTTTGATAGATAAACTCATAACAAAATGCCTTGGAGAAAATGCGGCTTCACGCTAAATTAAGTTTCAAAGTTTTCTGTCTTTGTTGTAGTTGTGGGTGCAGTTGAGTTTCTTGCACCCTGATAACAAAAAGAAGAAAATCTTTACTAAAAACATTTTCAGAGAAGTTATCTTTACCCAGAAACTGTGGAATTTATTTATACAACGATGACAAAAGAGAGAATGTTTTTCAGTCAGTAGACTAGAATTTTGATCTTAAAAAATAAAAGTAAATTTTTTTATTGTTTTGAGAAAATGCTTTCCCCTCAGAAAATGTTGTTTAAAATCAACTGCAGTCACTTTGGAAACCACAAGTTCCCTTGTATTGATCCATATCCAACAAAATACCACCAAATGCAAGACTTGAAGCATGACTTGTCTGCAGTCTTGAAACTGATGCATTTTTATCGAGTTTCCACATAAACAGAGGGGTGGAAGTGCGTGCTCATAAATACATATGTGCACATTTACATACATTCGCTTTTATGGAGCTTCTGTCAGTGTAAGATCACCTGTCAGAAAACACATCCGTCAGTCTGAATGGGTCTTTATAGCCGCCATCAGTCACGGCGTGTACGCTCCTCGATTTATCTGACATCACTTTGAAATATTTCTACCGAGCTCACAACTCAAGCTGCGGAGAGTGAAGTTATTCATACAGCAACTCTGCAATCAGACCGTCCTCGTGTTGTTGAACAAACCTTGCTTCCAATTTAGCAAATGGTTGTCGTACTCGATGTGAATATGCATTAGAAAAATTCAGGTCTTGTTCTGCGCTGATCTCTGAGGTCTGATCTTACAATAACCGTCTCTGCTTCCTTGTCTGCCGGGTAATGGAGGTAATAAATGATGCATAAAAGAGTTTGTGAGGAGAAAAGAAAGAAAGACAGACAAAAAGAGCAACAGAGGGACGCTGGGAGTGAGGGAGAGACGGAGACAGACAGCAGCTGTGTGTATTCTCCGGTGTACTTGAGCGGTATAAGTCTTGGAGGGGGTGGGAAGAGAGGCAGGATGGGAAACTGATCGATTGGAGCTTTATCTCCTGGAAACTTTACAGAATAAGAGAGAGAGAGAGAGAGGAGAGTGCTAACCACAGACCCAGCCATGAGAGTCCAGAGTGTAGAGCTGACATATACTGATACACATTCTTCCAAATAGAAAGTTGAGATATTGATTTCAAAGTACCGAGGTGCCGAGAACCTTCTTCCCAAACTTATGAGTACTTCTTGTTGCAGACACAAGCAGGACGCTGTGCAGAAATTTGAAGCAACACTTTGATTTTTCATTCTTCTAGCAGTTTCGCTCAGGCATACTCTAGGAGCAGTCATCTGTTACTAGAAGATGTATACTCTCAAGAGTACCCAGACAGAGAGTTCATTCTTTCTTTAAGGTACTGTGAGATCAGAATGAGAGAGGACAGTGCAAAATCACAGCGCATTTTACAGTAATCTCATCGGAATATATATATATATATATATATATATATATATATATGCATGCAGCTACTGCATTTTGAGCTCTGCACACAGCTGCAGTGAATGTTACAGTAACTCCACAATGATTTGAATAGAAGTGTGCACATCCAGAGAGTAAATATCAGCGACCTTATCACTCAATGAAAAAGAGAACTGCACATGGAAAGAGAGCAGACAGATAAACTTCATTAAAATGTCAAGAAAAAGCACAGAGTCTAACCCCTTATTTACTTTAGATGGGGTACGAGCAGGGGAGGGTCCAGACTTTCGGGCTGGGGTGGCCTGACTGAGGTGCTGATTTTTTCAGTATAAGCTGCTGTATGTGTGCCCACTCACCAACAAACAGCATTAACTGTTGTATTTATGTTACTCTATCAATGTTATTCATTTTAAAAACAAGTCCTGCCTCTAACACACAAATGGCCAATCACTGTTCAGAATTTTGGAGTGGCGCCTGGGCGGCCAATCAGATTGAAAAGGGGGAATGAATGCATATTCATATACCATTTGTCTTTATTAAGAGGTTTCAAATTTGAGCAAAACGATAGAATTTTAGGGCCTTATTTGGTCTCCCTTATGAGAAGTACAGGAAAGTAAAGAAGACACTTAAAGGTCACACAAATGAAACTAAATCTGAGCATTCATAAGATAATTTTGAACCACAAACTAACTTCAAAAACTGAAACTGAAGCAATTTTTTTTAAACAGGGAAATTTACTAACAAACTAATACAGTTTTCAATCCTGTCACAACCTTGCAGTAGACAGCTCCATAATTCTGTGACATGTATTGCACAAGTCGCTGCAATACAAGTAGAAGACAAGAGCACTGCAAACAGCTGCAGTTCGTACCACAGTGACTTGTTACTTCCTTGTTATGTAATTATGATGATGCTCTGCACACAGTCATAGTGCAGCCTACAAACAACAACACCGCGCTCAGTCAGTGACAGAAGTGTTGCACTCTGGGTGCTTATTACGACATTTTAAGAAAATGAAAATAAAAGTGCTCATTATGACGCAATATGAAAATAACGGTGCGCAGTCACTGCACAACTGCATCTCTGTGAATACAACAAAAGCACCTCACATAGCCATGGTGCATCTAGCAGTCATTGCATTCTATAGAAATATACAAACAACTCTGCAGAGAGCCACAGTGCATATAAGAAAAACAAGCAATTGACACAGCCACATTTAGTGATGTTATGTTATAATGTATCCTACCAAAGAGGATAAGGGCCACTGTAAAGCAAAATAAAAAACAGTCCAATGTAACTTTTTGGTTCATATTCTGAGAACTTAAACTAAGAATTCTTACTTTTTTTTAAATCCTGACCTTAATCTCATACATCTGACTTTATTCTCAGAATTCTGACTGATTTTGAAATTCTGACTTTAATCTTAGAATTCTGTTTTTTTTTTTAAGAATCCTGACTATTCTCAGTACTCTGACTTTTTTAGGGATCCTGACTTTAATCTCAGATTCTGACTTTATTCTCAAGATTCTGACTTTTTTAGGAATCCTGATTTTAATCTCAGATTCTGACTTTATTCTCAAGATTCTGACTTTTTTAGGAATCCTGATTTTAATCTCAGATTCTGACTTTAATCCCAGAATTCTAACCCTTTTTAGAATCCTGACTTTATTCTCAGAACTCTTACTTTTTTTTTAATCCTGACTTTTATCTGATAATTCTGACTTTATTCTTTGAATTCTGACCTTTTTTCTCAGAATAATAATTTAAAAAATTAGATTTTTTTTTTCCAGTGGCCCTTAACCTCTTCCATTGTATCCAAATCAGAACATTAAAAAGAGTATCTATCTATCACACAGCTTCATCAGAGCATCAATAGATTGATACACACAGCTACAGTCCATCTCTCATGAACTTTGCCAGAATGAGACAAAACAACAGGAAATGTTTCAGGAATTTAACCTCAACATAAACTCAACACTGCACTCTGCAGAAGTACACACCACACTGACTTCATCCAAGAATGGAAAAAGGCCGCCCATGGCCACTCTGAATATTATAACAGCTTCATCAACATATTAAGCCATGCACTTTATGATATTATGGGTAGAGCTCTGCACAGACATTGTGAATATTACATTAACTTCATTTGACTGTAAAAGCACATCACCACAGTGTGATGTCTTCATCAATTCTGAAGTGTATGCAGCAGGCTTTGCTATTTCTTTTATGACTTTAACAGAAAAGGAGAAGAACAATGCGCAGCGACACTGTTCATATAATGGCGACTGGACCCAAACAATCAAGACTCACAGCAACAGCTTTATGTAAAAAAATTATATTATCTTACCTTCATTTGGTTCATAAGCTTTTCTCCTCCACCTAGACACCCCCGCAGGAAAACTGAGGTTGTCCTCTATCAGCGTGGAGTCCTCCTCCAACCCGCCATTTAAAACCAGTGTTGGGGAAATGCTTGAAGTAACACCGTCCACTTGAGATTCACAGGCTGGAAGCAGGAAAATAACACATGTCCAACACATGTGAGACTCTCCTTAGAGTTCATTCCAGTTTGTTCGAATGAGTTCAGCAGAGAAAGAAAGATGTTGAGATGTCCTTAAAGGCCACACTTGCTCCTGCTATTTTGTGTCCCTTCATTTGCAATACTTTTCATGGTTCTATGACACAGATCGGTCTCTGTTTCTCTGCCTCACTTTTCAGCTGGTTGTCTCCTTCATCTGTGCAAAAACCTTTGACTGGATTGCCAAAGAAAGTGGTGGGACAGCAGGTTTGGCAGATTTCTTGTTGCCCAAAGGAGAGCGTTCATTTACAGTGACTAGGATTACCAATGAAACCTTAAAAAACACCAAATGTCTGCGGAAAATGATTTAAATTTACTCATGAATTCATCAAAGTACCACCACATGGGAGAAAACTTCCTCTTGTTCTTCTTCTTCAATGGAGTTTATTGGCAGTTGGCAAACCAATTTTACCGCCACCTACTGGACTGGTGAAAACTTCTTCTGGATTTTTAGGATATTCAAATAACACACTGACTTCAGCAGTTCCTGGGCACCAATACTCAGGAGGGTGGACCTCAATATTTATCTTGAGCTGAGGGACTCAAATGCACGACTACAGCAGTAACAAGTTGTATATTTTTCTTATTAGAATCTGAAACAGGTGAATCATGTCTTTTAACTGTTGAAAAATCTATGAAATGACCAAATGTTGAACATGGTTGAGTCAGAGAAACCCCCGATACTTGGTATGACCCGCTGATGTCACAAAATACACTCCTAAGTGTACAAAAAACCAGGAAGTGCTGGGTCGGCTCATTTAAGGGAGCCCAAAAAGGTAAGAATGGGCAAAAAAACATGTATATATATATTTATTTTTTTAAGTCCTTAAAGACTGAAACTGTCTCATGTTAAAAAAAACTGTATCAAGCATTTTTGAACCACCTGTGACTTTTTATTTGGGAAGCTCAGACACTTTCTACAGAAACAGTACATTTCAGTCAAGTAAAACAAGCTTTGGAGATTTGGCTTCATCTGTCTATCCCCAATGGACTGTAGAAGAGTTTAGGTTATTAAATCTTCTTTGAGAAACTTTTGGTTTGTCTTGACTCTCCTTCAGCAGCCACTTGTTTGTGGGGGAGCCCTGACGAGTACAGCGGATCGTTTACATTAAGTCCTAATGCGGTAGTTCTTCTGCCTTAGCGTCTCAGTCCGATTGCATTTCCATGAAGTAATAATCATAAATGTTCTTCCTTGAGCTGCGAAACTCCGCTGCACTCGGTGATCGACTCGTCAGGGCTCCCCCCCACAAACAAGTGGCTGCTGGAGGAAAGTGGGTGAGTTGTGTTTAGTCTCTTTGCTAAAGAAATCAGGTAAAGCTAAAAAGATGTTCGGTGGCTAGTTCTATGGCCAGGACCCTATATGTCCTGTTGATTAAGTTAGTGCTGTTCTGAGCATTATTTGTGGCTATAGAGTGGCGTTTTTGTTGAGGTTTGCGCATGGAGGTGTAGACCGCTGTGTATTGCTATCGTGCGGTCGATGCTGAAGTTGGTGTAACTAGAGAAACAAGCAGTCGTCAACAATTATCTCTTGAGGGGATGCCTAACTCGGTGTTACACTGTATTTGACCATGACTTAAATTTTCGCCGGAATATCCCTTTAAGACAAGGGTTTAATATTCTGAGAACAATCATGAGTCTTAATGCCATATTGTTTTTCTTCCCCCAAAATCTCTACTTTTCCACCTTAATAAGTTTCCACCTCTTCATTATCTCATTTAAATAAATCCTTTCAATACTTTCAGTAATTTCATGCAGGGTTTAATTAAGGCACAGCTTACAGATTTACTACCTTTCATGGGAAAGTGGCTATTAATGCCTCAATCCAAACAAGACACTATAAATAATACAACAACCAGCTTTTATTTGTGTGAGTCTTGTGGGTAGGTTAAAAACACAGCTGTTGACTGTCAGCTGCACGACTCCTCAAACAGCCGTTAATCACTCGTGCTCCTCGTGTGCAGTGAGTTCCTGATCCTCTGATTTGCCGTCACTTGCTTCACATAGAAGCCAGCTTTGAAGAGAAGAGACAGGGAATAGGAATCTGTTCAACCAGGAGATATTGGCAAATTATAGTCTCCTTCTACATCCCTGTGGCATTTTTATTGGAGGAAATAAGGCTGTAAATGAAAGTCAGATATGGAGTAGAGGATGTTGGGGACAGGTAAATACATTAAAATAAAAAAAAATGTTTTAGCGACTGAGTTTCATTTGCAATTGATTTGGGTCCAAAAAGGAAAAAAGGGATGAAATTGAAAAATAAGTGAACACTGATAGTATCATGGCTCTGAAAAATACAGCGTAGATGTCGCACTAAAATCGTTCACAGCTGAGAATTACATCAGCGTCTCCGGCATAAAGTTTCCTCTCACTGCTCAGACCTATTAGCTCATGCAGCGCTTGTAAAAAAGCACCGCGACACAATTTACGGGCTCTGTCAAGAACAACATTACCAACTTTTATTCATCTTGTAAATTTTATTTTGCATTCATCAGTGTCTGTCTCGGAAAATAAAAAGAAGGAGTAATAGCAGCAAAGACAAACAGGCCCCGTGACAAAGGGAATCCTCCGCTCTTACAAGGTCATTAAACTCAAAAAGATACAACCCACTGAGATGTATAAACTTCACAGCAAGCTATAAATTTAAGAGAGGCATTTCGACTGAGATTCATGCCCCTCCCTCAGAAATATAGGACACAAAGGTGACAATGTATGTTGATGTGGCTCTGTTGCTGAAGGCCAAAAATGTGTGTGATAAACAAGAACCTCAGGGCTCCCACCACAGATGGAAACCAGATTGCATGGTTTTAAATCAACATTTTTAAGCCAAGGATGCTCATAAATACACACCTAAGAACAGTTTCAAAGTAGTTCACACTGAGTGTTCAATCTTCTGTTGAAGCCTGTCAAGTGTTTGGTATAAATCTCTCTTCTACTCTTGCATTTAGGCATCTCTAAAGCAGAGGCTGGTTCAACAATAAAGTAATCCTGATGCAGAGTGAATAATGTTCCAGTCTTGATGATACGGCAATTTTATCAAAGAGGTCCACATTTCTATTTTCAAGGACCCTGCTTTTAAAATTCTGACTTTTTTTTTAAGAATTCTGACTTTAATCTCAAAATACTGAGAAAAAAGTCAGAATTCTGACTGTAATTTTAGAAATCTGACTTTGATTCTTTAATCTCAGAATTCCAACTTTAATCAAAGAATTGAGAATTTGATCCCAGAATTCTGACTTTAAGAATTCTGACTTTTTTTTAGAGTCCTGACTTTAATCTTCGAATTCAGACTTTAATCAGATTTATTTCAATTTTGATCTCAGAATTCTGACTTTTATCATAGAATTCTGACTTTAATCTCAGAATTATGACTTTATTTTTAAAATTCTGACTTTAATCTCAGAATGTTGACTTTGATTTCAAAATTCTGACTTCAATCTCAGAATTCTTACTTCAATTTAAAAATCCTGACTTTGATGCTTTCATCTCAGAATTCAGACTTTTTCCTCAGAATTCTGACTTTAAGAATTCTGCCTTTTTTTTTAGAATCCTGACTTTAATCTCAGAATTCTGACTTTTTTCTCATTATTCTGACTTTAATCTCAATATTTGGACTTTAATTTCAGAATTCCAACTTTTATCTCAGCATTCTGGTCTTTTTTAGAATCCTGAATTTAATCTCAGGATCCTGAATTTAATCTCAGAATTCTGACTTAAATTTCAGAATTCTGACTTTAATCACCTAATACTGACTTCAATCACTGAATTTTGACTTTTTTCAAAAGATTTAACACTTGGTTTTAAATCTTCTGTTGAAGCCTGTCAAGTGTTTGGTGTAAATCTCCCTTCTACTCTTGCATTTTGGCATCTCTAAAGCAGAGACTGCCTGAACAATAGAGTAATTGTGAAGCCAGAAGAATAATGTTCCAGTCTGAATGAAACTGCCATTTTATCAAAGAGGTCAACATTTCCATTTTTAGGACCCTGCTTTCAAAAAAGCAAAGTACAGGAATAGAACAAAAAAAAATAACAGCTTGATTTCATGCCTGAGTGTAGACATCTATGAGTTTACCAAACTGATAGGACATTATTTTTTTATAGCACCTAAATAGTTCCCATGTGTATGCAGTGATGTGATTTTATGTGTGCCCAATAGGAAACAACGTCAGCCTGATCCTTGGAAATTGCCTCCAGAAGAGGCATCAAGTCCAGCTCTGCAGGCTGCTCTTGGACCAGTGACTGTGATTGAGGTGAGAGAACGAACCAATCAACACATGGAAGCAGACACACCTGAACCCAGTTCCCTCATTATAAGCCTTCCTGCAAATGAATTCATAGAGTTATCAAGGTTCGCCGCCAGCACTTGCAAATCTGAAGCAGCCCAGACCCCCAAAAAGCCAGCTATGACACCTCTGCCAACCAAAACTTTGCCCAGAGTTAGAGAGTTAAAACTGGGCTACTTGACAATTAAAATAGTTACTTTGAGAAAAAACCAGCAGGCTAAACAAACACTGCTCACTGGCTGCTCTTTTAGAGTTAGTCCAATTTTATTCTCTTTTTATCATATTAGTGTATTCTAGTTGACAAAAACTCAAAATATTTCAGTGTAGTTTTAGTCTTTACTTTTTTAGTCTTTACTCTTGGTCAAACATTCTCTCTTAAATTCTATTAGCCAGTTAAAAAATATGTAGGCTTAAATCTGTAATCTGTGAAACAACATTAGTTTCTGAAGCAGAGTTTCGAAGCCCAATGGAGGTCACCCCGCTGGAAACGCTGACTCAACCTACCTTTCAGTCGACCCAGAAGCAGGCAGAGTTGAGGCCAGTCTTCAGTTTTTACTTACAGCTACAATGTGCCTGAATGTTGGATCAGGACTTACTAAAACGGGAGCATATGCTAACCCTGCTTGTATCTATCAAAACACGTATTAAATTAAGAGTTAAACAGCACGGAAGCCCAAAACTTTTATTTCGTGATCACAACTTATTATCCTCATTATCTCGATATAACATTTTGTTAGGTAGGATATGCAGCACATGGTTAGGGCCGGGGTCGAACCGGTGACCGCTGCGGGGACCGTGATCCCCATACATGGAGTACGCTAACCCACTCAGCCATCTGTGCGCCCCCTGAAGGGCATTTTAAAAGTTACCATTGAGGTTGACTAAAAGGCCATTTACGTTTTTATGAGAAATTAACTTTGTTATATCCAGATAACAAAAAAAACAAGTCAAGGAAACTGGACTGTTATATCAAGCTAATAAGTCATAAAAAAAAATCCATGGCTGTTCTCTGCTTCTGTAGAGCAGAGTTAAAGGGTTACTCAAAATGGTTCAATGTGGATGAAATTGTACGTCTGACACACTAAATAAATGCAGCTGTAGATAAGCTAAGATTTATATGTTGGAGGGTCTTCACTCAAATACTAGAGGCCATTTTTTTATCCTGTGAATGTAAGTTCTTAGTTTTTTACAGCACAAAATAAACTCCACAGGAGACAGCTAACGTCTGGTTTACAGTGGTGTTACAGAGTGGAAGTTTCCCCTCATAAACTCTTCTTCAGGTAACATGTCCAACAGCAGAGAGAGCACTCAAGGAGGCAACAACCAGGTTTTACGCATGACTGTTTTACCAGCAGCGTGCAGATAGACATAAACCTCTTACCTTTACAATCACTGACTTTGACTGTATGTCTTTCAGAGGTGGAGGTTACTCTGAGCACTATAGAAAAGCCAGTCCTGTAAATCGTATAATTTCCATCTGTAAGTTTGAACATTTCTACCGCAGGGCTTTTATGTTAACCGTCATGCTGACTTACAAAGCGTATCCAAGCAGACTTCACATTTTCATTAGACTCCCCAACACTTTTATTGCTTTCAGACGCTCTCGCTGGAATAGTTCTCTGTTAAAGTGTATTTCTCTGCTGCTGTGCATGTAGACGGCATGAATATCAAAAGGCTTTACTTGTGTGTTTGAAGGAAACCACTGACAGTTTCTTTCTTGTTGCATTTAAGTGCAGAGTCTATGCGCCGAGTGTTTACTGATCTCTGTTGGTGTTTCTTTGGTGGCCTTGGTAAATACGCTGAAAAAGTCCAGGTGGTTTTATTTTGGACTCTTGCTGTGGGCCAGACTTTGAAAAATTGGATGCGGATTTACATGTTTGAGGAATTTTACTTCCTAAAATCAGGGTTTACATGCATGTTGCATATAAACAGTGTAGTCAGTAGGTCTTTGTTAAAATGAATCCTTAAAAAAGTATCTTCACTGCTGCAATGCTAACTCCAGTCCTGTGTGCTCTCAACAACAACGCCCTTTCAACTTGTGTTTTTGCATGTCAAACTGGTTCCTTATGATTGAGCGTCCTACAGCTTGAGAAATGATAAATAGAGACTAGGACCCCGTTGGGGCACTGGCGGGCCCGAGCCGTGTCGCCCCCCCCCCAACGTGCTGCCTCCCCGTCCCATTTGTGTCCTCTGGCCATCGCCCTCTCTTGTAACGCCCATCACTGCAAAGACCCTTTTCCTTCATCGGCGTTTGCTGTTCTTCCTGCCAGTGCGTGTTGCTTTCACTTACACTTGCCACAGTCAGCCTCGTGAGTGCCTAGCCTATTCGATATCACTGTCACCTACACAGGACAGTCATTACCTTTCTATTAATACTTTGTGTTTTAATTTCACATTAATTTCCATATTGTATAAACGACTGGAAAAAACTTGAGCCCCTGCCCCTGTATAATCATGTGCATGTCTCTGTTCTAGCTCCAAGGTGAATCTTCACTGCTCATGTTCTCCTCAGAAGCACTCACCTCACTCCCCTCAGGTTACTGTACACATGCACCAACTGCCTGCTTCAGGTTTGGATGGAGCTTCATGGTTGTCTTTTGGAGAAATGACCAGTCAAGTTGTGTTTGAAATTTGATTTTTTTTTCAGGGGCAAAAGGAGCCTCTGCATTCTTGTCAAATATGTAAATAGCATGTTTTTGCAGGTGCTAAAAACCAGACTCTGAGTGTGTGTGTGTGTGTGTGCGTGTGTGTGTGTCTGTGTGTGCGTTCAAGTCACATGACATATTTAACCGGATGTAGCTGCAAGACGGAGCCTCGTTGACTCTCCGTTTCAACTTATCTCAAAAGTGAGGACCTCAACCTATATACCAGTTTTTAAATTGTGTTGATAGGCCAAATAAAACCAGAGTTATGATAAATTATGTCCGCGATACTTTTTTTCTGCTTATTTTGATCACGTTCGGCGCTCGATCGCGCTGTATGAGACAGGAAAACATAGCATGCAGACATTAGCGACAGGTCTTACAGGCGGAAAAGGCTTGCCAAAAGAAAAAAAAACACACCACAACATCTCTCCTATTGGTGGAAAACTTCACCACAACAACCAATCCAAAATTATATGGTGACTGATTGACAAGGGGAGGGCGCTTACGTTCTTCCTGCAACATGAGAAGGGAGGGAGGGACTCTCAGCAGGGATGCAGTCTGGGACACGTAGTTGCAAACCTAGCGACTTTGTTGTTAGATTCAATGACTTTTCAGACCCCCTAACGACTTTTTTTAGAAAGAAAGGGACTTTTATCGACTTCTTCTGGAGTTTAGAGACTCTGACATGAAGCAGGCTTTCCTTACTGAGGAGTTAGCAACGCTGCTAAGGGTGCAGAGCCACACATGCGCTCAGAGCTCTGCATGGGAGACTGAAGCTGACAGAGCTGCAGCAGTTAGCAGGTTTCACCCTCAGAGACCACCAGGGGTTCATGTTGAGGCATTTTCAGTTTTTTTTTTTTTTTGTGCCATAGACACTGTCAGCACAATCTGCAGTTACACTAACAAAAATGCTGCAAAAAACAAAGAATTATGGAAAAATTACACATGGACTGACATAGAGGAGGATCTACACAAGTTTTTTACATCATGTTTTACATCATGCATCATTTACATCATGTTTTTTTGTAGTGGCATAAATAAAAAGTGACATTTGTGAGACTATACAGTGTTTTGTAAATAATTTTACAAAGAACGCCTGGGCCATTGCCTGCATTTTGATGTAAATAGAGGTAAATCACTATGTTCTTTGTTAAAAATTTGCATATGTTTTGAAGTTTACAATTTTTATTTGAAGTTTAAGTTTTAAAAACAGTTCATCACACATATTTGTGGTTTAATTTCACATTAATTTCCATATTGTATAAATTACTGGAAAAAACTTGAGCCCCTGCCCCTGTATAATCATGTGCACGTCCCTGTTCTAGCTCCAAGGTGAATCTTCACTGCTCATGTTCTCCTCAGAAATAGTCACCTCACTCCCCTCAGGTTACTGTACACATGCACCAACTATCTGCTTCAGGTTTGAAATGGAGCTTCATGGTTGTCTTTTGGAGAAATGAACAGTCAAGTTGTGTTTGAAATTTGATTTTTTTCAGGGGCAAAAGGAAGCCTCTGCATTCTTGTCAAATATGTAAACAGCATGTTTTTGCAGGTGCTAAAAAACAGACTCTGAGTGTGTGTGTGTGTGTGTGTGTGTGTGTGTGTGTGTGTGTGTGTGTATGTTGGCGTGTGTGTATATGTGTGTGTATCCTGCAGTACTCTGTACTCCTGCAGTGGCCAAAAAGACTTTTAAGAATGTGGATTTTTGGGTCATCTTTGGCGCCCCCTAGAACTGCAGTACTCTGTACTCCTGCAGTGGCCAAAATGACTTTTAAGAATGTGGATTTTTGGGTCATCTTTGGTGCCCCCTAAAACGTAAACCGTGGGGTGCAGCGTCATGATTTTTACAACTTTGAATGGCCATGGGGTGTAGATTGCTCTGAGCAAATTTGGTATCGGTGGGACGAAAGCCTTAGGAGGAGATAGCCACATTCCAATGTGTGCGAATCGGCAAAAAATGCAAAATAGGACTTTTACCGTACATTATACAGATGCGCGCTCTTTGACTTTTTCGTAGATCTAATTGAGATACACATGATTGTCAATTTTTGTGTCATTTTGCCAAAGCGTACAGGCGTGACAGTCAACAATGTGTATTTTCACCTTAGGGGACAAGAAAAAATGGACTTTTTTCTCCTGCCATGGGGGGGCGCTCTTTTAGGGAGTAAAAATTCCTTCACAAATGTGTTGATGGCTGGACATTGCATCATCCTAGAAAACTTGGAGGCCAGTGAGGACAAAAATAAAAAGTTAAAAGACTTTTAAAAATGTGGATTTTTGGGTTATCTTTGGCGCCCCCTAGAACGTAAACCGTGGGGTGCAGCGTCATGATTTGAATAACTTTTAATGGCCATGGAGTGTAGATTGGCCTGAGCAAATGTGGTGCCGGTGGAACGAAAGCCTTCGGAGGAGTTAGCGAAATTCCAATGTGTGCGAATCGGCAAAAAATGCGGAATAACCCTTTAACCGTACATTTGACAGATACGCGCCCATTGACTTTTTTGTAGATCTTATTGAGATACATGTGTGTGTCAATTTTTGTGTCATTTTGACAAAGCGTACAGGCGTGACACTCAACAATGTGTATTTTCACCTTAGGGGACAAGAAAAAATGGACTTTTTTCTCCTGCCATGGGGGGGCGCTCTTTTGGGGAGTAAAAATTCCTTCACAAATGTGTTGATGGCTGGACATTGCATCATCCTAGAAAACTTGGAGGCCAGTGAGGGCAAAAATAAAAAGTTATAAGACTTTTAAATATGTGGATTTTAGGGTTATCTTTGGCGCCCCCTAGAACCTAAACCGTGGGGTGCAGCGTCATGATTTGAATAACTTTTAATGGCCATGGGGTGTAGATTGGCCTGAGCAAATGTGGTGCCGGTGGAACGAAAGCCTTCGGAGGAGTTAGCGAAATTCCAATGTGTGCGGATCGGCAAAAAATGCGAAATAACCCTTTAACCGTACATTTGACAGATACGCCCGCACTGACTTTTTTGTAGATCTTATTGAGATACATGTGTGTGTCAAATTTTGTGTCATTTTGACAAAGCGTACAGGCGTGACACTCAATAGTGTGAATTTTCACCTTAGGGGGCGCTATGGAGCCATTTTGCATTTTCTTGTTTGGGCGACTTCGGAATATCAAATTTTTCACCAGGCCCGGTCGTCCTGCCAAATTTCATGAGTTTTCGCCAGTGGGAAGTGGGCCATTTTCCAGTTCAAAGGGGAGGAAAAAGAAACTAGGGCCCCGGTGGGGCACTGTCGGGCCCGAGCCGCGTCGCGCCGCCCCCAGCGTGACCGCCTCCCCCTCCCGATCGCATCACACTCAAGGTCCAAAGATGGTGTGCGCACTTGTCTGTGGTCATTTCCCATTATAATGAATGGGAGGCGCAGTTTCTACCAAAACGGTCGCTGCAGACAAACTACATGTCCTATTTGAAAAAAGTCTGGACCATGAGTGAGGGCACAAACACAGCTAGGATATATCCAAATGGCAAGTTGCTCCTCCTTACGGTGTTGCCGGGAGAGCGATGCAATTGAGCCATTGAGCGATGGGCAGGGTTAACTGGACTTTTTCTCCTGCCTTGGGGCGGGGGATGTGGATTCTTTTAAGAATGTGGATATTTGGGTCATCTTTGGCGCCCCCTAGAACGTAAACCATGGGGTGCAGCGGCATGATTTTTACAACTTTGAATGGCCATGGGATGTAGATCGGCTTGAGCAAATTTGGTGTCGGTGGGACGAAGGCCTTAGGAGGAGTTAGCCACATTCCAATGTGTGCGAATCGGCAAAAAAATGCGAAATAGCCCTTTAACCATACATTTTACAGATACGTGCCCATTGACTTTTTCGTAGATCTTATTGAGATACACGTGTGTGTCAAATTTTGTGTCATTTTGACAAAGCGTATAGGCGTGACAGTCAACAATGTGTTTTTTCACCTTAGGGGACAAGAAAAAATTGACTTTTTTCTCCTGCCATGGGGGGGCGCTCTTTTCGGGAGTTAAAATTCCTTTACAAATGTGTTGATGGCTGGACATTGCATCATCCTAGAAAACTTGGAGGCCAGTGAGGACAAAAATAAAAAGTTATAAGACTATTAAGAATGTGTATTTTTGGGTTATCTTTGGCGCCCCCTAGAACCTAAACCGTGGAGTGCAGCGTCATGATTTGTACAACTTTTAATGGCCATGGGGTGTAGATTGGCCTGAGCAAATTTGGTGGCGGTGGAACTAAAGCCTTCGGAGAAGTTAGCGAAATTCCAATGTGTGCGGATCGGGAAAAAATGCGAAATAACCCTTTAACCGTACATTTTACAGATACGTGCCCACTGACTTTTTCGTAGATCTTATTGAGATACACGTGATTGTCAAATTTTGGGTCAATATGACAAAGCGTATAGGCGTGACACTCAACAATGTGTATTTTCACCTTAGGGGACAAGAAAAAATTGACTTTTTTCTCCTGCCATGGGGGGGCGCTCTTTTGGGGAGTAAAAATTCCTTCACAAATGTGTTGATGGCTGGACATTGCATCATCCTAGAAAACTTGGAGGCCAGTGAGGACAAAAATAAAAAGTTATAAGACTTTTAAGACTGTGGATTTTAGTGTTATCTTTGGCGCCCCCTAGAACCTAAACCTTGGGGTGCAGCGTCATGATTTTGATAACTTTTAATGGCCATGGGGTGTAGATTGGCCTGAGCAAATGTGGTGCCGGTGGAACGAATGCCTTCGGAGGAGTTAGCGAAATTCCAATGTGTGCAGATCGGCAAAAAATGCGAAATAACCCTCTAACCGTACATTTCACAGATGCGCCCGCGCTGACTTTTTCGTAGACCGTATTGAGATACACGTATGTGTCAATTTTTGTGTCAATATGACAAAGCGTACAGGCGTGACAGTCAATAGTGTGAATTTTCACCTTAGGGGGCGCTATGGAGCCATTTTGCATTTTATTGTTTGGGCGACTTCAGAATATCGAATTTTTCACCAGGCCCGGTCGTCCTGCCAAATTTCATGAGTTTTTGCCAGTGGGAAGTGGGCCATTTTCCAGTTCAAAGGGGAGGAAAAAGAAAAAAGAAAGAAAGAAACAAAGAAAAACCACTTGGGGAATAATAGGGCTCTCGCAGCTGCTTAGCAGCTACGCTCGGGCCCTAACTAGGGCCCCGGTGGGGCACTGTCGGGCCCGAGCCGCGTCGTGCCGCCCCCAGCGTGACCGCCTCCCCCTCCCGATCGCGTCACACTCAAGGTCCAAAGATGGTGTGCGCACTTGTCTGTGGTCATTTCCCATTATAATGAATGGGAGGCGCAGTTTCTACCAAAACACTTGCTGCAGACAAACTTCATGTCCTATTTGAAAAAAGTCTGGACCAAGGGTGAGGGCACAAACACAGCTGGGATATATCCAAATGGCAGGTTGCTCCTCGTTACGGTGTTGCCTGGAGAGCGATGCGATTGAGCCATTGAGCGATGGGGAGGAAAAACTTGACTTTTTCTCCTGCCATGGGGGGGGGGGGGGAGAATGTGGATTCTTTTAAGAATGTGGATTTTTTGGTCATCTTTGGCGCCCCCTAGAACGTAAACCGTGGGGTGCAGCGTCATGATTTTTACAACTTTGAATGGCCATGGGGTGTAGATTGGCCTGAGCAAATTTGGTCTCAGTGGGACGAAAGCCTTAGGAGGAGTTAGCCACATTCCAATGTGTGCGAATCGGCAAAAAATGCAAAATAGCCCTCTAACCGTACATTTGACAGATACGCACCCATTGACTTTTTCGTAGATCTTATTGAGATACACGTGATTGTCAAATTTTGTGTCAATATGACAAAGCGTACAGGTGTCACACTCAACAATGTGAATTTTCACCTTACGGGACAAGAAAAAATGGACTTTTTTCTCCTGCCATGGGGGGGCGCTCTTTTGGGGAGTAAAAATTCCTTCACAAATGTGTTGATGGCTGGACATTGCATCATCCTAGAAAACTTGGAGGCCAGTGAGGACAAAAATAAAAAGTTATAAGACTTTGAAATATGTGGATTTTAGGGTTATCTTTGGCGCCCCCTAGAACCTAAACCGTGGGGTGCAGCGTCATGATTTGAATAACTTTTAGTGGCCATGGGGTGTAGATTGGCCTGAGCAAATGTGGTGCCGGTGGAACGCCAGCCTTAGGAGGAGTTAGCGAAATTCCAATGTGTGCGGATCAGCAAAAAATGCGGAATAACCCTTTAACCGTACATTTGACAGATACGCGCGCATTGACTTTTTCGTAGATCTTATTGAGATACATGTGTGTGTCAAATTTTGTGTCAATATGACAAAGCGTACAGGCGTGACACTCAACAATGTGTATTTTCACCTTAGGGGACAAGAAAAAATGGACTTTTTTCTCCGGCCATGGGGGGGCGCTCTTTTGGGGAGTAAAAATTCCTTCACAAATGTGTTGATGGCTGGACATTGCATCATCCTAGAAAACTTGGAGGCCAGTGAGGACAAAAATAAAAAGTTATAAAACATTTAAGAATGTGGATTTTTGGGTTATTTTTGGCGCCCCCTAGAACCTAAACCATGGGGTGCAGCATCATGATTTGAATAACTTTTAATGGGCATGGGGTGTAGATTGGCCTGAGCAAATGTGGTGCCGGTGGAACGAAAGCCTTCGGAGGAGTTAGCGAAATTCCAATGTGTGCGTATCGGCAAAAAATGCGGAATAACCCTTTAACTGTACATTTGACAGATACGCGCGCATGGACTTTTTTGTAGATCTTATTGAGTTACATGTGTGTGTCAATTTTTGTGTCATTTTGCCAAAGCGTACAGGTGTTACACTCAACAATGTGTATTTTCACCTTAGGGGACAAGAAAAAATGGACTTTTTTCTCCTGCCATGGGGGGGCGCTCTTTTGGGGAGTAAAAATTCCTTCACAAATGTGTTGATGGCTGGACATTGCATCATCCTAGAAAACTTGGAGGCCAGTGAGGGCAAAAATAAAAAGTTATAAGACTTTTAAATATGTGGATCTTAGGGTTATCTTTGGCGCCCCCTAGAACCTAAACCGTGGGGTGCAGCGTCATGATTTGAATAACTTTTAATGGCCATGGGGTGTAGATTGGCCTGAGCAAATGTGGTGCCGGTGGAACGAAAGCCTTCGGAGGAGTTAGCCACATTCCAATGTGTGCGAATCGGCAAAAAATGCAAAATAGCCCTCTAACCGTACATTTGACAGATACGCACCCATTGACTTTTTCGTAGATCTTATTGAGATACACGTGATTGTCAAATTTTGTGTCAATATGACAAAGCGTACAGGTGTCACACTCAACAATGTGAATTTTCACCTTACGGGACAAGAAAAAATGGACTTTTTTCTCCTGCCATGGGGGGCGCTCTTTTGGGGAGTAAAAATTCCTTCACAAATGTGTTGATGGCTGGACATTGCATCATCCTAGAAAACTTGGAGGCCAGTGAGGACAAAAATAAAAAGTTATAAGACTTTGAAATATGTGGATTTTAGGGTTATCTTTGGCGCCCCCTAGAACCTAAACCGTGGGGTGCAGCGTCATGATTTGAATAACTTTTAATGGCCATGGGGTGTAGATTGGCCTGAGCAAATGTGGTGCCGGTGGAACGCCAGCCTTAGGAGGAGTTAGCGAAATTCCAATGTGTGCGGATCAGCAGAAAATGCGGAATAACCCTTTAACCGTACATTTGACAGATACGCGCGCATTGACTTTTTCGTAGATCTTATTGAGATACATGTGTGTGTCAAATTTTGTGTCAATATGACAAAGCGTACAGGCGTGACACTCAACAATGTGTATTTTCACCTTAGGGGACAAGAAAAAATGGACTTTTTTCTCCTGCCATGGGGGGGCGCTCTTTTGGGGAGTAAAAATTCCTTCACAAATGTGTTGATGGCTGGACATTGCATCATCCTAGAAAACTTGGAGGCCAGTGAGGACAAAAATAAAAAGTTATAAAACATTTAAGAATGTGGATTTTTGGGTTATTTTTGGCGCCCCCTAGAACCTAAACCATGGGGTGCAGCATCATGATTTGAATAACTTTTAATGGGCATGGGGTGTAGATTGGCCTGAGCAAATGTGGTGCCGGTGGAACGAAAGCCTTCGGAGAAGTTAGCAAAATTCCAATGTGTGCGTATCGGCAAAAAATGCGGAATAACCCTTTAACTGTACATTTGACAGATACGCGCGCATGGACTTTTTTGTAGATCTTATTGAGTTACATGTGTGTGTCAATTTTTGTGTCATTTTGCCAAAGCGTACAGGTGTTACACTCAACAATGTGTATTTTCACCTTAGGGGACAAGAAAAAATGGACTTTTTTCTCCTGCCATGGGGGGGCGCTCTTTTGGGGAGTAAAAATTCCTTCACAAATGTGTTGATGGCTGGACATTGCATCATCCTAGAAAACTTGGAGGCCAGTGAGGGCAAAAATAAAAAGTTATAAGACTTTTAAATATGTGGATCTTAGGGTTATCTTTGGCGCCCCCTAGAACCTAAACCGTGGGGTGCAGCGTCATGATTTGAATAACTTTTAATGGCCATGGGGTGTAGATTGGCCTGAGCAAATGTGGTGCCGGTGGAACGAAAGCCTTGGGAGGAGTTAGCGAAATTCCAATGTGTGCGGATCGGCAAAAAATGCGAAATAACCCTTTAGCCGTACATTTGACAGATACGCCCGCGCTGACTTTTTTGTAGATCTTATTGAGATACATGTGTGTGTCAATTTTTGTGTCATTTTGACAAAGCGTACAGGCGTGACAGTCAATAGTGTGAATTTTCACCTTAGGGGGCGCTATGGAGCCATTTTGCATTTTCTTGTTTGGGCGACTTCGGAATATCAAATTTTTCACCAGGCCCGGTCGTCCTGCCAAATTTCCTGAGTTTTCGCCAGTGGGAAGTGGGCCATTTTCCAGTTCAAAGGGGAGGAAAAATAATAACTAGGGCCCCGTTGGGGCACTGGCGGGCCCGAGCCGTGTCACGCCGCCCCCAGCGCGACCGCCTCCCCCACCCGATCGCGTCACACTCAAGGTCCAAAGATGGTGTGCGCACTTGTTTGTGGTCATTTACCATTATAATGAACGGAAGGCGCAGTTTCTACCAAAACGCTCGCTGCAGAAAAACTCCATGTCCTATTTGAAAAAAGTCTGGACCATGAGTGAGGGCACAAACACAGCTAAGATATATCCAAATGGCAAGTTGCTCCTCCTTTCGCTTTTGCCGAGAGAGCAGTGCGTTTGAGCCATTGAATGATGAACAGGAAAAACTTGACTTTATTCTCCTGCCATGGGGGGGCGCTCTTTTAAAGAGAAAAAACTCCTTCACAAATGTGTTGATGGCTGGACATTGCATCATCCTAGAAAACATGGAGGCCAGTGAGGACAAAAATAAAAAGTTATAAGACTTTTAAATATGTGGATTTTAGGGTTATATTTGGCGCCCCCTAGAACCTAAACCGTGGGGTGCAGCGTCATGATTTGAATAACTTTTAATGGCCATGGGGTGTAGATTGGCCTGAGCAAATGTGGTGCCGGTGGAACGAAAGCCTTCGGAGGAATTAGCGAAATTCCAATGTGTGCGAATCTGCAAAAAATGCGAAATTACCCTTTAACTGTACATTTTACAGATACGTGGCCATTGACTTTTTCGAAGATCTTATTTAAAATTTTGTGTCAATACGACAAAACATACAGGCGTAGCACTCAACAATGTGTATTTTCACCTTAGTGGACAAGAAAAAATTGACTTTTTTCTCCTGCCATGGGGGGGCGCTCTTTTGGGGAGTAAAAATTCCTTCACAAATGTGTTGATGGCTGGACATTGCATCATCCTAGAAAACTTGGAGGCCAGTGAGGACAAAAATAAAAAGTTATAAGACTTTGAAATATGTGGATTTTAGGGTTATCTTTGGCGCCCCCTAGAACCTAAACCGTGGGGTGCAGCGTCATGATTTGAATAACTTTTAATGGCCATGGGGTGTAGATTGGCCTGAGCAAATGTGGTGCCGGTGGAACGCCAGCCTTAGGAGGAGTTAGCGAAATTCCAATGTGTGCGGATCAGCAAAAAATGCGGAATAACCCTTTAACCGTACATTTGACAGATACGCGCGCATTGACTTTTTCGTAGATCTTATTGAGATACATGTGTGTGTCAAATTTTGTGTCAATATGACAAAGCGTACAGGCGTGACACTCAACAATGTGTATTTTCACCTTAGGGGACAAGAAAAAATGGACTTTTTTCTCCGGCCATGGGGGGGCGCTCTTTTGGGGAGTAAAAATTCCTTCACAAATGTGTTGATGGCTGGACATTGCATCATCCTAGAAAACTTGGAGGCCAGTGAGGACAAAAATAAAAAGTTATAAAACATTTAAGAATGTGGATTTTTGGGTTATTTTTGGCGCCCCCTAGAACCTAAACCATGGGGTGCAGCATCATGATTTGAATAACTTTTAATGGGCATGGGGTGTAGATTGGCCTGAGCAAATGTGGTGCCGGTGGAACGAAAGCCTTCGGAGAAGTTAGCAAAATTCCAATGTGTGCGTATCGGCAAAAAATGCGGAATAACCCTTTAACTGTACATTTGACAGATACGCGCGCATGGACTTTTTTGTAGATCTTATTGAGATACATGTGTGTGTCAATTTTTGTGTCATTTTGCCAAAGCGTACAGGTGTTACACTCAACAATGTGTATTTTCACCTTAGGGGACAAGAAAAAATGGACTTTTTTCTCCTGCCATGGGGGGCGCTCTTTTGGGGAGTAAAAATTCCTTCACAAATGTGTTGATGGCTGGACATTGCATCATCCTAGAAAACTTGGAGGCCAGTGAGGGCAAAAATAAAAAGTTATAAGACTTTTAAATATGTGGATCTTAGGGTTATCTTTGGCGCCCCCTAGAACCTAAACCGTGGGGTGCAGCGTCATGATTTGAATAACTTTTAATGGCCATGGGGTGTAGATTGGCCTGAGCAAATGTGGTGCCGGTGGAACGAAAGCCTTCGGAGGAGTTAGCGAAATTCCAATGTGTGCGGATCGGCAAAAAATGCGAAATAACCCTTTAGCCGTACATTTGACAGATACGCCCGCGCTGACTTTTTTGTAGATCTTATTGAGATACATGTGTGTGTCAATTTTTGTGTCATTTTGACAAAGCGTACAGGCGTGACAGTCAATAGTGTGAATTTTCACCTTAGGGGGCGCTATGGAGCCATTTTGCATTTTCTTGTTTGGGCGACTTCGGAATATCAAATTTTTCACCAGGCCCGGTCGTCCTGCCAAATTTCCTGAGTTTTCGCCAGTGGGAAGTGGGCCATTTTCCAGTTCAAAGGGGAGGAAAAATAATAACTAGGGCCCCGTTGGGGCACTGGCGGGCCCGAGCCGTGTCACGCCGCCCCCAGCGCGACCGCCTCCCCCACCCGATCGCGTCACACTCAAGGTCCAAAGATGGTGTGCGCACTTGTTTGTGGTCATTTACCATTATAATGAACGGAAGGCGCAGTTTCTACCAAAACGCTCGCTGCAGAAAAACTCCATGTCCTATTTGAAAAAAGTCTGGACCATGAGTGAGGGCACAAACACAGCTAAGATATATCCAAATGGCAAGTTGCTCCTCCTTTCGCTTTTGCCGAGAGAGCAGTGCGTTTGAGCCATTGAATGATGAACAGGAAAAACTTGACTTTATTCTCCTGCCATGGGGGGCGCTCTTTTAAAGAGAAAAAACTCCTTCACAAATGTGTTGATGGCTGGACATTGCATCATCCTAGAAAACATGGAGGCCAGTGAGGACAAAAATAAAAAGTTATAAGACTTTTAAATATGTGGATTTTAGGGTTATATTTGGCGCCCCCTAGAACCTAAACCGTGGGGTGCAGCGTCATGATTTGAATAACTTTTAATGGCCATGGGGTGTAGATTGGCCTGAGCAAATGTGGTGCCGGTGGAACGAAAGCCTTCGGAGGAATTAGCGAAATTCCAATGTGTGCGAATCTGCAAAAAATGCGAAATTACCCTTTAACTGTACATTTTACAGATACGTGGCCATTGACTTTTTCGAAGATCTTATTTAAAATTTTGTGTCAATACGACAAAACATACAGGCGTAGCACTCAACAATGTGTATTTTCACCTTAGTGGACAAGAAAAAATTGACTTTTTTCTCCTGCCATGGGGGGGCGCTCTTTTGCCGAGTAAAAATTCCTTCACAAATGTGTTGATGGCTGGACATTGCATCATCCTAGAAAACTTGGAGGCCAGTGGGGACAAAAATAAAAAGTTATAAGACTTTTAAATATGTGGATTTTACGGTTATCTTTGGCTCCCCCTAGAACCTAAACCGTGGGGTGCAGCGTCATGATTTGAATAACGTTTAATGGCCATGGGGTGTAGATTGGCCTGAGCAAATGTGGTGCCGGTGGAACGAAAGCCTTCGGAGGAGTTAGCGAAATTCCAATGTGTGCGGATCGGCAAAAAATGCGGAATAACCCTTTAACCGTACATTTGACAGATACGCGCGCATTGACTTTTCGTAGATCTTATTGAGATACATGTGTGTGTCAATTTTTGTGTCATTTTGCCAAAGCGTACAGGTGTTACACTCAACAATGTGTATTTTCACCTTAGGGGACAAGAAAAAATGGACATTTTTCTCCTGCCATGGGGGGGCGCTCTTTTGGGGAGTAAAAATTCCTTCACAAATGTGTTGATGGCTGGACATTGCATCATCCTAGAAAACTTGGAGGCCAGTGAGGGCAAAAATAAAAAGTTATAAGACTTTTAAATATGTGGATCTTAGGGTTATCTTTGGCGCCCCCTAGAACCTAAACCGTGGGGTGCAGCGTCATGATTTGAATAACTTTTAATGGCCATGGGGTGTAGATTGGCCTGAGCAAATGTGGTGCCGGTGGAACGAAAGCCTTCGGAGGAGTTAGCGAAATTCCAATGTGTGCGGATCGGCAAAAAATGCGAAATAACCCTTTAACCGTACATTTGACAGATACGCCCGCACTGACTTTTTTGTAGATCTTATTGAGATACATGTGTGTGTCAATTTTTGTGTCATTTTGACAAAGCGTACAGGCGTGACAGTCAATAGTGTGAATTTTCACCTTAGGGGGCGCTATGGAGCCATTTTGCATTTTCTTGTTTGGGCGACTTCGGAATATCAAATTTTTCACCAGGCCCGGTCGTCCTGCCAAATTTCATGAGTTTTCGCCAGTGGGAAGTGGGCCATTTTCCAGTTCAAAGGGGAGGAAAAATAATAATAATAACACTAGGACCCCGTTGGGGCACTGGCGGGCCCGAGCTGTGTCGCGTCCCCCCCCCAACGCGCTGCCTCCCCGTCCCATTTGTGTCCTCTGGCCATCGCCCTCTCTGGTAACACCCATCACTGCAAAGACCCTTTTCCTTCATCGGCGTTTGCTGTTCTTCCTGCCAGTGCGTGTTGCTTTCACTTACACTTGCCACAGCCAGCCTCTTGAGTGCCTAGCCTATTGGATATCACTGTCACCTACTCAGGACAGTCATTACCTTTCTATTAATACTTTGTTTTTTAATTTCACATTAATTTCCATATTGTATAAACAACTGGAAAAAACTTGAGCCCCTGCCCCTGTATAATCATGTGCACGTCTCTGTTCTAGCTCTAAGGTGAATCTTCACTGCTCATGTTCTCCTCAGAAGCAGTCACCTCACTCCCCTCAGGTTACTGTACACATGCACCAACTGCCTGCTTCAGGTTTGGATGGAGCTTCATGGTTGTCTTTTGGAGAAATGACCAGTCAAGTTGTGTTTGAAATTTGATTTTTTTCAGGGGCAAAAGGAGCCTCTGCATTCTTGTCAAATATGTAAATAGCATGTTTTTGCAGGTGCTAAAAACCAGACTCTGAGTGTGTGTGTGTGCGTGTGTGTGTGTGTCTGTGTGTGTGTGTGTGTGTGTGTGTGTGTGTGTGTGCGTTCAAGTCACATGACATATTTAACCGGATGTAGCTGCAAGACGGAGCCTCGTTGACTCCGTTTCAACTTATCTCAAAAGTGAGGACCTCAACCTATATACCAGTTTTTAAATTGTGTTGATAGGCCAAATAAAACCAGAGTTATGATAAATTATGTCCGCGATACTTGTTTTCTGCTTATTTTGATCACGTTCGGCGCTCGATCGCGCTGTATGAGACAGGAAAACATAGCATGCAGACATTAGCGACAGCTCTTACAGGCGGAAAAGGCTTGCCAAAGGAAAAAAAAAACACACCACAACATCTCTCCTATTGGTGGAAAACTTCACCACAACAACCAATCCAAAATTATATGGTGACTGATTGACAAGGGGCGGGCGCTTACGTTCTTCCTGCAATATGAGAAGGGAGGGAGGGACTCTCAGCAGGGATGCAGTCTGGGACACGTAGTTGCAAACCTAGCGACTTTGTTGTTAGATTCAATGACTTTTCAGACCCCCTAACGACTTTTTTTTTTAGAAAGAAAGTGACTTTTATCGACTTCTTCTGGAGTTTAGAGACTCTGACATGAAGCAGGCTTTCCTTACTGAGGAGTTAGCAACGCTGCTAAGGGTGCAGAGCCACACATGCGCTCCGAGCTCTGCATGGGAGACTGAAGCTGACAGAGCTGCAGCAGTTAGCAGGTTTCACCCTCAGAGACCACCAGGGGTTCATGTTGAGGCATTTTCAGTTTTTTTTTTTTTTTTTTTTGCCATAGACACTGTCAGCACAATCTGCAGTTACACTAACAAAAATGCTGCAAAAAACAAAGAATTATGGAAAAATTACACATGGACTAACATAGAGGAGGATATACACAAGTTTTTTACATCATGTTTTACATCATGCATCATTTACATCATGTTTTTTTGTAGTGGCATAAATAAAAAGTGACATTTGTGAGACTATACAGTGTTTTGTAAATAATTTTACAAAGAACACCTGGGCCATTGCCTGCATTTTGATGTAAATAGAGGTAAATTACTATGTTCTTTGTTAAAAATTTGCATATGTTTTGAAGTTTACAATTTTTATTTGAAGTTTAAGTTTTAAAAACAGTTCATCACACATATTTGTGGTTTTCACAGTAAAAACGTTACTTTTTTCCACTCGGATTTTATGTTTTGTGTGTGAATTTGGGTCCAATGTGTAAATATAGTATGTCAAAATGATAAAATAACTGTAAATTGACACAGGTGAGGTTGTGCTGAAAAAAATGATACCAGGCAAGGCAAGGTAAAAATTTTGTAAGAGGAAATATAAAGGTAAAATCTAAAGTAGTCAAAAACGGCCAATAGTGACTCACAGACTCCACAGACAAGTCCCTTTGGCGCCACTCAGTGGGCAAAACTACTTTGTCTACTGTAATGTATATTTGGGTCATCTTTGGCGCCCCCTAAAACGTAAACCGTGGGGTGCAGCGTCATGATTTTTACAACTTTGAATGGCCATGGAGTGTAGATTGGCCTGAGCAAATTTGGTGTCAGTGGGACGAAAGCCTTAGGAGGAGTTAGCGAAATTCCAATGTGTGCGAATCGGCAAAAAATGCAAAATAGCCCTTTTACCGTACATTATACAGATACGCGCTCTTTGACTTTTTCGTAGATCTAATTGAGATACACATGATTGTCAATTTTTGTGTCATTTTGCCAAAGCGTACATGCGTGACAGTCAACAATGTGTATTTTCACCTTAGGGGACAAGAAAAAATGGACTTTTTTCTCCTGCCATGGGGGGGCGCTCTTTTAGGGAGTAAAAATTCCTTCACAAATGTGTTGATGGCTGGACATTGCATCATCCTAGAAAACTTGGAGGCCAGTGAGGACAAAAATAAAAAGTTAAAAGACTTTTAAAAATGTGGATTTTTGGGTTATCTTTGGCGCCCCCTAGAACGTAAACCGTGGGGTGCAGCGTCATGATTTGAATAACTTTTAATGGCCATGGGGTGTAGATTGGCCTGAGCAAATGTGGTGCCGGTGGAACGAAAGCCTTCGGAGGAGTTAGCGAAATTCCAATGTGTGCGAATCGGCAAAAAATGCGGAATAACCCTTTAACCGTACATTTGACAGATACGCGCGCATGGACTTTTTTGTAGATCTTATTGAGATACATGTGTGTGTCAATTTTTGTGTCATTTTGACAAAGCGTACAGGCGTGACACTCAACAATGTGTATTTTCACCTTAGGGGACAAGAAAAAATGGACTTTTTTCTCCTGCCATGGGGGGGCGCTCTTTTGGGGAGTAAAAATTCCTTCACAAATGTGTTGATGGCTGGACATTGCATCATCCTAGAAAACTTGGAGGCCAGTGAGGGCAAAAATAAAAAGTTATAAGACTTTTAAATATGTGGATTTTAGGGTTATCTTTGGCGCCCCCTAGAACCTAAACCGTGGGGTGCAGCGTCATGATTTGAATAACTTTTAATGGCCATGGGGTGTAGATTGGCCTGAGCAAATGTGGTGCCGGTGGAACGAAAGCCTTCGGAGGAGTTAGCGAAATTCCAATGTGTGCGGATCGGCAAAAAATGCGAAATAACCCTTTAACCGTACATTTGACAGATACGCCCGCACTGACTTTTTTGTAGATCTTATTGAGATACATGTGTGTGTCAAATTTTGTGTCATTTTGACAAAGCGTACAGGCGTGACACTCAATAGTGTGAATTTTCACCTTAGGGGGCGCTATGGAGCCATTTTGCATTTTCTTGTTTGGGCGACTTCGGAATATCAAATTTTTCACCAGGCCCGGTCGTCCTGCCAAATTTCATGAGTTTTCGCCAGTGGGAAGTGGGCCATTTTCCAGTTCAAAGGGGAGGAAAAAGAAAAAAGAAACAAAGAAAAACCCCTTGGGGAATAATAGGGCTCTCGCAGCTGCTTAGCAGCTACGCTCGGGCCCTAACTAGGACCCCGTTGGGGCACTGGCGGGCCCGAGCCGTGTCGCCCCCCCCCCCAACGTGCTGCCTTGAAAAAAGTCTGGACCATGAGTGAGGGCACAAACACAGCTAAGATATATCCAAATGGCAAGTTGCTCCTCCTTTCGCTTTTGCCGAGAGAGCAGTGCGTTTGAGCCATTGAATGATGAACAGGAAAAACTTGACTTTATTCTCCTGCCATGGGGGGGCGCTCTTTTAAAGAGAAAAAACTCCTTCACAAATGTGTTGATGGCTGGACATTGCATCATCCTAGAAAACATGGAGGCCAGTGAGGACAAAAATAAAAAGTTGTAAGACTTTTAAATATGTGGATTTTAGGGTTATCTTTGGCGCCCCCTAGAACCTAAACCGTGGGGTGCAGCGTCATGATTTGAATAACTTTTAATGGCCATGGGGTGTAGATTGGCCTGAGCAAATGTGGTGCCGGTGGAACGAAAGCCTTCGGAGGAATTAGCGAAATTCCAATGTGTGCGAATCTGCAAAAAATGCGAAATAACCCTTTAACCGTACATTTTACAGATACGTGGCCATTGACTTTTTCGAAGATCTTATTGAAATACACGTGTATGTAAAATTTTGTGTCAATACGACAAAACATACAGGCGTAGCACTCAACAATGTGTATTTACACCTTAGTGGACAAGAAAAAATTGACTTTTTTCTCCTGCCATGGGGGGGCGCTCTTTTGCCGAGTAAAAATTCCTTCACAAATGTGTTGATGGCTGGACATTGCATCACCCTAGAAAACTTGGAGGCCAGTGGGGACAAAAATAAAAAGTTATAAGACTTTTAAATATGTGGATTTTACGGTTATCTTTGGCTCCCCCTAGAACCTAAACCGTGGGGTGCAGCGTCATGATTTGAATAACGTTTAATGGCCATGGGGTGTAGATTGGCCTGAGCAAATGTGGTGCCGGTGGAACGAAAGCCTTCGGAGGAGTTAGCGAAATTCCAATGTGTGCGGATCGGCAAAAAATGCGGAATAACCCTTTAACCGTACATTTGACAGATACGCGCGCATTGACTTTTTCGTAGATCTTATTGAGATACATGTGTGTGTCAATTTTTGTGTCATTTTGCCAAAGCGTACAGGTGTTACACTCAACAATGTGTATTTTCACCTTAGGGGACAAGAAAAAATGGACATTTTTCTCCTGCCATGGGGGGGCGCTCTTTTGGGGAGTAAAAATTCCTTCACAAATGTGTTGATGGCTGGACATTGCATCATCCTAGAAAACTTGGAGGCCAGTGAGGGCAAAAATAAAAAGTTATAAGACTTTTAAATATGTGGATCTTAGGGTTATCTTTGGCGCCCCCTAGAACCTAAACCGTGGGGTGCAGCGTCATGATTTGAATAACTTTTAATGGCCATGGGGTGTAGATTGGCCTGAGCAAATGTGGTGCCGGTGGAACGAAAGCCTTCGGAGGAGTTAGCGAAATTCCAATGTGTGCGGATCGGCAAAAAATGCGAAATAACCCTTTAACCGTACATTTGACAGATACGCCCGCACTGACTTTTTTGTAGATCTTATTGAGATACATGTGTGTGTCAATTTTTGTGTCATTTTGACAAAGCGTACAGGCGTGACAGTCAATAGTGTGAATTTTCACCTTAGGGGGCGCTATGGAGCCATTTTGCATTTTCTTGTTTGGGCGACTTCGGAATATCAAATTTTTCACCAGGCCCGGTCGTCCTGCCAAATTTCATGAGTTTTCGCCAGTGGGAAGTGGGCCATTTTCCAGTTCAAAGGGGAGGAAAAATAATAATAATAATAACTAGGGCCCCGTTGGGGCACTGGCGGGCCCGAGCCGCGTTGCGCCGCCCCCAGTGCGACCGCCTCCCCCTCCCGATCGCGTCACACTCAAGGTCCAAAGATGGTGTGCGCACTTGTCTGTGGTCATTTCCTATTATAATGAATGGGAGGCGCAGTTTCTACCAAAACACTCGCTGCAGACAAACTACATGTCCTATTTGAAAAAAGTCTGGACCATGAGTGAGGGCACAAACACAGCTAGGATATATCCAAACGGCAAGTTGCTCCTCGTTACGGTGTTGCCGGGAGAGCGATGCGATTGAGCCATTGAGTGATGGGCAGGAAAAACTTGACTGTTTCTCCTGCCATGGGGGATGGGGGATGGGGGATGGGGGGGGGGGGGATGTGGATTCTTTTAAGAATGTGGATATTTGGGTCATCTTTGGCGCCCCCTAGAACGTAAACCGTGGGGTGCAGCGTCATGATTTTTAAAACTTTGAATGGCCATGGGGTGTAGATTGGCCTGAGCAAATTTGGTGTCAGTGGGACGAAAGCCTTAGGAGGAGTTAGCCACATTCCAAAGTGTGCTAATCGGAAAAAAATGCAAAATAGCCCTTTAACCGTACATTTTACAGATACGCGCGCATTGACTTTTTCGTAGATCTTATTGAGATACATGTGTGTGTCAAATTTTGTGTCAATATGACAAAGCATACAGGTATGACAGTCAACAATGTGTATTTTCACCTTATGGGACAAGAAAAAATTGACTTTTTTCTCCTGCCATGGGGGGGCGCTCTTTTGGGGAGTAAAAATTCCTTCACAAATGTGTTGATGGCTGGATTCGCATCATCCTAGAAAACTTGGAGGCCAGAGAGGACAAAAATAAAAAGTTATAAGACTTTTAAATATATGGATTTTAGGGTTATCTTTGGCGCCCCCTAGAACCTAAACCGTGGGGTGCAGCGTCATGATTTGAATAACTTTTAATGGCCATGGGGTGTAGATTGGCCTGAGCAAATGTGGTGCCGGTGGAACGAAAGCCTTCGGAGGAGTTAGCGAAATTCCAATGTGTGCGAATCGGCAAAAAATGCAAAATAGCCCTCTAACCATACATTTGACAGATACGCACCCATTGACTTTTTCGTAGATCTTATTGAGATACACGTGATTGTCAAATTTTGTGTTAATATGACAAAGCGTACAGGTGTCACACTCAACAATGTGAATTTTCACCTTACGGGACAAGAAAAAATTGACTTTTTTCTCCTGCCATGGGGGGGCGCTCTTTTGGGGAGTAAAAATTCCTTCACAAATGTGTTGATGGCTGGACATTGCATCATCCTAGAAAACTTGGAGGCCAGTGAGGACAAAAATAAAAAGTTATAAGACTTTGAAATATGTGGATTTTAGGGTTATCTTTGGCGCCCCCTAGAACCTAAACCGTGGGGTGCAGCGTCATGATTTGAATAACTTTTAATGGCCATGGGGTGTAGATTGGCCTGAGCAAATGTGGTGCCAGTGGAACGCCAGCCTTAGGAGGAGTTAGCGAAATTCCAATGTGTGTGGATCAGCAAAAAATGCGGAATAACCCTTTAACCGTACATTTGACAGATACGCGCGCATTGACTTTTTCGTAGATCTTATTGAGATACATGTGTGTGTCAAATTTTGTGTCAATATGACAAAGCGTACAGGCGTGACACTCAACAATGTGTATTTTCACCTTAGGGGACAAGAAAAAATGGACTTTTTTCTCCGGCCATGGGGGGGCGCTCTTTTGGGGAGTAAAAATTCCTTCACAAATGTGTTGATGGCTGGACATTGCATCATCCTAGAAAACTTGGAGGCCAGTGAGGGCAAAAATAAAAAGTTATAAGACTTTTAAATATGTGGATTTTAGGGTTATCTTTGGCGCCCCCTAGAACCTAAACCGTGGGGTGCAGCGTCATGATTTGAATAACTTTTAATGGCCATGGGGTGTAGATTGGCCTGAGCAAATGTGGTGCCGGTGGAAAGAAAGCCTTCGGAGGAGTTAGCGAAATTCCAATGTGTGCGGATCAGCAAAAAATGCGGAATAACCCTTTAACCGTACATTTGACAGATACGCCCGCACTGACTTTTTTGTAGATCTTATTGAGATACATATGTTTGTCAATTTTTGTGTCATTTTGACAAAGCGTAAAGGCGTGACAGTCAATAGTGTGAATTTTCACCTTAGGGGGCGCTATGGAGCCATTTTGCATTTTCTTGTTTGGGCGACTTCGGAATATCAAATTTTTCACCAGGCCCGGTCATCCTGCCAAATTTCATGAGTTTTCGCCAGTGGGAAGTGGGCCATTTTCCAGTTCAAAGGGGAGGAAAAAGAAGAAACTAGGGCCCCGTTGGGGCACTGGCGGGCCCGAGCCGCGTTGCGCCGCCCCCAGTGCGACCGCCTCCCCCTCCCGATCGCGTCACACTCAAGGTCCAAAGATGGTGTGCGCACTTGTCTGTGGTCATTTCCCATTATAATGAATGGGAGGCGCAGTTTCTACCAAAACACTCGCTGCAGACAAACTACATGTCCTATTTGAAAAAAGTCTGGACCATGAGTGAGGGCACAAACACAGCTAGGATATATCCAAACGGCAAGTTGCTCCTCGTTACGGTGTTGCCGGGAGAGCGATGCGATTGAGCCATTGAGTGATGGGCAGGAAAAACTTGACTGTTTCTCCTGCCATGGGGGATGGGGGATGGGGGATGGGGGATTGGGGGGGGGGGGGGGGGGGGATGTGGATTCTTTTAAGAATGTGGATATTTGGGTCATCTTTGGCGCCCCCTAGAACGTAAACCGTGGGGTGCAGCGTCATGATTTTTAAAACTTTGAATGGCCATGGGGTGTAGATTGGCCTGAGCAAATTTGATGTCAGTGGGACGAAAGCCTTAGGAGGAGTTAGCCACATTCCAATGTGTGCTAATCGGCAAAAAATGCAAAATAGCCCTTTAACCGTACATTTTACAGATACGCGCGCATTGACTTTTTCGTAGATCTTATTGGGATACATGTGTGTGTCAAATTTTGTGTCAATATGACAAAGCATACAGGTATGACAGTCAACAATGTGTATTTTCACCTAATGGGACAAGAAAAAATGGACTTTTTTCTCCTGCCATGGGGGGGCGCTCTTTTGGGGAGTAAAAATTCCTTCACAAATGTGTTGATGGCTGGACATTGCATCATCCTAGAAAACTTGGAGGCCAGAGAGGACAAAAATAAAAAGTTATAAGACTTTTAAATATGTGGATTTTAGGGTTATCTTTGGCGCCCCCTAGAACCTAAACCGTGGGGTGCAGCGTCATGATTTGAATAACTTTTAATGGCCATGGGGTGTAGATTGGCCTGAGCAAATGTGGTGCCAGTGGAACGAAAGCCTTCGGAGGAGTTAGCGAAATTCCAATGTGTGCGGATTGGCAAAAAATGCGCAATAACCCTTTAACCGTACATTTGACAGATACGCCAGCACTGACTTTTTTGTAGATCTTATTGAGATACATGTGTGTGTCAATTTTTGTGTAATTTTGACAAAGCGTACAGGCGTGACAGTCAATAGTGTGAATTTTCACCTTATGGGACAAGAAAAAATGGACTTTTTTCTCCTGCCATGGGGGGGCGCTCTTTTGGGGAGTAAAAATTCCTTCACAAATGTGTTGATGGCTGGACATTGCATCATCCTAGAAAACTTGGAGGCCAGAGAGGACAAAAATAAAAAGTTATAAGACTTTTAAATATGTGGATTTTAGGGTTATTTTTGGCGCCCCCTAGAACCTAAACCGTGGGGTGCAGCGTCATGATTTGAATAACTTTTAATGGCCATGGGGTGTAGATTGGCCTGAGCAAATGTGGTGCCAGTGGAACGAAAGCCTTCGGAGGAGTTAGCGAAATTCCAATGTGTGCGGATCGGCAAAAAATGCGCAATAACCCTTTAACCGTACATTTGACAGATACGCCAGCACTGACTTTTTTGTAGATCTTATTGAGATACATGTGTGTGTCAATTTTTGTGTCATTTTGCCAAAGCGTACAGGCGTGACAGTCAACAATGTGTATTTTCACCTTAGGGGACAAGAAAAAATGGACTTTTTTCTCCTGCCATGGGGGGGCGCTCTTTTAGGGAGTAAAAATTCCTTCACAAATGTGTTGATGGCTGGACATTGCATCATCCTAGAAAACTTGGAGGCCAGTGAGGACAAAAATAAAAAGTTATAAGACTTTTAAAAATGTGGATTTTTGGGTTATCTTTGGCGCCCCCTAGAACGTAAACCATGGGGTGCAGCGTCATGATTTGAATAACTTTTAATGGCCATGGGGTGTAGATTGGCCTGAGCAAATGTGGTGCCGGTGGAACGAAAGCCTTAGGAGGAGTTAGCGAAATTCCAATGTGTGCGAATCGGCAAAAAATGCAGAATAACCCTTTAACCGTACATTTGACAGATACGCGCGCATGGACTTTTTTGTAGATCTTATTGAGATACATGTGTGTGTCAATTTTTGTGTCATTTTGACAAAGCGTACAGGCGTGACACTCAACAATGTGTATTTTCACCTTAGGGGACAAGAAAAAATGGACTTTTTTCTCCTGCCATGGGGGGGCGCTCTTTTGGGGAGTAAAAATTCCTTCACAAATGTGTTGATGGCTGGACATTGCATCATCCTAGAAAACTTGGAGGCCAGTGAGGGCAAAAATAAAAAGTTATAAGACTTTTAAATATGTGGATTTTAGGGTTATCTTTGGCGCCCCCTAGAACGTAAACCGTGGGGTGCAGCGTCATGATTTGAATAACTTTTAATGGCCATGGGGTGTAGATTGGCCTGAGCAAATGTGGTGCCGGTGGAACGAAAGCCTTCAAAGGAGTTAGCGAAATTCCAATGTGTGCGGATCGGCAAAAAATGCGAAATAACCCTTTAACCGTAAATTTGACAGATACGCCCGCACTGACTTTTTTGTAGATCTTATTGAGATACATGTGTGTGTCAATTTTTGTGTCATTTTGACAAAGCGTACAGGCGTCAGGTGAATTTTTCACCTTAGGGGGCGCTATGGAGCCATTTTGCATTGTATTGTTTGGGCGACTTCAGAATATCAAATTTTTCACCAGGCCCGGTCGTCCTGCCAAATTTCATGAGTTTTCGCCAGTGGGAAGTGGGCCATTTTCCAGTTCAAAGGGGAGGAAAAAGAAAAAAGAAACAAAGAAAAACCACTTGGGGAATAATAGGGCTCTCGCAGCTGCTTAGCAGCTACGCTCGGGCCCTAAGAAAGAAACAAAGAAAAACCACTTGGGGAATAATAGGGCTCTCGCAGCTGCTTAGCAGCTACGCTCGGGCCCTAACTAGGACCCCGTTGGGGCACTGGCGGGCCCGAGCCGTGTCGCGTCCCCCCCCCCAACGTGCTGCCTCCCCGTCCCATTTGTGTCCTCTGGCCATCGCCCTCTCTGGTAACGCCCATCACTGCAAAGACCCTTTTCCTTCATCGGCGTTTGCTGTTCTTCCTGCCAGTGCGTGTTGCTTTCACTTACACTTGCCACAGCCAGCCTCGTGAGTGCCTAGCCTATTGGATATCACTGTCACCTACACAGGACAGTCATTACCTTTCTATTAATACTTTGTGTTTTAATTTCACATTAATTTCCATATTGTATAAACGACTGGAAAAAACTTGAGCCCCTGCCCCTGTATAATCATGTGCATGTCTCTGTTCTAGCTCCAAGGTGAATCTTCACTGCTCATGTTCTCCTCAGAAGCACTCACCTCACTCCCCTCAGGTTACTGTACACATGCACCAACTGCCTGCTTCAGGTTTGGATGGAGCTTCATGGTTGTCTTTTGGAGAAATGACCAGTCAAGTTGTGTTTGAAATTTGATTTTTTTCAGGGGCAAAAGGAGCCTCTGCATTCTTGTCAAATATGTAAATAGCATGTTTTTGCAGGTGCTAAAAACCAGACTCTGAGTGTGTGTGTGTGTGTGTGTGTGTGTGTGTGTGTGTGTGTGTGTGTGTGTGCGTGTGTGTGTGTCTATGTGTGCGTTCAAGTCACATGACATATTTAACCTGATGTAGCTGCAAGACGGAGCCTCGTTGACTCTCCGTTTCAACTTATCTCAAAAGTGAGGACCTCAACCTATATACCAGTTTTTAAATTGTGTTGATAGGCCAAATAAAACCAGAGTTATGATAAATTATGTCCGCGATACTTTTTTTCTGCTTATTTTGATCACGTTCGGCGCTCGATCGCGCTGTATGAGACAGGAAAACATAGCATGCAGACATTAGCGACAGGTCTTACAGGCGGAAAAGGCTTGCCAAAAGAAAAAAAAAACACACCACAACATCTCTCCTATTGGTGGAAAACTTCACCACAACAACCAATCCAAAATTATATGGTGACTGATTGACAAGGGGCGGGCGCTTACGTTCTTCCTGCAACATGAGAAGGGAGGGAGGGACTCTCAGCAGGGATGCAGTCTGGGACACGTAGTTGCAAACCTAGCGACTTTGTTGTTAGATTCAATGACTTTTCAGACACCCTAACGACTTTTTTTAGAAAGAAAGGGACTTTTATCGACTTCTTCTGGAGTTTAGAGACTCTGACATGAAGCAGGCTTTCCTTACTGAGGAGTTAGCAACGCTGCTAAGGGTGCAGAGCCACACATGCGCTCAGAGCTCTGCATGGGAGACTGAAGCTGACAGAGCTGCAGCAGTTAGCAGGTTTCACCCTCAGAGACCACCAGGGGTTCATGTTGAGGCATTTTAATTTTTTTTTTTTTTTGTGCCATAGACACTGTCAGCAAAATCTGCAGTTACACTAACAAAAATGCTGCAAAAAACAAAGAATTATGGAAAAATTACACATGGACTGACATAGAGGAGGATCTACACAAGTTTTTTACATCATGTTTTACATCATGCATCATTTACATCATGTTTTTTTGTAGTGGCATAAATAAAAAGTGACATTTGTGAGACTATACAGTGTTTTGTAAATAATTTTACAAAGAACGCCTGGGCCATTGCCTGCATTTTAATGTAAATAGAGGTAAATTACTATGTTCTTTGTTAAAAATTTGCATATGTTTTGAAGTTTACAATTTTTATTTGAAGTTTAAGTTTTAAAAACAGTTCATCACACATATTTGTGGTTTAATTTCACATTAATTTCCATATTGTTCAAATGACTGGAAAAAACTTGAGCCCCTGCCCCTGTATAATCATGTGCACGTCCCTGTTCTAGCTCCAAGGTGAATCTTCACTGCTCATGTTCTCCTCAGAAATAGTCACCTCACTCCCCTCAGGTTACTGTACACATGCACCAACTATCTGCTTCAGGTTTGAAATGGAGCTTCATGGTTGTCTTTTGGAGAAATGAACAGTCAAGTTGTGTTTGAAATTTGATTTTTTTCAGGGGCAAAAGGAAGCCTCTGCATTCTTGTCAAATATGTAAACAGCATGTTTTTGCAGGTGCTAAAAAACAGACTCTGAGTGTGTGTGTGTGTCTGTGTGTGTGTGTGTGTGTGTGTGTGTGTGTGTGTGTGTGTGTATGTTGGCGTGTGTGTATATGTGTGTGTATCCTGCAGTACTCTGTACTCCTGCAGTGGCCAAAAAGACTTTTAAGAATGTGGATTTTTGGGTCATCTTTGGCGCCCCCTAGAACTGCAGTACTCTGTACTCCTGCAGTGGCCAAAATGACTTTTAAGAATGTGGATTTTTGGGTCATCTTTGGCGCCCCCTAGAACGTAAACCGTGGGGTGCAGCGTCATGATTTTTACAACTTTGAATGGGCATGGGGTGTAGATTGCCCTGAGCAAATTTGGTATCGGTGGGACGAAAGCCTTAGGAGGAGATAGCCACATTCCAATGTGTGCGAATCGGCAAAAAATGCAAAATAGCCCTTTAACCGTACATTATACAGATACGCGCTCTTTGACTTTTTCGTAGATCTAATTGAGATACACATGATTGTCAATTTTTGTGTCAATATGACAAAGCGTTCAGGCGTGACACTCAACAATGTGTATTTTTATGTAAGGGGACAAGAAAAAATTGACTTTTTTCTCCTACCATGGGGGGCGCTCTTTTGGGGAGTAAAAATTCCTTCACAAATGTGTTGATGGCTGGACATTGCATCATCCTAGAAAACTTGGAGGCCAGTGAGGACAAAAATAAAAAGTTATAAAACATTTAAGAATGTGGATTTTTGGGTTATTTTTGGCGCCCCCTAGAACCTAAACCATGGGGTGCAGCATCATGATTTGAATAACTTTTAATGGCCATGGGGTGTAGATTGGCCTGAGCAAATGTGGTGCCGGTGGAACGAAAGCCTTCGGAGGAGTTAGCGAAATTCCAATGTGTGCGTATCGGCAAAAAATGCGGAATAACCCTTTAACTGTACATTTGACAGATACGCGCGCATGGACTTTTTTGTAGATCTTATTGAGTTACATGTGTGTGTCAATTTTTGTGTCATTTTGACAAAGCGTATAGGCGTGACACTCAACAATGTGTATTTTCACCTTAGGGGACAAGAAAAAATGGACTTTTTTCTCCTGCCATGGGGGGGCGCTCTTTTGGGGAGTAAAAATTCCTTCACAAATGTGTTGATGGCTGGACATTGCATCATCCTAGAAAACTTGGAGGCCAGTGAGGACAAAAATAAAAAGTTATAAGACTTTTAAATATGTGGATTTTAGTGTTATCTTTGGCGCCCCCTAGAACCTAAACCTTGGGGTGCAGCGTCATGATTTTGATAACTTTTAATGGCCACGGGGTGTAGATTGGCCTGAGCAAATGTGGTGCCGGTGGAACGAAAGCCTTCGGAGGAGTTAGCGAAATTCCAATGTGTGCGGATCGGCAAAAAATGCGAAATAACCCTTTAACCGTAATTTTGACAGATACGGCCGCACTGACTTTTTTGTAGATCTTATTGAGATACATATGTGTGTCAATTTTTGTGTCAATATGACAAAGCGTACAGGCGTGACAGTCAATAGTGTGAATTTCCACCTTAGGGGGCGCTATGGAGCCATTTTGCATTTTATTGTTTGGGCGACTTCAGAATATCGAATTTTTCACCAGGCCCGGTCGTCCTGCCAAATTTCATGAGTTTTCGCCAGTGGGAAGTGGGCCATTTTCCAGTTCAAAGGGGAGGAAAAAGAAGAAAGAAAGAACTAGGACCCCGTTGGGGCACTGGCGGGCCCGAGCCGTGTCGCGTGGCCCCCCCCCCCCAACGTGCTGCCTCCCCGTCCCATTTGTGTCCTCTGGCCATCGCCCTCTCTGGTAACGCCCATCACTGCAAAGACCCTTTTCCTTCATCGGCGTTTGCTGTTCTTCCTGCCAGTGCGTGTTGCTTTCACTTACACTTGCCACAGCCAGCCTCTTGAGTGCCTAGCCTATTGGATATCACTGTCACCTACACAGGACAGTCATTACCTTTCTATTAATACTTTGTGTTTTAATTTCACATTAATTTCCATATTGTATAAACGACTGGAAAAAACTTGAGCCCCTGCCCCTGTATAATCATGTGCATGTCTCTGTTCTAGCTCCAAGGTGAATCTTCACTGCTCATGTTCTCCTCAGAAGCACTCACCTCACTCCCCTCAGGTTACTGTACACATGCACAAACTGCCTGCTTCAGGTTTGGATCGAGCTTCATGGTTGTCTTTTGGAGAAATGACCAGTCAAGTTATGTTTGAAATTTGATTTTTTTCAGGGGCAAAAGGAGCCTCTGCATTCTTGTCAAATATGTAAATAGCATGTTTTTGCAGGTGCTAAAAACCAGACTCTGAGTGTGTGTGTGTGTGTGTGTGTGTGTCTGTGTGTGCGTTCAAGTCACATGACATATTTAACCGGATGTAGCTGCAAGACGGAGCCTCGTTGACTCTCCGTTTCAACTTATCTCAAAAGTGAGGACCTCAACCTATATACCAGTTTTTAAATTGTGTTGATAGGCCAAATAAAACCAGAGTTATGATAAATTATGTCCGCGATACTTTTTTTCTGCTTATTTTGATCACGTTCGGCGCTCGATCGCGCTGTATGAGACAGGAAAACATAGCATGCAGACATTAGCGACAGCTCTTACAGGCGGAAAAGGCTTGCCAAAAGAAAAAAAAAACACACCACAACATCTCTCCTATTGGTGGAAAACTTCACCACAACAACCAATCCAAAATTATATGGTGACTGATTGACAAGGGGCGGGACCTTACGTTCTTCCTGCAATATGAGAAGGGAGGGAGGGACTCTCAGCAGGGATGCAGTCTGGGACACGTAGTTGCAAACCTAGCGACTTTGTTGTTAGATTCAATGACTTTTAAGACCCCCTAACGACTTTTTTTTTAGAAAGAAAGGGACTTTTATCGACTTCTTCTGGAGTTTAGAGACTCTGACATGAAGCAGGCTTTCCTTACTGAGGAGTTAGCAACGCTGCTAAGGGTGCAGAGCCACACATGCGCTCAGAGCTCTGCATGGGAGACTGAAGCTGACAGAGCTGCAGCAGTTAGCAGGTTTCACCCTCAGAGACCACCAGGGGTTCATGTTGAGGCATTTTAATTTTTTTTTTTTTTTTGTGCCATAGACACTGTCAGCACAATCTGCAGTTACACTAACAAAAATGCTGCAAAAAACAAAGAATTATGGAAAAATTACACATGGACTGACATAGAGGAGGATCTACACAAGTTTTTTACATCATGTTTTACATCATGCATCATTTACATCATGTTTTTTTGTAGTGGCATAAATAAAAAGTGACATTTGTGAGACTATACAGTGTTTTGTAAATAATTTTACAAAGAACGCCTGGGCCATTGCCTGCATTTTGATGTAAATAGAGGTAAATCACTATGTTCTTTGTTAAAAATTTGCATATGTTTTGAAGTTTACAATTTTTATTTGAAGTTTAAGTTTTAAAAACAGTTCATCACACATATTTGTGGTTTTCACAGTAAAAATGTTACTTTTTTCCACTCGGATTTTATGTTTTGTGTGTGAATTTGGGTCCATTGTGTAAATTCAGTATGTCAACATGATAAAATAACTGTAAATTCGCACAGGTGAGGTTGTGCTGAAAAAAATGATACCAGGCAAGGCACGTGATTGTCAAATTTTGTGTCAATATGACAAAGCGTATAGGCGTGAATCTCAACAATATGTATTTTCACCTTAAGGGACAAGAAAAAATGGACTTTTTTCTCCTGCCATGGGGGGGCGCTCTTTTGGGGAGTAAAAATTCCTTCACAAATGTGTTGATGGCTGGACATTGCATCATCCTAGAAAACTTGGAGGCCAGTGAGGACAAAAATAAAAAGTTATAAGACTTTTAAATATGTGGATTTTAGTGTTATCTTTGGCGCCCCCTAGAACCTAAACCTTGGGGTGCAGCGTCATGATTTTGATAACTTTTAATGGCCATGGGGTGTAGATTGGCCTGAGCAAATGTGGTGCCGGTGGAACGAAAGCCTTAGGAGGAGTTAGCCACATTCCAATGTGTGCGGATCGGCAAAAAATGCGGAATAACCCTTTAACCGTACATTTGACAGATACGCGCCCATTGACTTTTTCGTAGATCTTATTGAGTTACATATGTGTGTCAATTTTTGTGTCATTTTGACAAAGCGTATAGGCGTGACACTCAACAATGTGTATTTTCACCTTAGGGGACAAGAAAAAATGGACTTTTTTCTCCTGCCATGGGGGGGCGCTCTTTTGGGGAGTAAAAATTCCTTCACAAATGTGTTGATGGCTGGACATTGCATCATCCTAGAAAACTTGGAGGCCAGTGAGGACAAAAATAAAAAGTTATAAGACTTTTAAATATGTGGATTTTAGTGTTATCTTTGGCGCCCCCTAGAACCTAAACCTTGGGGTGCAGCGTCATGATTTTGATAACTTTTAATGGCCACGGGGTGTAGATTGGCCTGAGCAAATGTGGTGCCGGTGGAACGAAAGCCTTCGGAGGAGTTAGCGAAATTCCAATGTGTGCGGATCGGCAAAAAATGCGCAATAACCCTTTAACCGTACATTTGACAGATACGACCGCACTGACTTTTTTGTAGATCTTATTGAGATACATGTGTGTGTCAATTTTTGTGTCATTTTGACAAAGCGTACAGGCGTGACAGTCAATAGTGTGAATTTTCACCTTAGGGGGCGCTATGGAGCCATTTTGCATTTTCTTGTTTGGGCGACTTCGGAATATCAAATTTTTCACCAGGCCCGGTCATCCTGCCAAATTTCATGAGTTTTCGCCAGTGGGAAGTGGGCCATTTTCCAGTTCAAAGGGGAGGAAAAAGAAGAAAGAAAGAAACAAAGAAAAACCCCTTGGGGAATAATAGGGCTCTCGCAGCTGCTTAGCAGCTACGCTCGGGCCCTAAAGAAAGAAACAAAGAAAAACCACTTGGGGAATAATAGGGCCTACGCCCGGCTGCTCTGCAGCTGGCTCGGGCCCTAATAATAACAAAAGAAGGAAACTACAGGAACAAGAGGGCTCTCGCAGCTGCTTAGCAGCTACGCTCGGGCCCTAATAATAACAAAAGAAGGAAACATGCAGGAACAAGAGGGCTCTCGCAGCTGCTTAGCAGCTACGCTCGGGCCCTAACTAGGACCCCGTTGGGGCACTGGCGGGCCCGAGCCGTGTCGCGTCCCCCCCCCCCAACGTGCTGCCTTCCCGTCCCATTTGTGTCCTCTGGCCATCGCCCTCTCTGGTAACGCCCATCACTGCAAAGACCCTTTTCCTTCATCGGCGTTTGCTGTTCTTCCTGCCAGTGCGTGTTGCTTTCACTTACACTTGCCACAGCCAGCCTCGTGAGTGCCTAGCCTATTGGATATCACTGTCACCTACACAGGACAGTCATTACCTTTCTATTTATACTTTGTGTTTTAATTTCACATTAATTTCCATATTGTATAAACGACTGGAAAAAACTTGAGCCCCTGCCCCTGTATAATCATGTGCATGTCTCTGTTCTAGCTCCAAGGTGAATCTTCACTGCTCATGTTCTCCTCAGAAGCACTCACCTCACTCCCCTCAGGTTACTGTACACATGCACCAACTGCCTGCTTCAGGTTTGGATGGAGCTTCATGGTTGTCTTTTGGAGAAATGAGCAGTCAAGTTGTGTTTGAAATTTGATTTTTTTCAGGGGCAAAAGGAGCCTCTGCATTCTTGTCAAATATGTAAATAGCATGTTTTTGCAGGTGCTAAAAACCAGACTCTGAGTGTGTGTGTGTGTGTGCGTGTGTGTGTGTGTGTGTGCGTTCAAGTCACATGACATATTTAACCGGATGTAGCTGCAAGACGGAGCCTCGTTGACTCTCCGTTTCAACTTATCTCAAAAGTGAGGACCTCAACCTATATACCAGTTTTTAAATTGTGTTGATAGGCCAAATAAAACCAGAGTTATGATAAATTATGTCCGCGATACTTTTTTTCTGCTTATTTTGATCACGTTCGGTGCTCGATCGCGCTGTATGAGACAGGAAAACATAGCATGCAGACATTAGCGACAGGTCTTACAGGCGGAAAAGGCTTGCCAAAAGAAAAAAAAAACACACCACAACATCTCTCCTATTGGTGGAAAACTTCACCACAACAACCAATCCAAAATTATATGGTGACTGATTGACAAGGGGCGGGCGCTTACGTTCTTCCTGCAACATGAGAAGGGAGGGAGGGACTCTCAGCAGGGATGCAGTCTGGGACACGTAGTTGCAAACCTAGCGACTTTGTTGTTAGATTCAATGACTTTTCAGACCCCCTAACGACTTTTTTTAGAAAGAAAGGGACTTTTATCGACTTCTTCTGGAGTTTAGAGACTCTGACATGAAGCAGGCTTTCCTTACTGAGGAGTTAGCAACGCTGCTAAGGGTGTAGAGCCACACATGCGCTCAGAGCTCTGCATGGGAGACTGAAGCTGACAGAGCTGCAGCAGTTAGCAGGTTTCACCCTCAGAGACCACCAGGGGTTCTTGTTGAGGCATTTTAATTATTTTTTTTTTGTGCCATAGACACTGTCAGCACAATCTGCAGTTACACTAACAAAAATGCTGCAAAAAACAAAGAATTATGGAAAAATTACACATGGACTGACATAGAGGAGGATCTACACAAGTTTTTTACATCATGTTTTACATCATGCATCATTTACATCATGTTTTTTGTAGTGGCATAAATAAAAAGTGACATTTGTGAGACTATACAGTGTTTTGTAAATAATTTTACAAAGAACGCCTGGGCCATTGCCTGCATTTTGATGTAAATAGAGGTAAATTACTATGTTCTTTGTTAAAAATTTGCATATGTTTTGAAGTTTACAATTTTTATTTGAAGTTTAAGTTTTAAAAACAGTTCATCACACATATTTGTGTTTTAATTTCACATTAATTTCCATATTGTATAAATGACTGGAAAAAACTTGAGCCCCTGCCCCTGTATAATCATGTGCACGTCCCTGTTCTAGCTCCAAGGTGAATCTTCACTGCTCATGTTCTCCTCAGAAATAGTCACCTCACTCCCCTCAGGTTACTGTACACATGCACCAACTATCTGCTTCAGGTTTGGATGGAGCTTCATGGTTGTCTTTTGGAGAAATGAACAGTCAAGTTGTGTTTGAAATCTGATTTTTTTCAGGGGCAAAAGGAAGCCTCTGCATTCTTGTCAAATATGTAAACAGCATGTTTTTGCAGGTGCTAAAAAACAGACTCTGAGTGTGTGTGTGTGTGTGTGTGTGTGTGTGTGTGTGTGTGTGTGTGTGTGTGTGTGTGTGTATCCTGCAGTACTCTGTACTCCTGCAGTGGCCAAAAAGACTTTTAAGAATGTGGATTTTTGGGTCATCTTTGGCGCCCCCTAGAACTGCAGTACTCTGTACTCCTGCAGTGGCCAAAATGACTTTTAAGAATGTGGATTTTTGGGTCATCTTTGGTGCCCCCTAGAACGTAAACCGTGGAGTGCAGCGTCATGATTTTTACAACTTTGAATGGGCATGGGGTTTAGATTGCCCTGAGCAAATTTGGTATCGGTGGGACGAAAGCCTTAGGAGGAGATAGCCACATTCCAATGTGTGCGAATTGGCAAAAAATGCGAAATAGCCCTTTAACCGTAAATTATACAGATACAAGCTTTTTGACTTTTTCGTAGATCTAATTGAGATACACGTGATTGTCAATTTTTGTGTCAATATGACAAAGCGTTCAGGCATGACACTCAACAATGTGTATTTTCATGTAAGGGGACAAGAAAAAAATGACTTTTTTCTCCTGCCATGGGGGGGCGCTCTTTTGGGGAGTAAAAATTCCTTCACAAATGTGTTGATGGCTGGACATTGCATCATCCTAGAAAACTTGGAGGCCAGTGAGGACAAAAATAAAAAGTTATAAGACTTTTAAATATGTGGATTTTAGGGTTATCTTTGGCGCCCCCTAGAACGTAAACCGTGGGGTGCAGCGTCATGATTTGTACAACTTTTAATGGCCATGGGGGGTAGATTGGCCTGCGCAAATGTGGTGCCGGTCGAACAAAAGCCTTCGGAGGAGTTAGCGAAATTCCAATGTGTGCAGATCTGCAAAAAATGCAAAATAACCCATTAACCGTACATTTGACAGATACGCCCGCACTGACTTTTTTGTAGATCTTATTGAGATACATGTGTGTGTCAATTTTTGTGTCAATATGACAAAGCGTACAGCCGTCATGTGAATTTTCACCTTAGGGGGCGCTATGGAGCCATTTTGCATTTTATTGTTTGGGCGACTTCAGAATATCGAATTTTTCACCAGGCCCGGTCGTCCTGCCAAATTTCCTGAGTTTTCGCCAGTGGGAAGTGGGCCATTTTCCAGTTTAAAGCGGAGGAAAAATAACTAGGACCCCGTTGGGGCACTGGCGGGCCCGAGCTGTGTCGCGTCCCCCCCCCAACGCGCTGCCTCCCCGTCCCATTTGTGTCCTCTGGCCATCGCCCTCTCTGGTAACGCCCATCACTGCAAAGACCCTTTTCCTTCATCGGCGTTTGCTGTTCTTCCTGCCAGTGCGTGTTGCTTTCACTTACACTTGCCACAGCCAGCCTCGTGAGTGCCTAGCCTATTGGATATCACTGTCACCTACACAGGACAGTCATTACCTTTCTATTAATACTTTGTTTTTTAATTTCACATTAATTTCCATATTGTATAAACAACTGGAAAAAACTTGAGCCCCTGCCCCTGTATAATCATGTGCACGTCTCTGTTCTAGCTCTAAGGTGAATCTTCACTGCTCATGTTCTCCTCAGAAGCAGTCACCTCACTCCCCTCAGGTTACTGTACACATGCACCAACTGCCTGCTTCAGGTTTGGATGGAGCTTCATGGTTGTCTTTTGGAGAAATGAGCAGTCAAGTTGTGTTTGAAATTTGATTTTTTTCAGGGGCAAAAGGAGCCTCTGCATTCTTGTCAAATATGTAAATAGCATGTTTTTGCAGGTGCTAAAAACCAGACTCTGAGTGTGTGTGTGTGTGCGTGTGTGTGTGTGTGTGTGTGTGTGTGTGTGTGTGTGTGTGTGTGTGTGTGTGCGCGCGTTCAAGTCACATGACATATTTAACCGGATGTAGCTGCAAGACGGAGCCTTGTTGACTCTCCGTTTCAATTTATCTCAAAAGTGAGGACCTCAACCTATATACCAGTTTTTAAATTGTGTTGATAGGCCAAATAAAACCAGAGTTATGATAAATTATGTCCACGATACTTGTTTTCTGCTTATTTTGATCACGTTCGGCGCTCGATCGCGCTGTATGAGACAGGAAAACATAGCATGCAGACATTAGCGACAGGTCTTACAGGCGGAAAAGGCTTGCCAAAGGAAAAAAAAAAACACACCACAACATCTCTCCTATTGGTGGAAAACTTCACCACAACAACCAATCCAAAATTATATGGTGACTGATTGACAAGGGGCGGGAACTTACGTTCTTCCTGCAATATGAGAAGGGAGGGAGGGACTCTCAGCAGGGATGCAGTCTGGGACACGTAGTTGCAAACCTAGCGACTTTGTTGTTAGATTCAATGACTTTTCAGACCCCCTAACGACTTTTTTTTAGAAAGAAAGTGACTTTTATCGACTTCTTCTGGAGTTTAGAGACTCTGACATGAAGCAGGCTTTCCTTACTGAGGAGTTAGCAACGCTGCTAAGGGTGCAGAGCCACACATGCGCTCCGAGCTCTGCATGGGAGACTGAAGCTGACAGAGCTGCAGCAGTTAGCAGGTTTCACCCTCAGAGACCACCAGGGGTTCATGTTGAGGCATTTTCAGTTTTTTTTTTTTTTTTTTGCCATAGACACTGTCAGCACAATCTGCAGTTACACTAACAAAAATGCTGCAAAAAACAAAGAATTATGGAAAAATTACACATGGACTAACATAGAGGAGGATCTACACAAGTTTTTTACATCATGTTTTACATCATGCATCATTTACATCATGTTTTTTTGTAGTGGCATAAATATAAAGTGACATTTGTGAGACTATACAGTGTTTTGTAAATAATTTTACAAAGAACACCTGGGCCATTGCCTGCATTTTGATGTCAATAGAGGTAAATTACTATGTTCTTTGTTAAAAATTTGCATATGTTTTGAAGTTTACAATTTTTATTTGAAGTTTAAGTTTTAAAAACAGTTCATCACACATATTTGTGGTTTTCACAGTAAAAACGTTACTTTTTTCCACTCGGATTTTATGTTTTGTGTGTGAATTTGGGTCCAATGTGTAAATATAGTATGTCAAAATGATAAAATAACTGTAAATTGACACAGGTGAGGTTGTGCTGAAAAAAATGATACCAGGCAAGGCAAGGTAAAAATTTTGTAAGAGGAAATATAAAGGTAAAATCTAAAGTAGTCAAAAACGGCCAATAGTGACTCACAGACTCCACAGACAAGTCCCTTTGGCGCCACTCAGTGGGCAAAACTACTTTGTCTACTGTAATGTATATTTGGGTCATCTTTGGCGCCCCCTAAAACGTAAACCGTGGGGTGCAGCGTCATGATTTTTACAACTTTGAATGGCCATGGAGTGTAGATTGGCCTGAGCAAATTTGGTGTCAGTGGGACGAAAGCCTTAGGAGGAGTTAGCGAAATTCCAATGTGTGCGAATCGGCAAAAAATGCAAAATAGCCCTTTTACCGTACATTATACAGATACGCGCTCTTTGACTTTTTCGTAGATCTAATTGAGATACACATGATTGTCAATTTTTGTGTCATTTTGCCAAAGCGTACAGGCGTGACAGTCAACAATGTGTATTTTCACCTTAGGGGACAAGAAAAAATGGACTTTTTTCTCCTGCCATGGGGGGGGGCACTCTTTTGGGGAGTAAAAATTCCTTCACAAATGTGTTGATGGCTGGACATTGCATCATCCTAGAAAACTTGGAGGCCAGTGAGGACAAAAATAAAAAGTTAAAAGACTTTTAAAAATGTGGATTTTTGGGTTATCTTTGGCGCCCCCTAGAACGTAAACCGTGGGGTGCAGCGTCATGATTTGAATAACTTTTAATGGCCATGGGGTGTAGATTGGCCTGAGCAAATGTGGTGCCGGTGGAACGAAAGCCTTCGGAGGAGTTAGCGAAATTCCAATGTGTGCGAATCGGCAAAAAATGCGGAATAACCCTTTAACCGTACATTTGACAGATACGCGCGCACTGACTTTTTTGTAGATCTTATTGAGATACATGTGTGTGTCAATTTTTGTGTCATTTTGACAAAGCGTACAGGCGTGACACTCAACAATGTGTATTTTCACCTTAGGGGACAAGAAAAAAATGGACTTTTTTCTCCTGCCATGGGGGGGCGCTCTTTTGGGGAGTAAAAATTCCTTCACAAATGTGTTGATGGCTGGACATTGCATCATCCTAGAAAACTTGGAGGCCAGTGAGGGCAAAAATAAAAAGTTATAAGACTTTTAAAAATGTGGATTTTAGGGTTATCTTTGGCGCCCCCTAGAACCTAAACCGTGGGGTGCAGCGTCATGATTTGAATAACTTTTAATGGCCATGGGGTGTAGATTGGCCTGAGCAAATGTGGTGCCGGTGGAACGAAAGCCTTCGGAGGAGTTAGCGAAATTCCAATGTGTGCGGATCGGCAAAAAATGCGAAATAACCCTTTAACCGTACATTTGACAGATACGCCCGCACTGACTTTTTTGTAGATCTTATTGAGATACATGTGTGTGTCAATTTTTGTGTCATTTTGACAAAGCGTACAGGCGTGACAGTCAATAGTGTGAATTTTCACCTTAGGGGGCGCTATGGAGCCATTTTGCATTTTCTTGTTTGGGCGACTTCGGAATATCAAATTTTTCACCAGGCCCGGTCGTCCTGCCAAATTTCCTGAGTTTTCGCCAGTGGGAAGTGGGCCATTTTCCAGTTCAAAGGGGAGGAAAAAGAAGAAAGAAAGAAACAACTAGGGCCCCGGTGGGGCACTGTCGGGCCCGAGCCGCATCGCGCCGCCCCCAGCGCGACCGCCTCCCCCTCCCGATCGCATCACACTCAAGGTCCAAAGATGGTGTGCGCACTTGTCTGTGGTCATTTCCCATTATAATGAATGGGAGGCGCAGTTTCTACCAAAACGGTCGCTGCAGACAAACTACATGTCCTATTTGAAAAAAGTCTGGACCATGAGTGAGGGCACAAACACAGCTAGGATATATCCAAATGGCAAGTTGCTCCTCCTTACGGTGTTGCCAGGAGAGCGATGCGATTGAGCCATTGAGCGATGGGCAGGGTTAACTGGACTTTTTCTCCTGCCTTGGTGGGGGGGGGATGTGGATTCTTTTAAGAATGTGGATATTTGGGTCATCTTTGGCGCCCCCTAGAACGTAAACCATGGGGTGCAGCGGCATGATTTTTACAACTTTGAATGGCCATGGGATGTAGATCGGCTTGAGCAAATTTGGTGTTGGTGGGAAGAAAGCCTTAGGAGGAGTTAGCCACATTCCAATGTGTGCGAATCGGCAAAAAATGCGAAATAGCCCTTTAACCGTACATTTTACAGATACGTGCCCATTGACTTTTTCGTAGATCTTATTGAGATACACGTGTGTGTCAAATTTTGTGTCATTTTGACAAAGCGCATAGGCGTGACAGTCAACAATGTGTTATTTCACCTTAGGGGACAAGAAAAAATGGACTTTTTTCTCCTGCCATGGGGGGGCGCTCTTTTCGGGAGTAAAAATTCCTTTGCAAATGTGTTGATGGCTGGACATTGCATCATCCTAGAAAACTTGGAGGCCAGTGAGGACAAAAATAAAAAGTTATAAGACTTTTAAGACTGTGGATTTTTGGGTTATCTTTGGCGCCCCCTAGAACCTAAACTCTGGAGTGCAGCGTCATGATTTGTACAACTTTTAATGGCCATGGGGTGTAGATTGGCCTGAGCAAATTTGGTGGCGGTGGAACTAAAGCCTTAGGAGGAGTTAGCGAAATTCCAATGTGTGCGGATCGGGAAAAAATGCGAAATAACCCTTTAACCGTACATTTTACAGATCGTGCCCATTGACTTTTTCGTAGATCTTATTGAGATACACGTGATTGTCAAATTTTGGGTCAATATGACAAAGTGTATAGGCGTGACACTCAACAATGTGTATTTTCACCTTAGGGGACAAGAAAAAATGGACTTTTTTCTCCTGCCATGTGGGGGCGCTCTTCTGGGGAGTAAAAATTCCTTCACAAATGTGTTGATGGCTGGACATTGCATCATCCTAGAGAACTTGGAGGCCAGTGAGGACAAAAATAAAAAGTTATAAGACTTTTAAGACTGTGGATTTTTGGGTTATCTTTGGCGCCCCCTAGAACGTAAACTGTGGGGTGCAGCGTCATGATTTGTACAACTTTTAATGGCCATGGGGTGTAGATTGGCCTGAGCAAATGTGGTGCCGGTGGAACGAATGCCTTCGGAGGAGTTAGCGAAATTCCAATGTGTGCAGATCGGCAAAAAATGCGAAATAACCCTCTAACCGTACATTTCACAGATGCGCCCGCGCTGACTTTTTCATAGACCGTATTGAGATACACGTGTGTGTCAATTTTTGTGTCAATATGACAAAGCGTACAGGCGTGACAGTCAATAGTGTGAATTTTCGCCTTAGGGGGCGCTATGGAGCCATTTTGCATTTTATTGTTTGGGCGACTTCAGAATATCGAATTTTTCACCAGGCCCGGTCGTCCTGCCAAATTTCATGAGTTTTCGCCAGTGGGAAGTGGGCCATTTTCCAGTTTAAAGCGGAGGAAAAATAATAACTAGGGCCCCGTTGGGGCACTGGCGGGCCCGAGCCGTGTCGCGCCGCCCCCAGCGCGACCGCCTACCCCTCCCGATCGCGTCACACTCAAGGTCCAAAGATGGTGTGCGCACTTGTCTGTGGTCATTTACCATTATAATGAATGGGAGGCGCAGTTTCTACCAAAACGCTCGCTGCAGACAAACTCCATGTCCTTTTTGAAAAAAGTCTGGACCATGAGTGAGGGCACAAACACAGCTAGGATATATCCAAACGGCAAGTTGCTCCTCCTTTCGGTTTTGCCGAGAGAGCGATGCGTTTGAGCCATTGAGCGATGGGCAGGAAAAACTTGACTTTTTCTCCTGCCATGGGGGGGGCGCTCTTTTGGGGAGAAAAAATTCCTTCACAAATGTGTTGATGACTGAACATTGCATCATCCTAGAAAACTTGGAGGCCAGTGAGGACAAAAATAAAGTTATAAGACTTTTAAAAATGTGGATATTTGGGTCCTCTTTGGCGCCCCCTAGAACGTAAACCGTGGGGTGCAGCATCATGATTTTTACAACTTTGAATGGCCATGGGGTGTAGATTGGCCTGAGCAAATTTGGTGTCAGTGGAACGAAAGCCTTAGGAGGAGTTAGCCACATTCCAATGTGTGCGAATCGGCAAAAAATGCGAAATAGCCCTTTAACCGTACATTTTACAGATACGCGCACATTGACTTTTTCGTAGATCTTATTGAGATACACCTGATTGTCAAATTTTGTGTCAATATGACAAAGCGTACAGGCGTGACACTCAACAATGTGTATTTTCGCCTTAGGGGACTAGAAAAATTTGACTTTTTTCTCCTGCCATGGGGGGCGCTCTTTTGGCGAGTAAGGGTTAGGGTTATCTTTGGCGCCCCCTAGAACCTAAACCGTGGGGTGCAGCGTCATGATTTGAATAACTTTTAATGGCCATGGGGTGTAGATTGACCTGAGCAAATTTGGTGCCGGTGGAACGAAAGCCTTCGGAGGAGTTAGCGAAATTCCAATGTGTGCGGATCGGCAAAAAATGCGAAATAAACCTTTAACTGTACATTTGACAGATACGCCCGCGCTGACTTTTTCGTAGATCTTATTCAGATACACGTGTATGTCAAATTTTGTGTCATTTTGACAAAGCGTACAGGCATCAGGTGAAAATTTCACCTTAGGGGGCGCTATGGAGCCATTTTGCATTTTATTGTTTGGGCGACTTCAGAATATCGAATTTTTCACCAGGCCCGGTTGTCCTGCCAAATTTCATGAGTTTTCGCCAGTGGGAAGTGGGCCATTTTCCAGTTTAAAGCGGAGGAAAAATAATAAGTAGGGCCCCGTTGGGGCACTGGCGGGCCCGAGCTGTGTCCCCCCCCCCCCCCAACGCGCTGCCTCCCCGTCCCATTCACGTCCTCTGGCCATCGCCCTCTCTGGTAGCGCCCATCACTGCAAAGACCCTTTTCCTTTATCGGTGTTTGCTGTTCTTCCTGCCAGTGCGTGTTGCTTTCACTTACACTTGCCACAGCCAGCCTCGTGAGTGCCTAGCCTATTGGATATCACTGTCACCTACACAGGACAGTCATTACCTTTCTATTAATACTTTGTTTTTTAATTTCACATTAATTTCCATATTGTATAAACGACTGGAAAAAACTTGAGCCCCTGCCCCTGTATAATCATGTGCACGTCCCTGTTCTATCTCCAAGGTGAATCTTCACTGCTCATGTTCTCCTCAGAAGCAGTCACCTCAGTCCCCTCAGGTTACTGTACACATGCACCAACTGCCTGCTTTAGGTTTGGATGGAGCTTCATGGTTGTCTTTTGGAGAAATGAGCAGTCAAGTTGTGTTTGAAATTTGATTTTTTTCAGGGGCAAAAGGAAGCCCCTGCATTCTTGTCAAATATGTAAATAGCATGTTTTTGCAGGTGCTAAAAAACAGACTCTGTGTGTGTGTGTGTGTGTGTGTGTGTGTGTGTGTGTGTGTGTGTGTTTGTGTATCCTAAGCTCTGAAGAGACAGTAGGAGCAGCAGAACAAAGTGTATTTGTAGAAAAGCCGTAAGAGCTATTGAAACGCCGTTTTTGCAGGTTGAAAGGTTCACGTCTCCACCAAAGGTCAGAGGTCAAATAACATTTAAATGTCAAACTGTGACGTCACAGTCGAGGTCCAAAGATAGTGTGCACACCTGTCTTTGGTCATTTCCCATTATAATGAATGGGAGGCGCAGTTTCTACCGAAACGCTGGCTGCAGACAAACTACATGTCCTATTTGAAAAAAGTCTGGACCATGAGGGCACAAACACAGCTAGGAAATATCCAAACGGCAAGTTGCTCCTCCTTTCGCTTTTGCCGAGAGAGCAGTGCGTTTGAGCCATTGAACTATGAACAGGAAAAACTTGACTTTATTCTCCTGCCATGGGGGGCGCTCTTTTAACGAGAAAAAATTCCTTCACAAATGTGTTGATGGCTGGACATTGCATCATCCTAGAAAACATGGAGTCCAGTGAGGACAAAAATGAAATGTTCTAACACTTTTAAGAATATGGATATTTGGGTCATTTTTGGCGCCCCCTAGAACGTAAACCGTGGGGTGCAGCGTCATGATATTTACAACTTTGAATGGCCATGGGGTGTAGATTGGCCTGAAATATTTGGTGTCACTGGGACGAAAGCCTTAGGAGGAGTTAGCTACATTCCAATGTGTGTGAATCGGCAAAAAATTCGAAATAGCCCTTTAACCGTACATTTTACAGATATTTGTGCATTGACTTTTTCGTAGATCTTATTGAGATACACGTGATTGTCAAATTTTGTGTCAATATGACAAAGCGTACAGGCGTGAATCTCAACAATATGTATTTTCACCTTAGGGGACAAGAAAAAATGGACTTTTTTCTCCTGCCATGGGGGGGCGCTCTGTTGGGGAGTAAAAATTCCTTCACAAATGTGTTGATGGCTGGACATTGCATCATCCTAGAAAACTTGGAGGCCAGTGAGCACAAAAATAAAAAGTTATAAGACTTTTAAATATGTGGATTTTAGGGTTATCTTTGGCGCCCCCTAGAACATAAACCGTGGGGTGCAGCGTCATGATTTGTACAACTTTTAATGGCCATGGGGTGTTGATTGGCCTGAGCAAATGTGGTGCCGGTGGAACGAAAGCCTTCGGAGGAGTTAGCGAAATTCCAATGTGTGCGGATCGGCAAAAAATGCGAAATAGCCCTTTAACCGTACATTTGACAGATACGCCCGCACTGACTTTTTTGTAGATCTTATTGAGATACACATGTGTGTCAAATTTTGTGTCATTTTGACAAAGCGTACAGGCGTCAGGTGAGTTTTCACCATAGGGGGCGCTATGGAGCCATTTTTCATTTTTTTGTTTGGACGACTTCAGAATATCAAATTTTTCACCAGGCCCGGTCGTCCTGCCAAATTTCCTGAGTTTTCGCCAGTGGGAAGTGGGCCATTTTCCAGTTTAAAGCGGAGGAAAAATAACGAAAGAAGAATCCATCAGGAACAAGAGGGCTCTCGCAGCTGCTTAGCAGCTACGCTCGGGCCCTAACTAGGGCCCCGGTGGGGCACTGTCGGGCCCGAGCCGCGTCGCGCCGCCCCCAGTGCGACCGCCTCCCCCTCCCGATCGCGTCACACTCAAGGTCCGAAGATGGTGTGCGCACTTGTCTGTGGTCATTTCCCATTATAATGGATGGGAGGCGCAGTTTCTACCAAAACGGTCGCTGCAGACAAACTACATGTCCTATTTGAAAAAAGTCTGGACCATGAGTGAGGGGAAAAACACAGCTAGGATATATCCAAATGGCAAGTTGCTCCTCCTTACGGTGTTGCCGGGAGAGCGATGCGATTGAGCCATTGAGCGATGGGCAGGGTTAACTTGACTTTTTCTCCTGCCTTGGGGGGGGGGGGGGAATGTGGATTCTTTTAAGAATGTGGATATTTGGGTCATCTTTGGCGCCCCCTAGAACCTAAACCGTGGCGTGCAGCGTCATGATTTGTACAACTTTTAATGGCCATGGGGTGTAGATTGGCCTGAGCAAATGTGGTGCCGGTGGAACGAATGCCTTCGGAGGAGTTAGCGAAATTCCAATGTGTGCAGATCTGCAAAAAATGCGAAATAACCCTCTAACCGTACATTTCACAGATGCGCCCGCGCTGACTTTTTTGTAGACCGTATTGAGATACACGTGTGTGTCAATTTTTGTGTCATTTTGACAAAGCGTATAGGCGTGACAGTCAACAATGTGTTTTTTCACCTTAGGGGACAAGAAAAAATTGAATTTTTTCTCCTGCCATGGGGGGGCGCTCTTTTCGGGAGTAAAAATTCCTTTACAAATGTGTTGATGGCTGGACATTGCATCATCCTAGAAAACTTGGAGGCCAGTGAGGACAAAAATAAAAAGTAATAAGACTATTAAGAATGTGGATTTTTGGGTTATCTTTGGCGCCCCCTAGAACCTAAACCGTGGAGTGCAGCGTCATGATTTGTACAACTTTTAATGGCCATGGGGTGTAGATTGGCCTGAGCAAATTTGGTGGCGGTGGAACTAAAGCCTTCGGAGGAGTTAGCGAAATTCCAATGTGTGCGGATCGGCAAAAAATGCGCAATAACCCTTTAATCGTACATTTGACAGATACGCCAGCACTGACTTTTTTGTAGATCTTATTGAGATACATGTGTGTGTCAATTTTTGTGTAATTTTGACAAAGCGTACAGGCGTGACAGTCAATAGTGTGAATTTTCACCTTATGGGACAAGAAAAAATGGACTTTTTTGTCCTGCCATGGGGGGGGCGCTCTTTTGGGGAGTAAAAATTCCTTCACAAATGTGTTGATGGCTGGACATTGCATCATCCTAGAGAACTTGGAGGCCAGTGAGGACAAAAAAAAAAATTTATAAAACTTTTAAGAATGTGGATTTTTGGGTTATTTTTGGCGCCCCCTAGAACCTAAACCATGGGGTGCAGCATTATGATTTGTACAACTTTGAATGGCCATGGAGTGTAGATTGGCCTGAGCAAATGTGGTGCCGGTGGAACGAAAGCCTTCGGAGGAGTTAGCGAAATTCCAATGTGTGCGGATCTGCAAAAAATGAAAAATAACCCTTTAACCGTAAATTTGACAGATACGCCCGCACTGACTTTTTTGTAGATCTTATTGAGATACATGTGTGTGTCAATTTTTGTGTCAATATGACAAAGCGTACAGGCGTGACAGTCAATAGTGTGAATTTTCACCTTAGGGGGCGCTATGGAGCCATTTTGCATTTTATTGTTTGGGCGACTTCAGAATATCGAATTTTTCACCAGGCCCGGTCGTCCTGCCAAATTTCCTGAGTTTTCGCCAGTGGGAAGTGGGCCATTTTCCAGTTTAAAGCGGAGGAAAAATAATAATAATAATAATAACACTAGGACCCCGTTGGGGCACTGTCGGGCCCGAGCCGTGTCGCGCCGCCCCCAGTGCGACCGCCTCCCCCTCCCGATCGCGTCACACTCAAGATCCAAAGATGGTGTGCGCACTTGTCTGTGGTCATTTCCTATTATAATGAATGGGAGGCGCAGTTTCTACCAAAACACTCGCTGCAGACAAACTTCATGTCCTATTTGAAAAAAGTCTGGACCATGAGTGAGGGCACAAACACAGCTATGATATATCGAAATGGCAGGTTGCTCCTCCTTACGGTGTTGCCTGGAGAGCGATGCGATTGAGCCATTGAGCGATGGGCAGGAAAAACTTAACTTTTTCTCCTGCCATATGGGGGGGGGGGATGTGGATTCTTTGAAGAATGTGGATTTTTGGGTCATCTTTGGCGCCCCCTAGAACGTAAACCGTGGGGTGCAGCGTCATGATTTTTACAACTTTGAATGGCCATGGGGTGTAGATTGGCCTGAGCAAATTTGGTGTCAGTGGGACGAAAGCCTTAGGAGGAGTTAGCCACATTCCAATGTGTGCGAATCGGCAAAAAATGCAAAATAGCCCTTTAACCGTACATTTGACAGATACGCGCGAATCGACTCTTTTGTAGATCTTATTGAGATACATATGTGTGTCAATTTTTGTGTCAATATGATAAAGCGTACAGGCGTGACAGTCAATAGTGTGAATTTCCACCTTAGGGGACAAGAAAAAAATTGCTTTTTTTTCCTGCCATGGGGGGGCGCTCTTTTGGGGAGTAAAAATTCCTTCACAAATGTGTTGATGGCTGGACATTGCATCATCCTAGAAAACTTGGAGGCCAGTGAGGACAAAAATAAAAAGTTATAAGACTTTTAAATATGTGGATTTTAGGGTTATCTTTGGCGCCCCCTAGAACCTAAACCGTGGGATGCAGCGTCATGATTTGAATAACTTTTAATGGCCATGGGGTGTAGATTGGCCTGAGCAAATGTGGTACCGGTGGAATGAAAGCCTTCGGAGGAGTTAGCGAAATTCCAATGTGTGCGGATCGGCAAAAAATGCGGAATAACCCTTTAACCGTACATTTGACAGATACGCACGCATTGACTTTTTCGTAGATCTTATTGAGATACATGTGTGTGTCAAATTTTGTGTCATTTTGCCAAAGCGTACAGGTGTTACACTCAACAATGTGTATTTTCACCTTAGGGGACAAGAAAAAATGGAATTTTTTCTCCTGCCATGGGGGGGCGCTCTTTTGGGGAGTAAAAATTCCTTCACAAATGTGTTGATGGCTGGACATTGCATCATCCTAGAAAACTTGGAGGCCAGTGAGGGCAAAAATAAAAAGTTATAAGACTTTTAAATATGTGGATCTTAGGGTTATCTTTGGCGCCCCCTAGAACCTAAACCGTGGGGTGCAGCGTCATGATTTGAATAACTTTTAATGGCCATGGGGTGTAGATTGGCCTGAGCAAATGTGGTGCCGGTGGAACGAAAGCCTTCGGAGGAGTTAGCGAAATTCCAATGTGTGCGGATCGGCAAAAAATGCGAAATAACCCTTTAACCGTACATTTGACAGATACGCCCGCACTGACTTTTTTGTAGATCTTATTGAGATACATGTGTGTGTCAATTTTTGTGTCATTTTGACAAAGCGTACAGGCGTGACAGTCAATAGTGTGAATTTTCACCTTAGGGGGCGCTATGGAGCCATTTTGCATTTTCTTGTTTGGGCGACTTCGGAATATCAAATTTTTCACCAGGCCCGGTCGTCCTGCCAAATTTCATGAGTTTTCGCCAGTGGGAAGTGGGCCATTTTCCAGTTCAAAGGGGAGGAAAAATAATAATAACTAGGGCCCCGTTGGGGCACTGGCGGGCCCGAGCCGTGTCACGCCGCCCCCAGCGCGACCGCCTCCCCCACCCGATCGCGGCACACTCAAGGTCCAAAGATGGTGTGCGCACTTGTTTGTGGTCATTTACCATTATAATGAACGGGAGGCGCAGTTTCTACCAAAACGCTCGCTGCAGAAAAACTCCATGTCCTATTTGAAAAAAGTCTGGACCATGAGTGAGGGCACAAACACA